>OY856348.1:26867500-29267500 GCA_963693475.1 Ectropis crepuscularia | reverse complement strand
CACCCAAGAAACTGGATCGTATTCTTTATAAATAAATCAGTACAACGCGCGAGAGATTGCTCGCTCACCTATATAATAATAATAATATAATAATAATCACTAATATATATCGACTTATATTAAGGGCACGCCTAGTGCCAGAAAACGCAAAAAGGACATTTTCGACGCCGCTCACTGATGTTAAGAAACTAAAAACTAGAACAAAAAAATATTGACGTGTGGGTACAAACAAGAAGAAGCACATTAACCGATCCGATTTTATAAAATAAAAAATAAATAAAATGTCACGAAAAAATCTATTTTTAACCGACTTTTAATTCGTGTACTCGAAATTATCAGCGATGACCCCACATTATTTTTTGTTAAAATAATTTCAAATTTTTCGCTCTATTAAAGTAACCGAACACTTTTTTAAATGTGTTTAATTATCGAGTAATTAAAAGAAACTTGTTCAAAAATTGACTCCTGATTTAATATTGATATTCTCTCAAACTGTGTCACGCTATTCTCGACTTTATGTATATCACTTTAAGAAGGGCGTCGCGCGGGTGAAATCTGTTTTTTCCTGGCACTGGGCGCACTTTTAATCTTACATCATAATTCTACAATGTTGAAATCAGAAAGTGTAATAACATGTTGAAGATTGTTCCAGCTCTTCTACCGCTCAACTGTATCTCTTTTGGCTTAGCTATGGCTGTCTCTATAACGTCAAGCGAAAACAATAAAGATAGCAATATCGAAGCAGGTTTATGTAGCCGGTAGACCTCCCGCCCATCTACCGTCTAACTAAATCTGCTTTCGCTTTGGTATTGCGGTCTCTATCATTTCAAGGGGAAAGAAAAGAGAGAGAGCAATATCAGAGCTAAGACAGTTCTAGACCCTCCAGCGTATATGTTGTTGTTGTTACTTGGATTTGACGGAGATGATCTCGAACTTGGCTCCGTTCTCGTTGAGTCGCTGCACCAGGCTGGTGTCTCCGAACGCCGCCGCCGTGGTCAGGACTCCGCCCCTGGAAGGTGTCAACGAAATAAACATCAGTTAGATAGTATTTTTTCATGTGAACACTTCTTTTGCCGCACCCACAGACAGATTTTTCGTGAGCCGTGAATTAAATTCTAGCGTCGCGCTCGGGAACGATGGACATCTTCGGGTGAACTCGGGACCATGGCCACGCCCTCCGGTTTTACCCGCGTAGTTTACAAAGTAGGCTATAAAATTCTTAAAGCCGGGTCACACAGAGGCGATCCGATAGCGATAGCGATCCGAGACGGGATTTTTTGTAATGTTCGAATTTGTATGCAACCTGACACACAACAAGCGGACGCGATCCCATACTCGGATACGATCCGGATCGCTATCGGATCGCCTCTGTGTGACCCGGCTTTTAGTTATAAGTTTTCACTTCTATTTGTTGTTCCTATAACAGCCAATTTATTTTTATAGTATAGTGACCAAACGAGCAGAACATGTGCCTAATGGCAAGCAACATGCCTGCCACATAACAGCAAAATGACACCAAGCTATCGGAACATGAAGTGTCCAAATTATTACCTAGCACTGCCCTGCGCTCGCCGCCCAGAGATCTAAGATATTATGTCTCTAAGCCCTGTAATATCTCTAGAAACATTACCCTTCAAACCGGAACACAGTAGTGTTTGGACCTTACTAGAATAACTGGCAAAGGTGTGGTACTTCCCCAGGCAGACCCTGCCAAGAGTCCTACCACTACTACACATTTAGCTTGTGTGGTTCTTCTACGAGTAGGCTGTAATAATCTATTTGTGCTCCAAATTTCAGTCCAATCCGTTCATACGTTACGACAAGACTGAGCAACTAATTGAATCAAACATTGACAGTTATAATATGAGTAAGATAGTAAGAAGTAGCATTAACAGGATGATGAGTACACAGAATAAATATTAGTACAAGTACAGAAGCCTCACTTACCGAAAACAATTATACATATAAATAGCGACTCTTGCTGGGACACAACAAAGTTCCATTCAGCTCGCAATACCTGTCGCGATTTTCAAATAAACATTTGCGCTCTTTCTAACGCGTAACTGTGACCATGTTGTTAACAACCCGGAGGGTTGTCGACATATCTAATAAAAATATGCGCGGTAAACGTATTGCGCCAGCGCTCAGCCGTGCGTCCGACAACCGACTGTCACTTGTTCCCTGGGAGGAACGGTCTAGCTGTAGGCTAAAACCACGCGACCTTGAGCGAGTGATGATGCACTGCCCTAATGATGAGTTTATTTGAAGGCCTTCGAGTGTGTCACGCGCCGCTGGTATCCGCGCCCGGGTACTAACGGGCCCCGGCGGGTCCGGTCCGGGACGGTGGCAGGTGGGGCAGGGTCGTTGATGAAAGTGCGAGGAGTGACCCCGCGACCCAGACTCCTGGCCGTCCAGGAGAAATCTAAGGGGGTTTTAGTCAGTAGGGGCACCATGTATATCTATCCATGCTGTCGAGACCGACACACCTACCGTATCCACGGTGGACGGTACGTAAAGGCATTCCTTCTACAACAAAAAAAAATGGCAGCCATAGGAACTGCCGATAGAAGTGAAAACTTACAACTCAGAATTTGATAGCTTGGAAACTACACGGGTGTAACCGGAGGGCGTAGCCTCGCCATCATGGCATGGCCATCTAGAAATGCGTCAGCATTTCCTATTGGCTGACGCCTTTCTAGATGCCCAATCGGCAAGGACCCGAGTTTACTCGAAGATTTCTTATCATACCCGAGCGTGACGCTAGAAATCAATTCAAAAACACCCCACGAAAAATCTGTCTAGGAACGCCTAAAGAAGTTTTCACTTCAAAAATGGCAGTCATAGTAACTGCCGATAGAAGTGAAAACTTATAACTCAGAATTTGATAGCTCACTTTGGAAACTACGCGGGTGAAACTAGTCTGAAATAAATCTTCAAAGCATAGTCGTCTAAATAAGACTTCTAAAAGCTAAGTCTCTTTTAAAATGGTAAAGGATAAGAAATCACCTATTCTAACTTCCACCGCCATCTATAAACGCTAACGCATTTCTTTTCCATATCCATTTACCGTGACCATCAGGAACTGTTAACATATTTTTAGACGACTATGTCCCGAGTTCATCCGAAGCTTTCTTACATTTACGAGCGTGACGCTTGAGCTCAATTCACAACCCACGAAAAATCAGTGTGTGGCGTAGTCTATAACTCTATATGGTGTATACCTCTTCTAATCTATTATTTCGCAACGCCGTACAATAATCATGCGACAAGGAGAAATGATCGAGGGTTGCAACCCCCCCCCCCCCCTTCAAAGGTATACTCTGTTTCTACGAAAACGAAATTTCGAAAAAAAACTGTCGACTTTCCTGCTCTCGTTCTACTTCGTTTAGTCCGATACAACATTGTTTGACATTTAAATGTTCTAAGCGTACTCTAATTAGAGTAGGCTTGGAACATTTAAACGGACAAAATGACGGATCAAAGTAGAATCGGAGTTGGAAAATCGCGAGTTTATTTCGAAATTACGTTTTCGTTGAATTAGAGTAGACGTCCTGGTGGTTCATTTCCCTTCAGTCACTTTCGTAACCGACTGATTCGTAACCAGCTAGTAACCAGTTACCAATAAACACTTATTTTCCGTTTTCATTACCTATATTTGATAACCAGTTGACCCATAAACTTTGTTCACGGGCCTGTAGTCTAGAAGAGGTTTGACTTGACTTGAGTGGGTTTTTCCCGATGGTTGTAAGTTATAACCACTCTAGACTTGAAGACACCCAAGGTTGTAACGTATAGGTATCTTCTAGGTAAGCACGCTTCATCGTAGACCGCATCGTTGCTTAACATCATATTTTTGTTTAAATAAAGAGTGACGAGTCGAGCGGGGCATGTGCCTGATGGTAAGAAACTTGCCTGCCACATAACAACACACGCAGCTATTGTAACATGCGCTCGTCACCCAGAGATCTTAGTTATCATATCTCTAAGCCCTGTAATTTCTCTAGAAACATTGCCCTTCAAACCGGAACACAGTAATGTTTGCACATTACTGCTTGGCGATAGAATAACTGGCAAAGGTGTGGTACTTCCCCAGGCGGACTCTGCTAAGAGTCCTACCACTACAAAAATGTGATGGCGGTCAAACGTGGACCTGTAAAAGTGAAAATGCATCTACTCACGGTTGCGGCATCTTGTCTCGCTCGTCGAGGATGGTGATGGCGCACAGCAGCAGCGCGGTCACCGTGAACCCGTACCCGGGGTTGGTGCCCGACACCTGTGTACCCACACCAACACATACATTATACTTCTATAACCACACATTCACGTACATTACACTTGTATAACCACACCAACACATACATTACACTTGTATAACCACACCAACACATACATTATACTTCTATAACCACACATTCACGTACATTACACTTGTATAACCACACCAACACATACATTACACTTGTATAACCACACCAACACATACATTACACTTGTATAACCACACCAACACATACATTATACTTCTATAACCACACCAACACATACATTACACTTGTATAACCACACCAACACATACATTACACTTGTATAACCACACCAACACATACATTACACTTGCATAACCACACATTCACATTTATAGGTGAACCCGATTTACATGTCAAGGAGATTGTTACATAAACATATCAAAAACAACATTAGTGATGCTTATGACCTTCCATAACATCGTTAGGTTTTTCTGAATAAAAATATCGAAGTGGCAGAGCCTTTATTAACAAAACTAAAATACAATGAGAACTACACTACGCAGACTACGCTACATACCTAACTAACTACTTACACTAAGCATACCTGAATTATCCATAGACCGATGAAAGTCTACAGATAATCAAGATTACATATCTATTTAGAACTATGTAATTATATTAATAGTAAGAAAACAGTCTGATGCGCGTGTATTGTTTAATGTCAATTGTTAGAAAAACATTTCAAGAAACAACTGAGCCTAAATTGCGCTTTATTTTCATGCAGTTCTTCTAAAATTTGAATGCAATAAGAAGCCACCCGTGCCATGGCCGTGCCAGACGCCATTTAAATGTGCCTTGCGTCTAAAAGTGACAAAAAAAAGTGATGTCATGAGACACCAGGTAGAAACGAAGTTCCTTCGGATAACATAGGAGCAACACAATTAAAAAAAAAAGCTTAATTTTATTATTTATGGTACGATCATCTGAAAAGTTTGCAACACTGGTCCACGTATGGTTTTACGCGTCACTTCAGTTTTATATCTTTCTTCCAGTTTTAGTTTCACATATTTTTCATTTTGTTGCGCAAACAAAATCCCTATATCCTCCAAACCTGCGGTAAGAAACTTCGTTTTAATAAAAATGTAACGATAAATGCGGCTGACCCTAGGATGGTCCTGTGGGTCCTGCGACCCTCTGCCCAGTCGTCACTAGCAGCGGTACGTAAACTGCGTGTTCAGTGATTCACGGCATTCGTGTTTAGTCGTCGAGTTTAGCGCGGGCCTGATCGCACTTGTGGAAGTGTCATGCTTTTGTCGCGGCACATCACTATATCGCCATAGCTAATACTAGCAGAACGCGCGCGCGTTGCTACGCCATCTATCGAAAATCGATCGTAACAATTCAAATTTTGAACATATCCGGTTACTTTAGGTTCTAATGACGCAACCTTTAAAATATGTCATAGGCTGTCACGCAACGAAAGCTCTCAAAAAGCAATATTTTTTCTCGTTTTTGTAACATTTTTCATTCCTGCTCGGCTCCTGTTGATAGTAGCGTAATGTTAAATAGCCTATAGCCTTCCTCGATAAATGGACTATCCTACAAAGAAAGAATCGTTCAATTCGGACCAGTAGTTCCAGAGATCCTTGCGTTCAAACAAACAAACAAACAAACTCTTCAGCTTTATAATATTAGTATAGATACACCTCGTCTGCTTACGACTGGTAACAAAGAAACCGTGCGGAAAAACCTGTACTATTTACTTATTACTTATAGCTGCCAAAAAACTAGGTGTCCTCTCAAAGGTGCGAAACTACTTAAAGTGTGAACAGTTGCTCACGGTATACCGAGCACAGATTCGCTCCTGTACGGAGTACTGTTCGCACTTTTGGGATTTGGGATGGATCAGTTAAGTATCAGCTGGAGACTCTAGTATCTATCTGCCAAAAGAGTCATAGGCAATGACACCCTCGTGCGAAAAAGACTGCAAAATCTTAAACATCGTGAAAAATTGTTAGCTTATCGGTTTTTACCCGACTGAAAGAAGGGTTATGTTTTTCGCGCGTATCTTGTATGTTTGTAAATTTCTTTATTCCCACGTATCTTCCAAACGGCTGCACGGATTTTGACGATTCAGATAAATATCGTTACATTTGTCTCAATTACCCAAGTGTCCTTAGATAGGTATTAAATAAAAAAATCAATATAGCCGATTTTTGAGGCAAAATTGTGAGTAGTTGAAAAAAAAAATGTTATCTAGCATATCGAGTAGGGTATCAAAATACAGAGAATTTAAAGAGCTTTACAAATATGTTGTGTAGTTAACTGCCATTTGGAATAATTTCAAGCATTTTAATTCAACCAACAGTGTTTTTCTTACGTGTTGTTTTTTAGTCGGGTTTTACATTTTTTTAAATTATTCTTGTTTATCGGATACATTTCGGAGAGTGTGAAACTGATTTGCACGATCTAATACCACATTGCCCTTTTTTCTATCGGAATGCTCGCAGCTCGAAAAAGGGACATCGTTTCATGGTTCATGTTCCAAAGACACGAACGAAGAGATTTGACTCTGCTTTTGTGATTAGAACGTCAAGGCTGTGGAATACGTTGCCTGAGTGTGTTCTTCCCGATAGTTACAATCTTTGAGTCTTCAAATCGAGAGTGAATCAGTTTCTTCCAGGTAAACACGCTTCATCTTAGACCGCATCGTCGCTTAACATCGATCAGGCGAGATGGCGGTCAAGTTAACCTATAAAAGTTAAAAAAAACGAACTCAGACTCGGAACTTATTCAGAACAAACATAAAAGATAGACACACGCCGTCACGGACTTCGGCACACGTAAACGCGCGAACGAAAGCTCTCAAAAATAATTATTTTTTCCCGTTTTTGTTACATAGATAATATTTCATTCATGCTCCGCTCCTGTCGATAGTAACGTAATGTTATATAGCTTATAGCCTCGATAAATTGACTATTTAACAGAAAAATAATCTTTCATTTCGGGCCCGTAATTCCCGAGATTCTATAGCGTTCAAGCAAATACACTCTTCAGCTTTATAATATTAAGTATACAACAACAAACGCGTCTGACCCTGGCGATGACGGTCCTGTTAATGGGCCCGGCGACGTCGGTGCCCTCGGCCCAGCCCTCCCCGTGCAGCAGCACCTTGAAGATGGAGTCCCGCACCACCTCCTCGCAGGGGCCCTCCGGGGTGATCATCCCGGCCGAGAACAGACGCGGGTACTTCAGGAGGAGGCTGCGGGTGATCTCGAACCTGGAAGTGACATTATGAATAATGACTGGGGGATCGTTCAAGTATTACGTAAGCTCTATATTTGTGTGTTTTGCTTATTTTTGATGACATGGGAAGTGGAGGAGTCTATAAATATGATGATTACGTCTGCAATAGTTACTTTTAGACGCAGATGGCAAACCACACAATTGACTGGCCTCGTGGCTTAGTTGGTAGTAGCTCTGCCTGCGAAGCCAAGGGTCGTGGGTTCGATTCCCACCCAGTGCAAATATTTGTGTGATGAATTCAAATGTTTGCACTGTGTCTGGGTGTTTCTATGTATAATAAGTATGTATTTAAAACTATATAAGTATTATATCAGCTATTTGGCCGCCATCACACAAGCTTTGCTTAGTTTGGGGTCAGATGGTGTTGTGTGTGAATTGTCCACCAATATTTATTTATTTATTTATCTAGACTTGAGAACAGAACGCATTTTCGGGGGAATGGGTACCAAAGTCTACGTAAGCATGGGGGTAATAGCTTTGCTTACTTTAGATGACAAGGAGGGGAGGGTCAATAATTGCAATAAATCAAAATCAAAGTACTTCATTCATAAATGTTCAATTTACACGTCAATTAATAAAAAATAAAAACATAAGAAAGAGCCATTGAAGTCTTAAAACACTAAGAAGCGGCACGCGCTCTGCTACGATCCCAATGCAAATTCAGGTGACGTCTCCTGATTGAGTTTCAGTCGCAACAGGAGCCACAAGTTGAGTGGACGTTCGCTAACATTTCAAAAAAATCTGATATGAGCCGTAATAATGTCTTATTCTGCTTTTGCAAGGTGCACAAACAGTTCAAAGACCAAGAACAAGTTCCATGGTATCACTTTTCATGCGGAAGTACACAAAATCTTTAATTATTTCCATAACAGTTCAATGATTTTACAATTGGCCATTTCTAAAAAGAGACAGATATACATACAGCGTGAGAGTGCAACACGACCGGCGATATGTTAGTTGCGGCTATTTTGTCTCTTTCACGCCAGTGCATTTGTATGTCTTTCTATTCTTGTCGAAAAAAATATCTAAACAAATGTGATGTATAGCTATCTCATTTGCACCTACTGCCTACTTGTCATGATGTCTTTGTCATTCATTCAAACGTCTATCACGATGCAAGTGAAGCTGTGTGCACATTGCGTATACTTGTGTGATATTTTCGGCATATTATGCTGTCTTTATATTAGAGCGTACCTTATCTTCGTTTACTTAGTTTCATCAAAGGAAAGCGCATACAAATTGTATACATTTTCAAAGTTTGAAATGACCTACTTTACTGTATTATAATAATTATTGTACAAAAAAACTGTCAAGCATTATACGAGTTTATTAATATGTTTTTACTAGCTTTAACCCGCGGCTTCGCTCGCGTTCTCTAAGTTTCTTATGGCAGGTTCCCACTCTGAAAAGTAATACGACTGTCGAATAATAACTAATATAACTATAATCCTTTCTAGCTCCTACGGTTTGGGCTGTGCGTTGATTATCAATCACTCAATCACCTTTGCCTTTTATATATTATATAGATTACATGAAAAATCGATCGTAATTTTTGAGTTTTTAAGTTACCGAATTTGACCGACGGGGTGAGTAACTTAACGGTTTTACTACATTTTTACGAAGTTTCATGCAAATATATCCATTGTCCAAGCAATAAAAAGTTTCATACAAACTTTCATCCCTTATTTCACCCCCTTGAAGAATGAAATTTGAAAACGCTTTCATACGTGCTTCATGATTTTAGTTGAACTTATTGTGTACGAAATTTCATACAAAAATTCTCCAAGGAATAAAAAGTTTCATACAATCGTTCATCCCCCTATTTCACCACCTTGCGGGTCGAATTTTAGAAAATCCCTTAGTGGGCGGTGCCTACGTTATAAGAAGAACATGTATGCGAAGTTTCAAGTTTCTGGTTCTTACGGTTTGGGCTGTGCGTTGATCTATCAGTCAATCACCTTTGCCTTTTATCTATACTAATATTATAAAGAGGAAAGATTTGTATTTTTGTATGTTACGATTAAACTCAATAAAGTGGCCAAGTGCGAGTTGGACTCGCCCATGAAGGGTTCCGTTGCAGCAAGTAACATTATATACATAGTACACATAGTTCTTGTAGTTCGTTGTAACTTTGATCGAAGTTTTAATAATGGTGTATTTATGACGTATTAAAAAAAAACTACTCATCAGATCGAGTTCAAACTAATTTTCGTTGATAGTTTACATGGTAATGTACATCATATATTTTTTTTAGATTTTTCATTCTCTTACTTTAGAAGTTAGAGGGGGGGGGACACACATTTTACCACTTTGGAAGTGTCTCTCGCGCAAATTATTCAGTGTAGACGAAAATGATTTTAGAAACCTCAACATCATTTTTGAAGACCTATCGATAGATACCCCACACGTGTAGGTTTGATGAAAAAAAAATTTTTGAGTTTCAGTTCTCAGTATGGGGGGCAACCCTAATTTTTCTTTTTTTATTTTTTTTCTGTTGAAATCTTAATGCGGTTCACAGAATACATCTACTTACCAAGTTTCAACAGTGTAGTTCTCATAGTTTCGGCAAAAAGTGGCTGTGACATACGGACGGACAGACAGACAGACAGACAGACATGACGAATCTATAAGGGTTCCGTTTTTACGTTTTACGGAACCCTAAAAACTACTGAACCGATTTCAAAAATTCTTTTACCAAAAGAAATCTACATTATCACTGAGTAACATAGGTTATTTTTATTACGAGAAAAAATTAGAGATACTTGGATTTTTTTACTAAAACAACGCAAGGTATAAATAAAGTAGCCAAGTGCGAGTTGGACTCGCCCATGAAGGGTTCCGTTGCAGCAAGTAACATAATATACATAGTACACATAGTTCTTGTAGTTCGTTGTAACTTTGATCGAAGTTTTAATAATAGTGTATTTATGACGTACTAAAAAAAACTACTCATCAGATCGAGTTCAAACTAATTTTCGTTGGTAGTTTTCATGGTAATGTACATCATATATTTTTTTTAGATTTTTCATTTTCCTACTTTAGAAGTTAGAGGGGGGGGGGACACAAATTTTACCACTTTGGAAGTGTCTCTCGCGCAAACTATTCAGTGTAGACAATAAAGTGGCCAAGTGCGAGTTAGACTCGCCCATGAAGGGTTCCGTCGCAGCAAGTAACATTATATACATAGTACACATAGTTCTTGTAGTTCGTTGTAACTTTGATCGAAGTTTCAATAATAGTGTATTTATGACGTATTAAAAAAAAACTACTCATCAGATCGAGTTCAAACTAATTTTCGTTGGTAGTTTACATGGTAATGTACATCATATATTTTTTTTAGATTTTTCATTCTCTTACTTTAGAAGTTAGAGGGGGGGGACACACATTTTACCACTTTGGACGTGTCTCTCGCGCAAAGTATTCAGTGTAGACGAAAATGATTTAAGAAACCTTACCATCATTTTTGAAGACCTATCGATAGACACCCCACACGTGTAGGTTTGATGAAAAAAAAAAATTTGAGTTTCAGTTCTCAGTATGGGGGGCAACCCTAATTTTTATTTTATTTTATTTTTTTTGTTCAAATCTTAATGCGGTTCACAGAATACATCTACTTACCAAGTTTCAACAGTGTAGTTCTCATAGTTTCGGCAAAAAGTGGCTGTGACATACGGACGGACAGACAGACAGACAGACAGACAGACAGACAGACAGACATGACGAATCTATAAGGGTTCCGTTTTTACGTTTTACGGAACCCTAAAAACTATATTAGAAACCTCAACATCATTTTTGAAGACCTATCGATAGAAACCCCACACGTGTAGGATAGATGAAAAAAAAATTTTTGAGTTTCAGTTCTCAGTATGAGGGGCAACCCTAATTTTTATTTTTTTTTATTTCTTTTGTAAAAATCTTAATGCGGTTCACAGAATACATCTACTCACCAAGTTTCCACACTGTAGTTCTCATAGTTTCGGCAAAAAGCGGCTGTGACATACGGACGGACAGACAGACAGACAGACAGACAGACAGACAGACAGACATGACGAATCTATAAGGGTTCCGTTTTTACGTTTTACGGAACCCTAAAAACAGCCATAAAATGGCTTTCATCGCATATGCTGCGGATAGTACCAATGATAGAACAAAACAATATTCTACAATATTATAGAACGTATTCAAATCAACAAAAAATCTCGCGAGACCATATGTCTAACTACAGTAATTACGTCGCAACAACTGCTTTTTTACATTTTAAAAGAAGATAAAAATGCCAATCAAATTCAGACCATGTTATCCATACATTTGTATTAATTCTTATCCAAATTAACTATTTCGTATTCAAGACTGATTTAATACCTATTGATTCCTTTTTGAATGATTAAAATCGGACATTCCATTTAAAAGATATTACGAAGTTGAAAATTTCCATCCTATCGAAATATTCAACGACGCGTCGGGCCGGCGCCGCCGGCGGTGGCGCGGCGCGGCGCAACGTGGCGGTAGATGCAGAATTAGGAAGAGTGTACAGAGTTCATCCTTCCCAGTCAGAGTGTTTTTATCTCAGAATACTTCTTTATCATTTTCCAGGTACATCGGTACATAGGTACATCGTTCCAAGACTTTAAAATCGAGTAAAAGAAACTTACCAAGCCGAATGCCGAGAAAGGGGGTTTGTTACAAAATGATAACCAATGGGAAATCCCTTTGAGAGAAGCTTCAATTTCCCGGTGTCCGTTGAGGCTGAGAATTGTTTGTGGTAATATTCATCGATATAAATCAATAGATGTGCCTCGGGCACCTTGAAATTGGTAATAAACTGCGTCTCTGTGTGTATCGTATATGTTTTACAAACAACCTATCTACTTGACCCATACAATCGCTAGCGGCGAGATTTGCTGTGTTTCTACTTATTTTGGTTGTTGACAACGAATACTGATAGGTAAAAATGTCCGGCGTCCACCGCGTCGTGCAACCGACTAGAACGGAAAGAGTGAGCTCACTCTTCCCAACGTTGACATGATTGATTCATTCAAATGTTTGCACTGTGTCTGGGTGTTTCTATGTATAATAAGTATGTATTTAAAACTATATAAGTATTACATCAGCTATCTGGCCGCCATCATACAAGCTTTGCTTAGTTTGGGGTCAGATGGTGTTGTGTGTGAATTGTCCACCAATATTTATTTATTTATTTATATTTATTTATTGCGTGCGCCCTGAAATTTGGGAGGGCCCATCTTGGTTTCTACGATCTATAGTAACATTATTATTTTGTTTCCGCCGTATTACATTACGGCTTGTAATGCGGCGGTTTAACGATTAGCCGCATTGTCATTGCGATACGTTCTTCAATAAGGCGGCCCACGTTCAGCCGCATTGTATTACTGCTTATATTGTAGGGTGACCATATTAAAAAAAAATATAGGTAATTTAAATAAACAAAATCAAAATTAATTTCATTCATCAGAAAAAACTGACCGATTACTTACGATATTCCTTACTATTTTTTTACAACATTTTACCTCTCACATAAAGTTTGAAAGCCCATAACTTGATATCGGTGACGGTACACCTAAGAAACATGGTGCACTTCCATAGACAAAGGTCTATCATCGAGATTTGACTCCGGGTGGGCTCCCGCCAGAAGCTCTGCGGTCAGCCCTGAGTGTCGCTTCTCCATACTCGGCCTGCGATACACTACGGCTACTTGCATGGCTTGCTCCACTCAGAACCTCCCTTGAGCTTCTGGCTCCCCCATTTTTTTTATTACACTCTAGAGGTAGTAGCGCCAAGACTAGGTGGAGTCTGGGTGCTCCGAGTCGGATCTGGGTCTCATGTAACCTACCCGGTCCGATTTAGTCTTAACAAGGTGGACGGTGGAAACGAAATAGTTTCCAACACCCAGGGTGACAAGTGACACTCCAATAATATTGTGTACAATTCCTCCGAACTCCAGAATCCACTGTCACTTTAGCAATTTAGCAACACACTTACAATATTCAATGGCATAGTTGTTGTTATGTCAGGCAGTGCCATGAGTTTTAAGAATCGGAACTAAAAATTGTCAAAGAGGCGGCTAATCTCTCGCTTTATTACTTTACGGCTAGCCATGTTGAATGACGTATGGCGTCGAATACATTATGGCGGTTTTTTAATCAGCCGTATTCAATCCGGCTGTTCGTTAAACCGCCGCTTTAAAAAACGGCCCTCAACCAACTAAGCCACCAGGCCAGCCAGTTTAATGTTTTTACACTTTAAAGTTTTGGTTTCTAATTTTGATCATTTGGAAAAATTTGGTCATGTGCGTTTCATTTAGCATACCTACTTAACAAAAAATATTGACCCCGTGCGAAGCCGGGACGGGCCGCTAGTATATATATAGATTACAAATGTAAAATTTTTGTTTACATTTTTATAGGAACTTTGCCATCACTCTCTAGAAAATTCGCTGTAACTATAAAAAGTTTGATCGATAAGGCAGCACTTTAAACCTGTTTTTGAAGCTCCCGAAACTTCGGGCAAATATAACTATTTTGGGAAGAGTGTTATAAACTTCAGCTCCCAAAATGTGAGTTAACTTCCGTGACCTCGTGAGTGAGTGTGGTATAACATCCAGCTTGTCCGCGTTACGTATGTTGCAAGAATGTCTCTCTCCTCGCGTATTGTATGATTCTAGATTATTTCTGACATACACAGGCACCTGGTAGATCAATATAGAAGGTAACGTAAGTATGCTAAGCTCTTTGAAATATGGTCTGACGGATGTGCATTGCGATACGCCAACGATGTCACGTACGGCACGTTTTTGGGCGCGGAACGCACGCTCCCAGTCGGCAGCGCGCGCGTATAGCTCGGCCCCGTATTGTGACCGAGAATGCACTGTGGCGAAGTAACACGCACGCGACACTTCCACAGACACCACTCGGGATACTCGTCTTAGAGCAAAGCACGCACTGCTGACTTTAGCACACATCTTGTCGATGTGATGTTCCCACGTCATGCTGCGATCAATCTCGAATCCCAAAAATGTGGTGTTCTGTAATTGCTCAATCCTGACACTGTTTAGCAAAACTTTAAGCGGTTTTGTATGATGGCCTGATAGACAAAAGTGAACGAAGTGAGTCTTTTTTTAATTTAACATTAAAACATTAGCTCTAAACCATGAATTTAAGCCGTTAATTACAATATTTAATTTCTCTTCTAATCTGCTTACATAATACTTGAACGGCCCCTGGGTTAAAAGTATGCCTTTCTAATTAATCCGTCCCATTTTGATTGTCTCTGTGTAAAAATAAAGTCTGCTCTCCCAAGAGCCAGTGGAATTTCTAACTCTGGGAAAAAATTAAGCCTGCTCTCTTTAAATCCGGTGGAATCCCTAACCCTGGGACAAAACAATAGTTGCTTTCTCCGGAGCTGGTGAAGTTTAAATGTGTTTAAAGAATAAATAAAGGATGCTATCTTCAGATCCGGTGGAATCCCGGAACAATTGTCTTTAGGGAAAACCAAAAGCTGCTTTCTCCGAAGACGGTAAACTTTCTAACCCTGGGCAAAAATAGATGCTGCTTTCCCACAGCCGATGGAATTTCTCACCTTTCAGAAATAATGAAGGCTACTCTCTCCGGAGCTGTCGCAATTTCTAACAATAGGTAAAAAACAAAGGCTACTTACTCTCTACACAGCTGGAGGAATTTCTAACCTTGGGGGAGAAATAAAAGCCGCTCTCTCCGGAGAGGGTGAATGGATAAAAACAATAGCCGCTTGCTCTCTCAGGAATCGGTGGAATATCTAACCGTGGACAAAAACAATGGCTGCTCTCTCCGAATCTGGTAAAATTCCTATCCCTGGGGAAAAACAAAGTTGCTAACTCCAGAGTTGGTGGAGTTTCTAACCTTGTGAATAAATAGAGGCTGCCGTCCCCAGATCCAGTGGGGAAAGTTAAACCAATACCAGTATCACTCACTTGGCCATAACGGCGAGGAACACCCCAGCTATGATCAGCCCCACCGCCTGCAGCAGGGCCGGCAGCGCCACGTACGCGCGGAACTGAGCCGGCCGCCGGGCGCCGGGCCCGGCCCCGGCCCGGTGCTGCGACCGGAACACCACCGAGTTGTCTGCGCCCGGGAACGGGACGCACCACATGCCGTCGCGGGAGTGAATGACGCGGCTGGAAACAACCACTTCTATCAGGGGGGGCAAACGTTACATCGGCATAGTGGTTAAACGTTACTTTGGGATAGTTAGTGTGACAATTTGTTACAAAATATTCCGGGCGGTGGTCACAGTGAGCCGCGGGTGCGGGGGCGGAGGCGGGCGGTGGTCACAGTGAGCCGCGGGTGCGGGGGCGGAGGCGGGCGGTGGTCACAGTGAGCCGCGGGTGCGGGGGCGGAGGCGGGCGGTGGTCACAGTGAGCCGCGGGTGCGGGCGCGGAGACGGGCGGTGGTCACAGTGAGCCGCGGGTGCGGGGGCGGAGGCGGGCGGTGGTCACAGTGAGCCGCGGGTGCGGGGGCGGAGGCGGGCGGTGGTCACAGTGAGCCGCGGGTGCGGGGGCGGAGGCGGGCGGTGGTCACAGTGAGCCGCGGGTGCGGGGGCGGAGGCGGGCGGTGGTCACAGTGAGCCGCGGGCGCGGAGGCGGGCGGTGGTCACAGTGAGCCGCGGGCGCGGGCGCGGAGGCGGGCGGTGGTCACAGTGAGCCGCGGGCGCGGGGGCGGAGGCGGGCGGTGGTCACAGTGAGCCGCGGGCGCGGAGGCGGGCGGTGGTCACAGTGAGCCGCGGGCGCGGGCGCGGAGGCGGGCGGTGGTCACAGTGAGCCGCGGGCGCGGGGGCGGAGGCGGGCGGTGGTCACAGTGAGCCGCGGGCGCGGAGGCGGGCGGTGGTCACAGTGAGCCGCGGGCGCGGGCGCGGAGGCGGGCGGTGGTCACAGTGAGCCACGGGCGCGGGCGCGGAGGCGGGCGGTGGTCACAGTGAGTTCAGTTCTACATATGTCTTACTCTTTTTTGGGCCCGTCAAAATCGGATGAGTACATATGTCTCACTCTTTTTTGCGCCCTTAAAGATCGGATGATTACATATGTCTTACAAAACCGGTTTCGATTTTTTTCTGCTTTCGGACCTTATTTTGTTCAGGCAAAGGTTTATTTTCCCATAACTGTTTTATTCACATAATACCTATTGGATAGAGCTTCAAAATGAGCCCGATAACGGCATCCACTTGAAACAAATTTCTCCGAATATCGGCAGTATAAGTCGGCCGGTCCGGGCGCCATGACACCCGCGCGTGATTTACGACGTAGTTCAGTGAAGTGGTGATTATTTGTGTAAATTAGTGTGTTTGGTGATTATATTTTGGTAAGTGGCTTATTTTAATACATTTTAGGGCCCTTTAGGTATATGTTTTGATTATAATAACTAAAAATTGTGTTTTAGATTTTTGTCACTATAGATCGGAATGAGCCATATGGCTTACGAAAATGGCGGCGATTTTTCAATTGTCGTTCCTCACATTTTGCCTAATTGAGTATAGATTATTTTAATTATCGGTTCTACTAGTATTTTAATAAGATTCCTGAATATATTTTCTATCGATCGGTATATAAATATAATGCCTAAATACCTAAATCGTACCACACGAAATGTTTTAAAAAACCGGTCCGAAACGGCACGCAATTTTTGTTCTGTTAGGTATTTTCAAAGTCGAAAATATCAAAATATAAGTATGAAAGCATATACTTTGTAGTTTCGATTTATAAGGGGTAGATATCACTGTTTATAAAAATCATAACAACCTATACATAAAACAATATACTTTCTTCACAAACACCCACTTTTTCAAAAGTGTAACTTTTTTCGACTGCGGGTGTAAAGAAAAATCTGTGTAAAATTAAGTAAAAATATAATACAGAACAATTATATATCGTTTTGTAGCTTATTTCAATAGCTTTATGATAAAGTAGCTCAAAGCATCCTAGATCGAACTAATCGATCACTAGGTATAAAATAATGCGCATGGTGCGCACGCCGCGCGCAGAAAAGTGCGCGGTTCAAACCCCCCATGCCATGATGGCGAGGTCACGCTTTTTCAGCATTTCCCATTGGCTGACGCATTTCTAGATGCCCAATCGCCAAGGTCCCGAGTTTACCCGAAGATTTCTTATCATACCCGAGCGTGACGCTAGAAATCAATTTACACCCCAAGAAAAATTGTCTAGGTGCGCCTAAAGAAGTTTTCACTTCAAAAACTGTAAATGTGATGTTCTCTGAAACTAACTCTTTACTTTAATCACTATTTTGACTCAGTGTTCCAAATGTCCTAAATTAAACATGTCACTATTCCAAATTTTACAACTGATCGACTGATTCAGATTCAAATGTTTAAATCTCGCCAAAAATGCATTTTTACCCACGTCTAGCGCGAACAAATGAACGTTTGACAACTCCGCGCGCTGTGTCGCTCAAGCCCGGCGCGCTAGGCCCGCTGCACTGTGGACGCACAGGCGCGTTTCGTATGTTTGATATTTCCGCGCCCGCCGACGCGTCCGCCCTAGGCCCGTACTCTGGTTGAGGCCTCTGGGTTCTAGTCTCACTGTCCTTTCGAAGTCATGTACGTAATTTGCTAATTTCAAACATCGTAAGGAAATCGGCATGTCTCTAGAATATTTCGAGGCCATTTGTGATCCATCAACCGGCACCGGGCTAGCGTGTTGGATTATGGTGTAGTTCGTTGGCCCCGAGTCGGTGGCACGCAGACAGACTCACCGCGGCAGCAGGCGCGGGCGCAGCGCCGCCGAGCGCTTCGGGAACAGCTTCTCCCGCAGCGGTTTCAGCTCGCTCCAGTTGGCCAGCCCGTGCACCAGCGACTCCCACGTGCCGGTGTTGACGGCTCCGTGCGCGCGCAATTGCTCGTCCAAATGCGGCGGCAACTCGGCACTGATGTACGCTTCCACGCTGTTCACCGTTCCTGAAGACAACGGTACTATCACAACACCAAGCGTAAAACACCAAGCGATTCCCGGCACCGGCAGGTCTACTGCCCAACTCTCCTTCCTGCTTTCCGCTATACTTTATTCCGTGCCGCAGCTGAAAGCAGACAACTACATTCGGTTTCCGTTCCGCTGCATGCGAAAAGCAGATGTAGTTGCCTGCTTTCATCGGCGTTGCCAAATTCGCAGATGACATCACAAATCAAAGCATAGCGGAGAGCAGCGGATCAGGCGGTAGACCTGCCGAGCGCACCGAGCGGCACCCGGGCACCGGGCGCGTACGTGTTCAGTGTGACGCATCGGTTTACGTACGAAGCTGAAAATAAGGTCTAAAGTCAAACGGAACAGCGCGGCGCCCGGACGCCGCTTAGTGTGCGGGCTCTGTGAGTCGCTTGGTGTTTTTTTTACGGGATAGGTTGATACGCTCGAGCCGCAAAACGCACGTAGACAACGACACTCTTGCGCGAAAAAAACTTCAAAGAGTTGAATATCGGCGCAAAATTGCCAGCTTATCCTTTTAAATTGCCAGCTTAAGGTTTTAAAACGAATACAATTCGGAGAGGGTGCAACTGATCTACATGATCTAATACCACCTCGACGTGTTTTGTATTGGACTGCTCGTAGCTCGAGAAAGTGACATCGTTACTTAATTGATGTTCCAAAGACACCAACGAAGAGGTTTGACTCTACTTTTGTGACAAGAGCGTGCCTGAGTGAATACTCGATGGTCATAATCTTGGTGTATTCAAAGAGAGAGCGAATCGGTTTCTTCTAGGTAAACACACGCCATCGTAGACCGTATCGTCGCTTAATATCAAGCGAGATGGCGGTCAAGTGTAATCATATAAAAACTTGAAGAAAAAAAACGGAACACCGCGGAACCCTATTTGGTGTGCGATACCTGTGGATCGCTTGATATTTTACGGGGTAGCCCTTTGGGTAGCGCGGTCTAATTGCGAAGAGTACTAAAAAAATTAAACTATGAAAATGTTAACAATATGTATGCTCTTTCGTTTGTTTTTATTTTATGAATCGACGTGTTAATATGAATGAACAAAGAACTTTGACTTTGAGTCCAATTTTCCAGAAGCCACGTGTACGTACCGCCGAAGTTCTGCTGCAGGAAGACGGTGCCCATGTCGGTGGGCACGCTGTCGAACCCGCACGCGCTCACCACGTACACGCCGGCCGAGCGCGCCTCCGCGTCGTACTTCAGCTGCATCCACTCCATGAACTGGAACCACACGTCACACACTCGCCTATACACATTCACGTACATGTACGTAGAATACCACAGATGGGGCGGAAACGTGGACACTGAAAAAACGCCTTACGAACGAAGTTACGGCTGGTCTAGTCCGGAGAACGGCACCTGCCGATACGGAGACCCTGGGTCCAAACCCCACACGTACTACTGTCTTTTCGAAGTCATGTGCGTAATGCCGCTAACTTAAAAACGGTGAAGAAGAACATCTTGAGGAAACCGGCATGTACCTAGAATCTTTCGAAGTCATGTGTCATCCGCCAACCCGCACTGGGCCAGTGTGGTGGATAATGAAACAAGTGCTTTTCATAGACTAAACAAGATCTTTATTATTAGACATAGACAATTTATGACACACACGTCTCGCACAGATAATGCAAGGTATTGCTATTAAATAAACATTATTTTGATACATATTTAACAGTGGATTATGGCCTTAACTCTCTCCTTGCGGGAGAAGACCCAGAGTCTCAGCTGTGGGAACATTTAGTGGGCTGTTGATGATGTTGATGAAAAGACGACTCGTCTACAAATTCCCAGTTACACAGCGAGCTATGGAGAGGGCTATGCTCGGAGACACTCTGAAGGACAGAATCCGCAACGGTTATATCCGACGGAGAATAAGCAAGCTGAAGTGACAGTGGGTGGGCCACATATGTCGCAGAGCCGATAGACGTTGGGGAAGAAGGGTTCTGGAGTGGAGACCGCGTTCGATACGTCCCGTGCGGCGGCCTCCCGCTCGGTGGACCGACGACCTGAAGAGGGTGGCGGGAAGCAGATGGACGCGGAGAGCCGAGAACCGGATTTGGTGGCACAATATTGGAAAGGCTTATATCCAGCAGTGGACGAACATGGGCTGACGATGATGACCACATCTCCTGCCATCGACGACGATCGAGAGACGTACTAACTACTGAGGGACCCGGACGACCCTGTCGCCGCTGATACATTGACAGCGCTGGGGTCAGCTCAGTCTGGGGTCGGTCAGCTTCCGGCAATCGTAAATACGCCGTGTTTGGTACAGACAACGAGCTCGATCGAAGAAGACGATCTCCCTTAGGACCTTTCAGCAGATCTTATTAGCTTTTCCCCAACAATAAGTCAACCGACACTTGCACCAATCTCTCAAACAAGAAACCTGTTGACCTCCTCTTTAAATCCTTCGACAATAATGAGTTAGTCAGGTGAAATCAGTTTTAGATCCAATAATCAATCAGCCGACAACAGGTACAACTTACAACAGGTAATATGATATGGTCATAAATCTTAACCAGTGAGTGTCATTTTATCGTCATAATAAAAAAAGGTAAAAATTTATTGTAAGTTAAACGGTTTTATAGTAAACAGTCATGGTAATTTTGCAGATAAATGTACTAAAAACTAAAAAAAAACATTAAATAGAATACAGTTATGGGTACTAATTAATGACTACCTCAATTTGTGGAAATAACTATGTTCACATAAATTCCAAAAAATGCACTGTATTATATGTAGATTGATGTAAGTATGTACGGGAGGTACATACTTACATATTTCAAAAGATGATATTTTGAAATATACAAATTTTAAACATATACATATGTACCTATTGTATATGGATTAAATAGACTAAAACGAAATCGTGGGGCAAGTGAAATATGTATACCTAATTGTCGATAAAAATGTTCGTTTTGTAGTGTCCCCACGATTTTATTTTAATCTAATTATTGCACATAATTAAAATTTGTATATTCCGTCTTCCAGATTTTACATGTCAAGTTCTTTCATTTGATACCTACGCATATAGAAGGGATTGAAAAAAATGTAACAGCCGCCATCTTGAAATTACTATAAAAAAAAGCGTATACCGTATACTAAATTTCAGATCAATCGGTTGTCAGGAAGAGGGTGCAATTAAATTATTAAAGACCCAAGAAAGAAAAAAAAACAAAAGGAGGAAGCTAAATAAAACCGTTTAAGAAGACAGTCGACATTAGTAAGAAACTAAAAATCAGTCTGCCTACCCCGACCAGAACTGACAGCCTAAGCCTACCCGAACCCGTCTACCCTCAACCTCGCGGCTATCGGTTCTGAGGCGGTTCCAGCTGACTCATCATAGCTTCACTTGCAAAATTGTCTTCCCTAGTTCGAGTGCCTAGGGCAGGCACCCTATCTTTAATCGGGCAAACTATCTTTAAACAATCTCTAAATAAAAAACATACAAATATTAAACACTAATATTGTCAAACAAAACCAGGAAAAATAAAGTAGCCAAGTGCGAGTTGGACTCGCACATGAAGGGTTCCGTTCCAGCAAGTAACATAATATACATAGTACACATAGTTCTTGTAGTTCGTTGTAACTTTGATCGAAGTTTTAATAATAGTGTATTTATGACGTACTAAAAAAAAACTACTCATCAGATCGAGTTCAAACTAATTTTCGTTGGTAGTTTTCATGGTAATGTACATCATATATTTTTTTTAGATTTTTCATTCTCTTACTTTAGAAGTTAGAGGGGGGGGGACACATTTTACCACTTTGGAAGCGTCTCTCGCGCAAGTTATTTAGTGTAGACAAAAATTATATTAGAAACCTCAACATCATTTTTTAAGACCTATCGATAGACATCCCACACGTGTAGGATTGATGAAAAAAAATTTTTGAGCTTCAGTTCTCAGTATGGGGGGCACCCCTAATTTGTGTTGTTTTAAAAAAAGTTTTGTAAAAATCTTAATGCGGTTCACAGAATACATCTACTTATCAAGTTTTAACAGTGTAGTTCTCATAGTTTCGGCAAAAAGTGGCTGTGACATACGGACGGACAGACAGACAGACAGACAGACAGACAGACAGACAGACAGACAGACAGACAGACAGACAGACAGACAGACAGACAAACAGACAGACAGACAGACATGACGAATCTATAAGGGTTCCGTTTTTACGTTTTACGGAACCCTAAAAATGTCTCGAAGTTTTTTTTCTGTTTTTGTTTTTCTAGATAATGGTACGGAATCCGACTCGCATTTGGACGGCTTGTTGAAATGAAAACTTATGTTGGCCCACCACAGACAGATTTTTCGTGGGCTGTGAATTGAGCTCAAACGTCACGCTCGTAAATGAAATAAATCTTTGGGTGGACTCGGGACCATGGCCGTCTAGTCTAAATGACCATGATTATTAAGACTTATTTAGACGACAATGCTTTGAAGATTTATTCTAGACTAGCAGCGGCCTCCGGTTTACCCGGGTAGTTTCCAGAGTGAGCTATCACATTCCGAGTTTTAAGTTGTCATTTCCACCCGTAAATCGATATATTTTTTCTTGTTAGTGGCATGGTTAGACATAAAGAATAAAACCGGCCAAGTGCGAGTGGGACTCCCGGGGTCACAAAGAGTTCCTTACCATTAGCAAATAAACGGCGAAAACCTCTTTGGCTTTATCCGTAATTCCTTATACATCGCAATTACCGTAGACAGGCAAAAGGTTTCTTTAAAATGTTGATTTTTCCCTCATAATTCCGACGATGAATTCGACATTTCGTTTTATTTTTACTAGTGGCGCCATCTAGTTTGCTTATGACGGACTAATCGAGCAAGAAACGGTAAAAAATCAAGTTTGTTGTATGGGAGTCCCCTTAATTATTATTTTTATTATTTGTTGTTATAGCGGCAATAGAAATATATCATCTGTGAAAATTTCAACTGTCTAGCTATCACCGTTCTTGAGATACAGCCTGGTGACAGACGGACGGACGGACAGCCAAGTCTCAGTAATAGGGTTCCGTTTTTACCCTTTGGGTACGGAACCCTAAAAACGGTAAAATTTAAACATTCCTTACAAAATTGGAACGACTTTAAAACATAGGTATATGAGTACAATGTTGTTGGAAACCCGTATCTCTCTTGAGCTGTGTCAAGCATCGCATCGTAATCACATGGTTCAATACGAGCTCTCGGATCGTGCCGTGGCTGGAGCGGCTAATTGCTGCTCTAACACAGTTTATGTTACAATGTTCCATACATTCGACTTTTTACTTGGATAAAAACAATTAGCAGCCAAAAGAAGTGAAAACCTGTAACTCAGATTTGATAGCTCACTTTGGAAACTACGCGGGTGAAATCGCAGAGTGCTGCTAGACTGGAATAAATCTTCAAAGTATCGTCGTCTATCTAGACGTGAGTGTTTTCTAGATTTGTCTTCAAAGCATGACCATCTAGACATGCGTTAGGTCCCGAGTTTCACCGAACATTTCTTTCATTTACGAGGTTCATCAACAGCCCATTTTTCGGTCAAGTCGATGGGTTGTTTGTAAACCACTTACGATACACACAGACCCGCAGTTTACTACCAATTTCAAGGTGATCAATTGGTTTATATCGATGATAACCTCCATGCTTTGACTGGCCTCGTGGCTTAGTGGGTGGCTCAGCCTGCGAAGCCAAGGGTCGTGGGTTCGATTCCCACCCAGTGCAAATATTTGTGTGATGAATTCAAATGTTTGCACTGTGTCTGGTTGTTTCTATGTATAATAAGTATGTATTTAAATATAAAGTATTATATGAGCTATCTGGCCGCCTTCATACAAGCTTTGCTTAGTTTGGGGTCAGATGGTGTTGTGTGTGAGCTGTCCACCGATATATAATTGATTGATATGTACCTGCGGCTCGCCGGTGACGTCGACGTGGTGCGTGCGCGCGCGCACGGCGGCGCGCACGGCCGGCTCGCCGTACAGGCGGTAGGGGCCGCAGCAGTTGGCCAGCACGCGCGTCTGCGCGCACATCGCCTCCATCGCCGCCTCGTCCGTCACGTCCGCGACTATTATGCGCACTTTGCTTTGGTCTTCACCTGAAATTACGCAAACAAAAGATAGAATTATATTACAATAATTGTGGTTTTATGCTTATGTTAATTCGTACCTACTTAATATATTATAACTAAATTAACTTTTTCGCTTATTTATTTACGTCATGTTTGTGTATGTATATTAAAAAGGTTTAATGTATGCATTTAACCCACAAACAACAATAAAACCTACCACTCCAGTTACACCGATCAGATTTTAGGTGCGAATCTTTCTACTCACCAAACACGACGTTGATGTCAAATAAAAGTTAAAGCTCGTAAAATTAACTGATCAGTATAGGTTTACATTTGGCCGCCATCTCGCCTGATGCTAAACGACACGACGTTGCGGTCTACGATGTAGAGCGCGTTTAACATTTTGACCGCCAGAGTCACCTATACTTGACAAGAGCTAGCGAGCACTGAGCGCCAACGACGTCTATAGTTGACCACAAAAATCTAAATAATAAGGTAACCTTATTATTTAGATTTCTGTGATAGTTGACTAAAATTAAAAAACGCACTATACCAAATATTATCTAAAAATTTATAAGTACTGTTTTTTTTTTTTACTTAACTTGTTATATAGAAAATCCCAGCAAAACAACATGTAAATGTACTATGTAATGTAACTACCTAGTCGCTGAAAACCATGGGTGCTGTGATTTTTTTTATTTTATGCTATGACGTACGCTTGGCGTACAGGGCACGGAAATGCTATTTAGTCCTGGCGATGGCGGTCAAAAGGTTAATGTGTTACATTTTTTCTCATCACAAAAAACGACAACATACATGTATGTGTAATTGTGTATCATCATACGTATGTCAGCGTAAAATTTGTTAAAACCGTCAGATTATGATGTAACGTCGTCAGATTACAAACAAAGCTAACCTACCGTGACATTATAATCTCACGCGTTAGATTACAATCAAATCAAAAGTCGGATAGACTTGTCTTCTGATGAGTTCTAGGTAAAGACGATTCAACGTAGACCACATCTTCGCTTAACCGAAATGGTGATCAATTGTAAGCACAGAAATCTAAATAATAAGGTACTAGAAGTCGCATGACCGCGTGACATTGTCGCCGCACAGGTGACTTGTAGGCCACCAGTGCTCGAATTGTAGTTTAGTCTTGTTCGAACCGGCAGGCGTGAATCATCTTTAAAAACTTGTGTTATGCAGCATAAACAACTGTGGAAGTTCTTCCACAACTTGCAATTATACCAGTAATGAGATTACATTTCACTGATAGGTAATAATAATAAGTAATAAAATAATAAAAATTTATTTTCATTCTAACATTTTGGCCTTATGGTAACTTATGGACTTAAATAAACTAACATGCGTATTATTAGTGTCCAATTGTAACCCTAGCTCCCACACTAGGATTCCCTGTGTTTGTGGGAGCTAGTTCTCTTCAGTTGTGCTTGTTTCCATGTGTGTGTGTAAGGGTGAAAGGGTGTGTGTGTGTGTGTGTAAGGGAGTATGTGTCTGTGTGAGTGAGGGTGGGGATGTGTGATGTTTGTTGATGACGGACTGTTATCTGTTTGTGCGTATGTATGTATATGTGAGTGTGTTGTGTCTGCGGTGTATATAATTATGTATGTGTGTGTAAGTGTAGATGAGATGACGTGCATCGTGTGTATCCCTATGTGTGTACTATTTATGTAACAGCGTCTTATATATTGAAACTTGCGGCACAATAATAATAGTCTAAATTTAAAAAGCCGTGGGTAGGTTCAATTATGTTGCAGTCCTAATTAGAGCCTCAGTATCCTCGTAGCCCAATTGCCTAAGAAATCCCGTTACCTTCTTTTTGCATTCATTTTTTGTATTGTTTAGTATTTCGAGTTTTGTGTTTAGTTTTTCATATATGAAGGGGCCTAAAAAACTGTAGGTTCTTTGTCCCTGACAAGTTCTTCTTAGAGGGAGATCCCATCTATGAGTCCTTGGCATTCTGTTAGATGTTTTTAGAGTTTTGATACTATTTGGCGCTGTTGGGTGGAACCTTAGGACACTCTTAAGAATATATAGCTGTCTGACTCTGAGTTCTTTGGTGTCACGATACAGAGCATCCGTCGAATATAAAAACGGTTTTTTATGAGCAACCTTTAAAACTAATCTCTGCGCTCGTTCTAATTTTATCAAATGTGAGGTACACGCTGCACCCCATGAAGTAATGCAATACGTAATTAGTGACTTACACAAAGCAGTGTAAACCATGTCTATGGTTAATTTATCTGCAACATTGCGTAGTTTTTTGAATATGAACAGAAGTTTGCGTAGTCTTGCTCTGGCTGAGTCTATTTGTTTTGTCCATGACAGGAGCTCATCAATGTGTATGCCAAGGTATTTTACGTCTTTAACTTGTACCAGTGTAGGACATCCACATGTATGAGAGCTAGCCGAATCAGATTTGCAAGTATGTAGTATAATAGGAATAGATTGTTGGGGGGCTGTGCGATGTGAAGTACGGAAAGCCACAACTTTTGTTTTGCTCGCGTTTAATGTTAATAAGTTATATAGCAACCATCTGCTGACATTACGAAGTTGTGAAGTGGTAGTTTTAGCTACTTCGTCCCAATCACGCCCATGAAATATGATGGCCGTGTCATCGGCGAAAGCGAAAACTTTGGCGCAGCTTAGGGGAAGTTGACAAAGGTCATTTATATAAACAGTAAATAACGTAGGACCGATAACACTGCCTTGGGGGACTCCGTAACTAACTTCTTCGTAGTCACTGTGAAATTCTCCAACTTTAACACGCTGCCATCGGTTTTCTAAGTAGGAACCAAACCAATCTAGTGCCGTTCCTCTCACGCCAGAGCATTCGAGCTTTTTGAGTAGTAGCCTTCGCGACACGCTGTCAAAAGCTTTAGCAAGATCAAGAAAGACACCTATGCATCTCTGCCCAGAGTCTAGAATTCCACCAACATGGTCAACAAGTGATGCTACAGCGTCCTCCGTTGATCTGCCAGACCTGAAGCCAAATTGGTTTGGCGAGAGAATATCCTCTTTCTCGAGAAAGTTTACTAAGCTTTTGTTGGCTACTCGTTCTAGAATTTTTGAAAGGGACGTTAGGAGGGATATTGGCCGATAATTTGACGGTTTCTCTGTATCTCCAGCCTTGTAAATAGGACAGACATTTGCCTTCTTAAACGAGTCTGGAAAAATGCCAGTCTCAAGGCTGAGGTTACAGAGAAACGCAATCGGAGCCGCAAGTGTGTGTTTTGCCATTTTAAGCAGCTTGTTTGAAATACTATCTTCTCCTGGAGCGGATTTAATTTTAAGCTCGTTTATTATTTTGATAATTTGGGTTGGATCTGTTGGCGCAAAAAATAAAGATTTAGTTGGAGAATTGTTAGATGTAACTAGCTGCACTAGTTCATCTTCCGAGAGATTTATGTGGTCAGTAATTTCGTTTGCTAGGGTTTTACCTATCGTGGCAAAGTAGTTATTGACCACATTCAGTGACAAAGTTGGTGTGGGACCTGTATTTAGAAGATCAGTGTTTGTCGTGACAACAGAGTTTATATTACAGACGTCCTTGATAGAGCTCCAGAGTTGTTTGCTATTGCCTATATTTGATTTGATTTTATTACGTTCGTACTCGTTTTTCAGGTTTTGTATGATGTTATTGCAGAGGTTTCTATATCTTTTATACTTTTCCATTAGGCTAACGTCATTTGGATTCCTCTTTGTTTTATAGTGCAGAACGTCTCTTTTTCGCATAGACTTAAGCAATCCTGATGTGATCCAGTCTTTACGTATGCATTTGGAGTTGCGCAAGTGCTTTATAGTTTTATGCTGTTTAACAATATCATTCAGTATAGTAACAAGATCTGTAGCTGCTATGTTAGGGTTTGTATGAGTGTAAAAGTTTTTCCAATCTATTGCACCAATATCGTTGACAACTTCAAGATAATTTACATCACAGTATTGTTTAGGAGTGTTAAAAACTTTAGGTTTACCCGGAATTGAAACAATTACTGCATCGTGATCAGTCACATTGCTTGAACACACTATTACTGAAAGTTGATGTGAGCTTTTGATCATTGCGTGGTCCAAGCAAGTACTTTCACGTGTTGGCAATTGGTGTCCTGGAAAATAACCCCTACATGCCAGTGTTCCCAGGTATTCTTCCGCCTTTTTGTCTTTCACCGAGTTTTGCTGATTTGGTACGATATCAATGTTTAGATCTCCAGCAAGTATACACGTCTGTCCTTTCATTTGGTCTAATATATTTTCCAATGATACTAGGAAACCCGTTATATTATTGAAAGAAGGGGACCTATACACTGCTAGGATCGAAAACTCATTAGCTATATTAATCAAAAGACCAGTTGCTTCGGAGAAAGACGGCTCAGTCACACTCACAGGCACATTTGCACGAGATAATACAACTACGCCGTCGTTTTGATTTTTGTTACGTTTCGAGTACGCACAGCTATAGTTTTCCAGGTGAACCCCCGCAAAAGCGTCATCCAGCCAGCATTCTGTGAGGATTATTATGTGTGGTGTGAACTCTAATCGTGAAAGAAATACAGTTAGCTTGTCAAAATTGTTGCTTCGGATACTTCGAATGTTTTGAGAAACAATCAGCAATTGGTTTTGATTTTCGTGTAGTCTCAGATATGTCTGACACATTTCTGGTTGTAGGGTATAGTAGCTGTGTGCCGCATTTGTGTTTTCAATATCACTCATTACCATTTGCCGATCATCCATTTTTATATAGTTGTTTTGTACAACGTGCACAAGCTGAAAGCCATTTGATTCTGTAACAGTTTATACGTACAGAATGCATTGACCACTTAATGATGTAGTTGGGTAACGGTGTGTTATTTAATGGTTGGAATGGGAGTATAGCGGTGTACGTTACTGAGATTGCCAGGCAGCAGGCTGAGTGCAGTATGGCAGCGTGTGCTTTTTTATTCGTGAGGTGACGGGGTGAGAACACTGCATTGGCAGGGACATGTGGAGCTTGACGAGGTGAGTGCTTTGTCGGCTTGATGGTGTGTTTGGGAAACTGAGAGAATTGTAATAATGTATTTTTGGGAAGGAGTATGGTGTAGTGTGGCATTATATTACACTGCAGCCGAGCTGAGTGCATTGCACTGATAGTTTCGTACTTAATGTGACAAAGTGTGTGATTTGTTCTTTTGTAGATAGAATCTAATAACTGTGTGTGGTGTGTTCTGTGTGTTGGTGTGGTGGCGTGTGCTATTGTATTAGTGTGGCAACGAGCTGAGTGCATTGTACGGTCTATAGTGTGTCTGGCGTAACGAGGTGAGTGCTTTGTCTGGCGTAACGAGGTGAGTGTTTGTGAGTGGTGAGTGAGTGTACGATTAGGTGTGTGGTATGTTGGTAATAGCACTACATCATGTGTACAACGAATTGAGTACAATGCATAGGTAGGTATGTGTGTGGCGTGACGAGGAGAGTGCTTTGTCCACATAATGATATGGTTAGAGAGCTGTGAGAGTTGTATTGGTACTGTTATGAAAGAGCTTATCGTGGTGTGTGGTATCGTATTAGATTGTTGACGAGCTGAGTGCACTACACAAGCAGTTTTGTATATAGTGTGACGACGGGAGTGCTTTGTCCGCATAGTGGTATAGTTAAAGACCTGCGATTGTTGTATTGGTTCTGTTATGAAAAGGCATATGGTGGTGTGCGGTATCGTAGTAAGCAGTTGACGAACTAAGTGCAATACACAGGCAAATTCGTACAAAGTGTGTCGAGGTGAATGATTTGTCTGTTTGTAGATGAGGTCTAGTAACAGTATGTGGTGTGTTGGTATTATTATGAAATACATAATAGTGGCATGTGCTACTATATTCGTTGAGTGACGAGGTGAGTACATTGCATAGAGAGAGTCATGTGTATCATGTCGAGGTGAGTGTTTTGTCCAAGTAATAGTCTGGTTACGGAGTTGTGTGTGGTGTGCTAGTTAGTATTGATATAGAAAGAACTATGGTAGTGTGTAGTTTTGTATTAGACAGATGACGAGCTGAGTGCAATGCGTACATTATCTGACGAGGTGAGCGGTTTGTACATTTGTAGATGGGTTCGGGTAACAGTGAGTGGTGTGTCGATATTCTTATGGAGGTCAGTATGGTGGCGTGTGCTTTTTTATTCGTGAGGTGACGGGGTGAGTGCACTGCATTGGCAGGGACGTGTGGAGATTGACGAGGTGAGTGCTTTGTCGGCTTGATGGTGTGTTTGGAAAACTGAGTGAATTGTAATAGTGTATTTATGGGAAGGGGTGTGATGTTATGTGGCATTATATTACACTGCTGCCGAGCTGAGTGCATTGCACTGACAGTTCCGTACTTAATGTGACGAAGATGCTTTGCCCATTTGTAAGTGGAATGTGTTGACTGTGTGTGGTGTGTTTTGTGTATTGGTGTGGTGGCGTGTGCTATTATGCTAATTTGGCGACGAGATGAGTGCAGTGCACGGTCTATTGTGTGACTGACGTGACGAGGTGAGTGTTTTGCCCAGTTGAAAGTGTAGTTAGGTAAGTAATGGTGGTGCCGTGGTAAGGTCATGTCAGAGACTATGCCTGTGTGCGACATCATAATAATAGCTAGACAGCGAGCTGGGTACAATACACAAACAGGTGCGTGCGTAGTATGACGAGGCAAGTACTTTGTCCATGTGGAGATGCCTAGATACTTGTACTTAGGTACCTGTGTGAGTGATGTTGCTAGTGTTTGTAAGTATCGAACCAAGTTTTTTGTCCAGTTTTGCATGAATATGATTAGTAGTTGTGTATTATATTTTTGTAAATGTGGGTATATTGAAGGTAATAATGTGATAACAACTAACATTATAACGGCTAGGTAACGGGAGTGTAAGAGTGTTATGTGGTCAAATATTATGTATTGTTGTATTACAGATACAAAAAACGAAAATACAAGCCGTCCCGTTACCGTGACATATGGTTTTTTAAGACGATATGTATGATACATTGTCGTAATGTGGAATGTGTTACTATTATATTGCTGGGATAAACGTGCCATGTGAACCTTTAAAAACAGGAATATTGTTAAATTAGAATTAGAAGAGTGTTGATGTTTCTCTCGGAATATTCTATAGGGTAATAACTCGATCTTAAGCACATTTGTTTCCTTCTCATCCCACTCGCGAGTACATCTAAGATTGTTCTTTATAATTTTACGCAGTTGGTAATTTAGTATGGTATTTGTCTTTGTTAGGTGTTTGAATATTTGAGCTGGATGAGTTTGTGAACTTGGTTTATTAGTAGATGACCATGAGTATTTTTTTTCCTTATGAATGAGGTGGTTATCGGGCAGCCAGGGAGAAACCGATAGAACATTAATTACGTAGGATTTTTTAGGGTGAATTTTGGATAGTAAAGAGGTTGATGGTGAAATAATTATGCTGATTAAGAGTGACGTAAGGCATTGAAGATATAGTGTTAACGTTAGGCTTAGCATTACGTTTAGGTTGAATGATATATAGCGTGATGGTATGTTATATGAGTAGTATTGAGATACATAATTATTGTTGATTGTAATGAACATACATTGTTCGTTCGTACCTATTCTAACAAGAATTATACGGGATTTCTTATTGGCAAAGAGATAACTGTACAAACGTGTTGTTTCCGTACTTGAGGTTATAGGTAAGTTCACAGCTATGCAGTTGCAACCCCATGGGGTCTCACCTGTCCGGAGCACCATGCGACACGGTTTGCTACGGGTTAGTTTGCGAATTATCGGATGACGAGCGGACGTTGAATCACGCAATTTATTATTTACAAAAAGATAGATTTTTTGTTGTTGTTGTTGTATGATAAAGAGTGTTATGTTTAGAACCGTGTGTATGTAGGAGATCTTGTTCAGTGTATGTGCAGTGGAAATTAGGTAATAAGGTGATAGTGTCGTGTGTTTATAAGTGGGCGAAGAAATCACGCTGTATGGATCAGAGGTGATGCTGATGCGGTATGTACGCTTTATATGTATAGTCGATAGGTAGTATGTCAGGCGAGGTATTTTGCTCAATGTGTTGACTAGTGTTTGTGTCGTATTTGTGTTTGACCATGGTTTTTTATGACTTACATAGTAACAAAAACATATACATTTAAATTTCATCCCGTTAACAGATGGCGCAGGAGTAAACACATGTATAAGATGCACATATAAATGCGCAATTGTTTTTCTATAATATGCATTTATCATAACTAAACATACGTAAATTAAATTAGTTTCATGATCGGTTGTCATCAAATCAACAAATTTTAGTAATTGGTAGATTGTTAACCTTCTATTAATCACAAAACAAATAACAAATAAAAAAATAATAGAAAGGAAAATATTCGCCGTAGTAAGGAATGATGTCACCAGTCAATTTGGTGGTTTCTGTGATTTCAAATTATCTAATTGAGTTGCGGTTTTAATCCAAAGATGGGGCATTCCCTCATGTTTACGCAGGTATACCATTCCGTTCGATGTCCAGCAGAAATCGTAGTTGTTTAATTTTGCAAATTCACGGGCTAAAAAGTGGAGTCGTCTTGTTAGTGGGGTTAGATGTTCGGATATATATAATGTGGAGGGAGTTCCATCCAGCCCAAGGTCGAGTGTACACAATTTCGAATGTTCCTTATTTAGGTTAAATTTTTTTGCTTTACTGAGTAGTGATCCTTTTATGAGAGTAGTGGAGAACTCCGCAATTATTGTTGAGACTCCGGTTTTATACTTTATTGGTATGCGGTACACATCGCGTATATCCGACGACGAATACTCAATCCTAAGCTTTGTAAGTAGGTTTTCAATTATTGCAAACAAATCGTCCTTTTTTTCTCCATGTTTCTTTGGGACACCTCTGATTTCAATACAGGTTTTACGTGACTGTCTATCGATGTTGTGTAGTTTGTCTTCGAGTTCCGTTATGTGTTTGCTAATTTCGTTTTTTTCCTCTTCCAACCTATTTATTTTTGACTGCATATCCTTTAGCTGATCAGAGACAAATCCGATTGATTTTTCAAGGTCAGCGATCGTTGAGGTGTGGCATTTGACTTCGTTCAGGTTTTTTTCTATCTTTTTCATTCGCTCGTCCTGATTCTCTGCAAATGTGGAGAACATTGACGCAAACAAGTCTCTCATTTCAGCTTTGAAGATTTCAAATTCTTCACCTCCAGAGCGAATTTTTTTTCTAATAGAGTCGTCGCAGTCTGACCTGTTCGTTTTCCTGCCTACCCTGAGCCTAGGTCCTGCTCCAATGCCCATTAGATCGATGATAGATGGGTCCGAGTCGTTCCTGTGCCTCGTTTTACTGCCCTTATCAGGTGTCGAGCGCAGGGATTTTGCCATTATTAGCGGTAGTGTGAGCGTTGTAGGCCTATTTTATGCGCTTAGACTGTGACGCGGAGCCGTTTAGACGTGCAGCGCGGGTTGTAAAATGTGAGTGTGTGCAAGCCGCTCGTGCGCACACTGCTCAGTGGAGGCGTGTCCTTTATTTTGTTTTGTAAGTGTGTGTGATTTTTGGTCCAATGTCACGTCAACAACAGCTGGTAGGGTTAATGATCTTGCTTAGCTGATTTTTTATTCGCAGCTAAGTGAACAGACTAGTTGGGGAGGACTTACGGATTGTAGGTGGTGGGGCGGTGTACCAGGATCTCAGTTGCTGAAGAGTTTAACTATTTTGGAACACTTCCTCGCAGTCTATGAAGTTCTATTATTTACTTTGAATTTTCATGTAATTTATTGAGAATAGAATATTTAAATTTTAGCAGCACAGACACACGTTTATCTTGTAAGGCCTCCAGGGGCGAAGAGGATAGGAAGAGGATAGGAAGGTATTTTATTTTATTTTAATTGTATTTTTTAATAAAATAAACGGAGCTCAATGATTCACTATGATAGTTATAAATTTTTGGTGTGATCGTCATTTTGCATACCATTGCTGCATACATTAATTAACATCTAAAGTGGTACAAGCATAAACAGCAATGTAATGTAAAATTAAAGATATCCTCATAACCTCTAATCTTCCATGGTACAACCGCAGGTAGCGATTGTGAGTTAGTGCTGTGACGGTCCAATTTTACTTTCCCAAAAATAAACGATGAAATTTTTATTTTATATTTTACATAGTTTATCGATAAAGTAACATAATAAATCGATAAAAAAAATTGTACGCTATTAACATTACACCCGTACGTACAATCTTTTAATTCGCGGTAAACATTACTTCATAATTCATTAATTATTAACAAAAGTATATACATACTGGCTATAACGCGCGATTGTTCGTCCGTGCAAAATAAATATTAAGATAACTGAGGCAGTATTTATCTATTGTAAGCTTTTATTTTTAAGACTTTATTAGTTTTCATACAAAATCAGCGAGCAACACGGAAGGGAGTAGACATACACAGCGTTTCCCCTCTGTCAAAGTACAAGTCCGCGTGGACCATGGAGTTTGATAATATACTGTGGCGTGGAATACACTGAGGGCGGGGCTAGATTTGTGAATGTGGCTTTATTTTTTATGTGTTAGTGATTTGGCTGTGTGAGTATGGTCGGCAATGGATCGGTACAGGTATGTTTTGTATGTAATAGTGCGGCTTTACGCTAGTGTGCAACTTTCCCCTCCCGCAAGAAATGACAGAAAGATTTGAACAATAATTTTTAGCAAAGGCTACTTCCCTTCCGTGCTTGCGCGGAAGATCGAGTTGCTCGATGTACAAAATATACAACAACCTTTGTTCTTCAACTATACCTAAGCCCATGTGGTGTCAGAATTACATAGTTCAGTTTTCGAAACAATAGTATACCCCATGTGACTCACTTATTTTATAGGTAGGCATATTGACTTTGTTGTAGTGTAATACACCTAATTAATGAAATCAATAATAACCTTTATCGAATGTTAAAATTGGACCGTACTTTGAAATATCGATATGTTTTAATTTTTGTCAAGCACTAGCGTATATGTGAAAAATTGTTAATTTTTCAATGTATTAGTAGGTTCACTGATAAGCGTTTATGGATGTGTGTGGTGCAATCACAGACCCAGGTTGATAATGTGCAGCTATTGGTGTGTGAGTGAAGCTCTATTTGAATACTACGCGCATGTAGTAGTGATCGCGGGGGTAGGGGAAATGTGGCGACAAGCGTTTTGCAAGTAATTTGAGAGTTATGCCATTTCTATTACCTTATTATTTAGATTTCTGTGATTGTAAGCCTATCATAGTCAGAAAAAAGTGTGCGCGGCAGAAGTGAAAACTAAATAAAGAAATAGCTATTAAACTATTGAATAACTTATCTATACTAATATTATAAAGAGGAAAGATTTGTATTTTTGTATTTTTGTATGTATGTAATAAACTCAAAAACTACTGAACCGATTTCAAAAATTCTTTTGCCAAGAGAAAGCTACATTATCACTGAGTAACATAGGCTATTTTTATTACAAGAAAAAAATAGTGATCTTTGGAATTTTTTACTAAAACCAACGCAAGGTATAAAAAAAACAGCCAGAAAATGGCTTTCATCGCATACGCTGCGGAAAGTACCAATGATAGAACCAAACAATGTTCTACAATATACTAATATTATAAAGAGGAAAGATTTGTATTTTTGTATTTTTGTATTTTTGTATGTATGTAATAAACTCAAAAACTACTGAACCGATTTCAAAAATTCTTTTGCCAAGAGAAAGCTACATTATCACTGAGTAACATAGGCTATTTTTATTACAAGAAAAAAATAGTGATCTTTGGAATTTTTTACTAAAACCAACGCAAGGTATAAAAAAAACAGCCAGAAAATGGCTTTCATCGCATACGCTGCGGAAAGTACCAATGATAGAACCAAACAATGTTCTACAATATTATAGAACGTATTAAAATCTACAAAAAACCTCGCGAGAGCATATGTCTAACTACAGTAATTACGGTGCTACAACTGCTTTTTTACATTTTAAAAGAAGATAAAAATGCCGATCAACTTAAGACCATGCTATTCATACATTTGTTTTAATTCTTATCAAAATAAATTATTTCTCAATCAAGACTGCTTTATTACCTATTGATTCCTTTTTGAATTATTAAAATCGGACATTCCATTCAAAATATATTACGAAATTAAAAATATCCATCCTAAATATTTGCAACGACGCGACGGCCGGCAGAATTATGAAGAGTGTACATACAGTACATACAGCGTTCATCCCAGTCAGAGTGATTTTATCTCAGAATACTTCTTTATCATGTACCACGTAGGTACATCGTTCCAAGACTACTCAAAATCAAAGAAATCACTTTGAGAGAAGCTTAAATTTCTCGGTGTCCGTTGAGGCTGAGAGAGTTGTTTGTGGTAATATTATTATTTTGTTTTCCCTCGGCATTATGGCACATTTTTGAAGACAATTTGTGTCAAGACATCAAACATACAGCCCAACAACGAGATCCGGATTATGATGTATATGTCGCAGCCGGATTGTATAGTTTGCCGTATTACATTACGGCTAGCCGTTTTGAAAAACGGGGCCGTTTTGTAATGCGCCGGTTCAACGATTAGCCGCATTGTCATTGCAATACGTTCTTCAATAAGGCGGTCCACGTTCAGCCGCATTGTATTACTGCTTATGTTGTAGGAAGACCATATTTAAAAAAATAACAACACAAAATCTAAATTAATTTCATTTATCTGATTTTATTTGATTATTTCGTACGATATTCCGTACTATTTTTTTTACAACATTTTACCTCTCACATAAAGTTTGAAAGCCCATAACTTGATATCGGTGACGGTACACCTAAGAAACATGGTGAACTTCCATAGACAAGGGTCTATTATCGAAACATGTTCCATCGTAGATAGCATCGTCGCTTAACATCAGGTGAGAGGGTGGTCAAGTGTGAACCTATTATAGTTTTAAAACTACTTGCATGGCTCGCTCCACTCAGGACCTCCCTTGAGCTTCTGGCTCCCGCATTCTTTTAAATACACTCTAGGGGTAGTAGCGCCAAGACTAGGTGGAGTCGGGGTGCTCCGGGTCGGATCTGGGTCTCATGTAACCTACCCGGTCCGATTTAGTCTTAACAAGGTGGACGGTGGAAACGAAATAGTATCCAAGTAACACCCAGGGTGATAAGTGCCACCCTAATAATATTGTGTACGATTCCTCCAAACTCCAGAATCCACTGTCACTTTAGCAATTTAGGAACACACAGTATGCAACGCCATAGTTGTTGTTATATCAGGCAGCGCCCTAAGTGTTAAGAATCGGAACTAAAAATTGTCAAAGAGGCGGTTAATCTCTCGCTTTATTAGGGTTCCGTAAAACGTAAAAACGGAACCCTTATAGATTCGTCATGTCTGTCTGTCTGTCCGTCCGTATGTCACAGCTACTTTTTCACGAAACTATGAGAACTACACTGTTGAAACTTGGTCAGTAGATGTATTCTGTGAACCGCATTAAGATTTGAACAGAAAAATTAAAAAAAAAAGAAAAATTAGGGTTGCCCCCCATACTGAGAACTGAATCTCAAAAAATATTTTTTCATCAAACCTACACGTGTGGGGTGTTTATCGATAGGTCTTCAAAAATGATGTTGAGGTTTCTAATTTCATTTTTGTCTACACTGAATAAATTGCGAGAGAGACACTTCCAAAGTGGTAAAATGAGTGTCCCCTCCCCCCCCCCCCTCTAACTTCTAAAGTAAGAGAATGAAAAATCTAAAAAAAATATATGATGTACATTACCATGTAAACTACCAACGAAAATTAGTTTGAACTCGATCTGATGAGTAGTTTTTTTTTTAGTACGTCATAAATACACTATTATTGAAACTTCGATCAAAGTTACAACGCACTACAAGAACTATGTGTACTATGTATATTATGTTACTTGCTGCAACGGAACCCTTCATGGGCGAGTCCAACTCGCACTTGACCACTTTATTACATTACGGCTAGCCGTGTTAGCAATTTAGGAACACACAGTATTCAACGCCATGGTTGTTGTTATGTCAGGCAGCGCCATGAGTGTTAAGAATCGGAACTAAAAATTGTCAAAGAAGCGGCTAATCTCTCGCTTTATTACATTACGGCTAGCCGTGTTGAATAACGTATGGCGTTGAATACATTCCAGTGGTTTTTAAATCAGCTGTATTCAATCCGGCTGATCGTTAAACCGCCGCTTTACAAAACGGCCTTTAACCAACTAAGCCACCAGGCCAGGCAGTTTAATGTTTTTGAACTTTAAAGTTTTGGTTTTTAATATTGATCTTTTGGAAAAATTTGGTCATGTACCTACATTTCATTTAGCATACCTACTTAACAAAAAATTTGACCCCGTGCGAAGCCGGGACGGGCCGCTAGTTACAGATAAATTGAACATAGTAAACACAGCGATACGACAGAGCAGCAGCTGATTAGTACATTCGGCACTTGTGTTCGTGACATATTTTTAAACATGGCGTCAGATGACGCTGTCCTGAAACATTTTTTTTAAATCAATTGTTTTTGTAACTAGATGATAATGTAAAGGTTACTTCCCGATGATACCTAACGCTTTTAGTTATTTAAAATCGTCCTTTGTAATTTTTGTAGACTTTTATGGGCCAATCGTCATATTCAAAAGTCACAAAACACGTGTTTACCGCGCAACGTCAGTTTCGCAACTAAACTGACAGAGCGATGTTATCAGCCAACAGTTGGCTAATATTTTTTGTGGTGTTTCTAAGCTCGGGCGCTCTATCTAGACAAGTGTATAATCAAAGGGTGCGCCAAAAGAAGTATTGTCCTCGAAACACTCACCAGTCTTTTCGGCGATGTCCCTCACGAGGTCCTCGAGCTTGCCCCGCGAGCGGCCCGCCACGCCCCACGAGAGGTCAGGCCGCTCGCGGGCCAGGCGCGCCATCTCCAGCGCCGCGTGCCGGCCCGTGTAGCCCGTCGCTCCGAATATCACCACGCTCAACCGAGACATCTGAATAACAAGATAATAGGGTTCCGGTTTCAAGGGCAATGTTAGTAATATTAGGCCGAACTAGTTCAACCTAGGTCTTAGTTTCTTCCATCGGCCATAGGACAAACTAGTTTAGCCTGGTCTGTACCGGTTTACCTAAAGCAAGCCTTTCCCAAAGTGGGCAATAACGCCCCCTTGTGGGCCCCAGGCCCAAAGGGGGCGTCCAAAAATGGGGGCGTTGTGTAGAGGCTTGGAGTCCGTTGTGTACTACCTAGGGTTATAGTAAAAGTTTCGTTTAGAATTAATGTTTTATCTCCGCTAATATAGCTCACAATAAATAATTAAGTTAATTTGAAGTTATAGTGGTTTTTAAGTATGTGATATGTGAAGAAATAGGGGTACTATAAAATAAATTGTTCTCAAAGTTTGTAGCAGACAAAATTTGACGACAGACGCAGACGAAAGTTTGGGAATCCTGACCTTAAGGATAAACTGATTTGGAATACGATAAACTAGTTAGTCCTAAAGTCGGGTTTGGCGGTAAACATATTCATCTCACAAATATAATTATTTTCCTGTCCTGAGTTCACACTCAGGAAGAGGGTAAACGACACAGGTTACCGCGGCAAGAAATAACCTTTTTAGGGTTCCGTACCCAACGAGTAAAAGTTTGTATGTCCGTCTGTTATCAGGATGCACATATCTCATGAACCGCGATAGTCAGTTAGACCATCGAAAATTTCACAAATGATATTGTATTTCCGTTTTCGCAATAACATCAAATACTAAATAAACAAAATAGTATTATATAATAATTATTTAAGGGACCATCCCATAGAATAAACTTGATTTGCTTACATCGCTCGACTTTGGAATGCTCGCTACTGATAACGGCGACAGGTAGACGTTTGAAACATTCACAGAATTTTTAGTTACCTATACATTTACTTTAATAAAAAATAATTAAATTAAGAGGAGCTCCGATACAAGAAACGCGATTTTTTCACCGTTTTAGATAGATATTATGATACAGAACCCTTCATACACGACTCGCACTTGGTCGGTTTTTTGATCTTATTGACGGAAGTTTCCGGTAAAAGAAACTTAACATTTAACTAATGTGAGAAAATACTTAACAATAATAAAGCTGAAACATTCTATACACTTTTAGGACCCTAGCACACGACGTATGTATATTCATACGCGCAGAGGACGCGTGTTTCAGGAACGCAAGTATTCTGCGCCGTAGATGTCGATTTTTGCGTTTGTAAAGATTCAAAAGCGCGTAAAACGCGATACAAACGCGCGCGTGTAGCGCGTTCAAAACTCGTTTGAAGCGCGTACAAAAGGGCGGAGGAGGGGCAGAAGCGTCATTGTACAACTGGCGAGAAGTACTTGATCAAAAATTTAAAACGGGGAAGCTACGCGCGACTACAGCGCGTCTGTATCGCTGTGTCTGTGTCCCGAGTCCGATAAGTCGGAACTTCCGATTATAATTTTCCGAGTGTTTCTACCTCGAATCCGAAACTTTTAAAACTGAGGTTTTAATCGGAGGTAAAGTGTATAAATATTTGAGATAATCCCTTATTGCGGTGGAAATTAAATAAAAATACAATATCCCAACCCCTTAAATCAATAGGGTACAATCCTCAAAAAACTAAGCAGACCGTTAGTTAGATTGCCAAAACATATTGTACACGTATTTTTTCTTTTGTTTCTAAAACAAAAAATGACGAAGATACAGCGCTTCGAAGTTTCGTGTGACGTCACTTGTAAGTACGATTTTTACTCACGAGTGACGTCGCGACCCCCCACTTCCTAAGTTTGATGGTCTCATCTTTGTCGATTTTTAATATTATGAAAAAACAAAAAATACGTGTCCAATATTTTTCCATGATCTAGCTGACGGACTAATTAGGATGGTATATTTTTGACCCAGTCCGGTACCCTATTGCCCGCCAATGTTTATCGTGTCCACGTGTTTGACAAAATAAGGTTTTATTTGTCCCCAATAAAAATATCTCTCCTGCCACCACTTCTGATCCTGCCTATGCCTCCGACTTCGGTTCCGATTCCGATAAATCAAATTTAAAAACTCCGACTCCGCCTTCGGTTCCGATATCCCTAGTCTGCACGTATACGTGCAGTAGACGCGCGGTTCACGATCGCTCTATGTAGCCATGTTCTTAGGTTACAAGGTTGTGTTCGAATCTCGTTTGAAGTGCGCATACGCGTGCCATCTGCGCGTCGAATGCGCGATTAAAATACACCGTGTGCAAGGGGCCTTAGATATCTAATGGGTAAAAGATGCAAATTAATACAATAACTTTAGTGCCTTATCTTAATATAGTGCCTAATCTTAATTCAAGTTTAATTTGGGCTCCAACTTTGCATTTTTGATACTATGCTGTTTCAATGATCCAAAAATAACTTAATTTTTTTAAACTTTTCATTGGTTTACACTTGACCGCCATCTCGCCTGATGTTAAGCGACGATACGGTCCTCGATGGAGCGTGCTTTCCTAGAAGAAATCGTTTCACTCTCAATTTGAAGACGCGAACGAAGAGGTTTTTAGGGTTCCGTAAAACGTAAAAACGGAACCCTTATAGATTCGTCATGTCTGTCTGTCTGTCTGTCTGTCCGTCCGTATGTCACAGCCACTTTTTGCCGAAACTATGAGAACTACACTGTTGAAGCTTGGTAAGTAGATGTATTCTGTGAACCGCATTAAGATTTTTACAAAAGTTTAAAAAAAAAAAAAAATTAGGGGTGCCCCCCATACTGAGAACTGAAGCTCAAAAATTTTTTTTTCATCAAACCTACACGTTTGGGGTGTCTATCGATAGGTCTTAAAAAATGATGTTGACGTTTCTAATATAAGTTTTGTCTACACTGAATAACTTGCGCGAGAGACGCTTCCAAAGTGGTTAAATGTGTGTGTCCCCCCCCCCCCCCCTCTAACTTCTAAACTAAAAAAAATATATGATGTACATTACCATGAAAACTACCAACGAAAATTAGTTTGAACTCGATCTGATGAGTAGTTTTTTTTTAATACGTAATAAATACACTATTATTAAAAGTTCGATCAAAGTTACAACGAACTACAAGAACTATGTGTACTATGTATATTATGTTACTTGCTGGAACGGAACCCTTCATGGGCGAGTCCAACTCGCACTTGGCTACTTTATTTTTTCAAAAGAATCAAGAGAAAATACAATACACTTTATTATACCACGGAAATATTACAAAAAACATTGATAAAACTTAACATCAAAAGATTTTGGGCACAAATCGTGTGAATCGGTATCTTCTAGGTAAGCACGCTCCATCGTAGACCGCATCGTCGCTTAACATCAGAAGAGATGGCGGTCAAACCCACTCAGGCAACGCATTCCAAAGCTTGGACGTTTTTATCACAAAAGTAGAGTCAAATCTCTTCGTTCAAGTGTTTGGAACGTCAACCATGAAACGATGTCGATTTTTGAACGTTTGAGCTGTCCGATATAAAACCGGGCAAGGTGGTGTTAGATCACGCAGATAAGTTGTACACTATCATATGGGCTCCTATACAAAACTGCGATGCGATGCGATGCGACGCCGCATCGGAGGAAGGGTCGCACACAAAACTGCGATGCGATGCGACTCCGCATCGGAACAATCTGCATCGTATCGCATCGATTCGTAGTTTTGTGTATTAGCCTTTCCACCGATGCGGCGTCGCATCGCATCGCAGTTTTGTGTGGGAACCCTATCCAAGGTGTATCCGATAAAAAACCGATAAGCGGCAGAGTTCAAGACTTTTTCGAACAAGTCGTCGTTGCCTATGAGGCTTTTGGCACGTCTCTAGATGGATTCCAGACTATCCAGCTGATACTTAGGCGACGCATCTCAAAGGTGCGAACTATACAATAAGCTACGAAGTCAATGTATAAAATTATTTCTTAATGTTCGCTTAAAAATTACAAAGAAAGTAAAAGCGAAGCTGAACCGTTGTAGCGGTGGCAGGGCAGGTTCGATCCCAGTGAAAACTGTTTATAATGAGTTTATGAGAACAACGCGTTTCCCTCTTTCCCTGCAGTTTGGTAAAAGTAATTTAATTATTGTAAAAATATACAACAAACTTTAAATTAAAAAAAATCACACAATTGTTTAAAATTGTAGGTCACACGTATGGTTTGCAAATAAAGCAAAAATAAATACCTAGGTATTAGGCGTCTAAGATTTCTACTACAGTTAACAAAAGAGCTATGTTTGGTTACAGTCAGGGATATTATGGAGCTCCGTAACCGAAACTATCCGATATCCAAAATACATCCGTAACCGTATCCGTTTCACAAGTTTCGGATAGAATCGACTTTCAGGTGATAAGGCTGCAAAATTACTTTTTGTTTAATAGAATCATAATCTTCATTTGCTCATTTTTGACTATTTTTATATAAAATCTGTGACCAAATTCAACGGATAATCCGAAATTATTACACATCCGTAAACGTATTCGAAACCGATATAATGTTATTCCCCAGATCCGATATATCATATTAATTATCCATAACATCACTAGTTACAATATGGGTTAATCTATAAAGGGTTATTGGTAATCAGCCTGCATCCTTTTAAGGGGATGTTAGGTACATTCAATACGTCAACTTTTGTTCTAGTTTAAAAAAAAATGTTTTTTTTTCTTTTACAAAATAAATAAAAAGTGCATTTGCACGGTCTAAAAGTAGGTAAGTATCGAACTCTTCGTAACAATTCGTAACGAGAGCGCGTACGCTCTTTAACGCGCAACAAATGATGTACCGAAGTGAATAAACACTAAAAAGTCGCTAAACAGTGCAAAAAAGGGCAACAAATACAATTTTTTTTTAGGTTATCTATTAAGTTTTAACGAAAGTTGTAGAACAAAAGTTGTTTCTTTAAATATACAGAACATGCCCTTAAACGGATTCAGGCTGATTACCAGAAACCCTGTATCTCTATATATAAAAGCGAAAGGTCACTCATCAAAGAATCTCAGAAACTACAAATGATAGGAATCTGAAATTTTGCATGGAGGTCCCTTTTAGCACGTAGGCGCTCGCTAAGACGGGGTTTTGCGAAATTCAACCCCTAAGAGGGTGAAACAAGGGATGAACGGTTGTATGAAAATTCGCATTTTTTAAAGTTATCAAATTTCGTATCTAGACACTTGACACGAAGCAATTAAATGTTTGTTCTATAGAACATAATTTCGAACTTTACGGGGGTAAAATAGGGGTTGAAATGGGGGATGAATGTTAATTTAGAAGTTCCCAACCGTTGAAGATAAAACCATGAAACTTGGAATATAGACACTTGACACGAAGCAAACGAATGTTTGTTCTAGCAGTTTCGTAATTTCGAACTGTACGGGGGTGAAATTGGGGTTAAAATAGAGGATGAATGTCAATATGAAAGTACTCAACCGTTGAAGATAAAAGCATGAAACTTTGTATAGACACTTGACACGAACCAAACGAATATTTGTTCTAGCAATTTTGTAGTTTCGAACTGTACGGGTATGAACTCGGGGTTGAAAAGGGGGATGAATGTTAGTATGGAAGTTTCCAACCGTTGAAGCTAAAACCATTAAACTCTGTATAGACACTTGGCACGACGCAAAAGAATGTTTGTTGTAGCAATTTTGTAATTTCGAACTGTATGGAGATGAAATTGGAGTTGAAATGGGGGGGATTAATGTTTCTTACGCTTTCACACCTAAACAACTGAACCGATTTGGATGAAATACTATAAAATTGTTTTTATTTTAAGCTGTTTTTAGTAACCGTAAATATGTCTGGGTATCTAAATAGGTACTTACTGCCTGAGTTACCTTAGTATTTATTTCGCGCGGACGAAGTCACGGGTAACAGCTAGTATTTAATATTTGTTACGATCAAATTGTAAAAAAATGGCATAGTTCATTACAATTTAAACAAATACATTTATTTTTTTCTAAAATTATCAGTCACCTTGGATCCTAATACTTATTACAATCTAGCCTAATTTATTAAGTCTAGGCTAATGAGTACTTTATATCTAACTTAAATTGCTACATAGTTTATACATAAGAAGGTGCCCATCAGCACTTTTCTTATCGACTCTGTTAAGGGGAAGTCACTTCTTTCACTTGACTTAGCACATTTCATTGTTTTATATTATATTGCACTGCCACTGCACTATACTAACTCAAAAGGTTTTGTTCTTTTAAGTCTTCTCACTGTGTCCGCGTTAAGGAGCTGGATAGCCTCAACATTCACATGATGATGAAGCCTGCGTTCATGTGCTTCTGCGTACTTCTTTATCACTTTGCCGACAAGATCCATTCCAAGATCTCGATGAATGTCGGCATTTCTCACATACCAGGGCGCATTGACACTATTACTCTCTTCTCCTCAACGATTTGCCCGAAGCGGCAACATCAGCTGAAATCCTGATGTATGCTGACGATGTAGCGGCCATAGTTACCGCGCCGACCGAGGAAAAACTGGAGGAAAAACTCACAGAGGCAGCATCTCAACTCTCCTTCTGGTTTTCTAACAATGGGCTGGTGTTGAACCTGAGGAAGACTCACTTTCTCCACGCGAACCTATCAGGACACAAAATGAGGCCTCTAACTGTGAAAATAGGGTCCACAACATTGAACCAGGTGTACTCCACCACATTCCTCGGTTTTGAGCTGGACGCCGGGTTAACGTGGGAGAGTCATGTGGACAGACTAAGAGGAAAACTCGGTGGTGCATGTTTTGCGCTGCGGCGAGTGGCGCAGGTTGTGCCCGTAGACGTAGCACGAGTTTGTTACTTCGCCACAGTACACTCGCTTGTGCAGTACGGCGCCGAGATGTGGGGGAGGTGCGCGGAGTGGCACAGGGTATTCCGACTGCAAAAACGTGCCATCCGGGCTATCGTGGGGGTAGACTATGAGACATCCGTTAAACCATATTTTAGGAGTCTGGGTATTCTCACACTACCGTCAGTAGTAATAATGCAAGTGGCATTGTTTGTAAAGTTACTTATTGTATACCAAATCTTGTGATATAATTTGTGTACTCATACTTATAAAATTTGACATGTAAATTGGTTTCATGAAATAAAAGATTATGATTATGATTACACTTCCTTGTGGTACTCCAGCTTTAATTTCTTTGAGCGACGAATACGAGTCTTCTTGTTTTTAATTCTAAATAATCTGTTCGAAATATATGATGTTAAAATATCAGAAAATTGTTTAGGTAACAGTAATTTTAATTTGTGTGTTAGCCCTTCATGCCACACTTTGTCAAAACTTGCGCTACATCTAAAAATATTGTAGAGCACACTTTTTTTTCTTTTCTATGAACCTGATCTATCGTAGAATGTTTTTGTCTGAATCTAAACTGATGAACTGGTATCAAGTTTTTGTGTTCTATGATTGGCTTTAGTCTCTTGAGCAAAAGTTTTTCAAACAGTTTTGAAATGATAGGCAACAAAGATATGGGCCTATATGACGCTGCTTCATGAGGCTTGCTAGGTTTTGCTATCATTATCACTTCAGCTACTTTCCATAAGTCAGGCACATACCTCAGTCTGAAGGCAACATTGATAAGTGTGGTAAGTTTAACTATAGCTTTACGTGATAGATGTCGTATGATGTCTCCCGTGATTAGATCAAATCCGGGTGATTTCTTCGGTCTTATTCTTAATTTTATCTCATTAAGTACTTCTTTGGGATTAACTAGCTTTATCTCCCGAACAAGCCGGTTTCCGAAAAGGCTATAGTACCATAGACCACATCCATACGCTTCGGCAGATTATACAGAAAACCGAGGAGTATAATCGGCCACTTTGTATAGCGTATGTGGACTATGAGAAAGCCTTCGATTCCATCAAGACCTGGGCAGTGCTTCAGTCTCTTCAGCGATGCCGCATCGACTATCGCTATATCGAAGTGTTGAAGTGTATCTACAGCAAAGCCACAATGTCTGTCCGATTACAGGACCAGTGCACAAAACCCATCCAGCTACAGAAAGCGTGAGACAGGGAGATGTTATATCTCCGAAACTGTTCACTGCCGCGCTGGAAGATCTTTTCAAGCTACTGGACTGGAACGGATACGGCATCAATATCAACGGCAAATGCATCACTCACCTTCGATTTGCCGACGACATAGTCATTGTGGCGGAGTCGCTGGAGGACCTCGGTGCTATGCTCAGGGACCTCAGTAGAGTATCCCAGCAGGTAGGTTTGAGGATGAATATGGACAAGACGAAGGTCATGTCAAATGTTCATGTCTCACCTGTACCGGTTAATGTTGGGAATACCACACTCGAAGTCGTTGACGAATACGTCTACCTGGGTCAAAAGATCCGATTAGGTAGATCCAACTTCGACAAAGAGGTCCAGCGAAGAATCCAACTCAGATGGGCAGCGTTCGGGAAACTTCGGCACATCTTTGAGTCCAAAATACCCCAATGCCTAAAGACAAAAGTCTTTAACCAATGCGTGTTGCCAGTGATGGCTTATGGAACTGAGACGTGGTCCTTAACTGTGGGCCTCATAATAAAGCTCAAAGTCACACAGCGAGCTATGGAGTGAGCTATGCTCGGAGTCTCTTTGCGCGACAGAATCCGTAATGAGGATATTCGCAAAAGAACGAAAGTGGCCGACATAGCTCAAAGAGTAAGCAAGCTGAAGTGGCAATGGGCAGGCCACATCGCTCGCAGAACTGACAACCGATGGGGAAGAAAGGTTCTCGAGTGGCGACCACGAACCGGAAGACGCAGTGTTGGACGGCCTCCCACTAGATGGACAGATGACCTAACAAAGGTCGCTGGAAACCGCTGGTTGCAGGTTGCGCGGGACCGTTCGTTGTGGAAATCTAGGGGGGAGGCCTATGTTCAGCAGTGGACGTCTTGCGGCTGATGATGATGATGATGATGATGAGCTTTATCTCCAGAGCATCTTGTATTGCTTGATCTAGATTAGCTAGGTTAACAGCTGTTTCGGCTCTTTCGTTAGGTTGGGAGATTTTTTCCAAGTGTTGAGCAAATGTTTGGGCTTTTTGTTCATGGCTAATGGCCCACTTTCCATCCACCTCTTTTATAGGGGGAATATGGGTAGTTGGTCTTTTCATGTTTTTAGTTGCCTTCCAAAGTGAGTTATTAGTACTGCTGTCACAAGACAACTGTTGAAGGTAGGCTTTCATGGAGTTGTCCTGATACTTTTTTATTGCTCTTTGAAGTTTTTTAGTGAGTTGGTTCAGCAAATTTTTGTCATTTGGACAGCGGGTATGATGCCATGTTTTGCGTTGTTTTCTCTTTGTAGCCAGTAGTTGCATAATTTCATGAAGGTAGTTAGTACCACTGGCCCTTTTTTTCATGGGTGGTGTATTTTTCCAGGCTGTCTGTTATATGTTTTTGTACAAAAATTTCAGTCTCTTTGTCTAATTCTTCCGGTGTCTTAAGTGAAACGTTAAGATCTATTATGCAATCTAAGTCTATCTGGAAGCTTTCCCAGTCTGTGTGCTTATTTACTAGACTTAATTTACTATCTTTGTATATAAATTTGTCACATATCGATAAAAATATAGGAGAGTGATCTGAGCTCATATTAAATGATGGTTTTATGTCTAAATAAGCTCTTGATATGGTCCTATAAACAAAAAAGTCTATAAGATCAGGTATTTTCTTTGGATCAGTTGGCCAGTAAGTTGGTTGACCTGTAGAGATAGTCTCCTTCAATTTGTTTAAATGCAGACAGAAGCTCCTTCCCTTTTGTGTTAGTGAGTCGGGAGCCCCAATATAAATTTTTCGCATTAAAATCTCCTCCAACAATAAACTTGTCTTTGTATTGCTTAAAGAAATTTAAATATTGTTCTCTTTTTATAGCATGTTTTGGTGGGCAGTAAATAGACGCAACCGTGAGCGTATACAGCTTTGTTTTGATACAAACAGCCACTGACTGAATCTCTTTTTCTTCATTTTTGAATTCCTCATATTGGTAAAGGTTTTCTTTTACTATTACTGCACTGCCACCCATGGCTGTATTATCAGGATGGAGCGCATGATATACTTTGTAACCTTTGAGTGTGACACAGGATTGTTTGGTGAAGTGCGTCTCCGAAATCAAGCATATGTCAATCTTTTTTGTATCTAGAACAACTTGCAACTCTTTTTTGATGTTGAAGTAGTCCATTACAATTCCAAGCCATAATAGTTAAGTTATGCATTACTTATTATTTCTAAAACCACCTGGATTTTTGCTGTTCTCTAGTTTTTTTAGACGGCCATCAAACGAGCTCATTAGTGCAAGAATCTGATCTAATTTGCTATCACTATTTATATTCTTACTCATATTAAGTTACGGCTGGTCTAGACGGGAGAACGGCGCCTGCCGATCCGGAGACCCCGGGTTCAAACCCCACACGCACCACTATCTTTTCGAAGTCATGTGCGTAATGCCGCTAACTTAAAACGGTGAAGGAAAACATCATGAGGAAACCGACATGTACCTAGAATCTTTCGAAGTCATGTGTCATCCACCAACTCGCACTAGGCCAGCGTGGTGGATTATGGCCTTAACTCTCTCCTTGCGAGAGAAGGCCCCGAGTCCCAGCAGTGGGAACATTTAGTGGGCTGTTGATGATGATGATTTATATTCTTAGAATTGTTAATATTTGTAAATGTAGCTTGCGCATATGTTACATCTTTATTTATGGGTCGGCTCATTAAGACGGTTGGTTTGTTAGCAGTACCTACAGCTTTTATTAGGTAGGTAGTCGTTGCTGACTAGGGTTGACAATATGAGACTTTTTCAATGTCTTATTTTTAAGGTTTTGGAATTCCTTAGCTACTATGCATCCTCTGTAACTGGCGGGATGAGGTGCACCACAGTGTATGCGCTTCGGTTTTGCTTCTGCTGGTTTATCGCAGTCTCTTGTTAGATGCTTTCCAGTGCATTTGACACATCTGGGCTCTCTAGCACAGTATTTTTGGGTACCTATGTCCATACGCTTGGCATTTTTTGCACTGTGGGACAAGTTTCATAGTTCTTAAAGGTTGTATTTCAATTTTACATCCCAATACGGTTTTAATTACGTATATTTTGTTAATATCTTCGTCTTTTGAGAATGTTAGTACGAACATGTTGAGTGGTTCCTTGTTCTTCCATCTCAGTTTATTTGTTGCACTTTCAATCTTATAACCTTGAAGCTTTAGATCTTCTACAATCGTATCTGGCTTGCATGTTGAGTGTAGTTTTTGGCCATAACTCTTATGGGTATTTCTTGTTTATTCTCAAAGGAGTGCCATAGCCATTTTTTTTCATTCTCTGGAATAGGGCTTTCTCATTTTTTAAAACCTTGACTTGTTCTTGGAGGTTTTCTATTTCTTTCTTAAGGGTTTTTAAGACCCCTTCTAATTTTTCCCGTACTGCTTTTTCTTCGCGGTAATGTTTGTACAACAGATGTTCATTATCCGTTTTTAATTTCATCGGGCTGTTTTTTGAACTATCCATTAGTTATGTAGATTTAACTTCGCCTTAATAAAACTAGTCAAGGCTTGCCGCGATAGGCATCGCATGTCAGTATCTAGGTCATATTTGACTCACCTGAGGTACGGGCGACGACCGTCGCGTCGTTGTTATGATTTGTCAATTGTCAGCGGACACTGCACTGGTTGCGCGCGGATTGCAAGGCGCGTCTGTTCTTTCCGAGTAATAAACACGAATTGAAAATAAATACATAATACAATTTACATACATAAATGTATAATACTTGACAATAATTTGTATTATGATTATTATCGTAAGTACGTACAGTGAAATTTTAATTTTAAACTTTTAAAATGTAGGTTTACTATCTGTACGGTGTGTTTTTATTTATTAGTGTGTAAATTGTTCCTTCATTTATGAATAAAGAACTTTGACTTTAACTTTGTGATGGTGTCGTATCAAAAGATGCTCATGCCACATATAAAACCTATATTATGTAATGTACCTATAGTATAATTATGAGTGGAACGCGACCTTTTAAACTTTGCACAGGTTTTTATGCGCACCACAGTATTATTATATTAGTTGACGGCGCAAACGTCTTTCTAAAGCTGCCTATACACACTGGGCCAGTGGAGGCCAACGCGAGTGTCGACAAAACGGCACGAGACAAAACGTATCATCCACACACTGGGCCAGTGGAGGCCAACGTGAGCACCGACAAAACGGCACGAGACAAAACGTAGCATCCACACACTGACCCAGTGCAGACAAAAAAGCGGCACGAGACAAAACGTAGCATCCACACACTGGCCCAGTGCAGACAAAAACGAGGTAGGCCAATAGGAGAACAGGACGGTACTCGGCGCGCGCCTTTGTTTTGTGCACAAAAACCGACACCGATCACGAGAGACGAGTCAAGACAAAACATTACAGCCCTATACACACTGGCCACTTGCCGTCACTCGGCCAGCGAGGCGAGCGACGCGAGTCATCACAAAACGACCCTCCACACACTGGCGTTGGCCTGCACTGGCCCAGTGTGTATAGGCAGCTTAACACACAAATACAAAGTACCAACCAAAAATAAATGTCCGAGTAACACGACATGCCATGTAGGTATATAGCATAAGCATAGCATAAACAGCCCACTAAATGTTCCCACACCCGGGACTCGGGGCTTTCTCTCGCAAGATAGAGTCAAGGTCATAACCCACCACGCTGTCCCAGTGCAGATTGGTGGATGACACATGCCTTCGAAAAATTTTAGGTATATGTTGGTTTCCTCACGATGTTTTCCTTCAAAGTTGTATGCCCCCTATAGGTACATAGGTACATACCAAGCGCCGGCGAGTGAAGGCCAACGCCAGTGTGTGGAGGGGCTATTGCCTTGACTTGTGATCAATCGCCGTCGCTCGCCTAGCTGCCCGAGTGACGGCAAGTGGCCAGTGTGTATAGGGCTCATTTGCCTCGACTCTTCTCCGCTTGCCTCGATTCGGACCGGTGTCGGTTTTTTCTGCACAATACAAAGGCACTCGTATTGACCTGTACTCGGTCAGTGTGTGGATGCTACCACTCGCCATGTACCGTTTTGTAAATACTCGCGTTGGCCTCCACTCGGCCAGTATGTATAGGTGGGGGTTTAAGTTAGCGGCATTACACACATGACTTCGAAAAGACAGTGCGCGTGGGATTTGGACCCGTGACTTCCGGAGCGGCAGGCGACGTTCTCCCGAGCTCCCGACTATTCCAGCCGTATCTTGTAGGTAAATAAATGACTTCATGTAATTAACGATTAAATTGCGGTGATAATGAACTCTTATCTAGTACTGTATTGTGCTCTTCACAATACATTTATGGATATGAAATTAAATTAAATTTATTTGGTTCAAGAACACAATTACCTAAAAAACAGGTTAGTATCTACTTAAATCATAATAAAACCGGCCAAGTGCGAGTGGGACTCCCGCACGAAGGATTCCGTTCGAAATTTCTGATACATCGCAATTTCCGCAGTCAGGCAAGTTTTATTGAAATATTGATTTTTGGCTCATGATTCTGGCGACGAATTCGATATCGCGATTTATTTTTACTAGTGGTGCCATCTATGTAGTTTGTTTGGGACGGACTAATCGAGCAAGAAACGGTAAAACTCAAGTTTGTTGTATGGCAGCCCCCCTTAAATATTGTTTTTATTTTATTTGTTGTTATAGCGGCAATAGAAATACAATATCTGTGAAAATTTCAACTGTCGAGGTATCGCCGTTCTTGAGATACAGCCAGGTGACAAACGGACGGACGGACCGCCAAGTCTCAGTAATAGGGTTACGTTTTTACCCTTTGGGTTACGGAACCCTAAAAACAACTACCTTTCCAATAATGTGGTCATATTAAAATCATGATTTAATCATGGAAGTTGGGGGAGTAGGAGGGTGGCTGGACCGATTATGTGGAGACTTTCACTACCGATTGCTGATGTTCTACTTCTAATGCATAGCATAGTAGTAGGCTACTCTTACTTGCCCACAAAACTATATTAATCTACTCCCACTTTGACCAGACTTTAATAATAAACAAAAGAGAAATCCGTCAGTGTCAGATAGGTACATGGTAGTGTGTGTAATGTCTTCAATGCACCGGACAGAACGTTCCGATAGACATAAGACAACTGACCTCTATTTTATATGACCTTCATCAAAACATAAACAACTATAATAATAAGTATACGTATGTTAACATGTTATGTTCGTGCTACTAAGGGAAAAGGGACCTTCTCTGAGACAATGATAGTCAAGGTTAGAACTCACTACTCTGGCCAAGTACAAGTTGGCGGGCAACACATGTCCTCGAAAGAAATCGTTCTTGTATTATAAAACCACAATATAAACAACGATGGTTTTATGACACTCCTTTAAAGGTTATCTGGAAGAGAGAAGAGCTTTTAGCGATAAGATCGCTTTTTGTGCCCATTACATTTTCTTACTTTATGTGTTACTTACTGTCAACTTTGTTTGTGGTGCCAAAACACTGTTTTGCATTGTATTGTTTTTTCAACTTTTTACAATTTAAACATGCAATTTTCAGTTACTTAATGACTAGTGAGATAATGTTATCAATTAAGAGTGCGCCTAAAGCCAGGGAAAAATCAGATTTCACCCGCGCGACGCTTTTCTTAATGTGATGTACATAAAGTCGAGAATAGCATGACACAGTTTGAAGGAAAAATCAATATTTAATCAGGAGTCCATTTTTGACCAAGTTTTATTTAATTACTCAATAACTAAACATACATTTAAAAAAGTGTTCGGTTACTTTACTAGAACGTACAAATAGGAATTTTATTACCAAAAAATAATGTTTGGGCATCGCTGATAATTTCGAGTACTCGAATTAAAACGGGTTTTTTCGGTGTCATTTTTATTTTTTTATTGTAAACTAGCGGCCCGCTCCGGCTTCGCTCGAATAATAACCTAGATATCAACTGCAGCGCCATCTGCTGTAGCCTATGTTACTCGGGAATAATGTAGCTTTCCAAAGGTGAAAGAATTTTTGAAATCGGTCCAGTAGTTTCGGAGCCTATTCATTACAAACAAACAAACAAACAAACAAATCTTTCCTCTTTATAATATTAGTATAGAAAACTCTGATCTATTTTTAAAATTCTATTCGGTTATTGTGCTTCTTCTTGATTGTACCCACACGTCAATATTTTTTTTGTCATAGTTTTTAGTTTCTTAACTTCAGTGAGCGGCGTCGAAAATGTCCTTTTTTCGTTTTCTGGCTTTAGGCGCCCCCTTAAGATGATTATGATTTATGAGAGTTGTTGGTGTCCTCACAATAACAATGGCACTTAACCGCCCGGCTTGACCGCCTGACCTTCATTTCGGTGTAATATGTTAATTGGTGCATTCAACTTAGCACAATTAAGTAGGTACTAATTGAGATCATCTGTACTTAAACCACAAATAATATATGTATAGTGATTGTATTATTTGCATAGTCCGCCTGCAGACACCTTTATCCATAGACTTTCAAAGTTCTTAATTATTTATTTCAAATTACATAATGACTCGTAGAAGTACAATGTCAGGACGTTATTACAAAAATAAAATATTATTATATTACAATAAAAGAATAATTCAAAACACAATCAAATAACCATGTCATTTATGATTATGGATGTATAAGATACACAATAATGGCTCGGAGACGTGATTGCCCCGGCCATATTTTTCTATCAGAAAGCTGGTAGCTCGAAGAAGCGACATTGTTTCGTAGTTGATGTTCCAAAGACACGAACGAAGAGGTCTGACTCTACTTTTGTGATAAGAGCGTATAGGCTATGGAATGCGTTGACTGAGTGGGTTTTTCCCGATAGTTACAATCTTGGTGTCTCCAAATCGACAGTTAATCGATTTATTATAGGTAAACACTAAACACGCTCCATCGTAGACCGCATTGTCGCTTAACATGAGGCAAGACGGCGGTCAAGTGTAAACCTAGAAAAGTTTAAAATAAAAAATATGGAAAAAAATATAAGTAGTACCTACATGTGTTGGTGAATTAAAAACATTGACCTCTCTTTCTATTTTATGATTAATTCATAATATAGTCTGCGTGTCTGTTCTAAATAATGTATTGCATCATCATTCGGAACGTGCCATTGTTTCAAAAAGTAAGGTTAAGTTAGGTCAGGTAGATTTTTTCTTTTGACGTGACAACGTCTTATAAATTGTTTTGCCGGGTGACACTTCAAGAAACTGCGTTACGCTCCGCTCACGTTATGCGCTCACAATGAGAGCGAGTGAGAGGGACGCGTGCCTTTCACTTTTTATGTCTGTCTCTCTCGCTCTTAGGCGGGCTAACCACTCAAAGTCGTTGTCACGTAAAACTTTCGCCCGTATACCGACTTTACAGGCAACCAATTTTTTTTTGTCAGTTTTTTCAAAAAGCACTGCACTGGGTTAGGTTATGTTTTTTCGTTTTTGTCAGTATTTTCAAAAACTGTAATTCAGTATAGTCAAGAAAGAAGACGCGAGCATCCACGATACAAACTACATTTTTATACACGATCAGTACGGAAAATTCTTGTACTATGTTTTGTAATAACACAGATTTTAAAACAACATTACAGTATACTTTAAGCGAGCAGTTTCCTATGGCTGCGTTCTGGCGTTGGGTTGTATAGAATAGAAAGACGCTGGTACGTTTGACTAGCGAAAAAAATCTAAAAATTCTTTATCACTGTATTCTCATATTATAAGACTAGCTGATCCGTCCGCGCGTTGCTACGCCATCTATGGAAAATTGGCCGTACCAATTCAAATCTAGAACACATTTGGTTACCTCAGATTCCAATGACGCAACCTTTTAAAAGTTAGACACATTCTGTCACGCAATGAAAGGTCTCAAAAAGGAATATTTTTTCCCGTTTTTGTTACATTTTTCATTCATGCTCCGCACCTGTTGATAGTAGCGTAATGTTAAATTATAGCCTATAGCCTTCCTCGATAAATGGACTATCCAACAAAGAAAGAATCTTTAAATTCGGACCAGTAGTTCCCGAGATCCTTGCGTTCAAACAAACAAACAAACATACAAACAAACTCTTCAGCTTTATAATATTAGTATAGATGAGGTATTTGTTTTGGCATAAATTGAATGATATGTATGTCGCAGCCTGATTGTATAATTCGCAGTATTACATTACGGTTAGCCGTTTTGAAAAACAGGACCGTTTTGTAATGCGGCGGTTCAACGATTAGCCGGATTGTCATTGCGATAAGTTCTTCAATAAGGCGGCTCACGTTTAGCCGCAATGTATTACTGCTTAAATTGTAGGATGACCATAGTTACAAAATAAACAATGTTTAAAATGAATATTATTTTTATTAATCAGCAAAAGCTGACAGCTTACTTCTTACGATGTTTCTTACCATTTTTTTTACAACATTTTACCTCTCAGTTAAAGCTTGAAAGCCCCTAACTTGATATTGGTGACAGTACACCTAAGAAACATGGTGCACTTACATAGACGAGGGTCTATTTTTACCTGAGCTTTTTACCTGGTTCAACCGGAGCGGTCTGGTTCTGAACCTTACCAAGACTCATTTCATGAAATTCAGCTTGTCTGGTAAGCCATCAAGACCGTTACAAGTAAGGTTGAATGGAATGAGTATTGATGAGCAGGAATCGACGATATTTCTTGGCTTTGAGTTGGACTGTGGCTTAAGGTGGGATCGCCACATCGATAAAGTATGCGGAAAGCTCGGAAGTGCCTGCTTTGCACTAAGCCGAGTGGCGAAGCTGGTCCCCAGTGAAGTGGCGCGTGCATGCTACTTCACGACGGTGCACTCCCAGTTACAATACGGCGCTGAAATGTGGGCAAGAGCTGCGGACTGGGAGCGCGCCTTCCGTATGCAAAAGCGGGCAGTACGGTGTGTGGCGAAAGTGCCGTGGGATACCCCGGCTCGCCCTTATTTCAAGGACCTGGGCATAATGACGTTACCCGCCATTCTGATTTATCAGGTGGCGGTGTACGCCAGGATCAACCTCAGCGAGTACGAGGAGTGCGGTGCCCGGCACTCGTACCCCACACGGGCTGGCCACAAGCTGGCAGCGGTCACACACTCCCTCACCAAGTCCTCCAAGTTGACTCATGTCATGGCTCCCATAGTTTACAATCAGTTGCCCAGCGACGTCACAACGATAGAGAGCCTAAATGTATTTAAAATAAAACTTAAAAAATGGCTTTATCGAGCAATCTTTCTACGACTTCAGTGAATTTTATAATTTTAAAATATGAGTATTAATGTAAATTTAATAACATTTATTAATTTATTATTCCTATGACATTTTTATGGTGATATTTTTTGTTAATTTATTATTCTTACTAGCTGTTACCTGCGACTTCGTCCGCGCGAAATAAATACTAAGGTAATTCAGGCAGTACCTATTTTTATACCCAGACACATTTACGCTTTTACAGCTGGCCAAACTGAAGACCGATAGCGGTAACGTAGTCTCGTCGAAGCCCGAGATTTTGGAGGAGATTGAGAAGTTCTATGAACAGTTATACACCTCTACACAAGCACAACCTGTCGTTAGCATGGCAAAAGACCCCAGAGCCAAGCTGACCCGGCACTTTACCGAAGATATCCCAGAAGTCAGCCTGTATGAGATTAGGATGGCCCTCAAACAACTTAAAAACAACAAAGCCCCTGGCGATGACGGAATTACGACTGAGCTTCTGAGAGCGGGTGGAAAACCGGTACTTAAAGTCCTCCAGAAGCTGTTCGACTCCGTCATACTTGACGGTAATACGCCAGAAGCGTGGAGCAGAAGTGTGGTGGTGCTCTTCTTCAAAAAAGGTGACAACACCTTGTTGAAGAATTACAGACCCATCTCACTTCTGAGCCACGTTTATAAGTTGTTTTCGAGGGTAATCACGAATCGTCTCGCACGCAGGTTTGACGACTTTCAGCCACCCGAACAAGCCGGTTTCCGAAAAGGCTATAGTACCATAAACCACATACATACGCTCCGGCAGATTATACAGAAAACTGAGGAGTATAATCGGCCACTATGTATAGCGTATGTGGACTATGAGAAAGCCTTCGATTCCATCGAGACCTGGGCAGTGCTTCAGTCTCTCCAGCGATGCCGCATCGACTATCGCTGTATCGAAGTGTTGAAGTGTATCTACAGCAAAGCCACAATGTCTGTCTGATTACAGGACCAGTGCACAAAACATATCCAGCTACAGAAAGGCGTGAGACAGGGAGATGTTATATCTCCGAAACTGTTCACTGCTGCGCTGGAAGACGTTTTCAAGCTACTGGACTGGAACGGACATGGCATCAATATCAACGGCGAATGCATCACTCATCTTCGGTTTGCCGACGACATAGTCATTGTGGCGGAGTCGCTGGAGGACCTCGGTGCAATGCTCAGGGACCTCAGTAGAGTATCCCAACAGGTTGGTTTGAGGATGAACATGGACAAGACGAAGGTCATGTCAAATGTGCATGTCTCACCTGTACCGGTTATTGTTGGGAATACCACACTCGAAGTTGTTGACGAATACGTCTACCTTGGTCAAAAGATCCAATTAGGTAGATCCAACTTCGACAAAGAGGTCCAGCGAAGGATCCAACTCGGATGGGCAGCGTTCGGGAAACTTCGACACATCTTTGAGTCCAAAATACCCCAATGCCTAAAGACAAAAGTCTTTAACCAGTGCGTGTTGCCAGTGATGGCTTATGGAACTGAGACGTGGTCCTTAACTGTGGGCCTCATAACAAAGCTCAAAGTCACACAGCGAGCTATGGAGAGAGCTATGCTCGGAGTCTCTTTGCGCGACAGAATCCGTAATGAAGATATTCGCAAAAGAACTAAAGTGGCCGACATAGCTCAACGAGTAAGCAAGCTGAAGTGGCAATGGGCAGGCCACATCGCTCGAAGAACTGACAACCGATGGGGAAGAAAGGTTCTCGAGTGGCGACCACGAACCGGGAGACGCAGTGTTGGACGGCCTCCCACTAGATGGACAGATGACCTCACAAAGGTCGCTGGAAACCGCTGGTTGCAGGTTGCGCGGGACCGTTCGTTGTGGAAATCTAGGGGGGAGGCCTTTGTTCAGCAGTGGACGTCTTGCGGCTGATGATGATGATGATGATGACATTTACGGTTACTAAAAACAGCTTATATGTATATAATAATACAATTTCATCAAAATCGGTTCAGTTGTTTAGATCTGAAATCGTAAGACACAATCGTCCCCCATTTCAACTCCAATTTCATCCCCATACAGTTCGAAATTACAAAATTGATAGAACAAACATTCGCTTGCTTCATGTCAAATGTCTATATTCGTAGTTTCATGGTTTTATCTTCAACGGTTGGGAACTTTCATAGTATTAACATTTATCCCGCATTGCAACCCCAATTTCACCCCCGTGCAGTTCGAAATTACAAAATTGCTAGAACAAACATTCGTTTGCTTTGCGTCAAGTAGTGTCTAGATACAAAATTTGATAACTTTGAAAATCAATTTTCATACAACCGTTCATCCCTTGTTTCACCCTCTTAGGGGTTGAATTTCGCAAAACCCCGTCTTAGCGAGTGCCTACGTGCTAAAAGGGACCTCCATGCAAAATTTCAGATTCCTAGCATTTGTAGTTTCTGAGATTCCTTGATGAGTGACCTTTCGCTTTTATATATATAGATGACATTATTATGGTGATATTTTTTATTAATTTATTATTCTTATGACATTATTATGGTGATATTGTTTGACATGTAAAATTGGATTTTATGAATAAATTATGATTATGATTATGATTATTCATTGAGATTTAACTCCGAATGGGCTCCCAGCCAGAAGCTCTGCGGTCAGCCCTGAGAGAACTCCCTCGAGCTTCTGGCTCCCGCATTTTTTTAAATACACTCTAGGTGTAGTAGCTACAAGACTAGGTGGAGTCGGGGTGCTCAGAGTCGGATCTGGGTCCTATGTAACCTACCCGGTCCGATTTAGTCTTAACAAGGTGGACGGTGGAAACGAAATGGTTTCCAAGTAAAACCCAGGTGGACAAAGGTGAGCCGCCTCAAGAAGTGGACGGTGGTAAACCACCCCAATAATATTGTGTACGATTCTTCCGAACTCCAGGATCCAGTCACTTTAGCAATTTAGCAACACACTTACTGTATTCAACGCCATAGTTGTTGTTATGTCAGGTAGCACCATGAGTGTTAAGAATCGGAACTAAAAATTGTCAAAGAGGAGGCTAATCTCTCGCTTTATTACATTACGGTTACGGGTAGCGTTTTGAATGACGTGTGGAGTCGAATACATTCCGGCTGTTTTTAATCAGCCGCATTCAATCCGGTTAATCGTTAAAACGCCGTTTTACATAACGGCCCTGCTTTTCAAAACGGCTAGCCGTAATGTAATACGGCGTATTATACAATCTGGCTGCGACACATATACAATACATAATACTTACTGGTATTATTATTATGATAACTAGCTGACCCCGCAAACGTTGTTTTGCCTTAGTGAACTACCCTTGTCACTTAGGGGTATGAAAAATAGCTAGTAGCCGATTCTCATACCTACAGAATATGCATATAAAATTTGGTTAAAATCAGTAAAGCCGTTTCGGAGGAGTAAGGAAACAAACACTGTGACACGAGAATTTTATATATAAGATACTAGCGGCCCGTTCCGGCTTCGCTCGGACATAACCTAGACACTGTCTGCAGCGCCATCTGCCGGGCTTATTTGTGAATTTAAACCATCTTCGAATACACACACAAAAAAAAAAACATTCAAATCGGTCCCGTCGTTTAGGAGTTCACTGTCAAATTATTAAATTACTAAAATGGCTATAAAAAAACAGGGGTTGGCGATAAAAGAGTAAAAATTTAGGGTTGTATGTATTTTTTAACGACACATTATAAAAAAATAAAAACAAAAATATTTGACCAAAACTTAAAAAAAAAATGTTTGGGGTGAACAGCCCCTAACACTTAGGGGTATGAAAAATAGCTAGTAGCCGATTCTCAGACCTACTGAATATGCACATCAAATTTGGTTAAAATCAGTAAAGCCGTTTCGGAGGAGTAAGGAAACAAACACTGTGACACGAGAATTTTATATATAAGATAAGTTCCATGCATGATCTCATCAGATACTTTACAATTTCATCAGTCAATAAAATTGCACTAAGTATTCTTACAGGTCGCGGCATATAAGTCTATCGTTGAGCGAAGTGTGGAGGGGGTGGCTGCGCATGAGTTTAGAATGGCGGTCAACATGCGCAGCCCTCCCCTCCACAGTACCCTCAGCGCTAGACTTACGTGCCGCTAGTTGTACAAGCATACATTAAACTAATAATAATAACCATAATTTATTTTATCCGAAATAACAAAAAGCGACTTCATTTGACCAAACATAAAAAGCCATCAATCAGTAAGTCATCCAGATAAATGAAAGAAAATTTTAGTTTTCTTGATCATATTTCAAAAACTGACACCGATTTACAAATTTACATGGGACCTCTGAACAATGATCTTTTTTTTTGTAGTAGGTATATGTTGACAAGGCGAGCAGGACATGTGCCTGATGGTAAGCAACATGCCTGCCACATAACAGCACAGTGACACGCAGCTATTGGAACACGAAGAGTCCAAATCATTATCTAGCTCTGATCTACCAAACAAAGAAAGAACCATCAATATTGATCGAGAATTGGCGCAGCTATCGCGTAACATACATACACATAAAAAACATACAACTGAATTGAGAACATCCTGCTTTTTGAAGTCGGTTAAAAATCAATTTATAATTTTGTGTCTTTAATCTTCGAAACGGCTGGACTGATTTCTACGTGACTTGTAGGCAGATATTATAAGGAGTAACTTAGGCTAATTTAAATTTAGAAAAAAAAAACGAGTTCCGAAAACAAAATTGAAACAATGGTGATTAGGTTGATAAATAATTGACGATGCTTACGTAGGTAATGTATCTAAACTGCCAACACTACTCATTATGTTTCTACTTCTATAGGTACCTACAGTTTTTACAACTAAATGTTTTAAATTTTATTTAGCCTAAAGTTCTGGTAAGTAATTGTGAATCGATTTTGATGGCTCTTTTTTTAACCCCCAACGAAAAGAGGGGTGTTATAGGTTTGACGTCGATGTATGTCTGTATATGGCACCGTAGAGCTCAAACGGATCAAACGATTTTAATGCGTTTTTTGTATCTGAAAGCTAGTTTCAATGCGGTGGTTCTTAGCTATGTTTGGTTAATATTGATTCAAGATAGCGACCTCCACAAAAGGGCTGGACTAATACATATTGAAACCTGAATTTTCACAGTGATAACCCCATTTTATTGTATTTGTACCTATGTGTTACTTTGGTAAATATGTTATAAACTTTCATACTTCAAGATTGTTTTCGGGGCACTCTATTTTCGTTTTTGCTACCTATATTGCTCATACGCAATAAAAAAGTACTTAAAATCACACAAAGACAAATTATTTCAATTTCAGAACTAGTATTCACATAAGGATATGTAATAGTTACTCGTAGATATAAAAAAAATTACTTCAAAAACAAGTAAAACAAATTCAAATTACATTTTTACGGTAGGTAATTATAAAACTTTGTTTACGGTTAGGTAGGTAAGCATAAAAACTTTGTTTACCCGAAATATCATGTGTGAACAGATCAGTTTGTTAAAATCAGATGGTTCCTATTAAGACATCGGCATAGAATACATAAAAACTAAAAAGCAATGGTGTAATGAAAAGTAAAGGAGTTTGTTACTTTTATTTAAACACAGTGATTGTGGAATATACTTACTCAGCACTTTTCCATCTGTTAGAGTCTATCAGTTAGACTAGCCTTTCCCAAAGTGGGAGATAACGCTCCCTTGTGGATGCTACAGGCTGATAGGTAAGAGATCCAGAAAAAAATATGGGAGCTTTGTTTAGAGCCTTGGAAGTCGATTTGTAATTACATATAGCTAAGAGGACTCTTAGGACATCAACTAACATTAATTAAGAGATTGCTCAAACTCGGTTAGATATCTCCCTCCAGATATATGAACTACAGTTCATATAACCTGTCCTGTTTCGTTGAATAAATAAAATCAACAATCGATTCAAATGCATTTAGTTTAAAACTAGTTCAGACAGCTCGGTGTCAGCTCAACATCCGGTTTTTATTCTTGGTCAACGTCAATCTCTTTCATGGGAATCTAGACAGAGGTAAGTTCGTCTTCAACAGTTGTTTTATACCAATATATCATTAATTCTAAGAGAGAATGTAGGCACATCAACTGTTTTGAATAAAGTGATAAACTCTGTTCACCACTATGTATATGTGTTGTTTCTAATATATTCTACTTTTCTACAAGGAGCTGTGAATCATGACTGAGCTGCGTATCTTATGGTACAGTTGAGCTATGACTCTGCAGGTCCAATCTTTATCTATATATTTGTACAGGTTCAGATCTTGAGTTACACATGTTCAGAGTTATATTCTCAGTACATCTAACTTCATAGAGAAGGTAGGCTCAACCATCCTACCAAGATAAGGTCGCCAATAGCTACTTTTTATTATTTTTTTTTCTGTAGGTATTATTGTTATTTTTCTGTGTAATTAAATTGCAATAAAGAGTTTAACTATCTATCTATCCCACAATAATAATATACACGGTAATTTGGGAGTATGTGTGATGTTTGTTACTCTTTCACAAAAAAAAAAACTAATGAAATCTGAATGAAAGTGAGGATTGGTAGATATTTGGTCTGGATATCTGGAAAAACGGGCTAACTTTTACCCCGAAATATAACGACATCGCGAACTACGCAGTTGAAACCGCAGGGCGCTGGTAGTAGAAGATAATTAAAACTCGTATTGTCGTATTTTTTAATAGACAGACAATAATTTACGATCAATAAACGATTTATGATTAGGTATGTATATTTTTCTTATTTTGTCGAATTCAATGAAACAGAAATTACCGTAAAATGGGGTGATTAGGGAACAAGAGGTGAATAGGGAAAAAACCAGGATTCATTTTCAATGTTTGATAAAATTGGTATCACGCAATAATATCCTACCTTTTTTTTAGTAAATTGTAGTAGATTATTTGAAGTTCTTATGGTAACACTAAAGAAGCATAAAGTTAGCTGCAAACTGTCAAAAACATTACTTGAAAATAACCATTCATGGTGATAGCTACTAACAGGTACAAAAACTTTGTTGAATTAAGTTGTTTCTGTGTATATGAAGATGTGACTTTCAAGTAGAAAAATTATTTAATTCTTAAACTTTTGTATACAATCAAGATAAGTCTCAATTGTTGCTTAATTTTTATGTTTTTGATAAATCTTGAAACTTATTGAAAAATCTGTTTTTTTGGGGTGAATAGGGACGACTTCTGCCTGAATAGGAACCATGAGAAGGTTAAAAGGGACGCTAAGTAGTTGAATAGGGACGACTTAAGTATAAATAGGGATAGCTTTGTAGGGTTTTCACTAATGCAAATATGGCTATAATTATAATAATTTACCTTTTGTTTTTGTTTGGATTTACTTGCACAAATAAATACGTAATAAAATGAATTTTCATTGGCTCGGGTCTGCAATATTTTGAGTGGTAAAGATTTAAGCAACATTTGTAAGTGTTTTTTAAGTTATACATTTTATTGATAGTTTAAAGTGTCTGTGTGTGTGTGTCTTTCTGTCTGTGGCACCGTAGAGCTAAAACGGATAGACTGATTTGGATGTGGTTTTATTAGTTTCCTTGTGGTGGTTAACTATTTTTGGGCAATATTTATTCAAGATGGCCGTCTCCACAAAATGGCGGACAAAATATTTTTGCACCTCCTTCAATATGGGTATCAAATGAAAGGGCTTTACTAGTAAAATACTATACAGTAGGATTAATTTCAAATACAAGATGGCCGTCACCACAAAATGGCGAATTATATTTTTTTATTCACTACTACCTCAACATGGGTATCAAAGGAAAAAGCTTGACTAGTAGAGTAATACATACCTACACTATAGTAGTAGTATTAAGTATAGTACCCATCTAACTCGCAGTAAATGAAATTTCATTTCAATGTCCTTTTTTATGAGCGCATTTGGTGTGTAATTTTATATATTTAAGAAATTAAACTGAAAATATACTGACTCAAGAAGTAACAAGACAAACTGATATGAACACAAGTAAGAGTAACATTTAATTAATCTTCTTAATGTATATAAATCTCCTGTCACGATGTTTGTCCGCGATGGATTCCTAAACTACTTAACCGATTTTAAATTAAATTGGCACACCGTGAGCAGTCTGGTCCAACTTGAGAGATAGGATAGTTTTTATTTCGATTAATAGTCTTTAAATGACAATATCCGAGCGAAGCCGGAACGGGCCGCTAGTATATTAATATTTCTATCGTACCAGCCCTAGCGAATTTCCCTAATAACCCCATTCTCATCCCTATTCACCCCAGATTGAAGGTGAATGGGGATATCATATATTTTTGCATTTTTTTCTTAAATCTTTGAGATTATTACATATTTGTATATTTAATAACGAAGATGCTACCAAGACTCATTCATAGATGTCCTGAAATAAATTCGTATCTTAGAAACAGTACCTCAAAATACTCAATGAAGTTCGAAATTGTCCCTAATCACCCCATTTTACGGTAGTACATTATGAAAGCAATAAGTATAGTAATATAAACAAGAGAAGAGTTAACTTTTCTGACCTTTGAGCAGATTGAAATCGAAATTAGCGAAATGAGTAGAAAATTATTCCAACCGGCCGGCACTCAACACTGTCAAAATAATGCGAAATGCGACTGAATCTGAATCACTTATAATCACATTCACAATCACAATCACAGGCTAAAGCGCCTATTAGACTACGCGTTATTCAGCACTCGTTATGTAGACTGTCTTAGAGTCTAACTTGTCAGCTCGCTATTACACCAGTCTGAAAAATGCGCGCTGTAGGATTTTTATTATTACTTCTTTTTCTTTACTGCACGCTATTATGGTTTATGGTATTTATAAATTCAAATTAAAAAAATAAAAAGCATTTAAGATAGGAAAAATAAACAGCGAGATCAAAATTAAAATTATGGCATTCGAACTCCGACTACCCAAAACACAGAAATAGAAATTACCGCGAATACCAATTAACCAATCACGAACCAATGAAATGATATTTTAAGATTATAATTATGTCAATGTCATGTATTTGTCGGTCTAACAGTCTTTGTCTTATTACACTACTCGTTATTCTCCCGTCAACGACACACGAGACACTGGCGACTGGCGAAGTTGTGGTTATGCCACATCATACAGAAGCCAAAGATAAAAGAAGTTGAAGAAGTACTCGTTATTCAGACTGTAAGCCAGTAAGACTCGCCGAACCCGATTTTGCTGTCTGAATGGGGCGTTTTCCACATGAAGATAGACTTGTCAAAGACAGTTCCCAATTTCACCATAAGTGGCGCCAATGTTCTATTTTATTACAGAAATTTCACAAAAACAAACAGTGGTGCCACACTTGGCAAAATTTAGAACTAATTTTGACAAGTCTATCTTCATCTGGAAAACGCCCCATTCAGAGTCTAACAGTGACGCTTAATACACTACGCTACTTAGACTAAGACTGTCTGAATAACGAGTGGTGTAATAACGCCTTAAGTAGAGAGATACATATATTTTATGTACTCTGACTGCATAAAATAAACAAAAAAAAAAGAAAGTGGAGTCTGTGCAGTGTTTCCATTAGTGACTTTTAAATTCGACCTAGATTTTTTACTGTTGCCTTGGACACTGCCCATCAATTTCTGAAAATCCTTAAGTTAATCCAACAAGTTTTGAATCATGGATAGAAATGCGGTCTTGGTGGAGGAAGAGCCAGCTAAGAAATTAGTGAAAACGGACCAAAGAACATAAGGATCAGGATAAAAATGTTCTATGTTCGATTTTCAGTTTTCGCTCCTAATACAAGATATATTATGTAAAAAAAGAACCCAAATAACAAAGTTCACGGACCTCGGATTCTGTCGAGATTATATATTTAAAAAGACTGTTGACTTTTGATTTAGCCTACATCCACATGTTATTGTCGCCCTCAACTGTATAAATACATTTCGGAACGTCCTTGATTTAAGGGTCAAACTTAAAAAAATATACCTACTAATCTATCTATATTTATAAAAGCGAAAGGTCACTCATCAAGGAATCTCAGAAACTACAAATGATAGGAATCTGAAATTTTGAATGGAGGTCTCTTTTAGCACGTAGGCGCTCGCTAAGACGGGGTTTTGCGAAATTCAACCCCTAAGAGGGTGAAACAAGGGATGAACGGTTGTATGAAAATTTTGTATGAAACGGGATTTTCAAAGTTATCAAATTTTGTATCTAGACACTTGACACGAAGCAATTAAATGCATGTTCTATCAATTTTGTAATTTCGAACTGTACGGGGGTGAAATTGAAGTTGAAATGAGGGATGAATGTCAATATGGAAATTCCCAACTCTTGGAGATAAAACCATGAAACTCTGAATATAGACACTTGACACAAAGCAAACGTATATTTTTTTCTAGCAATTTTGTGATTTCGATCTATATAGGGGATGAAATTGGGATTGAAATGGGGGATGAAAATATACATGGAAGCTTCCATTCGTTGAAGATAAAACTATGAAACTCTTTATTTAGGCACTTGGCACGAAGCCAATAGATGTTTGTTCTAGCAATTTTGTAATTTCGAACTGTATGGGGATGAAATAGAAGTTGAAATGGGGGACGAATGTCTCTTACGCTTTCACACCTAAACAACTGAACCGATTTTGATAAAATTGTTTTATTATAAGCTGGTTTTAGTAAATGTGTCTGGGTGTAAAATTAGTTATTGCCTGAGTTACCTCAGTATTTATTTCGCACGGACGAAGTCGCGGGTAACACCTAGTGTTATAGTAAATGTGAATGGGTTATATTTGTATGTTTATTGCTCAATCGTGTCGTAACGTCTAAACGGACTGGGCTAAAATTTTAAATATAATAGATATATTATACTTATGGTCTAGATCTACAAGAAGACATGGCCAACTTTTTATCCCTGAAATATAACGGGAACAAGAACTACATTCACTGGTAAAGCCGCGGAGCACTAAAAATAAGAAAGAACATAAATATTTTGATTATTAAAGTGTTGTTTTATTACACAGTAAAGTAATTATGCTAATACTGAAGTGGAAGAACTAGTTTTTAATTTTTTTGCGTCAATAATTAAGACCTCTCGACTGACGATAATGTTTGCTGTTCTGAGGATGACAAAAAAAATATGAATGCTTGTAGGCGCAAAGTGTTTTGAATCGGTGACCCAATAACGTGAAAAGGACGAGCTCAGAAAAAAAAAATTGAAGCGCCATTAGATTCCGAAATCGATTCAAGTGTACCTCTGTTTCTTACTTCCTCTCTGTGTCTTACTTCCTACTGCTAGTATAAATCTCAATGTTTGGATGTGTGTTGCTCAAACACGTCGAAACGGCTGAACGGATCGAGCTGAAAATTTGGACAAATATAGCTTATGGTGTAGAATAACACATAGTTAGGCTATATTTTATCCCGAAATAATAAACAGTTTCTTAGAGACCAAGTATATATAAAACATGGAAAAGCCTTACTAGATTTCGTAGCAATATATAATACAGATCCAAACATCGAAACAAAATAGGCTATTTACTATCCCGAAAACTAGCACAGTTCTTTAGGGATCAAGTATAAATGTACCATCGGAACGCCTAACCAGATTTTGTTGAAATTTTGAACACAGACAGTTTATGGGATTTCAGTACAGGGTAGCGATTCTGAAACCATTCGGTTGCATCCGACACGGAATCTCATCTCTCGGTCTTTGTCATGCTAAACAGGGTAGCGATTCTGAAACCATTAGGTTGCATCCGACACGGAATCTCATCTCTCGGTCTTTGTCATGCTAAACAGATAAGACAAAGACCGAGAGATGAGATTCCGTGTCGGATGCAACCGAATGGTTTCAGAATCGCTACCCTGATAAGACAAAGACCGAGAGATGAGATTCCGTGTCGGATGCAACCGGATGGTTTCAGAATCGCTACCCAGGAATTCAGTAACGATTAAAACATGCAAACACCCAGTTGTATGTTGTAACTATGAAGCTGTGAACAAACAAAATCAAAACAACAACTCTACATTTTTACCAGTTTGAAAAAGCAGTGAATTTTTAAACAGACCATATCTAAAATATTACGCGGACGAAATCGCGGGTAACAGCTAATAACAAATATTATGTAACAAAACCAATTGGTCGTATAGGTACCTATTCGACCAATTGGTATTAATATTTATTGTGTTATTGGTATTTATTACGTTAGAATCTTCGGGAAACCTTCGTGACGGCTAATGTCGGCCATGACCTCATACAAACGCCAAATTTGGTGTTAAAAGTTAAAAACGTTTTTAACTTTTAGTTACATTTCATTCTTATTAATTAAATTACCCTAAATCCTTTAAAAAAAAGTTAGCATTCATAGGATCATAGGAACTGCCGATAGAAGTGAAAACTTATAACTCAGAATTTGATAGCTTACCTTGGAAACTACACGGGTGTGACCGGAGGGCGTGACCTTGCCATCTTGGCATGGCCATCTATAAATTCATCAGCATGTCTCCTTGGGTGATGCTTTTCTAGATGGCCATGCCATGATGGCCTGTCCACACCCTTTCAGCATTTCCCATTGGCTGACGTATTTTTAGATGGCCAATAGCCATGGTCCCTAGTTTACCCGAAGCTTTCTTATAATACCCGAGCGTGACGAATGAATTCAATTCACAGCCCACGAACCACGAAAAATCTGTCTAGACGCGCCTAAAAAAAAATTGGCAGTCATAGGAACTGCCGATAGAAGTGAAAACTTGTGACTCAAATGTTTTCACATTTAATTGAATTGTCTAATTGTCAAATTAATGTATCACCTTGCCAGAAGACAAATTATTTGTTAAACCATCGTAGGTCTATGTATATTCGCATAATTTCAACACCGCCAGCTAAATCGATGGTTGCGCCATCTAGTTTTAAATCAACGTAATTATACAGGATATTGCAACTCTTTACTGTTTCTGTTGTCTGTTGCCCTGGTACTGGTACCTAGGGGCAAACGCAACTCTTTTATATTTCTGTTGTCCTGATATCGAAACTGTTTCTGTTACCCTGGTTACCTGGTTACCTCCCTGGCCGTTTTTACCGAGTTTACCCGAAGATTTCATATCCGATCCGATCCGATCCATTATCATATCCAAGCGTGACGATTGATGAAACCATTTCACAGCCCACGAAAATTCTGTCTATAGCGCGCCTAAAGAAGTTTACACTTCAAAAAGTTTTCACTTTCAAAATATACCCATAACCATTTTCTGTTTTATTTTAATGGTTTAGCGCTGGAAAAGGGCGAAGTAACTAAAAGTGGAACCACTGATGGAAACACAGCCATAAGGATGCTCGAAACGATTTCGTGTTCCGATATTGTAAACAATCGATACCACATGAAGCAAATCGATAAGTAGTACGATATTCGAGACATAGTTCGAGATTTACGTTCCATTATAGTAGGAATAACGAAGGTATTCCTGTTTTTTTGAAGTGAAAACTTCTTTAGGCGCGCCTAGACAGATTTTTCGTGGGCTGTGAATTGAATTCATTCGTCACGCTCGGGTATGATAAGAAAGCTTCGGGTAAACTCGGGACCATGGCTATTGGCCATATAGAAATACGTCAGCCAATGGGAAATGCTGGAAGGGCGTGGATAGGCCACCATGGCATGGCCATCTAGAAACGCATCAGCCAATGGGCAATGCTGACGCATTTCTAGATGACCATGCCAAGATGGCGAGGCCACGCCCTCCGGTTACACCCGTGTAGTTTTCAAGGTAAGCTATCAAATTCTGAGTTATAAGTTTTCCCTTCTATCGGCAGTTCCTATGACTGCCAATTTTTGACGTGATAACGTCTTATAATTCGATGAAGCTGGCTGCACGCCCGCAAAACATGACGTCATGTAACGTTACCGCCATAGATTAGATAATATTTACCGCCGTTACCTCGCCTTATTACTTTTCGCACCATCTAGTGAGTGAAATGTGTATTACGTTCAAGGAGTATGTCCATGTTTTAGAAAAGCGACGATATGAAGTTAAGAACTTGTGCTAGTACAATGATTTACCCAGAGATGGCGCTTCGAACAGCTTTTCAAAAAGCTTCAGAATGTTTTACCTAGATGGCGCTTAACACAAATACTAGACGTTGTCACGTTCAACTATCGTCAGTAAACCGACTTTACAAACAACCATTTTTTTTTAGACTAGTTTTAAAAAAGGGTCCCTTCAAAATCGGATGGAGTCATATGACTCACAACTTTTCGCGCGGCTAAACATCGGATGGAGACATATGACTCACAAAACCGGTTTCGATTTTTTTCGGCTTTTGGACCTTATTTTGTTCAGGCAAAGGTTTATTTTCCCATAACTGTTTTATTGGATAGGGCTTCAAAATGAGACAGATAACGGCATTTACTCAGAACAAATTTCTCGGAATTTTTGCCAGTTGAAACCGGCCGGCTCGGGCGCCATGACGCGCGCGCGATTTCGTGACGTAGGTGAAGTGGGTGCTTATTTGTGTTGTTTTGTGTGTGTTGTGAATATATAGGGGTAAGTGGCTTTGTTTAATACATTTTAGGGCCCTTTAGGTATCTTTTTTTCTATTCAAAACAGTATAATGTGTTTTAGATTTTTGACAACAAAGAGTAAATAAGTCATATGACTTACGAAAATGGCGGCCATTTTTTCAATTGTCGTTCCTCACATTTTGCCTAATTGAGTATAGATTATTTTAATTATCGGTTCTACTAGTATTTTAATAAGATTCCTGAATATATTTTCTATCGATCGGTATATAAATATAATGCCTAAATACCTAAATCGTACCACACGAAATGTTTTAAAAAACCGGTCCGAACCGGCATGCAATTTCTGTTCTATTAGGTATTTTCAAAGTCGAAAATATCAAAATATAAGTATGAAAGCATATACTTTTTAGTTTTGATTTATAAGGGGTAGATATAGCTGTTTATAAAAATCATAACAACCTATACATAAAACAATATACTTTCCTCACAAACACCCACTTTTTCAAAAGTGTAACTTTTTTCGACTTCGGGTAAAAAAAAAATCCGTGTAAAATTAAATAAAATATAATACAGAACAATTATATATCGTTTTGTAGCTTATTTCAAAAGCTTTATGATAAAGTAGCTCAAAGCATCCTAGATCGAACTAATCGATCACTAGTTATAAAAAAATGCGCATGGTGCGCACGCCGCGCGCAGAAAAGCGCGCGGTTCAAACCCCGCCGATCAGTGGGTGTTTTTGAATTTTTAGGTACCTACCGCCGATTTCAAAAGGTTTGGTTTTCTGTATTATCTATTCTATGGTTTTGGATCGATGATAGGGGGCATCTCCAAGAAAACTGACATTAATTACATCTGTGTGACTTTGACATTAATAAATTCTAAATTTGACTTTTCGACTTCCGACGACTTCGTTTTCGTTTTCGTGTATCTATTTTCTAACCTTTAAATTCATTCAACAATATTTTAAAATGGAAATTAATGAAAGGATTCTGCTATACTTAGAGAAATGCAATAATGCAGATACTCTCCACTTAGCGAATGAGTTTGATGAAGACCACCAGAAGATAGTCGGTGCTGTGAAAAGTTTGGAAGCTCTTGAAATGGTGATTTCCGATGCCGTGAAGAACACCCGTTGGGATCTGACTGAGGAAGGAAGGCTAGTTGCTGAAAAGGGCAGCCATGAAGCGGTTTTGTTCAGGAGTATACCTGAAGGTGGTATTGCGCAGGCGGAAGTTATGAAGGTTTGTAAAACAAAGTTGAGATAAGTTTTGTAGTTCGCGGATAAATCCTTCAATTAGGTAGATCCTAAGCTTGCTGCCCGCTGACACCGAGTGCGAGAGGATGTGAGATATGTGCTTCTAAATAAACATTGAACCTCATACTCAGTTACCATCACATAAACACAAACAATAATTTTATTACTAAAAGATGCAAGTAAATATTCCACAATCAGATTTTAAATGCGTCCATCTATTTTATGACATTATTTTGTGATAATAAATATAACATTCAATATCCACATGTACCTAAAATAAATCTGGATTGTCTGTCTTATGAGTTCAAAAGAAAGTTCTCAAGAAAGTGAATATTCAATTCAATTAAAATATTTAGCATAAGATTTTCTTAAGTTCCTATTGTAATTTATGTTCTTAATTTTTTATGTGCCATTTAATAAAGAGTTTAAGTACTTATCTTATCTTAATATTGTTTTTTGTTAAATATGTAAGAAATAAATTTATATTATTCTGAATTTCTGATTAGAATTACCCTCATGATTCATAGATACGATAATAAGATCCTGTTTTATGATCTCTGTTCTACTCGTTGGTTTCTAAAATCATGGTTTGTTGTATTGTTAAGAATTAAATTAATTGATAAATATTTTAAATTTCAGACCGTACCAAATGCAAAAGTTGGATTCAGCAAAGCTATGTCATCAGGATGGATTCATATAGATAAATCAGGTGGAGCACCACTAGTCAAGAAAAAAGTAGATTCAATTACCGACACAGTACAAGATCACTTGATTGAAATAAAGAAAGGCATCGATAACCTACCTGATAACATCCGTAATGACTACAAAAAACGGAAACTATTGGAGCAAGTCACTGTTAAAAGTTTCTTGCTAACAAAAGGACCTCAGTTCTCAACGACGATCAAGAAATTAGAAACAGATTTGACAAGTGAAATGTTGACGAGTGGTTCTTGGAAGTCGTTGCAGTTCAAGCCTTATAACTTCGATGCATTAGGTAACGTTTTTACTTTTTATTTCCTTTGATTTTACATAAATACCACATGTCACAGTGCTCAAATCCTGAACTGACATCCAGCTTGGGATGTTTTGTGCATTTTGGCTAGCTTTGTGGCTTAGTAGTAACTAGTAAGACAGCCTGTAAAACTGTAGGTTGTGGGTTTGATTCCTACCCAATACTTGTATTTGTATTCATCATACATATTGTATCAGCGTGTTTCTGCGTGTTTCTATCCTTTTATCCTACTAAAATTATAAATGAGAAAATTTGATGTTTGTTGCCCAATCACGATGGAATATCTGATTATGGGGTTGAAACTTTGAGTGCAGTTAAATTGTAGTTACAGTGCAAGTGCAAGTACAAAATAACGGCAACAGGGGTTGCGCAAGTAAAAGCAAAGCACTGCTAGTCACTAAATAAATAAATAATAACTAAAAAAATTAAGGAAATGTAAGAGGAGCATAGGATTGTTAGGACTTTGAGATATCTGCTGCTGTAGAAAGCCTATTAAGTATGGTCTATCCCACCAAAAACATAAAACTAAGAAAGGAGAGCCACATTCAATACAAAAAATTTGCATGGCTGTGGGCTTTGCCGCAAAAAGAATGGACATCTAAATGAGTGCCAAGTTCTATGCAAAATCCAAATATGTATTTATAGGCACAAAATAACATTATGAACAAGTAAGTATTAAACTCTATTTCTTTGCTTTATTAGATACCTACAACAATTTAATGATCTCACATTTTTTTAGTACTGTTATTTAAAAAAATGTGAGATCATTAAAAAAAATTATATACAATATGTTGAAAAGCTTTATAAAATGACTGGTGTAATGGAAACTGGTCAAGTCAAATATAACCTACTTCTAAAAAGTCATCTGGAAGTAGATTAGGTTTAGGGACTATATTATGTCAGTCCGTCAGTGCTCAAATTTACGACTTTTTGACCTTCATATCTTTTTAACCGTTTGAGCTAGCTTCATAAAATTTGGGCTTCTAGGTGTCCTGATGGATATAATTAAACACACATAGTTTTATGTGTTTGATGTAGCTAGGAATGTGCTAGCCTGTTCCTTTGCTTCAACTTGGTGTGATACGCTGCCCCGTGTCTAGATCAGAGTTTTTAACTGACGACCGAAGAACCTTCAATGATGAAAACTTAGCAGTTGAAGCTGAAATAAAATACTTGGCTGCAAAAAGGAAAATAAATTGTATTGCTTAATTGGAGTACATTGTGTTACGAATGTTACGATTAAATTTTGTACCAATGTATCTATGTATACCTTTCTATCTGTAACATAATGAAGCAATTTGTGGCACTAGTTCATAAGTGATTTTCTGTAATATTTTAATTTGTATGTTTCACAATAGTATTGAGTATTAAATTGTTTGAATCTCCAGGCCAGCCCCCAGAGTGCGGGCACCTGCACCCGCTGCTCAAGGTGCGCTCGGAGTTCCGGGAGATCTTCCTGGAGCTGGGCTTCACGGAGATGCCCACCAACAACTACGTGGAGTCCTCGTTCTGGAACTTCGACGCGCTGTTCCAGCCGCAGCAGCACCCGGCCCGGGACGCGCACGACACCTTCTTCGTGTCCTCGCCGGAGCTGTCCACCGACTTCCCCGGGGACTACCTGGAGAGGGTGAAGAAAGTGCACAGCGAGGGAGGTTACGGGTCACAGGTTCGTTTCATTTGAGTATCTCTAAACTAGCTTAAGCAGCCCTCTAAAAAAAAGTGATTTGACAGTGTTTGTGAGAACCACAGAAATCTAAATAATAAGGTACTAGAAGTCGCATGACCGCGTGACATTGTCGCCGCACAGGTGACTTGTAGGCCACCAGTGCTCGAATTGTAGTTTAGTCTTGTTCGAACCGGCAGGCGTGAATCATCTTTAAAAACTTGTGTTATGCAGCATAAACAACTGTGGAAGTTCTTCCACAACTTGCAATTATACCAATAATGAGATTACATTTCACTGATAGGTATTTTATTTTATTTTAATTGTATTTTTTAATAAAATAAACGTAGCCCAATGATTCACTATGATAGTTAATAAATTTTTGGTGTGATCGTCATTTTGCATACCATTGCTGCATACATTAATTAACATCTAAAGTGGTACAAGCATAAACAGCAATGTAATGTAAAATTAAAGATATCGTCATAACCTCTAATCTTCCATGGTACAACCGCAGGTAGCGATTGTGAGTTAGTGCTGTGACGGTCCAATTTTACTTTCCCAAAAATAAACGATGAAAATTTTATTTTAAATTTTACATAGTTTTATCGATAAAGTAACATAATAAATCGATAAAAAAAATTGTACGCAATTAACATTACACCCGTACGTACAATCTTTTAATTCGCGGTAAACATTACTTTATAATTCATTAATTATTAACAAAAGTATATACATACTGGCTATAACGCGCGATTGTTCGTCTGTGCAAAATAAATATTAAGATAACTGAGGCAGTATTTATCTATTGTAAGCTTTTATTTTTAAGACTTTATTAGTTTTCATACAAAATCAGCGAGCAACACGGAAGGGAGTAGGCATACACAGCGTTTCCCCTCTGTCAAAGTACAAGTCCGCGTGGACCATGGAGTTTGATAATATACTGTGGCGTGGAATACACTGAGGGCGGGGCTAGATTTGTGAATGGTGCTTTATTTTTTATGTGATTTGGCTGTGTGAGTATGGTCGGCAATGGATCGGTACAGGTATGTTTTGTATGTAATAGTGCGGCTTTACGCTAGTGTGCAACTTTCCCCTCCCGCAAGAAATGACAGAAAGGTTTGAACAATAATTTTTAGCAAAGGCTACTTCCCTTCCGTGCTTGCGCGGAAGATCGAGTTGCTCGATGTACAAAATATACAACAACCTTTGTTCTTCAACTATACCTAAGCCCATGTGGTGTCAGAATTACATAGTTCAGTTTTCGAAACAATAGTATACCCCATGTGACTCACTTATTTTATAGGTAGGCATATTATTGACTTTGTTGTAGTGTAATACACCTAATTAATGAAATCAATAATAACCTTTATCGAATGTTAAAATTGGACCGTACTTTGAAATATCGATATGTTTTAATTTTTGTCAAGCACTAGCGTATATGTGAAAAATTGTTAATTTTTCAATGTATTAGTAGGTTCACTGATAAGCGTTTATGGATGTATGTGGTGCAATCACAGACCCAGGTTGATAATGTGCAGCTATTGGTGTGTGAGTGGAGCTCTATTTGAATACTACGCGCATGTAGTAGTGATCGCGGGGGTAGGGGAAATGTGGCGACAAGCGTTTTGCAAGTAATTTGAGAGTTATGCCATTTCTATTACAACAATTTTTAGTCTAAAAAAAATGTTGCCACTGTTGGGGCTGACTTGGGGCTTCTCTCACAAAAATACAGTAAAGGCCATAATACTACCACGCTAACCCAGTGTTAGTTAGTGGGTGACGTTTGACCTAGACACGTTCTAGTCTAGGTAGATGTCGTTTTCACATGATGTCCTTCAACGTTTTTAAGTTAGTTTGCATTACGCACATGACTTCGAAAGACGGTCAAGTGGTGCGTGTAGGATTCAAACTAGGGCCTCCGGATTGGCAGTTGCCAATCTCCCGACTAGACCAGCCGTAGTTTAACAAGACAAACGTGTGCGTCTTGGGACGGCAAACAGAAGTGGATAAAGCAGGGATGTTACGGAGCTCCGACTCCGACTCCGTTAAGTCGGAACTTTCTATTATTATTACACCTTATTACTTATTATTACCGACTTAATCGGAGGTATGGTGTATAAATATTTAAGATAATCCCTTATTGTGGTGGAAAGTAAACGGAAATACAAAATCCCAAGCCCTTAAATCAATTGCCCGCCAATGTTTATCGTGTCCACGTGTTTGACAAAATAATGTTTTATTTGTCCTCAATAAAAAAATATTTTCTGGCCTGCCTCTTTCGCCACTTCTGATCCTGCCTATGCCTCCGACTTCGGTTCCGACTCCGATAAATCAAATTTAAAAACTCCGACTCCGCCTTCTGTTCCGATAAAATGACTTCGTTACATCCTTGGTGTAAAGTACTCTAAATTAAACTAGACATTGAGTAGAGAAATGGGGAAGCGTCTGTACAAAATACAGATAGCGCTGTGGGTTAGAGTGAGAGAGTAGGAGCCGGTCCACCACTGTATGAGAGAAAGATAAGGCAGACAGACTGACGCCGTAATGCGTTACATAACGAAGCGGTTTACCCTCCCATAGGAAGTTATCACTTCAAAAAAAGTGTCCACGTTTCAGAACCGTAGCTTGGCGGGTATGACAGACTGGTTGAATAAGGGTTATCGTGCAAGGAGACGCGGGAAGCGCGCTCACAAACCGCGGACACGACCATGTTTGCAATTTGGGGGCGTGGTTCAGGGCTCACGTTTGACGCATATTTTGATTTTATTTTTATGCTCTGGTTTCTACTGGTAGTTTTTCTGTACTTTGTGATAGCAGGCTGTGTAGGGTCTAATTCTAACTGGGAATGGGGGTGACTGACGTCCCGCGCTCCAAGCTCCTTAAAATAGCGGAGCACGGCTTTGGGTCGCTGGCATACTAGTTTCACTCCCATTTCATCAGTTGTTGTTTCTCGGCATAATTCATTTGGGGTTTCTTCAAGAAGTCCCGATTCTAATCAAATGCTTCCTGTGGCCTCACAGCGTAAGAGCACGTGCTCCACAGTTTCATTCTCCCGCAAACAGCCTCTGCATAGAGGACTGTCAGTAGATCCTATTTTGTGAAGATGGTAGTTCAACTCACTGTGACCTGTGATCAAACCTGTGGTGGTGTGTTGTCACCGCATCAGCAGTTTTGTTTTCTACCAACCGAGTATCCACACGCCGCGGCAGTCGTTCCCTCGCCTCTGTACTGTGCACTTGTCCGTCTCCAATAAACGCAGTCAACCGAATTCCAGAGTTTCATTTATAGAGTACAAGTAACTCAGGACCCAAGAGTCAGATTGGCCACCCTACACCACCGAACACGCATACCATCCACCCTCGGCAAAAACCTATCATCAGACGGAGATCTGGTCTTGATAGATTTAGGAGTTTATTAGTAAGTTTCCTTGCTATCAGTGAAGCTGTGCAGGGTGTAGGGTGTAGGTAACTGTATGTGTGTGGTCCGCAGGGCTACCGCTACGACTGGAAGGTGGAGGAGGCGCAGAAGAACCTGCTCCGCACGCACACGACGGCCGTGAGCGCGCGGATGCTGTACAAGCTCGCGCAGGGACCCTTCACGCCGCAGAAGTACTTCAGCATCGATAAGGTAACCACTTCTTTTGACTACAGCGTCTAATAAATAGATGAACGCTGGCTGAATGCTTGAAAGAGTGTCCCGTTACGCTCATTTTATGCTTGCACTGCATCTGTCTCTTTTCCACTCAATTACATTGTATGCAATCATTTCATCAATGATTTAATAAGTCGCTGTCACGTTAAAGTATCGTTCGTAAACTGACTTTATAGCCAACCAATTTTTTGTTCTATAGTAAGTATACAGTTTAAGATAATTAGTATAGTAATGTATTGGATTGCATAGAGGGACGGGAACACAATGCTCGCTCCAAAACCAAAATCACACAAATGTCTACTTCAAAGCTGGCCAATTAAAATGAGATTGGGAGCGAGACGTTTGCAGAACGACGTACGACGGAAATGTCACAACAGATTTGGAATATCTGCTAAATAAAAAACAATACTTCATAAGCAACCTCTGAAAAAACTGGGGCAGCATAGTGTATTATGACCCTGACACTCTCCTTGTCGGGGAAGCAACAAATCCCAGCTGTGGAAATCATCAATTAAATAGTTTAGTTCTAGTCACATCGTCAAACTTATAGAAAGCTTGTTTGTCCAGCCAGTTTTTCAACTTGAATTTGAAAGACGTCTTGGAAGGCGTAATGTAATTCGCCATTTTGTGGTGGCGGCCATTTTAGATTTGTAATTTGTCATAGTGTATTTTTATAGTTTCAATACCTCTTCTAATCCATTATTCCGCCGTACAAAAATCATGTGACGAGGAGAAAACTTCGAGGGTTGCAACCCGTCCTTTTCAGTTGCACTCAATTGGACAGCTTACAAACGCCGGCATGGTGTTACAAGTACTGTTGAATCTTATTATTTTATACCCTATCTTATTCTACATAGGTCTTCTGGTGGTTCATATGACCCATAAATGTTGTTTACGGCCCTGTGGTTTACTAGTGTCTAGGTCAGGCAGATAGTGGCAGACAGTGTTCCCAAAAGTGAAGTCATCCTTTCGAAATCTATGGGAAGGCTGGTTAAGATCACATTTGTTTCCGTGGTGCAGGTGTTCCGCAACGAGACCCTGGACGCGACGCACCTGGCGGAGTTCCACCAGGTGGAGGGCGTGGTGGCGGGCGCGGGCCTGGGGCTGGCGGACCTGCTCGGCGTGCTGGAGGCGTTCTTCGCGCGCCTCGGCTTCCACCGGCTGCAGTTCAAACCCGCCTACAACCCGTACACCGAGCCCAGCATGGAGATCTTCGCCTTCCATGAAGGTAACGACTGGAACTTTGTACTTCATAACTTGTTCCTAGAATAAGCAGTCTACTTTATGTTCCATTTTTTTTATTTTTTAGATTTGTCTAAGGCCTTTGATACGGTCGCGCCTAGTATTCTGTTAACGGAACTAGAATTAATTGGAATAAGAGGTATAGCATTGGCCTGGTTTGAAAGCTACCTTATAGGACGAACACAAAAGATCGTGCATAAAAATACTTGTTCTGAATCACGTTCTTTGTTAATGGAGTGTGGCGTGCCCCAAGGCAGTGTTTTAGGGCCGATCTTATTTTTGATCTACGTGAACAAACTTCTTCGTATGAAAATGGTTAATTGTGCTCCGGTGGCATTTGCTGACGACACTCTGCTTTTATTCCATGGGATAAATTGGGCTGACACCTTTGAAAATTGCCAAACTGGACTCAATAAAACGCTACAATGGATGGACGCACGAGTATTAACGGTTAATAAAAGCAAAACTAAGTACATCACATTCTCGATTAATGCTAAAGGTCAGCCCTCAGATAGCTTAAGATTAGTAGCTCACCAGAACAGTGATTGTAATACTGCAAGAGACCAATGCTGTTGTCCATTACTTGAACGCGTGAAATCTATCAACTACTTAGGGGTAATAGTAGATCAACACCTTAATTGGAGAGAACAAATCTTAAAATTAAGGTAACGACTGAGGAGTCTCTCTCATTTCTTCTGGCAAGTTCGGAACATTATAAATGGAACATTGTTGTGGAGCGTTTACTATGCGATGGCTCATTGTGTTCTCTCATATGGTATACTTGCTTGGGGTGGAGCTGCCAAATCAATTCTTGCACTTGCACAACCCTCACAAAATATTATCCTAAAAATAATTATGAAAAAACCACGAACTTATGATACAGAAGCCCTTTATGCAGAGTCCAGCATACTAAATATAACGCAAATGTACACATACAAAGTTGCATTGCACTATGTCAAAAATGAACAGCTACATACTATACGTCCAATAACTTACAGCGTACGCTATAGGAATATTGGGAAGATCGAACTTCAATACAATACAATACAATACAATAATTCTTTATTACATCCACAATTTTACAATACATTTAACACTAATAGATACAATTTACGATTCAATAATTTGCAGAGCAATGGGCGGCCTTATCGCTTAAAGCGATCTCTTCCAGGCAACCTTAGGAAGAACTTGTTTTTTAAAAATATCGTGTGCTGTAGGTAGTGTTAATATAATATAAGAAGTAACACGTTAGTATACTAGGTATAACATAGCTTAATTATAATGATTAAAATACTATATTTTGGAAAAAAAAAACGTATATATACATATATAAAACAACCATAGTTCAAATTCACAAATACATAAACATTACATAAATAACAAATACATATTTATATACATTACATAATAAACGTTCCAATTACGAAGAGGAAAGATAATGTTCATACACAAGATTACTGAAGATAGGAAGTGACTTAGCTTGTCTTATATTCAGAGGAAGATCATTCCACAGCAGAACAGCCTGCGCAGTGAATGATTTGGTATAGGAAAGGTTAGTATGAAAAAAAGGAAAAAAAACTATTTTTGCTACACGTTTTATTTCATGGATTGGACCACTTGTTTATAATTATCTGCCAGTAGAGGTTCGGAAATCAATGCCTGAATATAAAAGAAAAAAAGTTATAAAGGAATGGATTCTTGGTTTGGGCATCCATAAGCTAGAAAGCAAAATATACACTGTAGAGATATAAAAACAGAAAGTTGAATGTGTTTTCAGAAATTCAGATAGGAATAAATATTGTCTATGCTTTATTAACAAGCATGCTTGTTAGGTAGAGAATAACTATAATTGTTGATTGTCATTATTGCACAGTATTTTTAAGACAAGCAAATATTTGGTCTCACATATCTCTAATATTTATAATTGTGGTGTGTTATGAGTTGGTGTTATGTATCGTACCTATTGTATTTAATATTGTAGTATTTAATTTTGTTCCAATTTTGTTTTTTAATGTTATTTTCTTGTACTGCATACATTATAGAATTAAGTGTGACTTGCATTGTGTTTTGCTTGGTCTTGTGGCTTGAGGCGGGCTGCAACAGTCTTTAACACGGGACATCCTAGTAAAGACTGTTACGTACCTGAGCTATGAATTTACTTATCTCTTCTTGTTTTACAAATATTGTATTTATTGTTACAACTATTGTCCATTGAAACATTTGCACGCTTAGAATGAAATATTATGTACCTATTAATTAAGGAGTGTAACAATGAATATAAATAAATAAATAAATTGCTGAGACTCGCGAGGAGAGCGTCAAGGTGAGAGTCAATATCCAGCGCGCTGGTCATATGCAAGGTCGTTTCCAGCTTTGGCGCCAGGGAGGCGTCACAAGAGTATAGTAATAGTCGTGGTCAAGTCACAAGACCGTGCGTTTTGAATAGTGGTTCACCTAGGTTCTGAACCCAGCCGCCCAGGTTAGAGACATTACCTCTGACTCCTAGATCCACCCTTCACCCACCTGGCAGAGTTCCACCAGGTGGAGACGCCTCGGCTTCCGCAGGCTGCAGTTCAAACCCGCCTACAACCCGTACACCGAGCCCAGTATGGAGATCTTCGCCTTCCATGAAGGTAACGACTAGACATGCTGGACATTTCTCACTCAACGCCATCTAGCCCCAAACTAAGCAAAGCTTGTACCATAGGAGCCAGATGTACTTATTTAACTGTACACCGAGAAGAAGATATAAAATTGTCTGTTTATCATATACTTAAAAGCATCTTAATTTGTCTGCAGGTCTGAACAAGTGGATCGAGATCGGTAACTCCGGCGTGTTCCGTCCCGAGATGTTGCTCCCCATGGGTCTCCCGGAGGAGGTGCGCGTCATCGCGTGGGGGCTGTCTCTGGAGCGCCCCACCATGATCAAGTACGGGCTCAACAACATCCGCGAGCTGGTGGGGCCGCGCGTCGACCTGCGGATGGTGCAGGAGAACCCCATCTGTAGACTCGATAAGTGATTCTGTTATATACTGCAAAAAAAACCTATGAGAAGTTTTCAAGATGACAGTTATAAGTGAAAAAGAAATCCCCCTCACCTGAATGTGTAACGTAAACCTAAAAAAAATTTCATATACAGGGTCTCTGGTAATCAGTCTGCATACGTATGAACGTTTAAAGGTACTTTCTTTATAATTAAACAAACAAGTTCGACAACTTTTGTTACACCTCAATACATATACCAAAAAAAATGTTTTTTGTCCTTTTTCTAGTTTAGGTATATTATACGCTTCATTTATCGAAAGTTAAAAAATGCGCGCGTTCTTGTTACGAAGATTTCAACACCCGCGACCTGGTTGGGCCGCGCGTCGACCTGCGGATGGTGCAGGAGAACCCCATCTGTAGACTGGACAAGTGATTCTGTTACAATACACAAGTGCTAATATAACACAATAAAATAATAATACGTTTTTTACGCGTATACTGTAATAAAACATAAAACTATGGAGACGTTTTCAGGATGACAGATATGAGTGACAAATATATCAAGAAGTAATAGTTTTTGAAGTTACACTTCTTTTGTCGCGTTAGGAAAGCTTTTAATTTTTTAGGAATAATTCTATAAAATTTGACAAAATTTAATCAATCAAACCTGTAATTCTGAAAACGGCTTGTTCTATTTTGTAGCATTCATTGTGGGATATTAACTGAAGTAATGTGTTGGAGCGCATTCCCGATATTCAGGCTGTTTACCTGTAAATAATATTAAACAATATTTAAGTATATCGCCTTCCCAAAAATTCTCAAATTTTAAATTCTTTGGAAGTTTGTTGAAACAAGAGGTAATGTTTAAATGTACTGGAATTTCTTTGTACATAATTATGTTTTCGCTGATATCGCTGACGACTGAGAACCGGTTTCGATGTTTTGTCTGTTTAATAGTGTTTTATCAAAATCGGTTCGTCAGTTTCAACGCATAGTACAATACTGGGACTACAGACTTCTGTAAACTATTTATTAAGATTTTAAATATATTAGTATCAAAGTTTTTGTTTGTTTCATTTCTAATTTAAATAATTGGATAAAACGCCTAGCCGGTACCTATACCTAACTGGGTTCACAGAAAGCCTGTTTTAAGCTGATAGTAGATAGTTGTATATTATACAACGATGAGACTATATTATACAATAAATACATATTATTTATGTCACCGTAAAATAGCAAATAGCAATGGGTTTGACTCGATGACTACAATCTTGATGTATTCAAGTCGAGAGTGAATCGGTTTCTTCTAGGTAAACACACCCGTCACGGTAAACAGACCGCATCGTCGCTTAACATCAGGCGAGATGGTGGTCAAGTGTAAGCCTATAAAAGTAAAAAAAAAAATTGGCAGTCATAGGAACTGCCGAAAGAAATGAAAACTTATAACTCAAAATTTGATAGCAATTTCCAATGGGAAATGCGTCAGCATTTCCCATTGGCTCACGCATTTCTAGATGGCCATGGCATGATGGCGAGGCCACGCCCTTTCAGTATTTCCCATTGGCTGACGCATTTCTAGATGCCCAATCGCCAAGGTCCCGAGTTTACCCGAAGATTTCTTATCATACCCGAGCGTGACGGTAGAATTCAATTCACACCCCACGAAAAATTTGTCTAGGCGCGCCTAAAGAAGTTTTCACTTCAAAAAAGATGATAGTCTCACGGTACGTTAGGTTAGTTTATAATATAACGTCCTTAGATTATTATCTGATGTTTTTTACAATTTTACGGCGATTTATACCACTCTTACTATGTTTGTTACTCTGAAATGACAAAATCGACTGTTCTATCAAATCCTACTTTAATTGCGAAATTTGTAAGTATAGATTTGAATCGGTAAATGTAAGTGTAGCACGCTCTGAGACTAGATAAGTGGGGTGACGATATACGAAAGGCTAAGTGGGGTGACGATATACGAAAGGCTAAGTGGTGTATCATGGGAAAGGCCTATCTCTCCGGCTGTGGACTAGTGTAGGCTGATTATGATGATGATATGTATTATGGATAAATGTTTGATAATATTTTCTGTAAAAACGACTGAATGAATCTGTATTAATTAAATTTAGTACAAAATTAGATCATACTAGCAGCGCCCCGCGGTGTTACCCGCGAAGTTCCCGTTCCCGTTGTTTTTCCGGGATAAAAAGTAGCCTATGTGTTCTTCCAGACTATAATCTATCTGTGTTCCAAATTTCAGCCCGATCCGTTCATACGTTAGGACGTGATTGAGCAACAAACATCCAAATATCCAAACATCCATACATTCACATTTATAATATTAGTAGGATGCTGGAATGACACATGAGCATACATGAGCTAGTGAACGATTACTAGCCTGGTAAAGCCGCATTACTAATAAAACATTACAGAACTACTAGCATTTACCTGCCACTTTGTATGCGTATAATTTAGAAAAAGGCGCTGCTAGTCTTAGATATATAAAAACCTTAGGATGTACAATGGTATATGAAATAAAAGTGGCCAAGTGCGAGTGGGACTCCCGCACGAAGGGTTCCGAACCATTAGCAAATAAACGGCGAAAACCTCTGGCTTTATTTGAATTCCGTATACACAAACCATAGCAGTTTCCACAGACAGGTTTTCATGCAAAAGTTTTTCTGAAATTTTGATTTCATCTTCCGATTTTAACGATGAGGTAGCGTGTTTTAGTGTACTAAGATAAGATAAATCTTTAAGAGTGGGCCTAGTGCCAGGAAAAAATCAAATTTCACCCGCGCGTCGCCCTTCCCCTCTCCAATACATCGCGTCGCCGCGAGTAAGATAGAAGCTACGATCACTCAAGGTCATCGTTCCCCGAAATCCAGTATATGAAAACATTCAGATTAATCATAGATGTTTTTAAAAAAATACATCAATTTGTTTTTTATTGTCTATATACACACAATAAACCATTTATTGAAAAACAGTCGAATGAAAGAAATGAAAACTAAATATTACTGAATCACAAGATTTAGTCATTTATTTATTTAATATGTAGTCATGTTTTATAATTAAATAAATGCGTGGTTTACGATATCATGTATAAAAAGGGCATCAGTCTATTGCTTAAAAAAAATGTGTGCACTTAGACCGCACAGTAGAAGTGAACTCTTTATTAGGAGTTTTATTTATTTATTCTGTAATAATATAATATGTAACCGCAACTTTGATATATTTTGTAATACTAAATAGCATGACCATGTTAGTAGGATAAATAGAAAAAAGACATTAATCAAACTTTGTATTTTTTAAATTAAATGTAAATCAAAATAGCACAGCGACACTGCAGTGAAAAGCAGCTGTATCTTTTTCATTCGGGTACCCTTGGCGGTCCCTAGTTCACCCGATGGAGCCTTTCATCTTGGATCGCAATAGGTCAGCTTCACTTACAGCTCCCGGAAAAAAATCTGGCGCACCGCCAAAAGTAGTTTTTATTCCGAAAAAAGGAATAGACTTCATCCCCACGTCACTCTTCTTCCGCCGCGTTAGCGCTAATAGAAAGATACGAGCTAAGCTCACCTTAGGTCATAATATAACTAAGTACAGTAAGTACACGTAACATTACGATAAATTACAGATACTGTAAGAGTTACTAATGAATGCGCGTGTGGGTAAAATTATTAAGTTTCTATTTTTACATAGTATCTAAATTGAGAACAAAGAACGAAAGATGTTGAAAGAAAGAACGGGTGGACTGATATTTATGAGTTTAGATAAATATGTATACTAGGTTTCTGATTAACTTGTACTCTGCATTTATTTTTGGATAATTCAGGTAACATTGTATGTGGATGCTAGAACTTATAATTATTAGGTAGATAAATATTTAATAATAATGAAATTTACATAAATAATTGTAAGTAATATTTTTCTATTTAACAACCGCCAAACAAACAAACACCTCAGTTCAAAATACCAGAAATCAAATTACCTAATGGTTGTTTCACTTAATGTTGTTGTTATTGGTTTAAATATATTTAAACTAGGTAAGTTTTAGTATTTGTAATCATTGTACATACTATTTTGTTGTTTTTTAAAAGCACAAACATGTAGATTATTTACCAATATATTTACCCGAAAATACGTTTCGTTTTCAAGTATAGACAATGTGTGGTTGTGTCGGTTTCCATCTGTGTAAAAAATAAAATAAAGTGGCCAAGTGCGAGTTGGAACTCGCCCATGAAGGGTTCCGTTGCAGCAAGTAACATAATATACATAGTACATATAGTTCTTGTAGTTCGTTGTAACTTTGATCGAAATTTCAATAATAGTGTATTTATGACGTACTAAAAAAAAACTACTCATTAGATCGAGTTCAAACTAATTTTCATTGGTAATTTACATCATATTTTTTTTTTAGATTTTTCATTCTCTTTAGAAGTTAGAGGGGGGGATACACATTTTACCACTTTGGAAGTGTATCTCGCGCAAATTATCCAGTGTAGACGAAAATGATTTTCAAAACCTCAACATCATTTTTGAAGACCTATCGATAGACACCCGATATACACGTGTAGGTTTGATGAAAAAAAATTGTTGAGTTTGAATTCTCAGTGTAGGGAGCAACCCAAATTTTTTTTTTTTTTTTTTTGTTCAAATCTTAATGCGGTTTACAGAATACATCTACTTACCAAGTTTCAACAGTGTAGTTCTCATAGTTTCGGCAAAAAGTGGCTGTGACATACGGACGGACAGACAGACAGACAGACATGACGAATCTATAAGGGTTCCGTTTTTACGTTTTACGGAACTCTAAAAAAGTATTGCTGAAGTAATTACCATCAAGACACACCGAACCCCATGTCATCAAAAATAAGTAAAACTTGAAGCCCACTATAGTTATATATGTAAATAGAAAACGTCTGTAAAAGTATAAACGTCACGTGTCAGAAAACACTTTTCAAACAATCTCGATTTAGGAAAGGATTCTTAACATGATTTTAATTTCCAGATAGATAATGTTATGTATAACTTAACTACCCATTGTTGATATCGAAAAATACAAATATGTCTAAGAGAAAATAAAACCAATCAGAAAGTGAACAAATTCACAGGCAACAGCTTGCTAGTATTATTTATAATTTTAAACCAACAATTTTATAAACAAGAAAGATCACATTGTTTGTAAGGAGTAACCTTCAAAACTACTGGACTTATTTATTTCTTCATTATATTACTACGTTATTCTTAATTACCGTAGCACCATTAGCCCTTCACGTGCTTTACGCAAAGCATAGTTGCGTAAGCAAAGCTCTCTATTAGAAGACGGATTGTGACATGTATAGGTACGTTTTAACACGTTATAATGTTGGTACTAGCCTGTTCGGAATTTCAATTACGCGAAATTTACCACTATTACAATTGAAATAAAGGAGACGACTCATTTTTGCCCCACGTCGTTTCAAGTTTAGGTACTTAATTAGCCCCGGAGACCTAAAAAAGTTATTTAAGTAAATTAACATTTAATTAAATAATGCAAACTGTACATTCAAAACTAACGTGCCAAGCGGGGATTGCAAATTGGTGTGATTAAAAGTACTTTAATTACTGTACCTAAAGCCAGCCATGTTTTTTCTCTTTTTTTCTTCTGTTGACGTTTACGTAAAGTGAACGTGCTTGTGTCATTTTGCCCGGATTGCGACATTCTAGTTTTGGCGCCAACGTGAAAAAAACATGTCGCCTCATTCTATTATTTTCTTTAACTTGTGTATTTTCGAGTGGCAATGTGCAATATAATTATTAGGTGGGTTATTACAAATTACTATTTCATGTTCGTGAACGTACTTCTTTGACGGTTTTTAGTAAAACTTGAAAATATTGAAATACGTAATATGGGAAAACACAAAAGGCGTTTATATTTAAAATCCTATACAATGATCCAATTTTGGTCGAGTTTCCTGCACTTTTGCTGTGGGGCAAATGCCCATGGAAAATGGGCCGTCTCTTTTCATTTGGGCTGAAAAAATAAAAAATACGAATGGTACTCCGCCATTTCTGTGTCGCGATCGTCCGACGCCATTTTGCCCCACGACAAAGAACATTTTTTTTAAACCGAAAAATGTGAATACGGTTTGTATTTTATTGTAATCTACTAAAAAAACTATGCAATGCAAATAATAGGCAAACGTGGTAAATTTAATATTATTTATATGTTATAAAATTTGCTCGTAAAGGGTCTCTTATTGCACCAATTTCTGTATCGTAATGTATCTTATTACGTACTTGTGCGGTAATGTAATGTAAAACGCAAGTTTCAAAATGCTCCGTCTAAAACGAACGGTACCTTTTTAAATCTTAGTAAAGAGTTTTTATGTCAGAAAAGTTGTAAACATTTTATGTATAAAACTAAGTATGAGAAATAAAATATAATGAGAAATATTTAATTTATCAATTTAATTAATTTTGACCATAACTCACAACAATTTATTTATAACAAAACACAAAAATATTCAATTACTTTCTTACTAATGTCTTAATGTCATACTAGCTGGATCAGTGCCCTTACTTTAAAAAAAAGCGCTGATGCGCGCGCATTGTTAATCGGTGAACAAGAAATATGCCAGCCAATGGGAAATGCTGAAAGGGCCTAGCCTCTGCTAATTATAGCTCTCGCCTACGGCTCGAGCTAGCAATATCGCCTCGGCTGTAATTATCAACTTAGCGCACTTATATCATAATGTACTATAGTGTGTTGTGTTCTTTTATTAGTGCTGTGAAATCCAAAACTTTTTTACAACGGGCGTAATATGTAAACTTTGCATTTCGTGATAGGATTATTTAATGTAGTAAGTACCTAGAAGTTAATATAATAGTAAACTATATTTCAAGGGCTTTCTGGTGATATATACATATAGATATATAATAATACAAATAAATAATAATAAAACAAATATATAATAATCTAATATACTATTTAATAAACACTGTGAATATATAATAAGAATATATTATGTGATAATGATCTAGCCGGCACGTACGGACCGTTCCACGAGTTTTCTTCAAACGCGTGCAGGGTTAACCAAAAATATATATATAAAGACACATGCTGGAAAGTTTACCATGAAATATACATTCTCCTTTCTCCCTATTTTAATAGATCTAATGCTCAGCAGACTTGCCACGATGGATCGTCTGCTGATAAACATATTCATCATTTTTCATTTCATCAGTTTGCATTTCTTTAATCTGAAAAGTTTATGTTAAAAAAATACTTAAAACATTATTTTCCGCAGACCTCAATTCATAAATATTTTCTGATCGTTTGTTTCAATTGTCACTAGAACTTAAAACTATTAATTTATTCATCATACAAAATTTATTATGTACACAATGACTTGTTTGGGTTTTTGCATGTACTACAACAGATTGCTCTTTTATTAAATTGAATTTTTAAAATTTATTAAATTTATTAAAAACAATGTTGGTAAACTTATCTTTTTAACAATAATAGATACCTACCTACTTTTTTACCTATTATTGTACATACTACGAACCTATTCCAAAACAAAATTTGACTTACCTAACTAAAACATACATTAAGTAGCGGACTAAAATTCCAAAATGTTTACGTTTAGTTCTCTTTTTTCGCAGAAAACTTATTTATCGCATTATCCTTTCATCCCATTTTTTAAATTCACGCACGCATTTGCCTGACAGAGCGTCCGTAAACAACCTTCCACATCGAGCGTTGCCCGACAACTGACCAGGACCCAAAGGTCTATTTAATGTCTAACCTGGTACGCATAAAGTCGAGAATAGCATGACACAGTTTAGAGTGGAAATTAATTTGAATTCGGGAGTCAGTTTTTGACCAAGTTTTATTTAATTACGCAAAAATTGGACATACATTCAAAAAACTATTCGGTTACTTAAGTAGAGCGTAAAATTAGACATTTTATTAGGGAAAAATAATGTGGGGTCATCGCTGATAATTTCGAGTACTCGAATTAAAATGGGTTTTTTCGGTGTCATTTTTATTTTCTTATTTTAAAAAAATCTGATCTATTTTTAAAATTCTATTCGGTCATTGTGCTTCTCCTTGGTTGTACCCACACGTCAATATTTTTATTGTTATAGTTTTATCTTTCTTAACGACGGTGAGGGGCGTCGAAAATGACCTTTTTTGCGTTTTCTGCCTTTAGGCGCGCTCTTAAGTGGCGCCATCTAGTTTATTTGGAACGGACTAATCCAGCAAGAAACAGTAAAAATCAAGTTTGTTGTATGGGAGCCCCCGTTTAATATTTACTTTATTTTTAGTATTTGTTGTTATAGCGGCAATAGAAATACATCATCTATGAAAATTTTACTGTCTAGCTATCACCGTTCTTGAGATACAGCCTGATGACACACGGACGGACGGACAGCCAAGTCCAGTAATAGGGTTCCGTTTTTACCCTTTGGGTACGGAACCCCAAAAAGGCGCTGCTTGTCTTATATTAAAATCCTAGGATGGATAATGGTGTATGAAAATAGGGCAGGCTTAGTATGAGTCTATGAGTGTTGTCCTCCTGTCTAGGCCGTCGCGATTTAATTCCAGATAAGTTACCAACTTGAATTAATTTAATGTCAAATGCTGTTACTATTATTTACATTTTAATCTACACCTGTTTTTTTCTGTTTCTCAATATATACAGTTTTATTCATGGTTCTGTTAAATGTAACAAAAGTATTGTAACAATTTTTTATTTATCTAAATTTGTTTTGAAATAAAACAGTGTCTGCAAAATCTATAAATTATGGCGTTACGTGGAAATTTGTTCAAAACCGTCTTTAGAAATAGGAAAAAAATTACAGTTATTTTGAAGAGGGGCTATGAGATGCCGGCGGGCTTGGAGGAGGTGGCGACCAGCGCTGACCCCAGTTTCTTCCGAATGGTAGAATATTTCTACCACAACGCCGTGAGAGTGTGCGAGCCGTCGCTCCTGGACTACCTGAAGAAACACTCGTACATGTCGGATAAGAAGCGGTGCCAGCGAGTCTCGGGGATACTGAAGGTGGGTACAACTCTTCCTGTAATGCTATGAGGAGTTGTGAAACAAGGCAAAAAATAATAAAGTGGCCAAGTGCGAGTTGGACTCGCCCATGAAGGGTTCCGTTGCAGCAAGTAACATAATATACATAGTACATTCATATAGTTCTTGTAGTTCGTTGTAACTTTGATCGAAGTTTTAATAATAGTGTTATTTATGACGTAGGTACTTAAAAAAAAACTACTCATCAGATCGAGTTCAAACTAATTTGCGTTGGTAGTTTTCATGGTAATGTACATCATATATATTTTTTAGATTTTTCATTCTCTTACCTTATTAGAGGGGAGGGGGGGGGGGGACACACATTTTACCACTTTGGAAGCGTCTCTCGCGCAAATTATACAGTGTAGACAAAAATTATATTGGAAACCTCAACATCATTTTTGAAGACCTATCGATAGACACCCCACACGTGTAGGTTTGATGAAAAAAACATTTTTGAGTTTCAGTTCTCAGTATGGGGGGCACCCCTAATTTTTGTTTTTTTAAAAAACTTTTGTAAAAATCTTAATGCGGTTTACAGAATACATCTACTTACCAAGTTTCAACAGTGTAGTTCTCATAGTTTCGGCAAAAAGTGGCTGTGACATACGGACGAACAGACAGACAGATAGACATGACGAATCTATAAGGGTTCCGTTTTTACGTTTTACGGAACCCTAAAAATGTGATACCAGAGTCAGTTGTCATGAGATACCAGAAGGTACTTTTATATTGCTCTCTCTTTTATTTTCGCTTGAAATGATAGAGACAGCAATAGCAATTATAGCCATTTGTAGCCGATTTAGTTAGGCGGTAGAAGGGCAGGAACGAAGTTACTTCGGATAATATAGAAGCAAGATAAATGGCAAAAAACCTATTGCTACATTTTATTAATGGTACGATAAATAAAGTTAGCAACACTGGTCACGAATAGTTTTTACGCATCACTTCCGTTAAATAATTTTCTTACGGTTTTAGTCTTACTTTTTTTTTTAGTTAAGTGGCGTAGCAATCCCTATCTCCTCTAAGCCTCGCAAAGAACTTCGTTCCAAACTAGTCCATCACAGCACAGCGATGATGCCGATGATGGTACATGGACGACCCTCATTTGACTCCCAACTCAAGTTTTTTTTTTATGTTGGTAAAATACTTTTACGTATGCCCACCATGCAGGGACCCTGACCCGCCTGCCGCTGTCCTTGCGGACGCGCCTCGCGGGGGCATTAGAACCCCCGTATTTGGCTCCAGTGACGCACCGGAAATCAGCGGCGCGTCACCTCCTCGAAAGGGTATCCCTAGGTGGGGCGTCGGACGGCCCTAAACATCCAACGCCCCAGGCCTTCCTGTGGAGACGAGTTGGGAGCCTAGAGTTGGCGACTCTCTAGGCTCGCCCCCGTCCTCGCCCTCAGCTCGTCCACTTCCGCCTCTCACACGACCTCTCACGGTCGAGAAGGTTTCATCTCACCTCTCATGGCGAAGATGATCGGCAGCAAGAGGTCCGCCCGTCGCGGCTAGCTATAGCCGCGGCTTTACCTCTACGGCCGCATCGCGGCCCTTATCCTTCCATTGAGCACTCTGGTATCAGAGTGCTCGTGGAGGGTGGAGGACCCTCATATGGAAGAGTTAGGAAGTTTACTTGGTGTATATTTCAGCCGAGTAACCTTCCCAAGTCTTCCAGTCCCTCTCCCCAACCTCTACACGCACTGCTCAAGGGGGGTGAGGAGCGCGTGTAGAAGTTCCCAGGCCCGGCCGGGATTCGCCATCACACAACAAGATGCCACCGAGGCAAGTTGTTGTGTGATGCCCAGGGTGCACCACGTGGAGGTTCCCGAGCCACGGAACCTATTTGACTCCCAAGTAAAATAAGTAGGGGCAACATAAAACTACTATTTAGGTATTCTCTACGTTTTAGTGTTTAGTTATTTAAACTCGGTTCTATTTAACTTCCTTTTTTTAGCGGGATAACCAGTTTTATTTAGATTTTCTAGTTATAAGACTCATACGCGGTCCGAAGGGGGGTTCACAGGGGACATGACCCCCCCCCCCCCCAATCGGATACATTACATTAAAATGGGGCGCTACTAGTAGTCTTTTTACTCGATTTATTGTATTTTCTACTCGTGACCCCCCCCCCCCCCCCCCAAATCTGAGGCTGTGTACCGGTGACCCCCTCCAAAATTCGACGCTGGGACCGCGCCTGGTAAGACTAATGGCAGAATCTATAGCCTGAGAAATGTCATAGTCAAATTTACCTCTTCATGGGGGTAAAATTCCTACAGAGTAGGTATCTCTTTACTAACAGTTAAGATAAACCAGGTACCTGCGTAGTGCAGCTTATAGTTAAAATGTAAAATAGTAGTTAGATTGATTGCATGTTGCCCGGCGCAGGTGATGGGGTCGTGCAGTTCGTGCATCCAGCTGGAGTTCCCGTTACACCGCAAGAACGGCGACTACGAGATAGTGCGCGCATACCGCTCGCAGCACAGCGTGCACCGCCTGCCCTGCAAGGGAGGTAACCCCGCAGCTAACAGATAGTGCGCACTACCGCTCGCAGCACAGCGTGCACCGCCTGCCCTGCAAGGGAGGTAACCCCGCAGCTAACAGATAGTGCGCGCATACCGCTCGCAGCACAGCGTGCACCGCCTGCCCTGCAAGGGAGGTAACCCCGCAGCTAACAGATAGTGCGCGCATACCGCTCGCAGCACAGCGTGCACCGCCTGCCCTGCAAGGGAGGTAACTCCGCAGCTAACAGATAGTGCGCGCTACCGCTCGCAGCACAGCGTGCACCGCCTGCCCTGCAAGGGAGGTAACCCCGCAGCTAACAGATAGTGCGCGCATACCGCTCGCAGCACAGCGTGCACCGCCTGCCCTGCAAGGGAGGTAACCCCGCAGCTAACAGATAGTGCGCGCATACCGCTCGCAGCACAGCGTGCACCGCCTGCCCTGCAAGGGAGGTAACCCCGCAGCTAACAGATAGTGCGCGCATACCGCTCGCAGCACAGCGTGCACCGCCTGCCCTGCAAGGGAGGTAACCCCGCAGCTAACAGATAGTGCGCGCTACCGCTCGCAGCACAGCGTGCACCGCCTGCCCTGCAAGGGAGGTAACCCCGCAGCTAACAGATAGTGCGCGCTACCGCTCGCAGCACAGCGTGCACCGCCTGCCCTGCAAGGGAGGTAAAAACACTGCGCATTATACAACTATTAAAAAAAGTATTTTTAAAAACAATACTTTTTTTTACCTTATCCTATATACTCATAAACAGCCCACTAAATGTTATGCTGCTGGGACTCGGGGCCTTCTCTCGCAAGGAGAGAGTCAAGGGCATAATCCACCACGCTGGCCCAGTGCGGGTTGGTGGATGAAACATGACTTCGAAAGATTCTAGGTAAGTACATGTCGGTTTTCACACGGTGTTTTCCTTAACCGTTTTAAGTTAGCGGCATTACGCACATCACTTCGAAAAGACAGTGGTGCACGTGGTTTTGAAACCGGGGTCTCCGGATGGGCAGTCACCGTTCTCCCGACTTGACCAGCCGTAACTTTTTATGCTACCTACATATTTTCCCACTGCAGCGCAAATGTCCCTCCTTCCACTGTCCTAGGTCCAGAGCTACAGTCATCCAATCTTCCTTAAAAGTATCGAGTTCAGTCCGGCTTCTCTTTCTGGGTCGTCCGGCCGGTCGTACACGTTTTGGGACCTAATTAGTAGTTAGGTCATTAATTGGCCGACTTCACATTAGTTGTCGTGAATCATACTCAGTGAAGCACAGTGAATCAAATTATAACTACCTGTTACATGTTTTTTAGGTAGACAATAATAAGGGGGCGTCCATAAATTACGTGAGATGATTTAGGGGGGGAGGGGGTCGAGTCAAATCTCATGTAATCTCACGTTAGGGGGAGGGAGGGTCTCGACAAATATCACGTAATTTTTGTTCTGATTGAAACAAAAAAGATTATACTGTTTTGTTCCATTCAATCCAAATTGTATGTACATGCTCAAGATTAATCTTGAGCGTCATCGTATTAATACGATTAAGATTATTCACTATTTCGAAGGAGCAGATGATTTTACAGAAAATCATATGGACATGTTGGTGCCAATAGTCTCTCTTGAGACCGCTCATAATTCTCCAGTACCTGGGTAACCGACCTTTGCTCGGTTTAAATAGTAAATATACTTAGATACGTACAGATAAAAGAAACCAAGAAATAGATTTTCTTAAAAAAAAGAAAACATGAAAAAAATGAGAAGCCGTCTGGATTCGAACCCGGAGCTATTAATTCGTGACCGCTATGACCGCCCGACTTCCCATCTGAGCTATTACGCTGTCGCGTCACGCGGCGAAATTTACCTTCGCAATCTAATGTCTAATGTGACAGTTTTTCACTGTCTAAAAACGCGCATAATATGCGTTTATAAAAAATGAAACCTAGTTAGATTGATTTATCGTCCCCGAAACCCCCTGCATACATGATTTCATCAAAATCGTTCGAGCCGTTTCCGAGATTCAGATTCTATATATTATGAGGGGAGATACGGTCTGTCCCGTCACATAAAGAAACACGAGAAACTTTCCACTGGTATTTATTCACTCACAGTTACATGAATCAACTTATACCTAGGCTAGGGTTCGCGTAACAGGGCAAGCGCGCGTGTGTATATGCGCCGAGAGGCGTGCGTCGATACTTAAGCTCTAATCTCAACTGAATACCGCGCGGGAGGACAACCGCGCGTGGACCGTTTAGGTAGTGTTGTGGTACCGTTTGCTATGCGTTGAGGTAGGGATGTGCTGCGGTTTGCTACATCCTCCCCCTCTAGTTCATGGGAGCGCCCTCGCTCATGGACTAGCACCTTATCATTTGTCATCGGTCTACCTCTCTTACGTTTAGGTATCACTGGCCTAGGAGTGGATCGATTTTCACAAGTTTTGTATTTTGTTAGGTCCTGGATATGATATCTGCCTACTATTTCGTTAGGACGATCTACATGTGACAAAATATATGTTGTTGGGCTAACCTTACCCGTAATTTGGTATGGACCATCACGCTTAGGCACAAATTTTGCTGTGACGTTCTTTGGGGCGTTACTGAGCACGTGAGATTTGAGTAGTACCAAATCGCCCGCCTGGTAAGTTAACACAGGGCGGCGAGATTTATCGGCATAGTTTTTCGTCTTGTCTTGCTCAATTTCAGCACGTTCTCGTATTGCCGAGAGGGAGTGGACAAAATTTGTAAGGTACGGAGTAATTTGTTCATTAAAATTTTCTTTATTGAGGATGGCACGGAGATCGTGAGTTACTTCTGTTGGACATCTCATTTCTCGGGCAAGAGACAAATATGCTGGTGACGTACCTGTCGTTCGACATTTGGAACTGTTCAGGGCAAACCGCACCAGAGGCAGTTTCTTTGGCCAAGATGTATGATCTTCTTCTACAAGATAAGCCAACATAGCTTTGAGATCCCTATTTTTACGTTCTGCTGGGTTTGCTTGGGGATGGTACAGTGGAACAAAATTTTGCTTAACCCCCAAAACAGACATGCATTGGCGCATGACAGCAGACACGAACTGTACTCCGTTGTCAGATATAATTCGGCGTGGGAGGCCGAAACGCAAAAAATAATCTTCAATGAGGACACGAGCACAAGCTTCCGCGGTAGCATCCTTAAGGGCAAATAATTCTACCCATCTTGTGGCAGTGTCTTCAATGAGAAACACCCAACGCTCCCCCTGGTCTCCTGGTGGTAACGGTCCAAAAAGATCTATGGCAAGAACTTCGTTACGTTGACTTAATACTGGAGTTTGTAAGAGTCCAGGTGGTTTAGCATTAGATGCCTTATACCTTTGGCAGTGAATGCAGGATTTTACATATTCTGAAATTAATCGGCGCATCCCGATGAAATAATAATTTTGCGATACCCTTTGATAAGTGCGATCGATACCGGGATGGCCTGCTAGAGGCGAATCGTGAAGTTCTTTGAGGATATTCGTAATTTGATCAGTTGGAACGACTAGCTGAGGGGACTCACAATCTGAATCAGGATTATATCTATATAGAACACCTTGATTCATTATATATCCACGTTCATACCATCTTTGTGAGGCAACTTCATCTCTACTTTCAAGATCGGAAATTATTTTTACCAGCTCGGGGTCAGCAGTTTGTTCCTGACGAATTTGTTTAGGCGATTTCGTTGGCAGATCACATATAACAGAACAAACACCGCAACTGTCACGTGTTTCGGTAGAACATATTGGTCTGCTCAGTGTATCTGCTACAACGTTGGCTTTCCCCGGCGTATATTCGAATTTGACATCAAAGGATTGTAACTTGAGGGCCCAACGGACCAACCTACCTGTTGGTGATTTCAATGAAAGCAGCCAACGAAGGGGTTGGTGGTCGCTTCCGATTATGACCGGGTGTCCATCGAGATATGCCCGAAATCGTTCGACTGCCCAAATGACGGCAAGCGCCTCACGTTCAGTGGTGGAATAATTGCGCTCTGCGTCATTAAGCAGACGACTGGCATATTCAATAGGTCGCTCCTCATTCCCTTCTCCTTGGAGGAGGACTGCTCCTAACGCGTAATTACTGGCGTCAGTCCTCAGTATGAACGGGCTATCAAAATCCGGTTGTATCAGGATTGGTGCAGACGTAAGGAGACGTTTTAATTCGTTAAAAGCTAGGCTTTGCTCTTGGCTCCATGTCCAAGTTTTGTTTTTCTTCGTTAATCGAGTAAGTGGTTCGGCGATTTTTGAAAAATTTGGAATAAATTTCCTGAACCACGAACATGTTTGGAGGAAGGTTCGTAAATGCTTTAGATTTTCAGGTTCTCTCATCTCTACAACAGCACTTACTTTTTGTGGATCGGTCGAGATCCCGTCCTGTGTGATGATATGACCAAGGTACTTTACTTTTTCGCGGGCAAAAGCACACTTATCGCGATTCACCTGAAGCTTAAATTCTGCCAGACGCTGGAACAACGACTCCAGGTCTTCCAAGTGTTGCTGGTACCCTTCAGAAATTATCAGAATATCATCTAAATATGTTAGAATAGTAACATTCTTTAGAGCGGCGCAGGATCGGAGTCGGTCGATCAAACGCTGAAATGTCGCCGGCGCATTTTTGAGACCAAACGGCATATTTTTAAATCGATACGTTCCAAGAGGAGAAATGAACGCTGTCTTATCTCTATCAGACTTTCTGACGTTTATTTGCCAGTAAGAGGAGCGGAGATCAAGCGTACTCATGTAGCAGTTTCTCTTTGTCGACTGCAGGAGTTCGTCAATGCGTGGCATTGGATAATTGTCTGTCTTGGTGATGGCGTTGAGTCGTCTGTAGTCTACGCAGAACCTTATTTTACCATCATTCTTTGGGACCATCAGCGCAGGAGAACACCAAGCCGACTCACACTCTTCAATGACGTCTTCCTCAAGCATTTTGTTAATCTCTTTCTGCATCATTTCTTTCTTCGCTGGGGTGAGACGGTACGGCGGCACGGCTATTGGTAAGTGGTTACCTGTGTCAATGCAATGCTCGGCATACGGTGTAGGGGCTCCCCCTGCTTCGAAGATCTTGTTGTTCCTGACGAGGACTTCAGCGAGCGCAACACGCTCCGCCGGATTAAGGTGCATACCCTCGTCGTCACGGAGAACGTTTGCAGACGAGCAGGTAACTTGACGAGAGACAGGCTCAAAATGTAGTTTGAATTTATCGACATTATTGTCACCAAAATGCCATACCTCCTTGTGAAAATCGATAACCACACCTGCGGCTGTAATAAAATCAATACCTAAAAGTGTTTCATTGTTATCAGAATCGGGGAAAATCAAAAATGGTATTTTAATGACTTTGTGTCTTAGAGTGACTGATAATTTCGTTGTCAGCACTTTCATGTTCCGTACATGACCATCGGCGAGTTTGATTTGACGCGTTGAGGAAACGAGAGGTTGTCCTTTTTTCAAAAGAAGCGCATGTAGCGTATGACCCGCAATACAGTGCTTAGCACCCGTGTCAATTAACGCCGTACCGTTAAAACCCGAAATTTTAATTTTAAAAACCGGACGCACCTCGCGGCATACCAATGGCCTCCCACGATCGTCCTCCAACGCCAAGCACTCACCGGCATTAGAAAACCCTTGAACATCATTAGCTGCACCACATGCTCCTTGACTATAATCGGGTAGCTTTGAGAATTTTGTACCACTGACTCTCCGACTATAATCGGGTTTCTGTGACAAATGTAGACCACTGGCTCCCTGACTACAATCAGGTTGCCGTGAAAAATGTAGACCACTGGCTCCCTGACTATAATCAGGTTGCCGTGAACAATCATTACCACTAGCACTCCGACTACGATCAAGTTGCTGTGCAAAAGTGAAACGGTCACCTTTCCTTTCATTTTTATCGAGTACTTTCGAACAACTCTTTTCCAGACTACATGTATTGATTTCGTGTTTACAAAAAGTTACTTCTCGGTTATCATTATATACAACATCATTATTATGAGAACACGTACATGAGGCACGATGCGGAATCCAATTTCGATACCTCAAGTTACAAATGTTATTGCGAACGATGCGCGAACCATCCCCGTTCTCAGGGTCACGGTAAAGGTTACAATCCGTTGATTTCAAAATTTCCCGCGAGCGCGCGCCACAGAAATCCCCAAACAGGGTCTCTGGGCGAGCGCTACCATGGCAACGGCAACGAAATGGACGGTTTTTCGAATGGTCGCACGCATCGCCCGCCGTAGGCATACAAACACAAGTAGAATAGTTAGCAGTTTGTATGGAGCTAATATTATTAATGTTCGTCGAAGAGTTCAAATAGTTATTTGACGATTTCTTAATACGATTACTTTTAGGTATGGGACACTTAATAGGCATATTATCGTAACACTTGTTATTAGACACACTTCCACATTTACGCGAGTTTGGAGATTCGAAACTATAAAAACTTTCTTTGTCTTCACTATGATTCTCAGAAGTTTTCGCGGAAAAGTTATGGAAATTTGACTCACCTCGATTGCATTTTAACTTACGACAGTTTTCTGTGGTATGGTTGAATCGTTTGCAGTAGGAACACTGTGGTCGGTACTTCCTGCCATCAGTGAACTCGGTTGACGTCGTGGGTGATGCAGTCGTCGCCGGGGGGACGGGGTGCGGCGCGCTGTTGGCGTCGGCCGCGTCGGCCGCGTCGGCGAGCCGGCGCGGTTCCCGCGCGCTGCGCGCGGAGCTCTGCGGTAGTGGCGCCGACGCCGGTGCTGCTTGCTGGCGGTTGAATGTAGCGGCGCGAGCGGAGCTTTCCTTGCGCGCGGCCCATCTCCGTTCCTCTTCGCTGTCTTCTAGTAATCTTGTTTTTTGCAATAGTTCCGCAAATGTACTAAACTCGTTTCTTTTTATTTTTTCCTTTATATTTATCTTCAGAAGTGCGTATGTGATATCTAACATTGCATTGTCGGATAGATCGCCTTTCGGTAATTTCGAGAAGTTTGCTCGTATTTTTGATATAAAGATATCAGAATTTTCTCCTTTGTGTGGATTATTAAATATATCCAGATAAACTTTATGTGGTGGGCGGCGATCGCCGAACGTGCTGAGCAGGTTTTCTTTTACTTCTTCCCAGGTCTTCATTTCGGTTTTAATTCCGAGCCACCACGTTGCGGCATTATGACTGAGTAACATCGACAGTCCTTTTAGTATGCTCGACTCGGGGACGTGGCAGCATTCAGCATAAACTTCAATGCCGTCAATAAACGCTGACACTGACTCGGATGACGATCCTGAGAATGTAGCCTTGCAGTTGGCCATGGTCGCCACGTCGGACGCCGGCGAGCTGCGCATCATGGAGTTGACTAACGTTTGTAGGGTTTCCGTATGCGACTTCTGCATCGCGGAGATAAGCGCAGCCACGCTTTCTTCTGAGAACGTCGCCGACGTCATCGGGGTTGATGATCGTAAGGGCGGTACTTCAGCGTTAGCGGTGGCCGGACCACGGCATGGGTTAGGAGTAGTTCCGTCTTCGGTTTCACCGGCAGAATGGAACGGATCTGACTCCTCGCCGATCTCGTCTTGACGCTTTCTGCTACGAGTCTCCATGGGAAAGTTCAACGCACACACTCACTTTGATTGCACTTTTCGAATCAAATGTTCAAAAGTTAACCTCACGGTACACGTGGCTATACGAACACGTGGCCAGCCCTATAAAATTTTCGTTGGGCGCCAGATATGAGGGGAGATACGGTCTGTCCCGTCACATAAAGAAACACGAGAAACTTTCCACTGGTATTTATTCACTCACAGTTACATGAATCAACTTATACCTAGGCTAGGGTTCGCGTAACAGGGCAAGCGCGCGTGTGTATATGCGCCGAGAGGCGTGCGTCGATACTTAAGCTCTAATCTCAACTGAATACCGCGCGGGAGGACAACCGCGCGTGGACCGTTTAGGTAGTGTTGTGGTACCGTTTGCTATGCGTTGAGGTAGGGATGTGCTGCGGTTTGCTACAATATATATATACATATTTATATAGGTACAAGAATTGCTCGTTTAAAGGTATAAGATGGACTGAATTAGAGTAGGTATTCTTTTCTTTTTATCATAGTAGATTGTCAAATTACTAGTCTAAACTAGTCGTAAATAAAATCACGAAGCAAATTGTTTTTTTTCTTTCTACAATAACAACCCAACGCGTTTACGTAAGAAACCCACATTCTGAAAAATCTCACGTGAGATTGGGGGATGGGGGAGGGGGTTGAACAAAATCTCACGACATCTCACCAACGGGGGAGGGGGGGGGGGGGGGGGGGGGGGGGGCAGAAAATTAAAAAAAACACCTCACGTAATTAATGGACGCCCCCTAACAGTTTTCTAAATAAAATAAACAGTCGTAAAAGCCTGGCGCCATGGACCTTCCTAGCTATTCTGAACCCAGTCGGATTGATTCCACACGGAATCTCATCTCTCGGTCTTTGTCTTATTGATCTGTTCAGAATGACAGAGACAGGGATTCTCATTCAGAATTTGAGCCGTTCGGATTGCGTTTTGAATCACTACCCTGAACATTTTTTTCGAATTATTGATTAATCCGATTAAATTAATGCACAACCCTTTAACGTAAGCGGGTAAAATATAGGCGCTTTTGCGAGTGTTCACTATGTCCCTATTTGAAGGGCAATGTTTCCACAGAAATTATAGTCTTAACAGGTAAAATTTAGAAAAAAATAGGTAGTTCTGTAAAAAACTCGCATCAATATAGTCCTTTTTCCAACAGGGATAAGGTTCTCGGAGGAGGTGAACCTGGAAGAAGTGAAGGCGCTGTCCGCGCTCATGACGTACAAGTGCGCCTGCTGCAGCGTACCCTTTGGAGGAGCGAAAGGAGGTTAGTTAGTTTAGCGGGGCCTTTTCCGCACCTAGCCTCTTTATTGGGCCATTTACTCCAACCAGCCCAGGCTGTCCCAGGAGGCAAGCATCCTGTTAAGGTTGCGATAGGCATCCGGAACAGACGATGGAGATTGGAGGAATTCTGCCCGTTGATCTGCCACACTGCTGCAATCCACAAGTGCATGCTGTGGCGTTTCTTCCTCCTCCATGCATCCTCTGCATAGAGGACTGTCTGTTACACCTATGGTATATAAGTGCTTATTTAGGGGACAGTGACCAGTTATTATACCTATAACTTTACGAATTTTGTCCCTGTTTAGTCTGATGAGGTTGCGGGCAAGCTTTTTAGATGCATCCGGAATAGCGTTTTTTGTTTGCCTGCATCCTTCATTGTTATTCCATTCAGTTAATAGGGCTGCTTCGGTATTTCTACGCAGCCATGTTTTTATTTGAGCTTGGGGTATAAGCATAAGTGGTTCCGGTCCATGTACCTTTGAGGAGCGAAAGGAGGTAACACAGACATCTCTCATTTACAACACAAAAACAATTCATTACGCCATAAAAACAGTAAAACTATACAAGTACCTACGTCCTACGTCGACCTTTTTTATCAATCCTTCAACTTCAGACCAACTATCCATATCCTCAAAGCCGTCGCAAGGACTATTAAAAACGTGTGCAAAGCGGAATAGTTATCTATACTCTTATTGAATAAACAATTATCCCATCTTCCTATCAATATTATACTTAAATGCAATTTTTTTTATGTTTAGATGTTTGTTGCTCTATTACGTCGAAATGTACGAACTTTGGAGATTGAAACTTGGAACATTTAGTTTTAGATAGTAAGTAGCCTGGAACAACACGTAGGCTACTTTTTCTCACGGGAAAATAGCTGCCAGTTATTATTAATTGTTAATTTCAGGTGTAGCGATAAATCCGAAATGCTACACGGTCGCTGAACTGCAGAGAATAACGAGACGGTACACGCTTGAGCTCGCCAAGAAGAACTATATTGGTATGTGGACTTGAGAGGAGTGTAGGTTATTAAATGTAGGTACCTATACTTTCACATAAGACACATCACAATCTTCTTCGTCGGGTATACTTACTTTGACCTTTATGAAACGCCCGCGCAGGTATTTTAAATACTTTAAATACCCTTCCATCTATGAGAAAGGTCGAGCTGGACTCGACACTATGAAGTGTCGTGAATAAAGTTAATTCCCTGATCTTCACTACCTTCACCACGATATCGCAAAATTCATTACTTATAATGCTAATTCTATCGTGCACCATACACACTATGCCTTAACTGGTACCTATCGCTAGAATTTCGTGGTGTCTGACTAGACTAAAAACCTTCACGAGATTCTATTTTAATTTGTCGCGTATGGCGGAAACACGGGAGCAGACTCACATTCTTCCGCAAACCCATCACGAATTGCCCGTTTTCGGACCCACCTCAGGGGGAATCCTAGACACGCTGTGACCATCCAATAAGTGAGTGTAGACGTCTAAACACCCTGGGTACCTCGCGATGCGCCAGATGTTTGGCCCTGTCGCCTACCACCATCCGGCTGCAGACGGCAGCATAAGCAGGCCATTAAATGTTCCTACTGTTGAGGCTCGGGGCTTTATCTAGCAAGGCGAGAGTCAAGACTATAATCCGCCACGCTGGTCCATTGCGGGTTAATGAATGACACATAACCTCGAAAGAGTCTAGGTACGTATCGGTTTCCTCACGATGTTTTCCTTCACCGTTTTTAGTTAGCGGCATTATGTATATGACTTCGAAAAGACAGTGGTGCGCGTGGGGATTGAACCCGGGGTCTCTGGATCGGTAGTCGCCATTCTACCGACTAGACCAGCCGTAACTTCTGACTAACTGCAGACTGCAGGGAGTACCGATGTATTGGCACCTCTCCCATGTGGCGCTACCGCGTTGGCGACCACGCAAGGCTGTGGCGGGTAAGGACAAGTATTTTGGTCCAGTCGCGGTCGCCAGGGTGCTCCACGAGGAGGGTTTCAAGCCTCGTACCCCGTCGTAATGAGCTATGGATTAAATAAACTCAATATGACTCATTTTCAAATTGAATGTTTTAATAATACATGTAATTTTTGTTTTGGCAACGTAGGAGCAGGAATTGACGTGCCGGCGCCGGATGTCAACACGTCGGGCCGGGAGATGTCCTGGATCGTCGATACATACATCAAAACTTTAGGTTAGTACGACAGAGTGTGCAAGGGCGGAACCCGAGGGGACTCATGATGGAGACGTGATCGAGGGGGATCTTGACTCCTTGGGCCAGTACCTAAGTGGACCACTAATTAAAAACATACATGTACTTATCGCAGTTTTGTTACTTGAGCACGCCTATGCGACCCCCCTGGAGCCAATGCTGGATCTGCCCTTAAGAGTGTGCTTTATTGATAAATTGTTTAGATGATGGCGATGAATGAAAAAAGTAGAAGAATGGTGGTGGATAAGGAAATGAAAAGAACAATAAAATCAGTCGGTAGGTATTGATGATGAAATTCTCCAACAGGTTACAACGACCTAAACGCAGCTGCGTGTGTGACGGGCAAGCCTATCAACGGCGGAGGCATCCACGGCCGGGTGGAGGCCACCGGGCGCGGGGTCTACATCACGATACGCACATTCCTGAATGATGAATACTGGAGCAAGCTCGTGGGGCTCACGCTAGGACTCAAGGTTACCCACACGTGAAAACTGGCTTTTAGAGCAAGCTTACAAAGCTGTCGCTGCACTTTTACTGGTTTGATTTTTATAACTTTGTAAACTGATGCGCTTAAGTATGCGCATGCATCAGCAATAAAAAATTATAATAAACTGCCTCTTAAAATTAAGACAATTGACGATGAGCGTAAGTTTGTTAGGACCTTGAGAGACCTGCTGCTCTCGAAAGCCTATTATAATATAACAGAGTTTTTAACCGACGACCTTAGAAATTTCGAGGATGGAAAACTTGTCTCTTGACTGTGGAATAAGACGCTTCGCTCCAAAAGATTATTGTTTAAATTGCAATGCCCCATTGGGGTACGTTGTGTTACAACTTAATCTGATATTTATCTGTTCATGTAATCCTGACTATCTGTAACATAATGAAGCAATAAATGATTGAGTATTGAGTAAGTATAACCCCACCCCTTATATTGTGGGTTGTGTCTTGTGTACCAAGTAAAACAGGGTACAAACAATGTCTTTACAGCACGCTTGTATTTGGATTTGCTGATACCCTCTTATTTCATTCATAAAACTCCCAGTATCCACCGCAATGTTATGAGAGGCAGTCTACAGTTTGAATTGCCACGTAATAAGCCGTATTTAGGAGAATATCGGTAAGGATGATAAGATCTTTGTATAGAATTAGGTTCGCCGACTATTTTTATATCTAACTTGGGAACGGGCATGGATAGCCCCGAACGTTTCGCTGAACAGTTGAACTTACCCTATGTTTTTTTATGCCTAGTTTTGACTACCATTTGCCTGTTGTTAAGCAATATCATGACCGTACGTTTACCTAGAAAGTAACTGTTTACTGTAGATTTCGAATCCCCAAATTAAACCTTTTGGGATCCATAGAATCTGGTAGTTACAAACAGAAGTAGAACAATTTTACAAATTCTAATGTTAAAGGAAAATACGAAAGTACATTTGTGAAGACATTTAACTGTTTCCTTGGTTTTAGGACAAAACGGCCGTAATCCAAGGGTTCGGTAACGTGGGCAGCTACTCGGCTATATACCTGCACAGAGACGGGGTCCGCATCACCGGTGTCGTCGAGTTTGATACTGCGCTTCAGAACCCCGACGGAATCGATCCTGTCGTGAGCATCTCTGTTTGTTATATTGTCGATAAGTCCATCCAATACGTTATTGTACCTACTGTTATTGGTACAGTGGTGGATCCAAGGAGGGAGTCATGAGGTGTTGAGGTGATGACCTCTTTGGGCTGGGTCCAGAACCTAGGTATACCACTAATTAAAACGCACGCACGCACTTATCGCACGGCCTTGTTGCTTGACTACCCTCCCTGGCTCCAAAGCTGGATTCGCCCTAACTTATAACGTTCAGAATCAGAATCTTTTATTGCGTAAACTGTGTAGAAAGATGTTACACAGAAGAAATATACTTAGAAACATCAGTCTTACCCTTTGCGGGCATGGAAAAATAAAGCCTCTTTGGTATGAGTTTAACGTTTGCGTCTCACTGTACTGTACTTAAATTAAGTTTATTAATAAGTGGTATATAGTAATTGCAATAGAAAATACATTGTAAAAGTTAAGACTCCAATCGTTATAACCTATTCAATATACCTAGTTGAGCCGATTTCTAAAGAATTATTCGAGTTGTGTTCGAGTGAATTTCAGTTGAGAAATACATCGCATGACGGAACACTGGAAATTCAACAACCGATCGCAAAGCGTAAAGTTTACATTTTGTCGAATTTCCGGTGTTTCATTATTATTTGGTCTATTTTTGAAGTGAAAACTTCTTTAGGTGCGCCTAGACAAATTTTTCGTGGGGTGTAAATTTAATTCTACCATCACGCTCGGGTATGATAAGAAATCTTCGGGTAACCTCGGGACCTTGGCGATTGGTCATCTAGAAATGCGTCAGCCAATGGGAAATGCTGAAAGGGCGTGGCCTCGCCATCATGGCATGGCCATCTAGAAATGCGTGAGCCAATGGGAAATACCGACGCAGTAGGTACTTCAAATCTATATCCCACAGGAGCTCCTAAAGTACAAAACCGGGAATAAGGGCAGTCTGAAAGGGTTCCCCGGCGCGAAGGAGGCGGACCGCGACGCGGTCATGTTCTCGAAGTGCGACATCCTCATCCTGGCGGCCATGGAGAAGGCCATCACCAGCGAGAACGCGGACAAACTCAACTGCAAGGTCAGTTCACATCTATTATATCTTTATATCAATTGTATTGAAGTGAAAATTTCTTTTAGCACACCACGTACAGTTTTTTTTTTCAAATAAAGAGTGACGCGACGAAGCAGGACACGTGCCTGATGGTAAGCAACATGTCTGCCACATAACAGCAGATTTTCCGTGGGCTGTGAATGAGATCAAGCGTCACGTTCGTAAATCAAATAAATCTTCGGGTAAACTCGGATGATCTAGATGGTAATGGTCACGCTCTCCAGGTTTACCCGCGTTGTCTCCGAAGTGAGTAGTTTCCAATATCATATTCTGAGTTATAACGTTATAAGTTTTCACTTCTATCGGCAGTCCCTGTAACAATCTTTAGCCAATTTGTATTTTATTTTGAACCGATTCAAAAAAAGGTTTTCATCATCATCATCAACAGCCCACTAAACGTTCCCACTGCTGGGACTCGGGGCCTTCTCTCGCAAGGAGAGAGTTAAGGCCATAATCCACCACGCTGGTCCAGTGCGGGTTGGTGGATGACACATGACTTCGAAAGATTCTAGGTACACGTAGGTTTCCTCACGATGTTTTTCTTCACCGTTTTAAGTTAGCGGCATTACGCATAGTCTACGCACACTTCGAAAAGACAGTGGTGCGTGTGGGGTTTGAACCCGGGTCTCCGGATTGGCAGCCGGCGTTCTCCCGACTAGACCAGTCGTAACTTAAAAAGGTTTTATTTATTCTAAATTTATTAAGTGGTGTTGTATGTAGATGTAAAGTTGTTGCGAAGTTCCAATAAATAGTTCTATAGTGGGAAGCAAGTGTTTTTTTGGACGAAGATCCTTAGGGGGTCATGACCATCTCCCCTGGATTGGGTTCAGAACCTAGGTGGACCACTAATAAAAAACGCACGCACATGTCGCACCGCCTTGTGACTTAACCACGGCATGTGAATGTGACCCCTGGTGGTGCCGATGCCGAAGCTGGCTTCGCCCTTGTCGCCCATGACAACATTACTTTTAGAAGTGAAAACTTCCTTCGGCGCGTCACAGACAGATTTTTGGTAGGCTGTGAATTAAATTCTGGCGTCACGCTCGGGAATGATAAGAAATCTTCGGGTAAACCGGGGGGTTTTCTTATCATGGTCCCCACCATGGCCAAGCTCTCCGGTTTCACCCGCGTCGTTTCCAAAGCGAGCTCTCAAATTCTGAGTTAAGAGTTTTCAATTCTATCGGCGGCTCCTATGACTGCCAATTTTTTTTACGAAATCACTTGCCTCATAGATGAGATTAGTACGATTAGACAGCGACGTGTTATGCCAAAATATCGATCCCAGACAGCCAGAAACACTTTATTATGGACACCAGTAATAAATCAAAATATACAAAATACGAAATACTTATAACTAGTGCCATAAATGGCGTCCTTATCGCTACTAGCGATTTCTCCCAGGTGGTGGGCGAGGGCGCCAACGGCCCGGTGACCCCGGCCGGGGACGCGGCCCTGCGCGCGCGCGGAGCCCTGCTGCTCCCCGACCTGCTGGCCAACGCGGGCGGAGTCACCGTCTCCTACTTCGAGTTCCTCAAGAACCTCAACCACGTCAGCTTCGGCAAGCTCGGCATCAAGTTCTGGAGGGACTCCAACACCGCGCTGTTGGGTAACTCCACTTCTATACACTATAGGTACACACCCCACGAGTGATGTTCTGCTCGTCTTTGGTCACTACGCTAGTGTTTTATCCTAATAGCAGGATATATATAGTAGATAGTTATGATTCTGTGGAGGGAGTCCTAGTCAGTTTAGCCTTGAACATGTTGCACGAAACTGCATCGAAATATCGGGGACTCGCTTCACCATATCGAGGTTCCAAGTTCCCGATATTTCGATTTTTCCATTTTAGGGTTCCTTACCCAAAGGGTAAAATTGGAACCCTATTACTGAGACTTGGCTGTACGTCCGTCCGTCCTTCTGTCACCAGGCTGTATCTCAAGAACGGTGATAGCTAGACAGTTGAAATTTTCACAGATGATGTATTTCTATTGCCGCTAGGTATAACAACAAATACTAAAAAATTAAACGGGGGCTCCCATACAACAAACTTGATTTTTACGTTTCTTGCTCGGTCAGTCCGTTCCAAATAAACTAGATGGCGCCACTAGTACACTAAAACACGCATTCGACCTCGTCGTTAAAATCGTAAGGGAAAATCAAAATTTTAGAAAATCTTTTGCATGACAGTAACTAGAAACTGCGATGGTTTATATATACGGAATTCAAATAAAGCCAGAGATTTCGCCGTTTATTTGCTAATGGGACGGCACCCTTCGTGCGGAAGTCCCACTCGCACTTGGCCATTTTTATTTATAGAATAAGAGTAACGAGACGAACAGGACCCGTGCCGGATGGTAAGCAACACGGCTGCCTATAACAGCAGTCTCTTGCAGCTACTGGAATCATTACCTATCACTGTACTGCGCTCGTCACGCTGATGGTTGCTAGGAAGCAAAACATCTGTGAGAGAAGTCTCCAATCTCCAAGTCTCAACAGTGGGAATACAAAATGGAATGTGTAGTATGTTGGATTCAGAATTATCTTAGTAGGTACCTGGATGAACAGGCTTGGCTCGGTTTCTTCCCCAGAAAACACAAATAAAACTACGTTCCCCAAAACCTTAACTTTAACCTAGCTAAATAGATTTATTGTCCCCAAAACCGCAAAACCCTGCATATTAAATGTACTGATAGCCGTTGGAGCCGTTTCCAAGATTCAGATTATTAGATGAACTGATCGTTTAGACGTTTAGGGGTATCTGATTATAATTGTTTCCTTTTTGTTTAGACTCGGTGGAGAAGTCCCTGAAAGAAGCCAAGGTGGAGGTCCAGGTGCGGCCGACGCCTCTGTTCCAGTCCATGATAACCGGGGCCAGCGAGGAGCACATCGTCAACTCCGGCCTCGAGCAGTCTATGGAAAACGCATGCAAGGTAATGTAAACTACAGTGCAAGGAAAAACATACCCCGCCTATGTAAGTATAAAATCTACCCTGGTGTGCCCTTAGATAAAATAAGTAAGTACCTAGGTAGATCAGGTTTTTCCGCACGGGTTCTTTGTGTGAATCGTAAGCAGATGAGGCGTATGTTAGCTATGGAAACAAAGTGATGTGCCACGACAAAAGTATGACACTTCCACAAGAGCGACAAGACAAGTGCGATCAGACCCGTGCTTTCGGTGTAAAGTGTTTGCTCTGACTCGATACGTATAGTATATGTTAACTCTTTGGGTGGACCCTACTGACTATGTTCTATACTTAGTACCTAGTATCTGCTCGCTTCGTCCTTTATCCGCAAAGAATTTAGAACAGGAGTTCTCTCTAAGGGCATATAATTATCAAGCAGCCCACTAAATGTTCTCTCTGGTAAGACCCGAGCCCTTCTCCCTCTCTTCACGCGTCATCCACTTACCCTCACTGAGCCAACGTGGTGGATTATGGCCCTGACTCTCTCCTTGCGAGAGAAGGCCCCGGGTCCCAGCAGTGGGAACATCGAATCGCTGTCTAGGCCGAGAACCCATACATCAGTGTTGCCCAAATATCGATAGTTTCGCTGTCGATACTGAACTTTGAAAACTAGTCACAATATCGATAGGTTCGATAATTTCGATGACGCAAATCGACTAATAGGTACATTGATTGATTGCAAGGATTTGTATCGATGGTATCGATACTATTGCATCATAATACTATCGATAGTTTTTAAGTAATACTATCGATACTATTAAAATAATATCGATGCGTTAAATTATCTTTGCCGATGGGTGAGTGAAGGTGTGGTGACAGGCAAATTGAAATGCGTGTTCACGTGATGGTGTCTGACTCCTTACTTTTACAACGTGACTGTCCCTTATAACGATTACTACATACAATGGAGCACTGTTAGTTTTGATTAATATTTATGTTATTAGTGTTTATGTTATACGATATATTTTATCCGCTAGGGACACAATGAACAAAGGCAATGGAGTTAGTAGGTACTTGAAATATGCGATACAGCCGCTACATAACAATACTATGGATACTATTTCTGTTTATCCATAATGCCGTTAGTATCGATAGGCTATCGATACTATTGAAATGACGTCACCTATCGATACTCTGTCCATAGTTTAGCGATAGTCCACTATCGATGTGCAACACTGCTATACCTCCCCCCGTGTTCCAGAACGTGATGTCCGCGGCGAGAACGCACGGCCTGGGGCTGGACTGCCGCACAGCCGCCTACATCACCGCCATTGAGAGGATATTCGTCACGTATGACGAGAAGGGACTCGCCTTCTAACACTCATTACAATTTAACAAGCTACACTTAAAAATAACAACTATCACAGACAGATTGTTCGTGGGCTGTCAATTGACCTCGAGCATCACGCTCGAAAATGAAAGAAATGTTCGCGTAAACTCAGGACTATGGCCAATGGGATGGTGATGGCCACGGCATTCGGTTTCACCCGCGTAGTTTCCAAAGCGAGCTATCAAATTCCGAGTTATTAGTTTTCACTTCTATCGGATCCTATGACTGCCAAATTGTATTAATTGATGAGTATTTGATCATATTTCATGTTGTTATTTATCTTTTTCTTATTTATTACATAATATTTTTATTCTTATTGGAATTGTTGTATAGTGACTTCAACTCAGTTGTGCGCGCGGGCCTGTGTGTGGGTAAGCTTGTACATATACAGTTACTTTGTATGCTCGTCACGTTTTGCTCGGACGACGACTGCCGCGCCACTGCCACACAAATGAAAGTTGTATAATTACAAGCGCACGCACACATAGCGCCGCGCGCACAGATGAGTTGAACTATCTGTAAATAAATAAACCGTTTATAAATAAGTATTTTATTTAATAACAAAATATAGCACATCTGCGAGGAATGGTAGATAACATTAACATATAATTCGTTTAATGGCAGACACAAATACATCTTATGATCTTATGGTACTAAAAAGGTTGTTTTTTTATATAAGTGACAGGACGGTAAAAAAAATGCAAAAAAAAAAAAATTTACGAGAAAATAGTCTTCTTATCTTATATCCCTGCGTGACAAGCGCAGTGCAGAGCTGCGGGGCGTTCAAGTATAACGTAACGCGATTTTTAGAGATTTTATAAAACCCTCCCTCCTTCCCCCTTGTAACGCATCGTAACGTTTTTTGCACCCCTCCCCTAAAGGTAAGCGTCCACAGGCCCGCATCACACACGTAACAGATTTTGGTTTGCCTTGTATGAAAACTCATACAACAGCGTCCACTGATCCGCACCTCACGGACCGCTCATCGACAAGGCAAACTAAAACCCGTTACGTGCGATGCGGTCCGTAACTCTCCGTAAATGTTAACATACAAGAACAAGCGGCCATTTTTACCTAAAAGTCATCACACAAGTTGCCAACTTAGAAGACTTTAATTCCCTATTTTTTTTTAGTAAAAAATTACTTCTAACGCAGACAGAGACCGCAACGTTTTACAATTCACCCTCTTCCAAAAATTGGGTTACGTAATACTTGAACGCAGTTGTTGATCCCTCGGCAGCAATCTGAACTTATCATGTTCGAGAATGCGCAGTTTTGCGATAAGTTTGCCCTCACTAACAAGTTACACGGAACTACGCGGGTAACACCGCAGGGCACTGGTAGTACATATAAACTTAGAACACGAACATTGTAGATCATAGCAACCGGACAATCAAGTATTACAGGTTTACTTTTTGTAACGAACAACTAGACGACGTGATGGTAAGTGCCGCTCCAATTACAAAATCGTTGACGGGTTCCGTAAGATGTGTTTTTAATTATTATAGGTTTACACTAGACTGCCATCGTTGAAGTGAAGCGACGATGCGGTCTACGATGGAGCATGCTTACTTGCTTACCTAGAAGAAGCCGATTCACTCCTGGTGTACAAATGTTCTCATAGGTTAAGATTTCTCCAAGCAAAAACCCGGGTCGAAATTTGTTTTATTTTCCGGATGTTGTGGAAGCCTCCGTTTGCCCGCCCCTGGATAGATGGCTCGTAGCTTGTCGGTCTGTTGGTCTGATGTGTAACTGATTCGGCTAAGTTCTGGCATGTTCTCGGTTGTTCTTGAACCAGGCGACAGTTTCCCTCATGGCGTCTTTGAGCGAGGTGAACTGGAAGTCAGGGTTGAGAGTTCGTAGCTTGTCGGTCTGATGGTCTGATGTCTAACTGATCCGGCTAAGTTCTGGCATGTTCTCGGTTGCTCTTGAACCAGGCGACAGTTTCCCTCATGGCGTCTTTGAGCGAGGTGAACTGGAAGTCAGGGTTGAGAGTTCGTAGCTTGTCGGTCTGATGGTCTGATGTCTAACTGATCCGGCTAAGTTCTGGCATGTTCTCGGTTGCTCTTGAACCAGGTCACAGTCTCCCTCATGGCGTCTTTCAGCGGCGTGAACTGGAAGTCAGGGTAGAGCGCCCTGAGCTTGTCGTTGGACGCGGTCTTCTTGTGCTGTCCGTCCGGCTTGCTGGTGTCGTACACGAGGTCCCCCGTGAACCCGTGCGCCTCCTTCACGGCCTCGGCCACGTAGCTGATCGATACTTCGTCTTTTTCGTCCACTGAAATTAAACAAATCGTCAGACCGAATTAAAGTGAAGGCAGACAGAAGTGAAATCGTTTGGTGCGAACGGCGCAAGACCGGCTTGGAGATCTTTGGGGCAGGCCTTCGTCTAGTGGACGTCATTCCGCTGATATGATGATACGATGACACTGTCGAAGGCTGGTTTCTCGTTATAGGAATGCGGACCGGCTCAAAAATATTAAGTTATTACATTCCAATTAGTTCGTCAGCTAGATCATGAAAAAATATGAGACACGTATTTTTTGTTTAATCAAATTATTAAACATCGACAAAAATATAGATCATCTAATTTCTATTGTCTAAAGTCTAAAGTTATCTAAAGTCTACCGACAAGTGACGGCACTCGAAGCTTCTAAGCGCTGTATCTTCGTAATTTTTTGTTTGTGAAACGAAAGAAAAAATAGGTATAAAATATTTTTTTGCAGTCTAACTGACGGACTAATTAGTTAGTTTTATTATTATAGCATATTCTGAATGCTGAAATTCGACGTCGGACGAAGGTGCGAGACATCGGAAAAGCGATCACTTCTTTTAAATGGATTTGGGCTTAACATATTGCCAGGCAGAGTGATGGCAGGTGGACTCAAGCGGTTACAGATTGGTGGCCGATGGAGGGCAGGAGAAGTGTTGGACGCCCACCGGGTAGATGGGCCGATGACATTCGAACAGTCGCGGGTCATGCATGGATGAGACTAGCAAAGGATCGAAACAAGTGGCGTAAACGAAGACAGGCCTATGCTCAGCAGTGGGAGATAACGGGCTGAATAAGAAGATAGCCTATTCAAAATTCCGCCTGAACTATTAAGTAGTTACTACGGATCACGTGAATGTGGGTAGGACCACCCCCGGGGTAGTAGTGTGCACCCACCGGACAGGATGAGCGGCTCGATGCTGTCGTAGTTGCGGAGCGCCCACACGAACAGCCGGCCCAGGTCCCGCGAGTAGATGAACTGGCGCAGTGGCGTGCCGCTGCCCATCACCGTGAACGTGCTGGAGCCTGGGACGATACAATACAAAATACTGTACAACTGTAGCCATTTTACCAAAGAATAACATTATAAAAAAAAGAATTGGTGTTTTTTACAACTTTTTTTAAATTTTTTTTTTAGAAATTCAACATACTGTGTGGCCCGTGACCTTCACCATTTGGGTTCTATTTTTTCACATATGGATTGGGAGAAAAAATAAAAAATACGGGGGAGTACATTTTCAACCTAATTCTAGTCTTTAGTCTGATGACTTTCTGCTCTTTAGTCTGATTTTACTATTTCCTAAGTCACCTCCTCCCGCATCATAGCCTCCACCACGTTTCTGTCCCTGATGGCTATCTTCTTTCTTCTTCTTTTGAAAGAGTTGTTCCATGCTTGCCTTGTATGGGACCACGTGCCTCGCACGGGATCACTTGCATTGCACGGGATCACTGATGTTAGATGGAATCACTGAACCAGAACATCAACACCTGAACAATACAGATATAAAAAACACTACAAATCCTTAAAACACCAAGAGACAGCCGGGCGTCGAGCTGTTCCATTTGACTTTACACCTTATTTTCATATCCTTAAGGTGTAAAGTAACAGCCGGGCGTCGCCGTTTGGTGGTTTAAGCGTACCTTTCTGCATGTCGTCGTCCATCCGCCGGATGAGCCAGGAGATGACGTGGCTGGCCTGCAGGTCAAAATTGTCGTGCGGACCGAACACGTTGTACGGGATCACCGACGTTGCATTAATTCACTGGCATTGCACGGATCCACTGACGTTACATGGGATCACTGATATTGCACGAACCCACTGAAGTGGCATGGGTTCACCTTTGTTGCACGGGATCACTGACCTTGCATTGCACGTGTTCCCCGACGTTGCATAGTTTCACTGTCGTGGCACTTGCGACGTAGAGGACTACTGACATTGCACGGGATCACTGCCATTACATGGAATCACTGACTGAATAGGCTACTATCAACATCTGAACAATACAGGCACATAACAAAACACCAAGCGACGTCCGGGCGCCGCGCTGTTCCATTCGACTTTACACCTTATTTTCAGACGTTTAAAATGTAAAGTCAGGTGTTTCAAGCGTACCTTTCTGCATGTCGTCGTCCATCCTCCGGATGAGCGCGGGGATGACGTGGCTGGCCTCCAGGTCGAAGTTGTCGTGCGGACCGAACACGTTGCACGGGATCACCGACGTGAACACGCGCCCGTGGCTCTCCGAGTAGCCTCTGAGGATTACAACATACAAACATTCCCAAGCTTGAGAGTACAAAAATAAAATAAACATTTCGATTTACCCCCGACTACCTCGGATTTGTAATCTGTACAACATTCTACTAGTCAAGCCCTTTCAATTGATGCCCATATTGAGGGAGTTGTGAAAAAATAAATGTATTTCGCTATTTTTGTGGCGGTGGCCATTTTGAATCAATATTAACCAAACATAGCTAAGAACCACCGCACGGAAATTGATCTTCAAATAAAAAAACAGCATCCAAATCGGTCCATCCGTATGAGCTCTACGGTGCCACAGACAGACAGATAGACAGACGTCGACGTCAAACTGATAACACACCTTTTTTGGTCGGGGGAAAATCTGAAATACAATGAGGTATGTACTACTCTACATCCCTAACTACTTACTATAAGCACATCTGAATTATCGATATACCAATGAATTCAATTAATTTAATTTGCAAAACATGGGTTGTACACGTGTAATATTGTGATTGTGACATCATATTGAAGCTATAAAGATACACAATGCTTTTACCTAACGACGAGGTCATTAGAGTAATACGCTTTTTCCAAAAAAAAATTAACTTGTAGGTACTTGAAAATACCTATTTATTATTTGAGTTGGAAGTTGATGGGAGTTAGTTAGTTTAGAGTATGCAATATCACATAGAACCGCGGTTTTAACCGCGTAATTCCGCGTTATTTCCAAAGAAATAACGGGAACGGGAATATTAATTTTAATGTTTTCCGTTATTTTTAATATTTCCTGAGAAATTACTGGGCTACGAGATAAAACACCTTATATCGCTGGGTGACGAGCGCAGTGCAGTGCTAGGTAATGATTTGGACTCTTGATGTTCCAATAGTTGCGAGTCACTGTGTTGTTATGTGGCAGGCGTGTTTACCATAAGGCACATGTCCTGCTCGTCTCGTCACTCTATACTATAAAATAAAGTGGCCAAGTGCAAGTTGGACTCGCCCATGAAGGGTTCCGTTGCAGCAAGTAAAATAATATACATAGTACACATAGTTCGGGTAGTTCGTTGTAACTTTGATCGAAGTTTTAATAGTAGTGTATTTATGACGTACTAAAAAAAACTACTCATCAGATCGAGTTCAAACCAATTTTCGTTGGTAGTTACATAGTAATGTACATCATATATTTTTTTTAGTTTTTTCATTCTCTTACTTTAGAAGTTATAGGGGAGGGACACATTTTACCACTTTGGAAGTGTCTCTCGCGCATATTATTCATTGTAGACAAAAATGATATTAGAAACCTCAACATCATTTTTGAAGACCTATCGATAGACCCCACACACGTGTAGGTTTGATGAAAATTTTTATGTTGAGTTTCAGTTCTCAGTATGGGGGGCAACCCTAATTTATCTTTTTTTTAATTTTTTTTTATAAAAATCTTAATGCGGTTCACAGAATAGATCTACTTACCAAGTTTCAACAGTAGTTCTCATAGTTTTGGCAAAAAGTGGCTGTGACATACGGACGGACAGACAGACAAGGGTTAAATAAAAAATAAATAAAATATAAATATTGGTGGACAATTCACACACAACACCATCTGACCCCAAACTAAGCAAAGCTTGTACGATGGCGGCCAGATAGCTGATATAATACTTATATAGTTTTAAATACATACTTATTATACATAGAAACACCCAGACACAGTGCAAACATTTGAATTCATCACACAAATATTTGCACTGGGTGGGGATCGAACCCACGACCCTCGGCTTCGCAGGCAGAGCTACTACCAACTAAGCCACGATTTTTAGGGTTCCGTTTTTACGTTTTACGGAACCCTAAAAATCGTTAAATGGAAATGTTGAACAACCTCGTTAGTGTTCATAGTAATGGATATGTTATCGATTATCTGAATTCAAGATTAACACATAGATAACTCGTAGAGAATTAATGAAACGTGTAAGTAGATAAATACATTCTTAATTAAATTTAAGACTGAAAATTATAGGATTAGGTATGCAGACTTGTAAGGGTATTGTGGTACTTTTTATCCCTTTATACTCAGTGGTTGTTTGTTTTATTTAGTAGGTACAGATTGACAAGACGAACACGATTTGTAAGTGATAAGCAACACGTCTGCCCATAATAGCAGTCACGTAGCAATTGGAACATGAAGAGTCCAAATCATTACCTAGCACTGCACCGTGCTTGTCACCCAAAGATACAAATTACATTATTTATCCCTATGCTGATTCGTTTGTTTGAAAACATTGCCCTTCAAACTTTGAACTACTTGGCGGTAAAATAACTGGCAAAAGGTGTGATACTTCCCCAGGCGGACACTCCAAAGAGTCCTACCACTAAAAATGTTTAAAAATTCCTGAGCGTGGTAACACTGAAAGTAGAATAATCCATCCAAAACAAAACAATCCAATCAAAACAATCCTACCATTACTTAAAGTATAAGACCCGGGCCACACCACGGGTCGTAGCTAGTTGACTACAGGCCCGTTGGTCAAAATGTTGGTCAAATGAACCACCAGGAGACCTCTGTATGTAGAAAGATAGAAGGGTATACAATAATAAGATTCAGCACCATGCCACAGAATAAATATTAGTACAGAAGCCACACTTACCAAAAACACTTATATAAATAGCGACTCTTGCTGGGACACAACAAAGTTCAATTCAGCTCGCAATACCTGTCGCGATTTTCAAATAAACATTTGCGCTCTTTCTAACGCGTAACTCTGTCCCTGTCTAGGGCGGAGGGTTTACGACATATCTAATAACAATATGCGCGGGAAACGTATTGCGCGAGCGCTCAGCCGTGCGTCCGACAACCGACTGTCACTTGTTCCCTGGGAGGAACGGTCTAGCGGTAGGCTAAAACCGCGCGACCTTGAGCGAGTGAGGGAGCACTGACCATGCCGTCACTTGTTAGCTGTCCAACTCAGTGCAGGCGTAGAGGGGGTTTGCAACCCTCGATATTTTCTCCTTGTCGCATGATTTTTGCACGGCATTGCGGAATAATGGATTAGAAGAGGTATTGAAACTATAAAAATCATGCGGCAAGGGGGAATGATCGAGGGTTGCAACCCCCTATCCCTATATTCACCAAAATGTTCACTTCACTACAATACATTTTGTTCAAGGGTATATATGTCTATAGTATCTAACCATGAAATGCTCACCTGTTTAAAACATCGATCATCCGCTTCGCGTAACTATACCCGAAATTCGACGAATGCGGCGGTCCATTGTGAACCTGGAAACAGGGTTTTGTCCCGATAAGGCGGCGTTTAAGTATTACTTATTGACACAGTCTATTATACCATACAGTCGTTCAACGAAGCCGTCTAGACACAGCAATCGTGCGGGGCGTTCGGGGTGAGACGCGGGAAGCGCGCTCCCGCCATTGCCCACATTACAACGTTAGTATTTCGTGAGCGCTGTTCAGTTTTCGGTTTTATTTACCCGTGTACCTCATCGGTGTTTCTTCCGAGATTAATGGCAATGAACTACTGGAGATCAACTCTCTTTCTACGAAAACGTAATTTCGAAATAAACTCGCGACTTTCCTACTCCGATTCTACTTTGATCCGTCGTTTTGTCTGTTTAAATGTTCTAAGCCTACTCTAATTAAAGTAAGCTTAGAACATTTGAAAGTCAAACAATGTTGTATCGGACGAAACCAAGTAGAACCGGAGTGGGAAAGACGCGAGTTTTTTTTCGAAATTACGTTTTCGTGGAAAGAGAGTAGACGTCCTGGTATTATTTCTTTATACTGTGGTATTAGTAACGGCTCGTCTAGTCGAGAGAATGGCAACTGCTGATCCGGAGCTCCCGGTTCGAATCCAATGCGCACCACTGTGTTATCGAAGTCATGTGCGTAATGCCGCAAACCTAAAAACTGTGAATGGAAACATCATGAGGAAAACTACAAGTACCTAGGTACTAAATAAAGATTCTAGAATCTTTCAAGGTTATGCGTCATCCACCAAAACGCCAGAATCTCATCTCATCTGCCAGCATGGTGGATTATAGCCCGATTCTCTACTTGCGAGAGAAGGCTCCGAGTCCGCGTCGATTAATTTTGTCGTTTGGTGACCGATTACCAGCTGTCGCACAGTTTTTGAATGGCTACCCAGGAGCTAAGTTACGGCTGGTCTAGTCGGGAGAACGGCAACTGCCGATCCGGAGACCCCGGGTTCAAACCCCACACGCACCACTGTCTTTTCCAAGTCATGTGCCTAATGCCGCTAACTTAAAACGGTGAAGGAAAACATCGTGAGGAAACCGACATGTACCTAGAATCTTTCGAAGTCATGTGTCATCCACCAACCCGAACTGGGCCAGCGTGGTGGATTATGGCCTTAACTCTCTCCTTGACTAACCTAACTTCTCCTCTCGAGAGAAGGCCCCGAGTCCCAGCAGTGGGAACGTTTAGTGGGCTGTTGATGATGATGATGGCCCAGGAGCTACCAAGGAGTAAGGGTCTCACCATGGTCTCATCGATGGGGTACGTGGTCTTATCGGGGAAGATGCAGGTGGAGAGACAGGAGACCACTTTCTTCACGTTGTATTTGTGGCTCGCGTGTAGAACGTTCTCGTTTATCGCCATGTTTTCTCTCTGGAATTCAGAATAGGGATGTTAAGTAGTGGTAAGACTCTTAGCAGAGTCTGCTTGGGGAAGTACCACACCTTTGTCAGTTATTCTACCGCCAAGCAGTAATGTGCAAACATTACTGTGTTCCGGTTTGAAAGGCAATGTTTCCAGAGAAATTACAGGGCTTAGAGATATAACAACTTAGATCTCTGGGTGACGAGCGGAGTGCAGTGCTAGGTAATGATTTGGACTGTTCATGTTCCAATAGCTGCGTGTCACTGTGCTGTTATGTGACAGGCATGTTGCTTACCATCAGGCACGTGACCGGCTCGTCTCGTCACTCTTATTAAAAAAAAAATGTTAAACACTAATCACAATTATTTAATGTTTAGTGTTAATTTTACGATAGTTTGTATTACTAGAATATTGAAAACCACATTGTTATAATTTAATATTACGTCGTAAATGTATTAGAAAAGATTTTAAATGCTATATTTCTGTTGTCACGTGACTAGAAACACCAATACGACTTATTACGTCACTAACCGCAAAACAAGCTATCAAAAACTGTAACTATACTGTTTACTTTTCTGCATTTTTATCATAGTTTGCGATCTTAGCGATAACGATTTTGATTGTATGTATTCAAGTAAATATAAGAAAACACATAAACCGGACAACGGACATACATTCATGAATCGCGACCAATATAATAATAAATAATAATAAATATTTGTGGACAATTCACACACAACACCGTCTGACCCCAAACTAAGCAAAGCTTGTGTGATGGCGGCCAGATAGCTGATATAATACTTATATAGTTTTAAATACATACTTATTATAGATAGAAACACCCAGACACAGTGCAAACATTTGAATTCATCACACAATGTTTTGCGGGTATTGTCGTCATGTCAGTCGTTAGTGTTTTAGCGGGAAAATTCCAAATTACTTTATTACTGTATATTTAGATATTTACTCCTAGCAAATACTAATGTCTTTAAATACAATATTTTTTATAGTAAACAAGTGTCAATTCTTAAAAAAGCAATTCCGAAAAATTGTTAACATCCTTTTATTAGCAGGTTATAAATGCGAAAGTTTTAATGTTTGTTGCTAAATCACATCGGTACACATGAATGGATCATCTGGGGGTCTACAGGTCTACACCGCCTTACTAAAACTTTGCTTTGCTACAGCTTTCTTTTTTTTTTAACTTGAAATTATAGAGATAGTAATATCAAAGCCAAAGCCGATTGCGATAGGCGGTGGAAGGAAGGCGATGGGTTGAAATTTGGAACACAGAATATAGTATATTGTTACATACTACATTGTTTTACTTATATACATAAGACTACTTTTATATTTATACTTCTATATTGTTATACTCGTATACATAATAGTACATTATGATATAAGTGCGCTAAGTTGATAATTACAGCCGAGGCGTTATTGCTAGCTCGAGCCGAAGGCGAGAACTATAATTAGCAGAGGCTGTAATTATCAAAGCGCACGTATGTCATACGACGTTTTATAACATATTTGCGAGGAACTTTTTATCCTGGCACTTAAGTAGACACTTCCTCTAAGATTTTTGTATCGCTTTGCACTTGTTCGCCACATCGCATCGGTTGAAGCGACGTCGACGATGCGGTCTACGATGGGGCACGCTTACCAAGTGCTTATCGAGTCGACTGTGAATCGATATTCACACCGACTTCGACTTTCGACTTGATCACACCCAGCTCATAATATAATTTGTAAAAAATATAGGTATTTATCATAAATATAATATTTATAAAATAAATAATAAATTTGACTTTATTTTTTCAAAATTGCTTATGGCGTTGTATTTTCTCTTTCTTTTATTTTGCTCAAAATTAAGACATAAGCAATTAGGAAATTATGTAAGGACGGCGGTTAACTTCCGCACACCGTCATATGTCATATGGTCATAAAACAGTTGTTATGCTGCTGTTCTGCATTTTTTATGTACTTAAATAGGTTTATTCTAGACCGCCATCTCGCCTGATGTTAAGCTACGATATGGTTTACCTACAATGAAACTGAATCGGTTTCATCGATATCAGTAGACGCATAGAATTTAATTTCTGTGCGTCTTTCGCACTTACCATATTAGTAGGTTATTCATTTGTATTAAAATTATCGATGACTAATACCCAGTACTCATTTTATAATGCGTTTTCTATTACAAGGTAGAATAAAGCAAGTCATTGCGAATGTACCGCTACAGTATAGAAATCACATCAAAACACCTCGCCGTATCTAACTGATAACGAATGTTCCGGTGATAAAGGATATATAATTTGTAAAATCTGACAAAAACTGTACAAAACTTGCTATGATTGAATAGAAGGTATCTTTTTTTTAAATACGAGAGTGACGAGACGAGCACGACGTGTACCTGTACAACACACTTCTTGTTTATAACAGCACAATAATAGGCGTGGCGACTAAAAAAACGAATTAGTCCGTCAGTTAGATTATTAAATAAAACCGGCCAAGTGCGAGTGCGACTCGCGCACGAAGGGCGAAAACCTTTTTGAAGTGAAAACTTCTTTAGGCGCGCCTAGACAGATTTTTCGTGGGGTGTAATTTGGATTCTACCGTCACGCGCAGGTATGATAAGAAATCTTCGGGTAAACTCGGGACCTTGGTGATTGGGCATCTAGAAATGCGTCAGCCAATGGGAAATGCTGAAAGGGCCTCGCAATCATGGCATGGCCATCTAGAAATGCGTGAGCCAATGGGAAATGCTGACGCATTTCTAGATGGCCATGCCATGATGGCGAGGCCACGCCCTCCGGTTACGCCCGTGTAGTTTCCAAGGTAAGCTATCAAATTCTGAGTTAATAAGTTTTCACTTCTATCGGCAGTTCCTATGACTGCCAATTTTTTTTTATTGTATGGGTTAACCCTTAACTATTTATTTTATTTTAAATAATAATATTTAAAGAGAACATAAAACTAAATATTCTGTGAATAGTTAAAGCGTGTATCTGATATTACCGTTATTAGTATCGAGCAAAAAACGGTAAAAATCAAGTTTGTTGTTTGGGATAAATATTAATTTTATTTTAATTTTAGTATTTGTTGTTTTAGCGGCAATAGAAATACATCATCCGTGAAAATTTCAGCTGTATCATCGTTATTGAGATACGGCCTGGTTACGGACGGACAGCGAAGTCTCAGTAATAGGGTCCCTTTTTTACCCTTTGGGGAAACCTATAAATGTTGGACACGTATTTTTTCTTTTGTTTCCGTTATTTTCCTGGCATAAAAAGTAGCCTGTGTTAATCCAGACCATTGTCTATTTCTCTTTTCAAGTAACAAACATGCATACATACAAACTTTCGCATTTAAAATATTACTAGCAACGCCGCGCGGTGTTACCCGCGTAGTTCCCATTATTTTGCTGGGATAAAAAGTAGCCTATGTGTCTTCATCTTCCGGACTATAATCTACCTGTATTCTAAGTTTCAGCCCGATCTGTTCATACGTTACTACGTGATTGAGCAACAAACATCCAAATACCCAAGTATCCAAACGTTGACATTTATAATATTAGTAGGATAGTAAGAAGTAGGACTATTAGAATTACTCACTAGTATTGTGTGTCAATTAGAAACCATTGTGTATTAAAATTCTTGATAAGATCTTACAGAGATAAGAACTAATTACAATTGGGTGTAATAAAAGCATAACAACTATTCTTGGAAATTACATTATCTGGTGGTCGCCACGTGGTTCAAATTCACCACAAACCAATATTAATCTATTCTCAATTGACCACAGACCCTAACAATCAACGAAAGAGTATCTAATCTCTATGTGTGTATATCAAATACATTTTTGTAGTGAAATCTTCTTTTGGTGCACCGTATACTGATTTTTGGTGGTCTGTGAAATGAGATCAAGCGTCACGCTCGTGAATTAAAGAAAACTTCGGGTGAACTAGCAATTATTTTCTAAATAGCCAAGGTGTGTTACCATGGTTACCATTACATATCTAACCAAGGCGGTCTAGTCTAGATGGCCATCCTTAGAATACTTATTTAAACGACAATGCTTTGAAGATTTATTCCAGACTAGGAGTACTACCTGGTTTCACCCACGTAGTTTCCAAAGTGTGCTATCAAAATCTGATTTATATGTTTTCACTTCTTTCGGCAGTCCAAATGACTGTCATGAATTTCTATAGTATAGAGTGACGAGTGAGAATACAGGCTATCTGGCCAAGTGCAGGTTGACATATACTTGAAACATGTTTTTCTTGGAGCATGTTGGTTTTCTCACTATGTGTGTTCATTCATTAAAAATGTTTAAATCCTACTACAATTAACAATGTCAATGTTTGGATGTTTGTTGCTCAATCACGTCAGAACGTCCGAACGAATCGGCTTGAAATTTGGGACACAAAAGATAGAGAGACGTACTTCTTAGCATTCCATGGATTCACCGTGCGGGTGCCGGGTCCATCGTGTGGCAGAGAGAGAAATTTTGAGTAGACCCCGAGACTTGTGACTCGGGCGTAGGTTTAAAAGGGGCCCCTAATAAGATATAAGATAATAAGAAGATGCCCCTTATTTCTGGCCTAATAAGGGGCCAGAAATAAGAGAGACGAGACGAACTTCTTAGCATTCCATGGATTCCGTGCCATGGTTCCATGGATGGACTTGTGACTCGGGCGTAGGTTTAAAAGGGGCCCCTAATAAGATATAAGATAATAAGAAGAAGCCCCTTATTTCTGGCCTAATAAGGGGCCAGAAATAAGAGAGACGAGACGAACTTCTTAGCATTCCATGGATTCCGTGCGGGTGCCGGGTCCATCGTGTGGCAGAGAGAGAAATCTCGAATAGACCCCAAGACTTGTGACTCGGGCGTAGGTTTAAAAGGGTCTCCTTTTGGTGACGTACGTCAACACTCACCTTCACTACTCGTATTTCTCTCCCTGCCCAGCCAAATCCGATATCAGGCTACTTTTTATCCCGAGAAAATAAAGGGAACGGGAACTACGTGGGTAAAACTGCGCTGCTAGTAAGTATGTAATAATAAACTTGTAAGTGTGCTCTTAAAATTATGGCTTTCAGATGTATTAGCCAGTAACATTCTCTAGTTTGAATGCTAACTAAAGCCTATTTACACCAAAAGATCAACTAAAAGGTAACCTTACAAAGAAGTCCAGATTATGCGCCATGTTGTGGAAGAGCCCCCCCACTTTAGCAGCGAGGTGCACCACATGGGTGGGCTGGTGGAGCTCAAACAACGCCTCTGTTGCTGCTCTATCTCTGAAACAAGAACATTTTTAAATGTACCCCACGTTAATAACAAATACAAAAAAAAATGGCAGTCATAGGAACTGCCCATAGAAGTGAAAACTTAAAACTCAGAATTTGATAGCTTACTTTGGAAACTACGTGGGTGTAACCGGAGGGCGTGGCCTGGTACTCATGGCATGGCCATCTAGAAATGCGTCAGTATTCCTCATAGGCTCACGCATTTCTAGATGACCATGTGATGATGGGTAGGCCACGCCCTTTCAGCATTTACCATTGGCTGACGCATTTCTAGATGGCCAATCGCCATGATCCCGAGTTTACCCGAAGATTTCTTATCATACCCGAGCGTGACGGTAGAATTCAATTTACACCCCACGAAAAATTTGTCTAGGCGCGCCTAAAGAAGTTTTCACTTCAAAAATTGCAGCAAATATGGTAAATGCAAAATATTGTACAGGTGGCACATGTATAAAATATCCTAAAGTTTAAGTTTTTATTCACACAGACATATTCTGAGGCCTAACATAGTCAAAGCAATGATGTCCAGAAACTTTATTCTCTCATTTATTCACACATTTTGTGACACAATGATTCCAGTGAAATTACAGGGCACGTAGAGAAAACATCTTATATATCTGGGTGAGGAGTCCAGTGCAATGCTAAGTAATGATTTAGACATTTTTTGTGTTCCGATAGCTGAGTGTCCCTGTGCTGTTATGGGCTGGCATGTGCTTCACGTCATGCACATGCCCTGCTTGTCTTGTCACTCTATACATTAAATAAATAGTACATTGATGTCATTTTAAATTGAAATCTATACTAATATTGTAATGCTGAAGAGTTTGTTTGTCTCGTCACTATAGTCTATACCAGGGGTCGGGAAGTAGTTTTAGGTGCGGTCCTGATGCTGAATGAAAATTTTAACGAGGTCCAGAAAAAGAAACTGGTTGTAAGTTGAAGTTAGATTCTACGTGAAAAAAAAATTGTAACAAAGGTACAGTGTACCTATCTACATTTTATAATGTAGAGACAAACTTCTTAGCATTCCATGGATACACCATGCAGGTGTCGGGTCCATCTCGAAATCTCGAGTAGACCCCAAGACTTGTGACTCGGGCGTAGGTTTAAAAGGGGCCCCTTAGTGACGTACGTCAACACTCACCTTCACTACTCGTATTTCTCTCCCTGTCCAGCCAAATCCGATATGATCCTACTAGTGCAGCTTTAGATACTTGTTCTAGTATAGAACTTACTACACTTCTGGACAAGCCAAGGTCTTTAAGCAGGTTATAGAGATGTTGCTGGTATACCTCTCGCTCCTACTCAATACAATACAATATTTGGCGGTCCGAGGTTCAACCTTGCACACATTCTAAATCTGAGTTGGTACAACCCATTTTGGGTGGGAGGCTTAGCAACACGCACAGGTTCAGCTAGTATATTTATAAATGTGTGAATGGTTAAGCTGTATAATTAAATTTGACCCTGTTTGCATAATAACACATTAAAATTTAACAAATAAATACCAGTTTGAAATCATTGGAAATTAATTGAAATATTCTTAAATCACTTATTATACAACATTTGTTCAAATATTACTTGTAAATGTCCCAAAAATATATTTTATACCTTATCAATTAAAGTCATTTGATTTTAAATAAACTCACAATAACTTTAAGAGTGAACAGAAAAATACTAAGATTTTAAGTATCATCTTTGATCATGCTTCAAGTTGGTGGTCAAATATTATATATAATTACTTAACAAAATTTAGAATGGGACTTGATCTCGCATCACAAAAATGTAATCTCAAAATAGCAAATAGTAAAAGAATAACAAATCTAAATTCAATAGGCTAGTTGCCTGGAAGAGATTTCTCTCGGCAATTACCATTTGTGTTGCAAGTTCAAAAGTTTTTTACTTATTTCTGTTTTTGTCACAATAAAGAGTTTTCTATCCATCTAGATTTTTACCTCAAATCGCAATCCTTAGTTCCAAGGAATATCCACGTCTCTAGCCCGGTTTCCTGCTGGTGTTCCGACTCGACCACACTCCTTATGGCTTGACCAACAAGCCCTGATCCACCGGTCACCAAAATTACACATTTTTCTCCATTCATTTTAACTCTAAACATTGCATTTACTTTTAAATATGGAAGTAAAATAATAATACCTAATTTGAAAATATATTATTACACGTCACATTGACTAGTAGTACACTAGTAGCTAGTAGATAAAAGTTATAGTTATATTTGGGTTAGTAACTTAGTCAATGATTTTTGTTGATATGGTTATATTGATAACACTTGGAGTGTTTGAGTACTAAATTTATTAAATAAAAAACAGCAACTTTGCGCCTAGTTTGTAGAAAGTTCTACTAATATTTTATTATTTATGTGTCGAAGATCCGTTCTACCGTTTTTATTTATCAAGTTTTACTGTATGTACACTTCCATTTCTTTCTGCATTTCAAAATTTCAGTGATTTCGTGTTTCCTATGGATTAGGGATGGGAAAACTTTAAAAGTCACCCACGTATTTATTACGATAGATTCCCACGTATGTTCGATATTCTGACAAAATAGCCTCCAAAACAGACCCCGTTTACATTATTCCAGTGCAGCGACCGAATCCAGCGCTGGATTTCTTACTGGAATAATGTAAACCAGTACTGGAATCCAATGGCACTGGATTGATGCTTTCCAGTGCCGGTTTCCATTATTCCAGTTAGCAATCCAGCGCTTGATTCGGTCGCTGGACTGGAATCATATAAACGGGGTATATTGTTAGAAGTAGTTTAGATGAAAAATGTAACTGCTATTTATTTTGTAAAACTAATACGAAATGAAATACATTAAATACATTATATTACATAAGTGATACAATTTGTATCACTTATGCGTAAAATCTTTTTAAGTAACAAAATTATGAATAATAATATCCATTTTTCATTTTCCATTCAAAGTTAACACGAGATAGCTCACTCGTGTATCTGGTGTAATACTTTGTTATAGCATATTCGGTAGCGATGCAAAGAGCTTAACTGCCACAATCCACGTAATCCTAATCACATATATCTCTGTTACAAGAACAAAATAAAATAAATTGATTTACCACTGACGTATCTCAGATTTGTAATAATGTATGATAATGTACAACATTCTACTAGTCAAGCCCATTCATTTGATGCCCAGTTTGAGTGAGAAGTGAAAAAAGAAATGCAATTAGAGATCATGTAATGGCAGCCATTTTAGATTTGAAAGGAGACGGCCCATTTTCCATGGGCATTTGCCCCACAGAAAAAGTGCAAGAGACTTGACCAAAATTGGATCATTGTATAGGATTTTTAATATATATTGAGGAACCGTTTATGTTTTTATCCTGCATAGCGGGGTTTGAAAGATATCAACTAAAACATTGAAAAAAAATAACGCCGCAAGTAGGTAATCAAGAACGTGATTATGTACTTACTACTAAAAGAAGGTAGTAAATTCATTTCTTTGCGACTTAGGTACTGTGCTCAAAATATTGTCGACTCAACACAGAAAACGACCGGAGATTCGGCCAAACCACAAAAAAAATACGAAACCTTTACTACGAAAATTAAAGAAATTCCATGTGTTGTGTGAGTTTCGAGCGAATCGATTTTCGAACGAATTCTTACTGTACGTAAACTTCAACTAAACAATAAAAGAGAAAAACATGGCTGACTTTGACTATAATCTGTACACATAGGTACAAATAATAAGAATGTTCAAATTGGGTACTGACCTACTGACCCAAAACCCGAAGACAAATTACTAACTAAACCTTAACAGGCTTATTTAAATTCACAAAAACTTCGCAAGCGTGTTTTAGCGCCGTACAACGCCATCTAGTTTGGTTTTATGGAACTACAGTACCAATACAAAATTACTTATACATAGTAATTCAGGTACTTTTAAATCACCAATTTGCAATCCCCGCTTGGCAGGTTAGTATTGAATGTACAGTTTGAATTATTTAATTATATGTTATTTTAATTAAATAACTTGTTTAGGTCTCCGGGGCTAATTAAGTACCTAAACTTGAAACGACTTGGGGCAGAAATGAGCCGTCTCCTTTATCATACACTATGACACTCATTGCACTCATAGCACTCACTCATACACATCACTCATATATTATATAACACTCATAGTAAGGATGTTACGGAGCTTCGACTCCAGACTCCGATAAGTCGGAACTTCCGATTATAATTACACCTTCGGTTCCGACTACAGCTCGGAAACTTTTAAAACTGAGGTTTTAATCGGAGGTAAGTTGTATAATTATATATTTGAGATAACCCCTTATTGTGGTGGAAAGTAAATGAATATACAAAATCCCAACCCCTTAAATCAATTAAAAATAAATGCCCGCCAATGTTTATCGAGTCCACGTGTTTGACAAAATAATGTTTTATTTGTCTCCAATAAAAATATCGCTCCTGCCACCACTTCTGATCCTACCTATGTCTCAGACTTCGATTTCGACTCCAGTTCCGACTCCGATAAACCATATATAAAAACTCCGCTTTCGGTTCCGATAAAATGACCTCCGTTATATCCCTGGTTCATTGTGTATTCTACTAGTTAAGCCCTTTCATATGAAACACATATTGAGGGAGATTGTAAATAAATATTTTGTCCGCCATTTAAGAAAGCCATTATGAATCGATAACACAAGCTAAAAACCACTGCACAGAAACTAACCTTAAATTTAAAAAATCGCATTCAAATTGGTCCATTCGTTTGAGCTTTACTGTGCCACAGATAGACACACACACATACAGACAAACACATAAACAGACAGAAGACAGGCATCGAGGTCAAAACGTATAACACTCTTTATTGGTCGGGGTTAAAAACAGCAAGGAGTGCGGTGCGGGGTCTATGGACTAATGGTCGGATCTCGTAACGAACTTTATAAACGGCTACATACATAGCAAAACATGTCAGTAAGTCTTATTCACTTGACTAGTTCCTAGTTCACACTGTCACTGAGTCTGCTCAGTGCCATTTGCTTCGAGCATGTATGTAAAGTGCGTTTTGGAACTTATTACTAAAACGTAATTTTATCGATTTCTGTAGAGCTGAAAATAACATTGACTGACATCCCTACAAAATAGCCAGCTGGCCCAGAGAATAAAGTCTAATGCCAATGTCATCATGTCACTGACTTTATTGTCAAATGGTAAAATTCCATAAACAAGAACCAAGTTTTATTAATTTTGACTAGGAAACATCTTTGGAAACATCCAACACAAATTCATGAAAATGTCATTCTTTGATCCAAATGAGTGCCCATCAAAAGTTGAAAAGTTCCGTAGGTTTTTTTAAATATAATAAATGACCCGTTTTATAAACCCACTTTCTTAATTGCGTCACAGATGTTAACGCCATCTATAAAGCCTGTAAATATTATGAACGTTAATATTTGGATGTTTGTTGCTCAATCATGTCGTAACGTAACGGATTGAGCTGAAATTTGGAACACATATAGCTTATAGTTAAGAAGAAAACATAAGCTTTTTACCCCGAAAAAAAAAAGGGGAACGGCAACTATAAAGTCAAAACCCTGCTAGTATGTTATAAATCGGGCATTTTCACACACTACACATCATTCGCACGTGGGCTGTGAATTGAGCTCAAACGTCACGTTCGTAAATATAACTTCGAGAAGAAATCTTCGGGTAGAAGGTAAACTCAAACTAGGGATGGACATTTGTAGATGGTCATGGCGTGTTACCAAGTTACCATGGTTATATAACATATAACACATTTACACAGCCATCTAGTCTAGATGACCATGCCTAGAAGGCTTATTTTATAATTATGTACACGATAATGCCACATTATAAAGAAATACTACTAGTAGTTAATCGTCTTTGATCTTGGGAGAAACGCCGATAATGTCTAGACACGGTTAGGGTTGTCACAAACACCAAATACAACCACCAAAATAAAGTTTAAACATACGGAAGACGTAAACCCTGAGCCATACTAATATTGTGATGTAGGCAAAACAGGAGCGCGCTTCCCGCGTCTCACCTCGCACGCCCGCACGATTGCCCCATCTAGACGGTTTCGTCGAACGACTAAAATATGATTTAAAAGACTGCGATAATGCTTTGAAGATATATGCCAGACTAGACTAAAAACCCGCTTAATTTACAAAGTGAGCTAGTAAATTCTAAGTTATAAGTTTCCACTTCTACTGGCAGTCCCTATTTTAGACTGCCAATTTTTTTAAATTGTTAAGTTTTAGAAGATTTCTCAATTTTCCGTGTAAGATTGGGGGAGGGGAGGGTTATGTCTATTGTGAGTGCTCAATGTTTATAAATAATTTAAAAACGGTGAGGACTTTTTAGTAGGTAGCAGAAATATTATGGGCTCGCGACACTGACATGAATGTGGAGTCGGTGCAGTAAGGTGGAAGGTGCGTGTTAGACGATTTTTGGAAGGATGTAATCTTGAGAACTGGCGTCACTAACATGCGTAATAGTGGTACGTCTGTAGTCTGTCATGTGACTTATTGTGTAGGTAACATTAGTGTTGTCTAATACTAAAATTCAATGTTATAAATTAATTCTTTATCCAGCCTTTTATCAGTTACAATTATAAAACAATTAAGTACAATTATTTATAGTATAGAACAACTTAAAATTAAACTTAAACCCAAAATAATAATTATAAATAAAGATGACAAATAAATTTTATGTTACAAGTTATTACATAACCCGCCCTGGGTGGCGATTCTGAAACCATTCGGTTGCATCCGACACGGAATCTCATCTCTCGGTCTTTGTTTTATCTGTTTAACATGACAAAGACCGAGAGATGAGATTCCGTGTCGGATGCAACCGATTGGTTTCAGAATCGCTACCCTGCGCTGTTCCTGGCGCAAAGGAGCCCAAAATGCTGGCAGCATTGCCCCGTTGAATGAGGATCAGTAAAGTTATAGCAAATTCAATAGATCTATCATCCACGTTATTCTCTATGACATAAGGATCATATATCTTTTTGAATTATCCAAATCGGACCATTAATTACGAAGATATTAAATAATAAACATATACCGTTCCTGTCGCTAAAAGTCAATGCACGCGGGAGCGTGTGACGTCACTGTGACGGAACCGAGCGCGGCCGGCCGGTCGGCCGGTACATTCGACGTAGCAGCGGCGATGCGCGACTCTGTTGGTCCCTAATATTTGGCAATTTATTTACATAAAGTGTTGTTGGAGTGTATTTTGTGATACTTAAGTATAAAACGTACATAAGTAATATGAGTACTAATAAAGTAGAAGCGGGTTTTGTGCAAGCTCAGTCAGATAATCTTCCAAAAGTGGATTCTTTTATGGTATTTGATTATCTAGGTAATCATTCCAAGTTCACTAGCGTTGAAATCCGTGGTTGGAAACTACAAAGGTAAGGATGTTGCTTATTTATCTACGTACGTAGGTACTTATTAGTAATCTTTAATTTGTTAGTTAGTGGTTAAAAAATAATTCGCGAAATGATCTAATGATCTACATATATTATGAATGAACGAAAACAACTATTTCATTTACATTCGATAGAATATACACTACTCTTAAGTTCTGAATATGTCCCTGTACCTACACTTTACATTCATTTTATTACACCTGCCTATGTAATAAAGTGAATGTAAAGTGTAGGAGGTACAGGGACATATTCAGAACTTAAGAGTAGTGTTTATACTATCGAATGTAAATGAAATAATTGTTTTCCTTCATTCATGTGTAGATCATTTCGCGAATTATTTTTTAACCTACTTGCGCTTTATTTAGTGCATGGTTCTCTCACTTGCTGATCTAGGTATGACAGAATCCAATATAAGATGTCATGGCTGTTTTTTTTGCCATCTCGCGTTTTGTTACAAATCGTTCGTTCAGTATGTACTTAGGTAGGATGACTTGAATATAAAGCAAAAACATTTTTTATGCATATATTTTATTTCTGTTTTATTTTTATAACCCACGACGCAACGCAGACGGTCTATGCGTTTGGGGGGGGGGGGGGATGTTTGTTTGTGCAATTCATGTCGCCATTTTTGTCCAAGACTACTTGTCTGATTTTGATGCAGTTTTCAGTTATGGGTTTGGGTTTGATTGGTGCATGTTCTTAGATAGGTGTTACGGTAACAACTAACCAGGAGCCGCTGAAGCAAACATTGTTTGTTCCATGTTGCCATTTTTCTCCAAAACTACTAGTTCTATATCTTGTCTTTTCTTATAACCTGGTCGGTCAATTTTCTTTTTTTGAGGCTTTTGACATTCAAACTTATGAGGCAAAACTCCTTTCTTCAGTTTAAGCTTTCCTCCAACCAACTTAAACTTTACGTAATTTTCCATATCTTCTTCCAACTGAAATATAAAAATACTAGTTAAGCCCCGCTGATGATGATGATTGAAACCTTGGTAATCGGTTATGTTCGACCAAGCGGACTGCGCTACGTGTGTTACAATTTATGCGAGTGTTATATTAGTAGGATATATGGATGTAGTTGCTTCTAACAGTAAGGCATAGCTGAGGCAGAAACATAAATGCACCGCTGTTGTGTAGATGATTAAAAAATAAATAATATATCATTCACTCTTTGATTTTTACCTAAGTACGTTTCTGTGCTTTAACCTTGGAATATTACATAGAAATAAGAACGGGCAAATATGTAGGTACGTAGGTTTATACACAATACTCAGAAAAAGTAAGAAGGTATGTTTCTATTAATACAGCAGCTTAAAATAAGATAAATAGAAAGGTACACTGCACTTAATACCTAGTAGGTACCACCTTATTTTAATAAATATCAACCAAATAATAGGTATAGTTATGTAGGTACTCACATCGAAATGATCTTCTCAGCAATGTCTTGTAGCCTGGGCAGAGGGTGGAGTTTTATGATCTCTTTTTACAACCGAATACCATTTTTTACGAAGTTTTGGGTCTTTCGGCACGTTAAAAAATAGTTTTTCTGGCGTTTTAATAGAATTATTTATACATTTTGGCACTATACAATATTTATACATAGTTTATAAAGTGAATTACATACAAATCGGACACTTAATTTGTTTTAAAGTCACAATTAAAGAAACAAAACACTGCGCGCCTTATCGCTGCCAACGGCTAACTGGCGGCGACCGTCACAGTGACGTCACAGCTATCGCGACGGCCACTCGGTGAACTTCGCTAGTAATTCGGTCATAACTTCATAAATTTTTGTCGTAGAACAAAAATTTTTACACTGTTTGTTAAGGATTTCTTAGCTCTATAAATCTGCATACTCAACTAAAAACGTTACGGATCCTCATTGCAATAGAAATCCGCAAAGGATTCTACCAGAAACGAGCCAGACCGGGCGTACATGACGCCCGTACATGATGTTATAAATTGACATTATATTATGTGACTGATAATTTCTTTGTTAATAAAATATTTAATGCAATTCCTGTCTTATTATGTATGCAAATCATAACAAATTTAAGTTATTACATACAACATTGCAAGGATATATTTAAGCATATAGTCAAGCATTTTTTTTTAATCCATAAAATTTTGTGTTTCGTTTGAAACAGCGAACACCAAAAATAGAAGGGGATTCCAAATTTGAAATTCGTCGGTGACTCATTCAGTCCCGCAATTTAAAAATAACACCGATTTAGTCTATGCGTGAATTCTTGCAAACGATTGGCCAATCAGCCGGCAGATTCGTTTCTCGCTCCGAAAACGCTAGCCATGGGTCGTTACGCGTTCTGGCAATCACGAAACTATTGACTGCTATTGCTGGTAATAGCGGTTTCTGAGACTATTTATTCTAATAAATAGTTTTTAGGTCGGTTTTTAGTTATTCTCCATAAACGTTTTCGAAAGATCACACGTTATTTTGAGCAATACAGAAACCGGTATTGCTATTATCTCCACGTGGTTTTTATTTCCAGTGAATTTTAAAATATTAATTGAAATATTAGATTTATTTACATTAAAATACTTGCGTTTAAGCGAGACATTTTGAACAATTGATAAAAAGACAATATACCTACCTAAAATAATGCAAAATATAAATTTACCCTTAAATACAGAACTAAAAACAGTTTCTAGTTAGGATTATAGTTTATTTTTAGTTTCAACTAAAATTCGAATTAAAGAAAGATTTTTTTTTTTTTTATTTGATTTTTTATTTAAAGAGTAACGAGACGAGCAGGACATGTGTCTGATGGTAAGCAACATGCCTGCCACATAACACAGCACAGTGACACGCAGCTATTGGAACATGAAGAGTCCAATTCATTACCTAGCACTGCACTGCGCTCGTCACCCAGAGATCTAAGATGTTATATCTCTAAGCCCTGTGATTTCTCTGGAAACATTGCCCTTCAAACCGGAACACAGTAATGTTTTCACATTACTGCTTGGCGGTAGAATAACTGGCAAAGGTGTGGTACTTCCCCAGGCGGACTTAGTCAAGAGTCCTACCACAACAATTTGACTCTATCCAGTATCCACGAGTGCCCTTGAACTTTGGTTCTCACGCAAAAATATTTTCAAAACTGTTTCTATTTTAGCACCTATACTCAAGTGGCAATATTTCGATACCTATTCAAACAAATTACTTTGAAAAGATCATCCCGCTCTTGCTTAGTGTAAATTACGATCATGCTATCCTAGTCACACCTCGTACGTTTCTCGTAGCAAAAAACGCTGCGATCCCTTGGCGTCCACTTAATACAATAGCTGTATCAGTGATTCAGGTACAAATATCGTCGAGTCGCACAATTTCGTTGCTGTAGCTGAAGTAATAGTTACTAGTCATAGCTACGATAGCTGTTTGTATGCGGCATCACGTTACTACGATGCGAGATCGAGTTACTCGTCTGTAGCTGGTTTGTAAGAATCACTGGTTTTTGCGCGCTCCGATAGCGGTTTTTGGCTGTAGTAGAAAAATGCTGCTATTGTAACTATTGACGTCGCGTAACGACCACGACTAGAAAACGCCAAAAAATACGCTTTCAAACCAAAATGGAGGATTTGTCGGTCGAGGTGTACGGTGAAAATGGTGCTTATTATAAGGTTTGTAAATTGTGAAGTACGCTGAAATACTGTTGTGAAGAAGTTAATATTGAAAGTGTGAAGAACGATCCATTAATTCCACTCCTCAGTGTCCAGTTGAAGGCTATACTTGCAAAAATATTTTCCGGGAAGATCATCACGGCTGGAATGGACGCCATGTCCGTCTGACAGGGCGTGATTTTTCCATGTGTTGTAATAAATACTGCACTTTCTATATTTTTAGCAGCAACCACCACGAAAAGGAACTGAAGCGACACGTGCCACTTTCATTTGAGTGCTCATTTCGATGTATTTGACCTAAATAGCCTATTTCAAGCGCATATATTAAATTGCCGAGTTTTGTAAATGTTTCAAAATCTCTTTATTTTTAGGCCATTGTCACCGACGTGCTCGACAACGAGGTTCTGGTAACCTTTGAAAATGAGTAAGTATCGTTTTTACAGCAGATTTAACACTGGAAATGGTCCGGCAGTAAGCATTTATTTACATTGTGTGTTCGTCCGATTTGTAGCTGGCAGCCCGAGTCCAAGTTTCCGTTCTCGCAAGTGTTCCTCCCACCCAAAGACACCGGCAAGCACACAGAGTTCGTGGAAAACCAAGAAGTGGAGGTTTTCGCGAGATCCAATGAAAAGGAAGCATGTGGGTGGTGGACTGCAAATATCAAGGTATTGAATTACAACAACATAGGCATGCATGCATTCACTAGTTACTGCTAACATATCAGCCTAATTTTAAATGCTGATCCTACTTCCTGCCTACTTCCTATGTTGTTTTATTATCCCTTGTAGGATTTTATTTTGTTTCCAATTTCATTGTGTGATCATATTTTTTTACTCAACAAGCCTTTGAGCACCAATTACACGCAATTTCGTATTTTTTACTACATTATCAGTCTTTTGTTTATGTCAAATCAAGATAGTGCATCGTGATAGTACAAAATTAGGTTATTAGAATGAATATTTTTCTACAAATTTGTTGAAAATATTATTTGCTTAGGTACCTACTATAAAAATTTGTAAATATATTACCTCAGGTAAAGTGTAATCTTGCATGTCTAGTATAAAAATAATTTCAAAACAACTACCATCTCTGTTTTCTAATAAGCTTTCACAACAGTAAACACTCTGACAACAATAACAACAAACAAAATAATACAATAGACTAGTTAAAGATGGAGGGAAAACTGCATCATATATTCTGCTCTACCGGCTGATTAATCTACTAATATTACAAACGAAAATATTGGAAGTTTGTTGCTCAATTGCATTGGAACTGCTGAACAGATCAGGTTGTAAATTAGAATACAGTCAGATTATAGTCTGGAATTACACAGGCTACTTTTTATTGTGGAAAATAACGGAAACGGGAACTACACAGGTATGACTGGGTGCTACTAGTCTGCAATGTATCTAGATAAGTGACAAATGTTAAGACCTAAGCTTGGCATGAGATGTGGCATTATAGTCTTTAATGGCTGATATAAATATGTTTATTTAGAATTCATTGTAATATAGATCAGTATTCTATGATTATGACAATGCACTGACACTGACGAAAACATGATAACACAATTATTATTATTTATTATCATAAATAGGTTCACCCTTGGATTCTATCTAGAAGTAATGTGATTATGCAACAAACAAAGACCTAGAAATTAGTTTACAAATGGAAGACAGATTATATCCATTGGGGAACACCTACATGCTGTGATGAATCACATTTCATAGTTTTGCTGTCTATATGTATGATAAAAATGGAGTCTGAAGTTATTATCAAGTTTTCAAAATGTTGACTATGAATCAGTGTTGCTTTTTCAAGTAGTGGACTCAGAAAACTTTCACAATGGCTTAAAATACCAAGCAAATAAACAGCCCACTAAATGTTCCCACTGCTGGGACTTGGGGGCCTTCTCTCGCAAGGAGAGAGTCAAGGCCATAATCCACCACGCCGGTCCAGTGCAGGTTGGTGGATGACACATGATTTTGGAAGATTCTAGATACATGGTGTTTTTCTTAACTATTTTAAGTTAGCAGCATTAAACACATGACTTCGAAAAGACAGAAAATACCAAGCACTTCATATAATTTTTGTTAATATTCAGATTTCTTTGCCTACTAGATCTTCAAGTTTTAAATATTGTGTCAGATCATGGTCAACATCATTTCCCTGATCCCACGGCTAGGTGTAAGACTTGTCTTACTACAACATAGTGTTAGGACTATTGCAGGCTCTCTTGGGAACTACCACACATTGGCCAGTTATTTCACTGCTGAAAAGTTAAGTGTAGACAACTGTATTTTGGTTTAAACGGCAATATTTCCAGAAGAATTGCCAAACAAAGAGACAATTTAATATTATATTATCTCTGGATTATGAGTACTGTGTTAGGTATTGATTTGAACTCTTCATGTCGGAATAGATGTGGCACTTTGTTGTAATCACATATTATATTATCATATCAGCAGCAACATGCGGTGTTGCCCTCATAGTTCCCGTTCCCGTTATTGCCGGGATTAAAATTAGCCTGTGTCCTTCCAGACTAATCATCTACATGTATTCCAATTTTCAGCCCAATCCGTTCTATGTTTTACGACGTGCTTGAGCAACTAACATCCATACATTGACATTTATAATATTAGTAGGAAGTTGCTTAACATCACACACGTCTGGCTCTTCCCATCACTGTATAAGTATTAAAAAGCTTCCAAGTAAAAAAATCAAAAATTAGCAAAATCTAAAAATAACCTAAGGAAGGCAAAATGAGCATGAAATATCTGCATTGAGAAAACAGGTCATTCACTTTATTGTTTATACCTACACCATTATATGTAGGCTAAAGTCCTTTAACAGCGTGTTTTCCCACATTACTCACATTTCAAGGTGTTTCCTCATTCGACTCAGGTAGGCACATCGAACCTCGATCATTCATTATCAATACTCCAATTCAATTTATTTATTTGCACCATTATTTCAAAAGAACACTTGGTAACGTCACTTGCAAATTAATAAATTATAGATAATTAATCTGTGTACCTACATAATAAAATAATACCAAAAAATAATGTCAAATAAAAACTAATCAGATGTAAAGGGGCCTTTGTCAATTAATTGCAACTGTAAAAAGGCTTTGTTCTGACAAAATACAAATTATCCAAATAATTAATACATACAGTAGGTACTTATAAAAATGTACATACATTAATGTCCAGTATTATTTGACTTTATTCAATAGTTCCAGTTTTGACATATTCCTTTTCCAAACATTACTGTCCTTTACAAAATCATCTACAGTGTAATATGCTTTGCCCATTAGGTAGGTTTTAATTTCAGTGTGTGTGTTCTCCTGTGTGTGCAACTATTGTTTTTCGTGGTCAAGGAAAAAACTCTTATAATCTTGAAAAATTTTTCCAAAAATGTTTGGTATTATGGTGCTCTATAGAGAACTGTGAACATTTTATATGCAGTAGTGCTACTGTAATGGATGAATGAAGGTCTCCTGAATCTTGCCTTAGTTTAATGATGCCGTTTGTAGTGGAGTGTGCAAACTTAAGCGACACTGATTTATTTAATGGCACATTCATATAACAGGTTATATGGAAATACGCTAATGCAACATATTCCGTAATTTTGACGTTCTGATTACAAACGAAGAGTCAAACCTCTTTGTGTTTGAGACATAGAACATGTCGCTTTTTCGAGTTATGAGGAGCCTGATAGAAAAAGGGCAAGGTGGTATTAGATCATGTAGCATGTAGATCAGATGATGCATCTAATAATTTCGGGTTTCGGCAATCTAATGTATTTCGGTGAGTGCCGAAATACATTAGATTAAAAACCAATAAACTTTACGGCGATGTTCTAAAAGTATTTATTATGTATTTGGTTATAAGATGTTCAATAATAGACACAGACTCTCAGATACGGTTTGTGCCATCAATTTTTACCATAAGATGTGCCCTAACCACCTTGAAATTGGTAATAAACTGCGTCTGTGGGTGTAGCATACGTGTACACACCACCAATCCACTTGGCCCTAGAATCGCTAGCGGCGAGGTATGCTGTGGTTCTACTTATTTTCGTTGTTGACAACGAATAGTTCCGTGCGCCTGAAGTTTGGGTGGGATAAATCCAATGGTTTATATCGATGGTTCGTGCACACCACGAATGTGATTTTGTCACGAACCATATTCGAGTGTTGTTTATACGGCGGCGCGGTTATTAATACACATCTCTATTAAAATATGTCGCCCCAGATACCAGAGCTGATTTCTGTTCAGGGTTCTGTACACAAACTGTAAAACAAGACCCTACTACTCTGTCCGTCCGTCAGTATCCGGCGTCTCTCCATCTGTCCGTGTGTTTGTCTGTCACCAACCTAGCTGTATCTCGTGAGCCGTGGTAGTCAGTCAGACAGTCGAAATTTTCATACTGAAAAGCAATAAAATAATGCGGTATTTATGGGTAACTAGCAGCGCTCCGCGGTTTTACCCGCGTGGTTCTCTTTCCCGTTATTTTCCCGGAATAAAAAGTCCTATTTGCTATAACAGGCCATCATCTAACTGTATTCCAAATTTCAATCCGATCAGAAATTTCGACGTGATTGAGCAACAAACATCCAGTCTTCCAAACTTTCGCAAATATAATATTAGTTTAATAGAATTAAAAATAACTAAATAAAAATTAAAAAAATAAAGCCCTCAACACGAAGGTTTAAATTTTTTATATGTTTTGTATGTTTTTAAGCAGGGTTGGCACGATTAAATCATTTTGATTTAATACATTGGTTACGCACACAGCACAGCAATAACAAAAGTAAACTAAGCTGAAGGAATAAGGATTATAAGGAATGAAGTAAGATCGTAATTGCAAGCGAAATGTACAAAACACTGCGCGGGGATTTCCCTTTTGCTTAATATTCACATGTCAGAGGGCGCGTTCCGTTTTGCGCAGAAATATAGTTAAATTAAATAATAAAATAAAAAAAATAGTGATTAAGAAGATTTTTTCAAAAAATCGTGTTTCTTCGATTTTTTCAAAAAATCATGATTTTTTCCAACCCTGTTGTAAGTAAAGTAAATATCTAAATATGCACTTTATGCGCCTAAAATTACGACCGTCGTTTTCGCTTTGGGGTTTTAAACAAAAACTATATATTAAACATGAATTCATAACGCCCAATAATAATAATAAATTGAGGTGATCCATTCGGCATGAAAGAAGAAATTACAATTTAGTGTTCTGTCTGGGCGAACATGCACCACCTACAATAGACCTTGTTAGCGTTTTGATGGTCAAGGACAATTCAAATGTGAGGTCATCCCATTGTCACATGTTCTTCTATACTAGAACTAGGCATAGTACCTACAAAGAAATAGTTTTTGTAAATCTATATCTATATATATAAAAGCGAAAGGTCTCTCATCAAGGAATCTCAAAAACTACAAATGCTAGGAATCTGAAATTTTGCATGGAGGTCTCTTTTAGTACGTAGGTGCTCGCTAAGACGGGGTTTTGTGAAATTAAACCCCTAAGAGGGTGAAACAAGGGATGAACGTTTGTATGACAATTAGTGATTGTTAAAGTTATCAAATTTTGTATCTAGACACTTGACACGAAGCAATTAAATGTTTGTTCTATCAATTTCGAACTGTAGGGGGGTGAAATTGGGGGATGAATGTCAATATGAAAGTTCCCAACCGTTGAACATAAAACCATGAAACTCAGAGTATAGACACTTGACACGAAGCAAACGGATGTTGGTTCTAGCAATTTTGTAATTTCGAACTGTACGGGGGTGAAATTGGGGTTGAAATGGGGGGAAAAGCTTCCAATCGTTGAAGATGAAAATCGTATATAGGCACTTGACACGAAGCAAATAAATGTTTGTTCTAGCAATTTTGTAATTTCGAACTGTATGGAATTGTACGTATGAAATTGGAGTTGAAAAGGGGACGAATGTCTCTTACGCTTTCACAAAATTGTATGAAATTGTTTTATTATAAGCTGTTTTTAGTAACCGTAAATATGTCTGGGTATAAAAAAATTGGTTGCCTGTAAAGTCGGTATACGGGCGAAAGTTTTACGTGACAACGACTTTGAGTGGTTAGCCCGCCTAAGAGCGAGAGAGACAGACATAAAAAGTGAAAGGCACGCGTCCCTCTCACTCGCTCTCATTGTGAGCGCATAACGTGAGCGGAGCGTAACGCAGTTTCTTGAAGTGTCACCCGGCAAACCAATTTATAAGACGTTGTCACGTCAAAATAGGTACTGCCTGATTTACCTTAGTATTTATTTCACGCCGACGAAGTCGCGGGTACCAGCTAGTCTATACTAATATTATAAAGCTGAAGAGTTTGTTTGTTTGAACGCAAGGATGTCGGGAACTACTGGTCCGAATTGAAAGATTATTTTTCTGTTGGATAGTCCATTTATCGAGGGAGGCTATAGACTATTTAACATTAGGCTACTATCAACAGGAACGGAGTATGATTGAAAAATGTAACAAAAACGGGAAAAAAAGATTGCTTTTTGAGAGCTTTCGTTGCGTGACAGCATGTGTCTATCTTTTAAAAGGTTGCGTCATTAGAATCTAAGATAACCAAATTTGTTCTAGATTTGAATTGGTACGACTAATTTTCGATAGATGGCGTAGCAACGCGCGCACGATTCAGCTAGTGTAATAAAAATGCAAAAAATGAAATTGGTCAATACTTCTTACACAACACCATCAAGTATCAAGCCCCAAATTAAGCTAGGCTTTAACTATGAAAGCCAGATAGCTGATGTAATCCTACGAATATTATAAATGTCAATGTTTGGATATTTGGTTGTTTGTTGCTCAATCACGTCACGTATAAACGGACCGAAGACGGTCTGGAATACCATGTAGGCTACACTTAATCCCGGGAAGACGGGAACGGGAACTTTGCGGCTGAAACCGCTGGACGATGCTTGTCCTACTAATATTATGCTATACTAAAACCACCAAATCGACGAACAAAAGATGTGTGGACGTGTGCGATAGGAATTTTGTAACACCTCTTTTTGAGGTTTTCGTCGTAATTTTTATCTGTTAATGTGGACCTATGTACAGAAATTGTTAATTTGTAAATAAATAATTGCCTCACACTTAGAACTCCACTTTCATCATCTTTTGTCGGAAACATAAGCGGTTTCTTCATCATTACTTTAAGCACGGACCTCTGTGCTCTTTCTACTAAAATAATGAATGTCTTGGCTGCACTACCAAAAGCCCTACCTAAGCAAGTTATACAATAATTTAAAAGTGATTGACACAATGCGAAATACACAGAAACAGAATATTTGCTGTGATAATTTAATTCATACTTTTTGGCTTATATCCTTGTTGTCATCGTTTATATAGGTACTTCCCTTTTACAAATTATGTTCCTGGACGCCTTGTTATTTCAGCAAAGTGTTATATTAAATAAAAAAGAAATATAAATACATAATTTGCTAAATACTCACAAAAATTTGCAAGTGTCAAGTCATGTAAATTAAAATAATTAAATTAAAAAACCGCAAAAAGATGATTATGATTATATTTGACGTAACTAAGGGTTGTAATGCAGTTATCATTTGCCCTTTGCAAACATTGAATTTTTTGGCTAACGGGGGTTTAGATGTTTAAAATGTGGGTCCCTTGCGTCCCCCCTTTTTTTTGTGGGGGAAATTCTTTTATGTATGCCCACTATCCACCATGCAGGGACATGGTGGGGCATGTCGGGCTCGACACCATGGGATACAACATGGTGCCCCTACCGAGTAAAACCCCCACAGATTTCTCCTGCATGACCTGGGGTCAGAGCCGCGGGGTCACTTTTCGTATTCCTACAACGGCCTTGACCCACCTGCCACTGTCCATGCGGCCCCGCCTCGCGGGGGGCGTTAGTATTTGGCGCATTTGGCTCTAGTGACGCACCGGAAATGAGCGGCGCGTCACCTAGAAGTCCTATCCCTAGGTGGGGCGTCGAACGGCCCTAAACATACAACGCTCCAGGCCTTCCTGTGGAGACGGGGTGCGAGCCCAGAGTTGGCTACTCTCTAGGCTCGCCCCAGTGTCCACTTCGGCCTCAGGTAAGGAGCGAGAACCTTCCAACTCTCGCTCCTCCAACTCATACGACCTCTCACTGTCAAGCACCACGGCGAAGATCTTCATCATCAACGAGAGGTCGGCCCTCACCACCGCGGCTAGGGATAGCCGCGGTTCCGCCTCTATGGCCGCACGGCGGCCCTTGTCCTTCCACTGAGCACTCTGCTAATCAGAGTGCTCGTGGAGGACCCTCATCTGGAAGACTTGAGAATTTTACTTGGCCGATATGTCAGCCAGTAACCTTCCCAAGTCTTCCAGTCCCTCTCCCCAACCTCTACACGCACTGCTCAAGAGGGTGAGGAGGAGCGTGTTAGATTAAGGGTTCCAAGGAATCCTTCACCGTGAACGTTTAGAAGTTTCCAGCCCCGGCCGGGATTCGCCATCACACAACAAGATGCCACCGAGGCAAGTTGTTGTGTGATGCCCAGGGTGTACCACATGGAGGTTCCCAAGCCGCGCACCCTGCCCTTGCGTCCCCTATGCTATGCTTATGAAGATAAGCTGGCGTTTGGGATGTAGGCTCAGTCATGCAATGATAGATAGATAGATTAACTCTTTATTGCACTAAATTTAAAATTAAAGACATACAAACTTAAAAACTAAAATTAAAGTAGTAATGGGCGACCTTATCGCTAAAAGCCATTTCTTCCAGGCAACCGTAGGATGGAAAAACAGATACGAAAATAGGAAAACGGGGAGTACAAATAAAAAGAGGTGGATACTTCTATAACATTACTAAAAAAAAATGGTTGTCTGTAAAGTCGGTTTACTGACGATAGTTAAACGTGACAACGTCTTAAGAAATCAGTACGCTGATAGCGCGAGTAGTGATACCGCTCGACTCGGCGGGTGGCGCCCTCAGCGCTCAGCTTCGTCCGCATGGCACGGACGACGAACTAACGGTAACGTTACATGACGTCATGTTTTGCGGGCGTGCAGCCGGCTTCACCGAATTATAAGACGTTATCACGTCAAAAAATCAACAAAAAAAAAACCAGTACCATGAATAATGTACTGATAAACCTACATAAAAATAATTGTACATCCTAATACATATAATAATTTGTATAAAAAATAATAATATACTAATACATACATTAAAAGTTTAAGTATGGATACACAATTAAGAGTGATCAATGTTGAATATTTCTAAAAATTATTTGATTAATTACAAATTATTAGAATGGTATAATTTTTACTCAATCATTATCCCAATTTGACGTGTACTTCCATGTTCCTGATTTCGCCTCGTTAACCTGATACGTGGATGTGTAACAGAACCGTTCTCCGCAGATGATGCGGGGCGACTTCCTCGTGATCGAGTACCTGGAGTGGGACAACTGCTACACGGAGATCGTGCCCAAGGACCGGCTGCGCGTCAAGACGCCCAAGACGCCCATCGACAAGACCACCTTCCACAAGTTCACAATACCCGTGCCCGACGATCTCAAGGACTAGTTAGTATCTCACTTGGTTAGCTTGAAGAGAATGTTGAGTAGCTTACAGTGCTAGCTTGTTGAGAATATTGACTACATCACTATGTTAGCTTGATAAAAATATTGAATACCTTGCTGTGTTAGCTTGTCGAGAATATTTAGTTCATTGACAAGACCACCTTCCACAAGTTCACAATACCCGTGCCAATGATCTCAAGGACTAGATACTACCTCACTATGTTCGTTTTTTGAGAATATTGAATACCTCAGTATGTTAGCTTGTTGAGAATATTAGTTCATCCACAAAAACCTTCCACAAATTCACATTACTTGTACAGTACCCGGCGATAAATATTGCACATCGACACCTGGAAAGAGACAATCGGCCAACTTCGGCTTCGTAGAGCGTCATCTCTGTAGCACGAAATACAAACAGTGCGGTATCTATTAGGAGCTGTTAAAACAATTTTAATTTGCTTCTTTTAATAATTCTTTTTATTCTTTGTATAAAATACACCAATAAGTGTTCTATAAGTGATGGCTTTAGGTTCGAGTAAAATAAAAAAGTAGCCAAGTGCAAGTTGGACTCGCCCATGAAGGATTCCGTTGCAGCAAGTAACATAATATACATAGTACACATAGTTCTTGTAGTTCGTTGTAACTTTGATCGAAGTTTTAATAATAGTGTGTTTATGACGTACTAAAAAAAAACTACTCATCAGATCGGGTCCAAACCAATTTTCGTTGGTAGTTTGCATGGTAATGTACATTATATATTTTTTTTAGTTTTTTCATTCTCTCCCCCAAGCCGACTGGTCCTCGTGGGGGAAAGAGACCACAACCCTCCAACAACACAAGAAAACAATTGTGAAAAAAGTCACACAAGATCAAAAATATATGTAGCAGCTCTCAATGTACTTACACTGAAAAACGAGGAAAATCTTACAGAATTGACATATGCTTTAGAACAGATAAAATGGGACATCGTTGGACTTAGTGAGGTAAGGCGAATGGGCGAAAGAATTATTTCCTATCCAGACTTCATTCTATATCATGTGGGAACGACCCCAGGTCAATATGGGGTCGGTTTCATTATTAAAAACCACCTCACAAAGTATGTGGAGAGCTTTATAGGAATATCAGAACGCATTGCCGTGATGAATCTTAAGCTACCGGAATACAAAGATCCATGGTCCTTTATACAAATATATTCACCCACGGAACAGTCTGATACAAATTCAATGGACTCATTCTACCTAGAGCTAAATAAAACAATAGAAGAATATGCTTACAAAAATCTTGTTGTGTTAGGAGATTTCAATGGCCAAATTGGAGAGCGACAACCGGAAGAAGACATGGTCCTAGGACCATTTGCATATAGGAAAAAAGCTAGAAGTAGAAACGGAGCAAGGTTGGTCAATTTTGCACAGGAGAATGGCTTGAGAATCTTAAACACAATGTTCAAGAAGAAAGAAAGTAAGATGTGGACCTGGATATCACCAGATGGGATAACCAGAAACCAAATAGATTTTATAATGACAAATAAAAGCAAATATTTCTCGAACATGAAAGTCATAAGCAATTTCAACTTCAATACCAACCATCGAATTATCCGGGCAGAACTGATGACAACCCCGCCAAAAACCCCAAGACCAAGAAACAATGTGATCAGCATGAAACCTAACAAATATCAAGCAGCCCAAATAGCAAACTTAATTAGGACAAAATCTATGGATTACAATAAAGAAACAACGGACATGGAGATACAAGAAAAATACAACTGGTTAGAAGAAACAATTAGAGCAGCTACTCAACAAGGCACTTTGCATAAAAAAAGCGTACCTAATAATGTGATGACCACTAAAACCATTAACCTTTTTAAACAAAGAGCTGAACTCATAAATGGAAAAAACGCTAACGATAATAGAAAACAAATAACCAAAATCAGCAAAGAAATAAAAGAAAGTATTAGAAACGATAGAACTCAGAAAAGAATGGAAACAATAGAGAGACACATTTTACAGACAGGAGGAATAAAAAAAGCTTATAAGGAGTTAAATAACAAAAAAGATTGGATTGTACAGATGAAAGATAATAATAGTTTGAAGGAACACCGAAGGCAAGGAATATTGGGAATTGCTACTTCTTATTATAAGAAACTCTATGAGAATACTACAGTGGAAAAAGAAATAGATTTGTTAGAAATCTCACCAGTACCCAGCATCATACAAGAAGAAATAGAATTCGCTATGGAAACCCAAAGAGACAATAAAGCTCCGGGACCCGACGGAATAAGCAATGAAGTACTAAAGGAAGCGAAACAGACAATAACACCTATTCTTAAAGAAATCTTCAATGAAATCATCGATACAGAAACGATTCCCCAGCAATGGACAAAATCCTACATAATTCTTCTGTACAAAAAAGGTGATCAGTACGATATCAGAAACTACCGGCCCATAAGTTTAATGTCAAACCTGTATAAAATATTTTCGAAAATCATACTCAAACGAGTAGAGCAAAAACTCGACGAGCAACAGCCAATAGAACAGGCGGGTTTTAGAAGAGACTACTCAGTACTCGATCATATCCATGCGGTAAGGCAAATCATTGAAAAATATGCGGAATATCAACTCAAATACTACCTAGCATTTGTCGATTATAGCAAGGCATTCGACTCATTAATACACACACACATCTGGCAGGCGTTAAGAGAACAAGGGATAGAAGAAAAATATATAAGATTTATTAGAAATGTTTACAAGAACAGCTCAGCGTGCATTCAGCTAGAAAAGAAAGGAGATTCGTTTGAGATACAAAAAGGAGTAAGACAAGGAGATCCTCTCTCTCCAAAACTATTCTCCGCTGTTTTGGAAATGATCTTCAGAAGGCTTGAATGGGAAAATTTTGGGTTAAATATAAACGGCCGCACACTAACACACTTAAGATTCGCCGATGATATTGTGTTATTCGCAAAATCGCCAGGAGACCTAAATATAATGCTAAACGAACTAGCATCAGAGAGTGAAAAAGTAGGGTTACAACTAAATCCCGAAAAAACTAAAGTAATGACTAACGGAAATAAAATAAACATAAATGTAGGTGAGTCAGAAATTAGCTATGTTGAAGAATATATATACCTTGGACAGTTGATATCACCCAAAGACAATATAAATAAAGAAATCGACAGAAGAGTAGCAAACAGTTGGAAAAGGTATTGGGGTCTGAAGGGAATAATGAAAGACAAAAACCTTCATGTAGCAACAAAGAGCAAGCTATTCAATGTTTGCATTCTACCAATTTTAATGTATGGAAGTCAAACCTGGGCCCTAACAAAAAACACAACCAATAGAATTGCTATTTGCCAACGAGCAATGGAGAGAAGCATGGTAGGAGTTAAAAGAAAGGACAGAATAAGACATATCAAAATTAGGAACAAAACCAAAATACAGGATGTAACCCTAAAAATAAAAAGGCTGAAATGGAAGTGGTCAGGACACATGGTCAGAGGAAATGACAAATGGAGCAAAATCATAACACATTGGTACCCAAGAGAAGGAAAAAGAAAAAGAGGCAGACAACATAAAAGATGGGACGATGACATCAAGCAGGTTGCGGGACAAACATGGAGTAGAGTAGCCAGGGAGAGATCAGAATGGAGTAGGTTGGAGGAGGCCTTTGCCAACTGGCAAACGGACTTACAGAAAGTAAAAAAGCACCAAATTTATGAATAATTTATATTGTTAAATGATTTGTAAATGTTTTGTAACAACATTGTATAACTGTAGTTCGAATAAAAGGCTTTATTATTATTATTATTATTATTCTCTTACTTTAGAAGTTAGATGGGGGGGGGGGGGGACACAATTTACCACTTTGGAAGTGTCTCTCGCGCAAATTATTCAGTGTAGACAAAAATTATATTAGAAACCTCAACATCATTTTTGAAGACCTATCGATAGAAACCCACACGTGTAGGTTTTATGGAAAAAAAATTGAGTTTCAGTTCTCAGTATGAGAGGCAACCCTAATTTTACTTTTTGTTTGAAAAAATCGTAATGCGGTTCACAGAATACATCTACTTACAAAGTTTCAACAGTGTAGTTCTCATAGTTTCGGCAAAAAGTGGCTGTGACATACGGACGGACAGACAGACAGACACGACGAATCTATAAGGGTTCCGTTTTTACGTTTTACGGAACCAAAAAAATATGTTCACATTATGTTTACGTATTTAATTATTTTGGAAAATTACAGCTGTAGTGTACATAATAAACACCATTGTACCTATTGTTAAAGTGAGACATTGTAATAAAAATAATAATAATTCTCAATTACTTCCATTTCACTATCTGTGCTCTCAAAGAGGTCAATATCACTGTCACTATCAGCCGTATTTATCACTAGTCTATCAGTGTAATTGTCTAAACCGTGTTTAATGCTTTTATGTTCATTTTCACATTTGATTGTGTGATCGCAAACCTTTTTCCACTCTTCAGTCCCGATCATGTTTAATTTTTCAGTCAATAACGTTTTTACTGTAGTTAAATTCATACCCACATTTCTACAGGCTACATAGCCTTTTAGTTGAGACCATATATTTTCAATTGGACTAAAATCCGGATGATACGGTAGCAATCGCAACACAGTGTGCCCATGTCCGGCAAGTACTTTGTCCACGGAAAACTCTGTATACCTCTCCTTGTGCTGACATAATTATAATGGCATAAATCTGGGTTTTTGTTAATTTTGGATCAACTGGAATTTCGTGTCTGTTTAACCAGTTGATCATTTCCTGTTTAATGATGTTTGAGTTGGGGGGTCTTTCAACATATTTATTGTTGTGATAGGGTGCGTTGTCGATAACTAGAACGGAATCACTGGGTATATTTGGGATTAATTGATTAACCAGCCATTTCTCGTAGTTATCGTTATTCATTTCATTGTGATAGTCACCTGTAGTATCCGTGGATTTATACGTTAAAAAGGCACCGGGTACATAGCATTTTTCATTTCCCGCATGAACTATTATCAAACGTTGCACTTTGAAATTGGCTTTTTTACTCCTTTTTTCTTGTTATCACTCCAAGATTTACCTTTAGTGTGGGATGTATGTATGTAAGACTCATCCATGTAGACGATATTTTTTCCTCTTTCGCGAAATATGCGCATTTTATCGATATATTCCATTCGTTTGAGACTTACATCGTGCTTTTCCATTAAAACTTTTCGATTGTCTTCCATTTTAGTGAACCGAAATCCCATCTCGTGAAGTATTTTTCTCAACGTCCTTTCAGACCCATTGTAATTAATAGCTTCACATAATTTAGCTTTTAATGACTTCATTGTTGGCAGTTCATTAAATCGTAAGTGAAAATCATACACCATTCTTCGAACAACATCATAATCAAAATCGTCCATATCCAAACGAAATTGCTTTTTTGGTCTCCCTTTTTTGGGAGTGCTAAACTTAATTTCAGTAGAATGTGTTTCAGTACTGACTTCGTTTAATATATTGTTCAAAGTTCTTCTTGAAATTCCAGTGGCATTTGCAACTCGCGCTTGAACCTTCTTAAAATAACAACTTACAGTTTCATCTTCATTTTTTAAAAATCTGTCAGCTTAAAAATATTAAAAGGTTAGAATAGAAAATATTTATAAACATTGTAGATAATTTGGCGTGACTGACCTCGTAAAGGTTTTCCTCTTTTTCCTAAAGATGCCATAGTACTTTTATTATTTAAATTCAACTTTAAATTATTTAAATTTGGGGGTATAAATATTAATAAATAAATAAATATTGGTGGACAATTCACACACAACACCATCTGACCCCAAACTAAGCAAAGCTTGTATGATGGCGGCCAGATAGCTGATATAATTACTTATATAGTTTTAAATACATACTTGTTATACATAAAAACACCCAGACACAGTGCAAACATTTGAATTCATCACACAAATATTTGCACTAGGTGGGAATCGAACCCACGACCCTCGGCTTCGCAGGCAGAGCTACTACCCACTAGGCCACGAGGCCAGTCAAGTCAGGGTGTTAACAACTCTATATATATTTTTTTAACTGGACGCGACCGCACTCTATCGCACTTGAACAATGACTGACAAAACGTCACATAGGTAGTGTGTGACGGAGATAATGCTCTACGAAGCCGAAATCAGCCGACTGTCTCCCTCCAAAGGCCGATGTGCAATACTTATCGCCGGGTACTGTAGTTGATGATCTCATCAATATAATAGTGAAGGAACCTAATCGAGTTTCTACTGTGCGCTATTCTCTGGCGAGGTGTAATATGGGCGTTTTCGCAATAATGTATACCCCTCATCTGATAAGTCCGACACATTCTATTTTGTGACCAAATTTGTTTTACAGTAGTAATATTTGTTTCGAAACAAATTTTACTACTGTAAAACAAATAGGGTGTAAAATCCTGTCACAAAATGGAATGGTCAGACAGACGGAACCCACTTCATCATTATGTACAATAGAAATCATGATGTTGTATGCAGTGGTAAAATAGTAGGACAAAAATAAAATGGTCTGGAATGATCATTATTTGATGAAGCGTGAAGAGGGGTATACATGATTGTGCAAACGGCCATACAACGGGGGTGTAAAGTGGTGGCCGCATCGTTTCAGCCTGCACGACATCCACAGCGCGAAGGCGGAGAACGCACACAAGGAGTTCCAGAAGGCGATCGGCGCCGCGCTGGTGTGGTACGTGCCGGAGCAGGCCGCGCTGGCCGTGGTCTCGCGCTGCGCCACCTCGCACAAGCGCGCGCAGATGCTGCAGGAGATGCACTTTAGGTGAGGGGACGGCTACCAGGGGGCCACCACAGCGGACCCAGCCTCTTTATTGGGCCATTGTGTGTGGCTCATACTTCCCTTTCCTACTCCAACCAGCCCAGGCCGTCCCAGAAGACAAGCATCCTGTTAAAGTTGCGATAGGGATCCGGAACAGACGACGGAGATTGGAGGAATTCTGCCCGTTGGTCTGCCACACTGCTTCACTCCAAAAGTGCATGCTGTGGCGTTTCTTCTTCCTCCATGCATCCTCTGCATAGAGGACAGTGACCGGTTATTATACCTATAACTTAACGAATTTTGTCCCACCACAGTGGACATAACCCACCCCCAAAATCGTATTTATTAGATTCAAACAGATCAAAACATCTAATAGTACATGGACTACTTTTAACGTGGGAAAACAACTGGAACGGCAACTACGCGGGTAAAATCGTGGGGCGTACTGGTAAAGTATTTTTTAATTTGGTTTGTTGTATTTCTACTGGTGACATCCAAATACCACTTGGGCCCCCCCACGTGGTATTTGGATGTTGTGGCTTTTTGGGTAAGTGAGGGGGAAGGTGTGCAAAAAATGTTATGTTGCGGTACAAGGGAGGGTATGAAATCTTTAAAAATCGCGTGACGTAATATTTGAACGCCCTCTTACGGACACGTTCGTATCTCTCGGTCCATCTTCCAGTAATGTTTAAATTACTGAAAATATGTTTGCTCTTATTACATTTTTTATCCAAGCACGAATCAAAGATCTCTTTTGCGAAGCTACAACTGAGGTCTTGTCCACGCGGTCGGCAGACTCACTGACCGCTCGGACGGAGTGCTGACAGCATCATGGAAGCTGCAGGGCTGGCAGTGAAAAAGCTCTCGCTGTAGTAGTAGTATTATGCTTCAAACAGTTAATTATATTTGTTTCAGCAGTATTAACCTCTATAGTTTATAAACTTTTTTTTAACAATGATTTGAACTCATTGTAAATAAGAAAATTGTTTATAATGTAAATTAGTGTCTAAAGTCTTCTCGTGACCGTGGCATTTGTAATGCTGGCGAAACGTCAAGGTAACTAAATAATAATTTCGATCATGATTGAGTCCTTTGGGATGTTTACAATATTAACGTAACTGCTATAGAGGCTAGCTGCCATAGATCCCTAAATAAATCATAGCGACTGCAGATCAAAGTGAAAAATGTTATTTTATGTACTAATTGTAATTTTGTATATTTCAGGAACTTAACTCAAAAGCTACAGTTATTGAAAAAGACTGAAGAGGCAGCAAGGCAGTTAGAATCAACTAAAATACACAATCAGGGAGGGTAAGTCTTGTGTATATACATATTATTTCTTACTTTTTAGGGTTCCGTAAAACGTAAAAACGGAACCCTTATAGATTCGTCATGTCTGTCTGTCTGTCTGTCTGTCTGTCTGTCCGTCCGTCCGTATGTCACAGCCACTTTTTGCCGAAACTATGAGAACTACACTGTTGAAACTTGGTAAGTAGATGTATTCTGTGAACCGTATTAGGATTATTACAAAAAGTTTAAAAAAAAAGAAAAATTAGGGTTGCCCCACATACTGCGAACTGAAACTCAAAATTTTTTTTTCATTAAACCTACACGTGTGGGGTGTCTATCGATAGGTCTTCAAAAATGATGTTGAGGTTTCTAAAATCATTTTCGTCTACACTGAATAATTTGCGCGAGAGACACTTCCAAAGTGATAAATAAAATGTGTGTCGTCCCCCCCCCCCCCCTCTAACTTCTAAAGTAAGAGAATGAAAAATCTAAAAAAAATATATGATGTACATTACCATGTAAACTACCAACGAAAATTAGTTTGAACTCGATCTGATGAGTATTTTTTTTTAGTACGTCGTAAATACACTATTATTGAAACTTCGACCAAAGTTACAACGAACTACAAGAACTATGTGTACTATGTATATTATGTTACTTGCTGCAACGGAACCCTCCATGGGCGAGTCCAACTCGCACTTGGCCACTTTATTTTTATCCATTTTTGAGTTTAGTAACTGTAAGTTAAATTACGTGAAATTCATTCAAGTCTTGTCTGCTAATTTAGCAGAACCTAGAGATTCTTACTAACAGTACAAACTATAATTACCCCCAGGTTACAGAGTACATTAAATTAATTAATAAGTGACATAACCAATATTTATTGAATTTAGTGCTTTTTTCTAACAACATTGGTAAATCTATGTTGTGAGAAAAGCACTAAAGTAATAATCGAATGATAGATTAACTCTCTAAATTAATTAATGAAATAGATAGATTAACTCTTAAAATTTCAATCAATTTTAACAATCCTACTTATAATGTAAATGTCAATGTTTGGATGTTTGTTGATCTATTACGTTGTAATGTATGAATGGATCAGGGAACAGATAGTCTGGAAGAGCACACACTTTTTATCCCAGAAAGTACACGAACTACTATACAAGTGAAACAGCGGGGCACTGCTAGTAGTAATACATAAAATCTGAACAACAAAAATAAAAAAGTTCGATTTTACGTTTTTCTTCATTGCTATAGCTAGTCAATAATAACCTTTATCTTTTACAGCGTTATTGTCATTCTAAATTTATTAGCGAGTTGTCATCTTTAAAATAGTATTTTTCTACTTTGTCACAGGAATATGACTCTTATTCACTCCAGATATACGGACGAGTTCAGCGTGCGCGAGGACCTGATGGGGCTGGCGATCGGCACGCACGGCGCCAACATACAGCAGGCGCGGCGCGTACAAGGAGTCACCAACATCGAGCTAGAAGAGATCTCATGCACGTTCAAGATATGCGGAGAGGTACGTGCCGTTATCACCTCTATATCACATAGATACTAGGACGAAAACAGGGTGCAAACATTTTTTTATTATTACGATTGAAATGTTTTCAATTTCTGAAGATAATACGTCTTTTGGCGCACCACAGACAGATTTTTCGTGGGTTGTGAATTGAATTCTAGCGTCACGCTCGGGAATGATAGAACTCTTCGGGTAAACTCGGGACCATGGTGTTGGCCATCTAGAAATGATGACGCATTTCTAGATAGCCATGCTCATAGCCACGCCCTCTGGTTTCAACCGCGTAGTTTCCAAAGTAGGCTATCGAATTCTGAGTTGTAAGTTTTTATTTCTATCAGCAGTTCCTATGACTGCCAATTTAATTTTTCTCTTTGATGCTTGTTCATTCAAACTGTGTCACTATTCAACATTTTTAACAATAATATTTTATCAAGTAATTGATGTCACCAGCCCAATGACATAAAACGTTATCTATTTGAAACCAAGTTAGATTTCTTAATATGATCTATTTCACAAGATTAAAATAAGAGTGAATTACAGTTGTGGTTCTTCATTGAGTGCGATGTCCTGGGTGCACTGATGACTGAAAACACAGCATAGTCCTGAGCTTTAGGACCTTCATGGGGTCACATACATTAAAATAAATAAATAAATTGACATTTCTCACTTAACACCGTCAATCCCTATACTAAGGATTGTGCTATGGGAGCTAGATAGCTCATATAAAACATATTATAAAGTTGGAATTACATACTTTATTGCACCCTGCCACAGAAAAAACAACATTACAACCCATTTATAAGTAAGTAATTTTGATGTGTAGTAATTTAATGTGTAATGCGCAATATGGTGTTAATTGTGATTCCAGTCGACGGAGGCGGTGCGGGCGGCGCGTTCGTTGCTCGAGTACGCGGAGGAGAGCATCAAGGTGCCGCGGGACCTGGTCGGGAAGGTCATCGGCAAGAACGGGAAGGTGATCCAGTGGATCGTCGACAAGAGCGGCGTAGTGCGCGTGAGTCTCTTATGCACACCGTACACATGGAAAAATCACTAATACACTGTTGACATCGTACTTCTGCGAAAGTGATCCAGTGGATCGTTGATAAGATATGCTTAGTGCGCGTGAGTCTCTTATGCACACCGTGTATATGGAAAAATCACTAATACTCTGTTGTAATCGTACTTGGGAAAGTGATCCAATGGATCGTTGACTAGAGCGGCGTAGTTCGCGTGAGTCTCTTATTCACACCGTACACATGGAAAAATCACTAATACACTGTTGAAATCGTACTTTCCGGAAAGTGATCCAGTGGATCGTTAATAAGGGTGCGTGATGCGCGTGAGTCTACACCGTACGCATAAACTCATACAATATTGTTGAACGAAATTTAATACATAACAATCATAACATAAACCACACCTTTGGGAATTTAATCTAATGGATCATAAATTAGTATCATGAGTGGCGTAGTATGTACCACCACCACACCATACCACCAATGTATGATTTATTAGACTTTGGTACAACCCTCTTTCACTATAGCCGCGCCAAGACATACTGACCGCCGTATTTCAAACATTTACTCCAGGCTTCATAGCATATTATGCAGCACACTTTATGTTCCCACTGCCGACTAGAGATACTACCCAACAACGCTAGACAAGTGCGCTTGGTAGATGACGCCAAAGTCAAAGTTCTTTGTTCATAAATGTCAATTTACACATCAAATATTAATGAACTAAAAAAACAAAGGAAATAGCATACAAATAGTATACATTTTCAAAGTTTAAAATTAACATTTCATTTTACTTTCAACATTAATGGTATTAAAGAATCTGTGACCAATTGAAATTTACAAAAATCCTGCTTTAAAGTATGGTCAATTGGTCATGTTTGTAAACGAAAGACTACAACATCATTATCAATGGAAAATGACGCCGTAGTAATCTCTTTTGCACAGCTATTTGGATCTATCTCACTCTGTTCTGGCCTACCTGCGACCGACGGCTTTTCGCCAGGTACGAAAACCGCGCGCGCCTGCCTTGCATAACTACCTACTTTTTATAATTTCAAATGATGTATGTAATACTTTTCCTTCTTAATTTCACGGGCCTGGACCGGCACCGTTTCATTCAGTTTTGTAAGTTTAATCTTTACTCGCTAGATAGGGTTAAAAAATAACGCAACAAGTTGTAAACAGCTACTTACAACAATCACAATTTATGAAACTATTTGTACTTACAGTTATTTAGTATTTGTTTCAAATAATTTCCACCACCATGATCGATAGACACACACGCTCTTTAACCAGGCTTACACATCTGCCACCTCACTTCGTTTTAAAACTTGCGCAGTGTCCGATTCACCAAAAGAAACACGGCGTTTTATTTAACTCCCAAAACAAAGATTACTACACCTGTAACGTTTCACCACTATTTTTACCGCATACACTACGATATCATCAACTCTGACCTTGGCAGCGATCAACTCGTAACTAAAGAAATGCAAGTGATTATTCCTTTTGTTTTTTAAGTAACTTGAGGGTAGGCGGGAGTTACGGTTGGGTGGTCATGACTCGTGAACTATACAATGAATAACGTAAATACTACGATAGGATACGAATACTACAAAACGCATGCGTGTCAGTGGCCATAAATTGGATAATTTTTGTGATTTTTGAAATTAAATTTTACTAATTAAAAAAAAATAACGGTGTATTGAGTGATCGGATAAACTAAGTCCTCGTTCGGATAACCCAGGTTCTACTGTGTAGATATTGTTTCGGTTGGGTCTCGCTCGCTCGCTCGCTCGGTCCTCGGTCACACCGCGGCCGGCCGCGCCCCCATTGGCTCGGTAGCGTGGCAGTGGGCACGGCTGAGGACAGATGTCTGTGTCGCAGGTGAAGGTGGAGGGGGACAACGAGCCGGCGCCCTCCGCGCCGCGCGAGGAGGGGATGGTGCCCTTCGTCTTCGTCGGCACCAAGGAGAACATCGCCAACGCTAAGGTACACAATACACGTGTAAGTCAAGTGTATTGTACACAATACACTTGACTTTTTTATTTTATTTGACTAGGTGGCTCAGAGCCTCCACCACCCCTACGTTTTAATATTTGCAATAAAGTTAAAGAATGTCTTGGTATATAACATGGAGAAAAATCCCCTAGAGATGTTGTTTTTGTATCACATAATTCCTGAAATCATAGAGGTCTAGTTACGCCGGCCGGTCTATTGACCGGCTGCTAGCTGCGTCTCGTTCGCACTCCCTGACTTGACTTTCTCCTTTCCTTATCTTTACCATATTCTAGGGTTGATCGGTAGCAGGTCAAAGTTCAAGTCACGCACGGCAGAACCGATCTGAACCAAACTTAACATTTTTGAGTTTGCATCTTGGGAGCGCGCTTTTCGCGTCTCGCTCCGCACGATCGCCCCGCGTAGACGTCTGGCCGACTGTATGACTGTATGATTCGTGAGAGTGACGTACGTGTCCCCGGGCAGGTGCTGGTGGAGTACCACGTGGCGCACCTGAAGGAGGTGGAGCAGCTGCGCGCGGAGAAGCAGGAGATCGACCAGCAGCTGCGGGTGGTGATGGGGGGCGCGCCCGCCTACGTGCCGCCGGCCGCGCGCGCGCGCCGGGCGAGACCGGGGCCCGCGCGGGGGGCGCCCGGCCGCCGCGCCACGCCCGAGCGGGGGGACGCGCCGCCCGGCCGCGGCCGCGGGGTGCGCGCGCGCCCGCTAGAGAACGGCCGGCCGCGCGACGTGCGACACCCACAGGTACTACACTCACACACTACACAGGAGCGGCCGCGCGACGTGCGGCACCCACAGGTACACACTACACTCACACACTACACAGAAACAGCTGAGCGTGCCAGAACATAACATTGTCATTTCTTGCTGAAAACGAGTCTCAAATGTGGTAGAACATAACATTGACACTTCTTGCTAAAACAGGTTCCAATGTGATATAACATAACATAAACATTTCTTTTTGAAACCAGACTAAAATGTGGACAAACATTAGCTTTTCTTGCTGAAAACAGACTTCAGTGTAGTAGAACATAAAATTGTCTCTCAGCTAAAAATACTCAAATGTGGCATAACCTACAATTGACATTTCTTAACTGAAAACAGACTCAAATGTGGCATAACCTAGAATTGACATTTCTCAACAGAAAACAGACTCAAATGTGGCATAACCTAGAATTGACATTTCTCAGCTAAAAACGGACTCAAATGTGGCATTAACTAGAATTGACATTTCTCAGCTGAAAACAGACTCGAATGTGGCATAACCAAGAATTGACTTTTCTCAGCTGAAAACAGACTCAAATGTGGCATAACCAAGAATTGACTTTTCTCAGCTGAAAACAGACTCAAATGTGGCGTAACCTAGAATTGACATTTCTCAGCTGAAAACAGACTCAAATGTGGCGTAACCTAGAATTGACATTTCTCAGCTGAAAACAGACTCAAATGTGGCATAACCTAGAATTGACATTTCTCAGCTGAAAACAGACTCGAATGTGGCATAACCAAGAATTGACTTTTCTCAGCTGAAAACAGACTCAAATGTGGCATAACCAAGAATTGACTTTTCTCAGCTGAAAACAGACTCAAATGTGGCGTAACCTAGAATTGACATTTCTCAGCTGAAAACAGGCTCAAATGTGGCGTAACCTAGAATTGACATTTCTCAGCTGAAAACAGACTCAAATGTGGCATAACCTAGAATTGACATTTCTTAGCTGAAAACAGACTCGAATGTGGCATAACCAAGAATTGACTTTTCTCAGCTGAAAACAGACTCAAATGTGGCATAACCTAGAATTGACATTTCTCAGCTGAAAACAGACTCAAACGTGGCATAACCTAGAATTACAAGACAAGACAATTCTTAGCTGAACCAAAGACAAAACCCACTTGACTGATCGTACGAATTCCCCTCCTTCGCCGTTTAGTAACCCGATTGCACAGTTCAACACAATTTTCCAATTATGATTATTATTAATTATTATTCCCGTTGATGTATTTCTTTGCATCCTGCTGTGTCGTTTGAAGTTTGCATAACTCGTTTTGTCTATTCGTGGAAAGTATTGTATGTCACACAGATATTCGGCTAATAACAAGCGCGGACAAGTGCAGTTTTGTACCTCGTCCTGCGCCCCCGCTGGCGAGTTGTGAATGTAGGCGAGATTCGTATCATCGCCGATCAACAGGGTATCTAATCTGTGCTGAAAACAGACTCAAATGTGGCACAAACTGTGGCAGTGGTTGGGCTATTTGCAGAGTCCGCCTGGGGAAGTACCGTCACTTTTGCCAGTTATACTGCCGCTAAGCAGGAGTGTGCAAACATTACTGTGTTCCGGGTTGAAGACCAATGTTTCCAGATAAATTACTGAGCTAAGAGATGAAACACATTATATCTCCGGGTGACAAGCTCAGTGCGATGCCAGATAATTATACCACACGAAGTTATCCAAAATGTTTCGTTGCCTAGCCAATCCGGCTGAGTTCTTCTCTTTTCTCACTCAAAGCGATTTCTACAAAATACCTCAAAATGATAGAAATGAAGGATCGTGTAACTTGTTTCCAGACCGGACGGCGGCGTGACGAGAGGCGGCGCGCGACCGATGACGAGAGCTCCGTGCTCGACAGCCAAGACGTGTCCAGCGCGGACCGCGGTGCGTACCACACACTCCTCACTCACACGTCACCTACACCACGCCCACATCTCGCACATACACCTCACAACCACACCACTCCACACACGGTAAACCACGGTGGCACGGTACATCTTGACCCGTGATTGCGCAGAATCGCTGCGTATTTTGGGGATCATGTTATATCGGCTAACTGGCGTTTTGCGTATTGGTTATCGCGAAACCCGGCCTAGATTTGCTCTCGGTGCGATCGCGTACTAACCCGTTTGTGCCCTTACCATGAGGCTTCCCGAAAGTGAGATAATAAAATCAAATCAAAACGTTCATTTGTCGTACCTGTAATAGTTACGGTGGCGTGGAGTACGTGTGGAGAAGAAATGAAAGCACACCAAGTTATTAGAAGTTTAACACATTTGGTACAGTCCGCCACAAAATTTTTGGTTAGTGCAGAAGGCACAGAAGCCAACCATCCTAAACTTTTAACTGTGTCCATATAATGTACATAGACTATACCTGAAAAATAATAAACACAACTACACCTACAAAATAATTGGTTTCGAAAATATTATGTAATGGACATGGTCTTGCATACCCTGTCTCATTTAGATACGATATTATTTAAAGATTTAAATTTTAGAATTCTCATATTTATCTCACACAGGGCAAAGTATCTATTAAGAAGAAAAGTGCTAAGGGCACAGGGCTTGTGTTATGTTTTAAATGACACTACACATACAAATACACAGAACTAACATCATACAATTATTTTATTGGTATCAGGTAGTTAATTCAGTAGATAAAATTACCAGATAAGGATAGGGGCTCCAAATAAGCAGCTTTGTCCATCCATTGACAGATGATTGGCCCAAAATGGACGTAATTATGTTTTTATGATAAAGTTGAAACTTGTTTAATCCATAAAATAGTTATCTTACTATCATCAAATGGATCATGTGTCAAAATGGATTAAATAAGAAGCCCAAAAAGAGTCTAATTACTCTTTTTGTCCAGTAACATGCTAGGAAAAAAAATTTTTTGCTCTCATTTGTTTATTATTTATTGACAGTTTGAAACAATAAAACTGGGTGTAAAAGAGTACTAAGAAAATATTTAAAGATAAAATAGCATTAAGTAGAAAATGTTCCTACTGCTGACATTTGGGTCCTTCTCTCATGAGGAGAGAGTAAAGGCCATAATCCACCATGCTGGTCTAGTACTGGTTGGTGGGTGATGACTATGAAAGATTCTACGAACATTCGTTTTCTTCACGATGTTTTCTTTCACCTTTTTTTGAGTTAGCGGCATTACACACATGACTTCGAAAAGACAGTGGTGCGTTTGAGATTTGAACCTGGGGCCTGGGATCGCCAGTCAGTCAGTTCAGTCGCCGTTATCTCGACTAGACCAGCCAACATGACCTTTACACATGTGGTTAATTTGTTATCATAGTTTTTCTCCAGACTTTGATAATAATGGTCACCATACAGACATTTGGTAAACTTCGGGAGCACTATCGAGCTGTTGGTAATAAATACAACACGCGTCACTCACAAGAGAAAGCGTAGCGTTTGTAACTGATTTGCTTTTGATTAGGGGTAATTTTCCTATTTATGGGGTACTATTTTAGTTTACTAAATAGGTTTCGAATTGCATACTAAAAATCATCTCAAAATACTTACCTAATACTCTTTTACACCCTGCATATGCATAGGTTTTTATGGCTAAAGTAATACTCTTATCACATTTATACTACTGAATTTCTACCTGAAAGAATAGTCAGTAATCAACAACTTCCATAACATGTTATTCTAGACCAGTAGGTAGATACAGCATGCAGAGTGTGTACTTTACAAACCTTGGTCAAATGATACAGATTGTGATACAAAGTGGTGCTATTTACATACTACAAAAAAAAACATAATAGGAAAGTGTAAATTTATTGGAGTCTGTTCTAATTTTAATTTTTGTCATTGTCCTAATATGTGGGTTCTATAGACTGCCTTAGCATATTCTTCTATGATATTCCTAGAAAGATATGCTAAGGTAGTATTATGTAAGTATTATACCTGTCATTGTTTAACCAAGGTTTTAGATATTTTTATATTAAATTTTTGTAGATAAGATAAATACTTGAGTAGTTATTGCAGGTTTTTATAAAAAGTGTAATGTATTCCATTCAATAAATAAACATTTCAATGAGGCATTTGATGCAAACAGACCTGTTAGAGATAGTTTGCAATTTCGCCAAATGAGGTGGCAATGTTTATTTTGTAAAATTTCTTCAACAAGCTGAAACATTGGCACCACCTATGGCAAAGTTGACATCTATTTTTGACAGGTCTGTTTGTCTTGAAAACTCCTCATTGTACGGCTGATTGATATCTGGAAACTTTGTAGATTGTGATTGTTCCCTACCTGGATATTTTTATAGAGATGCCTCAAATTATTGTAGTTTTGCTATCTAAACAAATAATGTCACAAACACATTACTTGGGAAAGCTAGCTTCTTGGTGAAGTTGGTGAGTTTCTCTTATTTTTGTATTTAATAGAATTGATAATTGCATTTGTGTATTCACTGTGACAAGTAAATGCATTCCGGTTTGAGGCATTCTTGTAACTTGCTATTAAAATTTGGTACATTTCATGTCTTACAATTGTCTCTAGAAATATGGATATTGTAAAATGTGAAAGGTACATCAACTGACATGTGCTCGTTATTTGAAAATCTGAAAATATTACTGAATGTGCTAGTTAAAATGTAGTTAGTGGCGTTCTGTTCTATCTATATCTATACAGCGTATCTATGCATCATAATGTTATATGTCGTTTATTGCACCCGTTTATACATTTTAATTAGTACATAATGTAGATAACAAGGTTTACTTATGTGCGGCCGCGGGGGAGTGTTCGTTTGCTATCGGCTCGCGCGTTCTGTCTCGCTCTCGCCTCTTCTCTCGTCGCTCTCCTTCGGTGGTGGTCCTGCTCTTACTTACCTACATTAGTTTAATAAGTAACTAGCCGAAAGAAATCGAGTCTGGGGCGATTTGGAGCAAGGTCTAGTTGTAGCTTGTAGATTCAGTCATGCTCGCTTGCTCTTTTTGTGCCCGACTTCAATGACGATTTGATGATTGCTTAACCTGAACGGATTCTAACTATCACTATCAGTTATCAATCTACGATGGGGCTCGGTTGTAGTTGGGTTTGATTCCTAATTGAAGTGATGTTACAATTAAAAGGCCTTTCAATATTAATTAAAAAAATTCTAGTGGTGTTAATCTTCCCAAACCAAAAGCATCAAAAGATATCTTTTTTGTTTCATCACAATTTTTTATTCAGCTAAGTAATACGTATCTGGACATTTAGCGTCCTCTACAGAGTTTAGTATAAACCGCGCGAACGCAGGCGCGACAGAACGCGGGGTCCGGGGTCGAGGCCGGCGTAGGTAGCGCTGGGGCGGGCGGGCCCGGCCCGGCTCGCTCGGCGGGCGCTCCCCGGCGGCGGCGCGGGGCGCGGGCGCGGGGCGCGGGGGCGGCGGGTCAGCTGGCATGTGTGTGTAGAGTCGGCGTCGTCGGAGGAGCGCGCGGGCGCCGGGGCCGCCGCGCCGCGCCGCCGCCGCCGCAGGAGGCAAGGTACCGCGCGACCTCCCACCTCACACCTCACACCTCACACCTCCCACCTCACACCTCCCACCTCACACATCACCACCACACCGACAGACACACCGGTGTCGATGCTTCATGCCGCCCACACGACTGAACTTATTATTACTCCATAAAAAGAGAATCATTGATGCAATGATAATTATGTAATATTATTGTATAACAATTAGACGATGTTGATGATGATATAGCAATTAGACCCTATTCCCCTATGATCGTGATCATAGGGGAATAGGCTTAAGTAGGATCTACCAACTTCAACCATCTTTTACAAAAGTTTTAAATTACTTTGGAAAGGAAAAATGTACCTGAAAATTGAAAAGAGAAACAGGTATTTAAAAACGACTATATGTGTTGAGTCAACTTATTAGTTTTATTGCTAAAATTAAGTTTGGTCGTGTATTGGCCTCGACATTGGTATTTTTTTCTTATATCATTAAATTTGACATGGCTTTAAGATGAATGTAGTGCATTCTGAGTAGGGTATACTTAATGTCCACAAGGAGTCGCACTCGCATATACCCACACGCCGGTCGTGAGAGGCTGTCGCCCGTGGAGTCTTAGCTTTAATAATTTCAAGCGAAAAGAAAAGTCTGTCTCGCTTGAAATTATAAAGAGCAATAGTAAAGGCAAAGCCGATTTATTTAGGCGATAGAAGGGCCGGTCTACTCATTGTTTTCTGTCACAGTTTGTGCGCACACCTACATTCCATGTCATGAGAGTGCACACAGAAATGTCCTATGCAATGTCTAGTATTAGGCAATTTGCACCTAACATAGAGAATATTTGACTTGTAAATTTGTGTTTACCATCAGAGCACTTTTTACAAATGATTTTGAATAACTTGGCTTAACATCAGGCTATATATACATATTTTCTTGTTCAAATACAACACCGACTTTATGTTATCCATGTCCAATCCTAAGACCATTTCACACTAATAAAAGTTCATTATTAATTACATTATTTTTGTATATTAGTAATAACGATTATGCTGAGTTGTTGCAGCCGACATACCTCCATTAACCATCAACATTCATAACACATCTAGCTCAAATAATAAAATACACCATCAAACTATTATCTAACTCATTATTTCCTTTCATGTCTATGACATAATACCACATCAACTTAAACAATGCAATTCATCACCAGAAGGTAGACTCGACTCAATTTTGTACGAGTATTTTGCTTTAAATTAGATGCATGAGATACTTCACTTCTTTAAAGTTTGTAAAATCACATGGGTCTCATGTAAGATCTAAAGAGCAAACTGACCATGGCGATTACCGCATGTAATTTTACAAACTTTATCAACTTGCCCTGCTTATTTTATACATAGTAGTAGCTAGTCTGAGCTGCATGGAAACTATATCGCTCTCACGATGTAAGATTTTCAGATTGTCTCTTTAATATGGTCTCAGGGACGTTCACTCCTGTCCAAATATAGAGCTATCGATCGATCGTTGGCATTCTGGGTTCGCTTGCTACAATTAGCAATTTGGGTAATCCTAGAATGCAAATGGTCGACATAGCCCGTTCGCTTCTGTCCAAATGTACAGAGTTGTCGATCGATTGCATCGAGGGTTCGCTTGTAAATTACCTATTGGGTGAACTTGGAATGCAAATGATCGATATAGCGCGTTTGGTTGATTGTTGTCGGGCAGGAATGAACCCCTGGAACCTCGTCAGTGTATCGCTGTCGGTTGTCGTGGCAGTGTGTTGTAACACGCTCGGTCCGCAGGTGGCGGCACGAGCGCGGGCGCGGTGTGGAAGGGCGCGGCCGGGCCGGCGGCCGGGCCCGGCGCGGAGGCCGGCGCGGGCGAGGCGGCGCGGCCGGCGCGCGACAAGCGGCGCTCGCCGGCCCCGGCGCCGGCTCGCAAGCCCAAGCCCGAGGCGCTGGTGAACGGCGCCGCGTAGGCCCGCGCGCGCCCGCACCGGCCCCGCCCCGGGCGCGCCGCGCCGCGCCCGCCGTCTCTACACTTACTACGTATTATGCTTTCGTGAGAGATTCGTGATTTGTATTCCCGATTATTCGATTTATGAAAATTGAAAGATGTGTGCGTCGCTCCCCGGAGCCCGGACGAGACAGCCGCGCGGCCTTTCGGGATCCGCGCCCGCCCCCGGCATAATAAAACATTTCTGTACATATTTTCAATCGTATTTTTATTTGTACAAATATTCGTTTCGCGATCTGTGTACACGTCGATTCGGACGCTCGCCGCGACGAGATATGCGTTTCTTGAGTAGTCACGTTACAAAAATATTACATTACTAGTGGAACGATAAATAGTTACGAATATAATACTAGGATTGGAAGACGCCTCGCAGCCGAGGCCGCCGAGGGTCGGGGTTCGTTCGTTTATATTTGTGTGTCGCTAATAGGAATTCTAAAAGTGTGGAGATGACGCGAATCTATCGTATTTAATTATTTACATGTAGCTACACTATATTATATCAGTCATTACGATAACTTACGAGTACCGTGATATGCATCATTGCCGGGATATCACTAGGAAGATATTTACAAGAGATATGAGTTAGCTACGCTACCTTGCGTGAACGACAAACAGTAACCCGCCAGCCGACCGACCGACCGGTCGCCGGTTTGTTTTTCACGCAACGGACGCTTTACATTTGATATGTAATCGTAATATTGGACACAGAAGTCATTGCACGATTATCTGTAGTTTCTCGATAAACGCATGTCAATATAAAAGGACTTTCCTTGGAAGATAAGTGCGTAGACCGAGCGGCCCGCGGGCCCGCCCTGACTAGATACCGGCCGCCGGCGCAGCCGCCGCGGCCCCATCGGACTTACGATCTTGCCTTTTAAATTGATGTCAAGAATCTCGTTCTCTCTGCCAAGAACATCGAATATTGTAATTTATACTTACTGTTTATACTAGAGTATTGAAACTAAATTATACTGCGTTTTTTCAGTTACACTATAGTTTTCTTTACCGTTGCATGACACTTGCCGAACTGTAGGAGAGAGCTTCGGGCCCGTTGCGGGCGCGAGGGCCGGTGGCGCGGCATCACACGTTATATATACATTGTTTTGTATTAGTTAGTGCGGCGGCAGCTATCAGCTGCGGAATCAGCTCGGGCCGATTCCCGACAGCCCGGCGACATCCGGCTACGGAAATTTATTAAATACTTATTCTGTTAGTCGGGAGCGGCCGCCGGGGCTGTCTGTAAACAGGGTAATGTGAGAATATTTCGCCGCGCCGCGTCACACAACCTCCGCACCATTTTTATATACTCTTTGTAATTTACTGCAACTCGGTCTAAAGCTCTCTCCAATACAGCTGGGTATTTTTTTTTAAACAAATGGAACCAATGAATTCACACAGCATTCTTAGCCCGTGTCTTCGATGTTTGTTTTACTTGTTACGAAGAAGTAATTTTTATGTTTGTATAGCTTTTCTTCTGTTGAGTCGATGTCTGATTGAATTCCTTGGCTAACAGGTACACGAAGAGATTGAGATGAGGCATGTTACTGCATACCTGTCGATTACAGCTGATAGGGTACACTTATTAATATTAGGATTATCAATGTACTAGAGTCCTATGTTTAGATCTTTCAGTATTGACATTGATGCTACCGTTAGTAACTTTAACAACTTTGTTACACAGAGAGAAATGCAAATAAAGGCCATGAGAGCAATGTGGCATTATCTTTTTATATATCTTTGATTTTATCTGTAAGTACCTCCATCATAGCTACCTGTAGTTTTATCTAAATTATTAAACCCATTTTATGTGTAACTTTTAGTTCTTATGTTCATTAAGTTTAGTGCCTTTTTAGAGTGAGGCAATTTTTAGAGGCCTAAGAATTGAAGAGTTGAAACAGTCATTTTGTTCCTATGGCCTCATTCTAATGCACAGAATGATAACAGTACAACTTAATTTGATTATACAGTGTGTGTTGGAAGTGGTTTTTTCCAGCTTTTACTGGACAGTTTTTTAAAGCAGTTCGCAAATCGTGCAACTTTAATGTGATGTTTTATATACACTAGAATAACATTTTACTATGCAGACTTTTTACATGGCTGGACAGTAAAACGTTATTTTGTTATGTATGAACAAATTTTCTTTGTAGTATGCAAAATAAAATACTATCGGATTTGGATAAAACTTAGTAGCACTACGAACTTTCTCTGTGTCACCCGTGGATTATATTTTACTATGATATAACCCAAATACAACTACCACAACAACCCATTTGTAAAATATAACCGACGGGTAAACGTAAAGATAATTTACGATTGCGAATTGCGTTAAAATTATTTTATATTATGAAATAACCGCGGTTTTTGTTGACTACGCCCAATAAAAAACTTTGAAACTCTGAATCTGATACCACTCCTAGAACACACTGTATAGACATTGTGCTACACAACAAGATACAGGTTATCTATTCCTCTACAGAGGTGGACCGGTTGAGTGAACATTAGATACTGTTGACGTCACCCATGCCTGGTACAAAATAACGAACATAGCTTCCATCTTAAAAAAATAGTTCGAAACAACGAACCGGATGGCCCTAGTAGGCTTTAGTACTAACATCGCCACCACCACACATTTGCTTATTTAATTTTATATAAAAAGTACATATTTTTCACATGCACCAAAAGATTGTTATCTGACTTTGTTCAAGTGTGTTGGTGCGTAAAAGTAAATGTAGAATAATGTCGTGGTGTGAAATAAATATTAAAACTGATTACATTAGGAAAGCACAGTGAAACATTTTAATACAGCCATTTTAAACTATATACAGGGTTACTGGTAATCAGCCTGCATCCATTTAATGGCACGTTCTGTATATTTCAACAAACTCTTGTTCTATAACTTTTTACTTCGTAAGTCTCAATTGAGATTGAGGGGTAAAAATACACAAAACAACGAAAAAAATTTTGCTGCCTTCTCTAACGCTTATACTAAGCTTTTTGAGCGTCGGTACTTCATTTATAGAGCGTTACTAGCTGAGACCCGCGGTTTCACCCGCGTCTATTTGAGGAAAATTCCTACTAAAATATACGTTGCTTTAAAAAGCTATGATCGCTAGGTAAACGTACTGGGATATACTAAAATGTGTTTTATAGTACAGGTATTTTAAAGTAATTCTGTGTATACGATATTTTTAGTTTTTTATTACTTACGGTAGAAGAACAAATTGGTTATCTATGCAACTTGATGATCTTGATAACGCAACAGATACCTAAGTAGTTGCCCAGATGAAAAACCTTCTTGGCGTGAATCGATTCCTAGGCGCTTAAATGTTTGCCCCTGTGCTTTAGTAATAGTTACAGTAAACGACTCCTTAACGGGAAATTGTATTATTTTGAAATTAAAAAGCAAATGGTGCCATTTTGTGTGGAGTTGATGCATTAACATACCATTCCGCTTGAAGGGAATGGTCGATTTGTGTCAGGTTCGACATGAGTGGTGCCCCTATCGATTAAAACCTTTGCCACACCTTTGCCGCGAACACGGGTATGCTCTCACACTCTTCTGCGAACCTGCCGCGGGATAATGCACGCCGTGATCACCTCGGTAACCAACCGCCTCGTCGGTGCCAGACATCCTCACGTCTAGACACCCTTTGTATCCCGCGGCGGGCCAAATTCTCGGCCTCATCACCTACCATCATCCGGCTGAAGAGGACGGGGACAGCAGCTCACCGATATACCGGCACTCTTCATCCCCTACAGCCGCACCGCGTCCACCATAATACGTTGGCGACCACGCAAGGCCGCAGTGGGTAGGGAGAGTGGCGCACCGTTATACCGGTATTCCTCTTCAACCGGGGTCTCACTCGCGCCGGCAACGTCTACGCCGCGCAACTCCCCCGTAACCGAATTGCTTGGACCGCAAGGTTTGGAGCCCATGGTCATGCATTGACAGAGTGGGATATGTCGGGATCGATATTACGTACGGATATGGTACCCTTACCGATCAAAACCCATACCTACAACAGGTTTTTCCAACCGTGGGTTGGCAGCAGTCTCGGGACCGCTATCGCATTCGACCGTGACTCGATCTGGCAATGCCGCCGCCTTTTGCGGGGACACCTCATGGGAAACATCCGAACCACCGCATTTGGTTCCAGTGATGCATTAAAAACCAGCGACGCGTCACGACCTCGGGAAACTATATCCTTTATTATTATCTCTGGGTGACGAGCGCAGTGCAGTGCTAGGTAATGATTTGGACTCTTCATGTTCCAATAGCTGCGTGTCACTGTGCTGTTATGTGGCAGGCAAGTTGCTTACCATCAGGCACATGTCCTGCTCGTCTCGTCACTTTTTATTTAAAAAAAAAAACCTTAGGTATGGTGCCGGACCGCCCTAAGCGTCCGACACCCCAGACCTTCCCGTGGAAACAGGACGCGAGTCAAGTGCGCCTTTAGGATCGCTCCCATGTCCACTTTCACGTCATTGGATGAGTGACAGGTAATGGCCTTCTCTCGCTTTTCCAACTCAGACGACCTCTCACTGTTGAGCGTCTTGGCTAAGATCGTCGAGTGCGAGAGGTTCACCCTCACGACCGCGGCCGCGGTTCCGCCTCTGTGGCTACATCGCGTCGAGGAACCCCAGCTGGAAGACAATGCTAAGAAATATCACTGGACACTGGACCACGTGCCCACAATGAAGTGGTCTATTGTTTTGTTACGGAGTTGTTTAAATCTACGATATTTCCTAAAATATTCATTAAAATCAAATAACATCAAGGGCAATTTTGTTCAAAATTATATATATATTCGTGATAAATTAATGTATTTGTTCAGATAAATATTAACATCATGTTTATAAAAATAAAAAATGCATTCTTCTTCTCCTTCTTTTTCCTTATGGCTTCCATTCGGTAATAGAAGGTACGTATCACCGCAATTTTGCCAACGTCCAGCGTTTGAACATTGAGAGCTTTGTTCTATATTATTAATTTACATGTAAAAATGTCACAATGCATTATTGCAAATTTGTTTACCTAAAATGACGCAACGTTCAAATCTGTGACACGTGACTTCAAAAGTCTATGACACGTACTGTCATAGACTTCAACCCACGCCAAGGAGAATGGTACACGCAGCTAAAGCTTTCAAAGAGAAATATTTTTCCCCGTTTTTGTTACATTGTTCAACCCCCCAAACCTTTCTCCGCAATAAAAAGTAGCCTATGTCCTTTCTCGGAGTCTAGTCTATCTGTATACCAAATTTCATTAAAATCGATTCACTGGTTTAGACGGTAAATCCTAACAGACAGACCGACAGACAGACAGACAGAGTTACTTTCGCATTTATAATATTAGTAAGGATAGTAAGGATTAGTGCGTACGCTCTTGGTACGAAGAGTTTGATATTTTAGACCGGGCAACTACGCATTTATTTTGTACGGGAAATAAAATACTCAAATTTCTAAAAACTGTAGAACAAACAATGTTGACATGTTTAATGTACATAATATGCCATTAGAAGGCTGCAAGATGATTACCAACAACCCTGTATAATAAATCGTTTTGGTTGAATAGTAAGTTGATCTTGCGATGGTGGTATCGGTGAGTACCTATAACTCATCTGGGCCAAAATATGTACATATCAGCGGTTTCACGATTTTCCGTGACGTCAATATTTACATAAATACACAGATAACTAGTAAGTAAGTTAGCCCAGTAATTTCTCTGGAAACATCGCCCTGTAAACTGGAACACAGTAATGTTTGCACACTACTGCTTGGCGACGGAATTACTGGTAAAGGTGTGGTACTACCCCAGGCGTCCGCCGTATGCAGAGCCCTACCACTACAAAATGTTCACACTAGTTCCATGGGAGAAAGAATTCTAAATACGGGCAAAATTTACGAGTTTTAACTGGTAGGCTGTAAGTGATCTTACTCTAGGCATGGGTGAGTAGTAGCAAAAGCCTTAAAATAAATACATATTCTCATGTCTTTGGTTAATACAATTCATTATTTAGTGCCGCGAGACAGGAATAAGGCCCAGACTCCACCAAAGTGGAGTGGAGAATAGGTGTTTTTCAACAAAACGAGGTGTCCAAAGCCGAGCGGAGATGCGTACTGATTAGACTGTAGCGGAGATGTTGCGATGTTTGGATTGGAGTTCGATCGGAGGCGGTCACTACTCTCACTGCTCACTACACGTCGCTCACATGTTTCCTTGTCTCCGCTGCGTTTCAGTCGGACGTCGCCAGCTTGCGAGGCACAGCTCAGGGTAGCGATTCTGAAACCATTCGGTTGCATCCGACACGGAATCTCATCTCTCGGTCTTTGTCTTATCTGTTTAGCATGACAAAGACCGAGAGATGAGATTCCGTGTCGGATGCAACCGAATGGTTTCAGAATCGCTACCCAGATCTCTGCCAGCTCGATATATGTACATGTATGTTAAGATCTCCGCTCGGTGGTAACCACTGAAGCTAAGCGGAGACGAGTTGAATAATGATTTGCCATTGTTTTAAAACACTGCTCTCGTCTCGGCTCCTCTTTAGTAGAGTGGGCATTATTACACAATTTTATTTATGGCGACAGATACTTTCTCTATTCGTGAAATCGTACCTATGTGATAAGCTGTTTCTGGGGTTTCTCGTTAAAAAGGAAAACAACTATGTTGTACAGTTTCAAAATAGAGGAAGTGGTTTTGCGCTCTCAGATTCGAGGTCAGAGCGTTGGAAACTTAATAAGGCTCAACTCACACCAAAAGAGCAGCAGCGCGCAGTTTTTCAGCGCCTCTTCCCGTCCAACACGACGTATTTTCATATTTTCGCTTTTTTCTAGTTTGTTCTCAAGTATGCATGTAAAATTGACTAAATTCAAAGTACTAGATTTCGCTGTAAAGCGTTGAGTTGTGTATAGCACGCGGCAAGCCGCTGTCGGGCGCGGAAAGGCCCGAGTGGTACCTATAGTGCTACTGCCATTTCGGTGTGATTTGAGCGTAAGATGAGATTGAAAGCCAAGGTGGGTTATCAGACGAAGGCGCCCAAGAGTGCAGGCCCCGTTGGGTCAGTCGGTTGAGTTCCGTTGAAGAGTGAAGGTGCCCAGTGATCAGACGAAGGTGCCCAAGTGGTCGGGCTTCCCGGCAACGATGAGGTGCGAGCATTAGAGCAGGCGGTGGCGGTCCTCGGGGCTGGGCTCGCTGTCGCTGGAGTCGGAGCAGCACGAGGACTCGCTCCAGTGCTGGAACTCCTCCTTGTGGTGCTCCAGCGCCATCAGCGACGGGAACAGGCTGTCGCAGGCGCTGCAACTGGAAACGAAACAAAGTCTATATACTTCTGGGGCCTGTACTCCAATTGGTTTATAAATAGTCTATGTCCAGCAGTTAGCGACTGATCAAGAGTTCCGACCGCCCTAGGCTAATTGCTCGGAAGCCCCCCACCAGATGTGTAATCAGGTACCTACTCCCAAGGTTGTTCAGTTCACAGCGCATTTAGGTTTTTGTGCTTTGTCTCGGTCTAGTCGAAATACGTAGGGTAGATGCAATGATGCTGCATAAATAGTGTATGCGAAGACACGATATCAGCGCGCGCCCGATCCTTGTGCCACAGGCTGCTTAATTAGCCTACGGGTCAATCAAGCCCTTACAGCACGAATACTGGTTGATGATGGTGAACGTCTCATTGAAAACAATAGGAATTTGTAGGATATACAAGTGTCCTTGGCAACTCTTTGAAAGTAATTAAATAGAGATGTTACCCGAAGTGGCGCTTCTTCTGCTGGTGGTCCGACAGCTGGCGGCGCGTGGAGAACGAGCGGTCGCACACGTTGCACGTCAGCGCCTCGTCTGGAACACATACACATACTTTCACATTTTTTATATAATAGGTACCCGTATAATTATGTATGATGTAATGGTATAGAGTAAGCCCGTCCAATATACAGCCCCCGGGCCACCATGCGGCCCGCGTAAATCCTTCATCCAGACCGCGTCCTGGTTAAAAACTTTTTAAAAGACTAAAATATGTAGGCAGCAGGTCGCTAAAATGTACCTACCTAATTGTATAGCGATAGAATGGGTAACTGGCAAAGGTGTGGTACTTCCCCAGACGGATTCTGTAGAGTCCTACAAATATGATTGATGTGCGTCACATTTGCAAGTCGAATAGAGAATTTATTCCGAGAGCTGGTAGCAACATGTGGGTAGGTATTTGAGGCAAGCTGGACACTTGTCACATAGTTCTCCTATTATATCCCTACACGGAGGTGCCAACTTGGCTGGTCAGTTGCGGGGCAAAATGAATCGCTCAATTTAGATCACCGGACAGGTAGATAGCCCCTCCAAAATGACTCTTTTTGAGAATCCCTGTTTTTTTACATTTTGGGTGTTAAGTATAGGAGATAACACCCAATTTAAATTTCCTCTACTCCACCGCCATTTTGTAATTTGGTTTGGTGCGAACCAGCTTTTAGACGTTTTAAACATGCGTGACGATTATGAAACTCGAAAATTACGTAAAAACCAACGCGAAATTACCTACGTAAAATGTGAAGGCAGCATAGCCGCCTGGGCCTCGACTCTATGTAGAGATAGAGAATTATCCTTGCCCGTCCTGCGACGCCGCGCCGCCGCTGACGCGACGTCGCCTCAACTTACCAGTGAGCGACGCGTCACCTGGCATATATATTTTTTATTCTTTTAACATTAAACTACAACGTATAAAGTTACGGCAATAATGGCATAAAAGTTACGGCTGGTCTAGTCGGGAGAACGGCGACTGCCAATCCCACATATTTCAATTTTTTTTGCTAGCCAATCCGGAGACCCCATGTTCAAAACCACGCCCACAACTGTATTTTCGAAGTGCGCGTAATGCAGCTAACTTAAAACGGCGAAGGAAAACATCGCGAGGAAACCGACATGTAGTTAGTACCTAGAATATTTCGAAGTCATGTGTCATCCACCAACCCGCACTGGGCCAGCGTGGTGGATTATGGCCTTAACTCTCTCCTTGAGAGAGAAGGCCCCCCTAGTCCCAGCAGTGGTTTAGTGGGCTGTTGATGATGATGATGATATTTTATCCATATCTAGGTAGCGATTCTGAAACCATTCGGTTGCATCCGACACGGAATCTCATCTCTCCGTCTTTGTCATGCTAAACAGATAAGACAAAGACCGAGAGTTGAGATTCCGTGTCGGATGCAACCGAATGGTTTCAGAATCGCTACCCTGAGGTTCAAAGGTTCTTTTTAAGCTATTGCATAGCTTTTATCGCGGGCCTGGAGACCGATTGTTACTAATGGTGCATCTCTTTCTTATGTTCACAAAAAAAGAGGGAGGGAAGACTGTCACGCCGTCCTCCCCACTCGGTCATTCGACTTTCAATCTTATGGTTTTACATTTACAGACTAAATGCTCTTAGCAGTGTTGCCAACTTAACGGATTTCCCGTGATACGTAGTGGATTTGAGTACGTAGAGAACGGGAAAATAACTTTCTAACGGCTATTATCATAGCATATTTTGGAATAAGTATATCAATGAAGCAATAATGTCAGCGTAAACGCTCACTAGCTCACTATTTAATCAATTTTAGGGATTTTTATTTTAACTTAAGTTTAGGGATAAATATTTTGAGTAGATGGAACACTGATTTCGCGACGTTTAAAATTTTTGGATGTACATGAATGTCAATGTCATTATGTCACTAAAGATGAATAAACAAAAAACAAAGTGCCTTAAAAGCAAAATATATAGTGAAAAAGCTGAAAATCTTCATGTTCCAAGAAGCGTGCTATAATTGAGATGTTTTGGCTTAACAATATGGAATCTGGATTTACTAAAGGGAATAGGTAGTGCCAATTTACCAAAGAAGGCAAACTTTTTTGCAATCAAGAAACAAAGACTTTTGTAGTTCAGAATAATTCATGAACGTGAAAACATCTTTGTAAGTACAGTTTTACGTTTAATACTATTTACCTATGTATATAATACATAAAGCAGCCTAGTACATAAATATGTATTAGATGATTTTCGGCTTAGAACTTCATCTTTAACACTGTTTACAAAGTTAGGTTATGTGCGTAAAATATAATAAGCGTTTGTTTGCTTGTTTCAGATCTTCAAGATTATCTTATGCGATTGTTGGATATGTCCAAATAAAAAGAGATCTAAATGTGTGTACTGTCAAGTGTCGCGTATGTCCTGAACACAATAAAATATGAAACAGCCTTGGATATGGGATAAGGAGCAGCTTCATCTGAAAATACCTGTGCCTATGATGATAAATCTGTGGAAGAAGGCTGCGGACAGGAACTATGTTTTCATATTGCAAAAGAAAGCAATCCATGGTTTATATAATTTATCAGCTAGAGAATCAGTACGGGAGATTTTCACCACATAACAACTTTAGTATGAAGAAGTAGCAATGAAGGGATCATTGTACATATATTTATCAATGTATAATATATGTAAGAAAAAATCAAAGTCAATGGCAGAAATTAAATCTGAATCCTAAAGCACACCATAAACACAAAATTGTATTTCCTACGCTTCTATATTTTTGCAATCCCTGCACAAGCTCTCAATGAAATCAAGTTTAAAAATGAAATAAAAACCTATTGAGCAAGGCAACAAAGTCAAGTGTTAGTCAAAGTTAAAGATAACATATGGAAGAGAAATGTGTTGAAATTGGAATCTTGTAGTAAGGTAAAATAGTAGATTTATAAAACTTTTGGTGCAACATTGTTTGTACTCAATCATGTACTTAGTATACTGTATAAATATAATATTGTAGTGGTAGGACTCTTAGCAGAGTCCGCCTGGGGAAGTACCACACCTTTGTCAATTATTCTACCGCCAAGCAGTAATGTGCAAACATTACTGTGTTCCGGTTTGAAGGGCAATGTTTCCAGAGAAATTACAGGGCTTAGAGATATACCAACTTAGATCTCTGGGTGACGAGCGCAGTGCGGTGCTAGGTAATGATTTTGGCTCTTCATGTTCCAATAGCTGCGTGTCACTGTGCTGTTATGTGGCAGGCATGTTGCTTACCATCAGACACATGTCCTGCTCGTCTCATCACTCTTTATTTAAAAAAAAAAAAAAAAAAAAATATTGGTGGACAATTCACACACAATTCACTGCTTTAAATTGCTGAGGCTCCTTTACAGCTGCTTATATTAATTTTTACCTTAGTTATTTTATCTTATTTTGTACACAGATTCTTTGATTTTTTGTGAATGACGTTACCACATGTTCTTATGGATTTATGGTTCGAATAAATGAATTGATTTGAACAGGAAAATAAAAAAAAATAAACATTAACAGTTGTATAATGAAGTAATAATAAACTAATAAAAATAATCTTATGTTAGTGAATTAGACTGGCGAGCGAATTAGAAGCCATGAGCTTAGTGGATTTAGTAGCTCTTCCTGCGAAACTGAGGGTTCGATTCCCACCCAGTGCAGTAATGTGCAAACATTACTGTGTTCCGGTTTGAAGGGCAATGTTTCCAGTGAAATTACAGGGCATACAGATAATACATCTTATATATCTGGGTGACGAGCGCAGTGCAGTGCTGCAGGTAATAATTTGGACTCTTCATGTTCCAAAAGCAGCGTGTCACTGTGCTGTTATGTGGCAGGCATGTTGCTTACCATCAGGCACATGTCCTGCTCGTTTATAATATAGAGTGATGAGTCACATTATAAAAAAAATATGTTTGCACTGTGGCTGGGTGTTTCTTCATATTTTATCTATCTATATAAATATAAATCAATGCCACTTTTCATTGTTAGTACCTAAACTCCTTCTAAATGGCTGGACCGATTTGAATGTTTTTTTTGTATATATTTGGGTAGGACCCTGGAAGGTTTAGATTCACAAATCAGCTCGGCAGATGGCACTGCAGTTGATATCTAGGTTATTATTCGAGCGAAGCCGGAGCGGGCCGCTAGTCTTCTATAGCAGCTTCTAAAGCGAAAGGTCACTCATCAAGGAATCTCAGAAACTACAAATGCTAGGAATCTGAAATTTTGTATGGAGGTCCCTTTTAGCATGTAGGCGCTCACTAAGACGGGGTTTTGCTAAATTCAACCCCTAAGAGAGTGAAACAAGGATGAACTGTTGTATGAAAATTCGTGATTTTCAAAGTTATCAAATTTTGTCTCTAGATACCTGATACGAAGCACTTAAATGTTTGTTTTATCAATTTTGCGATTTCGAACTGTATGGGGTGAAATTGGGGTTGAAATAGGGGATGAATGTCAATATGAAAATTCCCAACCGTTGAAGATTAAACCATGAAACTCTGTATAATATATAGCAGGGATGTAACGGAGGTGATCTTATCGGAACCGAAGTCGGAGTCGGAGTTTTTAAATTTGATTTATCGGAGTCGGAGTCGGAGTCGGAACCGGAGTCGGAGGTAGGGTCAGAAGTAGTGGTAGGAGAAAGATTTTTATTTTAGGACAAATAAAACATTCATTCAAACTTTTCATTGTTTTGTTTCATGAAATATCACAAAAAACGAAAAAAATATGGAATATTCAAAAATAAACAAAAAAATCAATTAATTGAATCCCAAAGTGCCATATAAAGTATGTTAAATGAACAAAAGCTTTCAAACAAATTAAACTAAATACATTGACACCAAAAGTGTGTATATGTACTTCATGAACATAAGCTTTGAAGCTGTCTCAGTCTAAGATATTTCTTAAAAGTGCGCCTAATGCCAGGAAAAAATCAGATTTCACCCGCGCGAGGCCCTTCTTAAAATGATATGCATAAAGTCGAGAATAGCATGACACAGTTTGGAGGGGAAATCAATATTAAATCAGGAGTCAATTTTTGACAAAGTTTTATTTAAATACTCAATAATTAAACATAAATTTAAAAAGTGTTCGGAATTAGAAATTTTATTATCAAATCATAATGTGGGGTCATCGCTCAATTTCGAGTACTTACCTACATGAATTAAAATAGTTTTTTTCAGGTGCCATTTTACTTTTTTTCTGTAAAAAAATCTGAGTTATTTTTAAAATTCTATTCGGTTATTGTGCTTTTTCTTTATTGTACCCACACGTCAATATTTTTTTGTTATAGTTTTTAGTTTCTTAACATCAGTGAGCGGCGTCGAAAATGTCCTTTTTTCGTTTTCTGGCACTAGGCGCCCCCTTGTTGATTAAATCGACGACGCCACCAAAAAGGTATTCGCTCGCTACCGAGCCTGGTGGACACGATAATATTGGCGGAAATTTAATATAAGGTGCTGGAATTTTGCGTTTTTCTATGTTGTGCTCATTTAGTATACTTTTCATTACACTCGTGCGCGGGAGATTCCCTGCGCGACATGTTCCTGCGAAACTGTTCGTTACTGTCGGCGCAGGGCGCCGCCGCTAAGTTATGCTTCGACATCCGATTAACCTCCGATTCAAAAGTTTCGGAACCGGAGTCGGAACCGGAGGTGTAAAACTAATCGGAACTTCCGACATAACGGAGTCGGAGTCGAAGCTCCGTAACATCCCTGATATATAGACACTTGACACGAAACAAATAAATGTTTGTTCTAGCAATTTTTTAATTTCGACCTGTATGGGGATGAAATTGGAGTTGAAATGGGCGACGATTGTATCTTACGCTTTCACATCTAAACAACAGAACCGATTTTGATGAAATTGTATTATTACCTTAATATTTATTTGGCACAGACGAAGTTGCGGGTAAAGCTAGTAGCAAGTATGTATTTAAAACTGTATAAGTATTATATCAGCTATCTGGCCGCCATAGTACAAGCTTTGCTTAGTTTGGGGTCAGATTTTCATGTGTGTGAATAGTCCACCAATATTTATTTAGTTAGTGTGATTAATTTTAAGAGAAGTATATGACAGTATGATGATGTAAGAGAGTTTGTTTGACTCATTTGATTTTGAGATTGTTTTGAATAGTTGCTGTAAATAAGTGATATTTTGTACTTAATCTCTTTGTATAACTTTAACCTTAATGTAAATAAGTAGGTAACATTTTGTATTAAATCTTTTGTAGAAATTTTACCTTAATGAGTTTATATTATTTTGTACTCAACCTTTCCAGCATTATGACATAGAATAGATTGATTATGATAAAAACAAATGTGACTCAGACTCAACATTATCCCAAAAATACTGTAGAAATTAAATTTAAAAAAATATAATTGCATAAGTTGATAAATTATGGTAAACAAATGTCACTCTTCAAAATAAAAGCAATTCCGAAAAGCTGTTAACATCCCTATTGCTTATGTTGATAAAAATGCATGCAACATGCAATAGCTTTACCGCGGCAGTCCCCGAGTGCCACACATCTTTTTTTTTTTTTTTTATGTAATATAATCACTCCACAGACTCCGGGGTCCGTGACCTTTGTCATTACAATAATCTTTTTTTTATTTACATAGATCTTGGATTGGGAGAAGAAGAGGAACATAAAAAGGGGGGGAGAATAAACCACCCTCCTAGGTGGTGAACATTTTAAACGTAATTCTAGTACTAGTCAGTCCGATTTCGTCTGTTGAGCCGATCACTACCGGTTAGGATTCCGATAGTAATCGACTCGACATCGGCTTTTGCCTAAGCCGCCTCCTCCTGGCCCAGAGCCTCCACTACGGCCGCATTTCGGTCTCTAATGGCCATCTGTAGGTTGAAATCTCGAATGGTCTTTGGTGATGCAGCCAACGCTCGCCGCACGAACCGACCGATGGCGTCGTCGGTGCCGTCAGCGTAGTATGTGAAGGTCCCCGAGTGCCGTGAGATTACTACAACCGCATGGGACACGCTCTCGTGCAGCTTCATGTTTGCCTTGGTTTTAATTACGATTACCGACTCGTATGTCAATCCCTGCGCTTCATGGATGGTAAGGATGCGTGACCCGGTGCCCGACCCGTAATCCTGGTTTGTCAGGGTCTCCTTTTCCTCTTGAGTAGGTATGCACTAAAAAGCGGGTGTTGGGTGCCGGGTATTTGCGCTCCTTTATACCTTCTCTGCTCTAGGGACTTTGTACGGGGAACTGAGGAATACATACCTGAGTATATTTCCCTCAGCGCATATGCAACATGCATCGGGTTGCGATGTGTGCAGAGCAACTCCTGGCTGATCTTTGCTACCAGGTTCGGGCGGTGATACCTCATTTCGAAGAGATTTTCCCTATCGATGTAAGGTAACTGATTGACGTCTCCGATGAGGACAATTTCGCCAACACCAGACAGCCGTGAGACCATCACAATGGCCCCGAAATGGTGGCCGCGGTTCTCCCGAATAGACCAGCCGTAACTTAATAAAATATATTCAAGTCATATTATTCATCTCATCAGTTTTTTTAAATAATTTAATTAGGTACCTACATCTCAATGGTTAGCATGTTGCACTAGCTAAGCTACGGCTGGTCTAGTCAAGTGAACGGCGATTGCCGATCCGGAGTCCCCGGGCTCAAATTATTTATATAATATATTCTTATGGCCTTCTTCACCCTCTTCTTGCGAGAGAAGGCCCCGAGTCGCAGCAGTGGAAACATTTAGTGGGCTGCTATGCTACTCTAGCTAACTAATGTAACCTTTTAGGGGCGACTCTACCGTGTTGCGGATCTACATTTTGATGTGGGTTGAAGAGCACTGCTACATTATATAAAAAAATCATGAATTAGTAAAATTAAAATTACTAACAATCAAATTGAAATCATTTATTTTACTCAACTAAAAACGTCCACAGTAAATTAATATTAGGTACATAAGTATTCACAAAAAGAAAAAGATCATAAGATTACAAAAATAGGGAACTATAATAATACCTTATCACTTTATTTTTATAAATTAAGGATTTGGTAAATTTGATAATTTACAGGAAATAAATACCTAAATGAAAAGGCAAGAATTTACAGCTTATACATCAAATCGAGCTCACAACGATTAAATCTCACGTAGAAAAGGTTTTCGAAACCTGTTATTGGACATGAAAACCTTGGTGCTGATTCACAAGCGTTGGAACGATTCAGAATAACAATGCTAGTCTCTGTCGTTCTAAACGGATTACACAAAGACCGAGAGATTTAATTTAGTGTCGAGATCAATCCGATCGCCTTGTGAAACTGGTTGTTGCAAATGTTTGATTAATTCACGGATACCGCATACCACGTGTCATATGGTCGGTCCAGGTAAGGGCTCACACACAAAACTGCAATGCGATGCGACGCGGCATCGGAGCAATTCGCCATCGCAAGTTCTTCCGATGCGACGTCGCACCGACATCGCAGTTTTGTGTGGGAGCCCTAAGGGCGGACGCGGATTCAGCATTGGCGCCTGAGGGGAGGGGGGGCACACAGTCGTGCTCGTGGTCAAGCCTCAAGATCCTGCGATATGTGCTTGTTTAGCAGTTTTAATTAGTGGCCACCCTTAGTTATGGACCCAGCCCAGCCCAGTCATGACCTCATGGCAAACCCTGTCTCTGTCATGCTAAACAGATAAGACAAAGACCGAGAGATGAGATTCCGTGTCGGATGCAACCGAAACTAATTTAAAATCGCTACCCAGGTCAACATTTCCGACTTAACATTCAGCAGCATTCGGAGCGCTTTTCCACAGGGCGTGCGCGGGCGCTTCTCGTTTGGCACCACGAATATACTTCACGCACTGTGCTCTTGAAAAAACCCGTCGAATGCGACCTCAAAATAACTCCGGTTAGACCGACAATGGCACACGTGATGGATCCGATGATTAACTAAAAAAATTACTAGTACCAGATTAATATAACTATTTATACTGTAGGTATAAATAACTCTGGCTAACATCGATTTAGCGCTTGAAAAAAATTGATATTACACCAAATTTATTCTCACGTTCTATGAAAATATAAATAATCATAACTATAAGGAAAATTTGCTTTTGTTTGCGTTACATCCTAGATATAAGACTAAATTCATAGAAACTTGAGCAGTCTTCAAAAACTTCAGTAGGTACTATCTCGATTAACGACCGTTTACAATTGAAGTGACTTACACGATTGATGACGGATTTTCCAATTCTCACGGACTCTTCTAGTCCATTACAGGAAAAACATACGAAAATAACAAAGATCGTGACGTCAAGTCTTTAACCTCAAGGCATAATTATGTTATATTAACGGAGATTTTCAACTGTTTTCAATCTTATGCTTCGGCTACATTAGCGGGCGAAGATTCGTATCGTGGAGGCACGACAAAATCTTCATGTTCGGGCATAGGCGATGTTCTTGTCTATATTAAAGCGGTCGAAGACATTTACTACATCGTCTTCGCCCGAATACTACGCGATGACACGATGTACCCGGCCACATTCATCGCGTTGATACGAATATTCGCCATAGCCCGCTAATGTAGCCGAGGCATTACAATAGGTAGTTAGTTTTCAATTTCACACAAGTGTGTCTCTAATGTTTAATTTTTGATATTTCCCTAACAAAATGAAAGATTATCCACCTATGGTGAAATTGAGAACCATCTTTGACAAGTATATTTGCATTTTGAAAACATTTCATTTTTCATTTATTATACATTTTTTGATCACGCCACTTTCAATTTATGAAGGTGCCATATATTTGTACACTGCAATTGCAAACAGAAATTCCTAGACTGTCAAAGCAACAAACTATATTTTTTATTTTCGTAAAAGTGTATTGGCATTATGTATATGTCGTAAAATGTTAGACATTTTCTTCAAAAAGTCTAGTATTCAAAAAATCCTGGCTCCATACCCCATGCACACTTATCTTCTACTTAATTCTTTCGTAAAAATCATAGTGAAGTTGATGGTTCAATTACATTCAAGATTACAAAATACATTTGATATTCCAATTAGCACCCAATTTAACTTTCTATACTCCAAATGTTACACAGCTAAATTAAAGTTTGAACTAAATTAGGTTAATGCATGACATTAAAATTGTGGTAACTAATTCTCAAGCATAGAATATAATATAAACTCAAGTACAAAATCAGAGCTATTTTTCGAAAGGTACTCCATACAAGACCGAATCTGTGCTTGACATAATATGAGCAATTGCACAAGTTCAGCACTGAACTATAGTTTTCACCAAAGTAGGTTTGCACGTGTCCGCCATCTAGCCTGATGTTAAGCGACGATGTAGTCTACGATGGAGCGAGCTTACCAGAAGAAACCGATTCTCTCTAGACTAGCTCAAAAAAGTGACATCGTTTCATGGTTGACGTTTCAAAGACTCCCGGGATAAGATTTGACCCCAATTTATTTCGGGATAAGAACGTCTAGGCTGTGGAATGCGTCGCCTGAGTGGGTTTTTCCCAACGATTACAAAGGTTACGGTTTTGGTGTTTTCAAGTCGAGAACGAATCAGTCTCTTGTAGGTAAACTTGCTTCATCAATTAATAACAGGCGGGATGGCAGTCAAAAGTAAACCTATAAGAAAATATCGACAAATGATGTGATATGGTCAGCCCAGTCCGATTTAGGTTCAGTTGAATTTGCCAGCCTTCTTACAATTCCAAGTTAAGTCCGGCTGAACTAAACAAATCACACATGAGTAAGACATTAAATAATTAAAAATGTGTAACAACCACGTCAGTTCTCAAAGTAATATCTCATAATTATTGATGATCGTGTCGTGAATAACCTAGTCCTAGAAAATAAAAGCAATTTACTAACAAACATTAATTGGCAAATCATTTAATAAAAGCTCGGTCACCACACATACGTAAATGAGAAAAAAACAAATAACTGCACAACTTGCCACCACAAAAACCTTAATTAAATCTCAAGACCAGCTTACATTAATGTCTATGCATTTAACTAATTTAGTTTCACCTTAACTTTTATAACTTAACAGTTTTTAAAATTATGACACAGTTTTGGTTACAAAATGTGCAGAATGTAAAGTATACCTGTTTTTATAAAACAACTGATTTTTACAGTACGTTAAAAACCTCACCTCTTTGCAAGGTGGAAATGCATTAAAATTACAAAGGTTATGAATGTTGGTAACATTTTCAATACAGCAAAAGTAGTTTAATTATATTTTATTACAAAAACATTTTGGTCAACCCAGAACATTTTTGAGATCCTATGACCAACTATAATATGTATAGTGTATTCCATAATTGTCTCCTGTTTACAGCAATCTATAGCATCATACACGTGTTGATCCTGATATCACTAACTCAGATTAAACTCTAAAGGAGTTATTTTTCTTTTTACATATCTCCTGTACCAGTGAGAGTATGAAAATAAGAGGTCAGATAGATATACCAATATGTGCGCAAGTGTTATTTTGTGGTGAAAAAGCAAACAAGCAACAGACCAGCTGATGGTTGGTTGCCATATCACTGTTGCATATTGACATTGGCAATACCAAAGGCATTAGCAAAGTCAATTTATTTATTTATTTGCTAGTTTAGCTACAGTCACATTATTGCAATTCCAATAATGTTTGTCCATGACAGCTAGGCTTGCATAGTGTAGAATGTAGATTAATGCAATTTACAGTGCGTTGCTTTCCAAGGAAGAATTTTTCATAGTTTGAAGCCAATCAACTCATATTTTGGCGGGAATGTGGTTCAGGTTGTAAACTGTTTTCACAATGAACAGGAACATAGTAGACCTTGTTCATTGAATCAAATTTTATGAGACCTAAATCGAACCTAAAGTTGTCAAGGCTTTAAATATGTTACCGACATCCACATACTTCTTATAAAATATTAGTCTTAAATGTCACTGAGCAGTAAATACAAGTACAGCAATGTGTTAAATGGGCAGGGTGTTGGAGACGGAAGACTTGAACATGCTTCCGAACCAGCGAGCCCCGGTGGAGCCCCCGGGGATGGAGCCCATCATCATCCAGAACAGCGCCATGACTTGCAGCACCGCGGTGACGATGGTCCACGGCGTGCTCTGCAAGTGCAGCGCACAGTACAGGGTGGCGATCAGCGTCAGGAGGTAGATTGATGTCGTGAGAGCACGCTCTTTTGAGAACATGGACTTTACATGTGACCATGGCCCGTAGAGGAAGCTGAAACTGTAGAGAAACAATGCTGTAGTCTTATGTTCAGATGCCAATAATTTGTTGTGTTACTGTATAATATCCATAAAAATATATTATGAAGACTAGTTTTTAAAGTAGATATATTTTTCATTGTCATAAATAAAAACGCTAAAATTTGACAGGCTTATTGTAAATAATAGTTCATGCCCATATTAATGCATAACCACTAGGTACATATTGAGATAATTAAGCAATAAAATTGTTGCATCATTTAAGCCAGAAGACAGTAAGTACCTTAGTAAGAAGAAGAGACTGCCCAAAGTGAAGAGTAGAGCAAACTTCCTAGCCTGGAGCAGTAGCACTGGAATGTACAGGAACGACAATATGAAGCAAAGAATCCCGAAGAATAAACATATTCCAAATCCAAGAAACCGCTGTGTTCTGCTCTGAAAAACAAGTAGTTCAGTGTTAGTAACTAGGTAATGAGGCAATTACATCAATATCAGGCAGTACTGGTAACAGGCAAGTAACCTGATACCCACTATGCCACATTTATTATCATGACTTTATCAAATAGTTTGCCAACTGGGTCAATTTGTCTTTACAACATTGCCGCTGTGACTCATCTTCGATTTCGATGTAGATTTTATCTCAAGCTTTTATCAAAATAAACTCACCAATGTAAAGTATTCCTTTTGTACGTTTTCAAACCATGTTGCAGTGCTACTAGTTGTGCTCGTGGGAGTCTCTTCAGTGCTTCGAGAGAAAAAACTTGGAGTAGAAAACTGTGGTAAGCTAAACTTGCTGCGACGACTCTCGTTTTGAAGTAAATATTGATCCAAATCAGACTTTAGATTGGCCATCGTTGTTTAGTAAATTTTGTGCGTTATATTATTATGCTTCTTTGTGTATTTAGATGTAGTTAAATCTTCATTTCACGTATTGAAAGTTAAATCACAACACGAAACAAAGCACACAGATCAGATGTACACCGACGGACGAATTCAGACTTAATTTGACAGTGACATTATTGGCAAAACATCAACAAACCTATCATAGAGAATGGTAAAAATGTTTTGGACGAAGTTTCTTTATGGTAGGCTATAGTCGGCACGTCGGCAGGCACCACAGACGTACTGACTAGTGGTGCGCATACCTCAATACGCAAGTCCACGGAAAAATCGATTTTCTCGGAATTTTACTACAGACATTATTTTTGTTCACGATAGCGATCGAGTACTGTTTTGACCGGAGACGTTATGAAATACGACAACTATATAATTAAAATAGTGGGAAAAAATTGGAAGTTACCATAATCGGTGTCATCGCTGAAATCGTCATGCGCGTGGCGACGAATGTTGTTGTTGTATCTGTCATGTGCGCACGGGGGACAGACGCCGCGAGTGTCACGCTCGTCTAGATCGGTGCTGCTTGCGTCCGACTCTGGATCAGCTTCTTCGATGTGGACGTCATCTGGCTGTCGATTATCGAGTTTTTCGTTCGATGACAGCTGATTGTAGTTTTTCCTTGGGGGTCTGGCATCTGAAATCAAAGAAAAAACAATTTTTGTTTAACACGTTTTAAAATTGCAGAGTCCGTGCTCTACATACAGTGCACAAACAAGCCGAGGAGTCCGTGGACTATATATAGGGCATGTTGATTTTCAGTCTGTAATATAAGTTCAAAAATCCTTGAGGTAGTAACGTTATTTCAAGAAGCTAGTAGCATAATTTTTATTAATATAGTATAAAAAAAAGAGCGAACGTAGCGTGTCACTTGACCAAATGAACTTGGACAGCCAACGTGTTAAATTAAACAATTGCAACAGTTTTCAGACTATTTCTAGGTGGTAAGCAGTGAAAAACATTATTCCCGAAGAAAATCCACTTTTTCAGACAATAAGTAGTCAATGCTCTATTTCCGATTAAAATCCATGTACATTCCTAATGAAGCAAAAAATAAATTTGGTTAAAAAAAGTTTGATAGATGGCGCCAGTATGACTTTTAACATGACATGGGCTTTTATTACTTCATTTTATTATATTACATAATATACATACTACATGAATATTCCCGAAAGGTATGGTGGCATTTAACCATATAAAATAAATGTTCAAAGTTTAAAGATCAAAAAGCCCGCCTAAAACGCTGTAACTGGTCCTATGATGCACGTGACGTCATACGCCAGTAAACAAATCATTGTTTTCAACGAAACCGTTTACTGTAAACTAAATTGAACCTTAACGTCCTGAACAGTGCGTTTAGGTTTACGTCGAAGATAAAAGTTCCAATTGTTTTAATTTTCATATTTTTTGTAAAATACAATATGAGTATATTACGAAAGAGAGTGAAATATCTTTATTTAATTTATTATTAACTTCATTTATTTATTATCCTAATTTTTTAGTTTTTTTACAATATAAAAAATACAAACAATAATGTAAAAAACTTAAAAACTAGGGTGCCGTCAGCACCGGGGCAGGGCCCAAGCTACCGGTGGTTAGGGCTGCAGAGTGAGGAACCTCCTGACGATGGTCGCTGTGTCGAGGATGATCGCCACGTGCATTTGACCCAGCGAGCAACACGGAAGGGAGTAGGCATACACAGCGTTTCCCCTCTGTCAAAGTACAAGTCCGCGTGGACCATGGAGTTTGATAATATACTGTGGCGTGATGGTGGGGCTAGATTTGTGAATGGTGCTTTATTTTTTGTGTTAGTGATTTGGTTGTGTGAGTATGATCGGCAATGGATCGGTACAGGTATGTTTTGTATGTAATAGTGCGGCTTTGCGCTAGAGTGCAACTTCCCCTCCCGCAAGAAATGACAGAAAGATTTGAACAATATTTTTTAGCTAAGGCACACCCTCATCACTGGCTAAACGGCGCGAGCTTTATACCTACTCGTTCGGGTTCTCCCGGGTGTACTAAAATCACAAGGCCGCCGGTTGCTCGAGTTGACGTGCGAACGAACACCGAGTGCGCGCATAAATAATGTCGCGGCATTATTGTAATATTGTGAATGGCTGCAATAGCAAGACACTAAAATGTAGTAGTAATTTATCTTATTTCAAATTGCCGAAACATGAAGCAAGGGAATTGTTTTTATTGTTAATATTTATTTTTGAGCCAAATTTTGGTAGTTTTCAATCGCACAGAATAAAGAAACAGTAGTGTGTAATATGTGTATTGTATAATATCTGTTTAGAATAGATACAGTAGAGATTATGCATACAAAATATTTTATCTAAAATACCTTTTTATCCCATCTTTATTATGTCTCATTAAGTTTAATATAATTTATGACGACATACTTTTTTGAATATTCATGGACATACTGAATGATATTAATTTGTTCATTTATTCGATGGTATGAAAACAACTTACAACTACCTACATTGTAGAACTAAAATATACTCCAGTATTAATTGACTATAAAACATACCTACCTAAAAAAACCGACAGAATTTTTAACCGGATTCAAAGGAGGTGGTTCTGGCCTTAATTCTTATTGGATGTAAGTATGTTTCGTGATAGCTCAGCTAATTGTGAATCATTTTTTAACCCCCAACCAAAAAAGGGGTGTTATAAGTTTGACGTCGATTTTTTTAAAAAAAGGTTTATTTTTGTGCGGTGGTAGCTATGTTTGGTTAATATAGATTCAAAATGGCCCCCTCCACAAAACGGAGGACAAAATATTTCTTCACAACCTACCTCTATATCAAATGAATGGGCTTGTCTAATGGAATACTGTAGTGGTAGGACTCTTAGCAGAGTCCGCATGGGGAAGTATCACACCTTTGTCAGTTCTTCTACCGCTAAGTAGTAATGTGCAAACATTAATGTGTTCCGATTTGAAGAGCAATGTTTCTAGTGAAATTACAGGGCTTAGAGATATAGGTAACATCTTAGACCTCTGGGTGACGAGCACAGTGCAATGCTAGGTAATGATTTGGACTCTTCATGTTCCAATAGCTGCGTGTCACTGTGCATATGGCAGGCATGTTGCTTACCATCAGGCACATGTCCTGCTCGTCTCGTCACTCTTTGTTTAAAAAAAGACACTGCAATGTTTGCACATTACTGCTTCGCGGTAAAATAACTGGCAAAGGTGTGGTCCTTCCCCAGGCGGACTCTGCTAAGAGTCCTACCACTACTACCACCTTCCACCATTTCTTACAACCCTAGCACGTTTAGTCAGTGACGTAAGCAGACGACAATTCACGGTATTTACAACTCTACGTGGGTGTGTTAAGGTGTATTTTTGCTTGCAAGTAATAGTAGGTAAGTAGTATACGACAGTTTAGGTTATTATCGTGTAGGTATTTGCACTTTTGTATGGCAGTGATGCATCTGTTACGAAGTAACTATTTTCTGATCTGTGGCTAAGGCTACTCCCTTCCGTGTTGCTCGCTGATTTGACCCTTATAACCCAACCGTCTAGCAAAAGTCTCTTGAGATGTTGGTCGATAATTTATTATTATTTTGCTATATTTTCAACATTGTCATATAACGTATTGAATTTATTATGTACACCTGAACATAAATTATCGTGTAGTGCGGGATCCAGTGTAAAAAAAACAAAATTAACTTACCGTGAATAGTTCAATTACATGCAATTTATATATTATGAAATATTTTTTATTATTTATAATAAATATTATATTTATATTTATTGTTGGTTAAACCAACAAACTAAAAATAAGTAGAACCAACTAGCTGTACCCTGCGGGCGTTGTTATGCCACCTGTCGAAAATTAGCAGTAGGTACCAACTCAGAAATCTTCTTTGGCTCCTGCACAACAACTTTGCCAAATATCATCACACGGTCAAATACACAGTTTACGATTATTTATATACCTAAAGGACATAGAGACAAACACTCATTTTTGTAAAGATAAATATATATATAGATGAGGGAAGTACATTAAATTAATTTAATTAAATGTAATCTATTATTTCTTCTTCTTTCTCTTCTTATTTTTCAATTCTCATTTTCCATCCTACGATAAGGCGGCCAATTGCTACTTTGTTTTTTAAGTTTTGTATATTTTTGTTTTTTGTGTTCTAATTAAGTGCAATAAAAACTTTATCTATCTATCTATTTATCTCATATCACTAATAACAGATGAAAGAATAAATGTCTTATACCGGATCTAAGACTAGGATAAGATTAATAAAATAGGATATCAAACTCATTTACGGACTTTAACAACAATCCGAATAATGCGTTTAGATAAAATAAAATGACTCACAAATGACATAATTAAAGAGCAATTTGATACAGTGGTATAAATATCATTATCTAAGCACCCATTTATCTGCGTTACTTGTTAAATGCACCTAATTAATATAATAATTGAAATTGTTTTTTTTGCTATTTGATAATTTTGGTTATTATTGAATATTTAAGATAGATAAGTAAGTACAAAAGTCAATGATACCTACAGGTTGATTTCGTCAGTACTCGCGTGTCTACTAGACGCGTTCGTCGTCGCCATACATAATTTCGCCGCGTAATGTATTCGTCGCAGTTGACCGAGCGTTAATATATTGTATAATATATTGTTTTTTTCCACACTTGCACTTTGGTAAGTTTTGTATTTAGATTTTTTTGTGACAAAAATCGACAATACTCCTCAGTTGTTATCAGTAGGTTACCTACTTTGTTTGATATTGGAATAACATCTGGTTATCTTAAACTCGTCTCCGCAGTTTATCTGTTCTCTTTCTTCTGTTCTGTTTATCTTTGTTTTGTTGTTGCTAGAAGCCATTTTTGCATCATATCTTAATAAATAATAATTATAAGCACGTTTTGTATTACGTTGGTAGTTCTCACGGCCATCTACGCTAGCTTAGTTTGGTAGATCATAGAGGAATAGAGGACATCTGAGGCCAACTACGGACTACGGTAGATCACTTTATACAAACTCGTTTAGTAATTAAGAATGAAGTTATTTATAGACTTCCCATTCGTTTCGACGAGAGCGGACTGGTAAATAATTACGTGTGATTTTGAAGTAATGGAATAGGTACATAATACATTTAGATGTCTAGATAAAATTATTAGGCATTTTTTAAAGATGATTTCAGTAATTACCTATACTTACAAAATACTATTTGTTAGTCTTGGTAGTAGGCCACTATCAACAAATCTGTTCACAAGTAGGTGTAGGTAGGTACTTCACTGGTATCTGTCTGGTATTTCACGATTTCGTGTAGAGTTTGGAAAATAATAAATAGGTACTTATGCATAGAAACCGAAATTAATAGAATGAATTAAAATTATAATGTAATTTATTTGTATAAATATATTTTTTTTCCCATAAAAGTACTAAATGTACCTCTATATGCTATTCCAGACTCAAGTCTGACTACGTTTCAATTTACAATTTCGACCAGTAGGTACTGTTCAATTATTTAGACGTCATTGAGTAACAACCATCCAAACTGCTACATCCTACTAATATTGTAAATGCGAATGTTAGGATGTTTGTATATTTGGATTATAATTGTTTCATCACGTCGGCGTCGGAACGGACCGGAGTTAAAATTTGGAACACAGATTATTTATTTATAGTCTGGAATAGAACATATACTACTTTTTATCACGGGAAAATAATGGGAATAGGAAATGCGTAGATTAAATCACGGGGCGCTACAAGCTTACAAAATATGGGGAATCGTTATATTATGTTAATAAATAAAATTTGTAGCTCTTAACTTAGGAGTTAAAATTGTATTTGATTATTTTGGTTCCAGAAAAACCATACGATGAATAATCCAAATATAGCGGTGTTGGGAGCAGGTGTGGTGGGGCTCTCGACGGCTAAAATACTACAGGAGCGGCTCCCGAACGCGGCTATTACTGTATTCGCAGATAAATTCGAACAAGACACCGTCAGCTGCGTCGCAGCGGGCATCTTCAGACCAGGACTCAGCTTTAAAGGCCCCACCAAAGAAATTACTAAAAAATGGATCGTAGACTCCTGGAACTATTGGCAAGAAATACTTAAGACACCAGACGCCGCCGACGCGGGAGTTATGCCTTTCGGAGCCTACATTTTCTCAAAAGAAAACTATCACGTAACCAAAAATCATCTGATTGAGGACATAGTACCGCTATACAGGCCCGTCGACGAGAAGGAGTTAAAAATATGCGGTGGGGATTGGAAGTATGGGTCATACTTCTCGACATTGAAAATTGGATGCGAGAAACACTTGCCATGGATCAAACAGATATTTACCAAAAACGGGGGTAAAATTATCGAGAAAAAGATAGATAGTTTCGCATCACTATCAAACTACGATTTGGTGTTCAACTGCACTGGGATGGGGGCAAAAACCTTGTGCGGCGATGACGATTTGGTGCCGATACGAGGACAGGTACTAAAAGCCCGTGCTCCGTGGTTGAAGACAGCGTTTTATGGGGATTATGACACCTACATCATCCCTGGGTTGGACGGGGTGGCGACGCTGGGCGGGGTCAGGCAGTATGACAGTTACAACTTGAACGTGTGTAAACACGACGCGGCGGCCATCTTGGAAAGATGTTGTGAGATGCTGCCGGCACTACGAAAAGCAGAAATCGTAGCACACAGGTAAATGTTTCACATTCAAAGACTATTAGAAGGATGTAATATGACTCTGCTGTTCATAATAACAATGTATTTTTTTTAAGTGCAAACTTCTATAGTCGCGTTGAGCACTTTTTGTTTGCGGAAAATTTTACGGGTTCGCGTCATCGATCTGTGTAGTGATTCTAAATCTGAGTTCTAAATGCTATCCGAACGACTCAAATTCGGAATGACAGTTCCTGTCTCTGTCATTCTAAACATAGACAAAGACCACAGAAATCTAAATAATTAAATTTAAATTAAATAAATTTAGATTTCCGTGTAGGCAAAAGACCTAACGGCATGACTGTTGTGCCTTGGAAGTTGGGTCGGCCCCTAGTGTGGGACGCAACTTGCGTCGATACTCTGGCACCATCACATCTTCCAGAGACACATAGTAGGGCTGGTGCAGCGGCTAATTCAGCTGATCGACTCAAACGGCGGAAATATGCAACCCTCGGAAGAGGTTACATATTTGAGCCTTTTGGGGTTGAGACATTGAGCCCGTGGGGGCTGGGAGCTCACCTCATCTTCAAAACCCTTTCCGAGCGCTTGGTCGACGCGACGCGTGACCAAAATGCTGGCGTTTATTTGGCCCAACGCATAAGCATTGCCATTCAGCGTGGTAATGCCGCCAGCATGCTGGGTACGCTTATGATTGGTAGTGGGCTTGAACATCTTGATTATCTGTAGACCTTCATTGGTCTATGGATAATTCAGGTGTGCTTAGTGTAGGTAAGTAGTTAGTTAGGTATGTAGCGTAGTGTAGTTCTCATTGTATTTTTGAAGTGAAAACTTCTTTAGGCGCGTTATAGACAGAATTTTCGTGGGCTGTGAAATGGATTAATGATCACGTGATCATCACGCTCGGATATGATAAGAAATTTCGGGTAAACTCGGGATGCTAGAGCGAGAAAGATAATGTGGTCAACAAACGTGCCAGACCGAGAAAGATAATTGTTAGAGGAGGACATGGGACAATACATACTCTTACTCTCTCTCGCTGCTCACTACCAGTGTTGACTGACACCTTAGCGACTTTCTCGCTGAAACTGGCGAATTTTTAAACTTTTTTATCACGACATTAACTTCTAGGTACTTACCACATCAATTGAACCTGTCACGAAATGTTAAATTTGCATTTCACGTCCATTGCAAAAAAGTTATGGTTGTAATATTTTATCACAGCACTTACACTACGTAAACACACAAAATGATACCCATTTTCATAAGAAAGTGCTTACACAAATACACTATAACACAACATATTTATGCATTTTTAGCGAAATACATAAATATGACATAACTAAATAGCAAACACTAAAAACTTGTGAGTCAAACGGCATTTTCGACCCGCGTAATTATTTTTTTTTTAATTTATTCTTGGCCATGGATACTAATCATTCAGCCGTAAACGTTTTAAATTAAAATTATTTAGTAGTCTTTATATAGTTAAGTATTTCTTATTTTAGTTTTCACTTCTGCCGTGCGGTTTTAAGCGCACACATTATTTTTTTTTGTTAATAAAGGCTCTGCCCGTTTTAAAATCATATTGATGTACAATATAAGTTCAGATCGAGACATTTTAATAACTATATTTGTAAGTGATTGTTTTGTCCATCAGGGTGGGACTCAGGCCGCACCGCGCGCCCGTGCGCGTCGAGGGCGAGGTTGTGCGCGGAGTGCGCGTGGTGCACTGCTACGGGCACGGCGGGTACGGGGTCATGTGCGCGCCCGGCACGGCCCTGCACGCCGTCGACATAGGGCTCCACATGCTGAACAACTCGAAGAGCAAACTATAAATTGTGATGTAAACGACGACCTATGACTAATCATGAAACTGGATTTAAATGTATTTATTCGTTTTTTTACCTTGTGTTTGATTTGATGTCACAAATGTTGAAACTTCTAAATTTGATTTGATATCACAAATGTTGAAATTCTATTATATACCGATTTCAAGTTGTGAGTCTGGTCGCGCAGCTATAGCCCATGGGTTCAATTCCCACCTAGGGAAAATATTCATAAAAAGAAGCCGCAAAGACACCGGTGGCGGGTCAGGGCATAGCTGAGAAAATAGTTAGATTTTTAAAAAAATAAATAGTGACTAGACGAACAGGACATGTACTGCCTGATGGTAAGCAACATATCTGCCACATAACAGCATAGTGACACGCAGCTATTGGAACATGAACGTCCAAATCATTACCTAGCACCGCACTGCGCTCGTCACCCAGAGATCTAAGATGTTATATCCCTAAGCCCTGTAATTTCTCTGGAAACATTGCCCTTCAAACCGGAACACAGTAATGTTTGCACATTACTGCTTGAGTTATAATCAGGGTTGTGAGTGGTCATGTGCCTGATGGTAAACAACATGCCGGCCATATAACAGTGCGAGAAGTGAACCCGCGACACTGACCTCATGGCTTGCCGGAGAAACCTGGTAAGAGCTTTAGACGGTAGGCGGCATCGCTTTCAGTGGACGAACTCTCGTCACAGAAATTTACGATACTCGATTTTCTCAGAAATCTAACTAGTTAGATATCCTATATGTTATTCCAGACTGTAATCTATCTCTACACCGATTTCCAGAATCCAAATCCATACTGTATGCTGTTTTGCATGAAGGAGTAATATCAACACACCCATCCATAAGCAAGTTTGAAGTTGATAATAGTAATAAATACTTAAATAATACATATTGGTGAACAATTCACACACAACACCATCTGACCCCAAACTAAGCAAAGCTTGTATGATGGCGGCCAGATAGCTGATATAATACTTATATAGTTTTAAATACATACTTATTATACAACGAGAGACCCACAGTGTAAGATTTGAATTCATCACATAAATATTTGCACTGGGTGGGAATCGAACCCACGACCCTCGGCTTCGCAGGCAGAGCTACTACCAACTAAGCCACGAGACCAGTCACCATTATGTCTGCCGTAAGGTGAAACTGCTTCGGTCCATTTTGTCAAATGACCAGTTAGATAATGAGTGTGAAGAGTACTTTCTGGACTTCGCTCGACAGAACCTATCCCCTAATTTTGCTAGAAATTAATTTGCGAGTTCCTTTATTTTGCCTCATAAATATTTCCGGCAGCAGTTGTAGCAAAGTAGCTTTTAAGGAAGGTTTTAATTTTCTTTTGTGAGTATTCACTTAAATTAATGAATGTTGTAAATAAAATGTCTCTAGCCATTTAACCTTCATTTCTCACGGAAAGTCTCGGGTCTTCATTTTTAAAACACCTGGCCCGAACGACTCAGATTGATTTTTAGAAATGAAAACTTCTTTGGGCGCTTTGGGTATTTTTTGAGATGGAAAAAACAATTGAACTCGCGACACTGTCGCCGTTTGTGTATAAATAAGTGAGGTGGTTATTGAAATATGGCTAAATAACTAAAATTTGCTTTAATTTATCTGGACGAATTAGTGATAGTGTCTCATGAAATTTGTCAAGGGTCTGAATTAAATTTTAAATTGAGGTCGGTCTTTGTTTTTTCGTATTTCGTTTGTATTATTGTTCCCACGTAAGTTTGTGCGACTGAACCATTTCATCACACAAATATTCCCACTAGTGCAAATATTTTTGTGATGAATTCAAATATTTATACTGTGTCCGAGTGTTTCTATTAAAGTATGTATTCACCACTATATAAGTGTCATATTAGCTATCTAGGCGTCTTCTAACAAGCTTTGCTTAGTTTAGGATCAACACCTGTGTGTGAATTGTTCACCAATGTTTATTGAAGAATCGCAACAAAAACCTTAGTCAGTAGTTTGGTTAGACGGCGGAAGCGAAGGTAGGTGTACATGTCAACTGCTCAAAGAGATTGATGTCCGCTGGCGATCCGGATCAGGAGAGGCGAGTCTTCCGGCCGCATCAGAGCACGGTATTATCGCTACACAATGGCCGACCGACGAGGCGGCGACTATCAGTCTTCCTACACCGCTTATAACTGACAGCCCGTGGCATCCTAGCAGATGCAGTGGCCGCGTTTATTCCTGCTATATATTGTGGCCTGGAAGAAATCGCTATCATCGATAAGGTTACCATTCATGAAATGGGGCTTAAGTCATTGTTTTTTTGTTCTAGTGTGCATTTTATAGTGATTCTGTCTTTCTACCTGTCCTGTTGTTTTAAAGAATAAAACCAAACGATACTTTGTAATGATACCTAGCTGGATTTTGTTTTTAATTTTTTACAAGTTAATAAGCAAAGCTTGTTCCTTATATTACTTGTACTAGGTACTATCACATAAGATGTTATTATGAGTATACTTCCGAAATATACGCTGAAACCGTACCTCCGAGCTATTGTTTCAGATGAACCAATTCAGATGTATTAGGTGCGTACTTCTCTTATCTGTATCATAAATTCTGGTTAATTTATTATGATTTTACTTCGTAAGCAAGGCTATTACGAAATTCATCGTAACGTAACCTAATTATAAATTCACAAAGGCGTGCTAGCGCCATGTTTTATGTTCATATTTGCCCGGCAGGGGTATCAAAGCGAATTACATTACAGTACACAGCGAATTTCATTTCGAAAACGTATCAACGTAGATAAATGTTTGGTGTGATTTTTCTTTATATAAAATCGTTTTCTTGTGCGTATTTAGATTTTTTAAATTATTGTAGGTTTATACTTGACCATCTCGCCTAATGTTAAGCGCCGACGCGGTGTACGATGGAATGTGGACGCGGTGTACGATGGAACGTGCATACCTTAGAAAAACCGATGCATTCTCGATCTCGACTTGAAGACACTCATAAGATTGTAACAATCTTGAAAAATCCACTCAGTAGACGCATTCCACAGATTAGAATTTTTTATCACAAGAGTAGAGTCAAACCTCTTCGAACGAGACTTAGGAATATTAAACCGTGTCCTGGTGCGTCCAAATATGTTTTAGTAAATTAAGTACACCTACTATCTTCACTCCGTGTAACACTAATTTTAACGTTTAGAAACTAGCCTCTGTATCCATTTATCCAGTTATCCAACTTATTTAATCTAGATACTTATGTAAATGTATTTTCGAAATGTATGTAGGTAGGCGTACCTACATACATTATAACTTTTGAATTGACTACACCAAATTTGATGATTCTTTGTTTTATGTAAGTATTCGTTTTTGTCGGGACAAGGTTTGTACAGCAGAAACTTTTTGATTATGGCCTTTTTCTTGTGCGAGAAGGCTCTGAGTCCCAGCCACGAGGAAGTGGGCTGGTTATGATAACCCTTGAGTAAATTTATATTGATGTTCCAAAGACGAACGGAGAAGTCTGACTCCATTTTTGTGATAGGAACGTCTTGGCTGTGGAAAGCATTGCCAGAGTAGGTTTTGCCAATAGTTTGGCACAATCTTGGTGTCTTCAAATCAAATCAAAAGTTTTTTAGGTAAGCACGTAGTGGTAGGACTCTTGGTAGAGTCCGCCTGGAGCAGTACCATAGCTTTGCCAGTTATTCTACCGCCAAACATTAATGTGCAAATATGACTGTGTTCCGGTTTGAATAGCAATGTTCCCAGACAGAAAGAAATTACAGGGGAAATTAGAGATGCTGTTATGTGGCAGGCATGCTGCTTACCATCAGGCATATGTCCTGCTCGTCTCGTAGCTCTTTATTAAAAAAAATGTTTGTCTGTAAAGTCGGTTTACTGACGATAGAACGTGACAACGTCTTAAGAAAATACTGATGGAATGGTAGCATTTTTCAAAAGAAAGTTTTAATTTCATTTGTTTAATAGATTTGTATGTAAAAAGTAATCAGTAGAATTTAGTCATTTTCAATCAAAACAATGCAAAAAACAATGCAAAAAAGCTTTTAGATGCCGGGGATCGAACCCGGGGCATTTCACATGCAAAGCGAACGCTCTACCACTGAGCTACATCCCCGCTTGAACTATTGGTCGAAATAATTAATACAACTGTAACGAACATGCGGCGAGGTAACGACCGACGGTAACGCGGTAACGCTACATGACGTCATGTTTTGTGGGCGTGCAGCCGGCTTCATCGAATTATAAGACGTTATCACCTCAAAAAAAAATATTTCACATTCTATCGTAGACCGCATCGTCGCTTAACATCAGGCGAAATCACGGCGAGATGGAAATCAAAAATCTATAACAGTTAAAAAAATTTGCAATCTGCTTTTAAAGTTAAATCGTAACATTCCGTTGACAAAAGTTGACGTTTGAACGACGTTCAAAAGCCATTCGAATTTTAAAATCTCATCCGGTGTACAGAGCGTTCCGTTCCACGTACCTAACTCCCCACAGCCAGTCTAGAGAGTCTAGACCAACCAGGCTATCCCAGGAACGTCACACGTCCACGTCACACCCGTCGGAACGAGGCGGCGCGGCCGACCGTTCCCGACATAAGCGGAAACAAGGCTTCGGGAAAATACGAGCGGAATTTTGGACAGAATTTGTTAAACATTGTTAACTACCACTAGTGTAGCGAACGAACACTAGTTTTATTAATTATCGGGTAAACGTTTATTCGTGGAAGTGATGCATGAAGCTGTATTGAAATATCGGGGACTTGGTCCACCACATATCACGGTAAATTAATCCTACTAATATTATAAATGCTAAGGATTGGATGTTGCTTAAACTTGGCGCGCATGTCGGTACGTCTGAATGGATCGGGTTTAAAGGGGTTTGGGTAAAGTTGGCGTCGTTTTTTTAAGGCCATAACTCAGCTCCGATATGACTTACAGCAAATCTAATTACACAAGCACCTTGTAGGTATAGTAATATTTCATAAAAGTGATAACGGATGTTTGGCCGCTATAGGAAATGGCGCCACTAGTCCGTATAAAAATAACCAAAAAAAACTTCGAAAGACCGTAACTCAGCTCCGATATTACTTACAGCAAATCTGATTGCACAAATACCCTTGAAGTAAGGTAATGTTTAAAAAAAGTGACAACGGATCTTTGGCCGCTAAAAAAAAACGACGCCACTTGTCCATACAAAAAATAAATAACTTTGACAGGCCATAACTCAGCTCCGATATGACTTAGAGCAAATCTGATTGCACAGATAGCATCAGGGTATTTTATTGTTACAAGAAAGTGATAACGGATCTTTGGCCGCTAAAAAAAAACGACGCCACGAGCCCATGCAAAAGTACCCAAACCCCTTTGGAGCACAGTTTGATTATTATAGTCTGAAATTGCACATAGGGTAACTTTTATCACGGGAAAGTAACGGGAACGGTAATTAAATAGGTAACGCCGCAGGGCGCTGCTAGTGATGTTTATTTATAGCAGAATTTGTTTCCAGAGAAATTACAGGGCTTAGAGATATAACATCTTAGATCTCTGGGTGACGAGCGCAGTGTAGTGCTAGGTAATGATGTGGATTCTTCATGTGCCAGTAGCTGCGTGTCACTGTGCTGTTATGTGGCAGGCATGTTGCTTACCATCAGACACATGACATGCTCGTCTCGTCACTCTTTATTAAAAAAAAAAAAAAAATTGCTTGGGTCATCAATATCGCAGCTTTGCCACTTATTCTACCGCCAAGCAGTAAACTTTGTTGTGTTCAGGTACGAACACAATGTTTTCAGAGAAATTACAGATAAATTGTATTATAATATGAATCCGGGTGACTAGTGAAGTGCAGATTTGGGTTCTTTATGTTTAAAGAAAATTACATAATTATGGTCTCTAGTCGGGAAAACGGCGACTGCTAATCGAATCCCACGCGCACCACTGCCTTTTCGAAGTCATGTGCGTAATGGCGCTAACTAAAACGGCGAAGGAAAACATCGTGAGGAAACCAACATGTTCCTACAATTTTTCAAGGTCATGCGCCATCCACCAGCCCCCACTGGGTCAGCGTGGTGAGAAGACCCTGAATTCCTGCACTGGAAATATTTAGTGGACTTCACCCGTTCAAAAAGTGTCTATGGACACGTCTCGCTATAAGATAAGATACTCCTTTCAAACAGCTTAGCCCGGCTAAAGAAGAAGTTTTTACTTTAAAATAGATACTAGATAATTACCGTAATACAAAAATGCCATTATAAATTTGTGAATCAATTTCCCTCTTAAAACTAATCCCCGAATAACCAACCCCGAACTACTCCCGGCGCAAAGGTGCCCATGACACTCGCCGCGTTCCCACTTCCCACGTTGAATAGCAATACAAACATCTTTATTACTGTTTGCAGGGGAGATAACATACTACAAAACATTTTAAATTTGACCCAGCAATGAGACAAAATAGATTAAAGTGATTCCCAACATACTTTGTATTTGTTTCCCCAGCCTATTGAAACAAGCAGAATGTAGCATCAGCACTCCGTCGTTTCCGAGAGGCGGCGAGAGGAGGCCTATTCAGATATCGCGATGAGAAGTCGGAATGCCATTCGCGACACTCGACCCGAGTGCGGAGCCGTGTCGCGTCGTCAGATTTACGCGAGCTAATTACTCTCGCCAGCTTCAGATAAATGCTTCTGTCGCTATTCACATTTTTCTGGAGAGTTAGCGAACAATTTCATGGGTACTTATAGTTATGAGCTCGTCCATATGACGGATTCACTACTAAGTAGTCTTTGCTCGCTATTTCGTCCGTTTCGATTTAGAAAACGGCTATTTCAAAAGATACTCAGGCATCTTTTCGGGATAGTAGAATAGAATAGAGTAGAATAGAATAATATTTATTGTAAAAACTGTGTACATAACATAGGTGATACAATTGAGGTAGTTTCAACAGTTCTGTCCATCACGAACATACAATATATTTTTTACAACACACTTAGGTACTAATCACTTATTAATCATGTCATGTACCTAACGAAAAATAAAGACTTTGAAAATAGCTAACAATTAAATAACATTACATAACACTAGACTTACATTAAAGTACAAACCTATAGAATTATACGAAAAATTTAGAGAATGTATTAAATTATACTGTCTATACTAAAATATTCTTGGAGATCATAATATGAATTAGCTAATAACCAATTTTTGAGAGCTAACTTAAATTTTTGGCCACTTAAAGTTTTTAATTCTACTGGTAGATGATTATACACTTTGATGGCGCTTGCAAATGTGCCTTTTTGAAATATTGCATTGTTACTTTGGTGGACAAACAGGTTAAACTTATGTTTAGTTCTTAAATTATTTACTCGACTGGACTTATCATTGAAATATATAATATGTTTATTGCTTTGGACAAATATACATAGTTCCAATATATATATACTCACTAGCGTCAAGAATTTATTGTCTTTATAGACTTTACGTAAGCTTTCAGTGTTTTTCATTCTAAAAATATTTCGCAAACATCTTTTTTGTAGTAAAAAAATTGACTGAGCTGTGACGGAGTTTCCCCAGAAAATAATACCATAGCTTAATTGAGGGTAAACGTAGCCATAATACGCATTTATTGCAACCTCTTTTGATGTGATACTACTCAAAACAGATAAGGCATAACACGAAGCACTTATCTTGTTGCTTATTTTATTGATATGTGCTTTCCAGTTCAGGTGGCAGCCTAGAGTGAGGCCTAAGAAATTTGTTTCATTAACTTCACAAATGTTTTGATTATTATGGATAATATTTAGATTTAGTAAGTAGTCTACTTCTAGTAGTTTTCGCTATTGGTCAGGGTTGTAAATAATGTATGGACTTGATGAGAGAAGGATCCGAATCCGACAGTGGAGACATAAACTGCTGATGTTTTAGGTTAGCAGGTAATAAATGATCCTGATTCTCGCTTTTATTAATATTATCATATCTTTTTATGCTATATTATAGTGATGGGACGAGCACTTTCTGTTGCCTGATGGTATGCAACACACCTGCCCCTAACAATACAGTGCCACACAGTTATTTGCACTTAAATACTCCAAAACACGACCTAGCATTATACTATGCTCATTACCCAGAGAAATAAGATGATTTATCTCATCAGCCTATAATTTATCTGGAAATATTGCCCTTCAAACCAGAACACACTAATATTTGCACATTACCGCTATACTGTATACCTATATTACGCTTACTTTTCCACCCAGCCTCGCTCGCCGACACGCAGTCAGTTTATGGTAATGTCATTACACGCGAACGGGTATAAATATTTGACGCCGGATGAAAATTTGTAATTCCGACTAGCTGTACCGGAACGGAGGACGGCGAGGGAAGCCGGGGCATTTGCATGTTGCGCGCTAAGACCCGGGAGTCGGGGGTATTGCGCGAATTTGACGATGTTACTCGATTTTGTGGAATTTAAACAGGATATTTACTACCCAAGTCATTTGTAGTGTAGGTAGCTTTAGCGGTCTTATTAAGTATAAATATGTTCTCATTGTTGGGACTCGGGGCCTTATCTTACAAATAAAGAGTCTAAGCTATAATCCATAAACAAATTTACTAATTGTTAATTTTACTAATATTATAAAAGCGAAAGTACTTTTAGATTTTTGTTGCTCAATCACGTCCGAACGTCTGAATTGAAATGTGGAACACAGCTAGATTATAGACAGTTTAATAGGTAACTATGTCGGTTAGGAGAATAGAGGTAGGTATTTGTTGGTTTCGGGGTGTGCGGTAGTGAAATTCTAACCGTGGAATTAGGTCAAAAAGTTCTTCATTATCTACAAAGTGTTATTTGGAGTCCGCGATCATTGTATTAGATTATTGAAGTGAACACTTCGTTAGGCGCGCCTAGACAGATTTTTCGTGGGCCGTGAATTGAATTCTACCGTCACGCTCGGGTATGATAAGAAATCTTCGGGTAAACTTGGGACCATAGCCATTGGCCATCTAAAAGTGCGTCAGCCAATGGGGAATGCTGACGGATTTCTAGATGGTCATGCCATGATGACCAGGCCACACCCTCCGGTTACACCCGTGTAGTTTCCAACGTAAGCTACCAAATTCAGAGTTATAAGTTTTCAATTCTATCAGGCAGTTCCTATGACTGCCAATTTTTATTTGATTTATTCCTTTCAATCTCTTTAGTCGTTCTGCAGTATACCTCCATTCAGCATTCAGGGATATAGATATTGTCGGTATTCGACAAATTTGTCAAACTCAGTTAAAGACTATGTATATGTGTTGTATGATCAAAATATTTAATTGCGTCCTATTTTGATTACATTATGGAAACCGTTTTTAAGACAAATTATACTGAAATTATGCAAATGCCTTGTGTTTAAGTATTTAAGCCGATTATTAGTCAACCACCAAACAAGAACGTTTGTAATATGGAGTTTAGACGGAAAGATAAAAACTCTTAATAGGTCTTACCGGACTGGGTCAAAAATACACCATCCTAATAAGTCCGTCAGCTAGATCATGGAAAAATATTGGACACGTATATTTTGTTTTTTCATGATATTAAAAATCTTCAAAGATATAGACCATCAAACTTCGAAGTGGGGGTCGCGACGTCACTCGTGAGTAAAAATCATACTCACAAATGACGTCACACGAAACTTCGAAGCGCTGTATCTTCGTCATTTTTTGTTTGTGAAGCATAAGAAAAAATACATGTACAATATTTTTTGGCAATCTAATTAACGGGCTACTTCGTTTTTTTGAGGATTGTACTCTGTTGTGTCAAACAAAAAATTGCATCAAATAGATAACACAAAAAAACTTGTGCGACAAGCGGCAGCCCTATTGCTAAAATAAAAATATTTCTGAAAATCAACAGACGTTGTTTATAACAAAAATAAAATGTCACAAATAACTGAAACCTGGTAAGTTTATTAGAAGTCAACTAGAAAATTAAATAAAAATAAATCAATTAATTAAATCATATAAAGCTACACGTCACGCACAGAGTCATACACTAAAATAGTTCGCCTTGAATCGTTCCTGGTGCAAATGTGCCCAAGACACTGGCTGCGTTGCCTCGCTGGATGGCGATGGCTATCCTTTGCCTCAGGAACGAGCCAGAGCGGGAGTCACCACCTTGGTTATGTACAAATAACTTGTATTTGTAAGTTTCTAATTCTCTACTTTCGCTAGTCCCTATAACTGTCCATTTTTTAAACAACAAAGACAAGTATTTGACCGCGAATTGCCTAAATAATACCGTGACCTATGATGGAGCGTGCCAATCTAGAAGGTACTTAAACATACTTATTAAGTTACTCTGGATTTAAAGATACCAGATTGTACCCTTCAAGATTACAACCAAGATTACTACCCAGGTAGAGTGTTCCACGATTTCGGAGTAAATCGCTTTTGCGGTCAAAATCAGTCGTATTCTCTTTAAAAAACATAATAGCTTAAAGCCTCTACAATACAGGCTGTAGTGGTATAACATCAAACAAAGGCATCATTTAGCGGTCCGTCTAGTTCGGGTGGCGCGTGTAGGGTCGCTCGCCATCTGGCGCCCGTTTTGTTCAGGCCCGCAAACAGCCTGACCTTCGTACCAGGCGGTATCCGTACATCGGCGGAAAGATAACTTTACTACAAAGGTACAAACTGTTGTTTAGATTCTCTAGATAGAAAATAGTTATTTGTTATACAAGAGTGCAAAGTGGCTTTTTAACCGCGTGCTCAATTTTGATGACCGAGCAAGCGAAGGATTCTAAAGTTGAATCACGAGCGTAGCGAGGGATTCAAAAATTAGAATCCTGAGCGTAGCAAGGGAATCAAAAGGGCACAAGGTGAAAAACCTTTGCACTCGAGTGTAACACGTAATTTTTCATCCCCCCCTAGCGAGGAAATTACTAAACGCTTTGCGCATTTTCAGTTTCAGTCGATACTGTTGGCGTTAAATAAACTTCTTGGTCGCTAGAATCACTTATTATTATGGTATTTCGGTTTTTCACTTGTATTCAATTTTATAAGTTTTAAACTTAAGTTTATTTAGCCATGGTTTTAACAATAAAAATATGACGTGAAAATATGGAGAGTTGACCGATTGAGGTAAGGAGTTTCATGTGTACATGAAAAAGTGTCCGCCCAAATGCATTAAATTATAGTAGCGCTAAATTTGCATCAGGGTACATTTTAAAGGAAATTAATAAACGTACTATTCAGAATTCATGAAAGAAAAATATTGGCAGTCATAGGCACTGCCGATAGAAGTGGTAACTTATAACTCAGAATTTGAGTTTTACTTTGGAAACTACGCGTGTGAAACCGGAGGGCGTGGCTATGAGCATGGCTATCTAGAAATGCTGACATATTTTTAAATGGCCAATGGGAAAGACTGAGGCATTTCTAGATGGCCATTGGCTATGGTCCCGAATTTACCCGAAGATTTCTTATCATTCCCGAGCGTGACGCTAGAGTTAAATTGACAGCCCACAAAAAAAATCTGTCTTTGGCGCGCCAAAAGAAGTTTTGACTTCAAAATATATTGTACCTCCATGTTTTCTCAAAATAGTAATTATTTATTTGATGTTATATTTACTACATTATTTTGTACTGCACAAGTTGTTGAAATTATCTATTAGTTACTATTTTAGTAGTCAATAATATTTAATTATTTAACTCGGCATCTCTGCATACTTCAATTCGATTACAATTGATTGATTCATAGCATTTCAAAATGTTTTGCCATTTGAAATAACATTCTTTACCTCTATCCTCCATACGTGAAAAGAAAATTGCGCGCAAAGCATTAAAAAAAAAGTACACCAAAGAGGTTCCGAGTATGAGTTTTTAACAAATTAAAAATAAATGTATGATGAATTCGACACCAAGGAGGTAGAAATAAATAGGTTAAATTATGTTTTAAATTCAAAACCTCAGTGCACACGATGTTCTAAATTCAAATTTACTTTAACCTCTAGAGGGTAAAAACGACTTTTGCGCCCTGATATCGAGGAGCAAAAGTACTCTTTCCGAGCTGGTGGGATGAAAAATATATGTCTGCCTTATATCGTGTAAAATACAGCTAGCAAACAGATAATTTATTTGCAAGTTTTAGGTGGATTTTTTGTAGCTCAGCAGATCAACTGTATTTTCTTTTATCTCAGCTCGTGTTAGACAATGTAATAATTTATTGAACAGCCTCTGTTGTGAAATTTAGTAAAAACGTCTGTGAAAGAAAGAATGATTGACTGATATTTGGATCTGACACTCTCATGATTGATATTTTGTAATTTTAAAATATATTCAAAATATATTATTATTCCCTAACGTATGTGATTATATTATACCTGCAGGCTAATCAGTGGCGTAGCCTAGGTAACCAAGGGCACTGCTATGAAAACTGATTAGGTTTTATCAAATACAAATATGATATATACAAATACTTTAAAAATGCTAAGCTACTTAGTTAAGCTCTTTTTTGTGCTGCAGGGCATGTAATAAAAATATTAAACAGTAACAACAAATTACAATTAATACTTGGTTTGGTTTAGCTAATAAACGAAATAGAGAAGATTCAATGATTCATTATATAAAGGTCGGGCCTACCAACTGACTATTTTTTTTATATTTTTTGTTATTATATTTGCATTTTTTCCTAGCTTTAGTTTTCGTAAAAGTATCAATGACTTCGTTTAAATCCACGCTTGTTGCGGTTTTATTTTCAATTGCTATTAGCGATAAAATGTGGGAGTCGAGTTTGGCCTATATTATTTATTATATTTTTTTAACATTTTTAATTTGCTAAATGTCCTTTTAGCTGCTGCAAAAGTGTCAGGAATTGTAAAGAATAACAACATTGCTGTAAATACTTCCGTTAGGACGTATTCTAGCACTCCATATTTGCTCATTATTTCCTTACATAATTGGTGTACAGTCCATGCTTGAGTTAGTTGAGGTAAAACAAGGTGGAAAATATCAATAAATTGAAGTGAAAAACTAGGGTCAATAGACCCTAAATATTCAGACACAATAGTATCTGAATATTTCTTTGGAATTCGTTACACTTTTGTAATAAAGTTGCTTCATCCACATTTAATAATAATGTTAGTGTCAGAAAATCGAATATATGACAGACTGCACTCATATTCGTACCAATAAAACGTGTAGTATCATCTTAACTTTCTCTTTTTGAATGTTTCTCTCTTCGTCTATAAACTCACGTTGAGATTTGAGATGTAGGAACCTTTCCGTTTTCTTATCTTTCCCATCCTATCCGTACCTATTTTCGTAAGTTTGGAACGCTTCACGTAAATATTTACGTCCTTTAAAATTTTTCCGCCTCACGGCATTTAATTTATTTCCAAATATTTTTTTACCGTTCTCGAAAAAAAATCTACAAAAGGAATTTCGGGGATTTGCCTAGGTATAACTTTTGAATTTGTGAATTTCTCTTATCTGAGTTGTCATGATTAAAGTGGGATTACAACCTGTCATATTTATTTTAAAAATGGGACAAATTTCCAAAAGTTCAGTTCGATCGAAATTTCGGGTAAGGATTCTAGGGCCCCCTGGGCTTGAGGGCCCCGGGGCACTGCCCTGTCTAGCCCCTTGGTAGCTACGTCACTGAGGCTAATTAAATGTGACAGAAATGTAAAAACATAACAATATGCAACATTTAATCTAAAAGTAATAACACATCGAAATGTCTAACTTTTTAACGAAATCGGCCAATGTTTAATTTAAATTATTTTTACGCACGGTAAACTATACAAATTAGCTAACCGACTTTGTGGAAATAATGTAGGTATATGGTAGGTATATTATTAAAACAGTAAATTACAATGAAAATTACACCGAACCCACACATACCTACACTATTTACCTATAGGGACAAAAAGTGCGATGACTAAACAAAATAATTGTCCCGCCAGTTACGATTATTATAAATAAACCCTTATTTTTTCTTTTGTTTCACAAACAAAAACTTACAAAGATACAGTGCGTAGAAGTTTCTAGTGATTTCACTTTATGGCACGATTTTTACGAAACAGTGACCTCACAGCTCCCACTCTCGAAGTTTCATGACATACATATATCTTTGGCGATTTTAAATAACTTGATTAAAAAAAAACACCTGTTCCATATGTTTCTTTTTCGTCATGTCTTCCATTCGGTAATGCTACCGTAATTTCGCCAGCGTCTAGCGTTTGAACGTTGAGAGTTTCTTGGTTCTATAGATTATCATCTCACACGTTAGATAAAAATCTGTCAGCGTTGTCAATTTTAAGGTAACTTATTACCACACACATTACATTACCTACATATTATAATTTAGCATTATCGAAATCATTCGAAGTCGCCGTGTTGTAGCGGTTGGCCGCGCGTAAAACACGCCGTATTTCGCTTGTTTTAGGAGCCATGACGGGCCATAATGTCCCATAATCAGGTTTTTACCGCGCCATAACCGGCGATCATCTCCGAGTGCGGGCGATAGCGGAATCACGGCCATTCCACTTTATTGGTGTAATATTGGAGATGGGACTCCGCGCGGAGCGGCGCAGCGAACAACCGACGCGGAATCGGCGTAAGATGTCCACTATACGTTCCCACTGCTGGGACTCGGGGCCTTCTCTCGCAAGAAGAGAGTTAAGGCCATAATCCATCACGTCGGCCCAGTGCGGATTGGTGAATGACATTTAACCTCGAAAGATTCTAGGAATATATTGGTTTCCTTCATATGTTTTCCTTCATGTTTTCCGATGTTAAGTTAGCGGCATTACGCACCATGACTTTGAAAATACACTGGTGCGCGTGATATTCGAACCAGGGGCAATTCAGGATCAGTAGTTGCCGTTCTCTCGACTACTAGCCGTAACGACACGGACTCACTACGATATTTTTACAACTAACTAGCAGCTCCCCGCGGTTATACCTGCGGTTTACCCATTGCCATACTTTCCTGGGATTAAAAGGAGCCCATGTATTATTCCAGACTATTTATTTATTTTATTCATCTATGTGCCAAATTTCATCTAGATTCGTTCAGTAATTTTTGCGTGAAACAGTAACAAATATCCATCCATCTATCCACACAAACTTTCGCATTTACAGTATTAGTAGGATCATTCCAGCCACACCCCTTTCGTTTAAACCAACAGTGTAAACCAGTAAACTTTACTGTGTTCCGGTTTGGAGATCAATTTCAGATTCCAAATTTCTAGACAATTTACAGGGCAAATAGGTAAATCATCTTATAACGTATTGCTTAAAAGAGGTTGCTTTAAGCGATGAGGCCCTCGTTTGCTCTGCAAATTCAAAATGGATCTGATTAGTATATCTTACAAATAAAAATCAAGTCCGGGATCTTTAGGTATATGTTAACCTAGCAGGTACATATTATAGCACTCATATATCTCGTAAATATCCAACGGTGAAATAATTTTTGAAATTTGTTTAGTGGTTCCTGATATAAGCGCGTTAAAACAAATAAACTCTTCAGCTTTTTAATATTAGTATATGTATTACTAAATCTTGTATTTGAATTTAGTATGACTTAATAATTTTTTAGCACTCTATTCCATAACGTCAACAAGTACTAAAATACGTTCAAGCTCTATAATAACAAAGTTATGTAGATCCTCCACGAAGGTTCACTTTTGCGCTAACATCAGGCTACGACTCCGGAATTTAGTACAGCGTAGACGTCAATCTACGAAGTCAACAAAATATGCCGCTACACAAAAATAAACCTTAGTAACATAAAAAACATTATACAATCTTGTAGGAATTAAGTAATAGCTTTACAATCAAGCCAGCCATATCAAACACGTAAGTAATCGAATGAAAACAGCGCCTAGAGACTCAATATTGGGAAAATAAAGCGAAAATGCTTTCACAGTTTGGAAATAGAAATCTATACAGATCGAGGAAATCCCTTAGAAGCAACGGTCGCGAAAGTTTCCGTTCATCATCCGCTATTTATTTGCCGGTGACAGAGACCGAATGCCAATTTTCCGATTAATTTCACAAAGAAACGTCGAAGTCTTGGACTCGAAGTTGGGCTGCCATTTTAGCTTTTTGGACGTGTGAAAAAGTTTTGAAAGACAGCTTTTTACTTGACGAGATTAGTTGGAACTGGATCAAGAACGTACTTTATTCAATACTAGGAGCTTCACGTGGTTTTATTCGCGTTGTTCCTTTTCCTGTAATTTTCTCACGATAAAAAGGAGCCTATGTATTCAAGACTGAGTATTTTCCTGGTGTGTTACATATTTCTAAGTAATACGTTCAGTCGTTCTGACGTGATAGAGTAATAAACATGAAAACATCCAAATTTTCACTTTCATTTTCAGAATGACAGATTTAACTGACACCTGTCAGTTGATACAGGGTGCGAAAATATGTCCAATAGGGTACAATCCTCGGAAAAACTAAGTAGCCCGTTAGTTAGATTGCCAAAAAACATTGTACACGTATTTTTTCTTTTGTTTCACAAACAAAAGAAATAAGACGAAGATACAGCGCTTCGAAGTTTCGTGTGACGTCACTTGTGAGTGCGATTTTTACTCACGAGCGACGTCGCGACTCGCGTCCCCCCACTCTCGAAGTTTGATAGTCTATATCTTTGACGATTTTTAATATTATGAAAAAACAAAAAATACGTGTCCAATATTTTTCCATGGTCTAGCTGACGGACTAATTAGGATGGTGTATTTTTGACCCAGTCGGGTACCCTATAGTAAACAGTCTTCTTGTCTTCTGGGCACATCTTTCAGTTGAATCCAAATCTTCTAGTCGGTACTCAGATGACCCATCCCAAATCTTCGAGCAGTAACATTTACATACTTATTAGGTACTTAATTTAAGATATTTTTACAATGAGTCCGAATATGATATCGTAGTAAGTAGGGTAACTATACAGCTCCATAGTCAATTATCTAACGAGAGATAGGTAGTCGACATACTTAATTTTACTATTCTGCTAATAATGTTCGGTTTGAAGGGAAATGTTTCCAGTGAAATTACAGGGCAAAGAGACAAAACATCTTATATATCTGTGTGACGACCTCAGTGCAGTGCTAGGTAATGATTTTGACTCTTCACATTCCAATAGCTGAGTGTCACTGTGCTGTTATGTGGCAGGCATGTTGCTTACCATAAGGCTCTGTCTTGCTCGTCTCGTCACTCCATACTTTAAATAAAAAACATTTATATAAATGTCAATGTTTGGATATTTGTTGCTCAATCACGGCGGAATGTTTTAAAGGATTGTGTTGAAATTTGGAATATAGTTAAATTATAGTCTCGAGTAACACTAAGGTACATTAGCTATTTATCCCGAAAGCAAAACTGAAACGGGAAGTAGACGGGTTAAAACCGCGGAGTGCTGCTTCATATAAATAAATCTAGATTGTGGTATTCCAGACAATAATCTAACTTAGGTAGTTAGTAACAGCACAGTGACACTCAGCTATTGGAACGTGAAGAGTCAAAATCATAACCTTACACATTTCAACCCGATTCGTTCAAACGTTCCACGTTCCGACGTGATTAAACAGCAAACATCCAAACATCTAAATATCCATACTTTCACATTTATAACATTTGATTTCATTTATTGAAGTGTAAACTTTTTTTGGCGCGCCACAGGCAGATTTTTCGTGGGCTGAGAATTGAATTCTAGCGTCACGCTCGGGAATGATAAGAAATCTTCGGCTAAACTCGCGACCATGGCCATTAGCCATCTAGAAATGTGTCAGCATTTCCCATTGGCCATCTAGCAATGCGTCAGCATTTCTAGATGGCCATGGTGATGGCCACTTCCTCCGGTTTCACCCGCGTAGTTTCCAAAGTAAGCTATCAAATTCTGAGTTATAAGTTTTCACTTCTATCGGCAGTTCCTATGACTGCCAATTGTTTTGTTTATTGGTCACTTCCAAGAAAGATTACATGTCAAAGACTATTAGTAGGATACATTTAAATCCATGATATACACACATTTATTCACACGTACCTCAACGTATCTTAACTCAAAATCTAATATTCCCAGAGCTAGCAGTATTTTGGGTAGATATTTAAGTCAAGCTGAAGACTTGTCACATAGCTCTCCTGTATACCCCAATACGGAGGGGCAGACTTGGCTGGTGAGAAGCAGGACAAAATGAATCCATACATTAAGAAAATAATATATTTGTTCAATAATGTTACCTAAAAGTATCATAATAAATACATCTGTTCGAAACATCTGTCTAAGAAGACAAAGGCTAATGACGATATGTCTAGTTAAATGAAGACGTGTCCGTCCAGTCTCCTTTGTACCACAGGGCCTCCCGTCGCCGCAGTGAGGCTGAAAATCCGCCTACTTTAGTGATTCCTGCCAACGATTTAGAACTATGGATGTGCCCTGAGAATCCTGAAATTGGTAACAAATTGCATCTGTGTGAGTAAGCGATTTAGACACCACCAATATTCTTGACTCCTAAAATTGCTAGCGGCGAGGCTATGCTTCTACTTATTTTAGTTGTTGACAACGAATAGTGAAAAGTAAAAACGTCCGGCGTTTACCGTTTGCTGCAACCGACTAGAACGGAAAGAGTGAGCTCACTCTTCCTAACGATGACATAATTCCAGGCTTCTTGAAGTTTGGGAGGGCACATCCGTAGTCTAAATCTATGATTCCTGTTCATAAAAGTTCCGCGGAAGATTTCCCAGGCGACTCCCGCGTGCCTCTGCTTATGAATGGAAACTATTCAATTTTTCTTCATAATGTTCTCTTACGTACATGTCTACTTTTCTCTTTATCTGATTCCCTCCTACATCCTACTTTCAGAAATGAGGTAATTTTGAACCGACTTCAAAAAATGAGGAGGTTCTCTATTCGGTTGTATGTTTTTCTTTTCAACTTAATGTTATATATGTATGTTATGCGATAGCTTCAGCAATTTGGAATCGATTTTGATAATTATTTTTCTGTTTAGTAGACAATAATACTTTAGAGGCATGCGCGGTCCGAAGGGGGGGGGGTCACAGGGGACATGCCCCCCCCCAAAATCGTAGACGTTACATTAAAATCGGGCGCTACTAGTAGTCTTTTTCACTCGATTTATTGTATTTCTACTCGTGACCCCCCCCCCCCCCCCCAAAATCTGAGGCTCTGTACTGGTGACCCCCTCCAAAATTCGACGCTGGGACCGCGCCTGTTTAGAGGTGATCCCGTTTTAATTTTATCGACATCGATGTGGTGATTTTTGAAATATTATAAACCAAACACTAAAATTTCCTTTTTACCTTTTTATTTACCTGGACGACGCGACGTGTTCGTAGACTAAACAAAATACATTAAATTTATTTGAGCGTCTAACTTTAAATTGAAGTCGGATTTAGTTTTTACGGAAATGTTTGTTTTAATGGTGGTCTAAAATGCCACTTTGTCTCAGAGATCATGTCAAAACTAAAGAAGTTTATTCTAATAGCCGTGAATTGTAGTTGTACAAGTTTGTCGTCACCGCAGTGAAAGAAAACATCGTGAGGGAACCGACGTGTTGCAAGAAAGTCATCTTTCAAAGATGTGTCATCCTCCAACTCGTAATGGGTTAGTCTCGAGTCTCGCATAGTGACAGAAGGTCCTGAATCCCAGCAGTGGGAACATATAGTGGGCTGCTATTACCACTTCTGTAATTCATATTCTGTATTGTTATTTCAGTAATTACTCAGTTGTACCTCACGTTAGTTAAAATGAAGCGTGTAATGTAACCTTTCCCGTCTGTTCATTATTTCCGTCGCCCACAACGCAATAAAGTTAATCGTTCTATGTTGGAGGGAAATGAGCCGAATTAAAACTCAATCAACGCATGAAATTGTAAAACGGAGGTCGCTCTAATGGAAATTGCTACGTAGAATAGCTGTTATATGGATGTTTATTTTATGAGTTTGTTTATTAATATGGAATTGACCTTTCCTAACGTTTATGTTCTGTTTTGTATGTTTTTAGATGGGTGACCGTCGTATATAGTTACGTTAAACTTACATTCTTCATCATCGTAATTAACCTACCCTAGTCCACTGTCTCACTCCGCTCAGCCCTATTCTCAGGTTTTCTTCAGTAATTACCTGGTGTTTTACGTAAATCATCACTCCATCGAGTTTCACCTACCGTGGTGGTCACCTACCGACATGCACTCGGACAGCGTGGTGGGTTATGGCCATGACTCTCTGCTTGTGAAAGATGGCCCCGAATCCCAGCACATCATTACCTACATCTTGTAATGTGTATGTTTTCCTCCACCTTTTCAGCCGGTGGTAATGACATTTTTTTTCATCTGCATCTGTGTAGGCTGGGTTGGGAACAGCGACTATGATTCTGAAATCTGATGATTTTGCTGCTAGACCACCACGGCTCTGCTGTTAGTAGGTACTATATTGGCATTAGCACTAAATACTTCCCATTTCTTTCATTATCACTCTTATTTTGTCCAGCATAAAGCTAAATTACCTCGAGTCACACGTAAAACCCAAGCAGCCGGGATAAACATCAGTACATACCTAAAACAAAACGTTCCAAATTAATGTAATGAAAACAATTGGGCCCGTAATTATTGCCTCGTAAAATTTAATTTAATAAGTAACATGAGTACTCCAATGTCTTTGGAGCCATTCAGAACAAGAAGCAAAGGGAATCAAAGAAAAACATCGGTACTTTGTTAATTCAATTAATCCCCTAATTTTGCTTTTCTTTCGCGCTCCTAAGAATTCACCGCAAAGCCTCTGAGACATTTTTCCACTCAGCGTTGAAGTCGACAGGGGAAATTAATGCTTAAAACAATCGACAAAAGACGGGAAATTCCTTGTGTTTACTTTGAGAAGACTTCATTACCACTCTTGTTAGTAGAACTGAAATGATAAGATCTCTGGATACGTTATATTGGTAAGAGAAGAGAGATCTACGTGGAGTGGTAATTATACGGAGTCATCAGGGAGGTAATTATTATTCTTAATAAGTTGTTTCATGGTGTTTTTGTTGGAAATAAATAGGTATGTATATGTTTTTGTTTTATTTACACACTCTGAAGACTGGGTGTTATTTAGCATTTCGTCTTTTGATATAACGAAAAGTGGTAACCTATTGGTGCAATTAGATGATGACGACTCTTAAGTCTACAAGAATTATAGTTTTATCTTTACTTATGATTAGGAGATTAGGTTTCCTAAATATTCATGACTTCGACGGGAAAATAATTAAAGCTATTTATATAAATCGTAACTAGTACAAGTTTTCATTTTCAATTCGAACCTAACTTTTTGATTATTTTTTTTGTTACCTTCCCCAATGGACATTACCTACGCAGGCATCGCGAGTGCTTCGGAGCATGGAGGTTTGGAGGTACGATCGTTAAAACTTGGTCAGAACTGGCCGTTTAAAAAAAAAGAGAACAATTTGTACCAGAGTGCTCGTAAAGCGCCGCTATTTTATTGGGTTTGGCGCGCATTTTTGATGTCGGCCATGTTGTTGGTTTTTTTCTCTTTTATTGTGTTGTATTCGGCCATGTTATTTTCAAAATGTTTTTAGATTGTTACCTTTTACATATATATTGCATTCTAAAAATTAAACAAAAATATTTTAATATACCTAACAGTACTTATTCGTGCTTTTCATATATGGCTTTATTAAATGTGTTTGTATTGGATGGAAAGTGGCCAAAAATGTATTGTTGTTACCAAAAAACCTGTTTTGCGAAGAAAAATAAAACATATTTAAAGAGCAATAGAGAAATAAATACAAATTTTTTTTTCCATTTAATCTCGTTGATATTACAAAAATTACGAAAATTTTCCGACACAAAATTTACCATGGTAAAGATCAAATAGGCACTCTGATTAGACTACAGGCCCGTGAACAAAATTTACAAATAATGACAAGGAGAAATAATCGAGGATTGCAACCCTTCTCTCTCTTCAATCTTCAAAGAGGATCTTCAATTGCAATTGCACTCAGTTGGACAGCTTACAAGTGACGGCATAGTCACAGATCAGAAAATAGTTGGCATAGTGCTGAATCTTATTACCTACTTTATACCCTTCTATCATCCTACACAGGTCTCCTGGTGGTTCATTTGACCCGTAAATTTTGATCACGGGCCTGTAGTCTATATAACGTTATGATTGTAAATCGGCACTTCAAATTCAGATATCTAGTCTCTCAAAACTCGTAAGGAAATCACCATGTTCCAAGAAACACATTTTTCGGGAACATTCACTCACAACATTCATACTTACATTGCACTGCTCTCGTCTGACGGAGATATAATGTGATTTGCCTCTTTAATTTGTCTGGAAATGTGGTCTTTAGACCACAATACAGTAAACATTGCGCATTACTACTTGGCAGTAGTAAAACTAGCAAAGGACCCTATAAAGAGTCATACCACTACAAAAATCAACGGAAATTAATATCCATTCCCGGGCGGTAATTACACAATGAAAAAATAGCTCTCATAAGATCCGGCGCCGCTCCAAGCTGCAGATTTATGGGGTTTAGGCAATCTGTAGTAATGAAAAGGTGGGCCATAAAGGAGAATTGCGCTGCATTTTCGCGTTTTTATGATAATATTATGACGGAGCAGCCATTACCTGGGCCAGGCCATTCCGGAGAGGAACGGGGGACACGTGTGGTGACGTTCGTACGCGCTCTGGCGTCTTCATCACGAGATATCATTATTATTCAGTAGGTACCTATGTTATATTGTGGTAGGCATTATGATTGAAACAAATTAATTAGCCCGTCCGTTAGATTATTACAAAATATTGTACCTACATGTATTTTTTCTTTTGTTTCACAAATAAAAAATGACGAAGATACAGAAATTTATAATGACGTCATTTTACAGACTTCCTCAAGCTCGGAGATTTAAGGGGGCGCCTAAAGCCAGAAAACGAAAAAAGGACATTTTCGACGCCGCTCCCTGAAGTTAAGAATCTAAAAACTATGACAAAAAAAATATTGATGTGAGAGTACAATCAAGAAGAAGCACAATAACCGAATAGAATTTTAAAAATAGATCAGAGTTTTTTACAAAAAAAAACGACACCGAAAAAACCCGTTTTAATTCGAGTACTCGAAATTATCAGCGATGACCCCACATTATTTTTTGGTAATAAAATTCCTATTTGTACGTTCTTGTAAAGTAACCGAACACTTTTTTTAATTTATGTTTAGTTATTGAGTAATTAAATAAAACTTGGTCAAAAATGGACTCCTGATTAAATATTGATTTTTCCTCCAAACTGTGTCATGCTATTCTCGACTTTACGTACATCATATTAAGAAACGCGTCGCGCGGGTGAAATCTGATTTTTTCCTGGCTTTAGGCGCACTCTTAATGTTCTATCTTTCTAGATTTTCAATAATTAAATAAAATAAAAAATCCGTCTTCCATTTTTTTCAAAATCTATACCTACCTGATTTTACCTGGGCTAATTAGAATGGTATAGTTTTGACCCAGTCGACATTCCAATTATCTAAATTGAAGAATACGGAATTTACAATTTTTTATTTTTAAACACTATGGTTATAAAGATAAATTAAAGTTGCCTACATGGTCCATGATGATTCAGGTATTCATGAAATGTTTGTATCCATCTGTGTGCATTACAGTACTTGTATCTATTGTACCTACTCGTATGGTATGTATTTTTAATATTATTGTTTTTGTGTAGGTACCTACTTATTAATCTTGCCCTTCCGCCTTGAGTGAGCAATTCACATACAAATGTTCGCATTTACAGTATTAGTAGGATGTAAGTTAGTATATTTGGTAGGTAGGTATAAGAATAGGTTTATAGTGAGGGAAAATGCATCAACTGTGCTTACTGTGCACTTCCAATAAAAAACATATCAGACGCTATATATTATACACAGTGGCGTAGCTAGGTAACCAAGGGCCCTAGGGCAAATTAAAAAATAGGGCCCCACTGCTATGTAAACTGATTAGGTTTTATCAAATAAAATAAAAAATATACAAATACTTTAAAAATACTAAGCTAATTAAGCTCTTTTTTGTGCACTGCAGGGGAGGGAGATAATAAAATATTAAACAGTAACAACATAGGTAAATTACAATTAATACTTGGTGTAAGTTTGGACATGGTGTGATACTTGGTGTGAGTTTAAACGAAATAGAGAAGATTCAAGGATTTATTATATAAAGGTCGGGCCAACTAACTGACTAAATAAAAATTATATTATTTACATTTTTTTGTTTTCAATTGTATGATAAATGTCGGAGTCGAGTTTTTATTATTTTTAATTTGCTAAATGACCTTTTAGCTGCTGCAGAAGTGACAGGGATTGTAAAGAATAATAACATTGCTGTAAATAGCGCATTGGCTTCAGAACAGCTTACTGACCCTAAATGCAACTAAACCTAAATACATTGCCTTCTCAATCACTAAACGGACCCAGCCCAGTACTGTCTGCGACCTAAAACTCCACTCATGTGACGTTTCGCATACTCAATCATGCTCGTGTCCAGAGCTTGAACACGTAGCTACCATCAAATATCTGGGTGTAATCATATACCAACACTTAAAATGGGAGTCCCTAGCGCTCGTAGATTATGCCCTCGTGTGAGAAAAATGACACATGTTTTCAAAAAACTTGCCTCGGTGGCCGATCCCAGCACACTCAACATTGTGTATCAAGCTCTATGCCAATCAATTTTAAAGTACTGCATAGTGTGTTGGGGGTCTACTACTAAGACTCTGTTTCTCAGACTGGAGCGTGCTCAACGATTCATATTAAAAATTACACACAAAAAACCAATGCGCTACCCAACGACTGAACTATACAATGAGGTAAAATATCTTACAGTAAGGTAACTTTATATTCAAGCCGTTACTTTGCGATTCCATAAGACAGCTCTGATTACCCTCACTCCACATAACAGGCGCAATATTTGGGAACTTCGCAAATCATTCAACCAACGAGCAACCCAGTTTATGGCACCATTCCTGTATCAGAAGCTGGATAAGTCAATTGGTCTGCTCAACACATCCAAGTTCATTTTGTAAGCGCAAACTCGCATACTGGCTCGCCTCCCTTGACTACGCACAGACAGAAGCATTTATCTCAACCGCTATGTGACCCTGAAGGGTCTGTTCCCTCGCCACCGCGTGGATTCGGACCGCGAAATTGTTAAAAACTCATCATCCTCCCTCCTCTCACAAACACACCCTCACCTAACAACACACGAACTCTCACGTAACGCACTCACTCACACCATCATATCTTATGCGTAGGTCCTGTTTGGGTATTGGTGGGTAAAGGCTCTTTCCAAAAGTATCCCTATCTTGTTTTATTTATTTTTTTGCTCCATTTTTATTACCTGCTCTTGTTAAATTTAATTCTTTTTCTCCTTTTTGCTTTAAGTTTATTGCTGAACAGATGTAATTACCACCAAGGAAGGCACTGGATTCTTACGACACAGGATTTCACGTAGAGTGATATCCAGGGTTCTTCAGGATATTGTACTTATCATATTGTTTTTGTTCAAATAAAGTTATTATTATTTCATAAAAAAATACATTAGGTCGCATTCTAGCACTCCATATTTGCTCATTATTTCCTTACATAATTGGTGAACAGTCCATGCTTGAGTTAGTTGAGGTAAAACTAGGTGGTAAATATCAATAAATTGAATTGAAAAACTAGGGCCTATTGTAACCCTTTTTTTTTCCCCGTAAATCGGAACGCATAGATTCTATATGCGGCCGAGCGATATACGGACATCCCTAATAATCGTTGAGTTTTTACCGCAACACTAGCTGGTTTTTGACAGCGGAAGGGAAGTGAGCGGCCATTTCGTTTTTCTCGTGTCACGGGCGGCGGTCTCGGACCGCTGCTCCGTTATTTAATTAATTATGGTCTCTGGTGCGTGAGTGGTTGAATTTGAAGATTTTGGTGAGTTATGTGCGGTGATTTTGCTTGTTTGATCGTCGATCGATCGATTGTTCGTGTCGCAGAAATGTGAAAACGTGTTTTTTATAGTGACGTGTCCCGAGGCTAACGCGGCGAGGCGAGACGGCCAGCGTCGGCGCCCGGCGGCCATCCGCGTCGTGCGCGTAGGGAGGGCCTGTCTTAAGCGTCTCCAATTGAACACACCTTCCTAAAGGGGTAAGTCGAATGTAGAAAAATGTACCGAGAGGCCGCGTGGCAGGCGGGTGTCTGACGAACACGTTGTTAATTTTGTTTGTTCTTTTATAGGAGGTGTTTGGTTGAGTTGGGGAGGCCCCCGGTGGTTGGAGACGTCCTGGTGTGGGGTGTGATGGTGTCTGGCGGTTTTCCCGGGCTGCGCCCAGTTCGGCGGTCGACCCCGAGCTCGTGCCTCGTGGCCGGGACAGCGCTCGCCAGAACCCGACAGGTTATTGTTTAGTGTATTGTGGAAGAGTGGTGGAATATGGAGTGGAGAGTGCGGCAGGGCCATGGGCCGTGGTTGATTAGGTTGCCCCGAGGAGTTAAGTGTCCTGAAAGTGTCCGGCCGAGGTCGGTTAATAAAGGTCAGGTTTCTGACCTAGATAATAAATAAATTTCTATGTTCTATAACATATACTTTTTCCTGCTGTTGCGGTTAAACGTTATTTTCATAGGAGCTTACAGTAGTAATTACCTAATAATTTTCCCGGGTCACCGCTAGTGTCTAGTTAGTGTACTTTCGGTTATCGCTCATGTAAACACTATAAAGTTTAATCCAGAGAGACACAAGTCTAGAATTGTCCAGGGGTGGCTATACGTTGGATACCATACTTCCTGTAAGTGACTGAGAGTCAGTCATAAACTGTCGTTGTACTTGTAATTTGTAATGTTGTCTTTTACCTTACTTAATCTACTATAAATATAGTTATAAATTTCTTGGTCTTACACCAATTACCTAATAATGTTATTTCAACGGTTTATTCTTAGTGCGTGGGAACTGTCGTTGTACTTGTAATTTGTAATGTTGTCTTTTACCTTACTTAATCTACTATAAATATAGTTATAAATTTCTTGGTCTTACACCAATTACCTAATAATGTTATTTCAACGGTTTATTCTTAGTGCGTGGGAACTGACTTTGTACTTGTAATTTGTGGTTAGGTCACTTACCATACTTAGTCAACTGGATTTATAGTTATAAATTCCACGGTCTTACCCCATACTGATGAAGGCCTATCGCCACTTTTATTTTGGTTGATCTTGTCAGTTCTCGGTAACAGTATAGGTTCCTGGCTGTAAGGAGGGGTTGATTTTTGCCCAATTACTGATCTAACCTAACCGGGGAGTTTTGCCTTTGCTGAACCCCTCTCTAACCTAGGGTGGTATTCGGAATTTACCCATCTTTACTAAAGGACCCTGTACTGGGAATAACCAAATTTTAATATAGAGGTTGTCGAGGAATTCTTCAAATTCCTTTTTTGGTCTTTTGAAGGAACAGTAACTCAACGATCAACCCCTGGCCTTTTACCCTTTTTAGTATTGATGTATGCCTTTGTGTCCTATCAATAAACGCTTGAAAAAGTCTTACTTTTTTTATTTTATACTTAAACATTAACTTTTTTTCCGGGGAGGTTTGGGAATTCAATTTTCACCAATTGAGTTCACAACCCTTGACCCCCGGATACCCTTACAATTTGGCGCCCGAACTCAGGGACCTTTTCAAGCATTTATACGCTATATATATACTATATAACGCTATATAAGACTGTATGGGATGTTTTGCACGTTATTGAAGCTTTATAGGATGTTCTGTGTTCTTTCTAGGCTGTTTTAGGTTATAACTACCTGGATATTGTTATATTATTCTACTATATCTGACTATCGGTTAGTTATAGACTACTATATGTTAATTATCTTTAACTTTACTTACTATATGTAAAGTTTTCTACTTTTTAGGCTTTGTTGAGTTGTCATTGCCTGTTTATTATTATACCCTTTTACTATACCCGACTATATGTTAGTTATACACTACTATATGTCACTTTTTTTAACTTTCCTTATTATAAGTAAAGTTTTCTACCATTTTAGGCTGTGTTGAGCTGTCACAACCTGTTTATTATTATACCCTTTTACTATACCCGACTATATGTTAGTTATATACTACTATATGTCAATTTCTTTTTAACTTTCCTTATTATAAGTAAAGTTTTCTACCATTTTAGGCTGTGTTGAGCTGTCACAACCTGTTTATTATTATATCCTTTTACTATACCTGACTATATGTTAGCTATATAACACTATATGTTATTTTTTTTAACTTTACTGACTATATGTGAAGTTTTCTACCTTTCTAGGCTATTTATAGATCATATATATGACTATATGCTGGTTATATGATACTATATAATTTTTTTTTCTTATTGTTTTATTATTTTAAAGCTTTCAAGACGTGCTTAACTACTATAAGTCTTCGATCGTGGTCTTCTACCTCTGGTTTCGGTCTGTTGCTCGATTCTGGATCGTGTTACTGTTACCTTTTCAACCTATAACTTTGAGTTTGTTATAATAATAACGGTTTAATATTGTTTAACTACTGTTGTATTGTGCGGCTAGTATTATAACTTTTTAGCATAAGCTATATTCCTAAGTTTATCTAATTTTAAGTATAGTTCTGTTTACTTAAGACTTTGAATATGGAGGAACGTCCCATATCTTTCCATTTACTGAATGTTGATGAGTTGAAATATGAAGTATGTATCCGCGATGCCCTTCCGGAGGATAATATACAAAAGTTACGAGCTCAGGTGAAAAAGTTAAATGCTCAGATGAGAACTGATGAAATTGTAACTTATGAGGGTGATATTTCTGCCGAACTACTGTGTGTTCAGGGTAAACTAGGGGAACTAGAGGAGACTTGTGCTCGACGCCCATTACTATTAAAATATCTGAATAGGATACAAGCTTTAGGTAATCATCTCTTTCATCGGTTGAGTCGCCTTTCACCTTCCCTCGAGGAAGACTGTGTCCGTAAAGCTCAGCTTGACGAACGTTTGGGTGTTATCACTAAGAAGATGGATCGCATATTGCAAAATTTTCGTAGTAGTGTTGAATTTACCCTTGCAGATGATAAGCCGTTGTGTGGAGCTCAAGGTGACCCTACTGTTGAGGAGCTGGGAACTGCTGATGGAGCTGATGCAGTCGCTGACTCCGAGGAAGTTCGTAGTAGTCCTGCTGTGCGCTTGGTTTCGTGTGACCGAGTTTCAAATGTTCACGCACTAAACCATAAGTTTAATGGAAAGGGGAGTGTTCATGCTTACCTGGAGAGATTGGAAGAGTTAAGCTCGTCTAGACATATTTCCCCATCTAAATTGTATACCTCGGCTGTGGAGTTGTTTACGGATGATGCTTTATTATGGTATCGTAGTATACGCGACGACGTTCATAATTGGGAAGAGTTGAAGAACTTGTTATTGGAGGAATTCTTGCCTCACGATTTTGATTACCTTTTATTACAGGAGATTCGTTCTAGAACCCAAGGACCTGATGAATCGATGGTGAAATATCTAAGCGTAATGCACAATTATTTTTCCCGTTTGAGGCGACCTTTAAGTGAAGCTGAGCGGCTGGAGATTGTGAAGTATAACGTCAGGCCTTTTTATACTACGCAGTTGGCTTTAGTGGATTGTACCTCGTGGTCTGAGTTTAAGGCACGGTGTAGGCAGTTGGAAGGTGCGAAGCAGAAGGCGGATTTGTTCAGCGAACCTCGGCCTAACTTAACTACAGCTGTTTCCCCGGACTTGACTTATAAAGGAAAGGTACCCCGAAGAGCCGAAGTTGCAGTGGCTGCGGCAGACGAATTTTGTGTAAGGTGTAGGACTAAGGGTCATTTCTTGAATGCTTGTAAGGCGCCTCCTGTTCTTATTTGTTATCGATGTGGTGAGAAGGGTGTTACTATTAGAAATTGTTCTCGTTGTGTTCAGCCACAATACTGAACAAGACGGGCCATTGTTTAACTTCTAAGGCAGAGTGGTCTGATTGGTGTAATTTTGTAGGTAGATTCTTTGAACAATCTAGAATCTAGATTAGGAGCAGCAATGGCTCGTGTGAATAGAATTGATGCTCGTCCATATTTAAAGGTTAATATTTGTGGTTTATCTTTTTTTATTATTTAGGTATTAATTTTTGGAAGGCTTTTAATTTAGCTCCAGTTGTTTTAAGCTTGGGAGATCGCCGTGATAGTTCGGTTTTCTTTCAGCAACCCCGAGATGCTGTGGTGACAGAGGTGCATCGATTGCATCATGTGGATGAATTCTTATACTATGTATGTCTGTGATATCATTCCGGATAACTATATACTTAAATAGGGAGCTCAATTGATGAAGCTTTATACCTATATTGTTCTTACTTTAGCTATTTTGATGTTATAACATTTTTATGATGACGTTTAGCGGTATTCTTATTTAGAATCGCCTTCTATATTGTTTCGGGAGTAGCGTTTGAGTGTCGCTCACCGTTGATAAACCTTTTGAGCTAGGCTCGAGGTAACCTTATTGTTTCTACTATTTCTGTAATCGTGTTAAGCTGTCGCGAGCAGAGAACCTTATTGATTGTACTATTTCTGTATCAGGATTGGGATGTCCCTATCAGAGATTATAAGCCTCTTGACTTAGGCTTGAGGTAACCCTATTGTTGTTCACTATTTCTGCACTAGCGTTGAGTTATCGTTAGCAGATGATAGACCTTTTTATACTTGAGTATGACGAGTTAGCAGATTTCTTGTATAGAATCTCGACTTATATTATATCTGTATCCGCGTTGGGATGTCGCGATCAGAAGATAAACCTTTTGAGCTAGGCTCTAGGTAACCATGTTGTTGATGTGTTGGAAGTGGTGGTGCTGATGCTGACGTCGATTTTTGTAGAATCCCGTAGTATTCTAGCGGTTTATGTAGTATTGTGTGGCAGAGTTTCACATGTGCTGTTGGAAGGAACCTAAAGAGGGTTCTGAGAACGTTGTACCGAACGCTTTCTCGCGTTCTGTGCCTTTTTATCATACGCCGGTGTTTGACCCGTAGTATGCGGACAGTTATGAACTCAGAAGATATTAATGGTGATTGATAGATTCTGTTAGTTTTACACGTTGTTTGGGATCTACCCCCCACTCGTGTCTTTAACCTTGACTTTTTAACAGGGCGTTGTACTGTTATACCCTTTTAGGTAAATTTTGTTTACCAGGCTTTTTTTGAAGGAGGTCGATCTACCTGCTGATGAGAGGCTGTCGTCTCTCCGAGTATCTGTTCCTGCTGTAGGTGCCGTTGATGATTGAGAAGACTTGTTCGTCTTTGAACCAATTGGCCAAGCTTGTACTATTGTGGTTGATTATGTGTCGCAGTAGTTATGTGTACCCTAATCAACTTCTGAATTGTTTGAGAACCTTAGGTTCGGTTTGCAAATATTTTGAATAGACTTTGTTGTTGGATTAAGTTAGTTTTTACTTTTAGGATTTTTGTTTTACTGGATGTTCGACGAGTGGATGGTAGGATGCGAGACGCTGTTGTGCGACCCTCATCGTTATTTATGACCAGCCCACTTATTTGGACATAAGGAAGAACAATATCTACATCTTTTTAAGGATATCTTTGTATAGAATTCCAGATTTTTGCTAGTTGTTTTCGGTTTTCTTTGTTATTTTAGTTTGAAGCTGTAGGGTGTTGTGCTTGATAGGTGTATAGACGGAGGGCCGTCTGAATTTTTCTCTTTCCTTTCGAAAAATTCTGGTGATGGGAGGAGTACTGTAACCCTTTTTTTTTCCCCGTAAATCGGAACGCATAGATTCTATATGCGGCCGAGCGATATACGGACATCCCTAATAATCGTTGAGTTTTTACCGCAACACTAGCTGGTTTTTGACAGCGGAAGGGAAGTGAGCGGCCATTTCGTTTTTCTCGTGTCACGGGCGGCGGTCTCGGACCGCTGCTCCGTTATTTAATTAATTATGGTCTCTGGTGCGTGAGTGGTTGAATTTGAAGATTTTGGTGAGTTATGTGCGGTGATTTTGCTTGTTTGATCGTCGATCGATCGATTGTTCGTGTCGCAGAAATGTGAAAACGTGTTTTTTATAGTGACGTGTCCCGAGGCTAACGCGGCGAGGCGAGACGGCCAGCGTCGGCGCCCGGCGGCCATCCGCGTCGTGCGCGTAGGGAGGGCCTGTCTTAAGCGTCTCCAATTGAACACACCTTCCTAAAGGGGTAAGTCGAATGTAGAAAAATGTACCGAGAGGCCGCGTGGCAGGCGGGTGTCTGACGAACACGTTGTTAATTTTGTTTGTTCTTTTATAGGAGGTGTTTGGTTGAGTTGGGGAGGCCCCCGGTGGTTGGAGACGTCCTGGTGTGGGGTGTGATGGTGTCTGGCGGTTTTCCCGGGCTGCGCCCAGTTCGGCGGTCGACCCCGAGCTCGTGCCTCGTGGCCGGGACAGCGCTCGCCAGAACCCGACAGGTTATTGTTTAGTGTATTGTGGAAGAGTGGTGGAATATGGAGTGGAGAGTGCGGCAGGGCCATGGGCCGTGGTTGATTAGGTTGCCCCGAGGAGTTAAGTGTCCTGAAAGTGTCCGGCCGAGGTCGGTTAATAAAGGTCAGGTTTCTGACCTAGATAATAAATAAATTTCTATGTTCTATAACATATACTTTTTCCTGCTGTTGCGGTTAAACGTTATTTTCATAGGAGCTTACAGTAGTAATTACCTAATAATTTTCCCGGGTCACCGCTAGTGTCTAGTTAGTGTACTTTCGGTTATCGCTCATGTAAACACTATAAAGTTTAATCCAGAGAGACACAAGTCTAGAATTGTCCAGGGGTGGCTATACGTTGGATACCATACTTCCTGTAAGTGACTGAGAGTCAGTCATAAACTGTCGTTGTACTTGTAATTTGTAATGTTGTCTTTTACCTTACTTAATCTACTATAAATATAGTTATAAATTTCTTGGTCTTACACCAATTACCTAATAATGTTATTTCAACGGTTTATTCTTAGTGCGTGGGAACTGTCGTTGTACTTGTAATTTGTAATGTTGTCTTTTACCTTACTTAATCTACTATAAATATAGTTATAAATTTCTTGGTCTTACACCAATTACCTAATAATGTTATTTCAACGGTTTATTCTTAGTGCGTGGGAACTGACTTTGTACTTGTAATTTGTGGTTAGGTCACTTACCATACTTAGTCAACTGGATTTATAGTTATAAATTCCACGGTCTTACCCCATACTGATGAAGGCCTATCGCCACTTTTATTTTGGTTGATCTTGTCAGTTCTCGGTAACAGTATAGGTTCCTGGCTGTAAGGAGGGGTTGATTTTTGCCCAATTACTGATCTAACCTAACCGGGGAGTTTTGCCTTTGCTGAACCCCTCTCTAACCTAGGGTGGTATTCGGAATTTACCCATCTTTACTAAAGGACCCTGTACTGGGAATAACCAAATTTTAATATAGAGGTTGTCGAGGAATTCTTCAAATTCCTTTTTTGGTCTTTTGAAGGAACAGTAACTCAACGATCAACCCCTGGCCTTTTACCCTTTTTAGTATTGATGTATGCCTTTGTGTCCTATCAATAAACGCTTGAAAAAGTCTTACTTTTTTACCCGACTGCGCGACGCAAAGGAGTGGTAATGTGTTTAACAGTCTATGTATGTATGTATGTATGTATGTATGTATGTATGTATGTATGTATGTATGTATGTTCCTTTGAGGCACTATACAGACCAAACGCCTGGGCCGATTTTTATGATTCACACGTCAATCGATTCCTCTTAATCTGGCGAGTGACACTAAAGACATGACATTAGTGTAAATCCAATATGGCGGATTCAGGACGCCATATTGTCCAAATTAAAAAAATGAAAATCACCAAAATATGTCAAGAGGGGTATCGTTGAATAGGTATTTAAAAATAATGTTTAGCTTTCTCTCAATGTTTTTCGATTTGACTGACCGTTTAGGATGTATATCGATTTAAAGTTGAGTAACAACCATTCTCACATTTATAGGTTTTTAGGTAGCAGAAAACTTCGTATAACTAACTGTACGTGTGAATGTGGATGGACATTATATACTAATGTATCTAGTAGGCATCGATATAAATCAATAGATGTGCCCTGAGAATCTTGAAATTGATAATAAACTGCGTCTCTGTATGTATCGTAAGTGGTTTACAAACAACCAATCTACTTGACCCCTATAATCGCTAGCGGCGAGATTTGCTGTGGTTCTACTTATTTTGGTTGTTGACACCGAATAATGACAGGTAAAAACGTCCGGCGTCCACCGCGTCCTGCAACCGACTAGAACGGAAAGAGTGAGCTCACTCTTCCCAACGTTGACATGATTGCGTGCGCCGTGAAGTTTGGGATGGGGCCCGTCTTGGGTTCTACGATCTATGCTAGTAGGTATATTGGACTACCTTTTTTTCGTACGTGCAGGTACGTGATAGTGGGAACACGGAACCGCTCTCGGATTACTCCGCCTCGGTCGCCCATCTCCAACTTCAAACGATTTAGTAGGTACTCAACGTCAATCGAAAACCTATACTGACACAAAACTATAAATATGAATTACATGCAGTAGAAAATCCTACATGTTATATCAGTAGAAACGAAGACATTGGGTCAACAACCAAAAGATGCATATTATTATGTTGGGCATATTAACATTCACAACATTGTTCATAACTAAAAAGTATAAAATAAAAAAATATAATTTAAAAACTCAAAAACCCGACTGCGTAAAAAGTGAACCAAACTACGTACTCGCATACTAAAAAAAACTGAAAAGAATAAAACAAGCATTTAGATTTCTGGTGGTCTAGAATTCTATAATATGTTATTGTATTAATACTATTGAAATAAATACAATATTTTCTAATAAAAGAACATTACAACTGAACAGTCGGGATCCATTATTATTCGACATACAATGTAATTGTTCAATGGATCCCGACTGTTCAGTTGTAATGTTCTTTTATTAGAAAATATTGTATTTATTTCAATAGTATTAATACAATAACATATTATAGAATTCTAGACCACCAGAAATCTAAATGCTTGTTTTATTCTTTTCAGTTTTTTTTAGTATGCGAGTACGTAGTTTGGTTCACTTTTTACGCAGTCGGGTTTTTGAGTTTTTAAATTATATTTTTTTATTTATTTTATACTTAAACATTAACTTTTTTTCCGGGGAGGTTTGGGAATTCAATTTTCACCAATTGAGTTCACAACCCTTGACCCCCGGATACCCTTACACTATTATATCTGAATGTTTTTTCTGGTAAGGATTCAAGGGCCCCCTGAGCTTGAGGGCCCCGGGGCATTGCCCCGCCTAGCCCCTTGGTAGCTACGCCACTGATTATACATAACATTCTGATTTTGTGTTAATTTTGTTTTAATTTTTAATCGATTTCAAAATTGATTGTTTTTTTGTTTGGTAGAAAATACTTTAGAGGTTGTCCCATATCAGTTTTATAGAAATGAGTGTGGCCGTGTTTCAAATATCAACAAAAAATAGAAAATTGTTTACATTTATCCGTAAGACTTAGTCATAGCTTCTTATGAAATTACACAATTCACCTCAAAAAATATTAAATTGAAGTCAGTTTTTGTATTTTCGGAATACATTCGTAAATTATTTAAATGATTTGTGTTTATATTTGTTTAATTAAAGTATCGAATCAAGATGGACGGACTTTATTATCACATGATTGAAATTGATATTTATAAAAAAGAAAAATATAAACTCAAATCCCAAGGGAACAACAGGATAAAGTGTCCATTTCAATATTAATTTGCGATATAAAAACGAAAATATTTTATTTCCCTACAGGAGCACTTGACCGGAGTAAAAGCGTTTCGTTGTTATGATTACGACGGCGATCTAGCAAGTGTTAATACCGAAACGTACCTACTTCCGGTAAAATAAATAAAATTCACTTTAAAAGGTACGGTAAAATCATTTACAATACCTATTATTAATCACTTACATAAAAAGCTCTCTTTATTTTTCTTTTGCTGGGATTTGAAGCTTTCTCTCACAATGAGAGAATCCAGGCCATATTTCACCACTTTAGTCAAGTGTGGGTTCAAGATGACATGTATCCTTGAAAAAATAATGAAAAGAAAGAACTTCTAGAAATATAAGTTTTTTGGAAGATATTCATTTTTCTTATAATTTTTATTTAATTTTATAAATCGAATGGGCTTAGATTTGACCTCGTCCGTCCAAGTATCACAAGGTCCAAGGCCTAAGGTGCAACACTCTTGCCCAGAATATTTCTATTCACACTCAATACATTATTTTCTTCTACGTTTAACAAGTATGTTTTTACAACTATATAAGTAGTATAATATCACCCGTCGGGTATTTTCCCGGTGACGCGAATCCATAAGATTTCCCTACCAATAAGTGCTCATATTTACTTAAAAAATGCTCCCGGCTTTTACAGACTATAATAATCGCAAAAATCGCAAAGAAAAATGTCAAAATGATCATAAATATTCCGTTTAAATGAAAGTTTTCCAAACAAGGCGCAGGTCTACGAGCTTTGCCGAGGAGATTGGGTCTCGTGATTGGATTCATTTCATTACACTCGCTTATTTTGCGTACCTACTTTGATATTCATGAGATTATTTTACAGATGAATAGTTTAAGCAGTACATTTACAAAATATACTGTGTTTTTCCGCTCTGTAGCGCTGTTTAGGGCCAAAGATTTTATACGTATCGAAGGGAAACCATAGTACATGTAAACAAATTGTCTTTATTTCAGACCTAAAGTCAATAATACATATATTTTAAACTAATCATGGTCAAGGTTGTAGGTTCTAATCCCACCAAATCGAGAGTTAATCGGTTTCTTCTAGGTAAGCACGCTCCATCTTAGACTGCATCGTCACTTAACATCAGGCGAGATGGTGGTAAACCTATAAATGATAAAAAAAACCTGCGCCTCTCAGCAATTTTCCAAGTGGTAGCAGTGAAGGGAAACATCGTGTGGAAACCGACGTATTTGGGCATCGGTTTGTGGGCGCTGCTTATGCAGTGCAGCTTAAGACCTGATAATGATTGTAAAAGTAGGTAGTTATTCTTTTAAGCGTTCCTAACCTTCGTAATTTAATCAATACAAACATGAATCATTAGGCAGAATTATTATCAAGACGAAATCGTTTAGCAGAGTTAGTGGACACTAACTAATATGTTCTAACTAATATATTTGAATACCCAGAAAATAATAAACAAATAACAAAATAAGATATATTTATTATGTACGTAGGTAAGCCTAACAGTAGGGATGCAAATACGACTAAGTTACACACCAAATAAACTGAAACCATTCAAACGATTCAATGCTCAGTGAACTTACAACAAATGTCGCAGTTATCACGAACATTTTCACAGATATTCAACATTTCTGTTCTTCCTCATAAATTTCGAGAAAAAAGACGAAATACCGTGAAAAGGAGTTCGTTTCATGCGTCCTTGGGTTTAATCTCATTACTGGGAGAAGATCGAGCGAGATTAGGCCATTTTTAAAATCATCGACATAAGACGCTTACGTTATATAATGGCGATAAAAAATACGAGCGTAGCTCAGTGGAAGCTCTCTTTAGGTTCATTCCGAATACGAAATACAGTATTTTATTGGTAGACTTCTGGCCGCGCGAGATGGTAGGTTCAAATCATGCCTCCGAGTGTTTTTTCCATGTGTTTTGACGTTGAAGGAAAACATCATGAGGAAATCGACAAGTTCCAAGAATCTTTCGAGGTTATGTGCTAACCCCCGCGCACTAGGCTAGCGTCATCTAGCGTGGTAGACATCTCTTCTTGCGAGAGAAGGCCCTGAGTCCCAGCTGTGGGAACAGTTTGTAGGCCGCTTATTTAATGCTTAATTTGCGCACTGCTATCTCGACATTCTTGACGTAATTTTCCTGTGTATAATTTAGAAGTAGACTATTCTCAGAAGAATGCTGAATTTTGTTGGGCCTATAGATACATTTCACAAGAGTAGCGTCAAACCTCTTCGTTCGAGTCTTTGAACCATAAAACGATGTCACTGTTTCGAAATAGCAGCCCGACATTTTTTTATTAATAAACATGTGAACATTTTAAGTTTGTGTGTTTGATGTCATTGTTTGGCGTCAAGCCTAAAACGCAACGCCCTCTGCACCGTGAATGAAGAGTCTAATGCATTATCGTAACCATTAGGTATGGCTTGTATTTAAATCAATAACGTAGGTAGGTATGAAATCAAACGATTTCAACAATAATCGAATTCTAACTTTTACATCAGAAAAAGAAGAGTGAGCAAGTAAATACAGTCTTCTTGCATCTTAATCAATGAACGGATCATCCGTTTATTTTACTATGAGTACATCCTACTAATCCTACTAATTATATATTTATGTAATAATATATACATAAAAGTGATAACGGATGTTTGGCCGCTAACGGAAATGGCGCCACTAGTCCTGATAAAAATACCCAAAAAAAAACTTTAAAAGGCCATAACTCAGCTCCAATATTACTTTGCATAAATAATACCCTTGGAGTAAGGTTATGTTTCAAAATAGTGACAACGGATCTTTGGCCGCTAAAAAAATAAAATCGACGCCACTTGTCCATACAAAAAATCCAAAAAATAAATAACTTTGACAGGCCATAACTCAGGTCCGATATGACTTAGAACAAATCTGATTGCACAGATAGCATCAGGGTATTTTATTGTTACAAGAAAGAGATATGGATATTTGGCCGCTAAAAAAAAACGACGCCACGAGCCCATACAAAAGTACCCGAACCCCTTTGGAACACAGATAGATTATAGTCTGGAAGAACACATAGGCTCCTTTTTATCCCGGAAAAACAACGGGAACGGGAACTTCGCGGGTAACGCCGCGTGGCGATGCTAGTTTTTTATATTTCAGACGTAATTCGAGAAATAACTCAAGGAAAACAGGATATTGTAATCTAATAATATCGCTGAATACAAGTGATACGTACTCAAAGACTGGTAATACTTTGATATACGGACAAAGAGATAGTAGTCTCCGACCAACAGAACCAATCGCGCACTAATGAGCATGAGATGTATTGGGGTCCTTTTTTCAAAACGTAGGTACTTACAATTCGATCATTCGACTCTGCTATAACTATGACATTAATACTCGTAATAATAGACTTGTGAATTTGTCTGCGTAGAATTTGGGAAATAAATATTTCCCGGGGTATTTTTTTACACGTAAAATTTTTGTATTTGTGATATTTCTAGTCTGTTTACTCTGATTCTCGATATTATATTAGTCCACACACCATGTAAATATAATAATAACCAGTCAAATGAAAACAGCTGAATTCGTAAAAATCTCAGCGTCAGTGTCAGCGGACACTAATTATACGATTAAAAACATTTTCAGTCAGTTTTTTAACAGATAAAGATTCCCTCAAAATAAGTCACCCGAGATAGACATGTCGCGGATTTTGACTGAGTTCCGGAACTGACTCGACACGGCAGATATCGCGCCCTCTCTCCGTTTACAGAATCGATAAAAATGTCTAATAATTATTAAACTAATGATTTTTAATTTTCCAAGACATAAACATTCACCCTTTTTACGAAATTGAAAAAATTATAAAGCCGCGTCGATACAGTATGTAGCATGCTGCTGAATTGAATCCATAAGATTTTCTACCGAAAAGGTATTCAATGAAGGTAAATAAATTTTCACTGTTAACATTGTCTTTTTTGATTTTAATGAAAACATTCGTTGTTAAGCATGGGGTCTAACAGCACGATCAACGTATAAATATAACCTGGTATTTTCGCATGTGAGTTGGTCGCACACGAAACTGGACCACTCGCTTCTAATCATCGATGATCTTAGAACGCATCTGCCGAGTTCCCAGACGTGCGAGTTCGAAAATGAGGCTCCTAATTGTTTGTAAACACGAGTCTATAGATAACGCGTAGTTATCTCATTATTGCAGCTATAAGACCTTGCCTACATATGATTTATATTTGTTATTATATTAAAGTCTTTCAATCGATATTCTATATGCCATCATAATGTACGTTATCACTAAAGAATGCGCCCTGTTTGACTGACCTCATGTAGACCTCAGTAGGTTTTGGGATCGATCCACAGCAGGATAAAAAATGATGAATATTGTTCTATGTCTGTAGGTATGTATTATATGTATTGTGATATGTGTTTCTATGCATCATAATTATATATTTACGATTAAATAAGAAATATAGAAGCAATCTGGCTCCCAAAATAGGTACAAGCTTTCCTTAGTTTGCGGCTGACTGTTATGTGTAGAATTTACTAATTGTTTTGGTTGCTATCACATTGGTGGTTTTCATGAAGTTTACTCTCAGTCTGTTTGTTGCTCACTGTTAGGGTTAAGCCTCTCTTTGTGTACGTCATTCAATACAATCCTGCTGCTAATGTCACCAGGTTTCAGGTTGTCCCGCGACCAACCGATTGCTGTCCACCGCTAGTGTTGGCGAATGTCCAACGCTCCCTTAAGGTAGCGGTTCGCGCCGCGACCGCGAAGCGAGACCGCGACCGGAGACCGAGACCGGAGACCGCGACAGGCACTTGACACTATAGAATTGTATGGGCACCAGTTTGCGTCGCGACCGCGACAGGAGACCGAGACAGGTCGCGGTCTCGTGTCGCGGTCTCCGCGCGAACTTGTACCTTTTGTGTGTTATTGGCTGCAAATCTGACGATATGTTGGTTTTACATCCAGCCGTATTTATTCCACTATCAACATTTCCAAATATGTTTCTCGCACTTCCACATTTATATATTATGTAAATCATTGTAAATTTCCAGCTATTACATATTCATACTTCTGAGGTGTCCTTGAGCTAGCCGTAGGTAATACCAGATGGAGTACTCGTTAATACTAGATTACTGTAGTAATCGAGTGTCTGTCTTAAGGTTCGGTGGGCAGTAGAGGCCAATTGTCATTATGTTCCTTACAAAAAAATATTACTTTTTAACTTGCATAGATTTACACTTGACCACCATCTCACCTGATGTTAAGCGACGATGCAGTACATGATGGAGCGCGCTACACTAGAGGAAACCGATTCACTATCGACTCGAAGACACCAAGAATATAACCATAGGAAAAACCCACACAAGCAACACATTACAAATCCTAGACGTATATACAGGGTTATTGGTAATCAGCCTGCATCCGTTTAAGGGCATGTTCTGTATATTTAAACAAACAACTTTTGTTCTACAACTTTCGTTAAAACTTAATAGATAACCCAAAAAAAAATTGTATTTGTTGCCCTTTTTTGTACTGTTTAGCGACTTTTTAGTGTTTATTCACTTCGGTACATCATTTTTTGCGCGTTAAAGAGCGTACGCGCTCTCGTTACGAATTGTTACGAAGAGTTCGATACTTTTAGACCGTGCAAATGCACTTTTTATTTATTTTGCAAAAGAAAAAAAAATCTTTTTTTTTTAAACTGTGGAACAAAAGTTGACGTATTGAATGTACCTAACATCCCCTTAAAAGGATGCAGGCTGATTACCAATAACCCTGTATAACGTATGTATAGCAACATATCACAAAAATAGAGTCAAACCTCTTCGTTCAAGTCTTTGGAAAGTCAACCGTGAAACGAGGTTTACTTATTTTCCGAGCTAAGAGTAGTCCGATAAAAAAAGGCGAGGTGGTATTAGATCATGCCGATCAGTTGCAAACTCCCGGAAGTGTATCTGATAAAAAACATTGCTTTGTAAAATTGACGTTACCGTCGTAGTAAACTGACGTGTAGGTAAGTGTTTTTGTAAATAAAGTAACCGGAGAATTCAATAACTACCGACATTACAAACGAGCTCGGAGACAAGTGCTCTCCTCAGAATTGAGGATATCCGAAATCGAGTATCTAAGCTCAAGAATCGATTTCAAATTGCAGATTAACAGATTCTCGTATTTATTTGAAGTTAAACTTCTTTTGGTGCGTCAAGAAAAAGTTATGTTAGTATTTTTTACGATGCGCACACCGTCACTAAACGGACACCCTGAAGTAACCTAGTCAACATTTTAGGAAACACTATAACTATTATTACTTCTTGTCTTGAATCAGTTATCTATTTTATTGGTTGGAGTTATGTAAGCCATACACGCTACGGTCTGCCGGAGAGGTCTACCTGCGCAGACAAGCCTGCGCAGGTAGACCGGAGTGTGTGTGGGAAGCCTGCGCAGGCGACCGGAGCAAGATCGAAAATCAATTCTGTTCGGTTGGACTGTGCAGGCATACCTGCACAGGTAGACCTCTCCGGCAGACCGTAGCGTGTATGGCTTACATTGGACTTCTTAGCACGAGAGGAATAAAGAGCATGCGTAGGTAAGTAACACCTTACCTTTTTACAAGTAAAATACAATGAGACCAGACAAACAAGACATGCTCCCGACGCAAAGACATACTGCATAACATAGTGACACTTGGTTATGGGCTGCAAAAATAGACACTTAGTACAGTGCTATATTAATTAACACTAGCTTTGGACAACGTTCATCAAACAGAAATATGAGATGTCTAGCAGTACCCCGCCGTATTACCCGTACAATTCCCGTGCTTGTTATTTTTGCGTAATAAAAAGTAGTCTATGTGCTAGTCCAGACTATAATCTAACTGTGTAACCTAATTTCAACTCGGTCCGTTCAGGATTTCTGACGTGATAAAGCAACGAATATCCAAAAATCCGTATTTACAAGATAAGTAAGATTTCTTTATCTTAGTCCTGTATTTTCTTTGGCAACTTTGCCCTCCAATCCGGATCACAGTAATATTCGCGCTTGGCGGTAGAACAACTGAAGAAGATCAAACAAAGGTGTGGTACTTTCTCACGCGGACTCTGCAAAGAGTTCTACCATTACAAAAAATATCCAGTTTACTCATCATCATCATATCAGCTTCTCAGCCAGCGGAATGATGTCCACTGCTGGAGGAAGACCTCCCCCAAAGATCTCCACAAAGACTGGTCTTGCGCCGCATCCAATGATTTCCGGCGACCTTCACCAGATCGTCGGTCCGTCTTGTTTTCGGCCTCGCCCAACGCTGCGTTTTCCGGTGCGTGGTCGCCACTCAAGAACCTGACGGTCCCAACGGCCGTCAGTTCTGCGAGCTAAGTTGTCCAGTTGACTAATTTCGCATTTTTATTATGAGCTTGAAATATCCCAATGCAAGTTATCATCCTCTGTTCGAATGCTAGAATGTGCCGATCGTAGAAGAGTAAAAAGCTGCTCCGAAGAGCAGACGAGATAAGAAGAGAGAATTGCTAGTTAAAAACTACGATTCCACAGTAATGAAAGATAATGCTCTCCCGCCCGACCGCCACCGCTTTACATTTTACTAGCAGATCCTCGTGGTTTTACCCGCGTACAGTCCGCGAGGTATAAGCTGAGCTTTGCATTAGTGTGAGTGATCACCAAAAGTACAGTCAGACGCAGGACGCTGTGACCATGTTCTCTTAATAAGGTGTTTCTTCAAACCAGAAGTGCTGCCATCTGAATATGATTTTGATGAAGTGTGAGTGGTGTCAATATATGTTTCATCGGTACCTATAAACGATAGGCCTGCCCTGAATACGGTATTCGGAAATTTTAAGTAAATAAGTTATACGTAGGTGACGGATCTCATGCTTTTCCATTAAAATTTTTCTGTTATTCTCTGTCCTTGACCATTTGAATCCTAAAAGAGATACTTCTTTTCGCAATGACCATATTGATCCTGGATAGTTAATGTCAGCTTGTTGTTTAAGAGTTTGTTGTCTGACTGTACTTTTGGTAATAGATGCGTATGCATGTGATCACTCACACTAATGCAAAGCTCAGCTTATACCTCGCGGACTGTACTCCTGTTCGCGTTATTTTCCCACCAAAAACTTGCCCATGTGCCCATCCAGACCATATTTTTTTTGTTTCCCAAACTTTTACCCGTTCAGTTTAGCGTTCCGACGTTATTGAGTAACAAACACCCAAGCTATCACATTTATTATATTAGTAGGATAATCAACGTACATAAATGCACCTGCACATATAAATGATATAAATGTCAATGTTTGGATGTTTGTTGCTCAATATATAGTAGGATAGCATAATATTAGTAGGATTGGGATTAACGAGGGGTTTTCTAAATGTTGACCGCTTCATTACTACAGATTGCCTAAACCTCACAAATCTGCAGCTTGAGGCGCCGGATCTTATGAGAGCTGTTTTTTCATTGTGTAATTACCGCCCGGGAATGGATACTAATTCCCGCTATCTCAATAATGAGGCCTTTTCTAAACGCACAAAACCTGTCAAAAAAGTTCAGGATTGCGCAACAATTTTTTTTTAACCTTTATAGGATTACACTTGACCGCCATCTCGCCTGATGTTAAACGATGATGCGGTCTAGGATGGAGCGTGTCTACCTAGAAAAAAACCGATTCACTCTCGATTTGAAGACACAAAGATTGTAACCATCGGGGAAAACCCACTCAGGCAACGTATTCCACAGCCTAGACGTTCTTATCACAGAAGTAGAGTCAAATCTCTTCGTTCGTGTCTTTGGAACATCAACCATGAAACGATGTCGCTTTTTAGAGCTACGAGCATTCCGATAGAAAAATGAACAAGGTGGTATCAGATCATATAGATCAGTGGCACACTCTCCGAAGTGTATCCGATAAAAAACCGATTGGCTAGCAATTTTTCGGCGATGTTCAAGACTTTGAAGTCTTTTTCGCACAAGAGTGTCATTGCCTATGAGCCTTTTTAAATGCCTATAATGATACACTTTGTTGTTGAGATTTGAAAACGAGTCGTGTATGTTAACTTTGACATACTTTTGAAGTGGAAACATCTTTGGATGTGTTGAGCAATTTTTGGAGAGGGAAAATCGGATTCGGATCACCGAACTGCTAATATATTGTTGGAGCGGCGTCGGAGCAGCGGAGCGGCGATAATCGCTTTTTGATGGAAAAACATAGGTAATAGCAGTACATTGTACAACATAAGTCCTGTTTAATACTAAAATTCTATAAATTTTTCCCCCTTTCTGACTCACAACTTTTTGTTTGAAACCACCTTAATATAGAAAATTTCGTGATACACATTTTCATCTTAGTTATACTTCTGTGTATCCTGTATTTGTCCGTGAACCCTGTCAAGTAGCAATCATCAGGTATCCGCGCGGTGGGGGGACTCCATAGCCCATCGTTTTGGGACATTGAGCACTCAACAATGTCATTACGAGGCTTCTATTGATAAATATAGTGATTTAGGGCGAGAGCTGTTTTAAAATTAGTAGGTACTACATAATAGAAATCTATTTACTAACATGCTTCAGAACATATACCTACATACTTTTCTTGGTTTCAGAGATTTTTAACGTGTGGATGTACGTATAGTTAGTTAATCCTGTGATTTGTGCGATAGCCTAAACTTCTTTAGGAAATAGGAGACATTTGAGGCTAATTGATACGAGTATAGGTCCATTAAAGAAAAAAAAATTGGCAGTCATAGGAACTGCTGATAGATTAGGCTTTGAACGCCAATCAGAAAATGTGACGTCACGCCGTGCTAAACAACACTTGACATTATTAACGTTGTTGTAACGTTGTTGACATTTTCATAGAACAAATATGATTGTTTTTTATTTTTATTTCTTCTTCGCGATGGATACTAGTTCTTCAGCCGCTTTACTGAACTAGTTTGTTATTGTTTTACCACTATTCTTGAGGAAAATTATCAGTTTTTTTTTACATCTACGTTACTAAGATTATACTGTGTCAAATACTTTCATCAAAATGATCTTCACAAAAATACATTCTTGATTTAGTGGGCATTATTTCTCCTCGCAAGCCTTTGCCACTTTTTTCGTATTTGTGGATCGTTTGGAACATAGATGAATAATTTGTTAGTCGTATTTATACTTGTGCTTGTACACTGGGGCTCTATGCAGTTCTTGTAATACGAGGGATTCATTTTAAATTAAAAACATTGACGACGTCCTTACACAATCACATATGTTTGCCACGGCGTGACGTCATTCAAGACACCATGACAGTCTGGAGCGTTTTTGTGTAGAAATTTGTTTGATATTTTAAAATGCAAAATACATAGGTACTGTAAATGTAAGTTTTTTTCAAAAATATAATATATATGACGGGGCGGGCAGATTACCCTTCCGATTGGTGTATCTGGATTTAGAGCGAGTATTACTCGAACAGGGTCGTACGTAGCAACACCGGTCGCTTACGTTGAGGTGGAGTGGCGTTGATAAGTTGTTATTCAATATTACATCCTCTTTGTTGTTTTTGCTCTATGCCATTCCATCTCGGTGGGTGAACGTCAGTTGAGCACGTACAAATCTGTTATTTTCTAAATCCATTTTAATTTCAATTACCTGTGATTAAATTGTATCAAATTAATTGTGAAACCGAATAAATAATTTCGCTGATTCGTGTCAACCGTTGATTTGAATAAACCCACAACTGAAGAAACGACGCATAACCCTTCTTGACGGAAAATGGCTGATCCGCCCTCACTGATGTCGGGCGATCCAACTGTTTCCCCGACATCAGAAGTGGGATCCCGACAACGTCCACACCAACAAGATGCAGGTCAGAGTAATATTAACAGTAATCTCGACCATGACGGGTGGCAGATGTTATTGGATATGCAACAACGCACGATACGCGAATTACTGCCCTTAGAACCGAGTCATACTAAAAGTGATTCGATTACGTTTCCGGAATTTAACCCTGATTCACCTGATCACGATACACGTGCGTGGTGCAGGACCGTGGATCTGTGCATGGAAGAAATACTACTAAGTGGAAGTAAACTTATTTTAGCGATAAGTAAGGCCCTAAAGAGTAGCGCAGCTACGTGATTAACGCAGCATAGCTTCGCTGGCATCACTTAAAGGAACTGTTGCTGGCAAGTTTTGATATCGTCGAGACACCCGCGACCATAGTGTACCGCCTTCTAAACGGCAAATCAAAGGACGGAGAATGTTTGGCGGCATATTCTAATCGTGTATTAAATACTCTAACTAATCAATAGAGTGCCATGTCCAACGAACAAATTGCCATAGCAGTAACTTTATCACATGTAGCCAAAATGGAACCTCGATTGCATCAACTTGCCTGTACACATGACATAAGTACCCATACTAAGCTACAACAAGAATTGATGGCCTATACTTATCGGAAAAGGGAGGTGCCGATCGAAGACAAGTCTGGTGACTCAGAAGTGAAAAGACCGAGGCTAGCATGATTGAAGAAATGTTATACTTGTGGAACATTAGGTCACATGACGGTGGAATGTAGATCCAAATCAAGCCGTGACTCCACCGTCAACAGTTCTTTTAAGTTTTCAGCTCCTATCGCAAGTACAACCGGACAAAAACATGCGAGTGATGAAATACATCAGCAAAATAAAGTGACGGCTCCCACCTGCTACTACTGCGGAGAAGTTGGACATATCGCGTCAAAATGTGAAGAATGAAAGAGAACACAGCGACACTCGAGTGGAACGTCGTGTGAACGCTTGTTCTGTCCGACCAGCGTTCGATCATCTCGTAAATCCCGGTGAGCAGTTTTCATATTGTTTGATTCTGGTTCGGAGTGTTCTCTAACAAAACAAAGTAATGTAGAACGTTTCTGCGGCGTTCAATCTTGTAACTCAGTGAGACTGGTAGGTATCGGTGGCGCTGACGTGAATTGTGATCTGCAATTACATGCGTTAGTACTTATTCAGGGGTTTTCAGTGCCCTTGTTGTTTCATGTTTAACAACAGTATTTAATTCGAGATCATGGTGGTCCGCGATATATTGCTCCTAGTTTTCTCAATGGAAGTTTTTGAAAACAAACTCGTGTTAGTCAATGTTTTCTGTAATGTTTTGTGGTATATTAAAGCGCAGTATTTTATTGTGCTAAAAGAAACTAAGTGTGCAAGTTCAGTGGACTTCTGTACAAAAATGACGGATTTCACAGACTCTTTATTGATTATCGTCAGTTGATAGGGTTAGCTTTAGACAATTTGCCCCTGATTTCCCTGATTAATAAAATAGATTGGTTACCGGGTTTGGAAGAGACCCGCCAAATCATAATCAAATGATGCTAGATTGTCCAAATGTTCCTGCAGAGCTCCGTACAGATTCTAGCGCCGATAGTTACGGTGCTATGCTAATGCAACGTGTTGATGGTAAGATGAGGGTGAAAGTATACTATCATCACCGGACCAGCGTAACAGAATCCAAATATCGAGTTCCTGGCTGCAAGCGGAACAAGAAAAGAACGACGAGATATCATCTCTTGACAATAAGTTACATTCCAGAGAACTCGCTGGATACATTATTGCTTCCACGTACGAAATTAAAGGAAAATTGTAATAATAACATGATAATAGCTTTATTTGATCGAAAACAGTGTGGTAAGTACAATAATACATAGTAATATTGCGTAAGGATTAAGGAACCCTGGATCTCGCACTAGGTCAAGTCCTGTGTCGTAGGGGTCCAGTGCCTTCCTTGGTAATTACATCTGTTCAGCGATAAACTTAAAACTAAAAGGAGGAAGAAAAGAAAAATGTCACACTAAAAAAAAGAGATTGATTGGTGATGGTCTGTTTGTGAGTGAAGGGAAGGATGATGAATTTTGTATAGTTTCGGGGTCCGTACGCACGCGGTGGCGAGGGAGCAGACCCCTCCGTGTGATATAACGGGCGAGATAAATGTTTTTGTCTGTGCGTAGTCCAGCAAGGCGAGCCAGCATGCGAGTTTGCGCTTACAAATGAACCTGGATGTGTTGAGCAGATCAATTGACTTATCCAGCTTTTGATACAGGAATTGTGCCTTAAACGGATATGCTCGTTGTGTGCATGATTTGTGGAGTCTGTTATGTGGAGTGAGAGTAAGCGGAGCTGTCTTATGGAGCCTCGCAAGGTAACGGCTAAGGTTGACTATAAAGTTGTCTTACTGTAAGATGTTTTACCTCATTGTATAGTTTCAACGGGATATTAGAAATGCTTGGTTGCCAATCGTACCGAGTGCATTTCAGTGAGCCATAATAAATTACGTTCACGAGAGTATTCAGTTGGGCTGGAAAAAGACTATCACTATTGGTTCGCAAACATGCACAAATACGTCAGGAAGTTCGTCTACATCGTCATTGTATTACATGTAGAGTCTCCAAGTCACATTCCGGGAAGATACAATCAGAGTTGCATCACATACCAAAAGTCTCGATACCATGGCATACCATGTACAAGGCACATGGATGCCACTGGTAAACTAAACGGCAAACAAAATAACAAAGAATACGTATTCGTTTCTATTGACACTTTTACAAAATATGTGTATCTCCATCATTCTTGTAATGACTCTAATAGCGCTATAAAAGCTCTAAAAGATAGCCTTTCTCTATGTAACGCTGACTCGTATAGTCGCGGATCAAGGGCGCTGTTTTTCTAGTAAAGAGTTGAAAGATTTTTGTAGGGAGCACAGTATTAAATTCCAATTGATTTCTATCGGGAAAAGCCGTGTCAATGGTCAGGTAGAAAGGGGTATGTCCTCTCTTAAAAATGTGCAGTTGAAACGGGTAGGAATTAGTCATGGTAAGGTGCTATTGAGTTTGCTTTCTGTACAGGAAACAGTGTTACAAGCTCACAAGAGCAAGCCCATTAGAGCTTGTCATTGGTAGAGTAGCTAGACCTTTAAACTTAATGACTTTGGACGATATATCGGATACAGATTTCGAAATAGAGCTCGCTACTCAAGCAATAAACTCGAGCGCCTTGAGCGAAAAGGCAAGGTTTAATAAAAGTAAAGCCAAAATTGAGAAGTTTTCCGTTGATCAAAAATCAAAATCAAAATCAGTTTATTTGTTGAAATATTGAAATATTGATGATTATGTTTTAACAGAGAATCACGAAAGAAATCAGACAAACTTGATGCAAAGTTCAAAAGCTCGTATAAGGTGATCGAATTGGTGGATAGGTAGATATTGTTTGAAGGCAATGAACTCAAATCGCTCCAAATACGCTCATCAACGTCTCCGCGCAATGCCCGAATGTACCGTTCCCTTTGATTTTGATTTTGACTTGGGTTTTAGAGCAGGATGTATTTGCGTTTATGTCTGTGAATATCAATGTTTTTAGTGTAAAAAGAAAAGCCTGTGTGGCAATCATTGGTGACCAGCCTGTGTGGCAAGCCTGTGTGGCAATCCTTGGTGACCGGCCTGTGTGGCAAGCCTGTGTGGCAATCCTTGGTGACCAGCCTGTGTGGCAAGCCTGTGTGGCAATCCTTGGTGACCGGCCTGTGTGGCAAGCCTGTGTGGCAATCTTTGGTGACCAGCCTGTGTGGCACAATCTTTGGTGACCAGCCTGTGTGGCAAATTTGTGTGGCCTATGTGGCAATCGTATGTGGTGTTGAGTAGTGCACCTAGAGAGGTGTAAAAGGTACTGAAATTAAAGAAGAAAAGTTTCCAGCAGGGTGTGTAGAAATGTTATAGCCTTGCTGTTGTTTTGATGTTTTCTGTGTACCTATTATGAACCAGTAGATTGTGCAATTGATTGGTGATCGGTGTCTTTTAAAAAAAACTGGTGGCAGTTCGGTACATGTTTTGCAGCTGTTACGTTTCTGTTACACATGGGTGTATTTGTATTGTTAACAGACCATGAAGAGTCACACGAGGACGTATGAACAGCAGGATGGCCGTGACGGGGCGGGCAGATTACCCTTCCGATTGGTGTATCTGGATTTAGAGCGAGTATTACTCGAACAGGGTCGTACGTAGCAACACCGGTCGCTTACGTTGAGGTGGAGTGGCGTTGATAAGTTGTTATTCAATATTACATCCTCTTTGTTGTTTTTGCTCTATGCCATTCCATCTCGGTGGGTGAACGTCAGTTGAGCACGTACAAATCTGTTATTTTCTAAATCCATTTTAATTTCAATTACCTGTGATTAAATTGTATCAAATTAATTGTGAAACCGAATAAATAATTTCGCTGATTCGTGTCAACCGTTGATTTGAATAAACCCACAACTGAAGAAACGACGCATAACCCTTCTTGACGGAAAATGGCTGATCCGCCCTCACTGATGTCGGGCGATCCAACTGTTTCCCCGACATATATAATATAGATGTTTCGGAATATTATTTAATTTGACTGGCCTCGTGGCTTAGTTGGTAGTAGCTCTGCCTGCAAAGCCGAGGGTCGTGGGTTCGATCCCCACCCAGTGGAAATATTCGTGTGATTAATTCAAATGTTTGCACTGTGTCTGGGTGTTTATATGTATAATAAGTATGTATTTAAAAACTATATAAGTATCATATCAGCTATCTGGTCGCCATCATACAAGCTTTGCTTAGTTTGGGGTCAGATTTTGGGGTCAAGCTTTGCTTAGTGTGAATTGTCCACCAATATTTATTTATTTTATTTATTTATTTAATATAAACATTAAGCTATATTATTAACCAACTTTTAAAATTTAGTACACAAGCCTATTCACAGCCCACGAAAAATGTGTGTAGGCGCGCCTAAAGAAGTTTTCACTTCAATTACATTTATTTCACTCAAAGAAATTTTGTACCTTTGAGTTCATTTGATGTTACAATCTTGGAAATATTCATCCAAATTTGACTTTACTAAATTTAATTAATAACATTTAATTGCTTTCAGAAACTAGAGCTCAGTGCAGTTTTCCAGACATTCGGCATGCTTACTGGGAAACCACCAATATGCAGTAAAGTATGGAAACAGCTTTCGGCAGTACTGTGCCGTGGTGCAAAACTAGTAATCAATACGCCGAAAGAGCACAAAACCGAATTCAGAACCGAAATAGAAACTAGCTGCCCACGCATCTCTCAAGATCCGTAAGCCTTAATCAGCTGTTAACTAACCAGGCGCTATTTTTCCACGCTCAAAGCCTAATAAACATCCATCGTAAACTAAGTTTAATTAGTTCTCTGATTAAGCCCAAACATAAACAAGGCTATTTCGGAACGAACGGCGTGTTTACATCTGTTGCTCGCGAAATTATTGATAGGTGAACGAACAATGTAGATGAATCACATCATCATCCATCATCAGTGATATTCACAATCTTGAACATCTCTAAAAAGTTGCTAGTTTGTCAAACGCTAGTCGACACCCCGCGGTGTTACCTGCGGCTTATCTTAACAAATAGTAGATTTTGCCTACATATGGGTAACATTTTAACTAACTTGAATGTCCCATTTATAATGAGGGAGTTTCCGACGAGACAAAAATAGTTCCAACGGACGCACTAGATGGCGATTGTTCGAGATGCAGATAGATCTGTCTCTACCATATACTCTCAACAGTGTAATCCCTTTAGAGACCCTACCCGTTTTCAGGGAAAAAGCACAGTGTAAAAAGTGTATTTTTTAATTTTAAAATATTGGGAATAAAAATAGCTAATTAGGTTGATAATGTAATAAAAAACCGTTACTGATCACAATCCCTTTTCAGTAAAAATCTTTAGAACTCCCGAGGCAATAGACACCAACTAAGCCAAAGTAGAAGGAAAATTCAAAGATATAAATAGCAACACTGATACGACAATATTTTATCCACAGACTAAGTAGAGAGATACTCTCTCGGCTGAAGGATTAGTATCCATAGCCAAGAATACATTTAAAAAATATATATTTTGTCTTTCATCAGGTTTATGAATTTGTTTGAAATTTTGATGTTTTGATATAGTTTTCATTCGAATAAAATGCGTACATGGTTAAAGTAGTTTATTATTTATTACTAGAAGTCGTGCTTTCGCAAATTGAATGAATTGAGTCCCATTATGCCTACCGCTTTTGACAACAAACCAAAAGACCTACAAGCGCCTCCTATTATCGTTTTATTAAACCATATCTTTTTGTCTCGTCGGAAAACGGCTCATTATGATATTTCTTTTTGCAATTTTTTTTTACAAATGTGACAAACTCACGGGTAGTGAAATGATTATACAAAAACATATCTAACGTATTGATTATATCTCCAAGTAATTATTTGACAAAGTTTAACTCTATGACGTATTATTTGACAAATCATTATTTTAATACTTTTATTTACTAACAAATGTTTAAAATGAAAACCAACACTTGACACATTTTTATTTCAGAATTTGTGTTGTTTGGCAAACACACAGATTACTGAAACAAAACGTTTCAGTAATCTGTGGGCAAACAACTCGTTTTATAAAACAAACATTTATTTAATAGTAACATAAATATAGACTTGATTGTAATTGTTGAATATCTAAGTAAGCAAATCGGACCGGTTAGTAAGCTTACTTAGGACCCAGATCCGATTCGGAGCACCCCGACTCCACCTAGTCTTGTCGCTATTATATTTTTGAAATAAATATTATACGAAACGTTGTAAAATGGAGCAATATTTGTATAATGTATAGTTTTTGCAAAGAATGTTATGTTCGTTGGCTTGCTAGAGATTTTTTGTCAAAAGCTATAATAATTATTACTTACTAGTGTTTGGCAAGGGGTAGAAATTGGACCATTAAACAATATTAATGTATTATTCTCAGTTTGATCACAAACTTGTAATTGTAAGTGATATTACCAAAACATTAGTGTTTTTTTGAAATAATGGTTCGAATAAAGATTAATAAATTGAAACTGAATTGAATTAAAATAGGTACTTACTTGTATTATAAGTTAATTTTTAACCAAACAAATTGAAGTTTTTTTTATAAATTATTAAAAAATAAAGTAGCCAAGTGCGAGTTGGACTCACCCATGAAGGGTTCCGTTGCAGCAAGTAACATAATATACATAGTACACATAGTTCTTGTAGTTCGTTGTAACTTTGATCGAAGTTTTAATAATAGTGTATTTATGACGTACTAAAAAAAACTACTCATCAGATCGAGTTCAAACCAAGTTTCGTTGGTAATTTGCATGGTAATGTACATCATATATATTTTTTTGTTTTTTCATTCTTTTACTTTGGAAGTTAGAGGGGGGGGGGGGACACATTTTACCACTTTGGAAGTGTCTCTCGCGCAAACTATTCAGAATAGACAAAAATTAAGTTAGAAACCTCAGCATCATTTCTGAAGACCTGTACATGTACATATACATACATGTAGGTTTGATGAAAAAACATTTTTTGAGTTTCAGTTCTCAGTATGGGGGGCAACCCTAATTTTTTTTTTTTTTTTTTGTACAAATCTTAATGCGGTTCACAGAATACATCTACTTACCAAGTTTCAACAGTGTAGTTCTCATAGTTTCGGCAAAAAGTAGCTGTGACATACGGACGGACAGACAGACAGACAGACATGACGAATCTATAAGGGTTCCGTTTTTACGTTTTACGGAACCCTAAAAAAGGATTCTGCACGGGATTGGCTAAATCCCGTGCTAACTTCATTGGGTCAACTTGTTTGCCGGCACCTATAGGTACCAGTTTGTATGGATCTACTTATAAAATGTTTTGTATCATCTAACCTGCAAACAGAAATAAAGATTTTTGTATTTGTATCAAAAGCTTAACAAATAAGTTTTAAGCAACAAGTGAGCTATAGTCAAATAAAAAAATAAATCACATTGTAAGATTTCATAAAGACTCAAAAACATAGCCAGCCACAAGGTGATAAACCTGGTTTATACGTCACTCTGCTTGTCAGTGTTGAATTACTGCATTATTGCATGGCTCTGCTTGTGTAAGCCATCTTCTGCCATTAGAGCGGGCCCAGATACTACAGTCGAGATAGACATAAAACTAGCCTGAAATAGAAAAAATTCCGGGGAGCGATTTTTTTTTATGAAACGTCGGGGAGGGTGGTTGGAAGTATAAATCTCGATTTTCTAACTAATCCCGCTAGAGGGTTCGCCGCCATCTTGTTTTAAAGTTTTTGTGAAATAACTCGTTAATTTTCAACTTTAGAGCAGAAATGATGGTTACCAAAGTTGTTGGAAATTTAATTTCTCACAAGTTTGCTTCATATAGTTTTTACGCTAGGATCAATATTTGCAGAGTTATACTATCAAGTTTATCAAAAAAATCGTAATGGGTGCAATTTCATTTTCTTCAACTTTGGTTCTCGCACTTTGTTTACTTATTTTATTTTTAGTATTTTTTGTTACAGCAGCAATAGAAATACATCATCTGTGAAAATTTCAACTGTCTAGCTATCACCGTTCTTGAGATACAGTCTGGTGACAGACGGACGGACGGACGGACGGATGGACAGCCAAGTCTCAGTAATAGGGTTCCGTTTTTACCCTTTGGGTACGGAACCCTAAAAAGTGCGAGAACCGAAGTTGAAGTAAATAAAATTGCACCCATTACGATTTTTTTGATAAACTTGATAGTATAACTCTGCAAATATTGATCCTAGCGTAAAAACTATATGAAGCAAACTTGTGAGAAATTAAATTTCCAACAACTTTGATAACCATCATTTCTGCTCTAAAGTTGAAAATTAACGAGTTATTTCACAAAAACTTTAAAACAAGATGGCGGCGAACCCTCTAGCGGGATTAGTTAGAAAATCGAAATTTATACTTCCAACAACCCTCCCCGTCGTTTCATAAAAAAAAATCGCTCCCCGGAATTTTTTCTATTTCAATGTCTGCCTCTACTGCGCTAAGAGGGCTGTTTTAACAAACCTTTCAGGTTTCCAAGTGACGCACTGTACAGGGAAACAAAGCTTATGACAGTAAGACAATTATATATAATAGCAGTAGCACTGCGATTTCACTGGACTGCTCTAGCTGCACAGTCCAGTAAGTCCGAAAGCTCAACAACCAGGCGCACGCCAAGGTGGGCAGTGTTGAAAACCAATTCATTGATTGGACAAAGATCCTATAATTTTCGCGGAAGTCACATCTATTTAAAATTAAATAAAAGGCTGAACATACTCACAAATTCTAAATTCATATGCAAGCATAAAATCAAAACATTCTTGAGCAGCGTAAATATAAGGGAGACTGAAGAGCTTCTGGGGATTGGTTTCTGATCGGTATTAGGAGGTTGTGCTATAAACTCGCTAAAAAACAAAGGGGCTATTTTGGAATACGGTCAATAAGTGGCACATTACGGCCTATATAATAATAATATGTTATGTTTCTGTGTACTAGATATACGTACGGTACTTATGTGTGTGTCCGTGTGCGGCCATATCAGTGAAAGTGAAATCATGCGTAGGTATATATTTATATTTGTAAATTCGTGTGCATTTGTTGTGTATATGTAAGCTTATTTATAAGGTAAGACTCCTCAACTAGGTTTATAAATTATAAATTCAATTTGTAATGTTTTAAGAATCTGCTTTATGGATGAACTGATCAGCATATCACCACACCTCGAAGAGCACTAGTCATCGCGACTCAGGGAATCCCAATGCGATGACTAGCGACTATTATTAAGCAACTGTCGCAATGCAGTTTGGTTGATTATGTTATATCGAAAATCGCAAAATAATGTTCAAATTGACTATTTAAGTTGTGACACAGTCTGAATTTCGAGCACAATTGCTTTAAATTGGGACTGTGATAGCATTTGGTAAGACAGGTTGTAAATTTGCCGCAATAAAACTTTTTTTTTTAGATCAGTTATATCAGAAGTAAGACCTGCCATTTTATAAAGCTACTTACTCATGTGAGTGTACCTAGGATGCCTACGCCTACACCTACACTAAGTGTTATATTTTATATATCTACCTATTTAGTCTGTGTTGTTATTTCTGTTCGAGAGTGAGCTCGTGTATGGGACACGTGTATCACGATGGCGGTAGTCATTTGTTTTCTTATTCCTTCACAAGGTTGTCTGGGAAAGTTCTTCGATTCAATTTGTTTGTTCTTTTTCCTGGAAGCCTTGGAGTCAGATTTCGTGTGAGGTATTTGGCTAACCTACCTGGGAAATGGGGTAGATATTAAGAAAGTAGTAAAGTAGATGGGATGTTTATTTCGGTTTAGCAGGTGCTATAGTTAATCAAAAATATTTAACATACCTAGTAAATTATGATTTTTGAATCTAAAATAAAATAAAAATTAAACATTTATTGAAATTTCTCTTGCAACATCCCATCTAGTATCAAAATAAGCAAGACTTGTACTACGGGAGCCAGATATGTTGGATATCTGTATTGGTAATTTTTTTGATTTCCACAGATAACTATCGTATTACTTCTTCTTCTTCTATTTTTTCTTATTTCTTATTGTCGTCAAAGTGAGATGTTGTGTTATTTGGACATTGATCCACCATCTCGCTTATAGCAACAATGCAATCTACGACAGAACGTACAATCGTACATACCTACCCAAAAGAGATATACTATATATATATGTATTTCTAAAGATCAATTCACTTTCGATTTGAAGACACCAAGATTGTAAGCATAGAGAAAAACCCACTCAAGCAACGGATTCCACAATCTAGACTTCCACATTACGAAAGTAGAGTCAAACCTCCCCGTTCGAGACTTTGAAACGCCAACCATGAAAGCATGAAACATTATCGTTTTTCGAGCCATGGGCATATCGATAAGTAAAAAGCGAAGGTGATGATCACGCAGATCATCTACATACTCTTCGAAAATGCAAAAAACCGATAAGCTAGCTACTTTTGTTTGAGATTCTCAGCACTGAAGTTTTATACGAACAAGGATATCGTTGCCTACGAGTCTTTTCAGCCTATCCTGAAGTAGTCAAGTCCCAAGAGGCCAAATTTGGGCAAAACCAGTTTTGGGACTTTAAAACCTTATTTTTTCATGATATACATACTCGATTATTAGTTTATTTTGATGCCTAAGAGATAGGTGATAATATTAATTAGTATATTGTCGTTTACAGACACACACAATTTAGTTTCATTTTTTAGTAATGATTTTTTGTGTGACCTCACGACGCCGGCCGCGTCGCGAGTCGGGCTAATTCAAGCTCAGTTGGATATTATGACAGAAGCGTAGCAAAATGAATCAGGTTCCCGTTCCTCGGAGCCGGCGTCAAAAGGCTTGTAAGCTTAAGGCGTGTGGACAGGTGGGAGGTGGGCTTCGCAGAGATAGCAAACTTTTTCAATTATTCTTTTTACTCCGCGTTTGTTGGTTCAAGAGATGAAGTCTGTGGAGATGGACTGGATGAAGATGGATGGATGAAGTTGATAATGCGAGGTCTTTTTTTTTGTTTAAAATTAAGCAACTCCACAGACTCTCCGGGTCAGGGTCCGAGATTCAGATACCGGGTTCTTAGTTTGTTGCTCAGTCACGTCGGGACAGCTGAACGGATTGGGTTTAAGTCGGAACACAGTAAGATTATAATTTGGAATAAGATATAGACTTTTTATCACGGAAAATAATGGAATGGAAAAAAATTCGAAAGAAATTATAGAGCATAGAGATAATAGTACATTATGATATAAGTGCGGTAAGTTGATAATTACAGCCGAGGCTTTATTGCTAGCTTGAGCCGAAGGCGAGAGCTATAATTAGCAGAGGCTGTAATTATCAAAGCGCACGTATGTCATACGACGTTTTATAACATATTTGCGAGGAAATAAACAAAACTCTGACGACATTTTCAAATAAAAACAATAAAGCGAAAAAAAACGCGCGGAATAATATTTACTTGATCACAGATCACAGCACAGAGTAAGTATAAGTAATCACTATGGATCACAGATTAGCAATGCGCGCGCATCGGTGCCTTTTTTTTTTAAGCAACGGCACAGAACCTTACTTTTTTACTAATGGCATACCGGCTGGTATGCCATTAATAATAAAGTAAATTAATATTTTTGTTACAGAAAAATTAAAGTAATTTATGGTCTAAATTAATTAAATTAACGAATTTAATAATTCTTTATTATATTTTACCTCTCAAAGTTAATTTTATTCATAAAATGTTGACCACACTTTTCTGACATAAAAACTCTTTACTAAGATTTAAAAAGGTACCGTTCGTTTTAGACGGAGCATATCTCTCTACCTAGTCTGTGGACGGAGCATTTTGAAACCGTGCGTTTTACATTACACATTACAGCACTAGTGCGTAATAAGATACATTACGATACAGAAATTGGTACAATAAGAGACCCTTTACGAGCAAATATGTTATAATAGTACATTATGATATAAGTGCGCTAAGTTGATAATTACAGCTGAGGCGATATTGCTAGCTCGAATCGAAGGCAAGAGCTATAATTAGCAGAGGCTGTAATTAATTATTAAAGCGCACGTATGTCATACGACGTTTTATAACATATTTGCGAGGAAATAAATAAAACAGTACAGCGAAAAAAAAGCGCGCGGAATTATTTTTACTTGTTCACAGATTATGAGATTAGCGATGCGCGCGCATCATCGCTTTTTTTAAAAACAAAGGCACAGTACCAGCCCTTATGCTATTAGTAATAAAGTAAATTAAGATTTTTGTGTTTTGTTACAGCTAAATTGTTGTAATTTACGGCCAAAATTAATTAAATTAACGATTTAAATAATTCTTTAATATGTTGTACCTCTCAAAGTTAATATTATTCATAAAATGTTGACCACTTTTCTGACATAAAAACTCTTTACTAAGATTTTAAAAGGAGCCGTTCGTTTTAGACGGAACATTTTGAAACCGTGCCTTTTACATTACATTACCGCAAAAGTACGTAACGAAATTGGTGCAATAGAAGACCCTTTACGAACAAATGTGTTTTAATGTTACATTATGATATAAGTGCGCTAAGTTGAAAATTACAGCTGAGGCGTTATTGCTAGCTCGAGCCAAAGGCGAGAGCTATAATTAGCAGAGGCTGTAATTATCATAGCGCACGTACCTATGTCATACGACGTTTTATAACATATTTGCGAGGAAATAAATAAAACTGACGACATTTTCAAATAATAACAATAGGCGGCGACAGCGAAAACAAAGGCGCGGAATAATTTATACTTGTCCACAGATAAGCAATGCGCGCACATCGGCGCCTTTTTTTTTAAAGAACGGCACAGAACCAGCCATGTTGTAATGTATGATCAAGTTTAATTAAATTAACGAATTAAACAATTATTTATTAAATTTTACCTCTCAAAGTTAATTTTATTCATAAAACGTTGACCACTTTTCTGACATAAAAACTCTTTACTAAGATTTAAAAATCTACCGTTCATTTTAGACGGATCATTTTGAAACCGTGCGTTTTACATTATACATTACCGCACAAGTACGTAATAAGATACATTACGATACTGAAATTGGTGCAATAAAAGACCCTTTACGAGCAAATATGTTATAAATCGTCATCTATCTCAGGGTTACGAGCGCAGGGCAGTGCTAGGTATAATGATTTGGATTTTTCATGTTGCAATAGCTGCGTGATACTGTGCTGTTATGGGCGACGTGTTGCTTACCATCCAGGCACCATCCTGTTCGTGTACCTAAATACTATAAAAAAACCGCGAGGAGCTGCTAGTGGACTATGCGTGATAATAATAATGGTATTATTATTATCACGTAATTGATCATAATAATACTAGTTTAGTGATCAACCGTGATAGCTTGAACCACGGTTTATTTTCATTTGAAAATTCGTTCCCAAATGCAAGTTACGAATGTGTTTTGCCTGAAGACACAATTTGCGAGAAAGACGCGTCGCCAACAAAGTTAGTTTGAGACGTCGACGGCTTCCCTAGGGCGGCGCCGGCGGGCGTCGGAATATGTGCAGAAATTTTACATTTTCGAGTGAAATCATGTGGGAACAGATCTGCCCTCGAACGTCTCTCTAGAATGCAGTTTTGACGATCGATACGGTGTTACGGCTGATGTAGAATTCCATTCTAATATCGATCCATTTTTTAAAACCAATCCTTGTTTATTCGTTAGTTTTTGATCCATTTCTTATTCGGACATTCATGTTGATTCATTCTTTTTTGGTGCATTAGTTATTGATCCATTCGTTTTTGATCAATTTAGTTATGAGCCACTTTATCATAGACAAATAAACAAGCAATGGAGACAAAAACTTGTAATAGGTACTCCTTTTCATATCCGATTTTTATTTCTATCAGATACATTTCGGAAAGGATGCACCTAGTGAAATAATATCACCTTGCCCTTTTTTCTCTCTAACTAACCATCGATCAAGCCACACGTTTCATAGTTGATATTCCATAGAATCGAACGAAGATGTTTATGTCGGTACTACTTTCTCACATTAACTTTCTGACTTCTTTCATAATAACAAAATTTTAACTGTGGATTTTTTGCCTTGATGGATAAAATCTTGGTATGTTCAAGTCGGATCCCCACGATGGGTTTGATGTCATACACGTTTTGGCTGGTGGTCTGACATGGGAACGTTTATCGGTAGCAACTCTGCCTAAGATCTACTCCACCATGTCACCACTTCTGGCCACGTGCCTTCTGGCCTTTAGCAGTGGTAGAACTCTTGGCAGAGTCCGCCTGGGGAAGTACCACACCAGTTGCCAGTTATTCTACTGCCAAGCAGTAATGTGCAAACATTGCTGTGTTCCGGTTTGAACCAGCCATTATGCCATTAGTAATATTTTTGTGTTTTGTTACAGATACATTGTTGTAATGTATGATCAAATTTAATTAAATTAACGAATTAAACAATTCTTGATTAAATTTTACCTCTCAAAGTTAATTTTATTCATAAAACGTTCACCACTTTTCTGACATAAAAACTCTTTACTAAGATTCAAAAAGGTACCGTTAATTTTAGACGGAGCGTTTTGAAACCGTGTGTTTTACATTTTACATTACCGCACAAGTACGTAATAAGATACATTACGATACTGAAATTGGTGCAATAAGAGACCCTTTACGAGCAAACATGTTATAAATCATCTTATATCTCAGGGTTACGAGCGTAGGGCAGTGCTAAGTATAATGATTTGGACTCTTCATGGTCCAATAGCTGCGTGTCATTGTGATGTCATGTGGCAGGCATGTTGCTTACCATTAAGCACATGACCTGCTCGCCTCGTCACTCTAGGCGATTAAAAAAACGTGCTCTACTAAAGTAGAAGTTTCTAACAGTGTGATTTAATTGCCACATTATGCATCTCTCTGAATAGAATATAAAAGCTGTTTCCCGCATACAACCCACGATTAATTAATTAACACTGCATGCCGACCAAATTGAAGCTCTCTGAAGTGGTTATTTCTGTGTGCTTAATTAAAACATCGCGAGTGTGGGGCTGGAACGCTTGTTTCGCTTGTCTCTTACCCGATAGCACACGAGCGCGGTTTTACTACAGTGGAACTGACATCCAACGGGCGGTTGGACTAATGCTTAAATTTATTAAGTACTTTGTATTACCTAAGGGAAGAAAATATACGCTCTTTAAAATATTAAAGAGAAGGGCCCGAGTCCGAGAGAGACTTTCTGAGGGGTACGAGGTCAAATCTCGTACATCGAGATATGTGTTTAATAAATTGCCAATGATAAAATAACTTACGAGAAAAAAAATGCAGTCATATAAAGTCCTAGCAGCGCCCCGCGGTGTTACCCGCAAAGTTCCCGTTCCCGTTGTTTTCCGGGATAAAAATGTGTTGGTAGCCTATGTGTTCTTCCAGACTATAATCTATTTGTGTTCCAAATTTCAGCCTGATCCGTTCATACGTTAGGACGTGATTGAGCAACAAACATCCAAATATCCAAACATCCATACATTGATATTTATAATATTAGGAGGATAGTAGGATGTATCAGTGTTATAAACCACATATATGTGTGCTTATTGGTTTATATCGATGAGTGTAGTGTAATAATGGTGTATGGGTTCTTCTTTCAAAAATGTCTACAGTATCCATTTTACAAGTCCGGGGGGGGGTCTACCGTCTAACGAAAAACGCTTTGACGCTTTGATGTTTTGGCATTGCCGTCTCTTTCATTTCAAGCGAGAAGAAAAAAGACAGCAACGTCAAAGCGTCAAAGCGTTTTTCGCTAGGCGGTAGAGGCTCTGTTGTGTGGCGGAGGTGTGCCGTCGGAACGCTTCTACCCGTCGGGCTAACGCAGAAACATGTGAAGTTTAGTTTGGTGTTATAATGTTATTTAGCGGGTACAAGCAGTAGGCAGGCGCTCCACAATGTTGCTTCAGTTATAAATCTAGATTCTACCTTTCCCTCGATTCCTGTTAACCAGCGGCGCCACTGACGCATATTGTTAATCTCAGTACCTAAATTTAAACCGTTTAGTTGAACGATTTCGCTGTTAGTGTTGCAAACGCTAGACTTCTCACAGTAAGACTAGAGTTAGTATCTTACTTTGTCGGAGGTAGGATTACCTAGGGGTCAAGTAGATTGGTAGTTGTAAACCACTCAAGCTACACATAGAGACACTGTTGTCATGGTTTTCAAGGTACTCAGGGCTCATCTTTTGATTTATATCGATGCTAGAGACCTAGGTTACAACTTGAGGGGAACAAACGAAAGGGGAATACGAAGTATCACGTGCCTTTTGACTCACCGTAGGCAGTCTGTGTAGCCTTGTCCCCATGGATAACCCGATTTCGGGTCTGGAATATTCGATTAAGTTCGTTAGCGTTTTTAATAAAACAGTATTTGTACAGTTGATTAAGTGATCTCCTGAGATTAATGGAACGAGTTTTAAGAATTTTATCGGGATAAAAATGGGTTTGGCTTAGATTCTTGCATTTTAGTTGATGAAACAGGATTAAAATAGAAGTTCCTTTTTCTACTTTTATAGATTTACACTTGACCGCCATCTCGCCTGATGTTAAGCTTTGATGCGGAACACTTTATTTTTTTTTAAATAAAGAGTGACGAGACGAGCAGGACATGCGCCTGATGGTAAGAAACATGCCTGGCACATAACAGCACAGTGATACGCAGCTATTGGAACATGTAGAGTCCAAATCATTACCTAGCACTGCTCTGCACTCGTCACCCAGAGATCTATGATGTTACTTATATCTCTAAGGACTGTAATTTTTCGACTAATTGAATGATGACTATGATATAGCTTAAATTGATTATAGTCGGTTTATTTAAGACCAAAGCAACTATTAAGACTCCACTATGTAATTACAATGAATATCGATTTTCTAATAATAATGTAACATGTAGGTCATTTTAAGTAATGTAACTGTTGAAATTTGTGAGCAGTATTAACTATAGAAATAAGACATGTATTATTCTAAATCAAATTGATTCTAGATTTAATAGAATACTAGTAAATATAATAAATATTATACTTAAAATTAACATGAAATGTGCTACAATAATAGATGGAGATTAATAATAAGATACAGGCTTAGCCTAGTTTGGGGCTCAATGTAACCTGTGCAGACATTGAAAAAGATATTAGCTATAAACTTTCATGGTAAAATTAAGAAATAGTATCTTGAAGGAATAAATGATGATTATTATTATTAATTCAACCTTTCAACCTAAACATCTGAATCAAAATCGGTTCATCCATTCAGCTGCGATGCCACAGACATACACATTTACACGACAGACTTGTAACAACCCTTCGTTTTTGGGTCGTCGGCTTCAAATAGTTGCGATCAAATAATTTAAGCCAATCATTACATATTCAATAAATAATTGTTGCGCCCACATTGTTCTCAATCATAATTATTAATTAAAGCCGTAATTAGCCTCCAGATTAATTTGGAACTTCAAACATCGCTTATGTACACACTCGGTTCTCAATAGGGTATTGTGAGCCAGATTAATGATCTGTAAACCGTGTTAACTGTAATCCGGACCGAGAATCGACAACCCTTGAATAGCGGACATGTGGTCTCAATGTCAACTCAACCAGGGGAGAAGAGAAAAGTTATCTGATAATATTTAATTCCATTCTTTTAATCCTACTAAAAATTTTAACGTCAATTTATAGGTGTTTGGATGTTTGTTGCTGTGATAACGTTTGAAGGGTTCGGGCTGAAATTTGGAATAGAGTTAGATTACAGCCTGAAAGAATATATACGCTACTTTTTAACCAGACAAAATTACGGGAACGAGAACTGCGCGGGTAAAACCGCGGGGTGATGCTAGTAATTAATATTCTAAATGTGTGAGATTGGATGTTTGTTTGTTTCTTGCTAATTACATATTGCTCAACCACTGAAACTGCTGCATCGCTGACCCACATTTACCTATACTGGTTTGCGCCGAGACACGAGTTGCAGCATCAGCTCTTCATGACGCCCGACTGACCTGCGTCCGCCTGTCTTTGAGATATTCAGTCTACACTACACATCAGCTTGGCTCACTAGGTTAGGTTTCACTAGTACTTATTAATCAGTTGTAATATCTTAAGTTAGTTCATTAAATTAACTCTTGAGAACTTTTGTTTATTTTTGAGTCCTCCGTCTGCTAACGTAATTTGCACGATCAGTTGCTTCAATTGGAATATAGTTAGGTAGATAATAGCCTGGAATAACACATAATATGCTACTTTTCATCGCGGCAGTAGTACGCAAGGAAGACAACGTGGCGCTGCAACGTGACGCGTGCGTGGACAAGAGTAGGTACTTTAATATGCATTTTGTGTTTTAGTGAAAAGCTGTTAGTTTGAAATTACAGAGAGACACCTCAATTTATTATACGTATATTGTAGTATAGATAAGTTAACAACAGGCTAACAAGCTACACATAAAACCACAGAACTAATCTCGATCCTAATGATCAATTTTTACAAAGAACATTTTTTCATTCCCTCTGATTTGTACGTCGCGGCTGGAGAGGTTTCCGCTGACAGTCGATATCCCATCCAGGGATTACAATACCGTTCTAATCACGCCCGACGATTATTACCTGGGACTCCGCGATGTACAATGCCTGCCAAATGCAATATCAGCAGCGATATTGATGGCCTGGTGCGGAGAGAGATAGAAAATATCAGTTAAAGTTCCTCCATTATTGGATAGACTTATCCAGTAATGGAGGTTATCCAGATTAACCTTCTAAGCTATTCATATACAAAAATTGAGGTGTCTGATTGTAATAAAATTTTTCCCTTTTCACTAAATACCTACATGATTTATGGAAATTCAAACGGAACTTTGATAAAATAAAACGTTGTCTGTCTGTTTGTTCCGGTTAATCTCTGAAACTGCTAAACCGATTCTAACAGGATTTTCATTGGTGCTGATGTTACAAAGAGTAACTTATTTAAAAGTTAACTTATTTAAAAAAAAAATGAGACCAAGTAAACAAAATAAACAAACATGACATTGAATAGTTTAGGCCCAGCTAGTGATTGCGGCAAGACTAATGTTATTTTAAAGATAAAAGAAAAGTAAAAAAAAAGTTGCGCTGCGGAGTCTCCTTTTCCAGTATCTTAATAATAATTTAAAATCAGGAATTAAGAAAAAAACAAGTAATCCTACTAATATTATGAAAACGAAAGTTTGTAAGAATAATAAATAAATATATATTGGTGGACAATTCACACACAACACCATCTGACCCCAAACCTCCCCCAAACTAAGCAAAGCTTGTATGATGGCGGCCACAGAGCTGATATAATACTTATATAGTTTTAAATACATATACATCCGGGAACAGGGGTTAGTTCGTGGGAAAAGTTTATGCATACACTTTTATGAACGCGGAACCCGTTTCCACAAGGTACTGTGTCATTATTAAGATAACGTCTCAATCGTTCTTATATTGGGGGGTAGCAGAGATTCTTTAGTTTTAAGTGGTTGTACCAGTTGAGTTAACCATTACAGAGCAGATCGCGGCGGATACCCAGGCTGGTCTGCGTAATTTAACCTACACTTATTATACATAGAAACACCCAGACACAGAATGTATGGAGGTATGTTTGTAACTCTTTCAAGCAAAAACCACCAAAGGGATTTGGTTGAAATTTAGTACATAGATAGATAATGGTCTGGAGTAACACAAATACTACTTTTGATCCCGAGAAAATAATGGGACCGGGAACTACGCAGCTGAAACCGCAGGACGCTGCTAGTTACATAATTTTTAAATCTAGAATTTAAAAATAAAATAATCTGTGCAAATGGATTTTGTTTTGATATACATAGATCTTAAAAGTGAGTTGAGCGCACCGTAAAACAATAAATATCGGAGAAAATTCTGCACCCAACACAAACTACATCCCTCAGAGATAAATCGAGTAGGTAGGTATCAACACCACGACCTTTAGCATCGTGGGCAGGCTTTTTATCAACTAACAAGGACGACACAAGGGCAGTCTATTTGGACAATTTTTTTGTTTTGCTTAAGGAATTTGAGCAAAAGCAAAAATCTGAAAGCGTGCATTATTCTTGTCAAACACTGTACTGTAATATTTCCGCTGAAAGCACCGAAGTGGAGTAATTATAGCCTTCCTTGAATATAAAAAGAAATTCAAAAGGTTTGAATTTTTCCGCTTGAAATGAACGGATTCTACGAAACCAGGAAGAGGAATTCACAAAATAAGATTGTTTTCTAACCTTGTAGGTTTTGAGGAAAAAACATCGGGACTGATTTCGGGGAAGAAATCATCGATTGTTAAGAATGTTATTGGCCTAAACGAGCCGAAAGAAAATATGTTTCTGGGACCAATTACGTGTTTCCTGCAGCGAGAGGACGGATTTGTTCCAAAATATAAAACATCTCGTTTTTTGAGGAATCCTAGAAGAACATTTATAAATGAGAACGTTTATACGTATGAATGTATGTTTGTTAATGTTTCCAGCAAAACTAGATAAGGGATTTGGATGAAATTCGGTAAAAAGTTAAATAATAGGAATAACTTTTGTAGTGGTAGGACTCTTAGCAGAGTCCGCCTGGGGAAGTACCACACCTTTGCGAGTTATTCTACTGCCAAGCAGTAATGTGCAAACATTACTCGTGTTCCGGTTTGAAAGGCAATGTTTCCAGTGAAATTACAGGGCTTAGAGATATAACATCTTAGATCTCTGGGTGACGATCGCAGTGCACTCCTAGGTAATGATTTGGACACTTCATCCACCAATAGCTGCGTGTCACTGTGCTGTTATGTGGCAGGCATGTTGCTTACCATCAGGCAAATGTCCTGCTCGTCTCGTCATTCGTTGTTTAAAGAAAAAGAACTACTAATTCATTGGGAATAACGCATAGGCTACTTTTATCCCGTGAAAATAGTAGGTACACTAGACCTAGACGAGTGAAACTGCGGGGTGCTACTAGTTACTCCATAAATATTTGGCTGTTTTATTTTTACATGTTTGTGTCACAACAAAAAGTTTTCTGTTTATCTAAGTATCTATTTTGTTTTCATGATCCATGGATGGATCATAATGAGATTTAGATTTGAGATCTTTTTATTGTTTTGTTTTTCTACCTATTCATTTACAAGGTTTGAATGTTGACTCTGTATTAGTACGATTAGTGTAATTGGCTGTTATGTAATATATCAAATATCTGTCTGTTAAAGAATGTAATGTACCTACCTACTTTTGTCTATACTAATATTATAAAGAGGAAATATTTGTTTGTTTGTTTGTAATGAATAGGCTCCGAAACTACTGGACCGATTTCAAAAATTCTTTCACCTTTGGAAAGCTACATTATTCCCGAGTAACATAGGCTACAGCAGATGGCGCTGCAGTTGATATCTAGGTTATTATTCGAGCGAAGCCGGAGCGGGCCGCTAGTAAATTATAAATAGGTACATACGTACATACCAAAAGATATATTTTCAAAACTATTTAAACAATAATTTAATATTCTCCGAAAAAACATACACCGACTTCAATTGAAAGTTAAGCTCTGTGAAAATTCGATTATAATTTCATTTTTTTGTGATGCCGCATTTTTTTCACTTTTCCATTGCAAAAAATCGTCATAAGTTTTATTATATTTTTTAATTGATTTCTGTGGTAAAAGGTTATCAATCAGTATTTTTGCTGTTTCCTTCAACTGCGGCGGAGTTAAAAAATCTTCATCATCACTATCACTACTTATCATTTTGATAGTTTTATTTTACTTTTCTACGAAAACTGAATCCTCAAACAACACAACACAAATTGAAAATGGCGCCAATGGCGTCTGCAATTTTCACATGTTCTTTTTTCAAATTGTTTGACACCATCCAACACACAGCTAGTGGCCAGTGTCATTTTGCGAACTTGGAGATAAAAACTCACTGTAAAAACTTTTTGGCTTTTGATATTTAGGTTACCAGCGCATAGTCTTACCCAAAATTAAAAAAGAAAAACCACGTAAGAAACGGATTTTCATACACTTTTCTCTCCCGCTCAGATGCGTTTTCTCGCCGCATATTTGTTCGATATGCAATGACGTACTTTCTATCGTAAATTTGATAAAGTATCAAGGTACTTTCCGAGCAGGTGTAGTATAATAGTTATTTGTTGTACAAGAGTGCAAAGTGGCTTTTTAACCGCGTGCTCAATTTTGATGACCGAGCAAGCGAAGGATTCTAAAGTTGAATCACGAGCGTAGCGAGGGATTCAAAAATTAGAATCCTGAGCGTAGCAAGGGAATCAAAAGGGCACAAGGTGAAAAATCTTTGCACTCGAGTGCAACACGTAATTTTTCATCCCTTACCTTAGCGAGGAAATTACTAAACGCTTTGCGCATTTTCAGTTTCAGTCAATTCTGTTGGCGTCAAATAAACTTCTTGGTCGCTAGAATCACTTATTATTATGGTATTTCGATTTTTCACTTGTATTCAATTTTGTTGTTGTTAACCTAAGTTTTAAACTTCAACTTTATTTAGCCATGGTTTACACAATAACAATACGACGTGAAAATACGGAGAGTTGACCGATTGAGGTAAGGAGTTCCATTTGTGTACATGAAAAAGTGTCCGCCCAAATGCATTAAATTATAGTAGCGCTAAATTTGCTATGACTATGACCATGGCCATCTAGAAATGCTGACGCATTTTTAAATGGCCAATGGGAAAGGCTGAGGCATTTCTAGATGGCCAATGGCTATGGTCCCGAGTTTACCCGAAGATTTCTTATCATTCCCGAGCGTAACGCTAGAATTCAATTGACAACCCACGAAAAATCTGTCTTTGGCGCGCCAAAAGTAGTTTTGACTTCAAAATATATTGTACCTACATGTTTTCTCAAATTAGTGATAATTTATTTGATGTTAAATTTACTACATTATTTTATACTGCACAAGTAGTTGAAATTATCTATTAGTTACTATTTTAGTAGTCAATTATATTTAATTATTTAACTCGGCAACTCGGCATACATCAATTCGATTACAATTGATTCATTCATGTCATTTTAAAATGTTCTGCCATTTGGAATAACATTCTTTACCTCTATCCTCCATACGTGAAAAAAAATTGCGCGCAAAGCATTTAAAAAAAGTATACCAAGGAGGTTCCGAGTATGAGTTTTTAACAAATTAAAAATAAATGTATGATGAATTCGGCACCACGGAGGTAGAACTAAATAGGTTAAACTATGTTTTGAATTCAAAACCTCAGTACACACGATGTTCTAAATTCAAATTTACTTTACCCTCTAGAGGATAAAAACTACTTTTGCGCCCTGATATCGAGGAGCAAAAGTACTCTTTCCGAGCTGGTGGGATGAAAATATTATTTAGATGTCTGTGGATAACGAGATAGTTCGAATATTTTATCGAGCAATTTAAGATTATTTCAAAAACCACTGCGTACATTATTTTCGATCAAATGTATATGAGATCACCTCTTAAATTTTTATTAGGTATCTATTAAGCAAAAAAAAATTGGCAGTCATAGGAACTGCCAATAGAAGTGAAAACTTAAAACTCAGAGTTTGATAGCTTACCTTGGAAACTACACGGGTGTAACCGGAGGGCTTGGCCTGGCAATCTTGGCATGACCATCTAGAAATGCGTCAGCATTCCCCATTGGCTGATGCGTTTCTAGATGGCCATGCCATGATAGCCTGTCCACGCCCTTTCAGCATTTCCCATTGGCTGACGTGTTTCTAGATGGCCAATAGCCATGGTCCCGAGTTTACCCGAAGCTTTCTTGCCATACCCGAGCGTGACGAATGAACTCAATTCACAGCCCACGAAAAATCTGTTAAGATACGCCTAAAGAAGTTTTCACTTCAAAAAAAATTATCACTAATTACACAAAACCACAGAAATCTAAATAATAAGGTACTTATTATTTAGATTTCTGTGCACAAACCCGAGCCACATTATTAGCGTAGGTAGTTATCGCGTAATAGACATACAAAATAAAGTGGCCAAGTGCGAGTTGGACTCGCCCATGAAGGGTTCCGTTGCAGCAAGTAACATTATATACATAGTACACATAGTTCTTGTAGTTCGTTGTAACTTTGATCGAAGTTTCAATAATAGTGTATTTATGACGTACTAAAAAAAAACTAATTTTCGAGTTCAAACTAATTTTCGTTGGTAGTTTACATGGTAATGTACATCATATATTTTTTTTAGATTTTTCATTCTCTTACTTTAGAAGTTAGAGGGGGGGGGGGACACACATTTTACCACTTTGGAAGTGTCTCTCGCGCAAATTATCCAGTGTAGACGAAAATGATTTTAGAAACCTCAATATCATTTTTGAAGACCTATCGATAGACACCCCACACGTGTAGGTTTGATGAAAAAAAAAATTTTGAGTTTCAGTTCTCAGTATGGGGGGCAACCCTAATTTTTCTTTTTTTTTAATTTTTCTGTTGAAATCTTAATGCGGTTTACAGAATACATCTACTTACCAAGTTTCAACAGTGTAGTTCTCATAGTTTTCAAGGGTTCCGTTTTTACGTTTTACGGAACCCTAAAAATGGCAGTCATAGGAACTGCCGATAGAAGTCAAAACTTATAACTCAGAATTTGATAGCTCGCTGTGGAAACTACGCGGGGGAAACCTGAGGGCGTGGCCATGACCACGGCCATCTGGATGGACCAGAATTGCGTCAGCCTTTCTAGATGACCAATGGCCATGATCCCGAGTTTACCCGAAGATTTCGTTCATTTACGAACGTGACGCTTGAGGTCAATTCACAGCCCACGTAAAATCTGTCTTTGGTGCGCCAAAAGAAGAAAGTTTTCACTTTAAAAAACAACCGAATTGAGAACCTCCTCCTTTTCCCCTTAAAATACAAATACAAAGCTAAGAGCGTTTTAAATCTAGAATTATTACATGTGAAGTCACGAAATAAGGCCTACAATAAAATCACAGACTTTATAAAGCCTAACAAACCGTCCGCCTCGTATTCCAAAGGGCTGACAATAGCGTAAATGGAACGACGCAACCTTTCCCGACTCCTTTTGAAATCCAAGAAAAGCTATCAAACTACCAAAGAAAGTCAAGCCTCAAAAGCATTCAACTCTCTGTATCTGAAACTCCAAACTTGACGTTTCCTTGAAGAACTCTTTAAGATACCATTTTAATATCAGCTTATTCTATTCCAGCACCAAAACGGTAATAAAATTCATTGCGACAGGGGCCGTGTCGGTGGAATTAAAACATTAGTTGTTTGCCGCCATCTTGCCACTCGCTTCCCGCCAATAATAGCTGAATGTCATACCCGTTTACCTCAGTTACTAATTTTTTATAACGACGAAAAACTGACCGCCTTTTTACGAAGACTTAAAATATAAAATCCGTAGATTTGAAATGAGGCATTTAGAATGCAAATATTCCTCTCAAAGACAGTTTTCAATTTTCAATTTTACTAAAGAGGCGACATTGTTTCAGTTTCATAAAATACAACATTAAAAAAAAAATTGGTGGACAATTCACACACAGCACCATCTGACCCCAAACTAAGCAAAGCATGTACTATGGCGGCCAGATTGCTGATATCATACTTATATAATTTTCAAACATTTGAATTCATCACACAAATATTTGCACTGGGTGGGAATCGAACCCACGACCCTCTGCTTCGCGGGCAGAGCTACTACCCACTAAGCCACGAGGCCAATCAAGCCTCAAGACTATACCGAAATATTAATTCAAAACTTGTGAGTACTGGTATATTTTTTTACATCCAGCAATCAACAAAAAAAAATCCCAGCAAAACAACGTGTAAATGTACGAAACTAGTCGCTGAAAGCCATAGGTGCTCTGATTTTTTTAATTTTGTGCTATGACGTACGCTTGGCGTACAGGGCACGGAAATGCAATTTAGTCCTGGCGGTCAAAATGTTAACGGTAACAGTTTCACGGCTTCAATTGCTTTTTACCTTAGATAAAGAATAAGTAAGTAGATCAGTTTTAAACAAATACACGGGTAACTCACGTATAAAATAGTCAGAACAGTCCGACTCGAGTCTTATTTTATACGTGAGTTACCCGTGTATTTGTTTAAAATGTGTAATAACCACGTTAGTTTTCATACTAAAAGTAGATCAGTGTTTTCCGCACGGCTCTTTTGTGTCAATTGTAAGCAGATAAGGCGTATGCTAGCTATGGCAACAAGGTGATGTGCCGCGACAAAAGTATGACACTTCCACAAGAGCGATCAAACCCGTGCTTTCAGTGTAAAGCGTTTGTTCGGACTCTATACATACCTAGTATATTAAACTTTTCCTTCCTTTTTCCGTCTCAAAAAAATATTTTTTTGAGAAGTTTTTAAATTTTCGAAAGTTGTTACATCAAAAATTGAAGTTTTATGGTGGAATTGAAAACCTGTAATCTGTAAGTTAATGTACTGTTTGCCAACGCAGCAGCGCGGATACCGGCTCAGACCGGATCGGCGGCGCGGCGTCGCGTCGGTGCGGGCTCCAGACCGGAGGGCGTTTAATTAAATTTTGCTTTATTTTGCAACACTCCATTTTCGGGGGATTTTAACAACGTCTAATGAAACATTCGCACACCATTACAGAGTATATTGATACATTAAACTGGGATATTTTCAGTAAATAAGCTCTGGTTTATTTACCTTCAGATTACCTTAATTAAAACTAAAGGTCTGCGTTTTGGCGTTTTAATATTTAACTTTACTATATCTGAGTATTTTTAAGAAACATGTTTTTATAGTGGCGTCGTTGAAACGTGCTGTTTTAAGCAGCCGTAAAGTTTGGCATTAACTGTACTTCAGTTTCTTATTGTTCTGTTTCAAATTGTCAAAAAAAAAAACGCTCAGCAAACCAAACCACGATGACCATAAATATGTTTCTGATACATATTTATGGTTATCGTGGTTTGGTTATTTAGGCGCACTCCTTCGAAACTACGCGGCTGTTTTCAACAATTTTTATCGTATATTTGTGTAGGTTTGAGAATAGATCGTAAAGTATATTTCACTGTCCTGCTACCACTATTTATGTATTTTTAATCGCAAATGTATGAAGTACTAGCGGCCCTTTCCGGCTTCGCTCGGATAATAACCTAGATACCAACTGCAGCGGCGTACCTATGCCACATACATGAAAGATAACGATACAGCCAGAATTTAGAAACAATGTTTTAATCACTGGTTACATAACAGAGAACATTTTTTTTCATAACTGGTTACCAACAAATATAGGTAATGAAAACGGAAAATAAGTGTTTATTGGTAACTGGTTACAAACCACTGAAAAAAAATCTTTTTTCGTAGCTGGTTACGAATCAGTCGGTTACGAAAGTGGCTGAAGGGATTTTTCTACACCTTCGGTTACATTGTTCTAATTTTACCAAGGATCCCTAATTTTTTTCAAAATGAAATGTAGCCTATGTCAAATTGGAAGAATGTAGCATTCTATTGGTACAATTTTTTTTTAAATCGGCCCAGTACTTTTTTAGCCTATTCATTACAAACATTCAAACATACAAAAATAGGTACAAATCTTTCCTCTTTATAATATTAGTGTAGATTAACTCGTGACAGTACGCAAATTTTAAGACACATTCAATTCATTTATTTCACTAGTTTATAGTTTTGTTTTGTCAAAACTAACCTCAATGTTTTTGAGGGCAGATATATATTTTTTTATTATCACATGATGAATCATATCCGGCCCCGAACCGATATGTGTTACGCGCCGCTTTGCGGGTTTTATATTAATTTATATGTTGCAGTGGTAGGAGGTAGGACTCTTTGCATACTCCACCGGGGGAAGTGCCTTTGCCAGTGAGTACCTACCGCCAAGCAGTAATGTGTAAACGTGTCTGTGCTCCGGTTTAAAGGTCAAGTTTTAGCGGTGCATTGAAAATTATGTAGATTTTTTAAAACTTGCTTTTATATTAAACTAGCAGCGTCCCGTAGTTTCACTCGCGTAGTTTAACTTCCCGTAATTTTTTCACGGTAGCTAATGTTGCTCCGAATTTCAACTCGATCCGATTAGACGTTGCGACGTAATTGCAAATAAAAAAATAAATATTGGTTAACCATTCAGATACAACCACCATCTGACCCCAAACTAAGCAAAGCTGATATGGTGGCCAGATAGCTGATATAATTTATATACCTACTTACATAGTTGTAAATACAAATTATTATACATAGAAACACCCAGACACAGTACAAATATTTGAATTCATCACACAAATATCTGTCCTGGGTGAGAATCGAACCCACGACTCTTGGCTTCGCAGGCGGAGTTACTATCCACTAAGCCACGCGGCCAGTTTGAGCAACTAACATCCATACTTTCGCATTAATAATATAACGGTTTTACATAAAAATAAAACCGATATTATGTGCCGAGAACGAAAACATACAGCATTATTTGAAGAAGCAGTATGTATACTTATCTTAATAATCTGTGGTCGACGTCTATACCATAGACAATTAGCTTCATCTTGACGCCACCAGAGGGCGCCACAGGCGCGCCACCAGCAAGGGCACCCGGCGGTGCGATCCTTGGGATTCATAGTCTTCACCAGAAAGAACTTTCTAGAATGCTGTATGTTTTCGTTCTCGGCACATAATATCGGTTTTATTTTTATGTAAAACCGTTATATTGATGTGCCTCAGGAAAACATACAGCATTATTTGAAGACGTGTTTGTTATCTGCTGGTGTATATCCAAAAAAGAACAACGCTATGATGACTGAAACATTTGAATACTTATTAAAATAAAGTGTTCAATAACATTTTGTAGTTAGGTAAATTAACAAAGTTTATTTATGTCTGATGTAAACTTTGAAGAACATGATGTAAGTACCATTTCCGTTAATTTCTAAATAAATTAACCTGATATGCTTAATGTGTTAAAATATTTCCATATTTGGCGTAATAATGTCTCATCTGTCGTTTGGGTATTTTTTCATCACATAAAGGTTACTGCTATACCTGATCTACGTCTACTAGTTATGCGTGTATAGTCTATAACACTGTATTAATAGACTGAACATATCTAATTTTTCAATAACAGGATGTTAAGCAACTGCAATAAGTAAAATTTATTTAATTTGACCCGAAATTTATTCGGGTTTTCTTAGATAGGGACTAGTAATCTGCGATAGGACACAAATTATCCTCGTTTTCTATGATTATACTGCCACCGCAACAATACTAACGTGTATTATGTCTGTAACATTTCAAAAAGGTGTCGTTATATACATGTATAGAACCGTTCCAAAATTATACCAATTTGGAGGAATTGGAAAACGACCAATCCAAAGTAACTCTTAGATATCAGGTACCTTTTATCGCTTTCGCAAACTTTTAAAACGTACCCATAAATATATGGTTCTAATTTATTGTATTGTCTGCAAATAATTAGGCGACATGGGGCGAGTAGGTACATACCACCTATAGGTATGTGTACTAATACTGTTTCAAGTGATAAACTGTTATTTTAAACCAAACTAATCCGTGTTTTCGGTATATCAGCAATTTTTGAATTTGTAATATCAACTTATAATTATTTGGATCAGACAAAAAATATACTATGACATATTTAACGCATATAAGTTCTCGCTCGGCCACCGTCTTGTCTGGTACCGAGTGACAGTGCTGTTGACAATGATTCGTACTTATCTAGAATTATTTTATAAATATAAATCTTCTGCGAGTTTTTCACTCAAATCTACCCTCATTCTCGGATGTCTAGGGTATTATCAATCCTCGTGATGATTTTAATGTGATGACATATTTCAGCGACATGTACAGACCAGCGCGGCGGGCCACGGCCTTGCCCCGAGTTCCAATGGTGGGAACGAGCCTGAAGGCTGGGTATGGACATCTTTCGGCATTTATGGCATGTCCTGGGGTTTGTGTATTTACCCATGGTATTTTGGTTGCCTGGAAGAGATCGCTAGCAGCGATAATGTCGCCACTTGATTCACTGGTTCTAGGCTAAGTCTCTTTGTTGTTCAAGTATTATATTGTGGATAACAAAGAGTTTCTATCTTTTTAAAGTCTTTTATAATATTAGTTGGCTAGTAGAGAGCCACCACTTTAAACGTCATTGTTGTATAGTTCAAATGTATGTATTTGTATAGTTCGAAATGATTATTTTGAATCCGTTAATGATTAAAATATGGCGGTTATTTGTAGTTATTTTAAATCTCATCTTCAAGCTTAAACTTAAGATACCGTTCATTTAATGGTTCTGCTACAATTATTTCATGTTACTTTTCACCGTATCTATAAATTTGGTGTCGGTGGTATTTCGAAAAGATTAAAAGATAGTTTTCATCAATATTTAAACTTATTAGGGGCTCAGATTTGTATAATCGACGAGCATACGGTTTCACTATACGGCCCGCCGGGCACTCTTTCACAAAGACTATCGCTCATTGGAATTGACAACACAATTGCGTATAGACGCGAGTTTTTAATTTATAATGTGCTTTAGGAGTCTTCACATCACAGGGAGTTTCAAGAGTCCAAACGATTCCTGGTCATCGATTCCTTCGTTGTTGCGAGAGAAAATTCATCGTTAAGTAACGATTGCTCATGGGACCTTGTGTGGAAACATATTGAGAAGTGGCTCCGCGCCACCACACCATTACAAGTACAAGTCATACTTGACGAAGCTATTACTGATTAAATCTGGGATGGCAGACGTCGCCGACATCGTCGCCGCAGACAAAGTCTGCCGTTTGGTACCAGAAAATAGTAAAATTTGAGCAACCCTTCAATTCTAATTTAAGCAAATGAAATCTAACTTTTGCGCCAGTAAATGCTGTTATATATATATATATATATGTGCGCCATAGTTGACCTGCTTCTATTTTCTATCAATAATCTTCCAGATAGATACTTTAATTCTTACAAAAATGTGAATATAGATACCTGCTTTATCGATCATATTTTTGAGGAGTTTCCAGTGTCTCGCGGCTTCCGCAGCCTAGAGACTTAACTTGGAACACTGCACCAGAAGGAAGTCGTTCAGTAAAGACTGACACGGCCCTTCGAACGCAAGGTCTCCGCGACCAAGCGTATGCTAATAGTAAGATATGGTGCGGGGACCAGGTCCAAAACGAGTATCGGCCAAATATATTGACACGAGTTTGTTCCAAGTGTCTCATGGCTTCCGCAGCCTAGAAACTTAACTTGGTACTGCACCAGAAGGAAGTCGCGCAGTAAAGACTGGCCCACGACCCTTCGAACGCAAGGCCTCCGCGACCAAGCGTGTGTTAGTAGAAAGATATGGTGCTGGGACCTGGTCAAATGAGAGGTATCAATTGTTCCAAATGTCTCGTGGCTTCCGAAACCTAGAGGCTTATTTAAATTCTTTGTTGCACCAGAAGGAGGTCGTCTTGTAAGATTAGTGCGACCCTGCGTACGCAAGGTTTCCGCGACCAAGCATTTTATAAAAAAATGTGGTGCTAAGAAGAGGTCAACATAAAGATATGTCATTATGTATTAAAATAAAACATCTGATAATAAAATGCAGAGGTACTTTAACGATATATTTTTTCATACCTATGAAAAATCATCATATATTATCATATCTATGAATTGGCGACAAGGTTCGTTTCAAAAAGCAGGGCCTCCTCCCCTGAATGGGTAGTTATCGAAGTGATGAGTTGGAGGTAGTTTTGAATTTTAAATCTATTAAAATGGGTTTATGTGAAATTTTATTCTCCCAAATAGTTATATTGACGCTCAGAACTAGTCATTGAATATGAAATACTTATTATTTTGTATGTAAGAATTTGAAAATGCAATACATTCACGATGGTATTGTATTAAAGATCCAAACTTAGAATATCCTTACATAAATATATGGTAATGCATGTATGTTTGCAAATTTGCCCACGTTGTAGCTGCTTACATTATGCGAATCTATAAAATAGTGCAACTGAGCTTAAGTTTCGTCAAATAAGCTTTGACTAAGCTAATAATGCGTATAATTATTATTTATCCATTTCAGACCCCATTGGCACGTCTATAATATGTAGGTATTTGTATACGTCTGAATTATTTCGGTGGACACCGAAGGGTATAGAATGTAATTCCGTGTATACCTGTATAAGACGTTTTGAAAAATTTCATAGAATATTATTCAACAGCCATTTTCCCCTTGTTTGAAAAATGTAATTAGTTGCCGTTATTTTATGTAATATTGAGATACTCTTAATAGAGTTCTTAGCTTTTCCGATGTTACTAAGCAGTAACGTATCAAAGTGTGTTAGAAGGTAGTTGAGAAAAAGTTCACAATAATTATAAATAAGTCAGTTAAGATAAAAACTGGAAGATACTCCTAAAACCATTAAAGGTTTTCTTTTAGCGGACACGGTGCCAAGCGAGTGAATGCTGCTGGTTTGCGTAGCAATTAATCGTTAGTTGGTCTAATAATTGTATAGTCTTCAAAACCTTTTTAAATGTCCAAAGAGTATCGGTCATATACTGTGTTGGTAGAAGTGTGTTCCAAATATTTCACAGTTTTCGCAACTTAGAAACTTTACTCGGAACTGCACCATAAGGAAGTCGTCCAGTAAAGACTGGCACGACCCTTCGAACGCAAGGTCTCCGCAACCAAGCGTGGAAGATCGACATTTTTTCGATATATTGGTCGAAAACATACATTAAGTATCAGGTAAAATTCGCACTAGTGAGCCAATTGGTCACTTTTGATAAAATGCATATAAATTATTGAAAACTGACCTGCATGTATAAGACCTTGATTCTGGGATCGGCCGATCTCACCTTTTTCCACGCAGAAGATTTTCCATTCTTCTTCGCTGGATGAATTATCCGTTTCACACACGGGTACTTCGAAAATCTCACTCCGTTGAGATTTCAATAAAATTTTGTGTAATGTATAAACACATATTAAAATATTTTTCAATAGTTATCCAATAAATGATAATTGTTTTAATGTTATAATTTCGACCACTCGTGGCGAAAGTATACAACGCTATGAATCCCAAGGATCGCACCGCCGGGTGCCCTTGCTGGTGGCGCGCCTGTGGCGCCCTCTGGTGGCGTCAAGATGAAGCTAATTGTCTATGGTATAGACGTCGACCACAGATTATTAAGATAAGTATACATACTGCTTCTTCAAATAATGCTGTATGTTTTCCTGAGGCACATCAATATAACGAATATAAGGAGGAGGTAGAATTAGTAGTAAGATGTCGAGTGAAACCGTAAAACACAGTTAGTTGTTAAGAAGGGCACACCTGATTAGATACGGGTGTGTGCTTAGCCAGGAATTGAAAACCTTTCTAAGTCGATAGCCCCGGACGGGGGTTTATTGAGAGGGTTTCTGACGAGGGTAGGGCAAGGTTACCTGACCGCGTCTCTCCGTCTTCGGGAGTTAGTTCTGCATAGACGTTACCGACATTACAGTATTATGTTTCTTAAGGCCGATTTAAACTGAACGAACATAGAGCTAGAGCAGGAACAAGAGGATTCTTTCTCGATCTTTTAGTGTAAACGAAAGATCGTTCTTAGCGTTTTCCATATTATATATATATTCCATAGAATCTTTGCGAACGCAAACAAAACAACGAAAGAATGCTCTACGTTTGTTTACACCAAATTAATTTGATACATGGGGATAGAATGAGCATTCGCTCGTCTGATGTAAATCGGCCTTTAGAAAAATAGAACAAACGACTTCGATTTAATATTTTAGATTCAATTTAATAACAAATCGGATGATTAATGATGATGATATAACATTATTTTGTTAATATTTATAAATGTTTAAGCTGGGATGTTTAGATGTTTTGATGTTTGTTGCTCGATCACGACGAAAAAGCTGAAAGGATGGGATAGGAATTCGGAACACGGATTATAGTCTGGAATGCAAACATCAAACAAAATTGACATTTAAAACATTACTAAATAAAATTAAAAGCTAGAGAGGCCGAGAGCGAGGGACTCATGATGCTGCGCGCTGTGTCAAAGAAACTACTTCCTTTCAGATCTGCCCTTGAGAGTAGCCAACATGCCTGTCCATAACAGCACAGTGCCACGCTAGCTGTTTGATAGTATACGAGCTGGACATGTGCCTGATGGTAAACAACACGCCTGCCACATCAAATCACAGTGATATGCAGCTATATGTAAAAGTGACGCTCAAATCACTACCAAGCACTGCACTGCGTTCGTCACCCAGAGACATAAGATCATTTATTTATTTGCCTCTAGAAATTACAAGAACACAGTAGTGTTTGCACACTACTACTTAACGGTAGAATAACTGGAAAAAGTATGATAATTTATGTGGTTTTAATATAGTACAATTTTTATTAGGAGTCTAGACTAGGTTGATAGTTGATGACTTTCGGAAAGTGGCAAGCGCCGGTTGAAATGTATTATTGAAGTGAAAACTTCTTTAGGCGCGCTATAGACAGAATTTTCGTGGGCTGTGAAATGGATTCATCAATCGTCACGCTTGGATATGATAAGAAATCTTCGGGTAAACTCGGGGCCACGGCTATTGGCCATCTAGAAATGCGTCAGCCAATGGGAAATGCTGAAAGGGCGTAACCTAAATATCACGGCATGACCATCTAGAAATGCGTGAGCCAATGGGAAATGCTAACGCATTTCTAGATGGCCATGCCATGATGGTGACGCCTTCCGGTACACCCGTGTAGTTTCCAAAGTAAGCTATCAAATTCTGAGTTATAAGTTTTCACTTCTATCGGCAGTTCCTATGACTGCCAATTTTTTTAATTGTATTTTTATTATTATTTGAAGTAAAAAATCACATATAAATACGACGTAAAATAAAACCCTTAAAACACGTTCCAAGGTTCCCGGTGGGAAGGCTCTATATTTCGTCGGCGCTCCTGATAACGCCCTGTTCGGCTGATAACGGGTCTCGCTCGACCCAGACTCTTTGATACCTACATTCTGAAGGTCAAATAATGTAGATATTATATTAAAGAATAGTTGACCCGGATTCAATTCAATTCAATTTATTTTTTCGAACCTTAGGATATTACATCACTTGGTAACGTCACAAAATAATTATAAAATAGGAATTCCGTTTACATCATATTTAGGTTCAACAATAGGCTACAATCCTCAAAAAAACTAATTAGTCCGTCAGTTAGATTGCTAAAAAATATTGTTGTTAATAGTTTTCTTTTGTTTCACAAACAAAAACTTACGAAGATACAGCGCTTCGAAGTTTCGCGTGACGTCACTCGTGCCTACGATTTTTACTCACGAGTGACGTCGCGACCCCCCACTCTCGAAGTTCTATGTTCTATATCTTTGTCGATTTTTAATATTTTGAAAAAAAAAACAAAAAATACGTGTCCCATATTTTTCCTTGATCTAGCTGACGGACTAATTAGAATTGTGTATTTTTGACCCAGTCCGGTACCCTATTGAATGCGGCTGTAAAGAGGCCTTGTCACTCAAATTATGTCATTGTAAAAAGTATGTCATGAAATACAAAAGTAATCACAGAAATCTAAATCACAGAAATCTAAATAATAATTATTATTATTTAGATTTCTGTGATTACTTTTGTATTTCATGACATACTTTTTACAATGACATAATTTGAGTTGACATGATTTGAGAAATCTAAATAATAATTATTATTTAGATTTCTGTCACAGTAATGTACGAAGCATGTCAATAAATTAAAATTACAATTTCAAATATATTTACTAATTGATTGTTATTCAGTCATTCATTGAAGTTGCATTTGAGTACATATATTTTTCCCCATTCTTTACGGTCATAAACAAAATCTTTGACCTTGTAATAAGCTTTTCTAAGTAAATATTTTTTTATGGCAGTCTTAAATTTTGTTTCATTGAGACTCTCTAACGGTTTAGGAATGACATAGAAACGCACACACTTTCCGACAAAGGAACCAATAGGGTACAATCCTCAAAAAAACTAAGTAGCCCGTTAGTTAGATTGCCAAAAAATATTGGACACGTATTTTTTCTTTTGTTTCACAAACAAAAAATGACGAAGATACAGCGCTTCGAAGTTTCGTGTGACGTCACTTGTGAGTACAATTTTTACTCACGAGTGACGTCGCGATCCCCCACTCTCGAAGTTTGATGGTCTATATCTTTGACGATTTTTAATATTATGAAAAAACAAAAAATACGTGTCCAATATTTTTCCATGATCTAGCTGACGGACTAATTAGGATGGTGTATTTTTGACCCAGTCCGGTACCCTATTGTCTTCTGGAGTCTACAGCGGGGAAAAACAAATAACTTCGCACTCCCAAAGTTTTGTTTACAGTAGTTGAACCGTTTTGAATAGATTTTAATTTAACCGGACTCTACTTTTTAATGAGTTTTCAAATTTATTTTCTGTGGTGAAAGTCTTGTTGAAATCAATCCAGGTGATTTAGAGATTGGCTGGAACAAACAGACAAAATAAAATTGTCATTTTTTGTTATTATATCCGGTTATCCGGGGTCACTGGGCCTCCAGATTAACTAACACAAGAGGAAGAGAACTTAAGAAAACCATTGAAAAAAATAACCTCGCAACTATATCAACTACGGACCCGACCAACTGGCCTACAGACCCCAAGCGGCTTCCTGATGTCATCGACTTCTTTGTAACAAAGGGACTTTCCGGACTTTCTTACGACATACACACATGTTTGGATTCGGACACTAATCATGTCCCAGTAATACTTACCATCGGTACTACTGTTCTGAAAATGGAAAGCAATCCCAAACTGTACAACAAATACACTGACTGGAATGCATATCGGGAGCTTGTGCATGATAAAATTGACTTAAAAATCGGTCTGAAAACTAAGACGGATATCGATGATGCTGTGCGGCACTTAACATCCGTCATCCAAGAAAGTTGCTGGATGACTACACCTGAAGCCACCAACCGCCCCCCACAGAGTAAAACGTATTCGGAAACCATACGGCAAAAAATATGTGAAAAAAGGAGACTCCGGAGAATATGGCACATCAGTAGACACTCTAGTGACAAGACGTTATTAAATAAGGCTGCTCGAGAACTTAAGGAACTGATCTCTGAAGCAAATAATGCTGCCTTAGACTCTTACTTGGAAGGGTTAACAGCCACAAAGGCAACCAACTACTCTCTATGGAAAGCCTGTAAAAATCTTGATCGACCATTATATCAAAAGCCACCCCTTCGCACTTCCAACGGTAGGTGGACTAGAACCAGTCAGGACAAATCTGAGGCCTTCGCACAGCACCTAAGCCAGGTATTCAAACCAAATGAACCTGGACCAGAAGCAGATGAATCGCAGATAGACGAAACGCTCAATCAAGACCTACAACTCGACCTACCTTTAAAACTTGTAAAGCCCAGAGAGATCTATAAAAATATTAAGGAACTGCAGAATAACAAAGCACCAGGATACGACCTTATAGACAAAAAGGTACTTGAAGAATCACCTCGGAAAGTAATTGTGCTCCTTACCATGATTTTTAACGCCATCCTGAGAGTCGGATACTTCCCAGATCTCTGGAAAGTATCACAAGTTATCATGATCCACAAACCTGGTAAAGCGATGCACGAAATCACATCATACAGACCTATAAGCCTTCTGCCGATAATGTCAAAGTTGCTCGAAAAATCTCTATTGCACAGAATGCTGCATGTGCTAAATGAAAATTCGGTTATACCGGACCACCAATTCGGATTTCGGAAAGAACATGCCACCATAGAACAAGTTCATAGAGTGTGCAGGACAATAAGGAAATCACTAGAAAAAAAAGAGTACTGCTTGGCTGTATTCCTTGATATACAACAAGCCTTCGACAGAGTTTGGCATAAGGGATTGTTGTATAAAATAAAGTCGAAACTACCCCACACATTCTATAGTGTTTTGAAGTCCTATATCTCTGACAGAGTTTTCCAGGTGAGAGAAGGTGATTGCACATCGGCATTTTATGAAATATCCGCAGGAGTACCACAAGGATCTGTACTTGGACCTATCCTCTACATACTCTTTACATATGACTTGCCTCAGAGCCCAGATGTTACAGTTGCTACCTTCGCAGACGACACAGCCATTCTCGCCTCAGATAAATGTGCAGTGCAAGCCTCCCTGATATTGCAAAAGATCTTGAAAGAAATCGAAGAATGGTTGGTGAAATGGAGAATTGCCGCTAGTGTAACCAAATCAGTGCACGCAACATTCACCCTCCGGAAGGAAGATTGTGCTCCAGTAACACTAAATGGCACACAACTACCCCACCAAAACGTAGTGAAGTATTTGGGCATGCACCTAGACCGTCGTTTTACATGGAAAAAACATATAGAATCAAAAAGAGACGAAGTAAATCTAAGATATAGAAATCTCTACTGGCTACTAGGGAAACACTCAAAACTGTCGCTCGAAAGCAAGACACATGTGTACAATACAGTGCTAAAACCAATCTGGACATACGGAATTCAATTGTGGGGATCGGCCAGTAACTCAAACATATTAAAAATCCAACGAGTACAAAACAGCATCTTAAGGCAAATGACAAACGCACCCTGGTTCCTCAGAACAACAGAGGTCCATGAAACTTTAAACGTGCCAATGGTAGAACAGGAGATAGAACGCCATAGTGCTAACTATAAACTGCGACTGCAAAAGCATCCAAATGAACTTGCGGGTCAACTCACTATTCCTGAAACTATACGTCGTCTCAAAAAGCGACGGGACTTGTACGATTGAGACAACAATATTGCAAAATATAAAAAAAAGGGCGAACTCCACAGGGAGTGGACCCTCAATGCCACGAAACAGTCACCCCATCTGCTTATAGTCACCATGACTGATTGCATGATTATTGTGAACAAAAAAAAAAAAAAAAAAAATATCCGGTTTACATTATTCCAGTCCATCGATCGAATCCAGCGCTGGATTTGGTCGCTGGACTGGAATAATGTAAACCGGGTATTACTGATTTGGATTTTCAAACAAACAAAAATAAAGTGGCCAAGTGCGAGTTGGACTCGCCCATGAAGGGGAACCCTTCAGGCAGGCAGCAGGTGGCAGCAAGTAACATAATATACATAGTTCTTGTAGTTCGTTGTAACTTTGATCGCAGTTTTAATAATAGTGTATTGATGACGTTCTTAAAAAAATCTACTCATCAGACCGAGTTCAAACCAATTTTCGTTGGTAGTTTGCATGGTAATGTACATCATATATTTTTTTCAGTTTTTAATTCTCTTACTTTAGAAGTTATAAGGGGGGGACACACATTTTACCACTTTGGAAGTGTCTCTCGCGCAAATTATTCAGTGTAGACAAAAATTATATCAAAAACCTTAACATCATTTTTGAAGACCTATCGATAGACACCCCACACGGTTAGATGAAATTATTTTTTTTGAGTTTCAGTTCTCAGTATGGGGGGCAACCCTAATTTTTATTTTTTTTGTAAAAATCTTAATGCGGTTCACAGAATACATCTACTTACCAAGTTTCAAGAGTGTAGTTCTTATAGTTTCGGCAAAAAGTGGCTGTGACATACGGACGGACAGACAGACAGACAGACAGACATGACGAATCTATAAGGGTTCCGTTTTTACGTTTTACGGAACCCTAAAAATGGCAGTCATAGGGGCAATGACATTAGAAGTGAAGACTTATGTGCTTATCATTCAGAATTTGATAGCTCAGTTTGGAAACTACGCGGGTGAAACCGGAGGGCTGGAATAAATCTTCAAAACATTGTCGTCTAAATACAATATAAGCATCTTCTAATCCTACTAATATTATAAATGTAAATGTATGGATGTTTAGATGTTTGTTGCTCAATCACGTCCTAACGTATGAACGGAACGGGCTGAAATTTGGAACACAGATAGATTATAGTCTGGAAGTACACATAGGATAAAACAAAAACAACGGGAACGGGAACTACGCGGGTAAGACCGCGGGGCGCTGCTAGTATCTATACTAATATTATAAAGCTGAAGAGTTTGTTTGTTTGTATGTTTGTTTGAACGATAAGATCTCTGGAACTACTGGTTTGAATTGAAAGATTCTTTCTTTGTAGGATAGTCCATTTATCGAGGAAGGCTATAGGCTATTTAACATTACGCTACTATTAACAGGAGCCGAGCATGAATGAAAAATGTAACAAAAACGGGATAAAATATTGGTTTTTGAGAGCTTTCGTTGCGTGACAGCATAATGTCATATTTTTAAGGTTGCGTTGTTAAAACCTAAACTAACCGAATTTGTTCAAAATTTGAATTGGTACGCCCAATTTTCGATAGATGGCGTAGCAACGCGCGCGCGTTCAGATAGTATGATATAAAATATGTCATGGTTACCATGGTAACACGCCTATGGTCCCGAGGTCACCCGAAAATTTCTTTCATTGACGAGCGTGACGCTTGACCTCAATTCACAGCCCACGAAAAATCTGTGTGTGGAAAAACAAGTTTTCACTTCAAAAATAAATGCGTACTTAGCAACAACGTATGTATGTCTAAAACAGCGGTGATACCATCAGTTCGCGCAATAGACAACAAATGTTCGAAAAAAAATGTACAAAAAGTAATACCGCACCATTCATATGTATGATCTCACCGCCCCAGTGGGACACAACAAAATTGTATGGCCTGAATTATTTATAGATATTCGACAATGGACAGCTCGAACAATACTTTGTATCTACAAAATTGTCAAAAAGGCTTCGTTCAAAGACATTTAGCAAGCATTGTGTGCGACGGACGGGGTCCAGGCTCTCAAAGAGATCTCACATTGTCTTTGAGAAGTTTAGAGCCATGACCGTACCACCACTGAAGACCTCTGGAAAATATCTAGAACTACAATTTTAAGTAATATTGTTATTGAAGTGAAAACTTCTTTAGGCGCACCTAGACAGATTTTTCGTGGGCTGTGAATTGAATTCATTCGTCACGCTCGGGTATGATAAGAAAGCTTCGGGTAAACTCGGGACCATAGCTATTGGCCATCTAGAAATAGGTCAGCCAATGGGAAATGCTGAAAGGGCGTGGACAAGCCATCATGGCATGGCCATCTAGAAACGCTTCAGCCGATTGGAAATGCTGACGCATTTCTAGATGGCCATGTCAAGATGGCGAGGCCACGCCCTCCGATTACACCCGTGCAGTTTTCAAGGTAAGCTATCAAATTCTGAGTTTTAAGCTTTCACTTCTATCGGCAGTTTCTATGACTGCCAATTTTTTTTGTTATGTATGGTATATTACGACGGTGGCGCCACTCATCCATGGTCGTGGATATTGGTGCGGACTTTAACACACGGCAAAGTGACCTTACGCGAAATTTAACGGTCAGTTTATTTCGGTTCGTCTTTTCACTATGTTGAAATGTTTTAATAAATTGCAGTATTGATCGAGGAGATAGAATATTTATGTCTCAATAAAGTCTGTAAGAATTGTTAGGTTTTATTAGAAACTATGTCATTTTATAGCATTATTTGATTATTTGCTGGGTATTGAAATATTTTAGCTACCTACTTTAACTCTGTTAGCATTCTCCTACCCTCCTAGCTGCACATTTTATAATGGCAATCTATACTAATATTATAAAGGTAGAGAGGTTTTTTGTTTGAACGCACAAATCTCAAGAAATATTGCATTGATTTCAAAACTTATTTCACCGTCATGATCCCTGATTGCTATATAGTATAAATGTACTACGAGCAAAGCCGGAGTGGACAGCTGGTTTCAAATAATTAGTTTTTTGAAATTGTTTATGATGTAGGTGAGAACTTATCTTAAGCGTTGACCAATCACAGACGACTAAATTGTGGTCACGTGGTTGAGTGACGTTTCCTGGCATGGCCATCTAAAAAGACCGCGATGCGCCGGAACGAGTCTAAAATTAACGAAACATTTATGACAACAAGTGATCATAAATATGTTCAAAAACGTTATTCGATTAACGAGAAATTCATACTTTTACCTCCCATTGTACCGCTATAAAGCTTACTTCTGCAGAATAAAGGTATCGTCATCGTTCAAGTTTACGGCCTAGAAATAAAACAATATCGGCCTTGTAATAACCTGCAGGGAGCCGGTGGGGCCGTAAAAAGAAACTCCTGTACCGGATTTTCCTATGGACAATAAATTGAGGGTAGGTCAGACCCGGGGCGGGGCGTGATCGGCGTGCCGGAGTTATAACACTGCAATGTTCTTCCGCTGGATGAATACTCTAGCGTAGAATCACTGAGACATGGTAGCCCAGTATATGCCAATAAAATGTATATGGAACCTCTGAATTATGACAAAAAAAAGAATTGTCAAAATCGATCCACAATTGGCGGAGTTATCGCGTAACATAAATAGGTATATACAATAAAAGCGGCCAAGTGCAAGTCGGACTCGCCCATGAAGGGTTCCGTAGCAGCAAGTGATATAATACATAAGTCCTTGTAGTTCGTTGTAACTTTGATTGATGGTTTAATAATAGTGTATTTATGACGAAACTACTAAAAAAAAACTAGATCGTGTTCAAATTAACTTTCGGATATAAGTCCCACACGTATGGGTATGATGAATTGAGTTTCAGTTCTGAGTTCTAAGTTTAAGTTAAATTTTGGGACACCCCCTTAATATTTATATTTTTTATATTTTTGTGTAAAATCTTAATGCGGTTCACAGAATGCGATCTACTTACCAAGTTTCAACAATATAGTTATTATAGTTTCGGAAAAAAGGGGCTGCGACATACGGACTGACACAAACAGACAGACATGACAAATCCATAAAGGTTCCGTTTTCCGAAACCCTAAAAATGCCATATTTATTGCACACATATTAATTGCTATAAATGTGTACCGACATTTCAGACCTTATTACATTTGGCTTCATTTAAGGTCGATTCACACATGTCAGTGACGGCGCAGTGCCGACACAGTACCGGCACAGTGCGAAATATTATTTCATACATTCTCTATGAACGCATCCACACTTGTCAGTGTCAGTGACGACACAGTGCTCTCAGTGTCAGTACCGACACCGGCAATCACGGACGGAAGGTTGATTCACACAATATCAGTGAAGTCACAGTGCCGACACAGTACCGGCACAGTGCGAAATATTCTTTCAGATTGTTTTCATACGGGTTTTGTATGATTTGTCTCATGCAAAGTACATGGATTCGACATAAAACACCAATTTGTGGAACAAAATAGGAGCGCAAATAAAGTTAGATGGTAAATACCATCACATAGTTTTAATACTTTATTTATGTATGTATTTGTTGTGCTATATAGCTCCGCAGTATTGAACAGAGAGCCACAACAGCAATCACGATACTTGACGACGGACACGTTTTCACTGAAGCTCCGTGAACTGAGTACTGACGTATGAATTTAATCACTGACGCAACACTGAAGCACTGATACTGAACTGAGCGGACACTGAGCCGTCACTGATATCTGTAAATCGACCTTAAGTCGACTGGATTTAGTCGCTATTGAATTCAGTGAATTGTAATAGCATTCAGTAAGTTAGCATACTAAATTCAGAATCGATGATTGCTTGCTTCTAAGCTTGCTTCTGAATTCAGTCGACTAACCTTACTTCTGGATTTTTTTCTGAATATAGTCACGAAATTTGGCCAAGCGTAATATTTTAATATCGTTGGTATCGCTCGTAGCGCTTGTAGCGCTAAACTCGTTACAACGTAGCACGGTATTCGTAGCTACATTGTTGCAGCTACGTCGTCACATAGCGCTTAAAATTGAATTCTGTGCAACGATCTCAATACAAAGATGAGCCCTCCTAAACTTCAGGCGCACGGAATCCTGTTATCGTTGGGAAGAATGAGCTCACTCTTTCCGTTCTAGTCGGTTGCAGGAAGCGGTGAACCCCGGACGTTTTTACCTATCACTAATCCTTGTCAACAACTAAAATAAGTAGAACCATAGCATATCTCGCCGCTAGCGATTCTAGGGGTCAAGTAGATTGGTTGTGTGTAAACCACTTACGATACACACAGATACGCAGTACCTATATGACCAATCTCAAGGTGCTCAGGGCACATCTGTTGGTTTATATCGATGATACTGTGCTGAACTATAGCTCGGCGTAATATGATTAGGGTTGAGATTACGTGTGAATACTGTAGGGTCGTGGATTAATACATATGTGAATACTGGTAGCGCCCTGTGGTTTCACCCGCATGGTTCCAGTTCCGTTATATTTGAAGTGAAAAGTTCTTTTGGCTCACCACAGACCGATTTTTCGTGAGCTGTGAATTGAATTCTAGCGTCACGCTCGGGAATGATAAGAAATTTTTGGGTGCACTCGGGACCATGGCCATTCTCATGGCCACGCCCTCCAGTTTCGACCGCGTAGTTTCCAAAGTAAGCTATCAAATGCTGAGTTATAAGTTTTCACTTCTATCGGCAGTTCCTATGACTGCCATTTTTTTTCCGCAATAAAAAGTACCCGTTACTGAGACTACTCCGTCAGTGGACGTTTTTGACATTTAGAAGTCTTGTCAGAAGCAACGACAGCTACAGCTTTAAAACAAAGTTTGAACCACAGAAATCTAAATAATAAGGTACTATTTAGATTTCTGTGGTTTGAACGAACAAGCAGGAATGTGTAAGCATTATACTAAGGCTCGAAGGGCAATATTTTCAAATAAATGCGGGGCAAATTGATGAACCGTTTTTTCAGGTAACGAGCGCAGTGTCTGACAATGATTTTGATTTTTCATGCTCGAACAGTTTGTTAATTGTTTAGGACAGGTTAGTCAAGTGCACTGGTTGCCGTCAGGGGCATGTCGTGCTCGCCTCTCGAATTAAAATTATAAAAAAAACCAGGAGATACCCACTCTGGCGACGTATCCTACAGATTACAAGTTCTTAGCATGGAAGGGAAGGGAAGTCAAACCTTCGAGTTTTTCGAACGTAATTTTTGATGAAGCTTCTTCTATTTTTCCGCCATCTAAAATTTAAATGTGATAATTGGTACTCTCGAAATTAACATTTAAAATTGTATTCATTAAAAGTCCCTTTGACGTCGCAGCTGTAATATCAGGTTCATACGCAAACATGAAATGGATATTATAAAGCAACATTACTCTAAATTCAGAAAAAAATGCTGTTTGGAAATCATTTGCGATGCGACTAACTTTATTTTCTTTTCATAAGCATGTTAAACATATATTCTTGCTAGAAAATTATTTTATTCGTATCAAGGCTTTTTAATTGTTTTTTATTCTGATCTACTCAATTCTATTTCGAGTAGGACCCCTCGATTTTACTAACGTAGTTTCTATTCTCGTATTTTTTTGCTATTACAACATGTTGGTCATATGAGGCATGGATACAGGTGAGAGACACAACATCCATACAATTAAGTAGATGAAATATGACAACATGAACAAAACAAAATGGGGTTAACAACTAATAGCTAAAAATCGACTAAGACAGACCTTGTTAGTTAGTAGTACCTAATGTAAGCCATACGCTAGCTACGGTCTGCCGGAGAGGTCTACCTGTGCAGTTATGCCTGCGCAGGCCAACCGAACAGAATTGATTTTCGATCTTGCTCCGGTCGCCTGCGCAGGAGTGTGTGTGTGTGTGTTTGTGTGTGTGTGAGTGCACAGGTAGACCTCTCCGGTTGACCGTAGCGTGTATGGCTTACATTAGTGTGTTCGAAGCTAAGGGTCGTTAATAAATACATAATTTTATTTTATTAAATTTCATGATTTTCACCTGGATTCGACAATCCAATAATTTTCGTTTCATTTGTTAATAATCCACATTCCATTTAACTATAATGTACATTATTCTACTAGTTAACTGTCAACTCCTTTGATAATAATGTGCATACTGAAGGAGTTGTTGAAAAATTGTACCTAATTAGGCAGTTTGTGCTGGCGGCTATCTTGGATTTTAAATGTACCATACTGTATGGCCTAATAGTCGAGCCTTTTCATCATGATATTTAATTTTATTTTTAAATATCGGAATCTATGGCTTAAACTACCCAATGTATAAAACACTGGTAGCGCCCCGCGGTGTTCCCCGCGAAGTTCCCGTTCCCGTTGTTCCCTTTGTTTTTCGGGGATAAAAAGTAGCCTATATGTTTAGCCAGTTTTTCCAGATTATAATCTATCTGTGTTCTAAATTTCAGCCCGATCCGTTCATACGTTAGGACGTGATTGAGCAACAAACATCCAAACATCCATACATTGACATTTATAATATTAGTAGGATAACATGATTCAAATACAGAAATAAACTATCCAATGTATTACTATAACATTCAAGTACAGAAAGCTGAAGTTTCTTAAATTCCTTGTGTTAAATGAAGTCCATCTAGCTCTATCGGTATTATCCTTCGTCAAACTTCGACGATGAGCCAGCGCGCAGAGATCCCAGCCAGAGATCGCGCACCTTTCACCTCTCGCCGGGTATTTAATTGTTTTTTATTCGATTCTTTCCGTATCGTGATGCGATACGATTAAAGCTGAGCTTTCATTAGCTGAGCGAGGAAGTTGTGCGAGGAAGCTGTGTGATGCTGAGCGGAGTGTGAAACGGTGTTTTTCACAGTTCCACCACAGTCTATTAAATCATTATTTATACTTTGGTTCTACTAGCAATGCCAGTGAAGATTTTTGTGGTGAAAACTTATCTATTTAGCCGCGCTGATCACTTTTTGGCAAGGGAACATTTTGTAGGTTCGCGTCGGCAACATATAATATCGGGCGGTGGCGGCGGGATAGTTTTCAAGCAAAAAATATTGAATGCAAAAGGATCTAAGTATATATTTACAACTATATGAGTATTATACCAGCTATCTGGCCGCCATAGTACAAGCTTTGCTTAGTTATTGGGTCAGATGGTGCTGTGCGTGAATTGTCCAGCAATAGGTATTTATTTATTTAATAGGCTAGAATAGTACATGGGCAACTTTTGATCAAGAAAAAATAATGAGAACTACGCGAGTAAAACCGCGGAACGATGTTAGTTTTTAACCGACTTCAAAACAGGAGGAGGTTTTCAATTCGATTGTATGTTTTTTTTGTATGCATGTTACGCGATCGCTCCGCCAATTGAGGAACAATTTTGATGGTTCTTTAAGGTAAGGTTCTATGTAAGGTAGACCATAGTTCAGAGGTCATTTATAAAACGTATCCAAATCGGTGAGGTGGTTTTTAAAGTATGAACAAAAACCTTAAATTTAGTGTTATACTATATCTTGATGACTTAGCAATGGCTTCTTATGAAATTTGGTAGCGAGTCTGATTTTAATTTTAAATTTAAACTAAAGAGTTTTTGCAGATAAATTAAATTATCTACTCGTATATACGCTAACTAGCCGCGTCGCACAAACCGAAGTGACCAATCGCTGAGCGATGTGTTAGTGCAAATACTGACAGTGTGAATGCAACTTTAGACCGACGAAGTATAGGTAGGTATCACACTTCAACGTGTTAGAAGGATCTTCGAGATCTATTTCATTTCTCTGCCAACTCCCAGGTATTTCTGGGTGAGTACGTGTTTATTCCTAAAATTATTTATTTGAGAATGTCTTAGTTAAGAAATTGGATTGTTTAAATACTAATACTATACTATACTTACTGTCAAAATATTAGTACCCTGTAGTTTTAAGGCAACACTTAATTTGGGGGTTAATAAACAATTCATTTATCCAGTCGTTTCAAGAGATTTTTTGATAGAATAGAGTAACGAGACAAGCAGGACATGTGCCTGATGGTAAGCAATATACCTGTCACATAAAAGCACAGTGACACGCAGCTATAGGAACATGAAGTCCAAATCCATACCTAGCACTGCACTGCACTCGCACCCAGAAATCTAAGATATTATATCTGTAAGCCCTGTAATTTGCGTGGAAACATTGCCCTTCAAACCGGAACACAGTAATGTTTGCACATGACTGCTTGGCGGTAGAATACCAGGCAAAGGTGTGGTATTTCCCCAGGCGGACTCTGCCAAGAGTCCTACCACTATAAAACATAGAGAAAAAGAAATTGCTTGTACCGCAAAACGCCATCATAATACCTGTATCATCATAATAACTCTATAATAGGTCTAACAAACGCAGAATTTCATTATAATATTCGTAATGTTTCGAACAACATCTAGACATTTTATAAAATGATATCAAATTTACTCCGTCTATTCGATGTCCTTGATAAATGTGACGTCTTGAAAAACATTTAGATTGATATCTCCGAGACCGTTTTTCAGCATAAATCGTTTCTTTATCAAAAGTATAGAATAATGTTACTTCTAGTATTTGCCTTCGACTTCGCGTAGAATTTATCAAATCCAAGCGTAGTGCAATGCTAGGCAGTATTAAAGGTAGTAGTGGTTCGCGCGAAGACCGGGACAGGCACTTGACATTATGGAATTGAATGGGTGCCAGTTCGCGCGGAGACCGCGACAGGCACTTGACATTATGGAATTGTATGGGTGCTAGTTCGCGCGGAGACCGCGACAGGCACTTGACATTATGGAATTGTATGGGTGCCAGTTCGCGCGGAGACCGCGACAGACACTTGACATTATGGAATTGTATGGGCGCCAGTTCGCGCGGAGACCGCGACAGGCACTTGACATTATGGAATTGTATGGACGCCAGTTCGCGCCGAGACCGCTACAGGAGGACCTATGCGCGATAAAAAAAAAAAGAGATAAGTCACCTTTTTTCTCTGTAATTTCTCTCGAAACGTTCTCTTTCAAACACAGTAATATTTGCACATTACTACTTAGTTATGATAGAATGATTGTCACAAAGATGGTTTTTCCTAAAGCGGATTCCAGTAAAAGTCTCAATGCCTATTCCTTAAAAAATACTCTTTCCTACGAATTCCTGAATTTTATCAGGACTGGGACGTGCTGGACATGTAAATTGATATAATCCTACTATATTGCCTAAGTTTGGATGTTTGTTGCTCAAACACATTGGAACGCCCGATTTAACGGATCGGATTACAATTTAGAACATAGCGTAGTCTTATTATACTTTTATCGCGGGAAAATTACGGGAAGTAGGCGGGTAAAACCGAGGGGAGCTGTTAGTTTTTATTATATCTTTAAGTTTTCTATGTTCTGTATGGTTTTCTCTCAATTTTCTGTTTCGTTGTATTGTTTAGCATATATATAGTTTGTAATTATTATATTGGAGGACAATTCACACACAACACCATCTGACCCCAAACTAAGCAAAGCTTGTATGGTGGCGGCCAGATAGCTGATATAATACTTGTATACTTTTAAATACATACTTATTATACATAGAAACACCCAGACACAGTGCAAACATTTGAATTCATCACACAAATATTACTAGCAGCGCCCCGCGGTGTTACCCGCGTAGTTCCCGTTCCCGTTGTTTTTTCAGGATAAAAAGTAGCCTTTGTGTTTTCCAGACTATAATCTATCTGTGTTCCAAATTTCAGCCCGATCCATTCATACGTTAGGACGTGATTGAGCAACAAACATCCTTTCAACAAACATACTTTTTATCCCGAAAAAAAAAAAACAACGGGAACGGTAACTTCGCGGGTAACACCGCGGGGCGCTGCTAGTTTATAATATTAGTAGGATAGGATACGCGTAATCTAATCGCCGTTAATTTCAACCCGACTCGTTTAGTCGCTCTGATTTGATTGAACAACAAACATATAAACATCCAAACATTATAATACGTAGTTATACCCATCGAGACGGACTCACTACGTTGCGGCTTTGGAATAAAATAAGAAGAGGCACTTCAATTAAAATTAACGAGAATCGTTGCAAAGATTCTTTTTATGAGGTTTTCTACTTTTAGATGAGCATATTCATTTGAAAGTGAATTGGATATAGTTTTGAAAGACTTTTTTTGTGATTATTTTAGGTTTATGTACTTTTGTCCTTGTACTGACCTGGTTTGACCGAGTTATTAGGGCAAATAAATATTGGTTATACGTAGATATAGATAATGCAAAAGAGTATTAATTGAACATTAAAATATTGCAAAAAAAAAAGTAACGTTAGTTACTTATTAGACATGTGGTGAAAATCATCAGGTATGGATGGAAGAATTTGAACTGTTGGATTCAAACCAATAATATTATTAACAAAACAAATCTCTTACAAATCTCGTAAAACTTATGTTGGCCCAGTCAATTTACCTAGTTAAAATAAGAACAAACAAAAACAAAGTACTTACACATTTTTTTTGTTATGTCTGATATTTTCCGATTTATAAGCGAAAAGAGGTTAAAGGTGAGAAAGAGGTGAAAGGGGTTAAATCTTAATTTGCCTGGGCTGTGAATTTTGAAAGACATAAAGTATTGTGTTGCATATTGTAAGCTCAGCAGGCTAGTTTCATTTGCACGCTCACTCTGGGTACGTTGTGTTTACTTTGTTGCACAGACTAAGTAGAGTTGTTGTCTATTCTCATGTGAGCTGACCTGTCACATAAAATAAACTATATTTTATACAATATGGTCATAGAGTACTATGTCTCCAGCCAGCGACTATATATGACTGGAATAGTTAAGAGGGCGCCTAGTGCCAGAAAACGAAAAAAGGACATTTTCGACGCCGCTCACTGAAGTAAAGAAACTAAAAACTATGACAAAAAAATATTGACGTGTGGGTACAATCAAGAAGAAGCACAATAACCGAATAGAGTTTTAAAAATAGATCAGTTTTTTACAATAAAAAAATAAAAATGACACCGAAAAAACCCGTTTTAATTCGAGTACTCGAAATTATCAGCGATGACCCCACATTATTTTTTGGTAATAAAATTCCTAATTGTACGTTCTAGTAAAGTAACCGAATACTGTTTTTAAATGTATGTTTAATTATTGAGTAATTTAATAAAACTTGGTTAAAAATGGACTCCTGATTAAATATAGATTTTTCCTCCAAACTGTGTCATGCTATTCTCGACTTTATGTATATCGCATTAAGAAACGCGTCGCGCGGGTGAAAACTGATTTTTCCCTGGCATTAGGCGCACTCTTAACAGATTTTTGTTTGTTTTAGAACCTAATCTTCACTATCCAAAAGGTTCTATATTGCATGCCTCTCGAAGCTGCCAGTTTGTATGGGTCAACTTGTAAAATGTTTTGTAATATCTTATCTTACCTGCAAACAACAATATAGATTTTTCTATTTGTATTTGTATTCCTTGGACGATTTAATAACTACAAATTTGGTAAACCGGGATCCTCTGTTGTTTTTCAAGGAAACAAAAATACTAAATAGGTACATTTTTTTGTCGCGAAAAGTGTGGATATAACTGTGGATATATGTACATCAAGCATCAAGGTGTAATATTTATATTTTTTTTATAAAGAGTGACGTGACGAGCAGGACATGTGCCTGATGGTAAGCAACATGCCTGCCACATAACAGCACAGTAACACGCAGCTATTGGAACATGAAGAGTCCAAATTATTACCTAGCACTGCACTACGCTCGTTATCTAAAGATACAATGTGATTTATTTCTATGCCTGTAATTTCTCTGGAAACATTGCCCTTCAAACCGGAACACAGTACCGGAACACATGTTTGCACATTATTGCTTGGCGGTAGAATTACTAGCAAAGGTGTGGTACTTCCCCAGGCGGACTCTGCTAAGAGTCCTACCACTACAAAATCAACCCACTGTTCAATGTTCCAATCAAACCACTCGTAGGTATTAGGAATGCGAGCGACATTTTTATTTGCAAATGACAGAATAATCTTGACCCGTGTTCCAGTACGACTAACTTATCTGTAGAATGCAGTGTTGGCACCACAATCGAAAAGTGTTGCCACGTATTACAAAATAAGACAACTTCTGTGTTACAAATACTCGTAACTCAGTAGTTCCGCCTTTGGCCGTACCATAGATAAGTTGGTGGCACTATACAGGAAGTTTCATGATGTCATAACGCTAGTCGACTGTCATACCACGAATATCTTCCGTAGTAATATTACCACAACATTATTCAATATTTCGTTCCGCTTGAGTTTTTCTGAAACTTGTCGTATTATTCCAGCTATGCTTCATTTGGGAGTAGATATCAATGTCTAATAGACACAACGTATATTTAGTTGTTTAAGTACTAGCAGTGCCTCACGGCTTTACCCGCGTGGTTCCAATTCTCGAGATTTACCCGCGATGAAAATGAGATTTGCCACAATGTACCCTATGTGCTATTCGAACTATGATCTGACTGTGACCCATATTTTAGCCCGATTCATTTAATCGTTGCTTCGCGATTCAGCATTGTTGCTGAACATTAAAAAATCCAATACCTATTTCAAAGCTAGGTAGCCAAAGAGTTTTTTTTTATATTTAAATATCTACTCCACAGACTCCGGGGTCCGTGATCTTTGTCAATACAATTCTTTTTTTACAGATTTCTTGGAGTAGGAGAAGAAAAGGAAAATAGGGGGGAGTTGGGCACATTTCAAACTTAATTCTAGAGCTCGTCTGTAGAGCCGATCACTATCGGTTGGGATTCTACCGCTAGTAATCGACTCCACATTGACTCTTTGCCTTGCCATTTGCCTAAGCCGCCTCCTCCCGGCCCAGAGCCTCCACTACGGCTGCATTTCTGTCGAGGTAGCCAAAGAGTGAAGAGACGAGCAGGAGATGTGCCTGATTGTAAGCAACATGCCCATAACAGCACAGTGACTAACAGCTATTGGAACATGAAGAGTCGCAAATCATTACATACCACTGCACTGCGCTAGTCGCCCAGAGATATTAGATGTTTAATCTCTATGTGTAATTTCACTGGAAACCATGTCCATCAAATCGGAACATAGTTTCTAGCCAGCAACTTAATTAAGTAGTTAGCTAGTACTAGCTAGGCCACTACGACTGCTTGCAAATGACTAAGCAATGGCTTAAGCATTAATTTTGCATATTTCAGAAAGCGGAGGTTATTTTATGTTTTCTATCCGCAAGTTTCTAAGTTGCGAGTTATACGGTACGTGAATAATCTGAAGTCGTAACTCGAGTTACAAGTTGCGGTGGAGTTGAACCGGCTGTTGGTTCCGCTAACTCCGTGGCTACGTGTTGGTGCTGGCTGCTTCGCTGTCGGTAAATTGTATCCACAAGATCTTAGTTGAAGTAAGTAAGTAATTCATTTATTCCTTAAAATTTTAACAACAATGTACAGAAAGAATTCACAATTAATTTCCTTATCTAAATATGTCACCGTCAGCGTTGAGCCCCAAATTAGGATGAGTTTGTATCTTGGGCGCTCTGGTCTAGATTACTAGATTGGTAAGATTTGAACACTTACCATCTTACCGTAGCTCTAGGTACACAGTTACATTAATCTCTAAAACTGATTCAATTTGAAACATTACATTATATAATTCGATTAACAGCTTTCACAGTTACTTTGTTGGCATTTAAACATTATTTTCAAATTATTTTCTTTTACTCTTTCATTTGATTTAGGACCATTACTTAGTTGGTTTTTAAAAGATTAAAATTAAATTAGTTTTGTTTAAGTATTTTACATATTTTATTAATTATTACATTTATACATACTAATAGAATTGCACATTGATATGTATGGGTATAAGGCGGTGAAGGTTGCATGGGTGCTATATATTTAAAACTATATAAGTATTATATCAGCTATCTGGCCGCCATCACACAAGCTTTGCTTAGTTTGGGGTCAGATGGTGTTGTGTGTGAATTGTCCACCAATATTTATTATATTTATTTATCTTTCAAGTGCAAGATACTATGCTATGAATGACTGAATTAGACTAACTTATATGTTACAGAAACATCAGCAAACGCTTTATGAGCAGTTGAGCCTGGAATTGGAATAGGACGCCTAACAAGAATCCATGGACGCCTGACATCAGGCGAGATGGCGGTCAAGTATCAATCTACAGTCGATAAAAAATAACTCATCTTCAAAATTAAGAAAAAGTCAGAAACCAGTCATGTCCCAAATAAACAATTTATTATAATGTTACGTACGCAATAAAACTTGATTGAATTCACATCAAATTGCTTCAATATCAGCTCTATCACTGCGACATAGAGTATATTTTACGACGTTATAGAGTCGATTGAATCTAGGCATTTTAGTGAGCGTTTTAACTGGTCGTTTTCTTTGTCGTTGCCTCGAATGGAAAAAATACGAGCGTCACAGTGTAAATTGTGTGATAATTTTGAAATATGACCGCTGTTCCAACGCAATACGGTGTATTGTGCTGTATCATATTTTTTATTATTTTTTACAAATTGATATGGAGGAGCTCTGTAATCAATCAGCGCGACCTTTTCGCTGAAGCGTTAAATGTTCCGTTCCCACGCCATTTTGCATACGGAGAAAATTCTATTTGGATTCGCGAAGAAAGTTGTTGCTATCAGAAGGATGTCTGTCGCTAAGTTTGTTACCAAACTTGTCTGTCTTATTACTTGCTTTGTTACGTACTTGTACTTGTTACGAACTATTAATCCTACACTACTACCCCACTAATCTATTCGTAATATTACAAAGGCGACGAGGTTTTTTGTTTGAACGCGCTAATGTACAAACTACTGAATAGGGTACCGGACTGGGACAAAAATACACCATCCTAATTAGTCCGTCAGCTAGATCATGGAAAAATATTGGACACGTATTTTTTGTTTTTTCAAAATATTAAAAATCGTCAAAGATACAGACCATCAAACTTCGAGAGTGGGGGGTCGCTCGTCACTCGTGAGTAAAAATCGTACTCACAAGTGACGTCACACGAAACTTCGAAGCGCTGTATCTTCGTCATTTTTTGTTTGTGAAACAAAAGAAAAAATACGTGTACAATATTTTTTGGCAATCTAACTAACGGGCTACTTAGTTTTTTTGAGGATTGTACCCTATTTCAAAAATTCTTTCACAATTGGATGTACCTAGGTGATTCTTGAGTGATAAAGGCTATATATGTACCAAAGGCGAAGCCGAGGGAGACCGCTAGTATTATAGATATCCTAGTTTGAATATTTCAATGTTTGTTGTTCAATCGCGTCGCAACTTCCGATTGGATCGAATTCAAATTTGGAATAGGTAAATTATAGTCTGAAATAGCAGATAAAATACATTTTATCCCAAATAACAACGGGAATGGGAACTACGCAGGCAAGGGTGGTCCAGCTTTGGCTCCAAGGGGGTCACATAGCTCCAGAGTGGGGGGCACATGGCTCCAGGGTATACATGTTTTTTTACCTAGGTACTGGACCCATCGCAGAGGGGTGGGTCATAATCCCCAGACCCCTCCACCGCTAATCTTATTAGACCCCTGCCCTTGTAATAAAACAGCGATGGAGAGGTCGAATTTAGTTGGTAGATTGACCCTCCGGACTAGAATAACGGCAGTATAGTTTATAATCTTAATATATATAAATCTCCTGTCACGATGTTTGTCCGCGATGGATTCCTAAACTACTTAACCGATTTAAAATTAAATTGGCACACCGTGAGCAGTCTGGTCCAACTTGAGAGATAGGATAGTTTTTTTTTTCGATTAATAGTCCTTATATGACGAAATCCGAGCGAAGCCGGAATGGGCCGCTAGTTTACTTATAAAACTTGGTTGGTATTCATTTCTCGAGTCGTTAAAGTTGATAAGACGAGAAAGTGTGTGTATAAGACATCCATCACGGTATATCTCCCGCTTGCAGTCAGACCCCGACTAACGACAAACACACACGCGATATACCTCACTTTATATGTGTGTTTAGGACGCGTTCAATTAATTGATTACATGTAGGTAGTTGGTACTTAGGACTAATAACGTGAATAGTATAATTTAAATATCTACTTATAATTTTTGTTACATGCCGCCATTTTTACGATTTCTGATAAATTCTGTACATAAAGGTACGGTTATGAGCCAGATCTGTTTTATTCCGGAATGAAAAGTTGCTTTTTTATGGTATAGAGTGACGATATATCACACTTTCACATTAATAATATTACTGTAGAACTAGAAGCATCGCGGTTTCATTCCCGCCATTATGCTATGGAATAAAACGTAGCCTATGTGTTATTCCAGACTATTAGCATAACTATTTTCTGATCTGATATTTTCTGATATTTTCTGATCTATGATTCTGATTATTTATACTAATATTCGAAGTATCGGATACTGTATAAAACTAGTTCAGTTATTAAAAGCAATATACCTTATCATAATCCAAAGTTACTCTCTACTCACAGAGAAATATCTTTTGAGCGAAATGTAGATAGCTGAATATTCTCCAGTCTGGAATTAGTGTTATCTTTGGTATGATGATGAGCCAGGTTCTATTCATAATTCACAGAGTTTCGGCAATGACACCTATTCCAGGCGTACTGTATAATTTTGGGGAAGTTTGAACACAAGTTTTGAGATATTATTTCAATGATAGTTTAAAATTATACGACGGGCAATACCTACCTGTACTTAATGGCAATACACCTGCCTATTGGAAGATTGCTGCTATTTTATTACGTCATTTTAGAACTCCAAAATTTTACTAGTGGAAATCGAACTCATGACCCTCTGCAAAATCTTTGGGACCTTTGGAATGGATCGGCTAAGTATCAGCTTGAAGTTCTGGAATCGATCGAGAGGCATGGCAAAAGGCTCATAGGCAAAGAAAGATACTCTAATGCGAAAAAGACTTCAAAATCTTGAACATCGCCGCAAAATTGCTAGTCTATCGGTTTTTTATCGGATACACTTCGGTGCTGTGTTTGAGATCTGAATGATCTAATACCACCATGCCCTTTTTTCTATCGGACTTCTTGTAGCTCGAAGAAGCGGCACCTTTTCATGTTTGATATTCAAAGACACGGACGAAGAGGTTTGACTCTACTTTTGTGATAAGAACGTCGTGTAGATGTAGAATTAGTTGCCAGAGTCGATTTTTCCTGATAGTTTGACTGGCCTTGTGGCTTAGTGGTTAGTAGCTCTGCCTGCGAAGCCGAGGGTCGTGGGTTCGATCCCCACCCAGTGCAAATATTTGTGTGATGAATTCAAATGTTTGCACTGTGTCTGGGTGTTTCTATGTATAAAAAGTATGTATTTAAAACTATATAAGTATTATATCAGCTATCTGGCCGCCATCATACAAGCTTTGCTTAGTTTGGGGTCAGATGTTGTTGTGTGTGAATTGTCCACCAATATTTATTTATTTATAGTTATAATCTTGGTGTCTTGAAATCGAGAGTGAATCGGTTTCTTCTAGGTAAACACGCTCCGTCGTAGACCGCATCGTCGCTTAACATTAGGTGAGATGGCGGTCAAGTGTAATACTATTAAAGTTAAAAAAAAATATCGAGGGCTGTGGCTTCGTTTCCCACCAAATGCAAATATTTGTGTGATAAATAAAATTATTTGATTTGTATCTAGGTGTTTCTATGTATAATAAGTGTTTCTATGTCAGATGGGGTTGTACGTTGTTTGCTGGCAGTTCTCAGAATATTGCTATTTAATGTAATAACTTAATTTTTGCGATATTTCTTTATTTGTAGTAGGTGTAGAGTGAAGGATATTCGCAAAAGAACTAAAGTAGCCGACGTAGCTCGAAGAGTAGCTAAGCTGAAGTGGCAATGGGCAGGCCACATCGCTCGCAGAACTGACAACCGATGGGGAAGAAAGGTTCTCGAGTGGCGACCACGAACCAGAAGACGCAGTGTTGGACGGCCTCCCACTAGATGGACAGATGACCTCACGAAGGTCGCTGGAAACCGCTGGTTGCAGGTTGCGCAGGACCGTTCGTTGTGGAAATCTAGGGGGGAGGCCTATGTCCAGCAGTGGACGTCTTACGGCTGATGATGATGATGATGATGATAGAGTGCCGGGACAAGCATGTTCGTGTTGGTCAGCAACACACCTACTTAACACCCATAACATCACAGCACATTGTTCTTGTATTGAACATGAAGAGTCCACATTATTACCTAGCACTGCACTACGTTCGTTATCTAAAGGTACAATGTGATTTATTTCTATGCCTGTAATTTATCTGGAAACATTGCCTTTCAAATCGGGACACATTGATGTTTGCACATTACTGCTTGGCGTTAGAATAACTGACAAAGTTGTAGTACTTCCCCAGACTGACTCTGTAAAATGCCCTACAAGTTACCTATTACAGAAAACCATAATACAACTACTAGTGTACATTTCAAATAGGTGAGATAAATAATTAATAAGTCACTTCTATCTCTAGCTCTATTGTTATTTTACCTACAGTGTCTTATAGCAAACACGTATTTAGATTAAGCTATCAAATGCAGACTCATTTTTAATATAAAAATAATTTAAAAAATAAATTATCCTTTCGCTGCCACAATGAATTAGTCTCTTGCAGTCATTAACGTAGTCTTTGAACCGTTTCTCAAATGTTCTAGAAATCTCCCAGATATAGTTAATATAATTTAAATTAGTATCCAGGACCAAAAATTAACGTATAATTCAAAATTATGGTTTACAGTTATTTGGATAAGAATATTTTACACGCCTAAAAGTATTTTTAGTAAAATATAAAACGGTTTTTTTAAAAAGCACATTCGTCCGCGTTCCACTGCCAGCTAGCCTGAGACAACATTTTTGAAACTATGCATCGTGACCTGAAAAATGCCAATCTGCTTAAAAATGTTTGTTCTAGTAATTTTATAATTTCGAGATGTACGGGGATGAAATGGGGGATGAAAGTTTATATGGAAGTATATCATTGTTGAAGATAAAACCATGAAATTTTGCAACTAGACATTTGAAATCCAGAGGTATACCTATTATTATAATTGTGAAAGTAACTATATCTGTCTGTTGCGCTTTATCCCGTAAATCACGGAACCGATTTTGATAAAATTGTATAAAAATGTTTTAATAAAAAATAAAATAATAATGTACGCTGTTTTTTGTAAACGTAATAAGGACTCTAATTTGCAAATTGATTTTTTAGATGTTTTCTTAAGAAGTTTTTGTTTTATTTACTAAGTGCAAAAAAGAGTTTATCTACTTATCTATATTTAGTTACTCCGCCCAGCGAAAGCTCTGAAAAAATATGATATTTCACCGACTTATACAGAAAAATATCTGTCTGGCATCGTCAGGGTTGTAAATCATTTTATAGCATTTGCTTGCGAAACTTTACACAAAAATTTCGGGCAGACGGGGTTGCCAGATTTTTATTCTATTTTAAATAAGCAAACGTTTTATTTATTAGCTGTTCTATGTTTTATCATTTCTTACAAGGTTAACTGTCTGTGTATTGAGATTGATCTAAAGACTCATGTTTCTAAGAGTTTTCTCGCTACACCGACTAGCCGAAACATCGTGTTAAAACATATTATTTTAAACATTAATTGCTGAGGTTTTTTAAATGAGCCGTTTTCCGACGAGACAAAAAGATATGGTTTAATAAAACGATAATAGGAGGCGCTTGTAGGTCTTTTGGTTTGTTGTCAAAAGCGGTAGGGATAATGGGACTCAATTCATTCAATTTGCGAAAGCACGACTTCTAGTAATAAATAATAAACTACTTTATCCATGTACGCATTTTATTCGCATGAAAACTATATCAAAACATCAAAATTTCAAAACAAATTCGTAAACCTGATGAAAGACAAAATATATATTTTTTAAATTTATTCTTGGCTATGGATACTAATCCTTCAGCCGAGAGAGTATCTCTCTACTTAGTCTGTGGATAAAATATTGTCATATCAGTGTTGCTATTTTTATCTTTGAATTTTCCTTCTACTTTGGCTTAGTTGGTGTCTATTGCCTCGGGAGTTCTAAAGATTTTTACTGAAAAGGGATTGTGATCAGTAACGGTTTTTTATTACATTATCAACCTAATTAGCTATTTTTATTCCCAATATTTTAAAATTAAAAAAGACACTTTTTACACTATACTTTTTCCCTGAAAACGGGTAGGATCTCTAAAGGGATTACACTGTTGAGAGTATATGGTAGAGACAGATCTATCTGCATCTCGAACAATCGCCATCTAGTGCGTCCGTTGGAACTATTTTTGTCTCGTCGGAAACTCCCTCATTGAAAACATTTTTAGACGCTTTGAGCACCTTTTGATATACATATAAATTATATATATTATTATAAATAAATTTTGTTTGAAAAGATAAAAAACGATTTCAATTTAAAATTAAATGCAGACAGACACTCGATCTAATTTAATAAGAAGCCATCACTACGTCGCGTCGCGTCGTCCAGATAAATGAAAGCAAATCTAAGTTTTTTTAATTCAAAACCGCCTTTTATTTAAGGATACAATTTATATTTATGTATAAAATGTATACCTCTGAAGTATTTTTCCCAAAAAGGGAAGTATCATCAAAATCGATTCACAATTAGGGAGCTATCGCGTAACATACTTACATACGTAACAAAAAATTGGCAGTCTAGTCATAGGAACTGCCGATAGAAGTGAAAACTTATAACTCAGAATTTGATCGTTGATGACTTGGAAACTACACGGGTGTAACCGGGAGGCGTGACCTCGCCATCATGGCATGGCCATCTAGAAATGCGTCAGCATTTCCTATTGGCTCATTCATTTCTAGATGGCCATGCCATGATGGCGAGGCCACGCCCTTTCAGCATTTCCCATTGGCTGGCGCATTTCTAGATGTCCAATAGCCAAGGTCCCGAGTTGAGTTTTTTCCGAAGATTTATTATCATACCCGAGCGTGATGTTTGAATTCAATTTACACCCCACGAAAAATCTGTCTAGGCGCGCCTAAAGAAGTTTTCACTTCAAAAAACATAAACAAGCTAATTGGGAACCACCTTCTTTTTGGAAATGTGTTAAAAATAATAAGAACAACGTATGATATCAACACAACGATAAATAACAAATATAAAAGCGATATATTATAAAAATAAGAACGACACATGGTCACAGATAAGAAAATAGTTACTGACATGGTGTCCAAGGCAGAGCAGAAGGCATCTAAACTTACGAAGTAACTATTTTATAATCTATGTGTAAACTGCTGCAGCCGTCGTGTTCAGCGGGAGCGTGGCCCACGTGCGCTAGCTCGCTACCTAATACAATTGCGATGTGAACCGCCCGCTGTGCACTACCTACACAGTGTAACTACTACATAGTTACACGGGTTACACGGAACCTGTACTACGCTCGACAAATATTTCAATTATGATAGACAGACAGAAAACATTTGAATTGGGATGATGACAGACAGAAACACTTTATTATACACACATGTAAAGTTTAAAAAATAAAATACTTTTAACTATTGACATGAATGGCGACCTTATCTCTAATAGCGATTTCTTCCAGACAATGACTGGGACTGAGATGACTGGGTCAAAAATATACCATTCTAATTAGTTAGTGGTAGAACACAATCTAAAAAATAAGACTGACACATGTTCTAGTCGAGGTAGAAGGCATCTAAACTGCAGCAGCCGTTATGTCCGTCGCGAGTGTGGCTCACGTCCACTCGCTCGCTACCTAATACAATTCCGCTGCGACCGCCCGCTGTCCGCTACCTACACAGCTGTAGTAGTTACATAGGCTACACGGAACTGGTACTATGCTCGGGAAACATTGCAATTGAGATGACGACTGAGTCAAAAAATACCATTTTAATTATTAGTCCGTCAGGTATATAATAGAAAAATATGACGTATTTACGTATTTAGAAAATATAAAAACATACAAAACTCGCCAAATATTTTATTTTTGATTTAATTGATTGACCGGATCAAACTTCCGGAGTGGCTGTGACGTCACATCTACTAAAAAATCGAATATAGACGTGACGTCATTTGAAACTACAATGGAATATTTCTTCGTCATATTTTGTTTGTGAATCACAGCTCTACCATTAGCTTTAACGGTAAAAGAAAACATCAAGTGGAAATTGACAGGCTTCAAAGATATCTTTACATAGGTCATAACAGATCATAGATAGAGAAGGACATCTTAGAAGTTAGGCTTGGTCAGCATGGTAAATGGTCTTGACTGTTTTCTGATCCTGAAGTTTCTCAATTCCAGCACGGAAAGATATCGTGGAGCATGAAAACTAATGTGGTTGTTACACGTTTATAATTATATCACAGGTAACTCAAGTGTGATAATTCACGTGTGAGATGATCCAGTCTTACAGTTTCAGCTCTCAGCTTGCAGCTGCCTTATTCAAAGAAAGTGCACGCACGTGATTGGCTGACTGCTGCTCGTTTGGTAAACTGGCGCAACCAAACTTAAGCCGAACTGGATTGACTATATGGTACGTGATTTACCCGTGAATTAATTAAATATATCGGGGTTAGTTTACGTTTTGTGCTATGGCGGGTCCTTTCCGTTTACTAGAGGCATTCCACATGACACTGTGTAGCTCAGGTTCACTTAGATTGTCTAGAAATGGGCCGCTGAGTGCGGACAAAACTTAAGTGAGACTGGACCGATCAGATCACACGTACATTAGTTAATATTGAAGACTAGCTGTGCCCCGCGGTTTTACCCGTGTAGTTCCCGTTTCCGTCATTTTCCCGGGACAAACTTAATTTATGTGTTCTTCCAGACTATAATCTAACTGTTTTCCAAATTTCAGTCAGATCCGTTCATACGTTACGGCGTGATTGAGCAATAAACAGCCAAACATTGACATCTTACTAATATTATAAATGTAACTTTGGATGATAGTTGCTCGATCCCGTCAAAACGTTTGCACGGATCGGGCTGAAATTTGTAACACAGTTTTTTTTTTTTTTTTAACTTTTATAGGTTTACACTGGATAAACACTTAGGCTAGTTTTTATCCCGTGAAAATAATGAGAAAACATGGGTAAAATTGCTGGGCGCTGCTTGTTTACAATATTAGTAGGATTGTTAACGCTTTTTGCTCCAGTCTGCCCTTTCCGTTTACTAGATGCATTCCACATGGCCCTGTACAGCTCTGTCCATTTAGATCGTCTAGGAATAGGTCCACTCAGTGTGATGCTCCGTGAGAACCTTGCCGGAGACGGTCTGCTGTAAATTGGATTGTTTCGGTAATCCACTCGCGCTTGTTACGCGAGCAGGTGGGACGCGACTCGCGAGAACTCGGATGTTACTCTAGTCTATGTTTTATTTGCTTCATAGCAACGTTATTGTCCAGTAATATTGAATATTTAAAACCCTAATCTGCGGAAAAACTCCTAGTGAGCTGAATTGCTGTATACATTTTTATTTCGGCGTTGTAATGTAATGTACATAATCGACAAAAACGGTTAATTGTACAGAAAAGTGTGGAAGGCATTTTTGTGGATAATTTTATGAGGAATAATTTTATTGACCTCAGAGCAATAGATTGCGAGATATTTGCAAACAACTGAATTTCGAAATATTTTGTCCGTTATTATTTTTTCAGCCGGCACGATATCAATGTCGATTTTTCAGATGTAAGGTATATTACAACGCCGTAATAAAACTAATAAACGTATTTTCAAAAAATCTGCTCACTTGGAGTTTCTCCGCAGATAAAACATTAAATGACTGAATTATTACAAAGTCGGCTAGAAAATAAGATGAAAATGAATAAAAGTAGCCAAGTGCGAGTTAGACTAGCCCATGAATTGTTCCACAGCAGCAAGTAGCATAATATAAAAATTCTTGTAGTTCGTTGTAACTTCGATCGATGTTTTCAGAATAAGTACTGTATTTATGACGATTACAAAAAAAACTACTTGCTAGATCTTGTTCGAACCAATTTTTGGTGGAAGTTTGCTCAGTAATGTACATCATACATCTTTTTTAGTTTTGTCCTTTTCTTATTTTAGAAGTTACAAGGGGCCCGGGGGACACATTTTACCACTTTGGAAGAGAGTCTCGCGCAAAAACTATTCAGTTTAGAAAAAAAAATGTTAGAAACCGCAATATAATTTTTAGATTTTTAAAGACTCCATAGATATTACGTGTGGGAAAACGTAAGATTTTGATGAAAAAAAAAAAATAAGTATGGGGCACCCCCAAAATGAATTGCTTTTTTTCTATTTTTATGTGATAATCTTACTGCGGTTCACAGAATACATCTACTTACCAAGTTTCGACAGTATAGTTCCTATAGTTTCGGAAAAAAATGGCTGTGACATACGAACGAACAGACAGACATGACGAATCTGCATTCTGTCATTTAGCTACGGAACCCTAAAAATGTTGCAAAGAAAATGTTAAGTAGGTAAATGTAAATCCCAGTAGGGATTATTGGTAACAGCAACAATATTTTTTGTGTTGCGTCCTTTTTCTAGGCAAGCCAATTTGTTTATTGTAAAGCTGTTTTCGTACCTACATATATGTATGCATTAATATTTTTTAAATATTATGAAATTAATTATTATTTCCTTGCTTTTTAAAGTTTCGTCCCAAGTTAAATTCTAGGGTCTCTCTCAAATTCAATTAATTTATTCATAATAATAATAATAAAAGCCTTTATTAACAATCTTATATGTTACATTTCATCTTATTACTATTTATGTACTAACTACTAAAATACAACTTGGTTGTGTATGAAAGCAACGTAATTATATTTTATTTATATTAGACACCGGTTTCGTGATTGTCTTGCTCTTTGGCATAGGCCTCCCCAAATGTCCTCCACAATGATCTGTCCCTTGCTATTCTCGTCCAGCATGGTCCTGCTACCTCTTTAATATCATCCTCCCATCTTCGATACTGCCTGCCTTTACTCCTCTTTTTGTATCTAGGGCACCATTCTGTTACTTCATTTGTCCACTTTTCAGTCTTATTCCTTGTCAAGTGTCCTGCCCACTTCCATTTCAGTTGTTTAACTTGATATTTTATATCTATAATCTTGGTTTGTTTTCTTATTGTTTTTAAACTAATTTTGTCTTTTAATTTTATGTTGAGTATGCTTCTTTCCATTCGGTGTTGACAAGTTTCTAGTGATTTGATATTTTTCTTTGTACAACTCCATGTCTGACATCCATAGGTGATGCTTGGTAAAATGTATGTGTTAAATACTTTCTTTTTAGCCTCTATTGGTATATCTGAGTTTTTCATAACGTCTTTTAGAGCCCAGTATCTCTTCCATCCTAGATTTATTCTATTTTGAATTTCTTTTGTTGTAGTCTCAGTTGGAGATATTATTTGACCTAAGTATGTATATTCGTTAACATATCCTAGTTCAGCGGCATTTTCAGGTTTAATGGGAGTTTTGATATAATTTGTCATTAACTTAGTTTTACTGGTATTTATTGATAGTCCTACCTTTTCGCTTTCACTTATCAGTTGTTCAATCATAATCTTCAGAACGTTTGGATCACCACATATTAATACAAGATCATCTGCAAATCTTAGATTGTTTAGTAATACTCCATTAACATTTATACCATATTCCTTCCACTCCAGTTGTCGAAATATATGTTCCAGTGTTGCCAAGAACAGTTTGGGTGATAAGGGATCTCCCTGTCTAACTCCTTTTCTGACGGGGAAACAATCTCCTACTTTTTCTGTGCGTACTTTGGCTGTCATATTTGTGTATATGTTTTTTATTATATTAATGTATTTACTGTGGACCCGTTGCGCGGTAAGAGCTTCCCATATTTTTTCATGTTTCAGCGAATCAAACGCTTTATTATAGTCTATAAATGCTAAATAGTACTTCATTCTATATTCATTGCATTTTTGGATCATTTGTTTAATGGTATGGATGTGGTCGATGGTTGAAAACCCACTACGAAATCCTGCCTGTTCTTTTGGCTGATTCTCGTCTATCGTCTTTGTTATCCGGTCCAGTATAATCTTGGAGAAAATTTTGTAGACATTTGACATAAGCGAAATGGGTCTGTAGTTCGATATATCATCTGTTCTCCCTTTCTTGTGAAGTAGGGTTATTGTAGATGTGGTCCATTGAAGAGGTATATATTCAGTTTTTATAATTTCGTTAAACAGGTTTGTTAGTGTGTCCAAAACAGTTTCTGATATACCTTTTAAAAGTTCATTAGAGATGTTATCTTCACCGGGTGATTTTCCTTTTTTCTGTGTTTTGATGGCTTTAGTAATCTCATCTTTCAATATAATAGGAACTGGATCTTCTTTTGTATTCACAATTGTTTCGTTACTTTTAATTGATGTACTTGGTTCGTCATGATAGAGATCACGATAGAAGTCAGTTGCTGTATTTAATATTTCGCTTCTTTTTGATTTGTGTTTTTGAGATTTGTGATGTGTTACATTTACAATCCAGTTTGTGTGGTCTTGGAGTTCCTTCCACGCACTCTTGATTCCACCTAATTTGGCTATGTTTAGTTGTATTAACTTGGTTTTTAGGGTATTTTTGTACTTTCTAAGTTCGGTGTTTATTTTCTTACTTATTGCTGTTATGTTTTGTCTATTATTACTTCTGTTCTTAAATAAGACTGATCTTTGTTTTATTAATTCTCTTACCTCTGATCCCATTTTATCTTTAACTGGTTTGTCTGTTTCTAGTATGTTATTGGTTCTTTTTATTTCTTTTTCTAAAGTATCATAGTTTTCTTGGACTGTTCTTAGTTCGCTTATTGGTAATAATTGAGTTTTTAGGGACTCAAGAATATGGCTTGGTAGTGGTAGTGTAATTGGTTGCTTAGTATTTTGTATATATTTTCTAGAGTTTTTAGGCTCCATTAGGTGTAACTGACCTCGGAGTAATCTGTGATCAGTAAAATAGTTAAAATTGTTGAGGACGTCCACGTTTAAGAAAAGCTTCGGTTTATTTGTAGTTATGAAATCGACCTCATTTCTTACTTTGCCATTGGGAGATTCCCACGTCCACTTCCTTTTTTGCTTTCTTTTATAAAAAAAAATAATTTTATTCATACGAGTATACAGTTAAGGACGTGGTCCTTAACTGTGGGCCTCATAACAAAGCTCAAAGTCACACAGCGAGCTATGGAGCGAGCTATGCTCGGAGTCTCTTTGCGCGACAGAATCCGTAATGAGGATATTCGCAAAAGAACGAAAGTAGCTGAGATAGCTCGAAAAGTAGCTAAGTTGAAGTGGCAATGGGCAGGCCACATCGCTCGTAGAACTGACAACCGATGGGGAAGAAAGGTTCTCGAGTGGCGATCACGAACCGGAAGACACAGTGTTGGACGGCCTCCCACTAGATGGACAGATGACCTCACAAAGGTCGCTGGAAACCACTGGTTGCAGGTTGCGCAGGACCGTTTGTGTTTGTTGTGGAAATCGGGGGGAGGCCTATGTTCAACAGTGGACGTCTTGCGGATGATGATGATCATAGGATACCTCCAGTTATCACTTTCTAGCATCACATAGTAGGTAGGTACACAATTGAAAACTTATCTTTACGTATGCTGATGATGTCTTCCCGCCAATTTCGGCTATGGCGACTGCTTCTAATTTTTTAAATCATTTTAGCGTGGTTGGTGCTTTGGTTGGGTCTCAGATGGCTTAAATATCCTTTTCTTGTATTTTTTTGTTGTTGTGAAATATCTTTACGTAAGTAATACAAATGCCAATACGAAAACTATTTTTTAAAATTATATTTTGTTAACTATACCGTGTTGGTATTTCTTAGTCATCGTGAATGCGGTCCTTGTTTACAGAATCCTTGGCCTTTGTGTTCAACAATTGTTCCGTAATAAACCTACTTGCTTCGGTACATAAAGTTTTTTATCCTGATATCCGTTCGCGAGCATCAAAGGGCGCGATAAAGCTGTTAGTTTATATTTCGGTCCTCTTCGTTGTTGTCGCTGTAAGCCCGCTCGCGGCCGTTTTAAAGGCTTTTACATTTGTTTACGAACCAACTGTCGAGTTTTATTTACTTACAATATTCCAATTTTGAATATTTTGGCGGGCTACTGTTATTTACTATTTAAAAAAATAATTAACCACTAGCGACCCGCCCGGGCTTCGCACGGGTACAATGTTGATATTAAATAAGCAACTAACTAAACTAAACTAAAATAACCTAACTATGAAACTGAAAGCGTGACGCTAGAATTCAATTCACAGCCCACTAACAATTTGTCTAGCAACCTCTATTATGAAACGGTGTCGTTTTCGAGTGAAATCAGACGTGCTAGCCTCTAAGCGACCACAGGTTAAAGGTAAAATATTAACGTCAATTATACCACCAAACACACATGTTTTGGCTTTTCGCCATTGTGAATCACGGCACTATTTCCTTGTACGAAGGATATATTCAAGCACAGAAGTAGTTTCCCAAGAAACAGAAAAATATAAAAACGTAATTTTCTAAATACGTATTACGACGAATAACAGTATTGTCGTGTACATTATTCCTTTTATGAGCTGTTAGATATAATACCGGGAAAGTGTATTCACGTATATCTAGAGAAATTGGTATTTATTTGTTAAATAAAAATGTTTGCTTCTTGCTATCTCTATTACAAAATAAATAGAAAGGAAGTGATTTTCTCTCGGTCGGTGATTACGCGATGAGCCGTGGTGCTTATGTCTGGGGGTTTTTATGCTTCATATTTGTGATTATATTATGATTTTAAAATTAATTCGAAAGTTTTGATGTTTGAATGTTTTTTGCTCAGTTGCATGGGAACCGCCAGTGGCAGCGGTCGTCTTGAAATTTGGAACACAGTTAGAATATAGCCCAGAATAGCACATATGTTATCAATTGAGTAAAATTAAACCAATTAAATAAATGTAAGAATTTATATTGACAACTGTTCGATCTTTCTCATATAAAATTTCAAAAAGGAATGCCAGTGACCGGCTTAGTTCCACTTACTTATATCACCAACCCCTTCAAAACTCTTTTTGAGATGGCGGGTAGAAGTAGATGGTTCCACACCGGCGCCCTCTATACTAATTTTTACTAGTCATATCCATTCCTTTAAAGAATCAGATACTTGTTCTTTTATATGACACATATGTAGACTCAAATCCCGGTATTAAATATAATACTATAAGTGAAATATACTACAAGCAAATACAGGTGACAACACATAGGTGTCTGATCATTACAGGAAAATTACAGGAAAGGAAACTACGAGGGAAAAACCGCGGGACGCTGCTAGTTTTGAAAACGCATCTTTGACGGTCATGCGCTGTGGTCATCACAGGGACAGATTAGACAGTTTATCTGTTTGCCCAGATAATTTAATTGACCACAAATTACTTTGTGACGGCAGAATAATAAAACATTTATCTTAGTCATGTACGTGAAAAGAGACATTTAATATTCTTCATCTTCACAAAATGTTCTTTGTCAATTTACTGTTATTAAAAAAATAACGTAGATATAGTACCGTTGCCCCGTCTCCGATGAGTATACGAATAAAATATATAAATGGGAGCATTGACTCGCGGCTTGTAATCAAATAAGTGTAAAATACCGCGGCGAGGACGATAAATAACACAGGAATGTAATGAAATTGACCAATTTGCGCAAATTACACGATTAAACGGAGGCAGATGTATTGCTTTCAGATAGACGGTAACTCATATCAGCGAAACAAGAGTGAGTGCAACCAGAAGACTATAAAAGACACACATATAGTTGATGTCCTCCTTGATGTACCTATTGTCAACGGCGATCATCATCATATCAGCCGAAGGACGTCCACTGCTGAACGAAGGCCTCCCCCAAGGATCTCCACAAAGTCCGGTCTTGCGCCACCCGCATCCAACGATTCCCGGCGACCTTCACCAGATCGTCGGTCCATCTTGTGGGAGGCCTGCCAACGCTGCGTTTTCCGGTACGTGGTCGCCACTCAAGAACGGCGATCATGGGTAGTTTCTATTATGAGGTTTTAGACGGCTAAAACCGAGCTTAGTTTTGAAAGTTCTAATGCATGGCGCACAGTATGATAGACCTATATTGTGTAGTACAGTACAGTTGTAGGTGTAAGAAGGCTTAGGTCTTTCTGATGAGCATTTTGCGTTTTCGAAAGATTTTCTCGCAGTGTTTTCCTTCACCTTTAGAGCCAATGGTAATGAGAATCTTTTATATGCTGAGCTTTCTTTCTCGGCTTTCAAGACGTTCTCGTCGTGTTGTATGGTATATTGACGATCGCAACCCGGTGCTGAAACCAGTTTTAAAGGTAGCTAAAATCAATAGTCCGCGATGATAGATCGGTCCCAGTAGAGCAACGCACGACCATTTTTCAGAACTGGCAAAGGTTCATAATTGTAGTACGGCACCTCGGACTCGACAAGGCCGTGTCGAAGAGCAAGACTAGAGTTCATTTGATGCTAAATGACAATGCGGTCTACGATGGAGCGTGTTTATCTAAACCGATAGACTATATAGTAGGGGATATTTCATACCGTCTTACCCCATTTCGCACAATTTTCGTAAAAAGGAGCAGATCCGAAGTTTTTTCATTTCTCATAGGCGGAAAGTAGTGTTGTTTTAATCTGATTTTTGGGTTGAAATGGGTTGAAAATGCTGTTTCCCTCCATAGAGAGGGAAAAACTCATACAAAGGGCCGGAATGAACTTTAAAACTAGAACTACTGTCAGACGTGAAGAGCTTATGTAAAAAAAATGTTTGTCTGTAAAGTCGGTTTACTGACGATAGAACGTGACAACGTCTTAAGAAAATACTGAAGGAATGGTAGCATTTTTCAAAAGAAAATTTCAATTTCATTTGTTTAATAGATTTGTATGTAAAAAGTAATCAGTAGAATATAGTCATTTTCAGTCAAAACAATGCAAAAAAGCTTTTAGATGCCGGGGATCGAACCCGGGGCATTTCACATGCAAAGCGAACGCTCTACCACTGAGCTACATCCCCGCTTGAACTACTGGTCGAAATAATTAATACAACTGTAACAAACATGCGGCGAGGTAACGACCGACGGTAACGACAGGCGGTAACGGTACATGACGTCATGTTTTGTGGGCGTGCAGCCGGCTTCATCGAATTATAAGACGTTATCACGTCAAAAACTAAAAAAAATGCTGCAACCATGTGAGTTTCTAAACAGCCAGTGTGAACTTAGCGCAAACTTCTTGGAGCGGAATAAGCCGCAACAATTACGCGGTGAGTTCCAAATTTAGAATTTAAAAAGTCGACATAATTTGTCGGGATACTAATCTGTTATGGTGTTATGTATCTGTGACGGAATTCAAAAAAATTGGTAATTATCTTTTATACTAAGATTTGAATATTAACAAACGGGGTGAGCTAAATAAAACCGTTTAAAAATGAGTTCAAGCGATTCTAAAATTTTGACAGCAGAATCAAATTGCGTTATCGTAAATCTTTTGCCAGAAATCTCAAAAGAAAGATATAGAAACACATACAATGATTTTATGAAATGGCGAGCAGAGAAGAATATACAATTAATTTTAAATAGGTAAGTACTACTAAGGGTGTAAGGGGTGTACTAAGGGGTGTAAGGGGGAAGCGCTTAACATCTAGTTTCCCCAAATGTCAACCTCTCCTGCGCGCGGTACACCCTGCTGCCGACTAACGAGGCTCTGACGACCGAACCAATGGCGGTATATCCATTTAAAAGCCAGTCCTAAATTGACCTGGCCGGTGACGGGCAGCGGCGTCATCGGTGCAAAGGACTGGCTCCGCGGTCACCAACCCGCCTGCCAAGCGTGGTGACTATGGCAAATACCCCCCCATATGATGGTCACAACAAAGAAACGGCCCCTAGTCCCCGGCGGCTCCGTTATTCCAGGCGCTGGTGGCAGCCTTCAGTGTTGGACGGCCTCCCACTAGATGGACAGATGACCTCACGAAGGTCGCTGGAAACCGCTGGTTGCAGGTTGCGCAGGACCGTTCGTTGTGGAAATCTAGGGGGGAGGCCTATGTCCAGCAGTGGACGTCTTACGGCTGATGATGATGATGAAGTACTACTAATAATGTTATATATTATCAATAAATAGTGTAGATAAACAACTATTTTTATTTTCCTCATATTCGAAATGAAAAGTAGAGTGTTTAACACGGGTAAAAGAATCAATTTATACTCGGACTATAGCCACGCTCGCTGCACTCGGGTGTCTAAATACCTCGGGAATTGATTATTTCGACCCTCGGTTAACAATCTACTATTCTTCCCGTATTACTATAATTTATCTCTGAACTGTAATAATCCAGCGACATCGGAGAAGTTCCTCCACAGTTACACATAATAAGTTTAATTGCGTGCCTCTGCCGATCTCAGAGTTACCAGAATATGAATTATTAAAGTGGTCGGTTCTACCGAAATTGAGACTCATTGAAATTTTAATTGGTGGATTAATATTTGGGTTACGGCTCCGTAGTTTGAGTCGCTTTATTGGATTAAATTGAATAGTTGTTTGCTTAATTTAATGCGAAGGGTAAACTTAGTACTCGGGGTATTATATGCTCAGTGGACTTATTTACCGCAGCGTACTTTTTTAAACATTTTTTAAGTGAAAAAGTTTTTGGGCTTTTTGGGCATTTTTTAAAATTCTTCAGCTCTTTTTGGCCCATGTGTACGGAAAGGCAGAACATCTTCACAATGATTGAACGACTTGTCTATCATTAAAGTTTGAAAATGGCAAGGCAAGGGGGATATTAGTTCGTACAGCTCCAGTTCACACTCACCAAATTGTAACCTGTACAAACACCGAGACTTTATGCCTCCGATACAGGCAATTTTTTTGCGGTCGACTAGCGCCTTGTTTATAATGAAATTGAAATTGCGGGCGTTTTTCTCATTTCTGTGGATGTTTATCAACCATAACGAATTACACCAAAGATATTTAAACAATAAGATTGTTTAAAAAATGTTAATAAGATTATTAAAACTAAAACATAATTATATAAATTACATACTCACAAACATACTTCAAAAGACATCAGGATGCAGATTTAAAAAACAACTACATCGTCCAGTAACTTTGTCGCCTGAAAGTACCTATGGAGTATAACCGCCAAAATTTGAAAAATAATCGATTTTTTTCGCGGTTTTTTGGATTTTTGACAAAGTTGCGTTCGGCGCTCGAGGTCACAAACTTGGATTTTAATCATTAGGCCAACATCATAAACAAGTCTGCAAAAAATCAGATCTACCGGATTTAACGCATACTGGTAATGTATAAAGTTACTGGACTACAACAGAACAACAAAAAATAAAACATCTTCGATCTTCGGGAAGATTTCGCTTTTAGCGATAAGATCGCCTTTTGTGCCCATAACCTGTGTTGTTTTAAATGTTACTTATGCTCAACTTTGTTTGTGGTGCACATATTATGTTTTGTTTGTAAAAAATGCTTATGTATTAACGCAGAGATAATAAATAGAAAGAAATTTTAATGTTTTATTTTATTAGTCTTTTGTTCTTTCTCTATTTCTAACTGGTAGGTATCTTACTATCTACTACTATCTCGATGTAGGTATGTGTATCTGTAGGACACCGTTATCCAGAGCCGAATTTAAGGGAATGCTTCAAAATATAGGCTCCAAAAATAAAAATGTTTCAAGTTCTGACGAGTACACTTTAGTACACAACTTATCGTTTGATTTTTTTTGCTGTTTTTCTTGTAACATATTATGTGTGTAATTTTATAAGAATCTACTTGGAATGAAAACTAACATGTACCAATGTACCTATCCTATTAATATTATAAATGTCAATGTTTTGATATTTTGATGTTTTTTTGCTCAATCACATCGTAACGTATGAACGGATAGGGTTAAAATTTTGAACACAGTTTGACTATAGTCTGGAAGAACACACATACTACTTTTTATTCAAAAAAAAACACGGGAACGGGAACTACGCGGGTAAAACCGCAGGATGCCGCTATTTCAACTATTTTACTATTAATTCTTGGGTATAAATTACTATATATTATAAATTTACCATAGTAGGTCTAGATCGATTTTAGTTCCAGTGATGTGTCAAACAAGTAGTGAATCCGCGCGTGCACGACGTCTTGAAAAAACTGCTGAACGCGGCTGAAACCTAAGTCGAACTGGACCCACCATATCACACCTGAGATACCCCTTCAACTAATTTAACAACAGCAGCGTGGCTGAAACTTAAAACGGTCAGTATATCACTCGTGATCGCGTTACCCGCGAATTTATTTAAAAATAATTCATTCTGTTTTACAATAAATAAATTGCGCGACCGGAGATCGCGACCGAAGACCACGACCGGAGACCGCGACCGGAGACCGCGATCGGAGACTGCGACCAGAAACCAGGACAGGCACTTGACATTATAGAATTTTATGGGCGCCAGTTCGCGCCGAGACCGCGACAGGAGATCGAGACACGACACGTGTCGGCGCGAATTGGCGCCTATACAAAGCTATATTGTCAAGAGCCTGTCGCGGTCTCGTGTCGCAGTCTCAGCGCGAACCGCTACCTTAAGTATTGATCTCTTCTTCATTAATTTTGTACAATAACCGCCACCTTTATGAAGTTTTAAAACTTAAATATTCTACATAGGTTCCTATGTCCTCGCAAAACTAAAAGATAAATAAAATACTGATTTCGTATTTTTTACTATCTTTTTAAACCGATTTCAAAAAAAGGAGGAAGTTCTCAATTTGTTTGTATGTTTTTTTGTATAAGTATAGGGTACACGATAGCTCCAATTGTGACTCAATTTCGACGGTCCTTTTTTCTTTGGGAAAGCATACTCGTAGTTTAGGTTTACCATATAGATTGATTTTATTGAAATCGGTGCGACGGTTTTTGAAATCTGAATCAAAACCTAAAATTTACTTTCATTATAAACAACTTACTTTAAGAGGAGTGGGTACAACATGGTTATTTGACATGATTTTTGTCTTATCCATATTTTAAGACCCACTTTTTCAGAGGCTCTACTGAGGTCATTTAGCATTCTGCCGAGGTCGTCCAGGGTTTCAGCCATGACCACGATATCATCGGCAAAACGGAGGTTGGTCATGTACTCACCATTTATGTTGATGCCGAGTCCGTTCCAGTCCAGAAGTTTGAAGACGTCTTCCAGTGCGGCGGTAAACAGTTTCGGGGATATGACATCCCCCTGTCTCACACCTCGTTGCAGCTGGATCGGTTTCGAATTCTGGTCCTGAAGACGAACTGACATGGTGGCGTTTTCGTACAGGCACCTTAGCACCTCAATATACCGATAGTCAATTTGGCACCGCTGGAGCGACTGAAGCATAGCCCAGGTCTCGATCGAATCGAAGGCTTTCTCATAGTCCACAAACGCCAAACATAGGGGCTGGTTATACTCTTCGGTCTTCTGTATAACCTGCCGTAGCGTATGTATGTGGTCTATGGTGCTAAAGCCTTTTCGGAAACCGGCTTGTTCGGGCGGTTGGAAGTCGTCAAACCTGCGTGCGAGACGGTTCGATATGACTCTCGAGAACAGTTTATAAACGTGACTCAGAAGCGTGATGGGCCTGTAGTTCTTCAAAAGGGTCTTGTCACCCTTCTTAAAGAAGAGTATCACCACGCCTCTGTGCCATGCCTTCGGCGTTTTGCCTTCGAGAATGACGGAATTAAATAGCTTTTGTAGAGTCCTTAGCATAGGCGAACCTGCCGCTTTCAGGAGCTCAGCTGTAATGCCGTCATCACCCGGCGCCTTGTTATTCTTTAGCTGTTTGAGAGCCATTCTAATCTCGTACAGGCTAACGTCCGGGATATCTTCGGTGTAACGAGTGTACGCTCGAGGTTGTTGACGAATACGTTTACCTAGGACAAACAGTCCAATTAGGTAGATCCAACTTCGAGAAAGAGGTCACTCGTCGAATCCGACTCGGCTGGGCAGCGTTCGGGAAACTACGTAATATCTTCTCGTCCAAACTACCGCAGTGTCTCAAGACGAAAGTCTTTGACCAGTGTGTGTTGCCAGCGATGACATACGGAACAGAGACGTGGTCGCTTACTATGGGCCTCATAAGAAGGCTCAAAGTCACCCAAAGGGCAATGGAAAGGGCTATGCTCGGAGTTTCCCTGCGTGATAGAATCAGAAATGAGGAAATCCGCAGGAGAACCAAGGTAACCGACATAGCTCAACGAGTTGCTAAACTTAAGTGGCAGTGGGCAGGGCACATAGCTCGCAGAACCGATGGCCGTTGGGGCGGAAAGGTTCTCGAGTGGCGACCGCGTACCGGAAGACGCAGCGTTGGCAGGCCCCCCACAAGATGGACCGATGATCTGGTAAAGGTCGCCGGAAATCGTTGGATGCGGGCAGCGCAGGACAGATCTTTGTGGAAATCATTGGGGGAGGCCTTTATCCTGCAGTGGACGTCTTTCGGCTGATATGATGATGATGATGATAAACAACTTAGTGTAATGGCTTCTTATGAAATTTGGTCGAATGTCTGAATTTAATTTAAAACCGGTTTTGTTTTTTATGAGCAAATAAATTATTAGTACCATTTTCCATTACTAATACAATCCCGGGACCATTCCGGCATCCCGGTATTAACTGTAGATAATCCCGAAATTCCGGGATTGGAAATATCGACCGGGATCGAATCCTCTAGACAAGAGCTATGAAAGATAACACTTCCTCAACCATACTCGCTAAGCGATTAGAACACGCCGAGAGAGCAACTAGCGGTCATTTCTCTACAATGCGGATTTGAAAATGCGAGTGATGCGAGTAATCGCTCGCCTCACTGGCACACTCGCCTATAGCGGAGCTACACAGCAATTCCAGCTGTACTCGTTACTCGTTCATCGTTGCCGGTGAGACAACTGCCTAAGTCCAGCCCTGCCGATACCCATTGAATAAGTAGGTGTATCCCGCAGTAGTTAGCGAACGTTACAACTTGATTAAGCGGGCATAAGTTGATTAGTTCCGAGTAAACTTGGTTAACACGCGTTACGAGTGATTGATTGATAACCGACCGATTACCGCGGCCCGCAAGGTAACCGAACTAGGTAAACTTGCTCCTGCTAGTAGTATACCTACGTCCAAATTGGTAATACATACGTGTACGTAACTGTTATGTATTAAAGATATGGTATCAATGTTAGTGTCTTCGAATAGAGAGTAGATCGGTTTCTTCTAGTTAAGTAGGTACGTTCCGCGCCTACGGCCCAATTTTCACGGAGCGGATTCCAACCGCGCCTGCGTGAGGGCGCGGCACCGCGGCGGGCGACGGTTTTGTTTTAATACTCACGAGACCGCAGGTTTTCGCGGTTTCTACTGCGGAAAGCTACTGCGCAAGAACCGCGCGCAGCCACGCGGGCGCCGCGCGGCTGCCGCAGCCGCCGCGGCCGTAAACCGCGTCGTGAGTTTTGAATTCAATTTTACATACAAATCCGCCGCGCCCGCACGCGGGCGCGGTTGGCAACCGCTCCGTGAAAACCGGCTCGTAGACCGCATCGGGCGAGATGGTGGTCAAGTGTATATATAATAGTTAAAGATTGGGTAACCAAGTCTATAATAGTTAAAAATCAACGATGAACGTATGGACATGAATGTCACACTTTTAAAAGACTATATATATATAGATATAGACTACAGGCCCGTGAACAAAATTTACGGGTCAAATGAACCAGCAGGAGACCTATGTAGGATGATAGACGGGTACAAAATAATAAGATTCAGCACTATGCCGTCACTTGTAAGCTGTCCAACTGAGTGCAGGTGAGAATTTAAAAGTGCAAGTAGAGTGGGTACATTTTGGTCATTTGTTTCTGTACGGCATTCTTACCATCCAATAGATCCATGAAAAATAATGAGAAAACGCGTAGTGCCGTACAAAAATAGTGGTCCACGAAGTCGGAAACATTATTGATAATCCGGAAATTTTAAGGGAAAATTTGGTCATTTGATACAGTACGGCATCTATTCCATACAGTTGCAATACCTCTTCTAACCCATTATTCCGCAACGCCGTACAAAAATAATGGTCCAAGAGGAAATGATCTGGGGTTTAACTTCCTCTTTTCAGTGATCCGGAGGGGTGATTTGACACAGCGTAAAATTAATTTATTCCGAAAGTATTTTGTGCATAGATAAAAATTTTATACGTGCCGTACATTTTTGTTAGTCCAATAGTCAATGTAAATGGCAATAAACCTCCAGAACATTGCATATGACGAAATGTACTTTAGGGTGATAGTTGGTACGATTTTTTAACGGCATTCTGATAATTTATTTGAATTTAATATACGTCTAACAAAAGTTAATGCCGTACAAATCTGAAAGTTCATATTAAAGGCCCGTAAAAATAGAAATTAACTTTTAAATTTTCGATCCAAATTTATTTTCTATAAGGTGTATGATCACTTACTGAGCATAAAATCGCGAAATGTTGACAGATTCAGGTGGATCTTTAAGCGTCATCTTGAAAAAACGTTGTCTCGGGCACTATGTACTTTAGGGCAAAAATTATTGAAGTCATTATTGTAGAAAATATAATTTTACACCTTTTGTTGCCCAAAACTTATTTGTTAAAAGTACCTACCGTTTACGGCTCATTTAGTGAACCGGGCTTTCTATCGCCGATATGCCGATAACTCTTGAGATATTTAGATAAATAAGACGCATCAATCCATGTTTAAAGACCAGTTTATTCTCTACAACTTTTGCCAAAATTGTTTTTTTAAAGTCTGTGCTTTTTGAGTTATAAGAAGTTTAATGTTGGACGCATCACTATATTGCCATAGCTAGCATACACCTCATCTGCATGAAAAACCTGATCTATTTATTTACTTATTCTTTATCAAAGTTTTCATCGTCTAATAACCCACCACAAACAAAACTATTGTTTATTTTAATACGATTTATAATATTTTTGGCGGAATAACAGTTTTTGAACGTCTTATAAATCAAAACGTATGGACATTACAAAAAAAAGCGCTTTACTAAAGTTGTAGAAAATAAACTGATCTTTAAGAATAGTTCAATACGTTTTATTGATTAATCAAATATTTCAAGAGTTATCGGCCGTGATAGAAAAATCGGTATTTTAAATGGGTCATAAATCGCTAACGGTACGTTTCACAAAAAAGTTTTCTCAGCACAAAAAGTGTAAAATTTAATTTTTTACAATAGTTAGCTCAATAATTTTTGCCCTAAAGTACATAGTTTCTGAGTTTCCAAGTTTCTAACTAAGTGGTACATATTTTGTTTGATTAAGGGTTAAAATGTACGGCATTATTTTTTTCAAATTTATTTACTTGAATACTATTTAAAACAATGATAATATGTTGAACTTTGCTATAGTTCATTAATCTATGGTTATTCAAATAAATGAAAACTTGCATGTTTTGTATTCCTCTGTAACTTTTTTTAGAATACTTTCTTTTGTACGGCATTATTATACAACAATAGTTTTTAGCAATGTCATGTAGAAAAATAAGGTGCCGTACAGGATCAAATGACCTACTACTACTAAATGACTACTATATAATATACTACCTTTATAAATGAAGTATACGATGAAATTAAGGTAATTATCGATAAACATTCAAATGAACAGTAATTTTTAGACGGCATTATTTTTGATTGTTCGTTTGAGTGCTAGATAATCATTTGGAACCGATGCCGTACTTTTTCAAATCACCCCTCCGGATCACTGAAAAGAGGAAGTTGAACCCCAGATCATTTCCTCTTGGACCATTATTTTTGTACGGCGTTGCGGAATAATGGGTTAGAAGAGGTATTGCAACTGTATGGAATCGATGCCGTACTGTATCAAATGACCAAATTTTCCCTTAAAATTTCCGGATTATCAATAATGTTTCCGACTTCGTGGACCACTATTTTTGTACGGCACTACGCGTTTTCTCATTATTTTTCATGGATCTATTGGATGGTAAGAATGCCGTACAGAAACAAATGACCAAAATGTACCCACTCTACTTGCACTTTTGAATTCTCACCTGCACTCAGTTGGACAGCTTACAAGTGACGGCATAGTGCTGAATCTTATTATTTTGTACCCGTCTATCATCCTATATAGGTCTCCTGCTGGTTCATTTGACCCGTAAATTTTGTTCACGGGCCTGTAGTCTAATACGTGGGCCAATCCGACTCAAGTTTCGGCTGCGTCCGGCGGCCTTTTTCAAGGACAGAGCACGCGCGCGATCTCTGCCCGTTTGGCACTCACTTAATTAAATATGTATAATAACCACGTTAGTTTTCATAGCAAATAGATACTTACTTAGGAATTTAGACTAATATTATGCAGCTGAAGAGGTTTTTTGTTTGAACGCGCTACTCACAGGAACTACTGGACCGATTTCAAAAAATCTTTCACCGTTAGATATGTACGAGATCCCTGATACCCTGAGGCTAAATATTTATGTACCACGGCCGAAGCTGGGACGGACCGTTAGTTAATAAATAAATCTATTAATTCAAAAATTTTGACGGCGACACTGAAATCATTATCGAAAGGGTTCTCAAACCAATCAGTCGTTTCGAAGTACGATTACCTGTGAAAAGTCTCAACTTCGTTAAAGGGTTTATAACGATCGCTAATCCGCACCTCCATTAAGATTACATCAGAACTAATTAATTACCGCGCTTTATCCTGACGTCATTCCCGGGGAAGGATTATCCACTTTTTGTGAAGATTCTTTGTTTCAACGGGAAGATAAATTATCAGTTTTAATTTATTTGAGTTTAAAAAAAACATACTCTCGGTCTAAGCGTCACTTTGTGTGTCCTCACTCGGGTCTTTTCTCACACGGAAAGCGTCAATGTTCTAATCTACCACGCTGGTCAAGTGCGGGTTGGGGGCGGACGTATCTACTCCCAAAGATGTATTTCTTGAAACTTGCCAGTTTCCTCACGTTGTTTTCTTTTACCGTTAAAGTAAGTGGTGTTGACAAACTTGTACACACTTGGGATCATAGTCAGGAATACCCGCAGGATTCGAACCTACCGACTTCACGATTGCGCGCTTCGCGTCGTAAGGGGGCGCCTAAAGCCAGAAAACGAAAAAAGGACATTTTCGACGCCGCTCACTGAAGTTAAGAAACTAAAAACTATGACAAAAAAAATATTGACGTGTGGGTACAATCAAGAAAAAGCACAATAACCGAATAGAATTTTAAAAATAGATCAGAGTTTTTTACAATCTATAATATAAAAATGAATCGCAAAATGTGTTGGTAAGCGCATCACTCAACAACCGCTGGACCAATTTGGACAATTATTTTTTTTAAATGTTCGTTAAAGTCCAAGGATGGTTTTTACGGCGAGAAAAAAACAAAAAATTGTCGGGAAATCCCTGAAAACAGCTCATTTCTTTTGCCCATACACACGTTTTATAACTAAAATGTTAAGGGAATTTGAGCTTTATTGCTATGTAATAAAGTAGTTCATATTAAATATAGCGCTTTCCCATACAAACGTTTTCTAACTAAATTGTGAAGGCAATTTGAGCTTTATTGCTAAGAAATAAAGTTCATATTAAATAACAAGCACTCACTTATGTCTAAGCAATATATGTGTGTTCCTAACGTCAAGGAGTCAATTTGCACTTTATTCCCGCTGCACAAAGTTCAAATTCCATCATATATATCAAAACAGTTGCGTGTGTGCGTTGCAGAATAGGAGGATGTCGCCGTTCCGAAACTCACTCAGAAGAAACTCAACAAAAGAGATGACATCGCGAACCAGATCAAATTGAATAGTCACAAAACGTAAGACTAATAGATCATTCGTAATGATTTTCAATTTGGTCGGCTTCACGACATTATTTATTTTGATTTAGTTTCGGAACGCGATGTAAAATGCGTCAGTTTTCACGGTATTATATCAATCAAGTGTCAGTCACGTGTCAGTCAAACACAAACCGCGTAACGAAAGTGTTTTATTATTTTGAATTATTAATTTAATATCTGTGCAAAATTATTTAAATACACATGGCCTGTGGAGCGCAGTATTTTTGGAGTAAAACTAACGGACATAATACGAAACACCATACTGCTTTCCAAAACCGGAATAGCCGATGTGACTAAAGAAGCAGCCAATTTGAAGTGGGATCGGGCAGGACATGTTTGCCGCATGTCGGATGATCATTGGAAAGACTGGACTGTATTAGCCATAGAAAGGAAAAAGTGGAAGGAGGGTATGGAAGCCGTTGCCCAACATTGGAACAAGACAGCCACATGATAAATAAATATTAATACATAATTACGTAAATGAGATAGATGCAAATGAATTAAATTTCAAAATTCAAGAACAAATTACAGGCGAACTGAGGATTTATAAATCAGTTGATTCGGTGACTTATCAAGATGATGTCGTCAACTACTATCCACCGGAATTTTTGAACTCGCTGGATTTTCCAGGATTGCCACCTCACAATGTTCAATTAAAAGTTGGATCGGTAGTTAAAATATACCGGCACACGGTTAGCTACAAAAATACTGAACAACGTGATAGAAGCAACTATACTGAAAGACATTTTGATACCACGAATCCCAATGATTCCAACTGATGTACCATTTGAGTTTAAACGACTACAGTTTCCAGTGCGGCTTGCTTCTGCTATGACCATAAACAAGTCCCAGGGCCAACTATAACACGCTCAGCGCCAAGCCCTATATGCAAATATACTACCAAATTTTCACAACTTTTTTGTGTGTTGCGAGTTGTGAGATGTTAAAATAGTATAGAAAATAATCACACCCCCTCCCCCGTCATCCCTTTCTTTTTTACCGGTGTGTAAATTTTTTTACACGTGGCCTGGGAATACTTTATTTAGATAAACTGTTCCCCAGGTCATGTGTATCAATAAAGATACACATTTCGTAATGTTATTTCTCTTTGTTTCTCTCTAGAATGCACATTTATTATTCAACCAAATATTATCTCAAGAAACTTACTATCACTCAATTTAGGGAACAAATAATTGTAGTTTTACTAAAACGATCTGCTCAGTTAGCCGGAGATGAAGTGTCATCAGCCTCTATTATGACAAGAAGATCGTTTAATAGAAAACATTATCTCATAAGTAACAAAGATGGAGAGAAAATTGTACGCTGAAGATGTGCTATAAAAAGTATGACAGGAAAGCTATCGGTGGCAAGACTTTCAGAGCAGCTCAAACAATTACAAAATGTATGTGAAAGTTTTCTGTATCAAAAATGTTTCAATAACATTTACTGATTTATTTTGAACTTAATAAATTGATTATTTAGTTTCTAAGTAACTTTTTTTTTTTAATAAAATTATTTCAAGCTGATTATAATTTTTCTCTTAATATCTCCTTAACTGATTGTCCAATTCCCAACCCAAAACCACTGGAAAAATATTCGGATACACACTGCTTTAACTGAAATGAGTAGTGTGTATCATAAACTATACACACTCTTTACGACAGTGTGTATCCTAATCGATACATATGGCGCCGAGCGTGTTAAAATGTTTGTGGTATTAATCTAGAAAACCCATGTTTCTCACATGGTCGATTGTGTTACATATTCCCTCCCGTGTTCGAAAACCATCATATTTGTTTGTCTATGTGCCAGGTAATCAAACAAAAAACAACGTATATTACAAAGCACTACAATGAAAATAAAATTGATTTTTGGTAATTGATTAACTTGATTAACAAGAAAGGTATTTATCATCATCATCATTATCAGCCTATTTAATATTCGTTCACTGCTGGACGTAGGCCTCTCCTAATGAACGCCACATGGTGCGGTCTTCTGCATTCTGCATAAAAAGATTATTACTAGCTTTTAAATGTTTATATACGTTGAAATAAATATGTTTTTAATAAAATACTTACTTTATGCGGTTCACAGAATACATCTCTTAAGTTTCAACAGTATTGTTATTATAGTTTCGAAAAAAGTGGTTATGACATATGGATGGACAGATAGACAGACACAATGAACCCATAAGGGTTCAGTTTTTACGGAACCTTAAAAATGGATCTTCGAAATGTATGTACGCTCATAACTTTTGAATGACTGCACTAAATATGATGATTATTTTCTCTATGTATTTATTATTATCGGGAAAAGATTTGTACAACAGAAAGGTTAGAAAATGTAGACGAAAAAATACATGGTGGTACGAAGTTCACCGGGTCAGCTAGTAAAAAAATAAAAATGACACCGAAAATACCCGTTTTAATTCGAGTACTCGAAATTATCAGCGATGACCCCACATTATTTTTTGGTAATAAAATTCCTATTTGTACGTTCTAGTAAAGTAACCGAACACTTTTTTAAATATATGTTTAGTTATTGAGTAATGAAATAAAACTTGGCCAAAAATGGACTCCTGATTAAAAATTGATTTTTCCTCCAAACTGTGTCATGCTATTCTCGACTTTATGTACATCACATTAAGAAACGCGTCGCGCGGGTGAAATCTGATTTTTTCCTGGCTTTAGGCGCACTCTTCACGCTCAGTGTCGAAATGTCCGGTGTTTGTGGCGTCAAATGGTCTAAAAAAAGATTCTGTTTTGCATTTAAGTATAATATTAATTATCGGTATATTATTCCACCCGCTAGTTAAAAGGCGCTGTTTAGTAAACAGGTTAGGCTGTTAGTTGCACGGCTGAACAAGCTAGTTGGCTGCGACATAACGTATATATTTTATTACTAACGGTCCGCCTCGGTTTTGCCCCTGGTACTTAATGTATCACGTACGTACCCAACGGTGAAAGAATTTATTTATTTATTTATTTAGAACAATTGTATACTATGCTAACAGCTTATGCCAACACGCATAGGAACCAGTATTTCATTAAAATTTATAATAATCACAAATACAATTAAAAAATTCACAACATACTATTTAGATGTAAGTCAACCCAAACATACAGCATGTAATCATACAGCTACTACTTACTTAAGAAACTAATAACTACAGAGATAAACTCTCCTTGCTTATTACAAAATATATCAACGTCTGGCGAATGAGCGAGTAAGTCATTGAGTAGAGCAAGGGCCTGTGCGGTGGGCGCGAACTTAGCCGTGTCGGTGCGCGCGCGCGGCTCCTGGAAGAGTCTCCGCACGGCGCACGCGCGCGAGCTGCGCAGCCGGTCGGGGACAGCGAACGAGCAACGAGCCAAGGCCTCAGGGTTATAGATGTCACCATTCAGAAGCCGGTAATAATGCACCAGCAACGCACACTTCCTCCTAGTTTTCAGAGTGTTTATACCAACCATACCGGCAACGAACAGAGACGGATACAAAAATGGATAGTATCCATACAGTTTTTTGTACAGATATCGACAGAATTTCTTCTGTACTTTTTCTAACATCAACTTGTATTTGTCTTCGTGTGGGTCCCAGACAATCGAATTGTACTCCAATTTGCTACGAACAAATGCATAGTACAAGATCACAATAGCACTTCTGTCCCGGAACCTAGCCGTCTGCCGCATGACAAATCCGAGCGACTTAAAAGCTCCTTTGCAAATATTTTCTATATGCTTATTGAATCTTAGCTCGACATCTAAGGTCACTCCCAAGTCCTTAATTTCCGTGACGCGCTCCAGAGGGACACCAGCGACCCGGTAGCTATAGTGAATGGGATTACGAGAACGACTGAATGTAATGGATTTGCACTTAGTTTCATTAAATTCCATTTCACTACCTTCTGCCCAAGACACAACACTGTCAATATCCCGCTGAAGCACCTCACAGTCATCAGCACTACCAATAGCCAAGTACAATTTCAAATCATCAGCAAACATTTGACATTTCGCCGCCCTAACAACCCCAGGCAAATCATTGATTAAGACAAGAAACTGGGTCGGTCCTAATGTGCTACCTTGACTTACGCCAGAATTAGTCACGTAGGGGTCAGATTGAAACCCTGACAACTGTACATACTGGTGACGACCAGTGAAGTAGCTAGCAAATAAGTCAAGTAGTTTCGGAGTGAAGCCAATAGCTGCGAATCTTTTTAGAAGAACATCATTCTGGACACGGTCGAAAGCTTTTTTAAAATCGAAGTATGTGGCGTCTACTTGTTTAATTTGATCCATTTTTGCGACTGCGTAATCAACGAAGTTAATTTGGTTAGTTACCGTAGATCTACCTGCTCTAAAACCATGCTGACTTTCCGTCAGACTAGGCTCGATCTGTCTGGTAATATGACGATTTAGAACCGATTCAAATATTTTGCCCGGGGCTGAGAGGATGGCGATAGGCCTGAAATTCTCGACTTTAGTTCCAATTCCACCCTTGGGTATTGGCGCGACTCGTGACATTTTCCATACATCGGGATACTTAGATGTCGATAATGCCAGATTATAAATAAACATTAAAGGTGCTATGATGACTTCTAAAGAATCTTTTAAAATAAAGGATGGAACGCCATCCGGGCCAGCAGACGAATAAGGTTTCAAGCGACGGATTGTTAGAGCGATATCTGCGTAAGAAATAGCTTCAAGACTAATACGCGCAGAACAAAGCGGTGTCGCCGCTTCCTGCTCAGCAACTGCGGCGGATAACTTTGGACTTTGAGGCAAAAATACTGAGCTAAAATAATCAGCGAACGCATTAGCAGCATCCCGTCCTGTGACGGTCTGTCCATTGTACTCGAATTCGTTACAAGATTGTCTGGAACCTTGCTGTTCCGTATAATTGTTAAAAGCGGTCCAATAGTTCCTGAGATTAGCGCGTTCAAACAAAAAAATTGGCAGTCATAGGAACTTCCGATAGAAGTGAAAACTTATAACTCAGAATTTGTTGACAGCTTACCTTGGAAACTACACGGGTGTGACCGGAGGGCGTGGCCTCGCCATCTTGGCATGGCCATCTAGAAATGCGTCAGCATTTCCCATTGGCTGATGCGTTTCTAGATGGCCATGCCATGATGACCTGTCCACGCTCTTTCAGCATTTCCCATTGGCTGACGTATTTCTAGATGGCCAATAGCCATGGTCCCGAGTTTACCCGAAGCTTTCTTATCATACCCGAGCGTGACGAATGAATTCAATTCACAGCCCACGAAGAAGTTTTCACTTCAAAAACCTCTTCAGCTTTATAATATTAGTATAGAAATGAAGTAGAATTGCATTTTAGAGCAAACCTTCAGTAATATTATGAGAAAGTTATTAGAATTTCGGTGTGTTATTCACTGCTACGCTGTGAACACAGAGCAAATTGCTGTTTATACACTATACAGTAGTTTAATGTATACAGGAGACAGCTGGAGAGAGCTTGCTTGCGGCTGCGGTGGTCGAACGCCGCGCCGGCGTACACACTACCGCCGCCGCGCGTTGAGTTGAGGTAGGTGCTAGTGTTTAGCTCGGATATTCGAACTAGGATTATTAACAAAACCAACTTCAATCTAAAGTAACACTCTCGACTTTCTTTCATATTTGTAAATTCTACGATAACGTCGTCCACATAATAATACATTAATTAATTTAATAAAATAGATTAAATTTAACAAAATAGATTAAATTTAACAAAATAGATTATATTTAATAAAAAAAATATTAAATTTTAGTTTGTTGTTGATATTCCAAAAACCGATACACCGATTTCGATAAAATGTATATACCTCTGCACTATAGTTTGACAAACATAAAGATAACCATAAAGATTGAGAACCTCCTCCTTTTTTCCAATCGGTTAATGACGACTGGGTCATAAAACTACCATTCTAAATTTGATAATTCAAATAAAATTCTAAATAATAATCAATTTATTATTCTAATTAATCCATCAGGTAGATTATGGAAAAATATGGTAAATGCAGTTTTTGTTTTGTCAAATTATCAAAAATTGACAAAGATATAGATCATCAAACTTCCGGTGTCGCGGTTGTGACGTCACTTCTACGTAATAATCGTACTATAAAGTGACATGTAACACTGTATCTTCGTCGTTTTTGCTTGTGAAACAAAACAAAAATACGTGTACAATGTTTTTTAATAAACAATCTAACTCACGGACTAATTTGTTTCTTTTTGTAATCATGCCTATTCAAGTATTCAGGGACTGGCTACTGGGTACCTACTAGGTGACTTTTGTTTGACATTACGTCTTACCCAGTATCTTTTTAATTTATTGGACGATTAATTACCGCTCTTTATCTCGACGACATTCCCGTGGAAGGACTACCCACTTTTCGAGAAGATTCTTTGTTTCAACAGAAAGATACCAAATTAAGATAGAAATTTATTTGAGTTTAAAAAAGTTAAAGCATCCTCATAAAGCAAGTCATAAAGCAAGCAAAAATCTCACGTTCTTGTGGAATTTAAGACTTTCACTCCTAAGGAGAGACGAGGCCACAATCCACCACGCTGGTCAAGTGTGGGTTGGCGGATTATAAAATATTTCGTGGAACGTGTCGGGTTGCCTATATTCTCTATTGCCTCTATATTTTTCTTCAACATTGAAGTCAGTAAGTAGTAATGGAAACTCTTACTTGGAAAAATGCAGGCGGCATTCGAAAAGACAATCACACGATAGCGAGTAGGTCGGTCTCGCCAGGGTTCAGCGTGAGTTGGGCAGGACATATGCACAGCCAGTGTGATGACAGAATAGTGTTATAACAGTCTTCCAGAAATAGTTAGACCAACCCAGGCTATCCGTAGCTTCAAAACATGATAATGTTGGCTTTAAAGTCTAAGTTCTTTATTCATAAATGTACAGTTAAACGTGCTACAGTGCTAATCGGTCAAACTTTATATATTTAATAATTATTATCGTATTCAAAAATGTATACTATGGAGATTGGGCTCGATTAGCACAGGACAGAGGCAGATGGTAAAGTAAGAGAGAGGACTATACTCTATAACCAGCAGTGGAACAGAGAAAGCTATAGATAATGATGAAGTTATCAGTACATTACAATGTCAAGTTTACATACCTATGTACATATGTTCCTAAAATGGGAATTTCGATACAATTATACTGTAAGTTTCACCACAATATTCATGGCTTTAGTTTCAACTAAGAACTAAACTACAAAAAATATTTAGTATGAAATACCATTCAGAAACATCCATAGTGGTAGGTACTAGTTTTACTAAGTAATGTTCTGATTGTATCCGTTATACCGTATTCAAACTAATATCTGGTAATCCAGTAACTTGGGTACTAAAACTGTCTTATCTCTACTCCTACCAAGAGTAATTACATCAGTTTCGCTTCAGGCGAGCTTAGTAACAGGTTTCTACGCTCAATTTGGGAAAATTTGTTATACTTAGGTACAATTTAAGTTTACCAAACTTTAGCAATGTGAATGTTTTATGTGAATTAACAAATTTGAGTCCTGGTAACAAGTTTTACGGGCATATTGTTCAAAAGCTTGTTTATATTTTTAATTATGTCGTTGTAAAATAAATTGACAAAGTTGGTTTTAACATTTTAACTTTGTCGTGAGTTGACCGCTGACCTGAGTTGTGGTTAAAATGAGTTTGCGATTTAGTTATATATTATAGTTTGCAATGAGTAACGTGGCTTATTAATTCCAGTTTTAAAACTAAGTTGGTGTACCTGAACTGACAGAGTAGGTTTCAGAAGAAAAAAATTGGCAGTCATAGGAACTGCCAATAGAAGTGAAAACTTTTAACTTAGAATTTGATATATGAGGCTTACATTGGAAACTACACGGGTGTAACCGGAGGGCGTGGCCTCGCCATCATGGCATGGCCGTCTAGAAATGCGTCAGGATCTCCCATTAGCTCACGCATTTCTAGATGGCCATGCTATGATGTCGAGGCCACGCCCTTTCAGCATTTCCCATTGGCTGACGCATTTCTAGATGCCCAATCGCCAAGTCCCAAGTTTACCCGAAGCTTTCTTATCATACCCGAGCGTGACACTAGAAATCAATTTACACCCCACGAAAAATCTGTCTAGGCGCGCCTAAAGAAGTTTTCACTTCAAAAAATAGTTCCAAACTGAGTACTAGATCGCGGTAGTGGTTTTTATTAAAATTTGCTTGTTTAAATTTGTTTAAAAGTACATAATTTTCTAACCAGTTGGTTCATAAATTTTGCGTATTTTAGAGCCAAACGTTAAAGTATATGGGGATTAAAATACATAGCTAGCCACATCAAAAAAGGTAGTTTTAGGAATGCAAGTTGTCAAAATATACCTACGTTATCAGCCCAACTAACATTGACACTTAGATTTTGGTGCCATAGGTTGAAATCACGTTAGGCCCCATGTATCGTAACTTGTAACTTTTCTGAACCAATTTTTTTATTTTGATTGAGAACGCCTCAAAACTTATACCAAAAGTACTACAGAAGGTAAGTGGAAATACCTGTGTAGCTACGACATACTGCTACTAAGCATTTTGGTGACGTGAACTCCCAGGGTTTCAGCCAACCCAAAAGCATCTAACGCACACCTGCTACTCTGCTCTACCACCTCTTCGACGCTACGCCACTACCAAAAAGTGCAGAACATATCACTTCAAAAACTGATTTTGTTCAAACGGTTTTGTAGATAGGACTCTTGGCAGAGTCCGTCTGGGGAAGGACCACACCTTTGCCAGTTATTCTACCGCCAAGCAGTAATGGGCAAACATTACTGTGTTCCGGTTTGAAGGGCAATGTTTCCAGAAAAATTACAGGGCTTAGAGGTATATAACAACTTAGATCTCTGGGTGACGAGCGCAGTGCAGTGCTAAGTAATGATTTGGACACGTCATGTTCCAATAGCTGCGTGTCACTGTGCTGTTATATGGCAGGCATGTTGCTTACCATCAGGCACATGTCCTGTTCATCTCGTCACTCTTTATTTAAATAAAAAACAAAAAACGGAAATAACATACCTATTTGAAAATCAGATTTTTTTTATTATGACGGAAATTTGAATAATTTTCCCTAGTAATAATGTCGTATCGTGAATCGATCGCTTAATCAGAGCCGCGGAGTGGAGACCGAGGCTGCTCCATCCTCATCCATCACGGACAAGTCTCTGTGCTCCGGCGATACTCGCGCCACGCTCCCGGCTCCAAGGTTAACGGAATTATAACTACTTATGAGGCATCGATATAAACCAATAGATGCGCCCAGAGCACCTTGAAATTGGTAATAAACTGTTTCGAATTTGGTTGTTGACATCGAATAGTGATAGATAAAAACGTCCGGCGGCCACCACTTCCTGCAACCGCCTAGAACAGAAAGAGTGAGGGCACTCTTCCCAACGAGGGCATAATTCCGTGCGCCTGAAGTTACGGTTGGTCCAGTCGGGAGAACGGCGCCTGCCGATCCGGAGACCCCGGGTCCAAACCCCACACGCACCACTGTTTTTTAGAAGTCATGTGCGTAATGCCGCTAACTTAAAACGGTGAAGGAAAATATCGTGAGGAAACCGACATGTACCTAGAATCTTTCGAAGTCATGTGTCATCCACCAACCCGCACTGGGCCAGCGTGGTGGATTATGGCCTTAGCTCTCTCCTTGCAAGAGAAGGTCTCGAGTCTCAGCAGTGGGAACATTTAGTGGGCTGTTGATGATGATGATGAAGTTTGGGAGGGCGCATCTAGTGTTAGTAGTTATTTTCTCTATCTAGTTATTTCGACGGTATGAGGCATTACGGCGTTTACTGCTAATATTTAGGATGGTTTCCGCAAAGTTGTAAATGTAGGTGTGATACGTTATAAGTATTTAGTAGGAATAACATTTATTCTACTAATAGGTATTATGTACCTATAAAAGTTTGGATATTTAGATATTTGTCGCTCAATCAAGTCGGAACTTCTGAACGGATTGGGTTGAAATTTGGAACACAGATAGATAATACTGCCGTCATACGGAGACAATACGTATCTAACATTTTTGTCAAAATAGAGCTACATATATATTCGGAATCAGCAAAAAAAGACGCATCGGCTAGTATTTTTTAAATAGCTTAAAAGCCAATCAGAGCCTAATTTTTCACAATTAAAAAAGACGCATTTGCGGTTTGGCTTGTATATTTATAGTCTGGAGTAACAATATTTTCTCCACAACAAAAACAAAACATATTTGTTGTGGAAGTCGTCATAAATCAGCTAAGTTTGTAGATAAAAAAAAATATAACAATTGGCTCAGTTAATTAACTAACTTTTATTAAATATAATTAATCAAGTAACTAATACGATACCATGGAGAAGTTGCCATGTACAATACAATACAAAAAACTGTATTGGCACCATAAACAAAGTTGACAACAAGTAACACATATTATTACAAAACAAAATCGGCACAAAAAGGGATCTTATCGCTAAAAGCGATCTCTTCCAGATAACCTTTTGATTCATGAGGAAACTATATTTGTAATATTTTGGGCAGCATGTATGGTTAGTTACTCGGAAATCGCTTTAAATCTCAATGGAGTACCTCATGAACCCTAGTACGGTTGATTAGTTGTAACATAACCGACCCTAACTCCGAGTTAACCTATTTTAGGTATATCCTAACTTATGACTGGCAGCTGGCAGCGTCCGCGGTTTCACTCGCGTAGATCCCGTTACCGTTATCTTCCCGGGATGACCGTAGTCTACGTATTGCAGATTATAATCTATCTGAGTTCCAAATTTCAACCCGATGGTCCGACGTGATTGAGCAACAAACATGCGGACTTCGCAACAGTAAAACTTTCGCATTATTATATTTGTCAAAGCCAAAGTCAAAGTTATTCATATATACACAATTTCATATACAAATTCATATATATATACTAGCTGACCCGGTGAACTTCGTACCACCATATATTTTTCGTCTACATTTTCTAAATTTTCTATTGTACAAATCTTGTCCCGACAATAACAAATACATAAAACAAAGAAAGCATCTATTTGGTTTGGTCATTGAAAAGTTATGAGCGTACATACATTTCAAGGTCCATTTTTAGGGTTCCGTAAAACGTAGGTAGGTACTAACTGAACCCTTATGGGTTCGTCATGTATGTCTATCTGTCCATCCGTATGTCACAGCCATTTTTTTCGAAACTATAAGAACTATACTATTGAAACTTGGTAAGAGATGTATAATGTGACCCGCATTAAGTATTTTATTAATAACATATTTACTTCAACGTTTAGTACGCATTTAAAAGTAAGTAAGTAATCCTTTTATTGCCAATCAAGCTATTACCAAAAATCTTTTCAATCTTATCAAAAGTTTTATTTTCATTGTAGTGCTGTGTGATATACGATGTTTTTTGTTTGATTACCTGGCACATAGACAAACGAATCTGATGGTTTTCGATCACGGGAGGGCCAAATGCAACATTCAATTGACCATGTGAGAAACATGGGGTTTCTAAATTAATACCACAAACACTATAACACGCTCAGCGCCATGTGTATCGTTTAGGATACACACTGTCATAAGAAGTGTGTATAGTTTATGATACACACTCCCCATTTCAGTTAAAGCAGTGTGTATCCGAAATGCTCACGCTTTCTATACAATTTCCCAGTGGTTTTGGGTTGGGAATCGGACAATCAGTTAAGGAGATATTAAGAGATAAATAAAAATCACCTTTAAATAATTTTATTCAAAAAAGAAAGATAGTTAGGAACTAAATAATCTATTTTTTAAGTAAAAAAAAAATCAATGAATATTATTGAAACAGTTTTGACACGGAAAACTTTCACATACATAGCATTTAGTAGATGTTTGAGCTGCTCTGAAAGTCTTGCCAACAATAATTTTCCTGTCATCATTTTATAGCACCTCTGCACATCTTCAGCGTCCAATTTTCTCTCCAACTTTGTTCTTTATGAGATAATGTTTTCTATTAGACGGTCTTTTTGTCATAATAGGGGCTGGTGGCACTTCATCTCCGGCTGACTGAGCAGATCGTTTTAGTAAAACTTTAATTATTTGTTCCCTTAAACTTAATTTATTAAGTGATAGTAAGTTTCTTGAGATAATATTTGGTTAAATAATAAATGTGCATTAAAGAGAGAAACAAAGATAAATAATATTACGGAATGTGTATCTTTATTGATACACACGGCCTGGGAAATAGTTTATCAAAAAATATACACACCGGTAAAAAAAGAAAGGGATGTCGGGGGAGGCGGTGTGATTATTTTCTTTACTATTTTACCACCTCACAACTCACAACACAAAAAAAAACAAAAATAAAAGTTGTGAAAATTTGGTGGTATTTGCATACCTTGTGCATACCAGTGCTTGGCGCTGAGCATATTAAGGTTGTCCTTGGGACTTGTTTATGGTCATAGCAAAAGCAGGAAGCACTGGAAACTGTAGTCGTTTAAACTCAATTGGTACATCAGTTGAAATCATTTGGATCCGTGGTATCTAAACGTCTTCTCCTTTATACTTTCCTTTCAGTATAGTTGCTTCTATCATTTTGTTCAGTATTTTTATAGCCAACCATGTGCCGTTGCAAAGACACGGTTCAGTGATATCCAGCGAGTTCAAAAATTCCGGTGGATAGTTGTTGACGACATCATCTTGATTAGTCACCGAATCAACTGATTTATAAATCCTCATCCGCCTGTAATTTGTTCTTGAATTTTGAAATTTAATTCATTTGCATTTATCTCTTTTACATAATATTATATTATCTATGGCTAATATACAGTCGAGTATTTCTGATATCTGCGGAGGTCGTCTTGCCATCGGCATCGTTTCTTTGGTCTGCCGCGTCGTCGTTTGCAATCTGGCTTCCTCCGCGTGGTAACTATGGCCCAATAATCATCCAACATGCGGCAAACATGTCCAGCCCGATCCCACTTCAAATTGGTTGCTTTTTGAGTCACAAACTCTGGTTTTGAAACGTAGTATGGTGTTTCGTATTCTGTCCGTTAGTTTTACTCCAGAAATACTACTGCTCTCCACAGCCCGTTGGCCCGTTGGCAAACGTGTGGTGTATTTAAATAAGTTTCCACAGATAGGGATATCAAATTAACAATTTAAAATAATAAAACACTTTTGGTAACGCGGTTTGTTTTTGACTGACACTTGATATAATGCACATATAATGACGTGAAAACTGACGCATTTTACGTCGCGTGCCGAAACTAAATCAAAATAAATAATATCGTGAAGCCGACCAAATTGAAAATCATTACTAATGATCTGTGAGTCTTACGTTTTGTGACTATTCAGTTTGATCTGGTTCTCGATGTTATCACTTTTGTTGAGTTTCTTCTGAGTTATTTTCGGAACGCGACAATCCTCCTATCCTTCAACGCACACACGCACACTGTTTAGATAGAATATATGATGGAATTTGAACTTTGTGCAGCGGGACCAAAATGCAAATTGACTCCTTGACGTTAGGAACACATATATTGCTTAGACTTATGTGAGTGCTTGTTATTTAAAATGAACTTTATGCTATAGCAATAGAGCTCAAATTGCCTTAACCACAGATTACTGAAATAAAACCAGATGGAGCGCGCAGAACAAAGCTACTGAAGCAGACAAAGGAAATACAAACGCCGAAGCAAATACAAACTCCAGTCAGTATGAAACGGACTTCCGTGTTGTACGGGAGTCCCGTGTGATTTTAAGTTTTGTTTTAAAATATGCCGTTTTGTGTCTTCAAACAATGTTCCCAAAAACAAAAAAAGGAAAGAGGAATGTAATTTCATAGGAAAATTTGAATATTTTTACTGTTATTTATATAATTTAGGCGATTTTATTTTGGTGATGAATGGAACACAACACCTCAACGAAAATAGGTTAGTGTGGCGATACTAAATGGAAATTATTTTCCCTGAATTTAGGGTAAAATATAGATTATATATTTTTTTAGATACTCGTAGACCAAATTATTGATGGGCATTGTATTATTCAATTTAATTTAATTTCAAATTTAATTTAAGTAAATGTTAAATTAGTGAAATGAGTAATTTATGACATAAAAATGTACAAAAACAAAACCATTCATACATCCTAAAATTTGTATTTATTTATTTCGTTAGTTGCACCACTGCCTAAAATATTACAAAATTTTGTTTCTTCATGAATCAAAAAGTTGTATGGAAGAGATCGCTTTTAGCGACAAGATTGCCTTTTGTGCCCATTTTGTTTTGTTATTATATGTGTTACTTCTTGTCAACTTTGTTTATGGTGCCAATAAAGTGTTTTGTATTATATTGTAATGTCATTCGATATATCATCTAAGTGAAACGGCTATATAATTGGTTATAAAATGATGGTTTATAAAATAAAACGTTTGTTGAAGGAAGATATTTTTGAAGTTAATGTTATGCATAACGTTGTTTGTATAATGAAATATTTTTAAATTGTAAAGTTTTTTAATATTAAAGTCAAAGTTCTTTCTAGATATATTATTTCAAGTATTCATAAATGTACAATTTACACGTCAATAAATAAAAAATAAAAACAAATGAAAGAGTATACAAATTGTATACATTTTCAAAGTTTGAAATGACTACTTTACTGTATTATAATAATTATTGTACAGAAAACTGTCAAGCATTATATGAGTATAATATGTTTTTATAACAATTGTACTGACCCATGTCCAATTTTTGAATACATTTTTATAGGACTTTGCCATCACTCTATAAAAATTCGGTGCAACTATAAAAAGTTTGATCGATAAGTCAGCACTTTAATTTGTTTTTGAAGCTGCCGAAACTTGGGGCAGATATAACTATTTTGGGAAGAGTGTTATAAACTTCAGGTTATGTGAGTTAGCTTCCGTGACCTTGTGACTTGTGAGAGAGTGTGATATGACATCCAGCTTGTCCGCGTTACGTATGTTTCGATAATGTCATTATACGGTTACTTGATTTTAAAGTCTTGTTTTGTCAAAAAAAAAGGTGAATAATAAGTGAACTGTTAAAATTATTTTGTCAGTTTTTTTTTGTTTGTTGTTTGGACCTATAACATACTGGTAGCCTACATGCATTTTATCAAAAATAGTTTGGTGGTAAAGATGGTTCTTTTAATTTTTGTTTAACCTATCTAAACGAGTAAATTACACTAGTTTTATTATTTGCGATTCAAGTTAATTTCTAGTTGCATGCAAAATCAAAATTATTTTCTTCGTAGAATGGAAATAGTAGTAACAAAAAATCCTTGCATAATCGGTGTAATAATAATATTCATATTTTAAAATATCAATGGATGTGTTTATTAGGTATACGTGAAGATTTCCCAAGCTAAGGCAACAATAGTGGGACTTTTTTCTTAAGACTGACAACATTATACAAGTAATTTGGAACGTTGATTTGACAATTTTACGTCAACATGACTAATTACGGGCCTCACAGTGTTGTTCACGAAGGTTCCATCTGTGTTTATTTCTGTAATCTGTGGCCTTAACATTTTAGTTAGAAAACGTTTGTATGGGAAAACACTTTAATTAATATGAATTTTATTTCGTAGGAATAAAGCTCAAATTGCCTTAACATTTTAGTTGGAAAACGTTTGTATGGGAAAAAGAAAAGGGCTGTTTTTAGGGTTTTCCTGGCAATTATTCGATTTATTCTCGCCGTAAAAACCATCCTTGAACTTATACGAACATTTAAAAAAAAGAATTGTCCAAATCGATCCAGGCATTGTTGAGTGATGCGCTTACCAACACATTTTGCGATTCATTTTTAGGGTTCCGTAAAACGTAAAAACGGAACCCTTATAGATTCGTCATGTCTGTCTGTCTGTCTGTCTGTCTGTCCGTCCGTATGTCACAGCCACTTTTTGCCGAAACTATGAGAACTACACTGTTGAAACTTGGTAAGTAGATGTATTCTGTGAACCGCATTAAGATTTTTACAAAAGTTTTTTAAAAAAACAAAAATTAGGGGTGCCCCCCATACTGAGAACTGAAGCTCAAAATTTTTTTTTCATCAAACCTACACGTGTGGGGTGTCTTTCGATAGGTCTTAAAAAATGATGTTGAGGTTTCTAATATAATTTTTGTCTACACTGAATAACTTGCGCGAGAGACGCTTCCAAAGTGGTAAAATGTGTCCCCCCCCCCTCTAACTTCTAAAGTAAGAGAATGAAAAAACTAAAAAATATATATGATGTACATTACCATGAAAACTACCAACGAAAATTAGTTTGAACTCGATCTGATGAGTAGTTTTTTTTTAGTACGTCATAAATACACTATTATTAAAACTTCGATCAAAGTTACAACGAACTACAAGAACTATGTGTACTATGTATATTATGTTACTTGCTGGAACGGAACCCTTCATGGGCGAGTCCAACTCGCACTTGGCTACTTTATTATATTACTAGCTGACCCCGCAAACGTTGTTTTGCCTTAGTGAACAACCCTTGTCACTTAGGGGTATGAAAAATAGCTAGTAGCCGATTCTCATACCTACAGAATATGCATATAAAATTTGGTTAAAATCAGTAAAGCCGTTTCGGAGGAGTAAGGAAAAAAACACTGTGACACGAGAATTTTTAGAAGATTTACACGTCAATTAGTAAAAACAAAAGCAGTTAGTAGGATATAGTTGGATATTATCATAGATCATTATACCGGTATTTTATGGCTAGGTCGTAACTTATCCGGTTATATCCGTTTTTTAACATAACCGTTTTTTAACATAAATATCTGTACGCCGCGGGACAGATTAGAGGTAATGCTCCCGCGGCCGGGAGATAAGCCGGCGCCGGCGACCCGGTGAAGAAATACCTCGCTACCGGCAACTAGCTCGAGAATTGGTAAAGATGTTTACTCACTACTACCACAGTTCATTAGATCATACAGTCGTTCGACGAAGTTGTCTAGAGGTCTAGACGGGGCAATCGTCCGAATAGACTACAGGCCCGTGAACAAAATTTACGGGTCAAATGAACCACCAGGAGACCTATGTAGGATGATAGAAGGGTGTAAAGTATTAAGATTCAGTACTATGCCGTCACTTGTAAGCTGTCCAACTGAGTGTGATTGAAGAGGGGGGTTGCAACCCTCTACCATTTCTCCTTGTCGCATGATTTTTGTACGGCATTGCAAAATAATGGATTAGAAGAGGTATTGAAACTGTATGGAACCAACGCCGTACTTAATCAAATTACCAAATTTGCTCTGTAAATTACTCGTACTCTGTAAATTTTTCCGGCAAACTAATAATTAAAAAGTTAACATTTATAATTTTTATAGTTTCAATACCTCTTTTAATCTATTATTCCGCAACGCCGTACAAAAATAATGCGACAAGGAGAAATGATCGAGGATTGCAACCCCCCCCCTCTTCAATTGCACTCAGTTGGACAGCTTACAAGTGACGGCATAGTGCTGAATCTTATTACTTTATGCCCTTCTATCATCCTACATAGGTCTCCTGGTGGTTCATTTGACCCGTAAATTTTGTTCACGGGCCTGTAGTCTAGAAGCGTGCGGGGTGAGACGTGGGAAGCGCGCTTCTGCATTGCCCACATTGCAATGTTAGTATTGCAGGAGCGCGGCTCAAGGCTGACGTCTTCTGTTTTAATTTTATTTTGGTGCCACGTTTTTTAAATTGCGACAACTCTACCCGTGTCTAGACATTATCAGCGTTTCTCCCGAGATCAAAGGCAATGAACTACTAGTAGTAATTCTTTAAACTGTGCTACTACATACACTGAAGAGTTTAAACAACACCTATGCCAGTTATTCTACCGCACAGCAGTAAAGTACAAACGTTACTATGTTCCGGTTTGAAGGGCAATGTTCCCATAGAAATTACAGGGCTTAGATGTATAACATCTTAGAGCTCTGGGTGACGAGCGCAGTGCAGTGCTAGGTAATGATTTGAACTCTTCATGTTCTAATAGCTGAGTGTCACTGTGCTGTTATGTGGCAGGCATGTTGCTTACCATCAGGCACATGTCCTGCTCGTCTCGTCACTATTTATTAAAAAAAAATACCAACCTTTATACTGGTAGCTGTTTCCACAATTGTTATTCTGCTATATATTGAGCTATAAACTACCCTGTCGTAAGTTAGATTAAACTGCTCACAAAGGTAGTTATTACAAGTTACAACCTCCAGTTAGAAAATGCATGGTTCGAGAGACTACGAGCTTTATCTTTGCTGTCGTCTTTTTCTTGTGAATTTGAATATGTGGTAGGACTGGTTGGAGTGTCTGCCTGGGAACTATCACATCTTTGCTAATTATTGTACTGACAAGCAGTAATGGCGATTTGCAGGGCAATGTTTCCAGAGAAATTACGGGCATAGAAATAAATTATTTTATATCTCTGGGTAACGAACGCAGTGCAGTGCTGGGTAATGATTTGGACTCTTCGTGTTCCAATAGTTGTGTAACACTTTACTGTTATGCAGCAGACTATTAAGCAGACATGCTGTTTGCCATCAGGCACATATCCTGTTCGCCCTGTCACTCTACACTATATTTATAATATATTCATACTTACATTATATACAGAAGCGTCGGTGCTATTGCAGTGCCGCAAGGCAATTATTTACCGATACCAAAAAATGGTTGTCTGTAAAGTCGGTTTACTGACGATAGTTAAACGTGACAACGTCTTAAGAAATCAGTACGCTGATAGCGCGAGTAGTGATACCGCGCGACTCGGCGGGTGGCGCCCTCAGCGCTCAGCTTCGTCCGCATGGCACGGACGACGAACTAACGGTAACGGTAACGTTACATGACGTCATGTTTTGCGGGCGTGCAGCCGGCTTCACCGAATTATAAGACGTTATCACGTCAAAAAAGCCATAGCGCTTATAGAAGTAAACACTTCACAATTCTCTGTTGTGGTGGGTAAGCAGTTTTACTAGGGCCAGCACGCGACCCCGATTAGTTACAGCGGATATCCGGCGGGATCGGGGATCTTATCTAGCGGTATAAACTCGCGGGAAGTGGCCGGACGGCCGGTCTACAACGTTAGATCTATGGAATGGGATTCTCAACACTTTTTGTTACCACTCATAAAAAATAAAATGCTCAAGTCGAGCAGTTCGTCAGCTTCCATGGTTTTACATACGTAGTTCTCCTTCCCAGCTATTACCTATTATTCCAGTTATTAGATCTGCGATAAAAAGTAATCTATCTACTGTTTCAGTATTTATGTTTTAGATAAAGTACAATTTACTTTACAGTAACGAAACGAGCAGAACATGTAACCTGCTGAACCTGATGGTAAGCAACAGGCCTGGACGTCTACTCTCTTTCTACGAACGTAATTTCGAAATAAACTCACGACTTTCCAACTCCGATTCTACTTCGATCCGTCGTTTTGCCCGTTAAAATGTCTTAAGCATACTCTAATTAGAGTAGGCTTAGAACATTTAAACGTCAAACAATGTTGTATCGGACGAAACGAAGTAGAACGAGAGCAGGAAAGTCGCGAGTTTTTTTTCGAAATTACGTTTTAAGTTACGGTGGTCTGTCTAGAACGGCGGCTGCCGATCCGGAGACCCCGGGTTCAAACCCCACACGCACCAATGTATTTTCGAAGTCATGTGCGTAATACCGCTAACTTAAAACGGTGAAGGAAAACATCGTGAGGAAACCGACATGTACCTAGAATCTTTCGAAGTCATGTGTCATCCGCCAACCCGCACTGCGCCAGCGTGGTGGATTATGGCCTTAACTCTCTCCTTGCGAGAGAAGGCCTCGAGTCCCAGCAGTGGGAACGTTTAGTGGGCTGTTGATGTTGTTGATGTTGTCCTGGTCTTAACAGCATAGTGTCATGTAGCTATTGGAATATGCAGAGTTCAAATAATTGCAAATACTGTGTGAACATGAAGTGCTTATTACTTTTGCTTTTTGAAGTGAAAACTTCTTTATGCGCGCCTAGACATATTTTTCGTGGGTTGTGAATTGAATGCTCGGGTATGATAAGAAATCTTCGGGTAAACTCGGGACCATTGGCCATCTAGAAATGCGTCAACCAATGGGAAATGGTGAAGGGGCGTGTCCCTCCGGTTACACCCAAGTAGTTTCCATAGTAAGCTATCAAATTCTGAGTCATAAGTTTTCACTTCTAGCGGCAGTTCCATGACTGCCAATTTGTATTTTTCATGACTTCGTGACATTTGTCATTTGTATTTTTTTTACACATAAATCTTGGATTGGATTGGAGGAAAATAGGGGCGAGTAGGAAACACTTGCAACCTAATTCTAGTGCCAAGTCACCCTCACTCTCAGAGCCTACGTATGCTTTGCTCGTAAAAGAGTTTTAGTCGATTGCACTCACGAGCATGTTCCATATTTTCACAGCCATAAGTGTCAGGAGGATTCATGAATACAGTGCGGAAACCCGCAGTAACGGGATAGTGTCCACACGCGTTATTTATCGGTCGAACCGGATAAAAAATGCTACGCGCGCTCTCTCGCATGAAAAACGACGCCCTCGACCGCCGCGCCATTATACCGATGATAGAAACCGAAGTGATATTTTGGAATTAATCTGTAAAAACATGCTAAGAGGTCAAAATATATCACACTAGGAGCACCCGATGTTATTACCCGCGTAGTTTACGTTTCTGTTATTTTCCCGGGATAAAAAGTAGTATTCTTCTAGACTATGTATTCATCCAGACTATCTATATATATAAAAATCAATGCCACTTTTCGTTGTTATTGAACTCCTAGGTACTAGGTTCTCCTAAACGGCTGGACCGATCTGAATGATTTTTTTTTGTATACGTTTGGGTAGGGCCCTGGAAGGTTTAGATTCACAAATCAGCCCGGCAGATGGCGCTGCAGTTGATATCTAGGTTATTATTCAAGCGAAACCGGAGCGGGCTGCTAGTAATCTATGAATCTAACTGTGTTCCAAATTTCAGCTCGATCCGTTTAAACGGTAAGATGTGATTGAGCAAGAGACATAAAAAAATTACATTTATAGTGTTAGCAGGATAGCACGATATTAGTAGGATTAATTATTTTTAACCGAATTCAAAAAAGGAGGAGGTGGATTTTGGTTGTACGTTTTTTTGTGTGTATGTTACGCGATAGCTCCGATAATTATGAATCGATTTTGTGATCATTAATTATTTTTGTTTTGTTTTTTGGCAGAAAATGTATATGGAGCCACTATATACATTTTATTGTAATCGCTGTGCCGGTTATTGAAGTATCGCCAAAAATTTAAAACTTGTGTTCATTTATCAGGACGATGACGAAGTCATAGCTACTTATGAAATTCAGTCGAGACTTTCTTAGCAGAGTCCGCCTGGGGAAGTACCACACCTCTGCCAGTTATTCTACCGCCAAGCAGTAATGTGCAAATATTATTGTGTTCCGGTTTGAAGGGCAATGTTTCTAGAGAAATTACAGGGCTTAGAGATACAACATCTTAGATCTCTGGGTGACGAGCGCAGTGCAGTGCTAGGTAATGATTTGGACTCTTCATGTTTCAATAGCTGCGTGTCACTGTGCTGTCATGTGGCAGGCATGTTGCTTACCATCAGGCACATGTCCTGCTCGTCTCGTCACTCTTTATATAAAATAGAAAAAGTCTGAATGTAATTTTTTAAAGTCAGATTTTGTTTCTCGGACAAAGTTGAATTATTTGAAAAACGAAATAACTGACTTCAATTTTATTATCATCGACGCAAATGTTTCTTTTAATTTTTGTTGATATTATAAAAAACCCCTTTAACGATGTTGACAAAAAATTATAAACGTGATAATTCATCGCCCTGCCCAAGTGACGGAAAGAAGTTTTCCTAGCAATTTATCGGTTTCAAAACGATGTTTTTTTTAACTAAGCCAGCGGTCATGTTTTGTACATCTGGACTTGGAAAAATGTCCACAGAGGCACAGAGATAATAGTAGATTATTCACCAAGGGAGTAAAGCTCTGTCTTGTGTCATCGGCGTCATATTGGATCCTGAGCGCAGCGAGGGACTCGAGTCAGCTGCCGAGCGAAGCGAGGGAGTCGTAAAGTCCTGAGTGAAGCGAGGGATCCAAGCCGCCCATGACACAAGGCAGTGCTTTACTCCAGAGGTGAATACTCTACTTTTTATATCTTGTGCGAGACAATTCACTTTTCTTGTTGTTTTCCATTGATCAAAATCGTCATAAGATTTTAGGTATTTATCTTTCGATTTTTCCGGAAGTAGATTATTAATGAATAATCCCTATAGCGTCCAATTTGATGAACTCCGGAGTCAATTCACTATCGCTAGACATTTTGGTGTTATTTAAGAATTTAAAGTGATAAACTAATAAAATTTGACTCAATAGCGCCTTTTCATTTTCTTTTTTTGTGTTTTGTTTCTGTGTGTGCGGGTGGCCAGTTCGATATTTGGAAAAAGAAGTTCAAGTTTTTAATAAAGTCTTTTACAATGGTACTATGGGTAAGAATTTTCATACGAATTTTAACGTTCTATATTAAAATCATTTTAATCCCTAGGGAATCTTCTCAATATTACTTACCTCTGCACTTTGAAGGGTCACAATCACTTGCTTTGTTTTGACGTTTCATGACATACAATTGGACTTTGTCGAACAGAAGATATGAAAACCATCTTGTAACACTGGTAGACAAGCCAGTTCGTTTGTCACCCGGAGTTATAAAGTCGACAGACATTTGATGTCTTCATGTCCAAATATGTGCGTGGCAATGTTCTGCTCCGGGCATGTGTGTCGCTTACCATCAGGACGTACGTGTTGCTGTTTCAATCTGCGTTATTATAAAAAATATCCAGTTTTAAATAATTCATTAATGAAATTAATCAACAAAATATTTATATCATAAGTAGAGGCAAAACAACGCGGTGATTTTCCTTTATAAAGTTGAAATAACTAAGTACTTACAGAATTCATTCAGATATTGAGATTTGAAGTTATGAATTAGGTTTCGGCCGAGTTATCCCAGAAACTCAGAGCATTATTCAGATCTACTAATAGGAGCCTTTTGCGTTCGCGAATAATTTATATTTAAAGTTTGCTTTTAAGAGTTTGTAAAGTTTTCGTCATCGGAACAAGCGGTGAGTTCACTAAGAATATGTTTTAATTAGTTCCATCGTAATAACAGTTTTAATTGCTTTCCGATACGGAATGAGCCTTTTCGACAAAATGTTACTTTTTCTCAGAAATATAGAAAATCGATAAGGAATTAAGCGACTTGGGAGATTTGTATGTAAATGTTTTCTCTCTTTTTTGTTATTTGGGTATAGAATCTAATCATGAACAAATTAGACATCTGTATAGAACGAAATGTACTCAGTACAGATCAGCCAGGAGTTGCTCTGCACACATCGAAACCCAATGGACGTCGCATATGCGCTGAGGGAAATATACTCCGTTATGTACTCCTCAGCGCCCCGTATAAAGTCCCTAGAGCAAAGAAGATATAAGGGAGCGCAAATACCCAACACCCTACCAAACATCCTCTTTTTAGTTCACACTCAAGAGGAGAAAGAGACCCTGACAAACCAGGGTTATGGGTCAGGCACCGGGTCACGCATCCTTACCATCCATGAAGCTCAAGGACTAACATACGAGTCGGTAATCGCAATCAAAACCAAGGCAAACATGAAGCTGCACGAGAGCGTGCCCCATGCGGTTGTTGCAATCTCACGGCACACGGGGACCTTCATTTACTACGCTGACGACACCGACGACGCCATCGGTCGGTTCGTGCGGCGAGCGTTGGCTGCATTACCGAAGACCATCCGAGAGTTCAACCTACAGATGGCCATCAGGGACAGAAATGCAGCCGTAGTGGAGGCTCTGGGCCGGGAGGAGGCGGCTTAGGCAAATGGCAAGGCAAAGACTCAATGTGGAGTCGATTACTAGTAGAGATGGGCCGAGTACCCGGTTAAAGTGTTACTCGGCGCATCTTTAATTACTAGCGGTAGGATCCCAACCGATAGTGATCGGCTCTACAGACGAGCTCTAGAATTAAGTTTGAAATGTGCCCAACTCCCCCCTTTTTTCCTTTTCTTCTCCTACTCCAAGAAATCTGTAAAAAAAAATGTATTGACAAAGATCACGGACCCCGGAGTCTGTGGAGTATATATTTAAATAAAAAAAAAAAAAAAAAGAACGAAATGTACTAAATTAATTAATTCTACGTATAGTGTTTAGACGACACGACGGAAGTCTAATGGAAGAATGAATGGAAGTCTTTGTAGAGTCCGCTTGGGGTAGTACGTATGGTACGTACTGCCAGTTATTGAAAATTACTTCCGGGCGGTACTGCAAATAAATAAAATAGTCTTATATATAATATGTGCAGTGCAGTGATCTGAACTCTCGCGTGGCTCTGTGGCTGTTATGAACAGTCGTGTTCTTACCATCAGGCGACCGTTCTGGTCCTCTATAGTATGACAAAAATTACAGGGCCTTTGACTCCTCTGACTTGGAAAGTCCTAATAATTTATTTTAAGTCAGTTGATCTACTACTGTTACTACTACTGTACTACAGTACTGTACTACTGTTACTACTGTACTAAGTTACGGCTGGTCTAGTCGGGAGAACGGCGGCTGCCGATCCGGAGACCCCGGGTTCAAACTCCACACGCACCACTGTCTTTTCGAAGTCATGTGCGTAATGCCGCTAACTTAAAACGGTGAAGGAAAACATCGTGAGGAAACCGACATGTACCTAGAATCTTTCGAAGTCATGTGTCATCCACCAACCCGCACTGGGCCAGCGTGGTGGATTATGGCCTTAACTCTCTCCTTGCGAGAGAAGGCCCCGAGTCCCAGCTGTGGGAACGTTTAGTAGGCTGTTGATGATGATCTACTACTGACTATGACTAGCAACGCCCCACGGTTTCACGCGCCTAGTTCCCCATCCTAGTTATTTTCCCGCGATGAAAAGTAGCGTATGGAATAACATTAAGTTAACAATTAATTAAATAAATATTGGTGGATATTTCACACACAACACCATCTAGCTCCAAACTAAGCTAAGATTGTATGCGAGCCAGACACCTGATAATATTAATAGATAAATTACAGGGCTTAGAGATATAACATCTTAGATCTCTGGGTGACGAGCGCAATCCAGTGCTAGGTAATGATTTGGACTCTTCATGTTCCCATAGCTGCGTGTCGCTGTGCTGTTATGTGGCAGGCATGTTGCTTACCATCAGGCACATGTCCTGTTCGTATCTTTATTTAAAAAAAAACTTATGAAATATAATTTTAAATACATACTTATTATGCATGAAAGGCACAGTACAAATATTTGAATTAATCACACAAATATTTGCACTGGGCGGGAATCGAACCTACGACCCACTGCTTTGCAGGCAGACTTACTACCAGCTAAACCACCAGGCCAGCCAAACTTAAATATTCCAGACTGTGTATTTGTGCTAAAAATTTCAACCCGATTTGTTCAGGCGTTCAGGCAGACATCTAACATCTAAACATCCATACTTTCGCACATATAATATTAGTAGGCTTAAATTTATGTAGTGACCGGCAGTACCAGTACAAATATAACCAACCTTTATACATAAAATGTTCCAATTATTTGTTTTAATAAATTTGTGGAAATACATCATTTTGCCTCTTAGCTTCAGTTTATTTTGGACGGTTTATTTTAGATTATCTAACAAAGAAAAATCATTTTGTTTTTCTTTTTTATTTACTAGCATTATAAAGAGATAAAGTTTGGATGTTTGCAGGGAGTAATCTCGGGATCTACTAAACCGATTTTGAAAATCCTTTCGCCAATTGAAAGCCACATTATCTGTGAGTGTCATAGGCTTATAGATTAACCTGAAATATTAAAAACCTTTTTCGCAGTAGTCGGATTTGCAAAGTAAGCCGCAAAAAAAAACGGCCGAACAAAAACGTTTCTTACGAACGCTGCCTTAACGATGAGAGATACATGATTGAAATGTAAAGAAAAGTTGTAGAACTTAATATTGCCAACAAAAAAGTTGCCGACAGCTTATGTCTAACTTTTGTAATTATGTCACAATAAGTAGTTTTTATAGTAAAAATAATGTTATCAAATAGTTCTATGGTAATGTTTATTGGTCATATTACCAAAAAATTATTAATGTCTATCAAATTAAGCAAACTTATCGTCTCAAGTGTTTAAAACAAAATACTTTTCCCGTTTATTGCATATAATTTGAATGAATGATTGGCGATTAGGTACATAATATAAAATTCTTTGAGACCTTCTGGCTTACCTCCTCGCAATCTTATTCCTACTATTTCTACTCAATAATACTCTAAATATAAAATCTACATCACATCATTTCACGTTAAAGTGAAAGCTCTTTACTTTCATAGCTGTTAGCTATTATAATAATATTGACACAATATAAAATCAAAAGCAGGAGGCATATTTATTTCTGAAAAGCAATATCGGAGGCTTTTCGACGTTAACCTAATAATCTGTCGACAAGTAAATCGATGGCTGACGGAGAGGAAAGGTCATAACTGACAATATTGTTTATCCAATACGATGATGGTTAGGCAAGTTATTGAGTGTATAAATAGATATTTGTATTTAAATTTTATTGTATGGTTAAATATCAAATAAATAAATATAGTTTACCTACATTAACATTTTAATCAATTATCCTAAGCCTCATAACACAGGATCTCCCTAGTGCGAGACTTAGGGCTCATAATTACATGAGATTGTTGAACAATTTGGTCGCCACGTAGTTAAGTTTAATTTAGTTCTAGTTAGTGTAATCTACATGATAGTTTCTTTAAGTATATAATTTAGAATAAAGCCAAATTGTTGAGAAGAAATGAATTGTATTACAGTAAAATCTATACTAATATAATAAAGTTAAAAAAAAAAATTATTAAGCCCAGGTGGCGTTGTGGCGAAAAAGTCTAGTTCACAATCTAGAGGTTGCCCGTTGGAATTGCGTCTGGTATATTTTAAAATGCTATTTTTTTTACTGTATTAGTGACGAGACGAACAGGAAATGTGCCTGGTTTCCGTCATTGGATGTCATTATCTTATATACAAGGTGTTGCACAAAGGTGCAACAATATTTATGGTAGTTCATCTACATTAAGTTTTGAATCATGTATATGAAAATTAGGCATGAAAGCTCAAAAAAATTTTCCATGAAAAAAATATTTTTTTTGGTTGTTATTTCATTTGACATGCCCCTAATGGCCAGATCTCCGCACAGATTTTTGTACAACGTCGCGGCGTCGGTAGCAAGGTCGTTTGTCTGCTGTACATGCTTTAGGGTTGAAGCTGGTGATTTGGTGGGAATTTTACGTCAAACTTTGACTCGAATTATCTCGTGATCTACCGTGCTGAGAGGAAAGAGACCTTGGGTGATGAAGTGTACATCAGTGTTAGAATGGACTGTTAAAATATTGTTGGGGGTAAATCCACCACGTTGTATAAAGTTCTCGTGTCACTGTGTCAGTTACCTTACTCCTCCGAAACGGCTTTACTGATTTTTACCAAATTTTATATGCATATTTAGTAAGTCTTAGAATCGGCTACTAGCTATTTTTCATACCCCTAAGTGATAAGGGTTGTTCACCCCATTTTTTTTTTAATTTATGGGCAACATTTTTTTATAATGGGGCATAAAAAAATACATACAACCCTAAATTTTTACCCTTTTATCACCAACCCCTATTTTTTAATAGCCATTTTAGTAATTTCATCATTTGACAGTGAACTCCTCCTAAAGGGCGCGGCGTGACCGATTTGAATGATTTTTTTGTGTGTATACAAGTGGATTCGAGGATGGTATGATGTATGATGGTATGATTCACAAATAAGCCCAGCAGATGGCGCTGCAGACAGTGCCTAGGTTATGATCCGAGCGAAGCCGAAACGGGCCGCTAGTTTTATTATAAGCTAACAACGCTATTCTGTTCATATTCCCGTCAATTTAACTGTGTTCCAAATTTAAATCTGATCCATTCTGATACAGCACCCAGCCCAATTCTCAGCTTTACGTTTCCAACTTTCACCAGCTGCCTTTCATAAATGGCCACTCGATCTAGTCTCTGGGCGTCCAACACTACTTTTACCAATTCTCCACTCCAGATCCGGTCTTCCCCAACAGTTATTGGTTCTGAGACAAATAACATCGATCAATGTTTTACAATTTACTCAACATTTGACAATTTAATCAATGTTTTTTGTAATGTTTTTGTGGTAAAATAAAGTGTTTTTGTATTGTATTGTATGTTATGATCAGCCAACTGCTACTCTGACTTTTATTGCGCTGAGCTGTGTCAGTGACCTTAGTTCTCTGACGTATTACCTCGTTACGAATGCAATCCCACAGGGAAACTCCGAGCATAGCTTTTTCCATATCCATATCATTCAGACTTGGAAAAGGTTGATGTAAGTTAGTTACAGTACTACCAACTTATCTGTAGAACATAGCGATGGCTTTACTTTTTTTTTTTAAATTTATTCTTGGCCATGGATACTAGTCATTCAGCCGTCGATGGCTCTACGATCGAAAAGTGTTACCACCTACGTTACGTAAAAGTGTTACTCGTAATTCAGTAGATCCATTTTTGGCCGTTCTACAGTAAGATTACAAGACTAGGTACATAGGCTTTGTAATTAATGTTTGTTGTCATTTTGTTATAGACAATTTAAGTGCATGCCGGAAGGTTGAGCATGCAGTACTCAAATGGGTAATTAGAATAAGATTTACAAAATTTACCTACACTAAATATTGTAAATCTTATTCTAATTACCCATTTTTGAAGTGAAAACTTCTTTAGGCGCGCCTAGACAGATTTTTCGTGGGCTGTGAATTGAATTCTAGCGTCACGCTCGGGTATGATAAGAAATCTTCGGGTAAGCTCGGGACCATAGCCATTGGCCATCTAGAAATGCGTCAGTCAATGGGAAATGCTGAAAGGGCGTAGCCTGGCCACCATGGCATGGCCATCTAGAAATGCGTCAGCCAATGGGAAATGCTGAAAGGGCGTGGCCTAGCCATCTAGAAATGCGTCAGCCAATCGGTAATGCTGACGCATTTCTAGATGGTCATGCGATGATGACCAGGCCACACCCTTCGGCTTCCCTTCCGCAGTTTTCAAAGTGAGCTATCAACTTCTGGGTTATAAGTTTTCACTCATATCGGCAGTTCCTATGACTGCCAATTTTTTTTTTAATAATCTAGTTTTTCATCATGATGAAATAGCCGAGATCGCTAGAACAAGTGATTTACATTCGTAGATCGTAGGTTTATATCCTGGCTGCAACTTTGAGTGATTTTCCTAGCTTTAACAGGAAAGAAAAAAACGTGAGGAAACCATGCTTAGAATCATTCAAGGTTCAAAATCAGGTCGTCGTCTATCAACCCGCTTTTAGCCAGCGTGGTGGATTATGGCTTGTATTTTCTCCTTATGAGAGAAATCCCCAGTACCTTAAATCCCAACAGAACATAGATAGATTGACTTTTTATTGCACTTGTAGCAAGCAAAATAAATAAAACCCTACACACAGGGGGTTGCTTATGTTATGCTATGGCAATAGTAGAAACAAACTTTTTTTTAAAAGTCCTCATTCCACGTTTGAGATTGGCCGAGTGTCCGATGGACGTAATATTTGTATCCCCCGCGGAAATCTGACTTGTCCCCATAACTCGGCTGCCGCCTCCTTCAAAAGAACCGTTATTTTATGTGATTACGCCTGTGTTATGGGACTCATAGTGCCCCTTTTGTGATATTTAATGTATAAAATATTGCCAGACATTCTTCACATAACACTATTTAGCTTTAAACTTCACAAAGTTTGTGCTACAGGAGCCAGCAGGCAGTTAAATAAGTCGTAAGTACAAACATATAGAAACATCCAGACACAAAACATATTTGAATTCATCACACAAATATTTAACCAGATCGGGTATCATACCCACGACCTCCAGCTCCGCGAGTAGACTTACTAACTAATCCGCTATATAATTATCATGTTGAATGATCTACGATGGAGAACGCCAATAATTTGTCAATAAGAAGCGTTTAAATATCGATATTAATTTGCCTTTTACAAGCAAATTTTTTTAATATTTTATAACATATTTGCTCGTAAAGGATCTCCTATTGCACCAATTTCTGTATCGTAATGTATCTCATTACGTACTAGTGCGGTAATGTAATGTAAAACGCACGGTTTCAAAATGCTCCGTCTAAAACGAACGGTACCTTTTTAAATCTTAGTAAGGAGTTTTTATGTCAGACAAGTGGTCAACATTTTAGGAATAAAATTAAATTTCACCGCAGTCAGGTATGTAATGACAATGTAATGACAACTTTAATAATCAGACTGTAACTTTTTCATTCCTATTAGTCACAAGTGAGATTTATATTTTTTTTATTGATATAACATGCGACTCACGCTTTGTTCTAAAAGTTTCGATGCAAAAAAGATCGTATTCAAAGGAACAAATGAATTAATAAATAATTATTGATTGCTCATTTCATGCAACTTCTTCTTTAAATAAATAATTTGAACTTGTCATAAAATAAAACATTCACTCAAATATAACTTCACATTTTTTGTTGTTAAGAATAAAAAATCATTTTTTGTAAAACGCTATCCATAAAAAGCAAAAAAACAAACATATTTTTTAGTCTGTGGCTTAGTTGCGCGCGCATAATATGACAACTGGTTCATTTTTTCCGCCAAAAGGATAAAAAAATCATAGCTCTTTTTCACTGTTGAAATGTTTTTTTATTGATATTTTACTATATACTCAAGTATGTCGAAAAACGTCGTATGACGTTTGTTAATAGTGTACTGATAATTACAGTCTACGGCCCTCTTGAGGCCCTCGCCTTCGGCTTAGGCCCTAAAAATGGCGTCTCAGCGGTAGTCACCATAATCACTTATACTTTCGCATAATTCAGTAATTTTCAGGAAGCTTCGTTTTATGATAAAACATGCTCAAATATAATTATATTTTGTATTTGGTTTTTGATAAAAAATGGTGTATCTTACTGCAACAGAAATGTAAAACAACTTACAAGTAGACAAATAGCCATGACGGAGGATTAAAAAAATATTTTACAAAACGCAAATTTTCTGAACAGTTTATGCATTAAATCACTTTGAAGTTGGAGGCTTGTAGGCGGGTAATCCCTCCGGCCACGCGGCTTATTTCCGAACATAAATCTTTGCCTACGTACCGCCTTAAGATAATTTCCCGAACATTTTCCGTCTTTATCATAAAACCCGAGGTATTGATGGAATAGCTGTACCCGCGTTGGTTCGCAAATCAAATCTCCGTCGCGAGCGTGAGGGCCAATCCCAACTGAGTTAGGCAGCGAAAGCGTAAGCTCTCCTGATTTTATTACGTAGGCCAATCTCGCGCCTATCGCCCGCCGCCCGCCGGCCGGCGACCGATAAAATCAAACCACGCCGATGTTGCCATCTAAAACTTCGGTAATTTGACGCACGCTTCGCTCAAAATGTCGCTGGGAGGTTATTTTCAAGGTCGTGTAGAATTGCCGCCGTAATCCAAACATTTCCAGGCTTAGTTGAGGCAAGAACCTGTCGACTTTATGACGGATACCGAAGCGGTATAGAAGTTTTTTTGCTTTTGCGACATCAAACAAACTCAGAGAGAATTGCAAGTCAAGTTTTGTAACAGGCATGAGAGTAAAAGACTAATATCGCACCGTCACAAAGAAGATTTTAAGCTCAAGAAATTTCCTCTTCAGAAAAATATCAAATTTAAATTGGTAGGTATTATTTAAGTAAGAACAACTCTGGTCTCTGGTAAACCAATTCGGCATTGTAGAGATACCATTCATATTCAACACGCCTGCTCATGACAGCACAATGTCAAGATATTAAGATAAATTATTCTTATATTATTTTTATAAGATTAATTTATCTTAATATCTATATTTTGACGTCATATTGTGTAGGTGTGTTTTTGTGTAATTGAAATTGATTTATGATGTCAACTATTGTTGTGAAATGTGTATTGAAATCGTTTGGACGACTTTTAATTGAAATTTATTTATTTATTGAAATTTACAATCAGGACATAATTAAGTGATTTCTATTTTGACTTATTATTATTATTGTTTTGACATTGGCTATCAAATACTGATATTATTTTAGCAGAAGCGTAATTGACATTTGTTAATGTCTAAAATATGTGAAATTTACATGTTAAGTTGTATTTTTTTTTCTGCTCTTGACTATTCATAAGTGTATATTGTGTATACCTAAATGAAAAATAAATTGAATTGAATTGAATATGCAAATTATCGGGAAACATTGCCTTTTAAAGCAGAACAACGTAATGTTTGCACATTACTGCTTGACGGTAGAATAACTCGCAAAGGTGTGGTATCCAGTCGGACTCTGCAAAGAGTGCCTACCACTACAAAGCAAGCACTATTTTACTCAAGTATTTTCGGAGAAAGAATTTCGTCTGCAGTAAGTTCATGTAGTCCATTTTAAGCTTGATGATAATCAGTCAGCCATCGTAAACCCGGTTTTATCTGGTGCCGAACGGAGGTACCTTTCGAGCCGCCCTAAATGTGGGAAACTTTAGCACTCGACTGCACGCTCTCTCGCTCAATCCTGAATCAAGTCGTTAAACAAACGTTCCGACTCGCAAACCAAGACTTACTTCATCTCTGCGGCGGTTCAAATTAACTGTAGTAACATTTTACTGTCAAATGTTACTCGTACTTTGAGTTGAATGACGGTTTGATGGGACCAAAACGACGTAATCGGCCATCCGACACTTACACATAAATTAGATAAAATTTATCTCTATGGTTTCAAACACCCTTTTATTCTTAATTTTATGAATGCGAACGTTTTGATTTTTGTTTCTTAATGTCGGAATAAACATTTAGTTTAAAAAAACCAATGCAATTTGAGGCGCAATCCGCGCTTTACCAATCGAAATTAGTCCTAAATCTCAGTAGTCATCACAAAAATAAGTGAAAACAAACATAATTTACGCTTACAAAACCAAACATTAAGGCTTTTATGATGCCTAATAGTATGAGAAAAGTGCACATACCAATATAAGAAACAAATACTTTGATGGATTTAGGTTATATTAATTTCAAAAACATTACGGAGCGCTTGGTTTACGCTAGGCGTAACCAACATTGTGGCGTTTATTTGGCTCAAATCTCTATCGGTATATGGATGGTTGGTACTGGTGATTACTGCAAGTAGTTAGGTATGTGTAGTGTAGTTTCATTGTAATTTAATATTTAATTAAGGATCCGCCCGTTTCATAAATATTATGTTAGTTTTAAGTTACAAGGTAATACAATATCACGCCAACAATTTTTTGCTATGGTAAGACTCTTCGCAGAGTCCACTACTTGGGGAGGTGCCACCCCTATGCCAATTATTGCCGCTATAGCTGCCTCCAAGCGATAATGTCCAAACTGTTATTACCTACATATTGTGTCCGTTTTTTTTTCTATTTTTCTAAAGAAATTACAGGGTTTGCCCACAGTTTTATTTCTATAATCTGTGGGTTTGCCGTGTAATTTCTCTGAATAAAAAAAAAAGTGTGGTGTCATGGGACATCTGGTAGGAATGAAGTTCTTTCGGGTAACATAGAAGGAGGAACACAATATGAAAAAAAAATGCCTAATTTTATTATTCATGGCACGATCATCTGAAAAATAAAGTTGGCTGCACTGGTCACAGGCAGTAAGGCGTCACTTCCGTTATAAAATTTTCTTACGGTTTTAGTCTCTCATTTTTAGGGTTCCGTAGCCAAATAACAAAATACGGAACCCTTATAGATTCGTCGTGTCTGTCTGTCCGTCCGTATGACACAGCAGTTTTTTTGTAATCGTCAAAAATACAGTAAGTATTATGAAAACATCGATAAAAGTTACAACACACTACAATAATTTTTATGTTACGCTACTTTGGAACCCTTCGTGGGCGAGTCCAACTCGCACTTGACCACTTTTATTTTCAGTTCGGTCGCGCAGCAAAATTCCTATGTCCTCCAGGTCTGCCATAAGGAACTTCGTTCTAAAAGAACAAACAACACTTTTATCCCGAAAATATTCTTAACCCCGTTGATCTCATAAGTTATGTAGAAGGTAAGCAAGAAACATTAAATACAACAAACACATGAACAATAACGACGAAAATATGAGTCGTCAATCTTGTAATAATGCCCTACAGGAATATGTATTAGCGTCATATTGGATGGGATATTCACCGGATATTACGTACGAAGATAGATTTTCTTTTGATTTCCGATATTTTCAACGTTTTGTTTGTACCTAGCAGGTAGGTATATTAAAAAGCTTTCCATCGATAAAAATATCCAAATTGGTGAATGATCGCGAGAATGAGAACAGATCAATATAATTCGTTTTTTTTAGTGAAAACTTTTAGAGTACCGTTAACCACTTTTTGATAGGGAAAATCTAATGGGTTCCCGTCACCAATATTCTGATGTAGCCGATCAAATCAATAATTTATTCATACCAAGTTTAACAATAGTACATATTTACGGTACACTATGATGTTGTTGATATTTATGGGTTGGCTGTATTTTAAAACACAATAGAACCTGTCTATAGAGTCTTTTGCATCTCTTAAGATTCAAATCTTAATATATATAAATCTCCTGTCACGATGTTTGTCCGCGATGGATTCCTAAACTACTTAACCGATTTTAAATTAAATTGGCACACCGTGAGCAGTCTGGTCCAACTTGAGAGATAGGATAGTTTTTTTTTCGATTAATAGTCATTATATGACGAAATCCGAGCGAAGCCGGAATGGGCCGCTAGTTATTTAATATAATTGACATTACTACTATAGATAGATAGATTAACTCTTTATTGCACTTAATATAAAAATGAAACAAAACTATATCAGAAATTGTAGCAAATTTAGTCTACTATATAAACGCTATGAGAAAGTTTTTTCAAAAACTAGTCGTTTAGGGTTATAATGGCCAAAGTTTGAAAAATAAACGATTTTTTCGCGCTTATTTCGATTTTTGACAAAGTTGCGTTCGCCGCTCAAGGTCACACACTTGGATTAATCATTAGGCCAACATCATAAACAAGTCTGCAAAAAATCAGATCTACCGGATTTAACGTATACTGTAATGTATAAAGTTACTGGACTAATAATATGACGCCATGTTTTTTTCTCTGGTGTATTGTTTCATTGTTTCCATTGTTTCAATGCCTTGACTTGACATAAGCATTGACTATGAATAAAAACACTGTAAATAATGTCATTTTGCTAAGTTTCTGACACATGTCACTCTAACTATAAACAAATATATGAAAAATTCGAACCTACGTCCTCATGCTTATGAACCGCACGTTATACCCACTAGACCTGTTTCAAAACCGAATCCATCAACAAAGAAATTAAAGTCAAAGTCAAAAGCTTCAATCACTAAACTTAGATACAAAATGATTTGGTTCTATTTAGTAACATAAAGCAGTATATCTATTGTTGGCTTTGTCGCAGCGATAAAATACATTTGATACCTGCCATAATTCCGGTCTACGAGACCTCGATTAATCCTGGAGTTCGGGTTAACCCATCCAGGGACACCAGGGATAGCCCTTTCGGGTCATAACAATGATATTATCACGCAAAAGCCTCTTTTATGGAGGAATTTTAATGAAAACCTTCCGCCGGAGACGTTAAAGGGTCGTTTGCTTTATCAATTAGTTTACCTCTTGTACATAAAAAGGGCGATTTTAAGGGCCCGCGTAATAAATATCTGTTAGAATATAATTAGCTCGTTTACAGTGTGTTTATACGGTCACTTTGTGTTGTAAATCTTTGTTTTTATGATAATTTGTTCGGGTCGGTGGTTTATGTTAGTGTGTGGTTTGTTGCTGGTAGCGTTTTGAACCGTTTCCATGATTTTAATATGATATATTTTTTGAAAATACAAGCTACCGAATCCAATTAAAAAATTAAATCCAACTAATTTTGGTAAAATTTGTGAAACTATATAATTATATGCGTACTTTTATTACAAAAATGTATTTCCGAGTAAACGAAAATAAGAATAATATTTTATAAGCTTTTATTTTCAGATCCAGAGCGTCCAGCTGTTACTTAACTGATCCATCCCAAAAGCGCAACCAAGAGCGATTAGGTATGTATTTGGTAGAATGTGAGCAACTGTTTAGGGTTGAAGTACCTACGCACCTTTGCGAGGCCACCTAGTAGTAATGATGATGAATCAGAAATATATTCGAACTTTTGTCATATTTAATTAAGAGCAACTTATTTGTTGCTCAATCACGTCGTAATGGATGAACGGATCAGACTGAACTTTGGAACACAGTTAGACTATAGTCTGGAAGAACACATACTTAGGCTTTTTATCCCGGGAAAATAACGGGAACGGGAACTACGCTGGTAAAACCGCGGAGCTCTGCTAGTCATGTACTTATATTTTTTGAGTTAGTCTCATAAGGAAATTATAGGAAGGAGTTTGATTGTCTGGACTCGTGGCTTAGTTAGTAATAAGTCCGTCTGCGAAACAAGAAATTACGGGATCATCCAGTACATGACAAATACTTGCTATGTGATGAAACTAAATATTTGTTTTGTGTCTTGGTCGTTCTATGTACATATGTATTCATAAGTATGAATTTACGACTATAAAAGTAAGTATTATGGCAGCTATTTGTCTTCCAGCTTTGCTTTGCTTTGACTAGGTATTGTTATGTTAAAAATGATAAAAAATAAATTAAGATAAAGTAAATAATTTCCAAGTAAATCTCAAAGATTTATTCGCAGTTCTCAAGCCTCTCACTTGTTGTTCAAACCGTTGAACGTAACATCTTTTACATTTCTCTCAATAAATATTTATACATCGTAAAAATACCAAATTGAAAAAAACTCACTGAATCCGCTGAAGAAATATTTACTTAACTAAATTAAAATTTGTTTACCTACTCCGCATTAATTTTATTTATTCCCGTCCATTACTCAAAAACAGCAATATGAATATTTCAACCTTGAAGATTCCTTGAGTAAAGGTCTCTCGGAATATAAAGTGAAATACACAACGAAACTTCCCGACTTGTGAGCTTGAGTGTTTGTACGCACCCTAACGAGATAAAAGGGATGCAAGTTATGTTTGTCAGGGACAAATAAACAGAATGTAAAACAATTTTGTGTAAACCCTCTTCGTAGAGAAGATTTTGTTGTTTGATTGCTAGATATATATGTGTATAGCTGTAACTAAAAGGCAAGCTGAAATAACAACATTTCAAAAGAACACCAACAAGTTGTTTTTCTTAGTTTTTTACTATCTACAGCCTTTACTAACAAAATTAAATAACAATGAGAACTACACTATGGTAGGTACGCACATAGTTAACTACTTACAGTGAGAGTGTATGTGACTAACATACAATTTGTAATAAAATTCACTCATAACTGTCAACCTGAAAAAGTTTATTAGCCTTGTAAAAATTTGTTTCATAAGAAAATAATCCTTACTGACTGTTACTTCGTAAAATAAGATTGATTTTAGCATGTGCAAAATAATATGACCAAGATGTAGAAGGTTACTTGGATAACGAAGTGAATGTTTGGTTTGATGAGCGTGAGGTGTGAGTAATGGCGGCGCGGCGCGGCGGTGCATCGTTCGGATTCAATTCGTATCTTCAACTCGTCGAGGTTCAACGTGTCGTTCGCAAATGTTGATTTAGTGAACACAGTTATTTGATATTTGAAGATAAATTACAAATTTAGACTTGACTGCCAACCAAGCTCTGGGTAGAAAATTACAATTTTAGACTTTGACTGTTAACCAAACTCTAGGTAGAAGTTTACTTTTAATTAATTACTTAGACTTTTTACCATAATATCCAGTTGATAAATGTTTTAGTGAAGTGAATTTTAATCTTTTAAGATTAAAAAAAAGAAAGAAGAAAGCATTATTTTTTGTTTCAGGATTTTTAAAATAGCGCGCGACAGTGTCAGCCGTCTTGCCTAATCCATCTCTATGCTCTTTTATTTCTACGGAAACATTACGTTTCAAACTACAACACAGTGAAGTTTGCACATTACTGGCGGTAGTATAAATGGTAAAGGTGTGGTACCTACTTCCCTAGGCGGACGCTGCAAAGAGTCCTACCACTACAATTTTATGGAGAAAAGAAGCTTATTAGCTACCTGATGGTGCGAAGTCACAGGTGCATTGATATTTGTAATTTAGAGGCATTCGCAGTGCGTTGCTTGCCAAACCTCCACGTTCTGTCTCTGTAGGACACCTTACGGGGTACAAGTAGTCGGTACCTGGAACAAAAACAAATCAGGTTACACTATGTTATGACATTTTCAATGAAAAGTTACTTTGATAGTTTAAATTTATAGTATAGATTTAAACAAATATTTATCCGTCAGCATGCTTAGCATAGGTACGGCTGGTCTTGTCGGGAGAACAGCGCCTGCCGATCCGGAGACCCCGGGTTCAAAGGCACACGCATCACTGTCTTTTCGAAGTCATGTGCGTAATGCCGCTAACTTAAAACGGTGAAGGAAAATATCGTGAGGAAAACGACATGTACCTAGAATCTTTCGAAGTCATGTGTCATCCACCAACCCGCATTGGGCCAGCGTGGTGGATTATGGCCTCAACTGTCTCCTTGCGAGAGAAGGCCCCGAGTCCCAGCAGTGGGAACGTTTAGTGGGCTGTTGATGATGATGTTGGTGATGATGATGCTTAGCACACTTCCTAATGATAGTGGGTTTGACCGTCTTTGATATCAGTCAATCGATAAAATTCTTATGTACTCAGTGTAAGTAGTTCGTTAGGTATAGAATATAGTGTAGTTTTGATTTTATTTAGTTTAATTGACAAACGCTCTACACACTATAAAAATAGCATAAAAATAAATTCTTAGCTTAATAAAAACGTAAAGAAACTTACGAAACTTGCATTTCACAGATAATGTAAGAAAAAAGCCGTTCCGTTTCACGTTGATTTATGTTTTAAGGGTACAAAACAAAGGATGAGTGATGTGCTGAGTCGGCAGGTTCGCGTGGCGTGGGGTGGCGGGTCGTGGCGTGGCATGGCGTCGAGACACGTGGCGTCGCGTCGTAAACCACAGGATCAGGGGCTGGCCTTGACCCACTTCCAAAGACACAAACCACAAATGCGGCGACGTTTACTGTTTGCTGAGAAGTTTCAGTTTACAAGTAAACTCATAATACATGTACGCTCAGAACTCGACTTAGTAGCTGTTACTTAGTTACCCCCATTTCGAAGTTTATAGGTGGTTGAGTTTACACAGGGCCTGGGTAAAGGTCCGACATTATTGAATAGTGGATCACATCTAAGCGATAAAGACAGAGTTTACGTTATACAACGTAAGCTACTTTTTATGCCGAAAAAAAGAACTAAAGTTTCTTAGGGCATAGTTCCCGCATGATCCCATATAACACAAACTGTGTCGGTCACACGATTTTGGTTACTTTAGATTTGCGTCACAAATAGCTGATTATTGAACCCAGTGACGCCAACCAATCAAAAATTCTATTCGGTTGATTGTCTGTATGTACCGTATATATTTAATTTAATACGTAACACCTAAACTTCGCCCGAATAAAAAAAAACGGGATATTTTTGTCACCTTCGTGGCGTTTTGTCCATGAAGGTGACTTTCGATATGCCTTGTAGTTTTGTCATTATAATTTACTGTTTAGTGAATATTTAAACTCTCAAATAGTTCATCCTTACCTAAATATTAATATTTAAAAAATGCCTGGAAAGTTGGTGCGTCACCTTCGTGGATCGTAACGTCACCTACGTGGGAATAAAATAATAATTGGCAGTCATAGGAACTGCCGATAGAAGTGAAAACTTATAACTCAGAATTTGATAGCTTTCCTTGGAAACTACACGGGTGTAAACGGAGGGCGTGCCTCGCCTTCTTGGCATGGCCATCTAGAAACGCGTCAGCATTTCCCATTGGCTGATGTGTTTCTAGATGGCCATGCCATGATGGCCTGTCCACGTCCTTTCAGCATTTCCCATTGGCTGACGTATTTCTAGATGGCCAATAGCCATGGCCCCGAGTTTACCCGAAGCTTTCTTATCATACCCGAGCGTGACGAATGAATTCAATTCACGGCCCACGAAAAATCCTCTAACACGCCTAAAGAAGTTTTCACTTAAAAAATTCAAAACGTTGTTTTTTCGAACAAGGCTCACAATTTAAATGACTGAATCGAAAATATTATTTTTCATACTGAATACTTTATGTATGCTTAGAAAATCAATTAAAATAAAAAGTAATTAAAATATTCCATGAAGGTGACGACGAGAATCGTAAAAATGAGAATTAGCCTAAAATATAATCATGGGACACAATAAAACGAACATTTTGTTAATGGACAATTGTAGATATTTGACGTGCCCCACGATATTTCTTTTCTTTTTTGACAATAATGATAGATTTCTATTTGACTCCAGATGGTAAGCGTCGATGCGGTCTACGATAGAGTTGGCACCACTCTAGAAGAAACCAATTCACTGAAATACTTATTAGTAGTGGGTTTCGATGATTACAACAAGAATGTAACAATTGAAACCCGATGTTGCTATCAGGAGAGTTTACTCAACAAAATGCAGTTAATTAGCCCTATAATACCACTCCACTAGCCCTTCTTGCAAAGAACCTCTGGAACATTTAATGCCACCAAACTATCCACTTAACTATTATGCTATAACAGTCATGACGTCGGGTTTTTGTCATCGTCACGTACAAGACTACTCGGATCAAGTATGGCTGGGACATTGGTGTCGGAAAAAGCATATGATGTCATAAAACATAATGATTGTAACATCACAGTGTGTCGCAGCTATTGGAACTTAAAGTCCAAATCATTACATATCACTGCACTGCGCTCATCACCCATCTAAGATATTTTATCTCTGAGGCCTGTAATTTCTCTTGAAACATGGCCTTTCAAACCGGAACACAGTTACGTTTTGCATTTTATTGCTTGGCGGTACAATAACTAGCAAAGGAGTGGTAACTTCTCCTGCCAGACTCTGCCAAGAGCCCTACCGCCATAAGACTACAGCACACATCAGTTACCCGTAACGTAACTTAAAATGTGTTACACCACGTTATTTTCAACCTTATTAGTATTGTGAAAATCCGAGACACGAGAACGATCTTTTCGAACAGATTGTGAGATCACAAGTGGAACGGATAAAAACGAAGTCAGGCGTACGTTAATATTCAAAGCCGTGCTCCAAGCGTCGGAGCGGCTGGCTCCCCACCGGCCCTTCTACACTAAATCAGCCTTTCTTTTGCTATTACTGTCTCTATAATTTCTAGTGGATAGAAAAGAGAGAGTAATAACAAGGGTGTGAACCACCCGTCCGACGTGCCTGGCAACACGGGTGGCGCGTCGGTAGTCGTCTGGGGTAATTTAAATTCGCGGGTGTCGCACCGACCGGCGTGGCTAGATGCGACGCCGGCGGTAATTACTCGCCCTGTTCGCCGCTGACCCCCGCCGAGAACGGACGTGCGCCGACGCGGCCGCGAGACGCGCCGCCACGTGGCTGTTGTAGCCTAGTATTTAACGGGTGTGTTATCTAGTATAAGGTACGTAAATAAACTACGTGATCTAGATCAAACGGTGTTTTACATATTCCCCACGTGCCCCCTAGCCGGCGCACGAGCGCAGCCTGACTACACGATATCAATAAGTTACAGTCCACTCTTTCGTTAATTTACTCCGTGGCCGGGCAGTGGTTCAGAAACGTTTCGACGTTTTACAATCGCTGTCCTTCGCAATTGCTGGTCTTTCGAGACGGGTAATTGCTGGTCCTTCACAAAAGCTGGTCCTTTCGAGCCGGATTTACTGCGGGCTACGAGTAAAAAGGGAATATCGTGTAATTCAAAGTTGTGTTTGTGCGCGGGCGCGGGTGGCACGTGGCGCGGGAGTAGTGTCGCGTCGGTATCGTGTCGCGCATTTGTATAGTGTCGCGTTATACCGTGTCGCCGTGTCGTGTCGCGCGTTCCGTAGTGTCGTGTCGCGCGTTTCGTAGTGTCGCGTCGGTATCGTGTCGCGCATTTGTATAGTGTCGCGTTATACCGTGTCGCCGTGTCGTGTCGCGCGTTCCGTAGTGTCGTGTCGCGCGTTTCGTAGTGTCGCGTCGGTATCGTGTCGCGCATTTGTATCGTGTCGCGTCACAAGACATAGATTTGTAATTTGAGTGACCGTGTAAATGGTACGTACTCGCGGTATGGCAGCGTCAGGTCGGTCAGACACGCCGCCTCCGGAGGTCATTCCGGAAGCAGGATATGAAAGTGACTCGGCGGGAGCGTCACCACAGGAGCTCGATGCTCCACATGCGGCGCCCTCGTCAGCGACGAAAGTCACGACGGAGGAAGGCGAAGGACGCGACCGCGAGCAACCGCCATTTTGTAGTACACAAGCGTCGCCTCAGGGGAAGGTACGCGAGCATGACACGAGGGTTAGTTTCGAGTTAGGCGAACAGCAAAAGCGGGCGAAGGCAAGGTTAGAGCTTGCGTTGAAACAATACAACGAGCTATTTAAAGAGCCGGGAGATGTATTGGTTAGGGAAGTGTTAGGCGCCGGAGTTCTGAGCACACGACGGGAGCGTGACGCGACATTGGAATGCGCGTGGCGCGGGGACGCAGACGTGCCCCAGGCGAGTCGTGTGAGAGGAGCGGTGGTCCAAGAAGAAAGCCCGTGCGCGTCAGAGACGCACGCGCCGGGCCTTTACCGGCGGCCGGGAGCGTCAGAGACGAACGCCCCGGCCCAAACAACAAGCCCGCGCGCGTCAGAGACGCACGCGCCGGGCCTCTACCGGCAGCCGGGAGCGACAAGCCCGCGCGCGTCAGAGACGCACGCGCCGGGCCTCTACCGGCAGCCGGGAGCGACAAGCCCGCGCGCGTCAGAGACGCACGCGCCGGGCCTCTACCGGCAGCCGGGAGCGACAAGCCCGCGCGCGTCAGAGACGCACGCGCCGGGCGTCTATCGGCAGCCGGGAGCGTCAAGCCCGCGCGCGTCAGAGACGTACGCGCCGGGCTGCCTCGTCGGACGGAGTGTGTCAGGGACGTACACACAAAGCCGTTCACTGAGCGACAACATGCCAGCGTTGGAGGCGCCGGCGAACTTGGGATCAGCACAACGGGTGGCTGATGGTGAGCGCGCGGCGGCAGCGGAGCCACCGGCAGGCACCGGCGAGGGGCAGCACCGGAGCGGCCCTGACCAGACCTTGAGAGACCTGGCTTCGGTGTTATGGGAAGTAGCGCGCGGAGATCGCTCCGCGGCAAAAAGGTACCAGTGTGATTTACCTATATTTAATGGCTCGTCAGAGGACTGGTTGCATTTCAAATCGGCGTATTACGAGTCTGCGTCTAGCTATATGGAAACGGAAAACAGAGCTAGATTGAGGAAATGCCTCAAAGGGGCGGCAATGGAGGCGGTGAAATGTTTGTTCTTAGGATCAACAGCTGCACAAATTATGAGTAGATTAGGACATCGGTTTGGTAGGCCCGAAGCGCTAATAGTGCAAGAGCTCGATAGGTTACGGAGCCTTCCCAAACTGACAGACACGCCTAGGGACGTGTGTATGTTCGCGTGTAAAGTAAATAATGTGATTTTAGTTGTTCAGGCGTTAAATAAACCACACTACCTACATAGCCCAGAGATGGTTAATATCATCGTGGAGAAGCTCACTCCAATAATAAAGAGTAGGTGGTATGATTATGAGAGCGAAAGGTTCAACGGGGAACCAGCTCTCTTATTACTAGGCAAGTTCTTAGATAGAGAAGCAGAACTTAACGCAAGACATGCGAAGGCAGAGGTCATAGACGACAAACCGCGTCGTAGTTATGAAAACAAACAGCGGTCATACGCAGCGAGTGAAGGCCGATGCTGTGTGTGTGAGGGAACTTGTGTGCATGTAGCAGTATGCAAGCAATTTAAAAATATGTCGTCACCAGAAAGATGGGAAAAAGCTCGCAAGTATAAATTGTGTTTCAGGTGTCTGCGGGCGAGGAGGTGGAGACATAACTGCAAGGCGAAACCGTGTGAGATCTCCGGGTGCAAGTATCACCACCACCGGCTCCTACACGGCGGCGGCGCCACGCCGCGACCCGGGCGGAGCGGAGCGACCCAGGCGGGCGCTTCAGCTGGAAGGGAGAGCGGCGGCGGCAGTCAACAATCGTCGGAGCGGCGGGAGACTCTCCACGGCGACCAACTACCTACGGCAGCGGTGACATCGGCCAGAGTAGCTCACGCGCAGAAGAGAACTTTATTGAAAGTCGTTCCTGTAACGGTAACGGGACCACGAGGTGAGACGGACGCATATGCGCTCCTGGACGACGGAAGTACCGTAACGCTGGCGACTGAGGACCTGGCGCGGCGAGTGGGAGCTCACGGCCCGCGCGACCCCTTCTTTATAGAGGCGGTAGGTGGCGCTCGTATCAATGCGTCGCATTCACAGCGCATTAAATTGCGAGTAAAAGGTAAATACGCATTAAATAGTGTAAGTATAGAGGCGCGCACTATTGATAAACTGGACATATCGGCGCAGTCGGTGACATGGCATGAACTGCGTGACTGCCGGCATTTGGACATGCTAACGGAACAGTTGGTGTATGACGATGGCAGACCATCATTGTTGATCGGCCAGGATAACTGGGAGGTACTCTTGACTTCAGAAGTGAGACGGGGTCAGGCTGACCAACTAGTTGCATCTCAGACCCCACTAGGATGGGTTGTGCACGGGCAAAGTAGTCACCTAAATCGGAGTAAGGCCATTCACACTAGTCTGCATCGCTGCGGCCACTTGAAGACGGACGTGGATCCAACGCTAGATCAGTTGGTAAGGGAGCATTTTGACCTAGAATCATTAGGAGTCGAACCACGTCGTCCGAAAAGGGATCCTGAGGCAAGGGCGCTGAAGGTGCTCGGAGAAACGACACGGGCGCTGCCGGAAGGAGGGTATGAGACAGGTTTGTTATGGAAGGAAGACAACCCAACATTGCCGAATAATTATCAAGCCGCGCTTGGACGGTTACAGGGAGTTGAGAAAAGGTTACACCGAGACCCGGAGCTAAAAGGTAAGTACATAGCGCAAATTAATAGAATGTTGCAGCAGGGTTACGCGGAAAAGGCACCTTTGTCGCCTTCCGGAAGTACCGTGTGGTATCTACCACATTTTCCAGTGACGAACCCCGCTAAACCTAACAAGGTCCGCATCGTACTTGACGCGGCCGCGCGCACGCAGGGAGTGTGCCTCAATGACCAACTGGTCACAGGTCCGGCGCTTCTACAATCACTGTTGGGAGTTCTCTTACGTTTTAGGCAAAGGCCTATAGGGATTGTAGCAGATATAAAAGACATGTTTCTGCGAATTAAAATTAGATTACCGGACAGGGATGCTCTGCGTTTCCTTTGGCGTGAAAGCGCAGACGAATCACCTACTGAATATAGAATGACGTCGCTGCCTTTCGGAGCCACCTCCTCTCCCACAACAGCAATATATATTAAAAATCTAAACGCGACATTGCACCAGGAGGAGTTTCCCGCGGCAGCTAGTGCGATTATCCGTAATCATTATATGGATGACTATTTACAGAGTTTCGACACCCCTGAGGAAGCGGCAACCATTGCGCGAGCAGTCGACGCAGTGCATCGAAAAGGAAATTTCGAGCTGCAGATGTGGACGTCAAACTGCCGTGCGGCCATAGAGGGTTTCGCCGAGGAAGAATCGACGGCTGTGCCGCTGGATAAGGACGAGAAGGTTTTGGGACTCGTCTGGCACCCGGCCGATGACTCATTAGGGTTCAATTTGAGTAAGATCTGTCCATATTCTGTAACTACTTACACTAAACGGGAGCTGTTGAGAGTGACGATGTCTCTATACGATCCGATTGGACTGGTGGCGCCAATAACCACGCATGCGAAGCGTTTATTAAGGTCAGCGTGGCGTTTGGGTCTCACGTGGGACGAACCGTTACCGAAGGATTTAAGGGCACAATGGGAGAAATGGTTCCTACTCCTGGAGGGATTAGAGAGTATGCGGATCCCGAGGTGCCATTCTGGTTTTCACTGCGCGGCAGTGTTAGAATTGCATACATTCGTTGACGCGAGTGACTCGGCCTACGCCACATGCATCTATTGGCGTTTACAGAGTAATAACGGAGACATTACTGTGTCACTCGCGGCAGCGAAAGGGCGCGTAGCGTCCTTAAAGGTCACTTCTATACCTAGACTTGAATTACAGGCGGCGGTCGTGGGGAGCCGGTTGGCGCGGTTCATCGGGGAAGAGCACGACAGGCGTCCCGACCGGCGCATCTTCTGGTGCGACTCCCGCACCGTACTCTCATGGCTGCGTGCGGGCGCGCCGTCATTCAAACCATTCGTCGCGCATCGCATCGCTGAACTGGAGGAGACAACATCAGTGGCTGAGTGGAGATGGTGCCCGTCAGCACTCAACGTTAGCGACGATTGTACGCGGGACGCGCCACCTGACTTCGGAGCGACGCATCGTTGGTTCCGCGGCCCGAGCTTCTTGTACGAGACCGAGGCAGCATGGCCAATTGAAGAAGAACCGCCACCCGAAGCCCCAACTGGAGAAGAACGAACGCACGCCGCCACCAGGACCACGCGTCTGAGTTTGACGCACGCGCTACCCGACATAGCTAGATTTTCATCCTGGTTGAGATTGATACGCGCCACGGCCAGAGCACTGCTGTTTATAGATTTATGCCGAGCAAGGACTATTGGAGTTACAAAGAAACGCACTCGACGCAACCCTGCGGACGATCCTACGTGGAAGCCGGTAGGCTCACGCACGCCATACGCACAACAGGGGAAAACTCTCAAACAAACCGGTAGCTCCGCAGCGACGACCCGTTATCGCCCGTTGGAAGCGGAATATACGCGGCGCGCAGAGTACCTGTGGGTGCGCGCCACTCAAGAGGAAAGCTTTGCGGAGGAAATAGAAGACATAAACCAAGGTAGGGCGCCCGCGGCACACAGTCGCCTGCGTCAGCTATCATTGATCATCGAGGACGATACGCTGCGACTGCGACCGCGCATCGCGGCGGCGTCTGGCTTAGAAAGGGAGATGGTCAGTCCGGCCGTTATGGACGGGAAACATCGATACTGCCACCTGTACATTGACTGGGTCCATCGCCAGCTTCACCACAGCGGGGTGGAATGCGTCACCAACGAGATACGACAACGTATGGTAGCAACAGTGAAGAGAGCGTTGCGAATGACGTTGCAGGAGCGGTGTCCGCGAGAAGATGTTCTGCACACATTACTCACCGAGATTGAACACACGGTAAATTCGCGCCCGCTGACTCATGTATCGATCTCCGCGGAAGACGAGGAGGCATTAACACCAAACCATTTCCTGCTAGGAGGATTGTCGAAGGTGCCTCTCCCGGGAACCTTTACCAAAGTGGACGAACTAGGACGATCGCATTGGAGAGCCTCACAACGACTCGCTGATCTTTTCTGGCAACGATGGGTGCGCGAGGTTCTTCCCGTATTACAACACCGGCGGGAGCCTCATGGTCGGGGTGACCCGCTAAAGGAAGGAGATGTGGTCCTGATAGTGGACTCAAACCAACCGAGGAACGTATGGCCGAGAGGGAGAGTACGGCGCGTGTATCCTGGCGCAGATGGCGTGGTTCGGGTGGTGGACGTAATTACCAAGAATGGCATGGTATTGAGAAGACCTACAAAACGACTGGTCGTATTGCCAGTAGACGTAGTTGAGATAAAGTAAGATAATTTGCGTTAGTAGCCTACATTGTTTAACTATATTAAAACTTATATTGCTGTAGCGTTAGGTCAAGGCATTGTGGGGAAGAAGTGAGCTATTGTTTCCTGACGCCTAACGCTGCCTTAGAGTCGGAGTGATTATAATTCTTGTTGTGAAACCAAGATCTGACTTGTTATGTATAATTATTTGTTGTAAACCAGGATCTGGCATTGGTTATGTATGGGAGGAGATGACTATAAATTGTTGTAAAATGGCGTGACGCCGAGGCATTGTTCGGGAGAGAACTAAAGTTATGGCAGAATGTCTCGGCGGGCACTACCGTAGAGTTTATCATAGTTTATAATAACAACTATATATTGTACTTAACAGTCCTAAGGACAGAGACGCTAGTCTCATCTGTTTCGCAGATTTGTAAAATTGGCGTGACGCCGAGGCATTGTTCGGGAGAGAACTAAAGTTATGGCAGAGTGTCTCGGCGGCCACTACCGTAGAGTCTATAATAGTTTATGATAAGAAACAAATATGTATTGTATTTAATGGGCTTAAGGGCAGAGACGCTAGTCCCATCTGCTTGGCAGATTATATATTGTAAGGTACAGAGACAAAATCTAGCGAAGAGAGCGCTATGACAGCGTGTCCGTCAGCAAAGGGCAGATCTTGTCTCTCGTGCTTATTATTATAAGGTGTAACGCTTAAGTTTAGCTACATGTTATATTGCTAGTAGGTTGTATATGGACGGTATCCGTTGCGCAAATGGAGAGACCCCTATCAGAGGGACGGCGTACCGGATAGTGATCCTAGTTTGTTTAAATATTGTAAAGTTCGGCATGTAAATAATTCTGATATGTAAGCCGGAACTGTTCGTAATGAGCGAAGCTAGTAGACTGATTAGTGCAAACAGGCCAAGGTCTTCTACGAGCCCCGCTCTTTGCTTCTTTAAGACATTATGCGAATCTTGGGTGCGTCGACGGGTGCTTCACGCGATTGGAATACGATAGATCGCGGCGGGAGAAATGTGAACCACCCGTCCGACGTGCCTGGCAACACGGGTGGCGCGTCGGTAGTCGTCTGGGGTAATTTAAATTCGCGGGTGTCGCACCGACCGGCGTGGCTAGATGCGACGCCGGCGGTAATTACTCGCCCTGTTCGCCGCTGACCCCCGCCGAGAACGGACGTGCGCCGACGCGGCCGCGAGACGCGCCGCCACGTGGCTGTTGTAGCCTAGTATTTAACGGGTGTGTTATCTAGTATAAGGTACGTAAATAAACTACGTGATCTAGATCAAACGGTGTTTTACATATTCCCCACGTGCCCCCTAGCCGGCGCACGAGCGCAGCCTGACTACACGATATCAATAAGTTACAGTCCACTCTTTCGTTAATTTACTCCGTGGCCGGGCAGTGGTTCAGAAACGTTTCGACGTTTTACAATCGCTGTCCTTCGCAATTGCTGGTCTTTCGAGACGGGTAATTGCTGGTCCTTCACAAAGGGTAAGGCTGTTTTCCGTAGGCGGTAGACCTAGCTCGTTCCACGTAGGGACACGTCTCAATCGCGTATCATTTCCGCCGAGCCGCGTCTCCCTCCGAGTTTCCGCCACTTGCCTCCGTGATGGACAACCTAAAATGTACTCAAGAATTATAAGATCGGGAGTTGAGCTTGTAAATAAATGTTTTAGGGAGGTAATTAACAGTATTTTAAGAAGGTTAGAAAAAGTAAGTACAGTAGGTACAAGGCACATGTATAAAATATACTTGTAGTACAAATACAATACAATACAATTACAGTATACACATATACATAGGAGCAGTGAGTGCACAACAAATATAATATCTTATAAATATAGACTATTTATCAAAAATGTTTTTTTTTTCTATTTCTTAAGTCGTGTCAAATTAGCAAATCTTTACTAATATTTAATAGCAAGCTGAAGAGTGTGTTATTTGAACGCGCTAATCTCAGGAAGTATTGGACTGATTTCGAAATTCTTTCACCGTTGGATATATGTAAGGTATACGTGATCATTGGTCACTATAGGTTATTTATTTGTTAACTTTTATAGGTTTACACTTGACCGCAATCTCGCCTGATGTTAAGCGACGATGCGGTCTACGATGGAGCGTGTTTACCTAGAAGAAACCAATTCACTCTCGATTTGAACACACCAAGATTATAAATATCGTGAAAAACCCACTCAGGCAAATCATTCCACAACCTAGACGTTCTTATCACAAAAGTAGAGTCTCTTCGTCCGTGTTTTTGGAATATTAACCATGAACCGCTGCCGCATGAGCTACGAAGCTATATTTTAATATATTTTTACTGTACTGGTAGGGCTCTTCGCAGAGTCCATCTGGGGATCTATCACACCTTTGTCAGTAATCCGACGGCCAAGCAGTAATGTGCGAACTTTACTATGTTCTGGTTTGAAGCGAAATATTTCAAGGTAAATTACATGGTATAGAGATAAATCATCTTATATCCCTAGGTAATGATTTAGACTCTTCATCTTCCAATAGCTGCGTGAGAGTGTGCTGTTATGCGCAATTGTGTTGCTTACCATCAGGCACTTGCTTTGCTCGTCACGTCACTATATACTTATAGAATTAAAAAAACATTAACAAAATTAAAACATCACAAGATCAAAAACTTTTCATCGAATTTTGGTTTTGGCAAAGCAAAAGTTTAGCAAAATAACCTTCACATCACAGTTTTAGGATATGTCGAGGGGAACGTTAACATTTATACTATCATACCTATACGAATTTCGTGAATTCTACCATATCATGTGGTAGATATTTTCACAGCTAAATTTGATTTTGGAAGCAATATTAACTCATATTATCGGGCTAGGATCGCCGCACTGCGCCCGCCGGTCGAACGGTCGGCCGTATGTTGAGATCTAATAAGCGCGCTAAACTTAATTTCGTTGTGAAAATATTTTGAAATTTCTATGGCATGATGCATTGTAATAAATATCTTCAGTGTATAATATTGTGATGTAGTAAGATTTTGGGTTAGCCTTTCTATAAATTACAAGCTAACACCGAAAACGTTATTGAACTTAATAAATTGTAAGCCGAATGGAATGATAAAATAACAAAACGTGCAACTTTACTGATCTTCTAGATATAATACCCCGTTGTCGTCTTTTCTATTGCATAGCTGGTAACTCAAAGAACCGATATCGTTTCATGGTTGACTTTCTTAAGACTTGAACGATAAGTTTTTATTTTATTTTTGTGATAAGAATGCCTAGGCTCTGGAATGCGTTGTCTGAGAGAGTTTTTCTTGATGCTTACAATCTTGGTGTCTTCAAATAGACAGTGACTCGGTTTCTTCTAGGGGTTCTCGCAGGGATCGTGGTCTCGGTGCGAACTGGCGCCCATACTATTCTATAATAATGTCAAGTGCCTGTCGCGGTCTCCAGTCGCGGTCTCGCGTCGCGGTCTCAGCGCGAACTTGTAAGTACCTTTACAGATGCATTTTCGTCGCTTAACATCAGGCGAGATGGTGGTCAAGTGTAAGCCTATAAAAATAAATAAAAGTGTGATGATCTCACGACAGTGAACGACGCGACGGTTATATTATTTAGATAATAAATGATCTGGTGAACGTCTTTCCACCATTTTTTCTTTAACAGTGATCAACCCGTTCTATATGTTTTCAATTTGGATAATTCTTCGTGTAAGACTAGGCCCCTAGTCCGAGTAGTGGTAACATTAATTTTTCAAGGTCAGAGTGACTAGTTACTTCTACGTACGTAAGATGACGCACGTTAACCTAGAAAGTTTCTAGGTTAACGTGCGTCATCTACGACAACACCGTCGCTTACTATCAGGCGAGTTGGTGGTCAAATGCAAACTTAAATGCAATTAAAAACAATGATTGTGTGATTTTATGAAACCCCGCTAAAAATTAAACTTTTTTTCGCATTGTAGACATGTAACTAAATTTTTTTGGAAAATATTCGATTTAAGTAAACAACTTAACACCACCACATTGGCCTCTGTCGAGCGCCTTTCACGTTACTCCTACCCGTCACGCGACATACAATAGATGGCCTATAAAGTTTGAGGCGATGTAACAAAAGTTTCACTTTAAAAACAAAAAGTTGCTTAAAATCTGTATGTGTGCGTCTAAATCTTTTAAATCTTATCAAGAATGCGTATACTTACTTTTTCTCTGAAAAACGGTAAATCGCGATCTGCACCGAGAGTTTCCGCCGCTTGCCTCCGTGATCGACGGCTCACTAAACTATACCTAAAGCTCAACGCTAAAAGGTTGATTTATGGTTGAAAGCTTTAACATTTTTTATGTGAAGATAAGATTAGACTAACAAGACGTTTATCCTACTAATATTACAACGTAAAACTTTGGATGTTTGTCATCTATAAACGTTGTACGAATTGAAGAAATCTAGTTCGGAACTCGACTAGCTTACAGTCTGGAATAACACATATACCTACTTTTTATTTCGAAGATTAATTTTCAACGAAAAAAAATGTGTGTGCGCGAACGGCAGAAGTGAAAACTAAAATAAGCAGTAACTGTTGTCACCTGTATTTGTTTGTAGTATATTTCACTATAGTATTATTTTTAATACTGGGATTGGAGTCTAAATATGTGTCATATAAAAGAACAAGTATCTGATCTAAAGGAATGGGTATGACTGATAAAATTTAGTGTAGAGGGCGCCGGTGGAATACCATTCACTTCTACCCGCCATCTCAAAAGAGTTTTAGAGGGGTTGGCGCTATAAGTAGATTGAGCTAAGTCGTTGAAGAGCATTCCTTTTTGAAATTTTATATGAGAAAGATCTAACAGTTGTCGATATAAACTCTTACATTTATTTAATTGGTTTACTTTTACTCAATTGATAACGTAACTATTAAAAACAATTGAATAATTTTAATACCTCAAAGAGATTACCTAAGTAGATATAAATAAATATTGGTGGACACTTTACACACAACACCAGCTGACCCACTTTCCTTCTCACTTACATTATCGCTACTGAAAATGAATTTTACAAAAACATTTTCAATGCATGTTATCATATAAACGTAATTTAAAACTCAAATAAATACAGAGACACATAAAAAACTTCTGATGTGATAAAAAGCGGGAATCTTTTGCCGAAACATGGACATGGTAAAAAATATCCCTATACCTAGTAAAAATAAATTTCATTGTAAAAATAAAAAAGTAAAATAAAAAAAGTTTCATTGTACCACTTACCAACGAAAAAGTCTGGCAACGCAAGTAAAATCCCTACTAATAGATTTGGCAAGCCACGGCCTACTCCCCTGTTAGCAGGGGGAATCTTAGCCAGTAATTTTTATTTTATTTTTTTATTCAGCGAATATGTTCTAGCATATGCAATTTTTATATGTTGTTTTGTTGTTTATTGTTTAAATAATAAAAAAATAGTGTAAGCTAGATAATTTAGTCAGGATTTTAACATTGCCAGGCGAGTGCAAATACATGTTTTACAAAAAAAAAAATGGGTTTGAAGCAATTTGAAATCAAAATTGGGTGCTATTTAGAATTAAAAGAGGGATTCTCAAAAAGAGATATAATTTTGGAGGGACGATCTACCTGCCAGGTGATCTAAATTGAGGGATTCATTTTGCCGCGCTACTCACCAGCCAGGTCGACACTTCCGTGTAGGGATATAATAGGAGAACTATGTGACAAGTTTTTAGCTTGCCTCAAATACCTACCCAAATATGTTGACTGTTCTCGTGGCTTAGTTGGTAGTAGTTCTGCTTGCGAAGCCGAGGGTCGTGGGTTCGATTCCCACCCAGTGCAAATATTTATGTGATGAATTCAAATGTTTGCACTGTGTCTGGGTGTTTATGTGTATAATATGTATGTATTTAAAACTATCTAAGTATATATTATATCAGCTATCTGGCCACCATCATACAAGCTTTGCTTAGTTTGGGGTCAGATGGTGTTGTGTGTGAATTGTCCACAAATATTTATTTATTATTTATTTAAATTTTGCTACCAGCGCTCGGCATATTACGCCGATCAAATAACTTCTGACGTCGATGGTAAACACAGCGTAGCGATATTCCGGAATGACGAAGCAATTGTAGTAATTTCCGCTCATTTACAGATCACGCATTATTCACGAGTTATCAGGAGTTCATTAGAGCGCGTCTAATATTAACACCGGTAATAAAGCCGGGCCCCGCGGGAACCTCGGAGAGCTTTCACTTCGTTCCTTCATGAAACTACTTCACTCAAATATGATAACTGAATAGAAAGATAAATAAACTTTTTATGTTATTTTACCAATAATGCAGAAAAAATTAAACAAAGTATAGCAGTTATAATATGGTAGCGTCTGTTTTTTGAAGTGGTAAGACTCTTTGTAGAGTAAGAGACAGTTATACAAAATGTTTTATTAATGTAACATAAGGTGGAACAAAATAAAAGCGAAACCCCCTGTTTTAGCGTGACAGACAGTGCCTTTCCCATGTTCAATTCAACAAAAATACATTTTATTAAATAAAAACTGAATTAAATTGAAAAACGTTGTTACATTGCTTACGGATTACAGCTAAACAGAACTATTCTTAGATAAAGTATAAGTAAAATTAACCTCTTTGGAACTATTTTACTAAGAATAAACAATCCGTATGCAATGATGTCAGTTAAATTCGTTTTTATTTGACATGGAGGATCTTGAACGGTCAACTACAGAATTTTTCTTGCGGTTGTTCTAATTTGTTATTAGAAAACATATTTAAAAAGAATTACTCTTCATAGTAATCTGAGAATTTAAGGCCCCGTAAATGGGTAAGTTGTGCATTATATAATATTATTGTTTCATTGGGCAAAGAAGTTAGAATGCTACCATTTACCATTTTTCACCTACTTCAGCGCATCGCAATTCTAGTGTCTGATTAATTTACATAGTCCTTTTCGCTTGTTTTAAACCGTGACTGCATCATCCTGGAACGCTAAATATGTTGCATATTTATACGCGCTAGTCATAACATCTAGCGGAAATGTTGCAGTCATGGTGGAGAAATTGGACATTTTCATAATTGCCCAAAAATTTCATTCCAGGGACTTAAGCTCGCCTATAAATCACGTGAACGTTTTCACGTATTTCTTACTCGCCGGCTGAGCTACTCCAGGAGAGACACTTGAGGTGTCACGTCATTGGTGCCGGAACTACCCCGCACCAAAGTTAACCAGGGGAGTAGTGCTTATCAGCCAGTGCAGTTGCGGACTATCTATAGTTTATTTCCTTTTGTTCTCTTTGCATATTTTGTTCAATTTTAATTTTCTGATTATAGTTTCTCAAAATTTTACTTTTATTTTTTTTAATTCTTACTAAATGTACAATATTTCTAATACGTCAAGAACGTATCAACGTGTCGTGGTTGAATAGGTAAATGGACATCTTGGAACTATGAATGTAAAAAAAACGGTTTTAATTCCGTATTGTCATAAAAAAGCGTCACTGAGAAAAATGAAAAAGAAACAGAGAATGAGAAGAGGCTTTTATTAAGGAAAAGACAAAAACAAGGAAAATTATTCCATCTCTGTGTTGAGCCTGACCTTTGCGTTACAAAAACATCGTCTCATTTTGTCTCATTAGTGCTAATAACTAAATTTTATGTGAACTTGTTTTATTAGCTATAATAACTTCTATTTCTTCAGAGAAACAACAAAAAAGATAGATATATAATAGTTCAGTGATGTGTTTCAAGAGATAATTATAAATTAATTTTTTTGACGGTTGTTATTTTTGAGTTCCGCACTCAAATAAGATCTGTTTTATTTACATCCAGATAGTTTACATACAATATTCTATTATGACTGGCCTCGTGGCTTAGTTGGTAGTAGCTCTGCCTGCGAAGCCGAGGGTCGTGAGTTCGATTGCAGTGCAAATATTTGTGTGATGAATGCAAATGTTTGCACTGTGTCTGGGTGTTTCTGGGTGTGTCTGGGTGTATTATATCTGGCCGCCATCACACAAGCTTTGCTTAGTTTGGGGTCAGATGGTGTTGTGTGTAAATTGTCCACCAATATTTTAATATTCGCAGTACAAATACCATAAAGGCAATAATTATCTTCTTTAAGTACATACATTTCGAAGATCTATAGAGATATAGATAGATGTAGCTATGTGCTATCATATAATTTCATTTAACTTCAAAACTCATTTATAACGTTGTAGATATGTATTTACTATTTACAAGCGACGTCTACCGCTTACTACCAGGCGAACGTGTAAATATTTCATTTGTTTCGAAAATCGTTGATATCATTATCTTTTATTCGATTTCCGACAATATCAGAGACAAAACAAAAGAACAACGACTTAATTAGCTCAACAAATTGGGCAAAAACCATGTCATGTGTGGGCCACAAATTAGGCCCAACCGGGCTTACTAGGGCACGATATTGGGCCCACCAAGTTACAAGGGTCAGGAAATAGGCCCATATTTTTTGCGTTGTCCTACGTTGTTAGGACGCGACCGATGCGTCATGTCGTTACGATGGACTCGTGTTTTTGTAGCCGAGTGATTGAGTCGAGTGTGGGGATAATGATTTTATGGCTGTCTGTAGATCATAAACGATCATTCTGCGAGCAGAATAATTGGAGCAATAATTTATCAACAGGGATTTGTAATATATGGTTTCAGGCGAAGCTATGATATTACTACAAGTAAAGAAGTAGCTAAGCTTTTTTCAGTTAATCGTCTTATTAGTACACCAGGGGAGGTGGTGGTCAGCCATAATCATGACCATGTTTTAAAAAGTCTACGATGAAAAAAAATCATTTATAGAAGCATATTTATGATTTTGATTTAAGAATATTTCAAGCCGATGAAGGCCTAAAGACGTTCTAGCTTTGCTGTCTAATTATCTATTTCTATAGCAAAGGGTATTTACATTTTTTGGAAGTTATCAAACGCCTATGTGTCATAATATGTATTATTCTTAACGGGAATGTTTAAAATTTAGAGGCGCAGGCTGGATTCAAACCCACGACCCACGACCCGACAACCGGGGCTTTTAGCTGTTGCACAGTCATTTAATGCAGTAACTAAAGGTACTGTTGAATCAACGGTCGAAATTCACCTAATTATTTATATTCTTGCAAAAACCTACTTGAGTGTTTCACTTAGGGTTCGTATGTGTCGTGATATTTGGGTGTTTGTTGCTCAATCAAGTCAGAACGGTTAAAACGCTCTGGTTTAAATTTAGCCCACAATTAGACAATAGTCTGGAATTACATATAGCCTACCGTTTATATCGGGAAAGGAAGCTACGCGGCAGAAAACGCGCAGCACTGCTTGTCTTAAACAAAACTAAAGATTCAATTAACACAAACGATCTATCAGAAGAACGTCCCTTTCACTTAAAAGACGAGTGTCCTAAAGTTACGTAAGTCAAGGACTTTTAATACAAAGAACAAACTAATCTGAGCCCTGAATTAAACAAAGAATTAGCGTAAAAAGCGTCCGAGATAAGGACGAGAGGGCCCTGCGGCACGCGCCACGGGCGTGGTGACGAGCGGAGAGGTAGCGGGAGCGGGAGAAGATAGAAGTCACACCCACAAAAATATACAGTTCCCATTTGAAGTGAAAACTTCATTAACACCGCTGAGAACTTTTTGTAAACGTTTTGTAAATGGGTGAAATCTTAACAGTTTGTCAGGGTCACCGACATGCGTAATAACAGTATATCTGTAGCCATACCGGTAGTGTGTTGTGTCACATTCGTTCTGTTTAATAATAAACTTCTAAGTCATAAATGTTCACTTCCTTCAGCAGTCTATTTATAGAATAGATTACTCTATTCAATTTTTTTTTTGTTTAAATTTTGGTGGACATCACACACAACACCATCTGACCCCAAACTAAGCAAAGCTTGTACTATGGCGGCTAGATAGCTGATATAATACTTATATAATTTTAAATACATACTTATTATACATAGAAACACCCAGACACAGTGCAAACATTTGAATTCATCACACAAATATCTGCACTGGGTGGGAATCGAACCCACGACCCTCGGCTTCGCAGGCAGAGCTACTAACCACTAAGCCACGAGGCCAGCATTTCAATTTTCTATTTCAATTTCATAGTATAAAGTGACGGGACAAGCAGGACAAGTGCCTGATGGTAACACGTCTGGCCATAACAACATAAGTCCGAACCTTTACCTGCCACTGCACTGTACTCGTAATCCAGAATTATTAGATGATTTATCTCTACTGTATTTTTTTGGAAATATTGCCTTTCGAAATGGAACACAGCGATTTTTGCACATTACGTGCAAATTACATTACATAGAATAAGTGCCAGTAACTTTTTTTACAAAATAATTCTATGTTTGACCTTGGTTTGCCTTTTGTTATTTTTAAGTAGCAGCGTCTTGCGGTTTACCCGTGTAGTTCCCGTTCCCGTATTTTTTCCTAAGAAAAGTAACCTATATGTTATTCCAGATTTTAATCTAATTGTTATTCAAATTTTAAACCCATTTTGTTCAGTAATTCCGACGTGATTGAGTAACAAATATATACACTTTAACATTTAAAATATTAATAGGATATTTTTCAAATTAAGTAGTTAATGTTAAGATTCAAGTTCAAGATGCGAGATGGCAGTCAAGTGGCAACCTATAATCAACGAGTGTACTAATATTTGTTATAAATTGTTTGTTTGAACGGTAGGATCTCGGGAAGTACTGGTCCCAATCGAAAAATTTTGTTCTGAATCTGAGTTGGTACGACCCATTTTCGATAGATGGCGTAGCAGGTAGTGTTTTTGTGTGAACGCGATATTCGCAGATATTACTGAACCGATTTTAAAAATTATTTCACCGTTGGATTCTTTAGTACTATAGAATATATAGGTACCACGGACGAAGTCGGGACGTTATCTAGTAATCGATAAAAGTGTGAATTGTATTTATCTGTAATTTCTACCAACTGCTATCCTCACGATAGGTCGGTAGATGCGTCAGGTCAGCTTCCGCTTCCGCTATCGCTCGCCGATGCAACACAACCACGGCCTAAGTGGAGCAACACTCACAAAAGGCAGAAATATTCATGGCGAATAATAAAGAGATTACTTACCTAAGCTCTGAGTCGCGCGTGCACTAACCGTATAGAATATAGCACGCTTTATATACAAATATCTTGGAGTTTTTATTAGCGACGTTGTGAGCATTTTTCATATCTGTAATGTTGTTCGTTGCAGAAGTAAATTTAAGTGGATTCAGGTGGGAGGGAAAATTCCACGACTGTGGGAGTGAAGGCAAAATAGTGTTACGAAGAAAACGTGAAATGATGTTCGTCATTAAACATAACAAATACCTAAACTGTAGTTTATTTTCGTTTGGCGACCGCTATTTTCATCCAAAAAGACATACAATCTGCCCAATTTAATTTAGGTATTGGAACATATACATATGTATGTACCTACATTGTACATACAGAGTAGAAGAGTGAAATAGTACATTTTTTGCTTGCAATTGCCTGCCGCCAGCGGACTGTCATAATATACATATTATACTAGCGACCCGCCCCGGCTTCGCACTGGTGCAATGCTGACACTAAAATAAATCTTAATATATATAAATCTCCTGTCACGATGTTTGTCCGCGATGGATTCCAAAACTACTTAACCGATTTTAAATTAAATTGGCACACCGCGAGCAGTCTGGTCCAACTTGAGAGATAGGATAGTTTTTATTTCGATTAATAATCTTTAAATGACAATATCCGAGCGCAGCCGGAGTGGGCCGCTAGTATACTATAGATATTTTGATCTATCTCATAGGGTTCAGCCAGCGTTTGCAATTTAAGCGCAAAATTGTGTTTATAAATGACATCGTTTTAGAAATCTTTAAAATTACCAGTGGCTCGCTACTGTAGGTACTATGGACGTATTGTACCTACATAAGTATAAACTTTTATCTTGAATCACTCCATCTATTTAAAAACCCGCATTACCATAAGATTGTAAGCATCGTCAGCTAACGTAATCTTCCTAATTAGTAATACAAAGTTTTGTTTCAAAAGTCAACTTACCTCAAGCGCCATACATTTGGCAAACAGTGTACAGACGAGGCATCTCAAACTAATTTGCAAGTGGACGACTCTGAATATGAAGCGCTGTAAGAGGCCTGAATTCTTAACTAAGCGAGTGGATGTAAACTCCGTATTAATAAATATTATCTTCTGAATAAAATAGCAATCTAAATACAGTACTTGTTGCGCGCGCGTTACTCGCTTATCAGTTTTTCATGACTAATTATTTTCGCCAAGTACAGTTCACGCAAATAAATCATTCGCTATCTGACGTTAGCCGCTAACTTTAACGAAATACCTAATAAATCTGATGTGCTAATCCAGGAAATGAATTTAACACTTATTTTAATTTTATTAAAATACGTACAGCCGTTACAGAGACATGTTGCCACAAACCTTTAATACCTATAATGACTTTAGTTAGAAAAACTGTTGGGAAATTTACGCTCCTGAACGTTACTAACAACTAAAATAGGAACGTTTGATTCCAATAAGTCATTTTGCGATGTCGCAAAATACCTAACTGAGGACATTTTACCATGAGACCTGGGGTCAGGGATATTGATGAAATCAATTCCAAACTTTGGTTTAATTTATTAGTAGTAACAGATGTTTTACAGGGGTGAAGGGCTTTATGAAAAACTAGCAACTTTGTCCATGTTAAATTTAGAACACGTCTATAAACGAGTCGACATTTTTGAGTAAAAGAAACCTACGAGTATGTGCTATTCTAGTATCATCGTTAAAAAAAAGATTTAATAGCTTCTTTGGAGATGTGTTGAGGTAAATAACGACAGAAAACAACGTCGTGCTCAGTTTTAAACAAAAAAAAATTATTAGCATAAATAGTCCATTTTGAAGTTGTCACAGCTGGGACCTGGGACTCAATGTTTTCTTTCAAAAGAGAAAGTTAAAGTTAAGACCATAAAATTTATCACACTGACTAAAGACGTATTACTGGATGTTGTCACACCTATTTATTGGATACCAACATAATGTGTACCTATGACCCACGCGATGCTTTTGTTCATTGTTAAAGTGATTTTGAGAAACTTGTGCATTTGAACTATGAAAAATACTGGAAAGTGCAAGCAAGCTCTTTCACAATACGGTGTGTTTGCCTGTGGGCTATCATTGTTTTTGATCTTTCGCGCTCAAAGCTGCTGATTGAATACGGTACGCAGTCCAAACAAAACGAAAGCTAGAGAAAACGCAACTTTTCATTATTTATTCGTGTTAGTTAACCACGCATGTAGTGTTATGTAAATGGTTGCCTGAAAGAAATGTATTAAACCAATAAGGCTGCTATTTGTGGCTAGCGCTATTAGTGTTTTACTGTTAAATATATAATGTTCGTCTGTTTCACAGTTAAGAGTTTTCTATATATCTATCCAAGCTTTTAACGGAATGAAATGTCGAAGTGACGAGATACTTAATGTAAATAAATGACTTTGCGAGAAGAAACGACGTCGACGGGTTCAACATCATCAAAGATGGTCAAATCCGGGTTAAGAAATGAATAGTGGGGTCAGGAGTGTGTATAAGCTAAATTAATAATCTAAAAACCCCTTACATTTTGAGGATTTGATTTATCGTTTTTTACTAGTCGCGCCCTTTCATTAGGTATACATCCATACTAGCGGTAGGGCCTTTGCCAGCGGTACATCTATTTAGCCTATAACACTCAGTGTTCACTGTAGATGTTCAACAGTGAAATAATTTTTGAAATCGGTCCTATTGTTTCTAAGATTTGCGCGATCAAACAAATAAACTCTTGAGCTTTATTATATTAGTATAGATTAATTATTGTTAAAAATATGTACCTAATGACAATAAATGGAGGTGAAAAACTAGTGAGCCACAGGTTACACCGCGAAGCGCTGTTAGTATGTAATATTTGCCAAATTAAATTAATTAAAACCACGAAAGGCTTACAAATTTCCATTAGAATTAATCTAGAAAAGGGCTGTCAACCCTTATTACCCCAACATTTATGCCCCTGATGCCCAAAAATTAGCAATCTCTTAAACACGACGAGAAAATATAAATTTCTATTTGAAAATGTTGAAATTAGTGTAATTTATTTCCCGTTTTCACGCTCTGCAGCGAATTTAATGTTGTTTGCTTACAATTACATGGCGTTTGTGAAAAATGTTCCCGCCGATGTAATTCCGACTGACTGTTTCCGGTATTTCGTTTGTCTTGTTCCGAATTGCGTTGGGATTGCGAGTGTTGTGCCGGGACGGGTTACTTGACAGTCTCATTAATACTTGTTGCACACGACCGCAACAGATTTAACTTTGATAAACAGAGAACAGACAAACATTTTCCTTGCTGTTTTGTGTAATTAAGTATTATTTTGTTATTTAATTATTCCAATCTATGATTGAATCCAAAACCTTCCGAATTAGTCTCTAGATTAAATCGCAAGATGTACCAAAAGAGAGTTTCGAAAAAACATTAGAGTCTTGAACATCCCTAAAAATTTGTATTGTTTATCGGGTTTATATCGAACACATTTAGGAGAGTATGCAGCTGATTGGTTTTTGCGACGCAATCTCCAAATAATAGGTAAGCCAGACGATAACCGGGTTCAAATCGGCAGTACCAGACCCTCACCGCTAAAGCCCTAGGGAATCTTTTTCAGGGATGCCCGATCGTTCCGTGATCTTCCCTAACGGCGTCAGGGAAAGCCGAGATCGTCCTCTTTCAAGGGCTCTGGCGCTAGCCCTCGTCCAATATAAATATTATAAGATGAGTAGAGTAACCATAGGTACTCGTAATATATATTGGACGAGGAAAATGTATGACTAATATTTAAATGTAAATCTTTTAGGTATGGTGTACGAGTGTGCCTTAATATAGTTAGTCAGTAAAATTAGGTTAGTAGGAACCTGCTCCTTCTGCGTAGCCCAAAGATTGGTAGGCGGTGGAGGCCTCTTGAGGTCAATAATTGCCATAGGTATGCCTTATGTATAACTTAAATTTTGATAGGTCACTTAACGTAGCTATTTGATAAAACCACAGATGGTGCTGTAAAAAAATCGGATAACGTTAGGTGACGATGACGCGAGTCTCATGGTTTATTTCGCACAAATGTTGGACAGCGCGCCCAAAGAAGTGTTCACTTCAAAAATCTGTGTGCTGTTATAACTTTGAGGATTCACCATAGTTCGTCTGAGTGTTATAGAAAAGCAGCCGATCTAAGAATAATACAATCTTGCCCTTTAATACATTTTCTCTCTGCTGATATAGCTAGATCGTCTGCTCGTAGCGCCAAAAAGTACCATCGTTTCATGGTTGACGATCCAAAAACTCTAACGTTGATACCAAATAATCTACGTAATAAGAATATCAAAACAGGTTGCATGAGTTTAATATAATCTACATCTCTTCAAATTTCGAGTGAATCAGTGTCTTCCAAACAAACGAGCTCCATTGTAGGCCGTATCGTCACTTAATATCAGGCGATGGCGCCTTAGTGTAAACCTATAACCGATAAAACAAAAGATTTATTAAAGTTCATTGACATGACTCAAGAACATCTGATATTGGCAATTTAAAATGACATTGAAGATTTTATTTGACAATGACTGCAGAATAACCAACCTAAATAAATCACTGAGAATGACAAATTGAAAATAAAATAGATATTTATGTCTTGATTGATTTTCTGACTGTACAAAATCAAATATCTACAGCTTTTAAGTATCCAAGTTTCCCTCAAATTAGTTGGTTTAAATATAGCAACACAAATTGCCTCTACCGAGCTAATGACAATAACAGCTCTGTACCCAACTTACATCATTACATACACCTGGTAGGTTCGCTCGAACCGCTCACGAGGTTCGCTTAAACCGCTCGTTCTCCACTTCGCTTAAAGTGCTCAAAGTGCTCGCTCACTCAAGCACGCCGTTAAATGTTTACTTTAAAAGCTCGTACGTTTGGGTAATTCATGTGTGGCGCTGTTCTAAGGACCGTGGTGTGTTATTTTATCAGGTCCAATACTGACCACATACTGGTTTTATTTAATACTAGTGGTCAGTCCTGGGTTCGCCCATTGTATATAATACCAGCGGCCCGTTCCGGCTTCGCTCGGATAATAACCTAGATACCGACTGCAGCGCCATCTGCCGGGCTGGTTTGTGAATCTAAACCATCCATGGCAACCCTAAACTTTAGTAATAAAAATAAATGTTTATTTTTAAAAAACAATTTTAGATTTGCCATAAGCTCCGGGAATTTTTAATCGAAATAGAGTGAAAAACATTTACAAAAAAACACGATAATTTATTAGTTATCGAGCGGGATGACAAATGATTAAATTACTACAATGGCTATTAAAAATTGGGGTTGGTGATAAAAGGGTAACAATTTAGGTTTGTATGTATTTTTTAATGCCACATTATAAAAAAATTAAAACAAAAAAAATTGTCCAAAAATAAAAAATTTGGGGTGAGCAACCCTTATCACTCAGGGGTATGAAAAATAGATAGTAGCCGATTCTCAGACCTACTGCATATGCATATCATCAGTAAAGCCGTTTTGGAGTAGTAAGGTAACTAACACTGACACGAGAATTTTATATATAAGAAGATGACAGAAGTAGAGGTGGAATTCGAATGTATGACCACGCGATAGTAAAATCTATCGTTATTAACACTAGGCCACTACTTCTACGCGGTACATTTACAACCTACCGAACACTTTACTTTTATGTTTTTAAATTATAGAGATATTTAGTAGGAATATTCAGAAATTCTTCTACACAAAAGCGGAAATTCAACGTTGACAGGGATTATTAAATTATACAGCACTAGCGAATTATGTTGCTCATAACGCTTTGTTCAACTATAAGCATTTTAATATTCATATTATGTAGTTTTTCAAGGAGTTTTATTTAGGTAGCCTGAGAAGGATAAGGCTACTTTAAATGCGAAAATGAGACTGTAGAGAGATGAACGTTAGTATAGAAGTTTCGTCACTTTTAATTGTAGCAGCTTGAAACTTATTTTCTTAATCTTACAAAAATATGATATTAAAAGTTAAAAGAAATATATTGTTAAGGGATAAAATCTCCAGTAACAGTTCAGAAAAGTCGCAGGGCGCAGCTAGTACTTAAGTAAATGTAAATAAACTAATAGCATAAACTTACGAAATAATGACCACAACTGTAAACTATATTAGTCTTAAATTAGTCAATCTAAGAACAGAATAGACAATTTCCAAAAACAGTAGAACGTTGATCGGCCAGTCTGCGTCTCAGACGAGACTTCGCTCAGTGGTGATATCACTTGGTAAATTATTAAATACTGTAGCTCCCACGGCAATAGACAGTTTATTAGATATTGCTTTAATTTTTTATTAGAACATTTTCAAACATTTTTTGACCATACCTACCTAAGTTACTTCATAACATACTCGTAATAACTGAGCGTTGAACTTTGTGAAACTTTTTTACGAAATTCTATAGTACCGAGAACAAGTTATTTTTGGATCTGAAAGTGCGAAACCCTCGAGAAAATCTTAATTCAAAAGATTTGTCAAGGAACTCGAAACTTGAATTCATATTTCATCCACTCAGTTCCGAATTAACTCCCCGTTTTACTCAGCACCGCGACTAGAGGCTGCTCTCTATTTACGGATTAATCAAAACTTTTGGTTGTGTTTTTTTGTAAATGTTCATCTGTGGGAGTGCTTCCTTCCCTTTGCGGAGTTATGATCCAAAAACAGGAAGGGTTTAGTATTACGCAGTAGCGAGAATACCTCTAACTTCGAATCAAATATTAAACCGGGAAACTTTGTTCGAGGTTATTACAATAGACGCTTGGAAATAGTCACAGTCTGAAATGGTGATGAATAAATACGAGATACTGTTTAGAGAAGTATGAATTGAATAAATACGATATATTGTATTGTTGGGGAAGAAAGGTTCTCGAGTGGCGACCGCGAACCGGAAGACGCAGTCTTGGACGGCCTCCCACGACGTCCCACTAGATGGACAGATGACCTCAAAAAGGTCGCTGGAAACCGCTGGTTGCAGGTTGCGCAGGACCGTTCGTTGTGGAAATCTAGGAGGGAGGCCTATGTTCAGCAGTGGACGTCTTGCGGCTGATGATGATGATGATTGTTTAGATAAAACCGTCGGTGGCCTTGTAGCTAGAATGTCCGATTTCATTACCATCTGGTCGTAGGTTTGTATCCCGGTTACAACTCATGGTTTATGTCTAGTGTTCCAGTTTGTCACCACAACTACGGTAAAGAAAAATATTGTAAGTAAACCAGTGTTGCAATAAACACAGTGCCTTGCATCATATCCGCTAACACGGACATAGTCGGCGACAAGGACGATGGCATTGACGCCCTCCTTGGTAAGTTGGGAAGTAGGGAAGGTCTGAACTGAAGGGGGAATATATGCCAGTGCAAATATTTGTGTGATGAATTCAAATGATTGCACTGTATCTGGATGTTTCTATGTATAATAACTATGTATTTAAAATTATATAAGTATTATATCAGCTATCTGGCCGCCATCACACAAGCTTTGCTTAGTTTGGGGTCAGATGGTGTTGTGTGTGAATTGTCCAACAATATTTAAATTAAAAAAAATTAAAAAAATATATTTCAGTAAGTATTATTAAATCGTACACACACCTTCGAATTCTATCACATAAATTTCTGATGGATTTATTACTTTGAGGCGTTGTTCAAAACTTTGAACAATTTTAAAGTGACACTGCTTTTGGCGCACCACGCTCAGATTTTTCGTGTGCTGTGAATGGAGTTTAGCGTCACGCTCAGAAATGAAATAAATATTCGGGTGAACTCGAGACCCCCGAATGTTCCAGAGCGAGAAAGGTAGTCACAGACTGCATCAGTTGCTGCTGTCTGTCTGATGTCACTCTCTTTTTTTAAATTTATTCTTGGCCATGGATACTGATCCTTCAGCCGCGTCTGTCATTCTCGTGTCGCTGTATTTACTATACTCAATTTATATCTAATAGTTTTTATTTTTTATTATTAAAACTATTCAACAGTTTTACTACTTATTTTAGTTTTCACTTCTGTTTCTTCGGTTTTAGGCACACATATTTTTTTCATGCAACGGGCTCGTTGCCTACGCGTTAACTTCCCTTTATTTTGATCCAAAAATCCCAAAACTACGCAATCTCGCGGAGACAAAAGGAGCATATTTAGCGTGTTCTAATCCAACTGGTTTACAGTAATACACTTGCAAAATTTCCGACCTTTCCCTCACAATAACCCTTTGTACTCGGAAGGGTTAGCGCTGGCCGTAGGTAACTGGATGAAACCGTCACCTAAGGCCTTTCTTTGAAATGTAGTTTGAAGTCAAAGGGCAAATTTACTGCGTAGGTAAATAGATTTAAACAAGATTTTACTTTCTTTCCCAGATTTCTATTTTCTCAAATGTGTTGCGTTTAAAATGCCCTACATCATTGCCCACAGTGACAAACGGGCCGGTGCGTGTAATATTAGTGTAATATTCGAGAACTAACAATATGTTTATTTTATCTTTTACCTTTAAACGAGCAATTCTTGTATTTATAAATAGAATCTCGAAACGGCTCGAACGATTTTCATGAAATTATGTATTCAGGGGTTTCGGGGACGATAAATCGATCTAGCTAGATTGTATAATGAAAAAATGACATTTTATGTGTTTTTTCAGACAATGAAAAACTCCTATAATATCATTTGAATACGATAGCAAATTTCGCCAGCAAACTTATCGGCTGAATGGCTCAAGCGGTAGAGGGCCGCCCTCGGTCGGAGAGATCCCGGTTCAAATCTTGATGATTACTTTCTCGGTCTTTTTTTTTAATGTAATATTTCAATAAGTTTTATACTATGTGATATTTCATGGGAACCTAATTTGTATCTGCCTAAATATAATAAAAAGAAACCGAGCGAAGCTCGGTCAACCAGGTACTTTATTGTTTAAATGAACTCATTTGTATGTAGAACATTTATTTTTGTTTCTGTTTCCCGTTTCATTAGAATTTATTTCCCACTACTGGGGTTTGAACCTTCTCTCATTAGGAGATAAATATTATTTTTACTTTAGTTATTTATTAAAGATTTGCATTTGACCGCCATCTCGCCTGATGTTTTCTTTCGGACTGTTCGTAACTAATGCGAACGACTTCGTTTCATAGTTGACGTATTAAAGTCTCATACGAGAAGGTGTGACTCCACTAAAATAAAAAACTGTAATAAAAACGTCAAATCTGTGTAATGCATTGGGTTTCTCCCGATGCTTACAATCATGGTGTTTTCATGACGCGGGTCTTGAAAGAGAGTCTTCTGTTTCTTCTAAGTAAGCACGCTCCATCGTACAGCGCATCGTCGCTTAACATCGGGAAAGATAGTGGTCAAAAGAAAAACTGATCAAAGCCTAAAAAATTAGCAGTTATAGGTACTACCCATTGAAGTGAAACCTTAAAACATTTTTTTGCACAACACGCATTACCTGTAGAGTTGCAGTTACACTTCTATTACGCATGTAGGCGTGACGCGTACTCAGAAGTTTTAATCCAGCCATGAAGAGTCTAATGCGCACCTCCGCTCTGCTGCTTCGCCAGACATCACTACACCGTCATGCCACCACGCCACCACGCCACTACGCCGCTATGCTAACATCTCGTTACCCAGAAGATTTCTCCCCTACTAAAAACGCTCAACGGAAATAAAGAAGTTTTTACCTAAAAAAAGTATTTTACATACGAAAATAATCTTGTTGACCCGTACAATACCCAACTTCGACCTGTTCGCAAACGATCTCCTGAAGTATTGTAAAGCGCCAGATCGCAGATACGCGAAGGCCAAGGTGGGCCGAACAAAGGCCCCGATTGCTCCCAGTCGGCCCGAGTTTCAACACTGCCTCAATTACATCCAGACTTGTATTCCAACTTTGTTATAGCCACTTACCTGTGACGTTGGTTGGACGCGAACTTCGGAACCGTGACCTTGCAGAATCGAGGTTTACAGGATTGTCGTATTTCAAGTACAAGTTGCGGCTGGTCTAGTCGGGTGAACGGCAACTGCAAATCTGGAGTCCTTAGTTCGAATTCCATGAGCACCACCGTCTTATTAAAGTCATATTATATTCATATTAATTTATTGATACAGCAATTACACGTCGATTTTACTGTATAGCAGTGCTAGGCAGTGGCACTAAGAAAAAAAATTGGCAGTTATAGGAACTGCCGATAGAAGTGAAAACTTATAACTCAGAATTTGATAGCTTGCGTGTGACCGGAGGCCGTGGCCTGGCCTGGCATGGCCATCTAGAAATGCATCAGCATTTCCCATTGGCTCACGCATTTCTAGATGGCCATGCCATGATGGCGAGGACACGCCCTTTCAACATTTCCCATTGGCTGACGCATTCCTAGATGCCCAATCGCCAAGGTCCCGAGTTTACCCGAAGATTTCTTATTATTACCCGAGCGTGACGGTAGAATTCAATTTACACCCCACGAAAAATTTGTCTAGGCGCGCCTAAAGAAGTTTTGACTTCAAAAACTTAATGTTTTCACTGCTCGCACTCCGGCAGCCTTTCACAAGGAAATACTCAAGTCATAATCCACCAAGGTGGCCAATTCATTAATCCACAGGCATATTTTTGCAGTTAAAGACTCGGCAGCTGCACCGGCCCTACTATTTGTCCCTGGAACATGTTATGGCGCCAAAGTGTCAACGCAAGTTCCATCCCATACTGTAAACCAACACATGGATATGCGATCCAATGCACAATAGTCATGCTGTCAGGTTTTTTGCCATCGTCAAGCGCTCGATCATTCGATTCGAGTATGTCTAAGACATTGGCAGTGGAAAAAACCCAGCGAACTTGATTATTGCTGTCGAAAATGATAACATAGACAAAGTTACCCAAAACTATGAATAAAGTATGTCTGAAACAGCAGAATATCGAACCTCCATCCAACTCAGAAGTTTGCAGTTATTATCTCATAAAATATCTATCTCCTTTCTATTCAGCTTAGAAATAACAATTACGTTGTAGGAATCTACTTTATTCCAGACCATTTTACTTTCTTGCGTAGAATAAGGTCGTAAAGAAGAACCTTTTTAGATTCGTCTACAAAACTTTGTGAATTTCAAGGAAACGTTTACTCGCCTCGGTTCTATTGGAAACTGTGCAATGTTGGAACGATGGTAGGCGTTTTAGGTTCGATCTTTGTTTTCATATCAAACTTTGTAAGTTTATTTTCTAAGTTTAATATCTATAAAATCCTTTTTAATATTGAAATCGTATTACTTTTTATGCTGTTCGCATTTTATTATCTAACTATAACCTTACTAAATACCCGTTGTGGCTTTATGATGAGAATATTCAATTTTATAATCGTAATGTTGTAGGTTCACCAATTAGTATGTTTGTAATCACCATTAGCTGTATCGGAAACCATCGTAAGGAAACCAGTTTGTTTCGACAAGGAGGATTTATCCTGTACGTCATCTACCAGCCAGTGTGGTGAATTATATATTTATATAGCTTTGAATTTATTCCTTGTGACAGAGGACCCCCTTCCCCGAACATTGTAAAGTTTTAATGTAAGTTTGAAAATATACACACTTATTACACACGATAATAAATAAAGTGGCCAAGTGCGAGTTGGACTCGCCCATGAAGGGTTCCGTTGCAGCAAGTAACATAATATACATAGTACACATAGTTCTTGTAGTTCGTTGTAACCTTGATCGAAGTTTCAATGATAGTGTATTTATGACGTACTAAAAAAAAACTACTCATCAGATCGAGTTCAAACTAATTTTCGTTGATAGTTTATATGGTAGTGTACATCATATATTTTTTTTAGATTTTTCATTCTCTTACTTTAGAAGTTAGAGGGGGGGGGACACATATTTTACCAGTTTGGAAGTGTCTCTCGCGCAAATTATTCAGTGTAGACGAAAATGATTTTAAAAACCTCAACATCATTTTTGATGCCCTATCGATAGATACCCCACACGTGTAGGTTTGATGAAAAAAAAATTTTTGAGTTTCAGTTCTCAGTATGGGGGGCAACCCTAATTTTTCTTTTTTTTAACTTTTTTTGTAAAAATCTTAATGCGGTTTACAGAATACATCTACTTACCAAGTTTCAATAGTGTAGTGCTCATAGTTTCGGCAAAAATTGGCTGTGACATACGGACGGACAGACAGACAGACAGACATGACGAATCTATAAGGGTTCCGTTTTTACGTTTTACGGAACCCTAAAAACCAAAAAAACTCATAAACACTTAGCCTGAATTGTAAAATTTGTTTCCGCTTAAAAACTGCGCCAATTCTGAACCAAAGTCATGTTTGGTTTGTCTGTCGCACGGTCTGTCGGAAATAACTTTTTAATCATCATTTGGCTTCCGCTTACCTGCTGTCTCGCCTGATGTTAAGCTATGATTCGGTCTACGACAGAGCGCATTCACCAAGAATAAAATAATTTACTCATGATTTGAAGACATCTAGTTTATAATAGTGAACACCAATTCAGGCAACGTATTCCAAAGTACTTATTACGAACGTGGAGTCAAATCCCTTCGTTCAAGTCTTTGCAACATCAACTACAAAACGATGTCGCTTTTTGGAACTACGAACAGTCTGATAAAAAAGGCAAGGTAGTGGCATAGAGTAAAATATTTAAATCGGCCCCAAGTTTCGGACTAAACAGACTAAAATGCTGGCTTATCGATCAAAAATGTTTTAGTTACAGCGAGTTTTTAGCGAGTGATGGTTGTTCAGGTTCTTAACGCCAAACAATATTGGAATGTTTGATTTATTTCTAGACCAGATATAATTTTACATTGCTTGGGCAGTGCATCATCACTCGCTCAAGTTCACGCGGTTTTAGCCTACAGCTAGACCGTTCCTCCCAGGGAACAAGTGCCAGTCGGTTGTCGGACGCACGGCTGAGCGTTCGCGCATATAGTTATTAGATATGTGGACAGCCCTCCGTGCGAGACAGCGACAGAGTTACGCGTTAGAAAGAGCGCAAATGCCAAGTTGAAAATCGCGACAGGTATTGAGCGCTAATGCGAGCTGAATTGAACTTTGTTGTGTCCCAGCAAGAGTCGCTATTTATAAAATTGTTTTCGGTAAGTAAGGCTTCTGTACTTGTACTAATATTTATTCTGTGGCTGGGGTGCAGGCGTAGACAATCGTAAAGTTATGATCAAATGGTAAAAAATTTGATTGTTCACTACAATTAATGTAACAAACATGTAGATAATATTATATTTATATAGTTTGACACTTATCTGTACGGTAATTGTTATCGTAAGGTGAAATGTTAATTTTAAAATTTGAAATTTGTATTTTTTAATTCATTAATAATTGACGTGTAAATTGTACATTTATGAATAAATAACATTGACTTTGTAATGTGACTATTGCACATTTTCTGTAATGTATTCGATAAAAAAAACATTCACAAGGCTTTATTTTCATGAATCATTAACATAATTAACATTATTTACGTCGTAAATAAAACGTCCTTGCGAACTAAACTGGATTGAAATCCAATGTCGAAAATATGTTCTAATATTACGTCGATACCTTCCCCAAGCTCGCGGGTTTTATTACATAATTTCGTAATATTGTAGAGAACGTTAACAATCTGACTTCCGCAATAAAATACTCGGCATTCTCTAAGCGTTCATGAAAACACAATATCAGGTATCGCGGAGATAACAAAGTTTAGATAGAGCGGCCTAGGGGCCATCAAACCGCCAGAACTTCTAAACTACCTGAGATTCCTGCGAGTGTGTTCTGGAACAGAGGACCTTTTGTTTGTGTTCGAGACTTATCGCCAATAAACACGCCTGTGGCGCGCGAGATTTCGTCAAAGTTATTGTTGAACTTCTTTCTAATATTATAAATACGAAAATTTGTTGATCTATCACGTCGGAAGAACATAACGAAGCGGGTTGAATTGGCACATGTCAGATAGATAATAATAGTTTGGAATAACATATACATACATATATCAACTTTTATTCCAGGAAATAACGGAATCGGCAACTATACGGGTTCAAAATAAAAGACAGAATTTAGGCACGTATCGAAAATTTATGCAGGTAAGTATATTTTTACAACTTCGACAACATATTCTGATAATGATGTCCATTCCCATTCTCCGCCTGGCGAGTTGTCCGATAAATCGACTGAAGAGGGACATATCCCTGAATATTTATGAAATAGTCAGACCTTCTCCAGGGCCGGCTTAAAGAGCCCTTTTGTCTCAGCAAGGCCTATTAGGACGAGTCGATTGTGACCCGTTAAAGGATAAAAATCAATTGCGTAGATTCTTGTTCAGATAGCGAACAAATGTGTTACTGAAGTTTAATGTCTGCTTTTTCTTTTTGTTTATCTGTCCTTCTTTCTGTCGTTTGGAAAATAGCTCTAACAACACGTTTGTGGTTTTACAAATTGTAGACCAGGGAAGAAGCCTTTAAAAATAATAAAAAGTAAAAAAAATAATAGTAGGATGAAACCCATTAGAAAAGGAGGGGAATATTATAAAAATTAAAGAAAAAATAATTTACGGTCGATCTGAGGTCGGGAAGGGTATGGGGGTGAGTTTTTAAGGGTAAAAAACGGGTTTCTCGATTTCCGGCAAAACTAAAAGTCCTATCGAAAAAAGGCAAATAACAAAGTTGTAGGTAATAAAAAGACCTAAAACTTTTGTTATGACACTTTTTTCACATAGCCTCAAAATTTATGTGATAAATTCAAAAAACCAAGTTTTTGGTTTTTTATTTTTATCTTTTACAAACATTTCATTTTTTTAACGAAATTTGGTGAAAACTTACCTTTTTATGTCCCAAATACGCTGTAATTTATTTGATCAAAAATATTTATTGTTTCACATTATTTTGAATTAATATCGAAAAAAACACCCTAATTTTCAATCGAAAACTCACCCGTCAAAATATCAGCTTTTTTCAAAAAGTTGGTATGCTTTCTGTTCGTTGAAATCTCTACTTTCCGATGGGGGAAAAAAATGTTGCCATAGTAAATCTTCTCAGAAAATGCAAAATATCGAAAAAAAACTCGAATTCGTTTTTTTTTTTAATTATTAGAAAATATGTTGAGCTATTTATTTCAATTAACACTTTAATTACTCGAAAAACGTTAGATTACATGTTACATTGATAAAAAAATTGCAAATAAAAATATCTTATATATAAAATTCTCGTGTCACAGTGTTTGTTTCCTTACTCCTCCGAAACGGCTTTACTGATTTTAACCAAAATTTATATGCATATTCAGTAGGACTGAGAATCGGCTACTAGCTATTTTTCATACCTTTATTTATATGGCAAAACAACGTTTGCGGGGTCAGCTAGTACTACTATAATTAACAAACAAATAAGTTAATAAAATTAATATTTATTTAGCCATCTACAATATTTGGAGAAAGTTGTCGAATATTTGCCATATGACTTTTTTCGATAGGACTTTTAGTTTTGCCGGAAATCGAGAAACCCGTTTTTTACCCTTAAAAACTCACTCCCATCCCCTTCCCGACCTCGGAATGCCCGTAAATTATTTTTCCTTTCATTTTTATATATCCCCCTCCATATATTCAAATATACATATTTTCATATATTCCCCTCCTTTTCCAATGGGTTTCATCCTACTATTATGTTTTTTGGTTTTAAAAATTATCGACCCTGATCTATAGTCTACTTAGTCCAGTCAAAATAGACGAAATTATGATTCCAGTTTGCATTAATTCCCAACAAGCCGGATTTTTGTGTAGGCCTTGGATGCGTCATTACAAATGACATGTCAAAAGTCCCCATCGATCCCGCTTGTGCGTTGTTTTTTATTCGAGGTCAAAGGCGCGTAACTTTATAAGACGTAGAGGGTATATTACGATCTTATTATTTTATTTATCTATAAATTGCACTTACATACATTTGTTTGTATCTAAAAACTATATAACAAAAATGTACTAGACCCTGCATTAAGGGCGCTGCAACAGTAGTAATTTGGTCGCAGACCAAGTCTTAATATTAAAATAACTAGCATTCCTTTACAGTACCTCATATCAGAAGTCTAATTGTAAGAATTATATATACATATACGTATACAAAATGTAAGGTCGATTAAATAAATACAAGAGAGTCAAATTTTGCTTGCTTCACGCCTGGATTTTTCATTTAATATAGTATAGAGTGACGAGACGAGTAGGACATGTGCCTGATGGTAAGCAACATGCCTGCCACATAACAGCGCAGTGACACGCAGCTATTGGAACATGAGGAGCCCAAATAATTCCCTATCACTGCACTGTGGTCGTCACCCAGAGATATAAGATGTTTTATCTCTTTTGTCATGTAATTTCACTGGAAACATTGCCCTTCAAACCGGAACACAGAAATTATTTCTATACAGGTGAAACTACAAAGCTTGTAAATTAGTTACATACATGTCGACCTATTTAAAGCGTCTTAAAAAGGCCATTGTACATAAGTTGAGCTATCTCGGAATTTTTACGCAGATTATACTTAAAATTACTGAGGTAATCACGTCAAAACTATAATATCGCGAAGCGCCTGGTCATGAATGAAATAACGTAATGAACCTAAAATACTAATGTGTTTATAGGACTCATTGCGCAGATGCGAATCATTTAGTTAAATAGTTTATGAGATAAACGTTTATATTTCACTGAACCGAGAGTATTCTTGAATGTTAAGACGTGTTTGATCTTCTGATCATTCTTGCTTTAATATTTTATTGCTCACCAAAGTAGATATTTGAATAAAAGCCGATAATCTAGTTGGCTTCGCGAGGTGAAATTCAGTTCAGATTCTTCGAACTGATTTTATATTCACTAGGATCTGCCCACGGTTTTGACTGGCTTAGAAAGTGGCTAAGTTACTGCTGGTTTAGTCGGGAGAACGGCGACTGCCGATCCGGAGCCCCGGGTTCAAACCCCACGCACTCCCCTCTCCTTTCGAAGTCATGTGCGTAATGCCGCTAATACAAAACGGTGAAAAAAAACATCGTGAGGAAACCGACATGTAGAATATTTCGAAGGCATGTGTCATCTACCAACCCGCGCTTGGCCAGCGTGGTGGATTATGGCCTGGATTCTCTCCTTGCGAGAGAAGGCCTCGAGTCCCAGCAGGTTGTTTATGCTTTTTACAAAAGTTAGTAAAGTAAGTAAAGTAAAAGTAAAGTAATTATTTATTTGCGTAGCATGGGTACATTTATGGATGACATGGTTACAGAAAGTAGTTCGCCATACACTGCCTTTCGGCATGCAAAAAACAACAAATGGAAAAAAACAACTGAATCTACAACATTTCAACAAATTACAATATAAAACACAAATAATATGTAGTGAAACTAAATTTAGAATTGAAAATAAAGTAAATATTTCACTAGTCACAATCATGTCAATGTCAAAGTTTTTTTTTTTTTTTTTTTTTTTAGCAGAAGCGGCATAAACCATACACAGTCAAACTTATCGTTAATATGTTTGTTACATTTTGATATTTGGCCATAACCGACAAATAATTAAATCATTTTTTCACAATATTATAAAATACAAAATAAATGTTTTATTACAAAATACAAAATAAATGTCAGTAATATTATAAAATACAAAATAAATGTCAGTAATGTCAGTTCCAATATTTGATTAATTCTATACATACAACATAATAGACGTAACATTAGAAGAAAATAAAACATGTCAATTAATTATTACAATAATATACTTGGTCAATTTAGTTAGGTATTAAAAATAGTTAACGTTAAAATTTATCTGATAAATACTCACGAATTGAGTAGTATGACTTTTCTAATAAAATGCACTTCAATTTATACCTGAATGCATTATTTTCCTCCAGTGTAACCAACTCTTTTGGCAGGTGATTATATATCATAGCAAGTAATGTAGTATTTCTTACGGGTTCGTTGAGTTTATAATAATTTCGAGCACTTTTGAAACTTTTAAATAAGTTTAAATTTTTGCGCACAAACATTGCACACTCATATATATACAGAGAGGGCACTGTTAAAATTTTCAGACTTTTAAAATGAGGTTTGCAACTTTCTCTTCGTTTTATTTTGCAGATGGCCCTTACACACTTTTTTTGCGCTCTAAATATAGTTAATTTGTTTGGGCTATTCCCCCAAAACATAATTCCATACCTAAGTAGCGATGAGATATAACCATTATACGCTGTCAGCATAGTAGACTGGTTCACAGTTTTTGAGAGTAAATAGAGCCCATATGAGCATTTGCTTAACTTTGCCCTTACGTTTTCTACATGGTGCTTCCAATTTAAGCAGCAATCCACAGTCAGGCCCAAAAACTTAGTGATATCCACAGTGTCAATTATATTACCAGAATAAGAAATGTCAAGATTACGCAATTTCTGAAGTCTATTTCTGAATAACATTATTTTTGTTTTACTTAGGTTTAATGTCAGATTATTTAGAGTTAACCAATTTATAATGTTACAAAGCGTGTCGTTTATATCTTTTTGAATGCAAGCACTATCTTTGCCAGTGAATAATATAGTGCTGTCATCTGCAAACAGAACCATAGAATTTTTTGTGGCCTTAGGAAGATCATTGATATAAATGATAAAAAGTAGTGGCCCAAGAACACTGCCTTGTGGAACACCACACTTAACAGTTTCATATTTTGAGTTATGTTTAACTTCTTGCTTTAATTTTGGACAAACATAGCTTATTTGTGTAGATTGCTGACGATTTGTCAAATAAGACTCAACAAGGTTATTTATAGTTCCTCTTACACCATAAGAATTCAATTTGCTTAGTAATATTTCATGATCCACACTGTCAAAAGCCTTTGTTAAGTCCATGTATAAAGCACAAACAGGCACTTTTGTATCCACACTTGTCAGGACAGTATTTAAAAAATTGTATATTGCAAGGTTAATGGTTTTTCTCTTTCGAAAGCCAATTTGCTCTTTTGCAAATAGGTTTTTTTGTTCAAAATAATTATAAATACTATTATAAATGACCCTTTCAAATACTTTCGACAAAACAGGGACTAAAGCTATCGGTCTATAGCAATTTATGTCATCTTTGTCTTTACTTTTGAACAATGGTTTTATTATAGTCTTTTTTAACTTTTCAGGAAAGACACCATTTGTTATACATAAATTTGTTATGTAGCTTAGCACTGGTGATATATTTACCGCTACACTTTTTAGAACCTGGGTACTTATGTCGTCATAGCCTGTACTATTTGTATTTTTTAAACCCATTATGATTTTATAAATATCTTCTGGTAATGTGGGGGGCATAAATAGAGATCCGTTGATATTACCATTTGACGGGTAATGTACAGTTCTGGTTAGTTTTGGTACCTGATTAATAAAACAACCATTAAAAAGACTTGCTACTGTACTGGGTTCTTTTATCAATTCACCATTAATGTTTAGCTTTATAGGTTCTTTAGGAATATTGTGTTTAGTTCCATTAATTATTTTCCACATTGCTTTACATTTATTGGTAGCATTTTTTATATTATAATCATTTTGTGACTTCTGCGTGAGTTTTATAATGCGGTTTAATCTAAGTGACAAATCTTTGAAATTAAGTTTGTTTTCCTGGGTTCTGTTTTTGCGATATTGCCATAATAATACTCTTTTCCTCTTACAGCAAGTTTTTATACCAGTTGTAAGCCATTTTGGTTTTTGTCGAGAGGTAATTTTTATTCTATGTATGGGAAAACACATATCGTAAAATAATTTTAATTCGTCATGAAAATCATTAAAAGCTACGTTAGGGTCACTTTGGTCAAAAATATTAGAAAAGGAGATGGAGTTCAAGCATTCCTTGAATTTATTAATATTATCTCGACAGTAGTCACGTCTCTCAATGTACCAGTGTTTAATATTGTAAGTCGGTTTAACAGGAAAGGTTAGTAATTGACCTGAGTGATCAGATAAAGCAAGTTCTAGAACGCGCCCTTTACATTTTCGTATGTTACACAGAATGTTATCAAGACATTTGCCACTAACTACTCTGGTAGGCTCGTTTACTATAAATTTTAAATTGTAATTGCTAGCTACTTGTTTAAATTCATCAACTAAATTATTCGATTGCAACATATCGATATTAAAGTCACCACATAAGATAACTTTTTTAGTGCTTAAGGCATTCTCTTCTAGTACAGCATTCAAGTTCTCAAAGAAAGTATTGTAGTGTCGTCTTAAGTTTCGTGGTGGTCTGTAAACACAAAGAATAATGATTTTTTGATCAACCAGTTCTATCCCAGAACATTCAAAAACTGTTTCAACATTGTATTTTTGAATTCCTCTTAGTTGTTTAAAACGGTGAGTATTACGCACTAAAATACAGGAACCACCGCGTCTAGTCTTTCTACAATAAGAGGAGCCAAGATTGAAATTTGGTATGTTAATACATTTTTTGTCGATATTCTTCATATTGTGTTCAGAAATACATATTATATCCAATTTAATATTATCATTCTCTAGAATTTCCAAATTAGTAGTTACCAAGTCAGATTTACTTAACAATCCATCTATATTTTGATGAAAGAGGTGTAACTCATTGGTCACGAAAAAGCTGATTTGTTTCATTGGTATTGGCAATCTCATCACCATCCTGAAGTGACTGGAAATATGTTTGTGTACCTGTATCGCATTTATTTTTTACACTTTGGGCATTGTCTGTTTGTGTACTTATCTCTCTAATGTTCAGTGTTTGTATATTTCCAAATTTTTTAAAGTCATTCATTTCAATTTGAAAGTCAATGAAGTTATTCTTGTACGATATATGTAAAATTTCTTTTAGCACGCTTCTACATACATTTATACAAAACTGACGTTTTGATGGTCGAAATTTACTGTACGACATATTCACAAATGTTGCATTATCATATCGATTACATATAAATTCCAACTCGCCATTCAGTTTTTGTTCTCGGAGATGTTTGTTAAACGGTATCTCCGGTATTATTACGTTCACATTTTTGACTGATTTTAACCACGAATGCAAGGTTGATTGGAATTCATATGGAATAGTATCGTTAGTGCCAGCTAATAAAACTATGGAATCGTTTTTGGTGTATTTCACTGCAACTGCTTGGCTTATGACGTCACTGAGCCGAGCTCCGGGTTTCCATACACACTTCACCACATATTCATCACCTAACAACTTTTGTAGTGTTTGTTGAATGTATTTTCCTTGATCATCAGCAAGAATTAGTATTTTTTTCTTGTTTTCACAACATTGTAAATTGCCTTTTTGTTGTATGTTTTTTTGAGTTTGTGGAGGTTTACTGCTTTGTTCCGACTTTTGGGCTATCAGTTTGTCTATTGTAGATTTTTCATTATTTACTGTAGTAGCATTGTATGTTATATTTTCTTTTTCCATGTTTGCATTGTTTACACTTGTACTTGTATTGAGCTTACTGTATGTTTCTGGACTACGCTTATCATAAACAGATGTGGAAGTTTGTGTTTTATTATCACATGTTATCCCTGTTTCTGGAGTGAATATATGTGTTAATGTTTGTGTTGGTATTGAAGTTGTTGTTGATTTAGGTGTAATGGGCGTTTCTATGTCAGATAACACTTCAGTATGTGGGTTATTTGCGTCTTTACTTACCTTTACATCCCGTAGGCGTTTTCTCGACATTTTCGGACTGTCTTTAGCAGCAATATTACGCTTTCTATTTAGAATGGGACTTTCTGCATATACTACTTTTTTATACCTTTCCACAGTTTTTGTAAGAATTTCGTTTTCCTTATTTAACCGGTTAATTTCTAAACATAAGTTATCAATTTCTTGATTAGCTGATTGCAGATTTACGGACATTAACTCTATTTGTTTATTTAATTCTGCATAACTCTCATTTAGTGTATTGCTGGGCAGACTTAAAATTGTGTTTTCAAATAATGTAGAACTCGATAAATTGCTCATAGAACTCGATTTTAAAATAGGGCGAAAAGTTATATTTTCCGAATCCATAGTAATTTTTATAGTATGAGCAAAATTCGGTCAGGTACGGCTGGCTTTATGTTTAGATTATTTGTCTGTGGTTGTAGTTAAATAATTGCCTCAGTTATCTGTATTTAACTCGTAATGTTTATCTCGTTTGTCAGCTATCAGTACGTATTGTCAATTTCCTAGTTCAAGTTAGAAATCACTTTACTTACTAAAATAGTTCGCTAAATGTTTTTCATTTCTATTGGACGAGTAAAATATGCACCTAGCACATGCAACAAGCAACTAGTAAATTTCTGTAGAAATATGCCCTTCAAGCTAAAATACACCAACTTTACTGGAGAAGGGGACACGGACTCTGCTAAGTCATATCAGAAATTACAAGAAAAAAGTTTTCCACAAAAGTTTGTGTTTGTAAGAGTATATAATATTATGTTTGTTTCCACATAACAATGTAAAAGTTCAACTGATGAAATTTATTAGTGTGTGCACATTCCAAATGAGCAAAGTTATAAATATAAACGTTTTGGTAGTTTGGCTTGATTATGTTTATTGTCTCCGGACTTGCTGCATCGGTCTATTAATAATTTAGATTTATCATTGTTAGTAGTTCGATTTGGGTGTAGCTTGCATTGAAATTTAATTTTGTTGGAAAGGCTGTGTCTGGCAAAATAAACGTAAAAAAGTATTTACAAACGTTATTTCGATATTCAAATAACGCATAACGCAAATCTAGTACAGCTGGAGCCAGATACTCGAACACCCAAACACGGAAAAAACTTTAAATATCGTCACGCAAGTATTTCTTTGGATGGGAATCGAACCGGTATCCTACGGCACCGTGAGGAGGATTACAAACAACCAAGCCACGAGTCAAGTCAAAAGAAAATTCCGCCTCCATGAGAACGCAATCAATATCGTCTACCTTTCCTTGTTACGGCGCATTTGCCCTTCGTCAGCACAATACGGACATTGTCCTTCAATCAGCTCGCAAGCCGCTCGTTGAAACTGATCCCTGAGAGCCCGGACGCGACCCGGACGGGCCCCGGATCGACCGCGTTTCCGGAATTTACTAGATCTCTCCGGATAATGATCGATTTCCGGTTCATCCCTGTCTGCGGATAATAATATTTGCGGAAATACTAATTTACGCTTTGATTTAAACCGAGTTCAAAAAGGAAATGTTTTTGATCTTGATGTAATTTGTATGCTTGTTACTTTTTTGTGAACTTATTTTTGTATTAAACCAATGAGGAAAATTATTTAAATATATCTCAACAGAACACTCAGCTCAATTTTAGAATCAATTCTAGCGATAATACTGTGGTAATTTGATTTACTGACTTTAAAAATATCTTCTTTATTTATTTCTGCTTTGTGGACAACAAGGAGTCTCCATCTGTCTATATTACCTTTAGGATCATTGTTTACTGTAGACTTACCTAACCTGTGTACTCGAGGGAGCTTAGTGCAAGCAGCTTAGGTAAAGGCTTATTAGACGGACCCAGGTGCGCTACAGATCCCCTGGTGGTAGAGCAAGCCGGTTGTAATTTAACTAGAAAGTTATAAGGAAATTATAACACTATCTTAACCAAATTAGAGGCAGCGAGACTAAAGCCGTTGTGTACTAGTGGATAGAATATCCAAATTCACATGGGAAATGTAGTAGGGTCGAATCTCACCCGCACCTGTGCAAGTGCTGTTTTATAAATTACCAATATGTATGGGGTATTATCTCACTTAATAAACAGATAAGTTACAACCACAGAAATCTAAATAATAAGGTAATAGAAATGGCATAACTCTCAAATTACTTGCAAAACACTTGTCGCCACATTTCCCCTACCCCCGCGATCACTACTACATGCGCGTACTATTCAAATACAGATCCACACACACAGCAACAGCTGTACATTATCAACCTGGGTCTGTGATTGCACCACACATACGCTGTACGCTTAATACGATAAACGCGATAAACGCGATAAACGCGATAAACGATAAACGCTTATCAGTGAACCTACTAATACATTGAAACATAAACAATTTTTCACATTTACGCTAGTGCTTGACAAAAATTAAAACATATCGATATTTCAAAGTACGGTCCAATTTAACATTCGATAAAGGTAATTATTGATTACATTAATTAGGTGTATTACACTACAACAAAGTCAATATGCCTACCTATAAAATAAGTGAGTCTATTATTGTTTTGAAAACTGAACTATGTAATTCTGACACCACATGGGCTTAGGTATAGTTGAAGAACAAAGGTTGTTGTATATTTTGTACATCGAGCAACTCGATCTTCCGCGCAAGCACGGAAGGGAAGTAGCCTTAGCTAAAAAATATTGTGCAAATCTTTGTCATTTCTTGCGGGAGGGGAAAGTTGCACACTAGCGCAAAGCCGCAATATTACATACAAAACATACCTGTACCGATCCATTGCCGACCATACTCACGCAGCCAAATCACTAACACATAAAAAATAAAGCACCATTCATAAATCTAGCCCCGCCCTCAGTGTATTCCACGCCACAGTATATTATCAAACTCCATGGTCCACGCGGACTTGTACTTTGACAGAGGGGAAACGCTGTGTATGCCTACTCCCTTCCGTGTTGCTCGCTGATTTTGTAAGAAAACTAATAAAGTCTTAAAGATTAGCTTTCAATAGATAAATACTGCCTCAGTTATCTTAATATTTATTTTGCACGGACGAACAATCGCGCGTTATAGCCAGTATGTATATACTTTTGTTAATAATTAATGAATTATGAAGTAATGTTTACCGCGAATTAAAAGATTGTACGTACGGGTGTAATGTTAATTGCGTACAATTTTTTATCGATTTATTATGTTATCGATAAAACTATGTAAAATTTAAAATAAGATTTTCATCGTTTATTTTTGGGCAAGTAAAATTGGACCGTCACAGCACTAACTCACAATCGCTACCTGCGGTTGTACCATGGAAGATTAGAGGTTATGACGATATCTTTAATTTTACATTACATTGCTGTTTATGCTTGTACCACTTTAGATGTTAATTAATGTATGCAGCAATGGTATGCAAAATGACGATCACACCAAAAATTTATAACTATCATAGTGAATCATTGGGCTCCGTTTATTTTATTAAAAAATACAATTAAAATAAAATAAAATACCTATCAGTGAAATGTAATCTCATTATTGGTATAATTGCAAGTTGTGGAAGAACTTCCACAGTTGTTTATGCTCCATAACACAAGTTTCAAAGATGATTCACGCCTGCCGGTTCGAACAAGACTAAACTACAATTCGAGCACTGGTGGCCTACAAGTCACGTGTGCGGCGACAATGTCACGCGGTCATGCGACTTCTAGTACCTTATTATTTAGATTTCTGTGGTAACAACAGATATAATATTACGTGTAAACAAAATTGACTTGTACCCACTAACGTATAAATAATGTTCAACGGCCACGTCACACAACATTAACTATAATAATAAAGAAATCGCAGTAAGGAACGTTACACTTGGCACAACTTTGTCTAGATTTCATTACTTTTTAGAGATAAATATGCAGCTCCATCGAGACTTGACTAGTTTTTTACAGAATGTTTTTGGTGGGATACCATCGACGGAAACAATACTATGTGTAACTTCAGGTCATATATTTACTTTCACTCCAATCCATTCGATTACAAAGTTACGTAAGAACAAACATACACATTTGCAAACGTATACATTTTTACCTGGATAATTGATCAAACAAGATCTATTTCAGCTGCTAAGAACAAATCACAAAAAACTTAGATCAAAAAAACTTCTCTGAAACCAATTAAATAAAATCATTCCATTCAAATAAAGCCCACTCAGATTGGTAGATTACAGCCGAACATTCAAGTCAGAATTTAGGAATCAAAATAAATTAGTTGCCAATACCCATCTAGAACTTTAAATTGGTACAATGAAAAGGGAATTTATATTTGTCCAAAACCCAATACTCAATTGATTAGTTCGTATTGTGTGATTTTCTTTATGGCCTCGACGAAAATACGGAATTCCGAGTCTTCATTTGTCAATTAGTCACATTGAGGTAACAAACATCTTTGAATGGAGGCGAAAGTAATGACTCGTTGTGCCGACAGTCGGCGCCGGCGGTCGTCGGCGGTACTCTAACAAATGAGTTGTTCGCGGGAAAGAAAACCAGAACTTTTTGATAACTTCTCACAGAAAATCACTGAGGAAAACATTTTCAAAGAAATAACTTCTGAAAATCAATTTGAGATTAGATTGTGCGTGGGTTGGCAGAACAAAGCAGTAAAATCCTACTAATATAATATAACTAGCAGCGCCCCGCGGTGTTACCCGCGTAGTTCCCGTTCCCGTTGTTTTTCTAAGATAAAAAGTATCCTATGTGTTCTTCCAGACTATAATCTATCTATGTTCCAAATTTCAGCCCGATCCGTTCATACGTTAGGACGTGATTGAGCAACAAACATCCAAATTTCCAAACATCCATACATTAACATTGATAATATTAAGTAGGATAATACATCTTACTAATATGTTAACGTGATAGTTTGAATATATCACCGTAAAATAGCAATCACGGTCAGTTTACAATGTAACGCATGAGATTATACACTCAGGGTAGGTTAGGTAAGCTTGTAATCTAATGTCGTTAGAATGTAATCCAACGATTTTAACCATTTTACCGTGACATGTTTGGATGATGCTTCATGATAATGAACGCCGGTTAATTTATTTGAATATTGTACATTCGGAAACGCTAAAATCGTGACTTAAAAATAGAGAATTGGCACTAGGCAGACTTATTACTACCTAGCCAGACTTACTACCAACTAAACTATCTATCTATATATGTATACTAGCGGCCCATTCCGGCTGCGCTCGGATATTGTCATTTAAAGACTATTAATCGAAATAAAAACTATCCTATCTCTCAAGTTGGACCAGACTGCTCACGGTGTGCTAATTTAATTTAAAATCGGTTAAGTAGTTTAGGAATCCGTCGCGGACAAACATCGTGACAGGAGATTTATATATATTAAGAAGATAAAAATGAATTGCTGTTCGTGGATCTCCTAAAACTCGACAACGGCTGGGCCGATTTGGCTGATTTTGGTTTTGAAATGTTCGTCGTAGCTAAGGGAAGGTTTAAACGGTGAGAAAATATTGATAACTTGCGAAGAAGATAGTAAAAACAACAATTTATTTTTCTCATACAAACTGCTCTACATAATTTCCAGTCAAACATTTGACGTTACCAATCAAAGATTATTTTTTTCGAGAGTTTTAACTAAAGAGTATTTATTACCTTTATAATTTTAATCAAAGTATAATAAAAAAAGTACATAAGTTTTTGAAGTGAAAACTTCTTTTGGCGCGCCTAGACAGATTTTTGTGGGTTGTGAATTGGATTCTAGCGTCACGCTCGGGTACGATTTAGAAGTTAGTAGTTATTTTAGTTTAGTTAGTAGTTTAGTTAGTAGTTTATTTACTATCAGTGTTGCACCCGTGCGAAGCCGGGGCGGGTCGCTAGTTATAAAATACAAATATACCCCCCACTCATCAAATAACACGTTTGACGTCTGGATCTTGTTCTCTGTAGGTTCCTTACTCTGTGGCGATACTCGAAGCCGCCACAAAGCCTCAAATAACCGGAGTTATTCTAAACTTGATTTCCGGCCCAGATAATGCGGAGATGCTTATTTCCTCATCGCGTTTCTTGTTTGATTCCGCTTTATTTCTTTTCTGTTTTCTGATAGAACTTTTCAAAGTGTTTGTTCACTGCCTTGTCGTAGTAATCAACAAGTTACCAAGCATACGCAGCATACTAGATGTTCCCACTGCCGGGATTCGGAGTCTTCTCTGACAAAGACAGAGTCAAAGCCATAATCCATCACGCTAACCCACTGCCCCCGCACTGTTAGGCGGTAGACCCCCCGGTCTACCGCCTAACGAAAAACGCTTTGACGCTTTGGCATTGCCGTCTCTTTCATTTCAAGCGAGAAGAAAAGAGACAGCGATATCAAAGCATCAAAGCGTTTTTCGTTAGGCGGTAGAAGCGCGGGTTGGTGAATGTCGTATGACCTCAAAGGGCTTTGAACTTGTCGGTTTCTTCACGATGTTTTGCTTCACCGTTAAAGCCAGTGGTGATGACAAACTTGTACATCTCCTTTTGGAAAGTAATCAGAGGTGCGGGTGAGATTCAAACCTACGACCTCACGGTCGTTAATGGCACATTCTAGCCACTACGGCCTGTAACAATTTAAATATTTAACTATCAGCTTAGTAGTCATTGCGAACTACATTTTCTAAAATTTTATCTTTCTATAATTTTATACCGCCTCTTTGGCTCATACACTACAACTTTGCGTAAAATCATCACATGATGAAATGCATAGTTAACGATTCTATAAAAGACAACAATTCATTTTTATAAATATGTATGTATACAAGATAGGTTTACACGTGATCACCACCTCGCCTGATGTTAAGCAACGATGCGATCTACGGCGCAGCACGCTTACCTTTTTTTTTTTTTTTTTTTTTTTATAGCATAGAGTGACGAGACAAGCAGGTCATGTGCCTGATGGTAAGCAAGATGCCTGCCACATAACAGCACAGTAACACACAGCTATTGGAACATGATAGTCCAAATCATTACCTAGCACTGCACTGCGCTCGTCACCCAGATATCTAAGATATTATGTCTCTAAGCCCTGTAATTTCTCTGGAATCATTGCCCTTCAAACCGGAACACAGTAATGTTTGCACATTACTGCTTGGCGGTAGAATATATGGCAAAGGTGTGGTACTTCCCCAGGCGGACTCTGCTAAGAGTCCTACCACTACTAAAATGTTACCTGAAAGAAACGGACTTTTCCGACGGAAAATTGGACATGACATACTCAAAATTTGACATAAGATAGACATAACTCAACTTCGGCACGTATATTGAGTCTACTAAATTAGCCGCCAAAAAACTGGGTGTCCTCTCAAAGGTGCGAAGATACTTCAATTCTGAGCAGTTGCTCACATTATACAAAGCACAGATTCGCTCCTGTATGGAGTACTGTTCGCACCTTTGGGATGGATCGGCTAAGTATCAGCTGGAGACTCTGGAGTCAATTGAGAGAAGTGCCAAAAGGCTCATAGGCAATGACAATCTTGTGCGTAAAAGACTTTAAAGTCTTGATCATCGCCGCAAAATTGCTAGCTTATGGATATTTTATCGGATACACTTCGGAGAGTGTGCAACTGATCTGCATGATCTAATACCACTTTGCCCTTTCTTCTATCGGAATTCTCGTATCTCAAAAAAGCGACATCGTTTCATGGTTGACGTTCCAAAAACACGAACGAAGAGATTTGACTCCACGTTTGTGATAAGAACGTCTAGGTTGTGGAATGCGTTGCCTGGGTGGGTTTTTCCCGATAGTTACAATCTTGGTGTCTTCAAATCGAGAGTGAATCGGTTTCTTCTAGGTAAGCACGTTCCATCGTAGATCGCGTCGTCGCTTAACATCAGGCGAGATGGTGGTCAAGTGCGTACCTATTATAGGTAGTTAAAAAACATAAGAAATATTTTCTAAAATTGGACATACGATATTCAAAAATTGAACATAAGGTACACAAAAATCTGACGTAAGATATTCAATAATTTGGTATATTTAATTGCAATAACTATGCATATGAGGGATGATGTTTTAGAAGTTTGGTAACAATTTATTCTAACATAGGTGAAATAAGTGGTCGTTGTACCTCATAAATAAGTAAGTTAAATAAGTACATAATTTCCTTATAAAATACTAGAGATTGTATAAGGAAATTACCTTGCTAAGAAAAATGCTTTGCCCGAGATTCATAATATATAACCACTCAGGAATCCCGTACATATCCAATGGTGAAAGAATTTTTCAAATGAGTCCATTAGTTCCTGAGACTAGCGCGTTCAAACAAAAAACCTCACCAGCTTTACAACAATCATCATCATCATCAACAGCCCACTAAATGTTCCCACTGCTGGGACTTGCTGCCTTCTCTGACCAGTGCTGGTTGGTGGATGACACATGACTTCGAAAGATTCCAGGTACATGACGGTTTCCTCACGATGTTTTTCTTCACCGTTTTAAGTTAGCGGCATTACGCACATGACTTCGAAAAGACAGTGGTGCGTGTGGGGTTTGAACCCGGGATCTCCGGATCGACAGGCGCCGTTCTCCCGACTAGATCAGCCGTAACTTCAACTTTTTTATAACATTAGTACCTATAAATTTTACACATAACTTCACAAAGCAAAATGCTTTCGTTGAAAATTATTTAGTAAAAAAGATTTTGCAAAATAAAATACAAATTCAAACATAAATTACTCCCGTAGCAGCGTAGCAGCAGTGCGTAGCAGCAGTCCGTAGCAGCGTAGCAGCAGTGCGTAGCAGCAGTCCGTAGCAGCGTAGCAGCAGTGCGTAGTAGCGTTTGGGTGTGTGACATACTTATGATATTACAAATCATTCGTCCACTATATCGAAATGCAGATAACTTTCAAAGTAGAATCTTTATGCCTGTGAAGACTGCGATTCAACAGATAAGTAAAAGGAAAAACTGGAAGAACTTTCGTAACAGCACTAATTAATTTCGTTAGCTTTCTACGTTTCTTAGGGTATAGAATCGTTTGTACTTCATCTGTTTTAAAAGTTAAACTGCAGCTTTGACTTGACTATCATATATATATATCTTGAAAGATGGACTTGTTGTTTATCCATATATAATAGTATCAGTTATTATGACAATTTATACGTAAGATAATTTAGTTATCTTCGAAAAAGCAAAAACCGTTTTCAATCACACTAATATTGTAAATACCAATGTTTGGATATTTGGATGTTTATTGTTCAATCACGTCATAACGTATGAACGGATCGGGCTGAAATTTGGAACACAATTAGACTATAGTCTGGAAGAACATATAGTTACTTTTCATCCCGGAAAAACAACGGGAACAGGAAATACACAGGGTAAAACTGCGGGGCGTTGGTTGTTTAAAATAAAATTCAGACCCTCGACTAAATTTCATTATTTATTTATTTATTTATTTAATTAGGCGTACATAACAGATTACAGTTAATGTTAAATAACAGATAAATTATAATATTGTGATGTTCTAAACTGTTATCCAAAGCATGCACACACAACTTAACTAGAATATTGAGGCAGTCTCTAAATTAAATACATACAATATAAATCAATAACTTTAACTTAACTCATACCTACATGCAACTAAAACTATAACATAACTAAAATATGTAAACGCAACCAAGAAATACTTTATAATTTGAATACTTTATAATAATGAAAATCAACTTTAGCGAACATATGGCGTAAATACTATCTTCCTAAGTTCATTTTTAAATTTTATACATTTTGTTATGAAATACATCAATTGTGTCGTGGTATTTTTTATGAATTTCGTTATATTGGCGACACATTCTCACTATAGGGTTATAAAAGCTATGACTACGCCATCCAGATAAATGAAGGAAAATTTTAGGTTTTGTTGATATTTTAAAAACCACCACACAAATTTCTATTAAAATGTATGGGAATACGTCTGAAGTATTTATCATCTACCAAATCTTCAAAATTGATTCATAATCGAGCTATCGCTTAACATACTCGTACATGCATAAAAAACATACAGCTGATTTGTATGAACTGATCCTTTGTTCTTTGTGTCCTTTTTTTAAGTCGGCTAAAAATAATCAAAGTCGCGTTATGATTTTGACGCTTGCCTTTGTTTGGCAATCGTCACCAACATTAATGTGTTCATATCAAAGACGTCTTGCGTAGCAAAAAAAATTGAAATCTGTGGTTCATATTTATGTGTCCATTTTTTAGAAATCTTCCTTTAGGTACCATTTCACAACACAACGTCTCCGTGTTCAAAGGCGGCCCGACGCAGCGCGGTAGGTATTATAATGACAGTGTTGACCCCAATTATGCGAAGCTTGCGCCGCGGTAATGACCGCGGTTCATCTGTAATTGGACGCTCCGGCAGGCAGACGTGTCGGCCTGAGATTACGAGTGTGGAGTGAACTGATATATACTATAACACATAACTGAGGCAGGTTACATAATATACCCACATCTGTAAACGCATTTATCTCTAACTAGCAGGGCTTTGCGGTAGCGTCATCTATGTAGTTCCAGTTTCTGTAATTTTTAACAGACTTGGAAAAAAAGAGGGTCTCAGTTCGGTTGTTTTTTGTATGTTTGTTATACGATCTGTTAACTGTGGATCGATTTTGATGATTCTTGTTTTTTTGTTTGGTAGATCCTGGTTGAGAGTTGGTCCCATTTAAAATAATATCAACAAAATAACTGAAATTTGCTTTCATTTATCTAGGTACCGCAGTGATAACTTCTAATAAAATTTGGTGGAGTGTCTGTGATTACATTGAAGTCCTTTTTTTTTGAGAAAATAAATTACATTAATTAAGGCTCTATTCATAAGCGAAGATTAATAAACGAATCTTATTGAAAAACAATCTTAAAGCTATGTCAATTAAGAATGTCAAGTCACCCGCTCGAAGACTGGAATCCCCCAATCAGAGATACAAGTGTTCATCGCATGCCCACTAACATCAATAACATTCTTCGGCCTTTGTTCTAAGGCCCGAGCAAATCCCCTCGTGTTCACTGAGGCGGCTGGGTTACACTCAGATCTACATTCCTTAGGAATCAGTACTCTGGGAGTCATTTATAAATAAACCACAGGATTCACTACGACACGGTTTTATTGTCAATCTGTTGTGGTACGGGTCAATTTAAATACACGCTCCAGTGAATTTATATGCTCTGTGAGGTGTTTAATCTTCGACCGCGTTGTAGCCAATATCGGAACAAGTGAAAGATCTGATATATGTATACGTATACTAGCTATCTTGGCAAATGTTGTTTTACCATAAATATTAAGATACTAAGTCACAGTACTAATATCGAAATTACAAAACCCAACCCATCCAACCCCAGTTGGTGGTAGAAGGGTAAAATCAAAGGTTAGATGTTACAATTATAATCCTACTTATACTATAAATTAGCAGCGCCCCGCGGTGCTACCCTCATAATACCCGTTTCTGTTATTTTACCGGGATAAAAAGTTCTATAATGCGTTTTTCCAGACTATAATCTAGGTGTATTCCACATTGTTGCTCAATCACGTCGCAACGTCGGAACGGATCGGCCTGAAACTTGGAAAAAGAGAGATAATAGTCTGGAAGAACACACAAACTTATTATCCCGGGAAAATAACACGAACGGGCACTATACATGTAAAACACATACACAAGAATACCTATATTATCATAAGAATAGCTTTGTTTTACTTTTGTTTGCGCTTAACAAAAAATATAATTGTTTTTAAAGAGCGAAGCCGCAACAAGTGAATATAAAAGACGTGCTTTTCCTCGGTTCAGTCAAATCAGGATTACACAGAAACGTCCCGCGTTCTGTAACAGCCCGGGTGTTGACTCGGCGTGGTTAAGGTCCAGCCTAAACAAATAAAATTAAAACAAACTCGGTTGCAGCGCAGCCTGAGGATGGACTTTAATAAGTTAAATAGAAAAGGGTTGGAGGATCCGGAAAACACGCGCAAATAACGCTTCAAACTTAGCTTAAACTGTTATGAAAATTAGTTTTAGGCTATGTTAAATAAATAGACCCTAAAACCGAGATGAGAAAAATGTACTGCAAGTTTTATTTTATCCGAAAATTATGTAGTGTGTGCACCAGGAGAAGACACCACACTTGTACCAGTTACTCTGCAGCCAAGCAAAAGCGTGCAAACATAATTATTATTATTGCGATGTAAGTATGTATTATGTAAGTATTATATCTGGCCGCCATAATACAAACTTTGCATAGTTTGGGGTCAAATTGTGTTGTGTGTGAATTGTCCACCAATATTTATTGAATTAGTGTGTTAAAGACAATGGTTCCAGTGAAATTACAAGAAAATAAGAACGAAACATTTCTGAGTATCAATTCACGTAGAATAGAGCCAACCAGAGTGATTTGCTAAGATAAAGAATAAGTAAATAGATCAGATTTTCCCGCACGGTTCCTATGTACCAATCGTAAGCCGATGAGGTGTATGTAGCTATGGCGACATAGTGATGTGCCGCGAGAAAAGTATGACACTTCCACAAGCGCGACAAGACAAGAACGATCAGACCCGTGCTTTCGGTGTAAAGCGTTTGTTCTAACTCTATACATAGTATATGGAAACTATTTGGTGATTTGAGCTCTTCGCTCTTCATGTTCCAATAGTTAGGTACATGTTACTGTGCTGATAGAGGCATGTATGTGCCTCACATCAAGGTTATGTGTTACTCATTCTGTTAATCATCATTCAACAATATATGTAAAACAAAAAAGCGATAAAAATTCAATAGATTTTTATTTTATTTTCTGTGGGCAGAGCCTTTATTAACAAAACTAAAATACAATGAGAATAATGATTATATTATCTTCTTCTTATATATAAAATTCTCGTGTCACAGTGTTTGTTTCCTTACTCCTCCGAAACGGCTTTACTGATTTTAACCAAATTTTATATGCATATTCTGTAGGTATGAGAATCGGCTACTAGCTATTTTTCATACCCCTAAGTGACAAGGGTTGTTCACTAAGGCAAAACAACGTTTGCGGGGTCAGCTAGTACCTTATAATACTTTAGTTGAAATTTCACTTCCTTCTCACGCTGTGTTACTACACTCATGTTCTCGTATAATTTCCCAGATTCAACTTTCTCTGTTTTCTGTCCGGATTTCAGCTCCGTCTTAATTTGTTAATGTCTAACGGAAGAGAACCAACGAAATTGTTGAAGAAGAAAGTCTCTTTGATCCCAGCCTCTGGGCAACATCGGCCTTGCCGTGAAACATCCAGAGATCAACTTGATACAACTTTCGTTTATTTTGTTGGCAGACATCTTTTTCTTGACTTTATGAAGGTAAATTATAATGTAAGGCAAAATTTAAATTAAAGTTAAACAAAGAGGCTTTTAAGAATTAAAATTGAGTTTTATGGCAAATTTTAATTACTTACCGCAGTCGGGCGCATGTAAGTCGGTTCCATGAACAGTGAAGATTAATAAAAGCCGGGTCACACAGAGGTGATCCGATAGCGATAGCGATCCGAGACAGGATTTTTTGTAATGTTCGAATTTGTATGCAACCTGACACACAGCAAGCGGGCGCGATCCCATACTCGGATACGATCCGGATCGCTATCGGATCGCTATCGCTATCGGATCGCCTTTGTGTGACCCGGCTATAAGAGCGTTATGTTTTCGGATAACTTGCATTTCAAAATTGTTTAAGCTTTTTCTGACAATTGTAGATTTACACTTGACCGCCATCTCGCCTGAAGTGTGATGAAGTGAAGATGCGGTCTGCAAATATTGGTGTCGTCAAATCTAGGGTTCTAGGTTTACTTTTAACACGCCCGGTTAAACACGTACGGTGTAAAACACGTTCCATCGTAGACCGCATCGTAAAACACGTTCCATCGTAGACCGCATCGTCGCTTAACATTTGTCAGGCAAGATCGCGGTCAAGTGTAAACATATTAAACTAAAAAACAGTTAAAGGTAAGTATTAGTTGTAAGTTTTTAAATAACATCAGCATCTTTCATAGTGTGTTTCAGGGATTTTATAGAGCTCCGTAACCGTAGCCGAAACTATCGGATATTCGAAATGAAAATATATCCGAAACTTTAACCTTATTCATTTCACAAGTTACAGATAGCATCGACTTTCAGGTAATCTTACTAACGGACTAATTAGTTTTTTTAGTCACCATGCCTATGCTTTTTTGTTAAATATAATTTTCATCTGCTCAATTTTGACTCTTAGAACTATATTCAATCTAATATCCGTAACCGAAATTATCCGGAACTAACGGATAAACCGAAATGATTATACATCCGTAACCGTATCCAAAACCGATATAATTTTATTTCTGTATCCATACCTATCCGTATCCAGATTCTCAATATCATATCTATAATACCTACCCCTACTTTGTTTATATCTAGTGGTATGTATTCGTTTAGTTAGTTGAATTCACCATCCCATGAGAGCGATTTCGCACTACGTCCGATCCGAAACCGATTCGAATTCGTGAAAACAGTTTCCGAAGTTGTAGTCAAGCTATTTGTATGGTAGTTTACGCACTAGATCCGATTTCCGTCATCCGTAAATTTCCATTTCGGAATAGATAATTGACGAACCGTAGTAGCTATAGTTTTATTAAATTTGTATGATGAACGCTCCCCGCATTGCGTCCGAATTGAATCATTCATGATTCATGGCATGGCAAAAGTGGCAACGGAACGTATTTTCATCAAAATTGTCTTGAAAAAAATCTTATTGTTTGTAAAACCATTCATTCTCTAATCTCTTCAGACATTTTTTAAAATGGTCATTTTTTCAGGTTATTTGGCAGTTTATTGTATATCGGATCGGACGTAGTGCGAAACCGTTGGCGTCGGTCCGAGTTTTCTAGATCCATGTTTTCACGGGTTCTGGGTAGCGATTCTGAAACCATTCGGTTGCATCCGACACGGAATCTCATCTCTCGGTCTTTGTCTTATTATGACAAAGACCGAGAGATGAGATTCCGTGTCGGATGCAACCGAATGGTTTCAGAATCGCTACCCAGATCGGGTTCGGATCGGATTCGGATCGGACGTAGTGCGAAACCGCTCTAAGTGTGTTATTTCGCTTGGCCGCGTCTGAGCGCGAGCACGTACGACGAACGTAGCACGTAACATGTAACAGTGTTTGCGCAGCGAGGCGCGTAACGTCTTCGCTCCCACGTAATTATAACTTCGCTTCCGGCACGTAATTACATTGTCGCCGAGTAGTGGCCACTTTCGAAACTCTCTACAACTTGCAGATGACGTTATTTCCTTGGCCGTCTCTTTAGCAGGATAAGGAATATTCCTTTTCGTTAGGTATATTTCAATCTAATGTCCACCCGCTACTTTTTGGGAATAGAAAGGAACTCAAAATTTTTCGGGATAATAAGTAGTGCATATTATATTCCAGACTACAATTTTAGGTTTCACACCTTTTGTATGTTATTTTGTTTATTTTTTAACTACTTTTGTCAAATTTAGAACGCAGGGGATTTCGGGGGCGATACAGTATTGATCTAGTTAGGTAAGATTTATAGAAAACATCGATTTATCCGTGATTTTAGGCAATGAAAAACCAAGCAAACCTCGGCCATCCAAATCCTGAAAATGTATGTATGTAGGCATCATATCATAAAACTTCAGAATGAACACGATAACTAATAAAATTTTAAATACTTATACTCCATAGATATTCCCAAACATAGAACAAACTTCGTGATTGATTGTACGAATGTTTCTCCTGGGTGGGAATCGAACCCGTGACCAATGGTGCAGTGAGCATACCTTGACTCAGCCACGAGGACAGCAATGAGGACAACAATGGTCAATCTAATAAATGTAATTAAACAAATAGACCTTAGTTTTGAGTAGTACTTCTCAAATGTTACCGAAAAGTCGTTTTCCGATTTATGGACCTACACTTTATGTAGTTATTTGTATGTATATTTTTAATAGTGTGAACAATAAAGAATTTTCGCTCACTCATTCATACTCTCATTTCATGTTTAAGATACTTTTGTACCCATCTCTAAAAGGAACTGAATTACGTGTAGGTATTTATCAACCAATTATTCTGCATATTTAATGCAATCTAAAACATAAACATGGTATGTTATGTAATGAAGATGAAATCGGAACTAAGGCTCCAAACTATTCAAAACCCGTCGACCATTCTGAAACCACAATAACATTACACTGATGCCTATTAGGTATTAAGTATTGCAAATATGCAAGAAATATACCGTAGTCAAAATTAATAACGAGTGAAATGTTTAAACCTTTTATTACCAGTAAAATTAAAACAAAACATATCTTATTTATCCAAGTGAAATCACTCAAAAGATTCCCAACCTTCGAAATGCAACCGCACGCAATTACACCGTGATTTTATTTCAGAACTCGTGAAACTATCCAATTTCCCGCTAAAGTGTGAAACTAAACAACCCCCGGGCAAAACAGACGTTCCCGAACGGATTGTAAATCAGCGCGAGGGGCTTCCAATAAAACAGTGTAATTTTTTTTTTTTTTTTTTTTTTTAAATAAAAAATGACGAGACGAGCAGGACATGTGCCTGATGGTAAGCAACATGCCTGCCACATAACAGCACAGTGACACGCAGCTATTGGAACATGAAGAGTCCAAATCATTACCTAGCACTGCACTGCGCTCGTCACCCAGAGATCTAAGTTGTTATATCTCTAAGCCCTGTAATTTCTCTGGAAACATTGCCCTTCAAACCGGAACACAGTAATGTTTGCACATTACTGCTTGGCGGTAGAATAATTGGCAAAGGTGTGGTACTTCCCCAGGCGGACTCTGCTAAGAGTCCTACCACTACAATTTAGGAGGTCACTGTAATTTAGGAGGTCAGCCGCCAACTGCTATCTACTGCGTGGAGCGAACGCTTCGGTACTGCACAACGGTTTACTAAAGCCAATTTAGCAACTTTAGTGTTCAATATAGTATAGTAATATTCTAGCATCTAAGTATACCGACCCCTATAATCTAATTGCCTTTGCCCTTTTTACTATGGGACTGCTCGTACCTCGAAAAAGCGACATCGTCGTTTATGGTTTACATTTCAAAGACTAGAACGAAAAAGTTTGACTCTACTTTTGTGATAAGGCTGTGTAATGCGTTGTCGGAATCGGTTTTTCTCGATGATTACAATCTTGGTGTCTTCAAATCGAGAGTGACTCGGTTTTTTCTAGGTAAGCAAGTTCCATCTTAGACCGCATCGCTTAATATCAAGTGTAAAGCTATAAAAGTAAAAAAAACCCTCATCACATCAATATCATTAGTTTTTAAACTTTTCGCGACTTCATCTCATTATAACCAGATTACACAGAACTTAATCATGATTGACTGGAGACACTACGTGCACTTGGCAATTTTATATAATCATCTAAGTAGCTATTTTTATAACATACTAGCGGCCCGCTCCGGCTTCGCTAGAATAATAACCTAGATATCAACTGCAGCGCCATCTGCCGTAGCCTATGTTACTCGGGAATAATGTAGCTTTCCAAAGGTGAAAGAATTTTTGAAATCGGTCCAGTAGTTTCGGAGCCTATTCATTACAAACAAACAAACAAACAAATCTTTCCTCTTTATAATATTAGTATAGAAAGTCCTCGGATACGTATAAGTTAAAATCAACCATAAAGGATTGGCTTGAGCAATATATGTCATTATGATGCTTTGTAAAAATTGTTCCTGAGAGTGGAATAGAAAAATTATTTAAAAAATGTTTTAAAGGTGTAGTTTCTTTGTTCTTTTTTGAAATAGGCTGATTTTAAAATTAATTAATATTATTTTATATGTTTTTTTAATTGATTAATTTGTTGTGGACTACATTTTATTGTATTATTGACTTGTTGTATTTAATTAAAAATCTAAATAAAAATAAATCAAATTATAATTATTTTATCTGTACTACTATTAAATAATAATCTGTACCTATACCTAAATTAGTTGCACATTTTTACTTGCAAGACACAAAGACTATTGGAAGACACTGTTTGCTGCAACACAGCTAACGCTGAAGCAGCAGACAGGGTTACTTATTTTATTATGTATACATTTTTTTCTGGAAATAAATCAATTTGTATTTGTATCCAAATTATTACTTAAATACCTCGACTTTTCGACAGCATTACAACGGCATTCTAGTGACCACTGGCTCGTGGCTCGTGTTCCTGTCATTTTCCTATGTGTTATCCCAGACTTTAATCTATCTGTGTTCCAAACCCGATCTCTTCAGACGTTCCGACATCTTTGAGCAACAAACGTCCAAAAGCTTAAAACATCCAAATTGACGCATGAATAATGTTGGTAGGGTTTCTATTTCTAAATCAATACTGATCCGTTCGTCTTGAGAACACAACAACAGCTTCTCGTAAACCCGAGCGAGTACAGCTCGAGTTTCAAAGCAATTTACATTTAATTGCTCAGCAACGCACGTTTCGCTCGCTATCACTACCACAATAGCGTTGCTGGATTAATATCGAGTACCTGGGTGACCGGTACTCGATATTTTTGAAGTGTAAACTTCTTTAGGCGCGCCTAGACAAATTTTTCGTGGGGTGTAAATTGATTTCTATCGTCACGCTCGGGTATGATAAGAAATCTTCGGGTAAACTCGGGACCTTGGCGATTGGGCATCTAGAAATGCGTCAGCTAATGGGAAATGCTGAAAGGGCGTGGCCTCGCCATCATGGCATGGCCATCTAGAAATGCGTGAGCCAATGGGAAATGATGACACATTCCACACCCTCCGGTTACACCCATGTAGTTTCCAAGGTAAGCTATCAAATTCTGAGTTATAAGTTTTCATTTCTATCGGCAGTTCCTATGACTGCCAATTTTTTTTAAATATCGAGTACCGGTTTAAATACTAAAAATACTTAGATACCTACAGATAAAAGCCACAAAGTAATTGATTTTCTTTAAAAAAAAAACTTGAAAAAAGAGAAGCCGTCTGGATTCGAACACGGAGATACTAATATTCGTGACCGCCATGACCGCCCGACTCAGACGGCTGAGCTATTATGCTGTCGCGCCACGCGGCAAAATTTACCTTCGCATTCTAATGTCTAATGTGACAGTTTTTCTGTGTCTAAAAACGCGCATAAATGCGTTTTTTTTAAATAAAACCTAATCACATCGAGGCGTATCCGTGCCGGTTACTGACCATCTCGAGCTTTTGGGCGTTTCTTTGTCATCGACGCTCAACTTTGGCACGTATATTGAGTCTAAGGCTAAATTAGCCGCCAAAAAACTGGGTGTCCTCTTGTTGTCTGGGATTGTGGAATGCGTTGCCTGAGTGGGTTTTTCCCGATGGTTACAATCTGGGTGTCTTCAAATCGAGAGTGAATCGGTTTCTTCTAGGTAAGCACGTTCCATCGTAGATCGCATCGTCGCTTAACATCAGGCGAGATGGTGGTCAAGTGCGAACCTATTAAAGTTAAAAAAAAAAAAAAAAACATCGATTTATCGTCCCCGAAACCCCCTGCATGCATAATTTCATCAAAATCGTTCGATTCTAAAAACAAATTTTATTTTGTCTATGACGTCATACGTATTTAAAGAGACAGTTTTGAGCGTAGTTTTATTCTGTATTTATCTTTTCGTAGTTAACGTAGTAGGGGCTACCCTGAGACTGCATGGGGTGACGATATACGCAAGGCAACAAGCAGTGAGTGGAGTCGTAAAGCCAAGGGCCCGGCCCATCACAAATAGAAACAAAGAGCGGGATAACAGAAACAAGATAAAAAAAAAATACCAATCATTAGGACTGGGTACCGTTAGAAGTGAAAACGTATAACATAATTTAAGTTTTACAAATTCTGTACAATACGTCATCTGTTTAGCTACAGATATACTGTTTTTACATGTCAATGAGGCGAACTTACGATATTCCAGCCATTCAAAACCCATCTAACGTGCACATCCATCCTGCTACGCCGCCGCTCGGACGTTACGCCGTGCCGCCACCGTCGCAGCCCCGAAATTACCATGCCAGTGACGCGAAGTCATAAAGTTTCGCCTACAAAAAAGTTCTCAACGCGGCTAGGAAAGTTTTCTCTTCAAAGAGCTCGCATACCGCTTTCTACCTGGGTCTATAAATAGTTCTAGTCGGAATGGAATCCTTCCACAATCACTCGCTTCTTGAGACAAATGCATTGGTTTTGTGGATAAAGCGTAGTTTCAGTCGTTTTGTTCCCCAGCCGGCCCGCTGTGAGCGCTGTGTTCCGACCTAAAAGGTTTCCCGGCGAACCGCGACCGCCGGCCGGCCGTTCAACCGCGCCGCCAACACATAAAATACACTGGTTTCTGGGTGTTCGACATCACAAACAAATAATGACTGGCCTCGTCGCTTAGTGGGTGGGTAGTAGCTCTGCTTGCGAAGCAGAAGGTCGTGGGTGCGATTCCCACCCAGTGCAAATAAGTATGTATTTAAAACTATACAGAGTTTAGGGGATGTTTGGCCCCTTAGATTGGTCTGCCTTATTGGAAAAAGCTTTAAAATAGTTGTCTGACGAACATATTTACAAATGGAGCATGACAATTTAAGTGAAGTTAAATTTTTATTTTGGAGTTGTTAAGCAAAACGGACGACAGAAAGTGTCTGGGAGTATTGGGACCTTGTTTTTAAGGATATTGCCTATAACATACGTGAAAATCACTTATTAGAAAATACGTGAAGTAGGTAATGTTTGTATGTACCTTCACTACCCCATATCTCAACATTGACCGTCTAAGTAAGTTAGCGAGTAAGCATGTGTTCTTAGTACTTACTAACTCAATCTTAAAACGCAATCGTCCACATTTCATTCATCAGAAAATAGGTGACGTCTGGGAGCTCTGGGATCTTACTCTAGAAGAAAATATTAAAAGAAACATAGAAAAAGTTTAGGTTTGTATAAGAGATTCAAGAGCATAATCCACCACGCGTACCAATTTCGGTTTGGCAGTTGACACATACTTATCCTCGATTCCGCGAATGATGTCTTGGAATATGCCGGTTTTCTTAAAATGTTTTATTTTCCCGTTAGAGCCAAAGGCGATGCCAAACTTGTTTAAAGAAAACTAATCAGAGAGCAGAAAAAATCCAAACCCTCCTCACGATTGTGAAATCGGAGAAACTCATTCACTAATCCACAATCTCACCAAAACTGAATACAAATATTAGCATACATTAGTTACGGCTGGTCTAGTCGAGTGAACGGCAACTGCCTATCCGGAGCCCCTAGGTCAAGCCCCAGGTGCATCACTGTATTTTCGAAGAAATGTGCATAACATCGCTAAGTTAAGAACGGGGAAAGAAAACGTCGTGAAGATATCGACATGTGCCTACATAAATTCTTTCAAAGTCATGCGTCATACATCAATCCGTACTGGATCAGTATGGTGGATTATGAGCTTGACTGTCTCCTTTGCGAGAGAAGGCTCCAAATCCCAGCTGGAACATTTAGTGACCTGCTTATACATAATATGTATATATATGCTTTTTTGCTTTATGTATCAGCATGACTTCCAAAAAAATAGTACGTACCAATCTAAATGATTCTTAGTAATAATGAATTCATTACAAACTACAGGCTACATAAAAAAGATTAGAAAATGTTTGGATGTGTCACCATTATACCCCAAACACCCAGAACAAAACACAGAGTATATTACGTCAAACAGAGCATGTGATATGTGTGTTTGTTTTTCTGCATATTTGTGGGTATTTGCTTTCAAATTTACACGTTCGGCCCTAATTTATGAGGTGGCAGTTAATTTGCCTTTGTTCCTACGTTCGGGGAAATTATTTAGAAATAAAGGGATTTATGTAGTGTGGTTTTAATATGTGATTACGTGTGTTGTGGCCTTAACGGTGGCCGAAAGGCTTTTAGGGTTAGCATTGGTGTTGTACAAATAATTTGTATCTGTAAAATGTTGGCATTGAATTGAATAATTGTTAATTTATAACTTCTATTTCATTTTTATTTATTGCAATGAGCGTTTTGTGGTTTTACCCATGTTGTGCCCGTTCCTGTTATTTTCTTGAGACAAAACATAGATTATGGGCTATTCCGAGCTATAGTCTAGCTGTGTACCAAATCGACTGACTCGAACGACGTGATCGAGTAACAAACATTCAAACTTTTACATTTAAAATCCGAATTTATCTGAACTACCTTATGTAATAAAGACTCACATTATCTAAACACTTGCATGTTTAGATAATGTGAGTCTGCAGTACATTGTCCTGAGTTTTTGTCCGAGCAGGCTTGCTAGTAGATTCCGGCGTAAACTGCTAAACCGCCCTAGGTTTGAAATTTGGAGTGCGTTTTGCTTGTTAAAGTGCTTTATCAAGATCAAATCCCAAGCGGGACCCTTTAGTCTGTTTTTGGTTAGTTTTTCTTCGTCTGAACTTGAATTAGTCGAGATTTTAGCAATTTCATCAAAGTCGGTACCTACAGGCGTTTCAAAGCTCTTTTGTTAGCTGCGGTAGGAACCTTTGACGCATAATGGTAGTAGTGCTTTAGTTGCATGAATAGATGTGAGTTAAATTTGCAACAATTGCATTGGGGGTGTCTCAAACTTTTTGTAACAAACTAATTGTGTAAATTCCACGTGAGCAAACGTAACAAAAACAAACAATTCGATCAGTAATCGCGTAATACGCATCACACAATAACATTTACCTGTGTTTTGATAAAAAAAAACACAGTTATTATTACAACAGAACAACAAATAGCTGTTTACAGTACAAATGAACAACAATAAGGTTGAATAACTTGGCTTTTGTTCGTCAGTCGATTAAAATTCAGCCTGCGCTGGATCAAAGGCGGTATTGAACTTTGTAGCCTTTTGTGCGGAAGCCTGCCGCGGATTGGAAAAATCTAAATGTTTATTATGAAAGGAAATATCAGACAGAATGAAGGGAATGTTGAAGGTTAATTGGTATTGAGGGTTTGCCAAAAATGAATGTCAACGAAACGAAAATCGATATTTCTTTTAAAGTGATTGCGCGCCATCGCATTGTTATTTTAATTTATAAATTAATATATACGATTACTTACCTCAATAATTCCGTAAAATTTGTACATCAAATCAGGCAAAAACATGAGATTCAAAACTTGAATTACGCCTGTACACTGCTGTAAATGTATGTATGTGCTTACACGACCATGTATCTGATAACTATTTGATTTGATTTGATCGCATTATCGGTTCACACAAAATGTTATTTTTATAGCTTGACAGTTTCCTGTAAAGTAATTATTAAAATACAGTGAAGTCATAATTTCAAAATTTGAAAATGAAGACAATTTCTATGCTCTTTCTTTTGTTTTTATTTCTTTATTAATTGACGTGTAAATTGCACATTTATCAATAAATAACTTTGACTTACGGTGGTGAGACTTTTTGCAGAGTTTACCTCACCTTATTTAGTTATTCTGCTGCCACGCAGCAATATAAAACAATATTGTGTTCCGGTTCGAAGGGCACAGTTTTTAGAGAAATTACAGGTAATACAGATAAATAAAATTATATTTCACGGTGACAAGAGCCGTGCAGAGCTAGACAGTAGTTTATATTATTCATGTTCAAATGATAGTGTCGCTCTGTATTGTAACTGCAACTATAATATTAGTGGGATTACGTAGAACCTACCCAAGGTTCTACGTAATCCCACTAATATTATAAATGTCAAAGTATAGATATTTGGATGTTTGTTGCTCAATCTTGCCGTAACGTATGAAGGGATCTGGCTGAAATGTGGAATACAGTTAGAAGTTAGAAATATAGTCTGGAAGCACACATAGGCTACTAAATCTAATACTTTTTATCCCGAAAAAATAACGGGAACGACGGGAACGGGAACTACGCGTATAAAACCGCGGGGCACTGCTAGTATTTAATATAAAAAAACATAAGCAATATTTTTAATATCACAGACGTCGTTTTTAACTCTACTTCTCTACACTGGTTGTTTTATTGTGTCGACTACGACGTAGGTGTGTCTACGGGGGGTCTACCGCCAAACGTCATCGCTTTGATGTTTCTCTCTCTTTTGTTTTAGCTTGAAATGATAGAGACAGGATTATCAAAGCGATAGCCGATTTAGTTAGGCGGTAGAAGCGCGGGTCTACGGCTGCCGTAGAGTTCTACGACTCAATTCAAGCTTATATATATCAAACGGCATATAAGCCGTTTGATGTAATGAAATGTTTGCAAAACCCACTAAAATAATTGACATCCCAACAAAAGAGAAGCTCAATGAAAATGTCAACACAAAAAACCTTCGCACATCTCATTATTACTCGGTGCACGAACAGATGATTCCGCAAAAAGTCTTCAATCAATTTCCGAACGATTTGATCGTCAGACCGCAGCCGGTAATTAAAGCCGATCAAAGTATAACAAACTCAACAACTTCCCGATCCTGCAAATTTAAACATTCATGCTTCATGACTTTATATCTTTGGCCAATGTTTTATTCAGCTCGATAAATTCATTCTTCTAAAGTGTCTAACGTTGCCGAAACTTTTGCGAATACGAAAAAGAAATAATGATAAAAGTACTGCTTCAACATTGTCTCAAACTATCTCTGTTGGTTCACTACATTGTGTTATACACCTACAAACGAGCAAATCTTGTATATACTTATATGTATGTTACCGTAAAACTTTCAACGCCGTAAAATTATTATGACACGTGTTTTTTTTATGGTATAGAGGGACGAGACGAGCAGGACATGTGCCTGATGGTAAGCAAGATGCCTGCCACATAACAGCATAGTGACACGCAGCTATTGGAACATGAAGAGTACAAATACCTAGCACTGTACTGCGCTCGTCACCCAGAGATATAAGATGTTTTATCTATATGCCCTATAATCTCACGGTAGGTTAGGTTAGTTTGTAAACTGACGGTTTTTACAAATGGCTGCAACAATTTTTTTTTAATTTTCATAAAATGCAGGGGATTTCGAGGGCGATAAATCGATTTAGCTAGGTTTAATTTGTATAAAACCTAATTTCCTACGTGTTTTTAAGCAATTTAATCCTGAGCAAAGGAAACAAAACGAAACAGGAGTCTTGAATCGCTGAAAAATCACCCCACTATATGACTACGACAAATATCTACAACATAGGCTTACTTTGAAAACTAACGAAGTTTTTACACATTTCAAATGTGATGTTTAAATTTCCAAGTCGTTTACCCCTCTCAAGGTCACCTCGAAAAATTCCTTTCAACGATAAAGCCTATAATTAATTAATATTTCACTTATTTTGTTGCAAAAACATCAAAATAATTTTATTGTACTCGTAAATATTATATGAGGCATACTCTAATTTTGACAATATTTGTAACTTAGTATGCCTTATCTATGCTTAACTATGGACGTAAATTTATATTAGTAAAAATATACTAGACTAGCGCTAGACTATTCTCATGTGCCAACCGTAGCTCTCCTCGTAAGAACAAAAGGTAAGAACGTGTCCCAACTAACGCCACCGCCAAAAGAAAGAGCCTTTCACCAATCACAAGTGCACAAAACAAACACGAACATTTGAATTATAACAATTAACTTGCAAATTTTAATAACTTTACATGTATTTTTACTTTACCTAGTGTATGTTTATGTTTTGTTATTTAAATACAAAGTCTAAAATAATTTTTAGGGTTCCGTAAAACGTAAAAACGGAACCCTTATAGTTTCGTCATGTCTGTCTGTCTGTATGTCTGTCTGTCTGTCCGTCCGTATGTCACAGACACTTTTTGCCGAAACTATGAGAACTACACTGTTGAAACTTGGTAAGTAGATGTATTCTGTGAACCGCATTAAGATTTTAAACAGTAAAATTTAAAAAAAAGAAAAATTAGGGTTGCCCTCCATACTGAGAACTGAAACTCAAAATTTTTTTTTTCATCAAACCTACACGTGTGGGGTGTCTATCGATAGGTCTTCAAAAATGATAATAAAGTTTCTAACGTCATTTTCGCCTACACTGAATAATTTGCGCGAGAGACACTTCCAAAGTGGTAAAATGTGTGTCCCCCCCCCCCCTCTAACTTCTAAAGTAAGAGAATGAAAAATCTAAAAAAAATATATGATGTAAACTACCAACGAAAATTAGTTTGAACTCGATCTGATGAGTAGTTTTTTTTTAGTACGTCATAAATACACTATTATTGAAACTTCGATCAAAGTTACAACGAACTACAAGAACTATGTGTACTATGTATATAATGTTACTTGCTGCAACGGAACCCTTCATGGGCGAGTTCAACTCGCACTTGGCCACTTTATTTCAATTGTTACCGCTGTGTTGGCTCGACAAATTTCAATGTGTGGGATGGCGGCGTACATTATACATTGATGTTAGCTCTCTCTGTTCCCGAAATAAGCTTACATGTAAAGGCGTTAATATAAAACTCTAGTACAACGAAAACAAATTACATGAATTTCTAACTTTTTCGCAAAAGACTTCAAAGTCGAGAGCTTCGCGGCAAATTTTATCGGTTTGTTATCAGATATATTTCGGGAATGGCGCAGGTGATGCATGTTCCTTGACTTTTTATTACCTGACTGCTCGTATGTCATATGTCTCGTATCGTATGTCTCGTCAAAATATACAATCAAACAATTAATACAATGTTGCTGTAAAGGGGCAGTTGGTAGGTACATGTACAATTCAATTATTTCCTATCAATGTGTTTTTTTACTGTATAAAAATAGTAGTAGTGCACTGTTCGATTAGGTATGTCATTTATAAAGCATGGTTATCATATGTTGTACACGTGTAGTCATTAATGCTGTACAGCGTTCTCTCCAATAGAAGTTGTTTTACTTTGTTGATAAAAGTGGTGTCATTAGTGATTGCTTTCAAACTTTCGGGGAAATTATTGTATAAAATACGTCCCATCTGTATTGGTGACTTCTTCGTAAAAAGATTTGAAATGACAAAAGTCACGGACCCCGGAGTCTGTGGAGTGGCAAATTAGAATAAAAAAGAAATTGGCAGTCATAGGAACTGCCGATAGAAGTGAAAACTTATAACTCAGAATTTGATAGCTTACCTTGGAAACTACACGGGTGTAACCGGAGGGCGTGGCCTCGCCATCTTGACATGGCCATCTAGAAATGCGTCAGCATTTCTCATTGGCTGATGCGTTTCTAGATGGCCATGCCATGATGGTCTGTCCACGCCCTGTCAGCGTTTCCCATTGGCTGACGTATTTCTAGATGGCCAATAGCCATGGTATTGTGTTTACCCGAAGCTTTCTTATCATACCCGAGCGTGACGAATGAATTTAATTCACAGCCCACGAAAAATCTGTCTAGGCGCGCGTAAAGAAGTTTTCACTTAAAAAAAAAAAGACTTCTTTGTAACAGTCAGTCTGCAGGACCCTAATGGGTTTAAAACAGTCATAGCAGTCATATAAAAAGCGCCATCGTTTTATCTCTTCTTATATGTAAAATTCTCGTGTCACAGTGTTTGTTTCCTTACTCCTCCGAAACGGCTTTACTGATTTTTACCAAATTTTATATGCATATTCAGTAGGTCTGAGAATCGGCTACTAGCTATTTTTCATACCCCTAAGTATTAGGGGTTGTTCACCCCAAACATTTTTTTTAATTTTTGGCAAAAAAATTGTTTTTATTTCTTTATAATGTGGGGTTAAAAAATACATACAACCCTAAATTTTTACTCTTTTATCACCAACCCCTGTTTTTTTAGAGCCATTTTAGTAATTTAATCATTTGACAGTGAACTCCTAAACGACGGGACCGATTTGAATGTTTTTTTTTTGTGTGTGTATTCGAAGATGGTTTAAATTCACAAATAAGCCCGGCAGATGGCGCTGCAGACAGTGTCTAGGTTATGTCCGAGCGAAGCCGGAACGGGCCGCTAGTGATTCATATAATTATGTTCCAAAGACTCGGACTAAGAGCTTGTATATTTATGTTGTATATAATCTTGATGTCTTCAAGTGACTACACTCTACTACACTAATCCACACATTAATCCACATTGTCGTTTAACATCAGGTAATTTAGCGCTCAATTGCGAACTTAAGCAAAACTAATCTGGCGTTTATTTAATAATAGCTATACTAGTTATAGCACTAATGTCTAAGGATTATTCAAATATGTACTACTGTCCAAAAGTGTACCGTGCACTCCATATCCATTGTTGTAGTAGGGCCCCAGTACCTACCTATCGGTGAGTCAAATAACTGCCAAAGGTCATCACTAGGTATTTACCTAGGTCACAGACAAAGTTACTATATATAATTTGGGTCATAGACAAAGTTGCAATAGACGATTTGGGTCCGAGACAGTTACAATGTGCCCATAGACAAAGTTACTATAGATATGATACAGAATTGAGTACATTAAAGTACATTTGACTGAGTGGATACAAAAGATAAAGAAACCAAACGACAAAAGACAGTATCTACCAACTGTTTTTTACCTACTATTTTGTGAAGAGTGACGGGACGAGTGAGACGTGTGCCTGATGGTAAGCAACATGCCTGCCCATAACATAATATTGGTCACGCAGCTATTTTAATATGAAGAGTCCAAATCAATCATTACTTAGCGCTGCACTACGCTCATCACCCAGAGATAAAAAATTGTTTATGTCAAATTCTCTAGAAACGTTACCCTTCAAACAGGAACAAATTAATGCTTGCACATTACTGCTTAGCGATAGAATAACTGGTAAGGGTACATCTTTTTATGCAGAAAAGAAAGCTAAGACTATAGACTAACTCATGGTTAGTTGCCACAGCCGCCAGTAGATCGTCGCTTAACATCAGGCGAGATGGAGGTCAAGTGTAAACCTATAAAAGTACAAAAACAGTCATAGGAACCGCCTATGGAAGTGAAAACTTTATAACTCTAAAACTAATTATAAAAAATTGATAGCTCACTTTGGAAACTACGCGGGTACCGGAGATTTGGAAACCGGAGGGCGTGGCCATGATAATGGCCATCTAGAAATGCGTCAGGCCAATGGGAAATACTGACGCATTTCTAGATGGCCAATGGCCGCTGTCCCGAGTTTACCAAAAGATTTCTTTTCATTCCCGAGCGTGATGGTAGAGTTCAATTCACAGTCCACGAAAAATCTTTCTGTGGCGCGACAAAGCAATATTCATTTCAACAAAAAAAATCGTAATACCTGGGGCATTCCTAATTCGTTACTTTTCAGATTTCAACGTTTCATCTCTGTGGAATATCTTACGGGGTGCAAGTAGTCGGTACCTGAAACAAAAAGAACAGCATTAATTTTTTTAAACGATACTCTTGACGCAACTTACCTAGGTATAGCTAAGAATCATAACATCGATTACGTCAAAACGTTTTATTTCAAGTTTTTACTTCTCTTTTAGTTAGTTATATTCCGACAGTTTACCGCATTTACTGTTTTTTTTACCCACCTAGTTCTCATTCCCGTAACTTTACCACTATGAAAAGCAGCTTATGTGCAGACTTAGAACCACTTATGTTCCAAATTTTAACTCGATCCGTATGAGTACCATCCATTCAAACGTTCGCACTTATAATATGTACCATGCCTAAACATAAAGTTACCTTTATTACTTAATGTTACCTAAAGCCAAGGAATAGTTCTACATTGATTTTCTACCACGATACTATGCGGTTAGAGTGTTCGTGCCTAGCCCCGCGTGGCACCCCCACCGCAAGCGCCCCACCGCAGGCTAGGTGTTGCGGCTCGAGTGTGCTATGCCAGCGCTTGCATTATGCAGACTATTTCCACTTCGGGGGCGCCGCGCCGACGCCAGCTCGCATTATGGAGCTGTAAAACTCAATTGATTTATGAGTGTTAGAAAAGTTATTTCCTGACTGTAGCTCGCGATTTTATAACTGCGCTCCGCGGCTTTGATGCACTTTTTTCTGAATAAAAGCTGCCTCAGTTACTCCTCATAACATCAGCTATTTGCCAGTGATAGTTCCGGTAAAATCAGTACGGACGCTTCAGAGATTTAATGGAGAAGACATACATAAGAAACATTCCAAAAATTGTTTTATAACTAATTAATAAGTACCGTTTTTATGTACCTACTGTCATATAAGTAAGAAACTGTTTATTTGAAATTAAAAACAGACACTTTAAATTTATTTATTTGAATAGCTAACTTACAGAAACGAATGACATTATACGTCGCTATTTAATAAACAGGCCAGTCAGTTAACTAAATGTCTGACTAAGCTAGTTGGCAGCGACATTTACACAAACTACGCTGTAGTTACCTACGTAGGGGTTCACCATTTTACGAACGCCAACGTAAGTAATATCATGACTTTTATTAGACCATACCATTTTAATTTAGTAAACAAAGCAATTTATCAAAAAATATAGACACCCCGCCCCCCACATTTGACCCCAGAAATGATGACACTCAATTTTTTCGTGACTCACAATAATGCAAATTTATTCAGCATTATGCATTTAAATATACGTAGTATGAGACGCAAAGTAGACGACATAGAATTAATTAACAACGAACACAAGCCACATGTTATTTGTTTCACTGAAACACATCTCCGTGATCACGAAGCAAATACATTGCAAATCGACGGATTTAGCAAAGCTGCTCACTTCTCCAGAAATAAAAAAACTAAAGGCGGCGTTGGTATTTTTGTTAAAAATAACATAAATTACAAAAAACTGGACTGGGTAAATGAGATGTCCATTGAATGTCATTTCGAATGTTGTGGAATACTTCTTCCCGAACTCAACACCGTAATTATTGGCAACTACAGGTCTCCAAAAGGAAACATTAAACTTTTTATACAGACTTTAGAAACAATGCTTCATAAGTTAACTATTAGGGCCAGGCACAATACCAAAAAGGTTTTCATATTAGGAGATTACAACATAAATCTACTAGAACAAAGCAAAAACACGGAAATATTTAAAAACACTCTAAACTTTTTCAAAATGCACCCTACTATTACATGTCCAACCAGGATTACAACTCAGTCCCAAACGTGCATAGATAATATACTGACAAATACAAGAAAGTACAAAACTGAAATAATTCGCATACAAAGTGATATATCTGACCACACAGCACAAAAAATTCAAATACAAACAAATCTAAGTTTTTGTGAAAAAACGTGGTTTCAAGAAAAAAGAAACATAGATACTCATCTTCATAAGTTCATGAGCCACATTTCTAAGCTAAGTTTCAATGAAGTTTATAGTGAGACAGACGTAAACAAAGCTTATAATACATTCATTGAATTATTCTCTCTCATATTCAATCTTTGTATTCCATTAGAAAGAGTAAAAATAAGCCATAGAAAGAAACAAAATTGGAAAACTACCGGTATAACGATATCAAGTAAGAAAAAGAAAGAACTTTACTTAGATACTATTTTTAATAATAATGAAGAATCATTAAATAAATATAAGAAATTCTCGAAAATACTAAAACGTGTTATACGATATTCAAAAAAAGCGTCCAATATAAAATATATCAAAAACAGTACAAATAAAACAAAAGCTACGTGGGGTGTTATAAAACAATATACATGCCTAGTAAACAATATAAATACTACCATAGATAGTTTGAAAATAGATAATAAAATTGTGACTAATCCATTATTAATTTCACAGAAGTTTAATAATCATTTTATAAATGCTAACAAAAGTGGAGGATCTGATAGCTTTCTGCATACCAAAAACAGCAACTTCGTCACAAAAGCAAACTGCAAAACCATTTTTTTAACTCCTGTAGATCGTATAGAAGTCAAAAATATTGTAAAAAAATTAAAGAATAAAAAGTCCTCAGGGTATGATAATGTTCCAGTGCAATTAATTAAAAATTGCATTGAATACATCGTTGATCCTCTAGTTCATATCATAAACTTATCATTAATAAATGGATGTTTTCCAGATGCCCTCAAAAGGGCCTTAATTAAACCTCTATATAAAAAAGGATCAAAAAATGATGTAAATAATTATAGACCCATAGCGCTTTTACCATGTTTCTCTAAAATATTTGAAAAGGCGATTTATAATAGATTATTATCATTCCTGAGTTCTCAAAACATCTTAAACAATAATCAGTATGGCTTTCAAAAAGATAAAAACACATCTTTAGCCACATTCAAAATGTTGAAACAGATATGGGACGACATTAATATTAAGAAAACAGGCGTGGCGCTATTTTTAGACCTATCCAAAGCATTTGACTGCGTAGAACACAACATATTAATTAACAGACTGGAACACATAGGAATAAGAGGTCAAGCTCTGAAACTTATTGCCTCTTACCTGGAAAATCGTATCCAAGCAACATCACTAGATATGTATGACAAAAATACTAAAACTTTGCACCAAGTCTTATCAAAATACATGAATGTCACGTCAGGAGTTCCACAAGGTAGTATTCTTGGGCCGTTACTATTTTTAATATACATAAACGAACTCCCATGTGTAACAAAATACTTAACTGTAATGTTTGCCGATGATGCCACAATATATATCCCAAAAACCACGCAGTCTTTTGCAGATTTTGAAAATGAAGTTAATTATGTATTAAGCCTTGTTGTAAAATACTTAGAAAGTCTGAGTTTAAAAGTTAATATTGACAAGACAAAATTGATGAATTTTAGAAACTATAAACAAACCCCTATCCCGTTGAACATTGAACACAAAGGGAATAAAGTAAACATTGTAAATGAAACAAATTTTCTTGGAATGACATTAGATACAAACTTAAACTGGAAACAACATATTCGTAAATTAAATATTAAATTATCGCAAAATTGCTATGCGTTATCTATAATTAAAGAAGCTACTTCTAAGGTTATTGCAACAAACGCTTACTATGGAAATGTATATCCTCATTTAAGTTACGGAATAATATGTTGGGGAAACTCAACAGATGTAGAATCTACATTTCTGTTACAAAAAAAATGCCTTCGTGTAATATTTAACTTAAAAAGCACTAACTCTTGACGAACTGTTTTCAAGGAAAATAACTTGTTGACTGTAACAGGAATATATATATATTAGAAATATGCATATTTGTAAAAAACAATGAAAGCATTTTTTTCAACGTACCTTCAAGTCGTGCCGATAATTTACGTACCAAGCATAAATACAATATTTCCATTCGACAAGTCAACAATGCAATATACTTCAACAGCTCATTTTATACTGCGATTAAAATATACAACCACCTACCGGTGGAGCTGAAGTCATTAAAAACAGCCAACTTCAAAATAACTTTAAAAAAATGGCTTGTATCGAAGGTCTATTATAAGTTAAGTGAATATTTTGGAAATCAATAATGAATGATGCTAATTATTATGGTTTTGTTTGTAGGTAACTAGGTAATACGGTAAATGGGCAATATAAAATTTAAATTTTTCTTTTGTTTAGGTATATTAAATTCTTAAAAGTGCCTAATACCACAAACAAAGTACCTATTTATCACTATGGTTGTAAATTAATTCCTGTAAATATATAGGTGTTTGAACCTAGTGTTAAAAAGTTCTTTCGCGTAGATTGTTTTAGATTAGGTAACATGTTATTAACATTTCTTAATTACATATTTCATTTTTATATTTTATTTTCTATGTAAATACTTAATAATTTTACCATGTAAAATGCGTAATATTTTAAATGTATAACTTAATATTGTACGCCCGAAATGGGTAAACTGTTGTAACTTAATTATCTTTAGTACCTACCATTTTTTTTTGTACACAGTTATGCAATAAACCATTCTGATTCTGATTCTGATTCTAGACATGTACCATAACGTAGTACATGTCTAACATCAGTGTCAGTTAGGATTCTGACTTAAAATTAAGCCCACAAATAAAATAACAGTTGATTATTTTATCTAATGTCAGTATTAAAATGTTACTAAAACATAAGTTCTAAATAACCAACACGTTCCTAAAATAGTACCTACAGTTCAGGTGATGACTGTTGCAACTTAGTCGCGTTCTGCATTGCGAACTGCACAGTCGGCAGAATGCCATGTAGGATCACTAATCACACTAATGTCGCTAATTTGTAGTTAAGCTTGAAGAGACTCGTTAAGTACAGACAGACGTGGTTACTGCTAGTATGAAAGCAATCTTTTATTGAGCCAAATCTCATTAGAAGCATGCATGTCGCAACATCGCTAGTAATGAGCATGCTTATATTGAGCGTCCTAAAACATCGATCGACGAGCGACGCGACGTTTATTTTGTAGCATGGTATCTGAGGCGCGGGTCGAAGGGGCTTCCAGCGAGCTTGGTGCCAAATACCAAGTTTGTACTAAGTTTGCTTTGAGCTTGAGATACTTATTCGAGGCATCAAATTGTAACATCCGTAAAACACTTTTTTCTCAAGTGACTAAATAAATATACGTACATTAATTTTTAGGAATTAAAACTTCCGTCTAGGCATAATAAATTAAAAAAACTACGAGTCTATTGACATTTAGTAGTGGTAGAACTATTTGCAGAGTCCGCCCGGGGAAGTACCACACTTTTGCCATTTATTCTACCGCCAAGCAAAGACATGTGAAAACACAAACATGTATCCAGTGAGATTACAATTATAGTGACAAACTTATAACTCTATATGACAAGCACATTCCAGTGCTAGGTAATGATTTGGACTCTGCCTTTTTCAATAGCTACGTGTCACTGTTCTGTTATGTTGCTTATACCATCGGGCACATGACCTGCTCATCTCTTTACTCAGTACTATAAAAACATATATTTTATGAGTTTGCTTAAAACAAGCACGTCTTTTGCGAGCAAATGTGAATAATTGCATGCGGTTCATGCATCGATGCCACAAGCAAGACAAGTGGTGTACACGAAGAGAGGGTTATGCTCAGCAGGGGGCCATAACGGGCTGAAGAAGAAGTGAATAATTGCCGAGCATGCTAATTTATGATTATGTTTTTTTTATTTGTCAGTAGATACCTGTACTCGTAGTTCGTACGTATATCTGAATATCTTTTTGGTACACACAGTATCAGCAAAAAACGTAAAGTCGATTTTTATCAATATCAATTCTGTCGTGAAAATCCCTAAGTATCCGAGAGAGCGAGGTCGGCAAATCCTAAGTTACCTGATATTAGTGTTGAGTGGGAGGGGGGTGGGGGGTGCGCTGCTGAGCCGACAGAGGCCTTCCTCGCCTCACATAATGAACTTTGTCACAATGTAGACTGGATCCTTGAAATATCTTTAAGCCTTAAAGATAAAAGAAAACTCCGTCCAGCGCCGACTTGGAAACGCTGACAGGTTGAGTTAGGTTTTCTAAAAAAAACAAATTAAATGGTAGGTAATAGGTATTATCACGTTGTTATAAATAGGAATTGGTTACTTATTGTGTAGGTATTAATTTACTCTTTGTTATATTATTAGTCTGTCTGTTGTATAAAAAGGAGTTCCATTCCCATTCCATGGCTGCCTAGATGAGATCGCTTTTAGCGATAAGGATTCCATTTGCTACTATATTTGAAGGATTTTTTTAGTTGTGTACAAAGGTTAAATTTCATAAACATAAAATATAATTAGGTAGATAGATAACCATCCATAATACCTAATTTTGTAGAATAATAATAATTGTGGTAGATTCTTTGCTGTTTGGGAAAATAGCACATTTCTTGGAGCTATACCTAATTTCGCCAATCCGTAATACGCAAATATTATCGTGTTCCAGTTGGAAGGGAAATGTTACCATATAAATTACAAAAAAAAAGATGAAAATTATTTTACGCCTATGTCTGTAACCAGTGGTCATTAGCCACGTTGATAGACTAAGCTGATAGAAATCCTTAATTATAAATATAGTAGCTTAACAAATTGTCTTAGTCATTTAACAGTTCAAAACAAAGCACAATATTCAAATCAAATACCGTTATCTGAAAGAAAATTCAATTCACGTTCTAGAAAAATATTTTAATTTCTTTTATTAAAATACTCGTAGCTTTTCTTGAAAAAAACTATTTAAATTTTAACAGTAGCTCTGTTTTTATTCAATTACTATGATAATCAATCTGCCAAGCTGTTAGTTACAAAAATAAATATCTGTGTATCAAAAATTGAGGCTTTAAAAGATCGTCGAAACTCGAAGTTAGTTTAAATTTAATTACGAGCCTTTTCGTGTAATTATCACAGGTTGCTGGGTTTTAACTGATTACGGAGCGCTTACAGCGTGAGCGCCGTGAAATGGATCTCTATTCATGTTTCGAGGCCGTATTTCCAACTGATTTCAATCGCCCTGTTTGGAACATCATTTACGAATAAATAATTGTACGAGATAATATTTTCATGGGTCTGTTATTGTATAGATAGATATAGATAAGGCTTGGTGACACGAACGTCCGATCTCATAAGCGAGATGTAGTTACATAGGTTCAAATCATGCACACACCTTAATTTCATGCAATTTGCAGAATGCAGCTTTTCTGAGTATCTACTCCTTTGCCCACTGGCTTTAATGATGTAGGAAAACAACGAGAGAAAAGCAACATGGCTAACTACTTTTCAAAACCATTCCATTTATCAACTACATGCTACGCAAAAAATCTAGGTAATAAGCATAGGTGGCTTCTAGCTTCTAGGTAAACAAGTTAGACCGCATCGGAGCTCAACACAACGCGACAAGGCGGAGAAATTCATACCTTATTACCTTGAATATACAAGAAAAACTTTAATTTATATTATTAGTATAAGGGTAGGATTGAGTTTTCTAATGTAACGCGTAATTTTCGTGAAATTTCATGAAAATAAAGCATAAAAGTGAGGTGTCAGGATCGAGAGACACCCCACGTAATCCGCAGCTGAAAATACCTGAATTTAATACCTTCCACACTCCATTAAGAGACTGTTTGGCGCGTGACAGCTTTATATTGGCGATACCAATTTATCGGAATCGAACTTTGTACCTAGATCGTTTATCACGCGCTTTTCAGCGCGTTACCTAATTTTGTTAGAGATAGGTATAAAATATCTGCGTTTTTCATCTTAATCTTTAAGTAGGTACTTAGAACTGTAAATTTATATTTTCCAATTATTTTAGAGTATGATAGTTTTTTTTAATATTTTTCTTTTTTAGTAATATGATTGCTTTGCTCTTCTTCCCATTAATTACTGTACCTATAAAATTAGGAGAAGCTGGATCCTACAACACAGGTAACCCTAGTGTGGGGTTCAGTGCACACTAACACAATATGTATTCGTTTTTTTGTATTTCCTTCTTGTCAAAAGTACCTTTTCTTGTGTTTTTGTTTATGTCTATTGTTATTGCCACAATAAACATTATTTTCATTTTCTTTTTTTTTTCATTTTCAAACATGTATTAAATAATTCAGTAAATAGTTAATAGGCCATACATTAGACTAAGTGTATACCAAAGCATATTTTATTATTCGCTGCCGCGGGGCGCTGCTAGTTGCTCATATGTTTGGAAAGTTTAGATGTTCTGATAGTTTTTACCCAATCACATTGAAAAACTGAAATTCGGAACTCAAACAAGTTATTTTTTTTTTTTTTTTTTTTTAACTTTTATAGGCTTACACTTGACCGCCATCTCACCTGATGTGAAGCGACGATGCGGTCTACGATGGAGCGTGTTTACCTAGAAGAAACCGATTCACTCTCGATTTGAAGACACAAAGATTATAGTCAACAGGGAAAACCCACTCAGGCAACGCATTCCACAGCCTAGACGTTCTTATCACAAAAGTAGAGTCAAATCTCTTCGTTCGCGTCTTTGGAACATCAACCATGAAACGATGTCGTTTTTTCGAGCTACGAGCATTCCGATAGAAAAAAGGGCAAGGTGGTATTAGATCATGTAAATCAGTCGCACACTCTCCGAAGTGTATTCGATAAAAAACCGAAAGGCTAGCGACTTTTCGGCGATGTTCAAGACTTTGTAGTATTTTTCGCACAAAAGTGTCGTTGCCTATGAGCCTTTTGGCACGTCTCTCGATCGATTCCAAGGCCTCCAGCTGATACTTAGCCGAACCATCCCAAAGATGCGAACAGTACTCCATACAAGAACGAATTTGAGCCTTATATAACGTGAGCAACTGCTCAGACTTGAAGTACCTTCGCACCTTTGAGAGGACACCTAGCTTTTTGGCAGCTAATTTGGCCTTGGACTCGATATACGAACCAAAGTTCAGCGTAGATGTCAATGTAACGCCCAAAAGCTCAAGACGGTCAGAAATCGGAACGGATACACCTCTAAAGGTTGGAGTCAGTTGAAAAGGACTCCTTTTTGCGGAGAACAGACACGCCTGCGTCTTACTCTCGTTGAACTTGACCAGATTGGCATCGCCCCATGTAGACACCGCCTCAAGGGTCAAGCTCAAACGCTCGATCAGACTCTCTCTTAGTACCTGAGTTTGCTGCCCACTGGCTCTCGCACTAGATATGTAACTCTCTACAACGGTGCTATCATCTGCGTACCCAAAGATACCGGGCTTCAACAGATCGTTGATATGTAGCAGGAAAAGCGTCGCAGAGAGTACCGACCCTTGAGGGACTCCGGCATTGATAGCCATTTGATCCGACGAGCAGCCATCAATGACGACTCGTATGGATCGATCCCTCAAAAAGTCCGATATCCACGCAATAAACCCAGGACGCAAACCATAACCAGAAAGCTTGCTTATAAGGCCATCATGCCAAACCCTGTCAAAAGCCTTCGAAATATCCAGGGAGACTGCAAGTGCTTCCCCGTGTTTCTCGATAGCTTCACTCCAGATGTGAGTGACGTACGCTAGAATATCCCCGGTGGACCGGTTTCGGCGAAACCCGTATTGCCGGTCACTGAGGAGGTCGTTTGATTCTAGGTACGTCAGGAGCCTGTGGTTTAAGACACGTTCCATAGTCTTGCAGAGTATGGACGTGACTGAGATGGGCCTGTAGTTGGCAGGGTCAGCACGACTACCTTTTTTGGGCACTGGTTGCACATTGGCAAGCTTCCAAGACTTCGGTACTAAACCAGTTTCGAGAGAGAGTCTAAATAGACGCGTCAGTATCGGGGACAACTCAGGCGCACATGCCTTCAACACTAGGGCAGGAATACCATCTGGGCCACTGGCTTTATTCACGTCCAGATTTCGCAGCACTTTGCGAACCTCAATTTGGCGAATGTGTACCTCTGACATGAGAGTCGGACAGCCAGGTGGAGTAGGAGGTGTCGCGCTACCAGCATCTAGACGAGAAGATTCCGCAAACTGAGATGCAAACAAGTTTGCTTTCTCCATTGCGGTGTGAGCCAGTGTCCCATCAGGTTTTAGCATTGGAGGTAGTGAGGGGCGGCAGAAGTTCGCTTCGACCGATTTAGCTAGGGACCAAAACGCTTTGCTACCCGCAGGGTACGAAGCTAGTTTGTTCCCTATTCGACTAATGTGGTCAAAACGAGCCCTCTGAAGAACCTTTTTGCTTGCCTTAGCAGCCTTGTTGAACGCTTTCTTCTTCTGGTGTATGTCCCTTGCCTTACGCTGTCGAGCATCAACCCAGGCTAGGTAGGCCTCATGTTTAAATGCTTCAGCACTTTTACATTGAGAACCAAACCAAGGGCGAGCTTTGCTGGATAATGGGACGTCGGAGTATGGAATGAAATATTCCATAGCCGTTCGTATTACATTAGTCACAGCATCCGCGCAGACTGAGGGATCACCAGAAGTAAAGCACAACGACTGCCATGGGTAAGATGCAAAGAAAGAGCGCATCTCGTCCCAGTCCGCTGACTTGTATCGCCACATCGGCCGGTTGCCTCTGGGGCTGGGATCAGGCGGATGGTAGACGGATACTGACTTCACCAGACAGTGGTCGGAGCTGCCTAATGGCGAAGATACCGCCACGGAATAACGGTCTGGATCTGTTGTCAGCAGAAGGTCTAAGCAATAAGGTGTATGCGACTCAACGTCGGGTACTCTTGTTGCCTCTTGGACCAGCTGGGTTAGGTCTAACGATAAAGCTAGCTTTCTCGTTTCCTGCCCAGCGTGGTCAGTGTCCCGGTATGGGAACAGCCATTCCTTATGATGGCCGTTAAAATCCCCCAGTAACACTAATTGGGCCGAAGGGTATTTCTGTTGAGCCGCGTCCGCCGCTTCACTTAAATATTCTGTGAGCCTAGTCGTCTCCTGGTCTCCGCTGTGCGACCGATACACACATGCATAGACAATTTTGTCTATACCTGTGTCTACTAGTACCCAAATAACAGAAAACCTAGTGTCCTCAAGGTTACGGAGACGCCGACAGCAGATGTCGTCACGGGCGTACAGGCACACACCAGCACGAGGCCGGAATTTGTGCTCCAGGGTATAACCTGGGTATGTTAGGTACGCCACGTCCGACGGACAACCTATCTGCGTCTCCGTTAGGAACAAAAGTGACGGCTGATCAGTCTCGAGATGGTGATGGACTGCCGTGAGATTGGAGTGCAATCCTCTGATATTAGTGAGGTGCACTTTAATGGTCAAGGAGTGCAGCCGCTTTAACACTTTATTTCCTTTTGTAACTTTTTTCATATTTTTGTATGGTGTAAGAGAAGATCGGTGGGAAAACGGAAGTAGATCGAGGCAGCATAACACCTACCAATGGTCACAACACACAACACAAATACATGTATGGAAAACTAGTCTGGAGACTGCGGGGACGCCCGACCCCCCCCGGAGATGTCTATCTGGCCTTGACATCCGGTCGCCAACCGGCAGGATAGCGCATCCCGGGATTTTTCGCTAGATGGCGGGGCAGCCTTTCATGAGTGGCTAGCTCACTACTTGGGCCCCCAACTATCTGCGGTCGGTCGCGGCAACCGTGCCTCGGATCCCGCTACCCTCCAAGACTAGCCTTCCCATGTAATGTATCAGTGTGTGACAATCTGGTCTCGTTGTTATGCTGCAGCTGTTCTGACCCGTTTTCCCTTAATGGCGTCACCAGACAACATGGCGGAACACGGCTGGGCCGCTTGACGGCATGACTTAGTCTGGTGGGTGGTCACCAGCCACGGCCGAAGCCTACCACCGGTATTTTTGTCACCTGATTGGCACCACCCAGGGACTACGTGTGGGGTTTCTATGTACAGGTGCTTCCCCACGGACGTAGGTGACTCGGCCCCCAAAGTTATTGTGCAGAATAGAACACATGCTACTGTTATTCCTTAATTGCAGTTGTGGCAGTTCTCTACGTGGACTCCTCATTGAACCCTACCACTACAGACTTAGGTAAATAGAAATTCAAATAAAACATTTAAATTAGTAGCGAACTAATAATTTCATTTAATCCGAAAAAAAAAACAAAATCAAAAATTAAATTCAGACACTGCTTAATTTCACTTTTAAATAGTTTTTTTTTGTTTACTAGATGATAATAGTTTAGAGGTAAATTTTATCGAAATCGGTGTGGTAGTTTTTAAAATATTCAAAAAAAACTAAAGGTACTAAATTAAAATTTTTGGAGACAATAAATTATTGTTAAATCTAGCAGCACACCTACCAGATAGCACTGAAAGTTTTCGTTTTTTGTTGATATATCAAAAACCACTGCACCGATTTCGATAAAATGTACCTATATGGGACCACCTCTAAACTACGATCAACTAAACAAAAAGCACCATCAAAATCGGCAAAGTTATCGCGTAACAAACATAAAAAAACACACAACCTTATTGAAAGCCTTCTTCTTTTTTGAAGTCTGTTAAAAAAAGAAAGATGCGACCTCGGAAAGAATTCATTGTAATTGAAAAGAAGGGCAAAATAAACAATTTCGTCCGGCGACCTGAATGACGCACATTCAAATCAGGCATTCCCTTTACTCCCCATATATTTCCCCTGGCGTCCGTGTACCAAGGGCTTATATAATTATTGTCTAACCTTCATCCTTCGGCATTTTGCATCACGTTGCTGGCAGTCCCCTGGGCACGGGATCATTTCCCTGCCTAAATTACATATCGATCGGGGAATTGCGAGCCCGCACTCCATATTGTACATCTTTATTGGATTTTAGGAGAATGCTTTTAAGTATTCAAATTACTTCCAAATATTTTTATAAAGTATATTCAGCGCCTCGCGGATTTACCCGTATAATTCCCGTGTTCCTCATCAAATAATAATACCCTAAGTGCTAATCCAGACTATACTCTAACCGTATGGGTAAATTTGAATATTTCTATGTTTGTTGCTTAATCAGGGTAGCGATTCTAAATCTATTCGGTTGCATCCACCACGGAATCTCGTTCCTCGGTCTTTGTCTTATCTGTTTAGCATGACAGAGACAGGGATTGTCATTCCGATTCCGAACCATTCGGAATCGCATTTAGAATCGCTACCCAGGTCTCAACTGCTGAACAGATTGGGTTGTATATTTGGGTTGGGTTGTAAGATAGGTTCTAGTCTAGAATACCATATAAGTACATATATCAGTTAGTTTGGGGTCAGATGGTGTTGTGTGAATTGTCCACCAATATTTATTTATTTATCTATAACTTTGTATAAGTCTCGGATAGCAAATTATACTTTTATCGCGAAAAAATGTCGAAAAAACGAGGGTCAACCGGCGGCGTGCCGTAAACGAACGGCAACTAATAATATTTCTAATAATTAAAAAAAAAAAAACATCAAGTATCCACGTTTTTCTTTTCAAAAATCTTTAATTAATTACATTCATTTATTTCAAGTAACATAGACTCATAAACATAATCATTCATAAATTTAATTTCGTCCCATTATTTTAGAATCACAAGTCATTCAATTTTATCATCAAATTCATAGACATTATAGACACGCTAAATTTACAATTTATTTAACGTGTAGATTATTGTTTCATGTATCCCGTTTATACAGAGTCACCTTACTAGTTTATTTACCGAGTATTTTGTCGCGGAATTCTCTCAATCATGTAACAACGTACAGAGTAGTCGGGCGCGTAAGAACGGAAGCCAGTTACGATACAATATTAACGCATATCGAGTTGATTTAATTATCACTCTAATTACTCCGAGATCCACTTACATCAAAGCGAAATACTTAGCTGTGATAACGGTGGAGACTTTCAGGAAATAATTGCGTAAACACGACGTTTCACGGGGTTACTTGGGGAATTTGGCGTTGAGTAAACAAGACAAGTTTGTACCTATTTAATTTTAAGTTCTTTTGGTGCTTTTATGAAAAATAATAAGAGTATTTTTTATGGTGCCCTGGTGGTTTTAACCGCGTAGTTCCCGTTCTCGATTATTTTTTCCGGGAGAAAAAGTAGCATATTTATTTGTTTTCTATTCTTTTATTCTGTGTTGCAAATTTCAACCCAATCCGTTCAGCCGTTCCAATGTGATTGTGCAACAAACATCCAAACTTTCACATTTATAATATTAGTATGGTCACGCGGTTTCACTCTCGTTTTTTTTATAGAATCCTGGTATTTTAAGGTAAAAAGTAGGCAGTGTGAAATTTTAGGTTTGTATCTACATACGTACCAAATTTCATCGCGATCCCTTCTGTACTTTTTGCGTGAAAGAGCAATAAACATCCATAGATACTCGCAAACTTTCGCGGTCATACTCGTAAAATTTGTAGGATTACTAACTCAATTTTGTACCAAAATTACTCCGCTCGACGTGCCATTTAGCATGGTAACACTGTCAGCATGCTGGACACGCATCCAACTAGTAGTGGGCTTGATCATTTAAATTATCTTTTATATAATAGAATTCTTATAACCTGTCTTACTTGGAACATAACAATATAATTCAACACTAACATTTCACCAGCACAATTAATGCATCACGCCTTGATAATTTACACCCTACATTATTAATTTTCTACTTTTGCATAACCTGTTAGTGACTGGCAGATGTTCTATGTCAAAATACTAAACAAAGCGGTTCAATTTCAAACCATTCGTCTACATCTTAAAAGTTATTATAAAAGTAGGTACCCACTCTTCCAATAACTAGCGGTCTCAATGTTAGACCTTTATCGATCTATAGATAATGCAGATGTGCTTAGTATAAGTAGTTAGATACGTAGTGTACTTCTCATTGTAATTTAGATTTGTTAATAAAGGCTATGTCTGTTTAAAACAACCAAAATTAAACAACCCTTGTGAAGGTTTACATTGCAACCTCCGAGCGGAATCGATAAAGTAATCGAATCATACTTCAGCGACGAACGTTTAACCTCGCTTTGTAAATGAAACCGGATATTAAATTCGACTTGGAATTTAACTCGGTGCGATTGGTTTTACTCTTTCCCGTTTTAATTTTTGCTGATCCAAGCGAAATTAAAAGTGAAAATGTCCAATATATTTAATATATTTAGTATACGAGTAATAGGAGATCACTCTCAACAATTTACAATATTGTCTCAGAATATAAGAAGTATCCGGGCAAACTTTGACCAATTTTTGGTGTACTTGTCTCGACTGGGATTTCTTCCTGATGTGATAGTCCTATCGGAGGCCTGGATTGACAACTCTTTTCATGGCATTCACCTCCTTAACTATGACTGTCACTCATCCTCTATCCTGAGAAACCAAAATGATGGACTGGTTGTATTTACCAAACAAGGACTTAACGTAGATATAAGTGAGCCACAATTTGATGACGCGAATTGCCTTGTTTTAAGAATAGGATCTGAACTATGTATAATTGCAATATATCGCAGTCCTGCCTTTGACAATATAAGCAGCTTTTTACTTTCACTCGAAACTACTGTATCCACTATCTCATCAGACTCTTGTGTTATTACCGGTGATATTAATATTGATATTAAGCCTACATCCACTGATAAAAAAACATTGGATTATTTGGATATTACAGCCCATCTTGGTTTTACGCCCGGTCACACTATGCCTACTCGCGTACGAAACTGTCTAGATCACTCTCTAATCAGGACAAAAAAACTAGCCAGGGTTATAGTTAATGATTCCAACATAACAGACCACGCCGCTATCCTAACTGGAATAAATAGACTTACAGTTAAGTCACCGCCAAAGTCTAAATCAGTAACCAAAACAAACTATGATGGGGTAGTGACTGAACTTAACAACACCAATTGGTCAAATCTTTATCAAGAAACGGACGTAAATCTGGCAACAAACTTTCTGATAGACCGAATTGGGCTTGCTATTACAAATAACACCACTTCAGTCAAACTGCGTAGCTCCGAAGTACTAACTAAGCCTTGGATGACCAAAGGTTTATTAAAATGCGCAAGATGTAAAGATTCATTGCACCTACAAGTTAAAAAAAATCCAGGTAACTTATTCATTCTAGAAAAATACAAAAAATATCGCAATTATTACATTAATATAATACGCTTCCTCAAAAATAAACATGATTCTGATAAATTGCTTGCCAACAAAGATAATAGCAAAAAATTATGGGATACTGTTAAAGATATTTGTGACATGAAAACTACACAGACTGATTCGTCTAATCTCCTCAAGACTAAAAACACCGCAATGGACTCACTAAACTATGCCAACAACTATTTTTCATCGATTGGAACCAATTTAGCTCAAAATATTCTTAGTAACCTTAACAAGTCTCAGCAACAGCTGGCTGATGCGGTCTCTGTCGATCATTCGCCAGTGCATTCTTTATTCCTATCTCCAACAGACGTCCATGAAATTAGAAAAATTATATACAGCCTTAAAACCTCTTCAGCTCCAGGTTTCGATCGAATTAACAACAAAATATTGAAGCTTGGTGTTGTTGTGCTGGCTCCACTTATTTCGCACATTTGTAACTTGAGCATGCAGCAGGGTGTGGTACCGGACAGCTTCAAATTAGCAGATATCTGTCCTATTTATAAATCGGGTACAACATCAGCAATTTCTAATTATAGGCCAATTTCACTTCTTCCTTCACTTTCGAAAATATTGGAAAGACTTGTAAATAAGCGACTGGTCAGCTTTTTAGATAGAAATGATATGTTGTCGTCGAACCAGTTTGGCTTTAGAGCCGGCAAATCGACGGAGGATGCTGTTGTAGCACTTATAGATCATGTTACAGAAAAATTAGATGCAAATAAAAGGTGTTTAGGTGTGTTTTGTGATATGGCAAAGGCCTTCGACACGGTAGCCTGGCCAATACTATTAAAGAAACTTGAATCAACCGGAGTTCGTGGAATTGCTTTGAGCTGGTTCTGTTCCTATCTCAGCAACAGAAAGCAGAGAGTTCGAATTTTTAATCAGTTCAGTGACTATGCCTTTGTTTCGTTCGGTGTGCCTCAAGGAAGTGTGCTTGGACCTACCTTATTCCTAATCTACATCAATGAGCTGTGTGGACTGAAACTTACAAATGGAAGCATATTTACCTTCGCTGATGATACCGCTATTGTGTTCCATGGAAACAGCTGGGACGAGGTGAACAATGTTGCTCAGTTAGGACTATCCCGGGTTGCCAAATGGCTTCAGGCTAACCTACTCACATTGAATGCTACTAAAACTAAGTACATGCCATTTAAAATAACCCAAAAGACTACTCCAGAACCTATGATGATCAAACTGCACTCTTGCGGTTTGCACACGAACCTGACATGCAATTGTCCTGCGCTTGAGTGTGTAGAAAGCATCAAGTACCTCGGAGTGACGATTGATCACAGGCTTACTTTCGATGGACAGGTCAACAATCTACGATGTAGGCTGCGTAAAATGTTGCATGTTTTCAAACGACTTGGTTCCGTAGCCGACACTAAAACGCTGCGTATTGTTTATTTAGCCCTGTGTCAGTCTGTATTAAACTACTCCATTGTTTCCTGGGGATCTGCAGCTAAAACTCGGGTCATCAACCTAGAAAGAGCCCAGCGGGGGGTTTTAAAGGTTGCTTACAAAAAACCATTCCGTTACCCCACCGACAGCCTATATAAAGAGTGTGAATTTCTTACAGTACGTCAATTGTATGTGCTATCAATTGCCATACGGTTTCATAGGACAGCAATATTAACTGCAACTCATACTAAAAAGGACCACCACCGACGTAACGCTTGGACCTTACCTAAACTGCGAACCGTCTTCGCCCAAAATTCCTTCTCCTTCTATGGGCCATATCTTTACCAGAGACTCGATCAAACACTAGACTTGCTGTACTTGTCGCGTTTTATGGCGAGAAAGAAAATAACGACATGGCTATTGACCCTAGGGTACTTGAAAACAGAGAAGTTATTAAGCATTGAAAAGTAATCTTAATAACGCGCTTATTTAAATTACTTAACTTATTGCCGTTGGGTTAGTTCATATCCTAAAAAATTTGCTAATTTCTATCTTATCCTTTTTATTAAATGTAATTATTGAATTATTAGTTATTTATATATCGATTTTGCCCTCTCCTGTCTCAAGTTATGTATTATCTTTGTTTAAATAAATATTTCATATATTAAGTATGTTTATAAGGTATTTGTACGTAGATGCATTAATTATTTGGTGTTTGTGTGAGTTTTTGAGACTTATTAACTCTGATTTGGAATTTACCTTTGGCTTTGTTATTTCCTTTTGTTTGTATTTGTAATTTTATTTTTCAACAGTTTAAAAATAAATAAAAAATGGTCTAGTGGAGAGCCTGAAACCCACGACACAGGACAACCTAGTGTGGGTTTCAGTGAACACCTCGAAGCTGAAATAATTGTAAATTGTTTAGTATAGTTTTAAGTTCTTGGTGTAACTAATAAGATATGTAAGTTTGTGAAAATAAATTATCTTATCTTATCTTATCTTAATAATATCGAGAGCTGATCCGATGATCCGACATATTGTAATAATCATCGATATAAACCAAAAGGTGTGCCCTGAGCACCTTGAAATTCTTAATAAACTGAGTATCTCTGTATATTAGTGGTTAACACACAACCAATCAACTTGACCTCTAGAATTGCTAGCGGCGAGATATGCTGTGGTTCTACTTATTTTGGTTGTTGACAACGATTAGTGATAGGTAAAAACGTCCAGCGTCCGCCGCTTCCTGCAACCGACTAGAACGGAAAGAGTGACCACACTCTTCCCAACGATAACATGATTCCATGCTCCCTGAAGTTTGGAAGGGCACATCTGTGTATTGAGATCGTTGGTAAAATAGCAGAGCCTGTTCTCGTTTCCGCTATTTCCTCGCGATAAAAGTAAGTTATTTGCTATTTCCAGACTATAATTAAACTGCGTTTAAATTTTCACCACAATGCGTTCAGCCGCTCTGAAATTATTCGACAATAAGCATTCAAACTTATACATTTATTAAATTACTAGGATGTACGAAGCCGTAGTGCCTTAGCGGAAAAATCTGTGGTGAAAAATGATGTCTGGGTCAAAAATATACCATTCTAATTACTCCGTTAGGTAGATTACCTATGGAAAAATCAGGGGCCCGTATTTTTTGTTTTACCAAATTATTAAAAATCGACAAAGTGGTAAATCATCAAACTTCCGGAGTAGATGGCTGTGACGATACGTCTTTGTAAGAATTGTACAGTGAAGTGACGTCACTCGAAATTGCTAAGCACTATATCTTCGTAATATTTTGTCTGTGAAACAAAAGAAAAAATACGTGTAGGTGTAATATGTTTTAATATAATCTGACAAACTAATTACTTTTTTTAGACATCATGCCTATTGTACAAGTTTGTAATCAACGGCGAAAGTATCTAAGCATCGCGAGGAACCGGCATTATTTGAGAAAACTTTAGTGGACATGTATCATCCGCCAACCCGCATTTGGCCAGCGTGAGGGTTGACGATTTGACCATACAGCTTCATTACAAATAAGTATGACTCATAATATTCAGTGCTATGGCACGTACATACATATATATTATATTTAGGTACACTTAGACGTAGTCGAATATGTCAATTTGCCAAATGACTGGACCTAGATTTTTCCAAAAATTACTCAATAGACCTTAGAAAATTTATTCAATTCATAGAAAAGTTTCAGTTTTATCACTATCGAGAACGTGACGGTGTTGCCAAGTTATCACGAAGTTACACGCCCGGGGGTGTATTCACAATGGGCGATAATGAAAACGCAAACACAACTTCATAATTCTTAATAACTTATTTGAGAAAAGAAGAAAAAGGTACATAAGGATATGTGTAACAACTGCGCTAGTTTTCATACAAAAGGATTTTTAAATGAGTGGACAAAACTCCACAATCAACCTTTATGTATGAAAACTCGAGTATTTAGAAATTTGATACATAAATTAATCTAGGATTGCACAGAATGGACGTTTTAAATTTCACCTCCATAACAGGTCTTGAACTCGATTTCGTATCTTTCAGATTCAGATATTTTGACGTCACAATTTTTTTTTTTTTTGTTGTTGGACAAACAGTTCACTTTCTGTTCTCACAGCGGACAATCGGAGTCTTCTGCCATAAGGAGACTCATGGTGATTCACCACGCTATCCAAGTAGTGGTTGACAGATCTCGGATATTCTTCGCACAAAATTTCGAGATGAGATCTAGTGGTAATGACATACTTGCAAATTTACTGCAGGAAAGATACTCAGAGATGCAGGCGGAAACCTACGATGATTGTGAATCGGATGTTTTCGGAACAAAGCCCCCGAGGCTCATAGTTCGATTTGAATTCAACTTCTTACAACTTTGTGCTTGTGGAAGCTTTACGAAGAATGTGACTCTGATAGGTCATAGCAGATAATCTTAGGTACTTTATCCTACTAATCCTATCCTACTAATATTATAAACTAGCAGCGCCCCGCGGTGTTACCCGCGAAGTTCTCCTAACGTACGTCCTAACGTATGAACGGATCGGGCTGAAATTTGGAACACAGATAGACTATAGTCTGGAACAACACATAGGCTACTTTTTATCCCGAAAAACAATGGGAACAACGGGAAGGGGAACTACGCGTATAATACCGCGGGGCGCTGCTAAAAATGTGTAAGATTGGATTTTTATTCCTCCACCCATCCATCCTGTCAGAATGGCGTGGATAGAGTTCAAATATGGAACATACTAAGAATATAGTCTGATATAGCATACAGGTTGCAAAGAAAATTAAAAAGAAATGTAGGCAACGTTTTATCCCAGAAATATGACGGAAACGACTCGGTAAAAGCGCGGAGCAATGCTAGTATTAGATAAGATCACGTTTTGGTTATAGACAATACAGGCTCCACTTCGGTGCGAAGCCTGTAAATACCCTGTAACGAATTCTAGGAAAGTTGACGTGGCAGTTTCATCTTCAACATGGCCCAAAATATGAGAAACTTTTAACAATTTAGTTTTGCGGCTGACGAAATTGGATGCTCAGTGAACTGAACGCGTATACGTACGTATGCTAGCTGTACGACAAACTTGATGAAAATATATCGAAATAAAATTGGAGGTTTAGTGAACTGAAGGCCGTAGATCAGGGTAGCGATTCTGAAACCATTCGGTTGCATCCGACACGGAATCTCATCTCTCGGTCTTTGTCTTATCTGTTTAGCATGACAAAGACCGAGAGATGAGATTCCGTGTCGGATGCAACCGAATGGTTTCAGAATCGCTACCCTGAACTATACAACAGGGCGGTTCAAAATACTATCTGTTACTGAGCTGACAATCCAGAAAGGTTAAAGTGACCCTGAACCGTGAAGCAAGTCAAGTAACGAGACATGATAATAAAGATACATTAATTAATTTAATTAATTAACCTTATGATGAATAGAGGACGAAGTAGGAAGTAATTAACTGTATGCATTTATTATTTATTATTATTTGCATGTTTATCATGTATTATCATGTTTATTAGTAGGTATTGATATTATATCTAAATGTTTGGATATTTGTTGCGTGTTTACGGATCGGGCTGAAATTAGATTATAGTCAGGAAAAACACATCTGGTACTTTTTATCCCGAAAAAATAACGGGAGCTGGAACTAGGTGGGTAAAACCGCGGGGCGCTCCTAGTGTATTTAAATAAATTGGCAGGAACATCTGATTTCGCAATCGATGATTCACAATCGGTTCCATTCCCGAGTGCATCTCTGAGTATTATCTGAGTGTGCTATCTTTTGAGGACATGTGTCATTTGATTTTTTCCTTGTGATGTAAAGCCTCGTGTCCCAGAAGTGGGAATTTAAAGTGAGCTGCTAACTAAGGTCTATTACTGATAGTCTACCATAGAGGGATAATAAAGTTTGAACTGAAAGCGATATATTAAATAGATACGATATGCGTCATGAGTGGCGCTAACAGGTGTCTAATTAGGAACATCACTTGCATTGGTACTCTCGCAGTCAGTCTCTTGAGCGCCATTCACTCTTCATCCGCGGCAACAGAAGATGATGCTAAAGAGAAGAGGGAGTATGCTGGTGCCGCGGCACGATTTTAACTCCACTTTCTTAATAAGTATAGCTTGCTATCTTATCTATTAAGTACTTTGGAAATTATCTAGAACTTTAGAATGTGTTCCCTCAATGTGTTTTTCCCGGTGGTTACAATCTTGGTATATCTTCAAATCAATACTCAAGTTACGGCTGGTCTAGTCGGGAGAACGGCGGTTGCCGATCCGGAGACCCCGGGTTCAAACCCCACACGCACCACTGTCTTTTCGAAGTCACGTGCGGAATGCCGCTAACTTAAAATAGTGGTGGACAATTAACACAATTCACACACAACACCATCTGACCCCAAACTAAGCAAAGCTTGTGTGATGGCGGCCAGATAGCTGATATAATACTTATATAGTTTTAAATACATACTTAATATAATACGGTGAAGGAAAACATCGTGAGGAAACCGACATGTACCTAGAATCTTTCGAAGTCATGTGTCATGCGCCAACCCGCACTGGAGATGTCTTTTGAGGACATGCGTCAATCACCAATTTGGCCAGCGTGGTGGATTATGGCCTTAACTCTCTCCTTGCGAGAGAAGGCCCCGAGTCCCAGCAGTGGGAACGTTTAGTGGGCTGTTGATGATGAATACTAAATCGGTTTCTTCGTGGTAAGCCAGCTTCTTTCATAGTCGCGAACATCAAACGAGATAGCGGTGAAATGCAAACCTAAAACCCACAAAATAATCTGTATCTGGTCTGAAGGGAGCAACTGTGCCTAAGGGATTTTATTTGAATAAATCAATTCCAGACTCCAGGCTCCTTTTTTATGTCATCTAATATTTTAGTATTATAGGTTAGGCTTAGTAAAAATAAATAAAAAGCTGGTTATAAACTGGTGACCCAGTACGTCACGTATAGTCACACCCATCTGCATACCATTAATAGCAAACCGTCGTAAATACAGGCACCCGAAAATATTTGGCAATTCCAACATATCTCAGTTCAATTATATTCTGCAATAAGTACAAAGGGAACTCTTCATTACCGGTGAGCTGTCCTGGAATCCGCTTTAAGATCCGTTTGAAATTCAGTCAGCGTTCTGCTGCCGTGACGATATCTTCCACCCAGCACCTATACGTGATTGATGTAATTACTAGCAGCGCCCACAGGTTTTACCAGAGTAATTCCCGTTCCCCTTGTTCCACTATGTAGGATAAAAAGTATGTGTTATTATGTGCCTATGTTTTCTTCCAGACCAGCATGGTCTATATATCATGTACAAGAAGAAATGATCGAGGGTTGCAACGCCGCTCTTCAACTGCACGTGCAGTTGGACAGCTTTCAAGTGACGGCATAGTGCTGAATCTTAATTACTTAATAGCAGCACCCCGCGGTGTTACCCGCGAAGTTCCCGTTCCCGTTGACCCCGTTGTTTTTGACGTGACAACGTCTTATAATTCGATGAAGCCGGCTGCACGCCCGCAAAACATGACGTCACGTAACGTTACCGCCGTTACCTCGCCGCCGGCGTTACCTCGCTCTAAGGCGTAGTTGAAGTTGTCACGTTCAACTAACGTCAGTAACCCAACTTAACAGACAACCATTTTTTTTCGGGATAAAAAGTAGCCTACGTGTTCTTCCAGACTATAATCTATATGTGTTCCAAATTTCAGCCCGATCTGTTCATACATTAGGACGTGATTGAGCAACAAACATCCAAACATCCATACATTGACATTTATAGTATAAATATATATAGTAGGATGTCCTTCTGTCATCCTACATAGGTTTCCTGGTGGTTAATTTACTACGTAAATTTTGTTCACGGGCCTGTAGTCTAATGTGTAAAGTATGTATTTAAATTAAAGTATTCGTACTTCTCGAAATTCCTGTCATAATTTTGTTGTTAATTCCACTGGCAACACTTTAATCGTCTATGGTACGAGAAAAAAAAGCGAGCATCAATATACTTTTACGAACTACGGTTTGTGATGTAATACCCCGTTTGTCTCCATTATTCCAGTAAGCAATCCAGCGCTGGATTCGGTCGCTGGACTGGAATCATGTAAACGGGGTATAAATGAAAATGGTTAAATAAGTATCATAATACCTACCCCGTTTACATTATTCCAGTCCAGCTACCGAATCCAGCGCTGGATTGCTTCCTGGAATAATGTAAACCGGCACTGGAATGCACTGGCACTGGATTGATGCATTCCAGTGCCGGTTTCCATTATTCCAGTAGGCAATCCAGCGCTGGATTCGGTCGCTGGACTGGAATCATGTAAACGGGGTATTATACTATCGTTTTTTTTGGATTGTGGGTTGTTATTTACATTATTACGTATAAATAAAATACAACGCTACGAAGGATAGCTGAACCAAAGGTCTGTTCACACCTAAACGGCACCCGTGACCGCAACCGGTGGCGGATGCGGGTTTCGCTCTGACCACTAAACTTTACGTAAAAGTTTACCATAAAGAAAACCGCTCGGTATTTTCCGCTTATAAATTTCAAAGGGCATTTTTATCTGAAACAGCACATTTTTTCGCAGTTTTAGGATTATTTTCGTAACAAAACGTATTCAAATAAAATAATATCAAATTGGACAAAATGAAGGGCTAAAAATATATTACATAGATGGAGCCTATCTGACGCTTAACTTGGAATCATTCATTTTATGGGAATGCTCTTTTTATTAGTGCCAATGGAGCTGTATTTTTAACTATATGTATTACAAGTGTAGGCCTACACTTGACGGCTCTCTCACCTGATGTTGCGACGATGCGGTTTTCAGACTACCTGGATATGAGTAACAAATAGGCCAAAATATGTGTCAAATTAATTATCAAAATTAATAAATTCTTATCAAATAGAACAGTGCCAGTGAATCATCTTTGGTGGAATTGCGAAGTATCATTGACAGGTAATTTTATTATAGCCTGTTTTCATTTTGATCAGTGGGAGTGCGAGTGAGTAGTGCAGGTGTTGAGTGATTAGTAGCAAACACGTGTGGACACCGATTGATTATTGCGAGTGCATAGTAATCAGTCGCGATTACTCACTCGCACTCGCACTCGCACTAATCAAAATGCAAACCGGCCTGCTTAGATGGCTCGCAAAACCAAATTTAGTTTATTTATTTTTAAACCAAAAATATTAGTAGGATAATAGATAAGATGCTCGGTAAACGTCCGCAGTAATTAACAAAACTATTTTACTCTTTTCCTTTAGTAGGTACATCATGTAACATATTTTGTCAGACAAACTTAAAAGTCCAATCAACCGTTTTTACACTCAATACGGTTATCCGTATCAAATAACGTAAGAATAAGGTCCCAGGTACGTCTAAAATAAATGTATGTGCATATTTAGGTGACAAGAGGGTTCAATAACGTGCGTCGGTACTCGAGCCTGTGTAGGACATGCGGGTATTGGGGATATGAGACCACCTCTTTATTACTACCCTCCATATTTTGCGCTATACCTGGGAAATTGTTTTGGCGAAGAAAATTAATTATTTATTATAACAATTCTCGTCACCAGCGGTGCGCTGGTACTCTTGGATATCTATGAGATTTCGTGACGGCGGAGCGGGTGGAATTTAAATTAAAGGAACAAAAACAATAAGGGGGTGGAAGACCCTGGGGTTTGGCCTTTTCTCCAGAAACACAAAAGAAAGGTCCTACCTTAAGAATCCAGCGTCCTCCGGGCGATTGAGCGGCAGTTCTTCTTCCTCAATTATATTTCCTTCAGCAGCTGCCTTTGAATTGTGTGTTGCGAAATAATCTTGTGGTGCGGTGCGGTACGAATCGGTAACTTTAACTGGTGCGAGGCGAACTTTATAAACAGCTGGAGTATAAGTTACTTTTAAGAATGCGCGAAAAGAAGTGACGTGCACCCTCGGCGCGAAATCGGTTAAATACTGCTCCGCGGGACGAGTCACCCGAGAGTGGCGTGAATTGTCAGGCGAGGTACCCTCTAAGTGACTCAGAAAAAAAGAACCATCCCCCCGGCCTTCAGGAGTTGTAGGCTCCTGAACTAAAGGGAAATAGGAATAGGAGACAATACAAATAAGTATTAGATGCGGAAAATATACAAATACATATAGTGTGGATAGGATATAGGTTAAACGGATAAATTGTTTAACTTGCGGGTTGGGTGAATGATGCGGGTAAAATCAATGGTGCGGGTTGGATAAAAATGGTGCGGGTAAAAAACAAGGGTGCGGGTTGGAGCAAGGGTGCGGGTAATAATGCATCCAGTGACTAATCACGGATGTCTGGAATAAATAAATATTAAATACGCATGTAAAAGAGAATGAAAAAAAATAAGAGTGTGAATTAGATTTACACATGCTAAGTAGACATGCGTAAGAGAAAAACAAAAGGTGCGAATTATTGGGAGGGTAAAACACACAGTTTTACCACTGGTCGAATGTAAGTGCCATTTTTTGTGCGTATCTCCACAATACGAGCGATGCCGTCCGAAGAGGATTTAATATCTTCAATTATACCTAATGGCCACTGTAGTGGCGGTGAATTTTCTGTTTTAAGTAAAACTACAGTGCCTTTAGTTACCGGGTTAGTTTTAGTATTCCACTTGACACGAGTTTGGAGCGTGTTGAGGTATTCCCGTCTCCAACGGTTCCAGTATCTCTGAACTATGCTGTCAACTAGACGTTTGTTGCGGATCAAGTCTACGGAATCTATGCGCGGATCGGAATGAAAAGAATCTAATGGACCTTGTGTTAGAAAGTGCGAAGGGGTTAAAGCTTCAGGTTCCGAGGGGTCCGAGCTTAACGTGGTTATAGGTCTTGAGTTAAGGATAGCCTCGACTTGCGTTATTACTGTTAGCATTTCTTCGTACGTGAGGAGAGCGTTTCCTATAGTACGGCGCAGGTGGACCTTTAGAACCCGGATCATACTTTCCCAAGGTCCGCCCATATGGCTAGCGGATGGTGGGTTTAGAACCCAATTTATACCTTGATAAAGGGTTTCTTGTGTAAAGGAATCACCGAATGTTTTGGATTTAAGAAATTTATTAAGTTCATTGAGTTTTGTTTTCGCGCCTATAAAATTTGTTCCGTTGTCGGAGTATAGCGAAAGGACTTTTCCTCGACGTGCTATGAATCTACGAAAGGCGCGAAGAAAGGAAGCTGTTGATAAGTCGACGGAAATCTCTATGTGTACTGCGCGGGTTATCAAACAGGTAAATAGCGAAAAATAACAACGCTCCCTTCGTGCACCACGATAGCGGCTAATGAGAATATCTTGTGGACCCGCATAATCTACGCCCGTCCAAAGAAAGGGCTTTGATGCTTCGTTTACGCGAACAGCGGGAAGAGAAGCCATAAACGGCGTCTCTGTGCGTGGTTTAGCTTTGAAGCAGCTGTTACAAAAATGAAAGCGTTGTTTGACAGTACTGCGTCCGGATATAATCCAGAATTTCTGTCTCAGTAACGACAATAATAACTGTGGCCCTGCGTGTAGGTATTTGCGATGATAATAGTCGATGATAAGATTGACTATATGATCCTTTTTCGGGAGAAGAATTGGATGCTTACTATCGAATTCGAGAGATGAATTATGTAATCGTCCACCGACGCGGAGGATGTCATTTTTCAAAAACGGAGAAAGCGGGAGAAGTTTCTTAGAGGCTGGTTGACCTTTTGAAATAGTTTTCATGTCATTTTGAAAATATTGTCGTTGAAGGGCTTTTATAATCGCAGTCTCAGCAAAGTGTAAATGTGTAAGTTGCATTCTATCAGTGCGGGGAAGTTTCCTAATAAATATATATATATAAACGACGATGCGGAGAAGCTTAGACCAAGAAGAAACGCGCTTAGCTAGAGAACATAGAAAAGGTTCTGGATCATCGGTGACAAGAAAAATGTTTGCCTGCCTTTTAAGCTCTAACAGTTTTTCATCTTGTGCGGGATTAAAAATAAATCTATTAATCGGCCATGTGTGTACTTCATTTAAAGCCCACGGGGGGCCATGTAGCCACAATTTATGGTTTAAAAATTGACCAGGTGTAAGGCCGCGACTTAAACAATCACTAGGATTCAGTGCGCTTTCACAGTGAAAAAAATGGTTTGCGTGAAGATTGTCCTGTATTTGAGAGATACGGTTGGCAACAAAAGTGTCGAATCGATGCGGAGACGAATGAACCCAATGAAGGGCTACTGTCGAATCAGTAAACGCGAAAATTTCATCTATTTGACAGCGGCAAGAAATAGTTTCTATCATAAATCGAAGCAATTTGGATAATAATAATAACGCGCACAGCTCTAAACGAGCTAAAGAGACAATTTTGAGCGGGGCGACCTTGCTCTTTGAGCCTATCAAATGGACCTGGTTATTACCCGAGGTATGTTGAGTGGCAAGGTACACGGAGGCACCCATCGCCTTTTCTGAAGCATCCGCGAACCCTAAGAGTATGACGCGAGAGTTAGGCCTAATACCTACAAAACGGGGTATTTTAAAATTATGTAACGTAGGGAGCTCCGTTAAGAAGCGTTTCCACGCTAAACAAATGTCCAGCGGTGGGGTAGAATCCCAGTCGACGCGTGCCGTCCAAACAGCTTTTATTAATAACTTTGCGTGTAATATAACAGGACCGCAAAACCCGTTAATGTCCCATAATTTCGCGACCGTCGAAAGCATAAGGCGTTTTGTGCATTTTGACTGCGGGTTAAATTTTACGGCAATAGAAAACTCGTCTTCGACTGGAGACCAAATTAGGCCTAAAAGCTTCATATTATCCTCTTTGTCGAATTCGATTTTCGAAGATAAACGATTTTCCAGTGGAATCGCTTTTAACACTTTAGGTGAGTTGCTCACAAATTTAACCAAGTCAAACCCACCACGCTTAAACAACTCGATCAAATCTTGTGCCAGCTGAGCACCTTCCTCAGCGGTAGCTACCGAAGCTCCCAAGTCGTCCATGTATAAATTATTAACAGCGGTTTCCGATGCGTTTGGAAGATCAGTTTCATCTTGAGCGAGTTGTTTGACTGTTTTCATAGCGAGGTACGGCGAGCATCGCAAGCCAAAGCAAACCCGATTAAAGTGATATAGTTTGGTGGTAGAATCGCCGTCAAATTTATATAGAATATTCAAAAAACGACGGTCTTCCTCGCGGATTCCTATTGCTAAAAACATTTGTCTGATGTCAGCGGTCAGTGCGATTGGAAACAATCTAAATTTTAAAATAATCGCGGTTAGATTAGCTTGTAAATTAGGGCCGGAATGTAGACAGTCATTGAGTGAAGCGTTCGTGTCAACACTTTTTGCGCTCGCGTTCAATACAATACGTAGCGCTTTGCCCTCCCGGCAGACGCCATGGTGCGGAATAACGTAATAATTTTTATTATTTAGCGGTGGTGCAGGTGATAATATACCCTCACTAATATAATTTTTCAAAACAGTGTCATATTCCATTTTTAAGGCGGTATTTGTTTGGAATTTTCGTTCAAGGGGTGAAAAACAGCGAGAGGCTACGGTTAATGAATCACCCAACGTCACGGTTGATTTTATAAATGGTAAAGCCGTAACATACTGTCCAGTAACTTTATTGCGATGCGTGTTTGACGCGTAGAAGTTTTCACATTCTTGATCCCTTTCAGACAAATAAGTTTTAGTGGGTACCGATTCGAGATCCCAGAACTTGGAAACTAAACTTTCAATTGAATTACCCTCACTCGACGAGAAAAATGAGTGATTGTTTTCATTATTGTCTGATCCATTATGAGCCTGTAACGTAGCTATTGATCCTAATATTACGTATCCAAAAGCAGTTTCCAAAAGATCGGGACGCCCTGGTGGACCCAGCAATTTTCCGGGTCGTAATATCTGTAAAAAGGCTTCAGCCCCCAACAAAATATCGATCTCGGCGGGTTTATTAAAATGCGGGTCTGCCAGCTGGAGTTTACCTATATAAGACAGCGGTGAGATGTCAAATTCACAGCTGGGCAAACAACTTGAAATGGTTTTAAGAACGAGAGGTTTAATCCGCAAGTTAACGTTTCTGTCATATTTAGATACCAACGTTACGTCTGTATAGCCTAATATAGACTGGTAGCTGCCACCAATTCCGTTTACGAAACGGTCAGTATCATCGTGAAAGATGTTAATACCTAATTTCCTGCAAGCGAAGCGGGAAATAAAATGATTTTGCGATCCATTGTCCACGAGGACACGAACTTGAATCACGGAACCGTCTCTTTTGCGAACATCAGCAAGAACGGTACCCAACAAAACATTTTGAGTTTTTCGCAAAGATTTTGAATTTGCGTTCATACTACAAAATGAAGCGTCATTATTCGTCGGTTCATTCAAAAATAAATTTGAAGTAGCGTTATTATTCTGAGCAGCCACTACTGGACTACGACTGTTATCACTCGACGGACCGGTTCTACTGTTATCAGCTTGAAAACAGAGTGAAGTGTGGTGCTTTTTTTTACAATTTGCACAAGTTCCCTTAGACCGGCATGCGTTTGAATTATGTTGCGAACTCAAACAGTTAATGCAAGCGCGTAATTGTTTTACATGTTCGTAACGTTCTCGAGCGGTTAAAGTCCTGTACTTTTTACAGGAATACAAGTGGTCGTGTTTGTCATTGCATAATGTACAAATGTTATCGCTTACTAAGAATGCGCGTGAATTATTTTTCGGAATGTAGTTTTCTGACAGCTTGGCTCTCACACAAGTACTTGAGTTTTCACTCGTCCTATTCAAAACCTTAATACGGTCGCGAACAAATTTAGTAATTTTATCAAACGCAGGTATTTCCGAATCGCGGTTATCCATTTCGAATAAACGTGCCGAATCTCTGTCCAGCCGTTGTAATAAAAGGTATGACATGACAAAATCGTACAAGTCGGGTATGTTTAAGTTAATTAATGCGAGATGCGAATTTGAAAATTGGTCGATTAAATATTCTAAGTTATTAGCGGTGGGGGAAACAATGGGCTTCAATGAGAAAATTTGGTTTAAATAAGTACTAGCGAGATTTCTCTTATCTTCGTATTTAGAAACGAGCGCGTTATATATTGTTTCATAGTTTTCTTCACAGGGTACGAATCCAATGTATACTTGTTTCGCTCGACCTTTCAATTTACTAGTGAGATAAAATATTTTTTCCGTTACGGAAAGCGATGAATTTAAATGTACAGCCCTTTGGAAAGTAGCATAAAATAAAGGCCAGTCGTTTGCATTTCCGTCAAATTCCGGTATTTCTATACGAGCTAGCTTAATATTTTGAAATGTTTTATCTGGTTTAACCGTTGGTGTGAGCGCTGTGGTTGTAATAAACTGAGAATGTTTACGTTTAACACATAAAGATCTTCAAATGCGAGCCATTGATTGAAATCCGGAACTGAATCCTTATCAATTTTCAATAATAAAGATTCGATATCTTTCACGCAAATCTGAAAGTTACACCTGATTTCCTGTAAAGTCTCAACCGAGCACAGAAATTCTTCCAATAATTCTGGGTCATTCAAATTAGCACGCGATTTATCGTATATTTGTTGAAGACGCTCGAAATATACTTGTCTTTGACATTCCAATAATTTTAATTTTTGATCATTAGACGACGTCATCGTGATCAAATCCAGACAATAGGTATGATCCAAACTCAAATGTTAAAGTGATCGTACAAAATAACAAAAATGCGAGGTAGGTAAATAAATAATTTCCAACGGCGAACGAGATAATATAATGCGTTGGTAATTATAAGTGATTTATGTAGGTAGTCATTAACAGAATTGAAAACGGTTTATAAAAATTGCGGTGTAAATGCGAAATTCGAGTTTATTAGGCGATGCGGTAACCAAAGGCAATGTTTGACTTTTGAATGTTAAATAATTTAAATAAGCAAATATTATTTATTTAGAGTGACGAGACGGGTAACGACAAATCTGTTCATAAAAGTCAAACGTCACGAAGTTGATTGAACATGAAGAGTCTAAATCACTGTTTGACACTGCACTGCTCGTCACTTTGAGATTTTAGGTGTTATATCTCTTAGCCCAGTCGTATATCTGGAAACTTTGCCCTTCAAACCGTAACACAGTAGGTAACTGCTTGACGGCAGAATAATAGGCAAAGCTGTGGTACTTCCCCAGGCGGGCTTGGCAAGAGCCCTACCACTACAAAACGAACTTGACTTCAAACGAGAGACACACAAAATAGGCGGTAGATAAATAAATTAATAGGAATGGGGTAAATAGCCACGAAATCTCAGGATAAACAAGGCATCCGAGTGACGAAGGACCATTAAATGGCGAAGAAAATTAATTATTTATTATAACAATTCTCGTCACCAGCGGTGCGCTGGTACTCTTGGATATCTATGAGATTTCGTGACGGCGGAGCGGGTGGAATTTAAATTAAAGGAACAAAAACAATAAGGGGGTGGAAGACCCTGGGGTTTGGCCTTTTCTCCAGAAACACAAAAGAAAGGTCCTACCTTAAGAATCCAGCGTCCTCCGGGCGATTGAGCGGCAGTTCTTCTTCCTCAATTATATTTCCTTCAGCAGCTGCCTTTGAATTGTGTGTTGCGAAATAATCTTGTGGTGCGGTGCGGTACGAATCGGTAACTTTAACTGGTGCGAGGCGAACTTTATAAACAGCTGGAGTATAAGTTACTTTTAAGAATGCGCGAAAAGAAGTGACGTGCACCCTCGGCGCGAAATCGGTTAAATACTGCTCCGCGGGACGAGTCACCCGAGAGTGGCGTGAATTGTCAGGCGAGGTACCCTCTAAGTGACTCAGAAAAAAAGAACCACCTATCAATATGTTATTTGCATCTAGCATTTTTGAATTTGTATTAGCAGCGCTGGTTTTCCCACGTAGTTATCGTTCCTGTTATTTTCCTGTGAAAAAAATGTGTGTGTTATTTCTTACTATAACCTATCGTCTGAATTTCAACCCAACCCGTTTAGTCGTTTAACGTAATTGAACCACAATCGGTGAACTTAGCAAGTTTCCGCGACTAGGCTACCTCATACTCGTTCGGAGCCATCACGGCTTTTTAACCGACTTCAAAATAAGGAGGGACACCCAATTCAAAACCATTTTTATAGATTCTCCGATTTCTTGAAAACTCCGGAACTGATATCGTTTTTTTTTCGCAAGAGTTAAACTCCCCGAATGGTAAATAAATTGTATCGAAATGAGTTGTGAGAGTTTTATAAAATCACCAAAAATAAAAAATATACATAGGCAAATACATAGTTTATTATTAATTCTACCTTTGTCAATTATTCTACTGCCAAGCAGTAATGTTTCAAACATTACTGTGTTCCGGTTTGAAGGGCAATGTTTCCAGAGAAATTACAGGGCTTAGAGATATAACAACTTAGATCTCTGGGTGACGAGCGCAGTGCGGTGCTAGGTAATGACTTCATGTTCCAATAGCTACGTGTCACTGTGCTGTTATGTGGCAGGCATGTTGCTTACCATCAGGCACATGTGCTGCTCGTCTTGTCACTCTTTATTTAAAAAAAAATCTATTAAATTAATCCATAATGGAAAGGGCCGGTCATAAATGAAGTCTTCCAAACAAGCTGGACTGTGTGAGCTTAATTTATAAATTGAAATCGGTTGGTTTTATTTTGAGAGAAAAATTATTATTAACTGAATTCGTCTACTAATATTATTATATATAAAATTCTCGTGTCACAGTGTTTGTTTCCTTACTCCTCCGAAACGGCTTTACTGATTTTAACCAAATTTTACATGCATATTCTGTAGGTATGAGAATCGGCTACTAGGTATTTTTCATACCTTTATTTATATGGCAAAACAACGTTTGCGGGGTCAGCTAGTTATTATATATGGCTCGCATTATCATTAGCAATATGAGTTATGGTTATACAAGATCTCGTCCGGTATCTACAAACTGATCTTAAATCATATCGTATTGCCGAATGTTATTAAATTCCAAATGATTCCGATTCCGATTTAAAGGAATGTCTAATGATAAAAGTCAATAACCTTTAGGTACTGAAAATGACCGCGATGCGATGGACGCGGTCAAACGCCTCGCATACCGAAACTTTTCAAATATTAAGGAAGTTGGTACGAAATTTGCGTACAAGTATTCCCCTTTGGTAACCCTACATCTCGGGGCAATATTTATCACAATTACACAAGTTCACGGGAGTTTCGAGCAGGGCTGCCACTCGATCAATACCTAATCGTACTAATGTTATAAATGCCAAAGCTAGGATGTTTGAATATCACAGCTTTAATCACGTTGAAATGTCTTGAAATTTAGAAGGCAGGTAATTTATAGTTAGGAATATCAACTAAGTAAGCTACTTTTTTCACGGAAAAATAACGGGATCGAGAACTAAGTGGGCAAAACTGCGAACGGTGCTTGATGAATAATAATTATATTTATTGATCCCAAAGTAAATACTTACAGATGTATAGATTACATAGCCAGTTGATAACACACATAATATAAAACATTTTTGGGAAGCCTAAGTCAGTTCTCACAGTACAAATTCTTTTTACGTATATTCAAATACATGTAGATATAATACAGTACTATTTTAACAATCATTAAGAATAAATAGCTAAATAATCCACATTTACTCTGACTGCCCTCGTGGCTTAGTTGGTAGTAGCTCTGCCTGCGAAGCCGAGGGTCGTGGGTTCGATCCCCACCCAGTGCAAACATTTGTGTGACGAATTCAAATGTTTGCACTGTGTCTGGGTGTTTATATGTATAATAAGTATGTATTTAAAACTATTTAAGTATTATTATATCAGCTATCTGGCCGCCATCACACAAGCTTTGCTTAGTTTGGGGTCAGATGGTGTTGTGTGTGAATTGACCACCAATATTTATTTATTTATTTAAAACGAGACGTAATTTCATGGCAATAACTCTATGAAAAGAACAGACGTATTTTTCCGTTTGAAATCATGTACTCTTATCATACAGTTTGATGTTCCACTTTTTACTTACAACTTAATTGTATTGTAAAAATTGTACTTATAAATTATTCTACTAAAATTAGAAGTAAAAGCTGCTTTAGCTGTTTTTTTATATATCAGGCCAGCAAGACAGACATACGACAGCTGATGGTAAGAATCAAGCCTGTTTATAACGGTATAGTTCACTGCAGCCTTCTAAATTTTTTTCATTACAATTCATTCATTCATTCATCAGCCGCAAGACGTCCACTGTTGGACATAGGCCTCCCCCCTAGATTTCCACAACGAACGGTCCTGCGCAACCTGCAACCAGCGGTTTCCAGCGACCTTTGTGAGGTCATCTGTCCATCTAGTGAGAGGCCGTTCAACACTGCGTCTTCCGGTTCGTGGTCGCCACTCGAGAACCTTTCTTCCCCATCGGTTGTCAGTTCTGCGAGCGATGTGGCCTGCCCATTGCCACTTCAGCTTAGCTACTCTTCGAGCTATGTCGGCTACTTTCGTTCTTTTGCGAATATCCTCATTCTGGATTCTGTCGCGCAAAGAGACTCCGAGCATCGCTCTCTCCATAGCTCGCTGTGTGACTTTCAGCTTTGTTATGAGGCTGTGGGCCTCATTACAATTGCTTCGACAGAATACATTCTTGTATATATCATACAAATAAATATTTATTCTGATTTGAATAGAATCTATAAAGTCTGTTTCCGCGGGCAAACGTACTAGCAACGAAACATTTTTCAGTATGTTTAAGTTAATAAGTATCTACTATTACAAAACAAAATACTTACTTTATTGTCATCTCATAACAAAGTGCACAAAAAAGCACATAAAGTATTGACACATTATGGGTATAGAAGGCAACCTTTCAGATAACCTTTTGATTCAAAAATAATTAATTTGTAGCAGTATGGGTAGAAATGCGATTGAATAAATAAATTAATGAACAATAAATATACTCTTTGGTGATACAAAAGGTGACAACCCTAGTTCCGAGTTGCCAACTCCAGAATAGCAACTCTGCCAGATTCCGGACGAAATGTTTTATTAAAGTTTAATTTGACGAAGTGGGTGCAAACAGATGGGACGCGTTAAGTGTTTTTATATTTGTGTTCGGTAACTTTCTGGAGGAAATTAGACGGAGGTTGAGACTCCCACGTATAAGCGACGTTTGAGGAAACTGACATACGAAACTTCTTGCCGTAAGAACTTCACCTTTTAAAGTTTTATGTATGTATATGGCTGGTAAGCCGTGGCGGCCTATTTGCGCAGGGCTCTACGAAAACAAACTAACTTTACTTATACACACGTCGATAACGTTCCTTACTGCTTCTATAGCTAATGATGATTAAATTTTATTTTGAAAACGAAATTAAACTAATTGAGTTCATTAATTTTAATAGAATTAATAAATAACACACTTAGTTAGTTTGGCGGCCTTTTCCGCACCTAGCCTCTTTATTGGGCCATTGTGCGTGAAATAACAAACTTGTTATGTGATCGATGTGTTCCTTTTTTTGTTGATATGAATTACAAAAGCAGCTCTATTGATTTCGGTAAAATTTTTAGGAGTAAACTTTTGAAGAAACAAGAGAAATCGGAGAATTTACTTAAATAATGGTTGTTGAAATGGTGGTTGACGAATTGATAAAATCCACCTTTTTTAAAGTCAGTTAAAAACAAACATAGAGAGATAAACTTTTTAAATTAGATCCAGACAAGACTACTGACTGATACTAGTATTTAGGATAAATAAAAATAAAGAAAGTTAAATTCAATTTCAAAAAAAACATTCTAAAACATTCAATTAGACAAAATTAAAGAATTGCTAGCATATTGGCCAATACCTAAGAGGTCAATTAATTTCCTTTTCAACCAAATCTCGTAACGAATTTCCATGAAATGTAACCGGACTCGAATTAATCCATTATGGAAGGGACCGGTCAAAAATGAAGTCCTCCAAATGATCCTCCAAATCCAACCTTTATCTACTTACACCAACGTTCAACCAAGAGACAGCTCTGATTATTAAAATGTTACCGCAGCATACTTAACCAGTTATTGAAGAGTTAACCCACTGAAGGGTAATATTTTTACAAACTTTATGATTATTTATAACTATTTATTTTTTATTTTTAGAATTTTATGATTATTTATAACTATTATAATAAAAAAACAAACGTGTAAAAAAACGTTTCAAGCTTTTCTATTTTCAAAAATACCGAAGTTTCCATACAAACGTGACCAAACCCTTATTTTCGGATTAAAAACTATCCTACATTTTTTCTCAGTATTATATTTCTTTAAAATCAGTTAACTATTATAGGCGTGAAAGCAAAATAGATAGTCAGGCCAGTTACTTTCGGATTAATAAAATTAGCAGGGACTAGGGATTTAATAAATAAATAAATAAATAAATAAATTAAATATTGGTGGACAATTCACACACAACACCATCTGACCCCAAACTAAGCAAAGCTTGTGTGATGGCGGCCAGATAGCTGATATAATACTTATATAGTTTTAAATACATACTTATTATACATAGAAACACCCAGACACAGTGCAAACATTTGAATTCATCACACAAATATTTGCACTGGGTGGGGATCGAACCCACGACCCTCAGCTTCGCAGGCAGAGCTACTACCAACTAAGCCACGAGGTCAGTCAAAATATAAAATTGTTGTTACTTATAATAAAATTGCACAAATAATAAAATTGTTGTTACTTGAAAAAAAATATTTCAGAATTTCAATACATACTTAGTCAAAAAAAATGGTTGTCTGTAAAGTCGGTTTACTGACAATAGTTGAACGTGACAACGTCTTAAGAAAATACTGATTGTGTTAAGCGCCATCTAGGTAAAACATTCTGAAGCTTTTTGAAAAGCTGTTCAAAGCGCCATCTCTGGGTACATCATTGTACTAGCACAAGTTCTTAACTTCATATCGTCGCTTTTCTAAAACATGGACAGACTCCTTGAACGTAATACACATTTCACTCACTAGATGGTGCGAAAAGTAATAAGGCGAGGTAACGGTGGTAAATATTATCCATTCTATGGCGGTAACGTTACATGACGTCATGTTTTGCGGGCGTGCATTTTAAGACGTTGTCACGTCAAAAATAACGAATAACGTTTGAGACGTTAAAAAATAATTATTGAACTTTACCGTAGCCCGTAGTCGTGCCGTAACTTTTACCGGCACTTCTGTATTTAAGTACGAGTACGTCATCATCATCATCATCATCAGCCGCAAGACGTCCACTGCTGAACATAGGCCTCCCCCCTAGATTTCCACAACGAACGGTCCCGCGCAACCTGCAACCAGCGGTTTCCAGCGACCTTTGTTAGGTCATCTGTCCATCTAGTGGGAGGCCGTCCAACACTGCGTCTTCCGGTTCGTGGTCGCCACTCGAGAACCTTTCTTCCCCATCGGTTGTCAGTTCTGCGAGCGATGTGGCCTGCCCATTGCCACTTCAGCTTGCTTACTCTTTGAGCTATGTCGGCCACTTTAGTTCTTTTGCGAATATCCTCATTACGGATTCTGTCGCGCAAAGAGACTCCGAGCATAGCCCTCTCCATAGCTCGCTGTGTGACTTTGAGCTTTGTTATGAGGGCCACAGTTAAGGACCACGTCTCAGTTCCATAAGCCATCACTGGCAACACGCATTGGTTAAAGACTTTTGTCTTTAGGCATTGGGGTATTTTGGACTCAAAGATGTGCCGAAGTTTCCTGAACGCTGCCCATCCGAGTTGGATTCTTCGCTGGACCTCTTTGTCGAAGTTGGATCTACCTAATCGGATCTTTTGACCCAGGTAGACGTATTCGTCAACAACTTCGAGTGTGGTATTCCCAACATTAACCGGTACAGGTGAGACATGAACATTTGACATGACCTTCGTCTTGTCCATATTCATCCTCAAACCTACCTGCTGGGATACTCTACTGAGGTCCCTGAGCATAGCACCGAGGTCCTCCAGCGACTCCGCCACAATGACTATGTCGTCGGCAAATCGAAGGTGAGTGATGCATTCGCCGTTGATATTGATGCCGTATCCGTTCCAGTCCAGTAGCTTGAAAACATCCTCCAGCGCGGCAGTGAACAGTTTCGGAGATATAACATCTCCCTGTCTCACGCCTTTCTGTAGCTGGATGTGTTTTGTGCACTGGTCCTGTAATCGGACAGACATTGTGGCTTTGCTGTAGATACACTTCAACACTTCGATATAGCGATAGTCGATGCGGCATCGCTGAAGAGACTGAAGCACTGCCCAGGTCTCGATGGAATCGAAGGCTTTCTCATAGTCCACATACGCTATACAAAGTGGCCGATAATACTCCTCGGTTTTCTGTATAATCTGCCGAAGCGTATGGATGTGGTCTATGGTACTATAGCCTTTTCGGAAACCGGCTTGTTCGGGTGGCTGGAAGTCGTCAAACCTGCGTGCGAGACGATTCGTGATTACCCTCGAAAACAACTTATAAACGTGGCTCAGAAGTGAGATGGGTCTGTAGTTCTTCAACAAGGTGACAACAAGGACGAGTACGTACATACATCATTATATTTTCTTTTCACTTCTATCGGCACTCCCACTGTTTATGGTATCAAAGTTTTTCCTTCTCTGAAAACTTCTCATTAGAAATTTAAATCATTGCTGCTAGTCTGAGATGATTTAAATTTCTTATCTCATATTATTTGGTTGTTCAAATCGAATGAAGTCGAGACGAGCCGCCGCGCGCCGGTATAATCTATATCCGAGGTTGTTAATAACTGTTCAGTCCCTTTTTAAATGTAAATGAGGCACTTTCATCATCGCAACCCACTTTCGCTTTGATACGAATGAATTAATTCGCTCGAATAAGGTAAAAAATGTTGTAGTACGTACATTATAGGGAGAGGACGCATCGGAATCGAGAGAGGAGTAATTTCTAGAGATTTAACCGTACCTACATACATATATCTTTTGAATTTCAACATACATCACGTAGAACGTGTACTTGACGGACGATACTAACAGTAAGTTACGGCTGGTCTAATGAGAACGGTCCCTGCCGATCCGGAGATCCCGGGTTCAAACCCCACACGCACCACTGTCTTTTCGAAGTCATGTGCATAATGCCGCTAACTTAAAAAACGGTGAAGGAAAACATCGTGATGAAACCGACATGTACCTAGAATCTTTCGAAGTCATGTGTCATCCACCAACCCGCACTGGGCCAACGTGGTGGATTTTGGCCTTAACTCTCTCCATGCGAGAGAAGGCACCGAGTCCCAGCAGTGGAACATTTAGTGGGTTGTTGATGATGATGATGATGACTAACAGTGTCCACTTCTAAAGGTTTAACTTTTTAGAATTTCAATATAGCTACATATGACCATAGAGACACAGAGGTCTATGATGGACGGTTCTAACAGTGTCTTCTATAGGCTTAACCGAATCTACATATTGTATCTACTGGACTTCGACAGACATTGGACCGTAGACGCACCTCTATATAAAGGACGGTTCTACCAGTGTGAACTTGTACAGGTTGCTGTACTGGATTTTTGCATACGTAGGATTGTAGACGTATATGACAATCGATTTAAACAATAGGTATCCGAGGAAACATTAAAGATACGTGATTTGGTTGCCGCATGGACCAAAACAGGATACTTAATACCTGATATTTGCATGCCGTAAGGTTGATTATGGAGTTCTCAATGTAAACATATTATAAGATCTTATTGTAATTACCCATTTTCGCAAATAAAGAAATTTATTATTATTTATTTATTTATTAAAATACGTTACCGTTAATTTTTGATCTGATATCTATTTGAAGTCGAGATTCGATTCTTTATTCATCTTATATATAAAATTCTCGTGTCACAGTGTTTGTTTCCTTACTCCTCCGAAACGGCTTTACTGATTTTAACCAAATTTTATATGCATATTCTGTAGGTATGAGAATCGGCTACTAGCTATTTTTCATACCCCTAAGTGACAAGGGTTGTTCACTCCAAAAATTTTTTTTTTAATTTTCGGACAAATTTTTTTGTTTTTATATTTTTATAATGTGGCGTTAAAAAATACATACAACCCTAAATTTTTACCCTTTTATCACCAACCCCTATTTTTTAATAGAATTTTAGTAATTTAATCATTTTTCATCCCGCTCGATAACTGATCAATTATCGTCTTTTTGTCATCATGTAATAGTTTGCCATATAATATGCTATTTAAATTATAACATCATGTAATAATTTAAAAGGCAAAACAACGTTTGCGGGGTCAGCTAGTAATAATCTATAATTCATCAAATAATGTGACGTGGACCACCTTCTTAAATAACTGAGTGTCTGAGTATGTACGAGTAAATGATTCGAAAACTCAAGCTGTGGCCTGTGGCTGAAAATAATCTACCCCAGTTCACTTTTGATGTTATGTTCACGCTTGATGTTAAGCGACGATGCGGTCTACGATGGAGCGTGTTCACCTAGAAAAACTCACTCTTGATTTGAAGACACAAAAATTGTAACGATCGGGGAAAACCCACTCAGGCAACGTATTCCACAGCCTAGACTCTATTACAACAAAAGTAAATCAAATCTTTTCGTTCGTGTCTCAGGAAAATCAACCATGAAAATATGTCGCTGTTTCAGCCAGCCTGCATGTCTTTAAACGAAGAATAAACAGGTAAGAGTATCTTCTGGCCAGGTTTTTATTCTTTAGACTTTAACTGCGTCAATAAGTTTAGTTAAAAAGGTGACGCTGATAAAATGATGGATAAAACAGTCGTTTCTCTAGTTACTGTATTTTTCAAAAATAATAACATTTCATATTGAAGATTTCATTATCTGTTTTTATTCCGTCAAACAAAATTTACATCAAAAAGTTTAATATACTAGCAGTGTCTCGGGGCTTTCCCGCGCAGTTCCCATCCCTGTAATTTTCCCGCGATGGAAAGTAGCTTGCGTTATTCCAGAATAGCTATCTGTGTTCCGAATTTCAACCCGATCCGTTCAGCCGTTGCGACGTCATTGAGTATCAAATATTCAAACTCTGACATTTATTTTATTAGTGGGATAACACATCTGTACCTACACAAGTAGATGAGGCCTATTACTTACGTAGACATTTCTTAGTTGAAATGAAAAATTCCTTACCTGTGACGCCGCGTAGATTAATTTTCTCGCATATTTAAGAAATGAAAGGACTCCAGATTATTTGGAAATATTTCGATAACGCGTTCTTTTGTACCTAGCTTTATGTATCTTAAAGATAGCTGAAACGGTGGCGTAACATGAGCCTATTTAATTCTACTAATATGATAACTGTTAAAGAAGATGTTTTGAGGTATATTGTTCAATTACGTCGGAATGACTTAACGACTACGCTATTATTAATCATAGTATATTTATCGTTATTATATGGTGGATATAATTCTCGATATTTCAATACAATTTCAAGCACCATCAGTGCCGGTGTTTTCACTGCGCTCGTCGCCCAGAGATATGCGATGTTTTATCTCTATGTCCTGTAATATTACTGGAAACATATCCCTTCAAACGCGCACACAGTAATGTTTGCACATTCCTACTTGGCGGTAGAAACACTGGCAAAGGTGTGGTACTTCCCCAGATGGACTCTGCAAAGAGCCCTACCATCTACCACTACTCAAAAAACTAGAAAAGTGAGCAGACATTATAGCCTAAGGTGCATGATAGGTGGTTGCCTAGAAGAGATTGCTCTCAGCAATAAGGCCGCCATTTGTGGCGCTAGTTTATAAGTGTGTCTCTGTAATATTTTAAGTTTTTGTGTTACAATAAAGTGTTTTAATTGTGTCACGGTTGTGAACATAAAAGTATTGAGTAGGGGTTAGGGACAGGTGAAATAATATAAAGTTAATAAATACAAGTATATTTAAGAAAAAAAATGAGACTAAATGGGATGGAAGAAAAGGTAAAGTAAAAAATTAAGAAACGAGTGTAAAAAAAAAAAGAACTGAGAGGGTCAAGTGGCTGAGAGGGTTCAGTGGCTTGCAGCAGGGAATGGATCGCGGGTTCAGCAGTCCGCAGCAGGTTCAGTAGTCCGCAGCAGGTTCAACAGCGTACAGCAGGATCAGTAGACCGCAGTCATAGCAGGATCATGATATTATGACATGAAGTAAATAAATCAAATTTTAAAAAACTAAGTTTTTACAGGTTTAAAGTGAAATAAATACATAAAGAATACTACTATTATAACGAGAAAAATATGCTATATCGTGAGGACACGATTGAAAAGATATTAGTTGTATGAAAATTTGGTATGTAAGTATCCACATAGTCTCCTAATGAATAAGTGGTGATTTTGAGATGAAATAGGAAGAATGTACGCTTACATATGGTAAGGCTTATTTATTTCCCTTAAAAAATAGTAATCCTTAGAAAATTCATGTAAAAATCTTTAGTTTTTTAATAGATTCACCACATTCTACGCCTAATATGTATTACACTAAAACAGTTCTCAAATTCAGGCAGACCTCGAGGAAAACAAGTCTCACTTGAACGCAATCCAAAGAGGTTTTGCCCAGAAAATCTGTAAGTCGTACCGTACTGTTTCCTTAAAGTCAGCACTCGTCCTTTCTGGACTGCTTCCCCTGGATCTGAGGATACAGGAAGCGGCAAATTTGTACAGAGTGAAAAAGAACTTCTCCCAAGATTACCTCCCACCAGAAGTGGAACTCGAACGGAACGTCAACTACTTGGACCAACCCCATCCATCCACACAGGCATCTGTAGAGTACGAGCTTCTGGAAGACACCTCCAATCTACCAGAAGGGCCTCAGATTTATACTGATGGCAGTAAGATTGATGGTAAAGTTGGAGCTGCTCTCACATGGTGGGAAAAAGGAAGAGAAATCAAGAACTCGACCTTCAAGCTTCACTCCGAATGCAAAGTCTTTCAATCGGAACTTTATGCTCTTTGTCGGGCAACTCAAATGGTGTTAACAAGCAAGGACCCAGAAGTCAATGTCCTGAGTGACTCCCGATCTTCACTCGAACTGCTAAGTAACCCTAAAACGAGTCACCCCTTGGCAAAGTGTATAAAGGAAAACATTGGACAGATACGTGCAGAAGGGAGATCTCTTCGTTTTTTCTGGGTAAGAGCGCATGTGGGTACCGTCGGCAACGAAAGAGCAGATGAACTAGCGAAGTCGGCGGCGGTCATGAAATCACCCAGAGACTACGAGGGGATCCCCTTGTCCTACGTCAAACGAAAAATACGCGAAGAATCGGTCAAGAAATGGCAGGACCGATATGAGACCTCGGAAACCGGAAAAGTCACTCAGATGTTCTTGCCCGATGTAGCAAACGCATATCGGTTGACGAGAACCACGAAACTGACTCCTTTCCAGGTACAAGCGTTGACGGGACATGGAGGAATAGCTGAATATCTGTACAGATTTAAGCTCAAGAGCAGTCCTGCATGCAAGTGTGACCCTGACCAACCCGAAACGGTCTGGCATGTGCTGGTCGATCGTCCCAGATTCATGGCCGCAAGACATGAGCTCGAATCTATGATCGACGGGAGGCTGGTTGTTTCGGATCTCCAAAATATCTTAGCAGATCCAGATAACAGACCACGGCTCCTGTCCTTCATGGAAAGCTCATTCCGCATAGCGACCAATAGGAATTCATCATCATCAACAGCCCACTAAACGTTCCCACTGCTGGGACTCGGGGCCTTCTCTCGCAATGAGAGAGTTAAGGCCATAATCCAACACGCTGGCCCAGTGCGGGTTGGCGGATGACACATGACTTCGAAAGATTCTAGGTACATGTCGGTTTCCTCACGATGTTTTCCTTCACCGTTGTAAGTTAGCGGCATTACGCACATGACTACGAAAAGACAGTGGTGCGTGTGGGGTTTGAACCCGGGGTCTCCGGATCGGCAGCCGCCGTTCTCCCGACTAGACCACCGTAACTTATATTAATTAATAGGAATTCCACACTCTCAAATACACGCCCCCCTTCACCACCACATTCTACACGCCCCCCTTCGCCACCACATTCTACCGCGCTGTCCGTGGAAGCCGCGCGGAATGCAGTCCCCGCCCAAGATAACCCCTCAAAAAGCATCTCCGTCCAACAACTACTGGAGAATGCAGACCGAGGAGAGGCAGGGATTCGTATCCGCGGAGTGGCTCTCTTCATGGACAGCAACAAAGAAAGATTTGGAGTAAGCTTTTGCTTCGCCTGGGAACGGAAACGCGCCCGTTTGTCACCTGGATTGTCGTGCCTGCTCAATGGGAGTACCGCTAAAGTCACAATGAAGCGGAAAACCTACGACGCTATGCCGGTGTGTGAGGTAGACGGCCACCGATTTCGGTTGGTGCGATCGAAAAACAAAACGATTGCACTAATAGAGTACTCGGAAGGTCGGACGCCTTTCACACAGGCAAGTGCGCTGCTCGCACATCTGAGCAGAAATGCGGGTAACACACCCCGGGTGATAAGCGTGGATGCGATGGCGATTGAATACTCAAGAGCGAGGGTCGCAGACCGGCTGGGTTGCATTGAGGCCTCTAAACATCACGAGGTTGTCGTATACGAAGATAGAGGAGAAAATCTGAGCTTCCTCAGAGTCCCTTCGCACGACCTAACTAATGCAACTGACAGCTGGGGACATCCTGTTCCAAGTTCGACCGCCCAAACCGGCTCCGAAAGAGCACAGCAGAGGGCGGCGGCGGAAAAAGCTGCAGCCAATCAAAGCAGCAGCCGAGGAACCAACACGACTTTCGTGGCGGCCTTTAACGCAGCAGCAAGGAGCGTACTCCGAATCTCATCCCCTTCATCATCATCAAACCCCTTGACGTCAAAGACCCTCAAAGCAGCTTCACAGCAACTAATTAGCCGAACCAGAGCCGACATGGGACTGGTGGAACCGCCCCGTTATGTCACGGCCTCGGAGCCGCGGAGTCATGCACGTAATGCCTTTATCGAATTCACAGCCACACTGAGGGCGACAAGACAAGTCAACCTCAAGACCTGCGAAAACATCATGCAGTTCTATAGGCTGGGAAGTGAAAGCCTATTAAAGGCGAAACTCGAGGAGGCCGAAGCAGCCATTTACAACAATGTTACTTCCCGGGTCATCAAGGGAACCATGACAGGACAGTATATGGCAGCCTACAGTGCAGAAAATGGCTTCGTGACACTGAACGAGAACGAGACAGAGCGCGCGGGAATGCCTGTATATGCGACACCACCAAACGATCCTATTGTAGTTACCGCCCGATGCACCAAAATTATGTTGGACGACAAGATCCTAGAGATGGCCAAAATTATCGAAGGGAACTCAAGTGTCACAGCGGCTTGGGAAAATTGGGAGGTACCAAGAATACAATGGGTCAATGGTGTTCCGGGATGTGGAAAGACAACATGGGTTATTAGACACTTCGACGTGAACAAGGACGCTATCATCACCACAACAACTGAGGCAGCAAAAGATCTAAGAGAAAAGCTATCGCACCGCATTGGAAACCTGGTCAAAACCAGGGTGCGGACTATGGCTTCTGCTCTCGTAAATGGATTCAGAAAAGAGAATTTCAGTCGCCTCATGGTGGATGAAGCTCTCATGAACCATTTCGGAGCCATTGTAATGGTCTCACGCCTGTCTGGTGCTGGCGAAATTGTCCTCATCGGAGATGTCAATCAACTGCCTTATATCGATAGGGAAAATCTCTTCGAAATGAGGTATCACCGCCCGAACCTGGTAACAAAGATCAGCCAGGAGTTGCTCTGCACACATCGAAACCCAATGGACGTCGCATATGCGCTGAGGGAAATATACTCGGGTATGTATTCCTCGGCGCCTCGCATAAAGTCCCTAGAGCAGAGAAGGTATAAGGGAGCGCAAATACCCAACACCCAACCAAACACCCTCTTTTTAGTTCACACTCAAGAGGAGAAGGAGACCCTGACAAACCAGGGTTATGGTTCAGGCACCGGGTCACGCATCCTTACCATCCATGAAGCTCAGGGACTAACATACGAGTCGGTAATCGCAATAAAAACTAAGGCAAACACGAAGCTGCACGAGAGTGTGCCTCATGCGGTCGTCGCAATCTCACGGCACACGGGGACCTTCATATATTACGCTGACGACACCGACGACGCCATCGGTCGGTTCGTGCGGCGAGCGTTGTCTGCAACACCGAAGACCATCCGAGAGTTCAATTTGCAGATGGCCATCAAGGATAGAAATGCAGTCGTGGTGGAGGCGCTGAGCCGGGAGGAGGCGACTTAGAAAATAAAATAGTCCTAGAATTAGCAAGAAAATGTTCCCTACTCTCCCCTATTTCCTTTTCTTCTCCAATCCAAGATTAATGTAACAAAAAGAAAACGATTGACAAAGGTCACGGACCCCGGAGTCTGTGGAGCTGTAAAATTTAAATAAATAAAAAAAAAAAAAAAAAAAAAAGTTCTCAAATTTTTACCTCAAAGTCAAAGACGGAAAGTTTTTCTAAGTTTGTTTGCAGTTTTTCTTTGAGTTGCCAAGTACCAGCTAAAATTATCCAAGTCGGGTACAAATAGCAGCAGAATCGGAATGATCTTTATTTCTCGCTATCTTTGTTCGATTCCAATTAAATTGAAACGTGAGAAAGAGCTGCGACTAGAAAAATAAAGAACTTAATTTTTTATTTTCAGCGAGGTTGCTTAGAGAAAGAAAATATTAGTGGACAATATTGGTGGACAATTTACACACAACACCATTTGACCCCAAACTAAGCAAAGCTTGTACGATGGCGGCCACAGATAGCTGATATAATGCTTAATATAGTTTTAAATACATACTTATTATACATAGGTTATACTACATATATTATTATACATGTCTGGGTGTTTAGACACAGTGCAAACATTTGAATTCATCGCACAAATATTTGCACTGGGTGAGAATCGAACCCACGATCCTCGGCTTCGCAGGCAGAGCTACTACCCACTAAGCTACGAGGCCAGTCGATCTATCATACTAGCTGAACCCTATACACGTTGCTTCGACACCTATCGAAAATTGGCCGTACCAAGTCAGAGATTTAGAACCAATTAGGTTATAATGATATAACCTCAAAAGATAGACACATGCTATCACGGACTTCGGCGCACGTCAGCGCGGTCAACGAAATCTCTGAAAAAGGAATTTGTTTTTATGCTTTTGTCATATTTTTAATTCATGCTCCGCTCCTATTGACAGTAGCGTAATGTTATATAGCCTATTATAGCCTTCTTCGATAAATGTACAATCCAACAGAAAAACAATAATTCAAATCGGACCAGCAGTTCCCGAGATCCTAGCGTTCAAACAAACAGACTCTTCATCTTTATAACATTAGTATATATATAGATATAGATACGTAGGTACCATTGGTTTAATTTTAAACTGAAAGTTAGGGGTCGAGGTAGCGGAAGAACGCACGCACAATCCCGAAACCGCAACCCCACCGGTGCTTTGAGTGATCTCCCCAGGGTTTGTAGTGGGTAGCCCGTCAGTAACGCCCGTCACTTCGATGATGAAGAGTTCCACATAACCACTGGCTCCCACGAGACCGGTGGTATATGTAATGCATTTTCCCTGGCCAAAAAAGGTAACATGTAACAAAATGTTCCCGTTGTTAGGATTCGGGGCTCACACAAGAAGATAGTCAAGATCATAATCCATCACGCTGACCAAGTACTGACTGGTAGTTGACACACACCTTTCTTAGAAGATGTCAGTAACATCACGATGTTTTCCTTCACGGCAAAAGCTAGGCAGGATGAGAAATGTATGAATTTGCATTTGAAAAAATCTTATGTACCGTGTCAAGCCAAATTCAAGCTCAGTTTTTTACTGTATGTATGTTTTTTTTTAACTTTTATAGGTTTACACTTGACCCCCATCTCGCCTCATGTTATGTATGTAAGTATATTTCGTGTGCAAGATACAATTCGTACGTTTTTTAAGATTCAACTTTGATTTAACAAAGCAACTGAGAAAATTTTCAAGACTTACCTGACTGGAACGTTGAACAAATATACCTAAAATAATGTTCATTTCACAATCTAGGTTGTACTTGAGCATGTTTACTCAGGTTGGCTTAATTCCCAGAAATAATGTGAAGTATTCCAGGAGCCGCGTTATAATCCGTAAACTTTTGAATAAAGAACGGGAACAGCCGTCCGCTGGCATGGAGCGCCATTCATCTCAAGATCTTTCGAAAGAATCCCCGAAACCGCGCCCAATGAAATATTCAAAGGTAAGAGACGGCCCGGCCAACTTTCTGCCATAGCATCCCGGACGCAGCAGTATAAATAGACACCGCGAATCAACCTCTTTCATTGTCAAAAAAATGTCCATTGCAATTCGTTTTTCTACTTGCCCGTTGCAATTCACTTTTCCACTTGTCCGCTACGATTCGTTTTTTCACTTGTCCATTGCGATTAGTTTTTCCACTTGTCCGTTCCCATTCGTTTTCCACTTGGCCGTTAAAGTGTCACTTTTACTACATAATTTCTTTTACGCATGTGTACCGCAAATTATGATTTAGATAAGCTAGATACATTTCAATGTGTGCATTTTTTATTTAAACTTCATTCATTAATTTTAATTTCATAAGAAAACTAATACAATGCGGCACCAAAAAATACGTATAAGTACCTAGTCTACTCTAAATTTCTACGAGTACATTTACAAAGTAACATTAACCGCCGCTGCCGCCTCTCACCACGCGATTTATTGTTTCCCTCCACCACGCGACGGTAACGCTATTTCGTGCTAGAATATGTCCCAATACCTCTATAATTTAGAAATTTGACTTCAAACTTGTTCGGAATAGAATGACGTAACAATGTATTTTGCTAACTTGTAGAAACGGGTATTTATGGTCTATGGCCGGGCGCGGCCAACGTTTTAGATCTACCGACATCTTCGTTTTTAAGTTGAGTACATCGCTCGGACGGCTCCGACACAGTTGTGATTGTGCATTGAGAACTAGTCGACTGCGCGGGCGCATGTCTTATTGTCCCTTTGTTTCAACTATCAGTCCGGGACTGTTGAATTGTCGAGTCGGTACTCGAAAGCGCGGTCGCGGGAATAATTGTCGCATACTCAAGTGCACCGGGTGCAAGTGTTTGCTAGAGGTCCGGGACCCTTCGCGAGGATCGCGTGTTTTTGTGGTGCCTTCGTTTCTCAGCGCGGTCGCGAGAACGAAGGTTGTGTGAACTATATAACGCCGGGCGTTAACCCTTTTGTTTGTGGGATAAAAGTTATCCGCGCGGACGCGAGATATTGGTTACTGGATTGCGGTGCTCAATTGTTCGGAAGGAGGCCGACTCGGACGAGAATCTGACACGTATCGTACCCATCTATTTATATATATTATAATATTAGATACACGGGGAACCTGGGGTAGATTCTAGGGAAGTCTAGGTTTTACACACCCTATCCAGAAGGACTGGTTAGCCAAGGTACCGTGTACTAGTTATTTATAGGTTTAGTGTTAAAACGTTCCCAGTCGTAAACTGGGTGGTAGCAGAGACCTAGATTTAAGTTAGGTTTATCTAGGGTAACCACTACCGTTCAGATCGCGGCGGATTCCCATGCTGAACGGCAGTTTATCCAAAACATTTTGGTAGCAAGTAGCGTAGTTAATCTACAAGGCGTTTCGCGTGACTTTGCTTGTAGGGTTTGTTATTAATGGATATTTTGTGTTTCTAACAAAGGATTTGTTGAAAATCTGGAAAAATATATTGTTTCGTCATTTTGTCATCTTGCATTATTTGTTGGGAAAATATCCGGCCATTTTGTGAAAGCTGTTGTTCTATCATTGGTCGGAACTAACCATAGACTCGGAAAGTCTATCTAAGGTTCTTTTTACACTTGCAAACGAAGCAATTTGGCGAGGGCTTTTTTATCTGCATAAGAGAATATTTATTTGCCAAACGACATAGGGAATATTGTTTTGGACTTTCATATACATATAAATTAATATTGTTTTTTTGTATACAACTTTGATTGTGTGTATTTTTATTTGCATTTTCTTTTGTATGGTTTTAAAAATTGGTGCGGTCGCCAACCTTTGTTGTTTTGTGATTTAGGGGTAACTTGGTAGTTTAGCTCCGCGTCATGGCTCCGCCCGCGAAGGCACGGTCTGTGTTACAATCGCAGATGCGATGGTTCGCATCTGCGGCAGCGCTCCTTGAGCGGCCCAACAAAGAGAATGCCATCCTGCTCCGGGCCCAGGACGTGCGGGAACGCGTCGGCATGGCGGAGGAAGCGCTGGCAGAGCTCCTTAGTCAGGGGGCCTGCGACAAGGATGCGGAGGAAGACATGGAGCAGATCTTCCAGCTCGCGGACGACATCGCGGAGCGGGCGGAAGTCATCCGCAAGGCAGCCAAGGCGCCAGCGGCTGGCGCTCAGCCAGCAATGGCCATGGGACCGGGGGTGGTCAGCCGGCTGCCCACCCTCGAGCTTCCCAGTTTCGGAGGTAGGTCCGAGGAGTGGACGGCCTTCCGAAATATGTTTGGATCCTTGGTGGAGAACAGGGCGGATCTCACCAAGGGTCAAAAACTGGCTTACCTGCTCGCGTCGGTGCGGGATGAGGCGCGGTCGCTCATCCAGCATCTCCCGGTCGAGGACGACCAGTACGACACAGCAGTGGAACTGCTGGAGGCGCGGTACCAGAACCCTCGACTACTGGCGGATGCCCACGTCAGGAGCTTGCTGACGTTGAGGAAGGTCACCTCCCGGTCACAGATCAGGAAGGAAATCCTGACGCCGGTGAGGGTGGCCATCAACGCCCTCAGACTCCTAGGGCTGCCGGTGGAGGAGTGGGGGTTCCTCCTGGTCCACGTCATACTGGACCGCATCCCGGCGGACGCGAGGTCGCGGTTTGACCGCGAGCAGCTGGACAGGGCCGGAAAGGGGAAGACGGCCTTCCCAACTTTGGGGGACCTGCTCCAGTTCCTGGAGTGGGAGGCCAGACTGGCAGAGTCCTCCGACCCGGGAGCAGGGTCTTCCGGGGTTCCCCCGCGCACGGGTGCGCAGCAACCTCCGGGAGGTTCCAGGGGGACACGGGGCCACGGAAGGGTGACCGCGGCCGTGACCAGCACCCCAGGGGGGTGCCCCTCATGTGGCCAGGCACATGAGCTGCGGTGGTGTGGGGCCTTCGCCAACCTCCCGGTGCTGGAGCGCCGGCAGCTGGCGAAGAGGCTCCAACTCTGCTACGGCTGCCTCGGGCAGCATAACTACCGCGACTGTTCCGAGCAGCAGCCGTGCCCCAGGTGTGGTGGACCACACCTGGAGGCCCTGTGCCGCTTCTCTGGGGATGCAGAGGGCACGGGCGGGGGCGCGCCGTCCAGAGGACCTGGACACGCACAGGGCGCAGGGCGCCCTCAGCGAAGCACGCCCCCTCCAAGGGGCAGGGGCCCCACGGGCGGGGGCGCGCGTCCACGGACTCCGCAGTCTCCGGGAGGCTACGGACATCCCGTGTACGACGCACCCCGCGCTCAACCCATGAACCCGGCAGGGATCCGGGTGGATAGTCCGGTCCACGCGCCGGCCGGTAGGGCTACCGGCCCGCCCCAGGCATATGTGGCTACGCGTGGGCCCCCGAGGACCCGGGCCTGTTGGCGGGACGGGCGCCCTATAAGCCCGCACATTCTGGACCGGCTGCCCTTCTCCTACCCCCCATCGCCGCCTCCGGTAGAGCAGCACAAGGAGAGGCCGGTGAGCTTCTCGCCGCCGATACACGAGTATCCGCGGCTGGAGTATCACCCGCCTCCCTTCCGGTATGGACACCCGTCTGCGCCATACGCACCACCACGGTCGGTGGTCTATTGCGCGAGACCGCCCTACTGGCCAGGCCCGCCTAGTCCGCCGGTGTCGGACGGCGCCGGCCAGTGTTGACTAGCCGGTGCGCAGTCACACAAGGAGCCAGGGACTGTGCTCCTCCCCACCGCGTGGGTCCGCGTGTGGGGTCCTAAAGGGGACCACGTACGGGTACGTGCTCTCCTGGATACAGGCGCCCAGGGTTGTCTGCTCACCACTCGAGTGGCGACACGCCTGGGCCTGCGATATAAAGCTAAGGCTTCCCCCATCCGTGGGGTAGGGGGTGTGGAAGTGAGATGTCTCGCGGGCGAGACATCCTTCGCCTTTTCAGGTGCGGAACCGTCCTCCTGGAGGATCCAGGTTCAGGCTACGGTCATAGACACGGTAGTTGGATGCAGTCCCTCCGTGTTCTTACCGCCAGGGTTGGCGTCTCTCGCAAAGGGCTTGCGCTTGGCAGACCCCCGGTTCTACGAGCCAGCACCAGTGGACCTGCTGCTGGGCTGCGATGTCCTGGGGCTGCTATGGTCTGGACCAACCAAGGCTATTGCCCACACTTCGTTGTCGGCAATTCCTACCCTTCTTGGCCATTGCATAATGGGTCCTGTGGTGGAGAGGGAGCTCTCCCAGGACAACCTGCTCTACGCTTCAGCCTCCATCGCGCGGGTGATACAGAGGTTTTGGGAAGTGGAAGAGCCTCCCATGGTGTCCAGGTTGGACCCGGCCCATGTGGAATGCGAGTCCTTCTACGAGACTCATACGGTGAGGACACCGTCGGGTAGATTTCAGACCAGACTGCCATTCGTGGACTGCCCGCCGGAGCTGGGCCAGTCCCGACAGTTGGCCGAGAAGCGTCTGCTGTCTATGGAAAGACGTATGCAGCGCGATCCCGTACTTAGGGGGAAGTACGTGGATTTCATGCGAGAGTACGAGGAGTTAGGACACATGTCTCTCGCTCGCGTCGATTGGACATCGACATGTCATTACTTCTTGCCACATCACGCCGTGTTGAAGGCTTCAAACGGCAAGCTGAGGACGGTGTTCGACGGATCAGCGCCTACCTCCACAGGAGTGTCGCTGAATCAGTGTCTCCATGCAGGGCCAAAGCTGCATCGGGACATCATCGACATCATCCTGAACTTCAGGAGACATCAGGTGGTGTTTGGAGCGGACATCCGGATGATGTTCCGCCAGACCTTGATACACCCTGATGACCGAAGGTTTCAGCTCATACTTTGGCGGGAGGACCCGACCAAACCAATGAGGGTGTACGAGCTGAATACCAATACGTACGGGCTGAAGTTTAGCCCCTACATAGCAATCCGCACGCTATTGGAATTGGCGGAGCGTGAGCGACACAGGTTCCCGCGCGCGGCGGCCGTGCTCACACGGGACCTGTATGTTGACGACGTCTGCACAGGAGCAGCGTCCATTGAAGAAGCGGTTCGCTTGAGGGACGAGCTCATTGGCATACTCGCCGCGGGCGGCTATGAGTTGCGCAAGTGGCTGTCCAACGAACCCAGGCTTCTGGCAGGGATTCCAGAAGACCACCAGCAGAACCCTCAGCTGTTTGAAGATGCTGAGGATCCCAACATGGTAGCGGTATTGGGTATGCGATACCAGCCCGCTACGGATGTATTTACGTTCCGGGTGGACTTGGAGGCCCCTAAGGCGTGGACCAAGCGAACGGTCCTCTCCACTCTGGCACGGATGTTCGATCCCAATGGTTGGATCTGCCCCGTCCTCTTCTCCGCCAAATGTCTCCTTCAGAGACTTTGGACGTTGGGTGTCTCGTGGGACGAGCCCCTTGTAGGAGAACCCTTGGACGAGTGGCTGCGGCTGATATCCACCATGGGGGATCTGAACCAGGTGGCTCTGCCAAGAAAGATACTACCGCCGGGCAGGTACCAGGCCAGCTTGCACGGTTTCTGCGACGCGTCAGAGCGAGGATACGCTGCGTCGGTTTACCTGCGGACAGTGGACTCTAGAGGACGGCCTCAAGTCACACTGCTGCTGGCCAAGAGCAAGGTTGCTCCCATTCGGACGAGGCTCACGATTCCGAAGCTTGAGCTATGTGGAGCTCACTTGTTATCCCGACTGATCAGTCACGTGTCCACCGAATTGGGGCCCAATGTGGACATCAGGAACGTCCATGCCTGGACTGACAGTCAGGTGGTCCTAGCTTGGCTACGCGCGGCACCGCACAAGCTAGAAACTTTTGTGGGAAACAGGGTTTCCCAAATACAGGAAATCGGGACGCCGATCCTGTGGCGTCATGTACCAGGGGTGATGAATCCCGCGGATTGCGCGTCCAGGGGATGTACAGCACCGGAGCTGATACACCACTCTCTCTAGTGGGGACCGGAATGGCTGGCCGGACCGGAGCAGTCCTGGCCTAGCAGCCCACCGAGTGCCTCCACGCAGGAGCTGCCTGGACTCAGAGTCCACGTTGTGACGGAGGAACCGTCAGTTACCATGGATTGGCTGGTAACCAAATACAGCAGTCTGGATAAACTGCTGGGCGTCACGAGCTGGGTCAGACGCTTCATACATAATTGTCGGCACCCACGGGAGAAGGTAGTCTCCCTAGTGGTCACTGCTGGCGAGCGTCGGGACGCAATGCTGTACCTGATTGGCAGGTTACAGGAGGAACGCTTCGCGTCAGAGCTTCGGAAGCTCCGGGACGGCGCTAAGCTCAAGGGTGCTGTTTCGCGCCTGAATCCATTCATAGACCAGGGTGGTCTCATCCGCGTAGGAGGTCGGCTCAGGAATGCTGACCTGCCCTTCGGGCGTCGCCATCCACTCCTCCTACCTAAGGGAGGTCCCTTGGTGGAGCTAGTGGTGGCTCACAGGCATAAGATCAATTCCCATGCGGGTTATACGGCGATGCTCGCCTTACTCCAGCGGGATTTCTGGATTTTGTCGGCGCGACGCGTGGTGCGTCACGTCTTGTTTAAGTGCGTGCCCTGCTATAGGTTGCGGGCCCCCACTATGCAACCCCAAATGGGAGATCTGCCGGCTGACCGGGTTCAGCCGTCTAGGCCCTTTGCCGGAGTCGGCACGGATTTTGCCGGCCCTTTCGCTGTCAAATCCTCCACGCTAAGGAGTGCGAAGGTCACAAAGGCGTACCTTTGTGTGTTTATTTGTTTGGCCACAAAAGCCGTCCACCTGGAGGTGGTATCCGCACTGACGACGGAGGCGTTTGTGGCGGCCTTGGATCGGTTTGTGGCCCGTCGGGGGGTCCCGTCATTAATCCGGTCCGATAATGGTACCAACTATAAGGGTACGGATAGGTATCTTAAAGAGGTCGGGGACTTCTTATCTGCCCAAACAGGTTTGTTGGGCCATACACTCGCGCAGCGAGGTATAGAGTGGCGCTTTGGAGTGCCTGCTTGCCCTCATTGGGGTGGGATCTTTGAGGCCGCAGTGAAGTCGGCCAAGACCCACCTTCGACGCGTCGTTGGGGAGACCGTGTTGACCTTTGAGGAGCTGGCCACGGTCTTTTGTCGAGTAGAGGCGGTCCTCAACTCTCGTCCGCTCTGTCCGGTGTCTTTAGACCCTAACGACCTGGAGGTCTTGACTCCTGGTCATTTTTTGGTCGGGCAACCGCTTACGGCTCTGCCCGAATATCCTTGGAAGGATGAGCGCGCTCACCGGTTATCGCGCTTCCAGTTGCTGCAGCAGATGAGTCAGGACTTTTGGCGCCGGTGGTCGGTCGAGTACCTGCATCTGTTGCAACAAAGAGTCAAATGGACAGACCGGACAGATCCGCCAAGGGAAGGCGATTTGGTTTTGTTAAAGGAGGGCAATATGCCTCCGTTATATTGGCGGCGGGGCCGTATTTTGAAGTTGATTACAGGCGCGGACGGAACACCGCGCATCGCTGAGGTTTTAGTTGACGGATCTCGACTAAAACGAGCCCTTGCCACCTTGTCTCGATTGCCGGTGCATTGAACTAGTGAAGTGACGGATTCACTTCAGAGCGGGGGGTTGTTCGGAATAGAATGACGTAACAATGTATTTTGCTAACTTGTAGAAACGGGTATTTATGGTCTATGGCCGGGCGCGGCCAACGTTTTAGATCTACCGACATCTTCGTTTTTAAGTTGAGTACATCGCTCGGACGGCTCCGACACAGTTGTGATTGTGCATTGAGAACTAGTCGACTGCGCGGGCGCATGTCTTATTGTCCCTTTGTTTCAACTATCAGTCCGGGACTGTTGAATTGTCGAGTCGGTACTCGAAAGCGCGGTCGCGGGAATAATTGTCGCATACTCAAGTGCACCGGGTGCAAGTGTTTGCTAGAGGTCCGGGACCCTTCGCGAGGATCGCGTGTTTTTGTGGTGCCTTCGTTTCTCAGCGCGGTCGCGAGAACGAAGGTTGTGTGAACTATATAACGCCGGGCGTTAACCCTTTTGTTTGTGGGATAAAAGTTATCCGCGCGGACGCGAGATATTGGTTACTGGATTGCGGTGCTCAATTGTTCGGAAGGAGGCCGACTCGGACGAGAATCTGACACGTATCGTACCCATCTATTTATATATATTATAATATTAGATACACGGGGAACCTGGGGTAGATTCTAGGGAAGTCTAGGTTTTACACACCCTATCCAGAAGGACTGGTTAGCCAAGGTACCGTGTACTAGTTATTTATAGGTTTAGTGTTAAAACGTTCCCAGTCGTAAACTGGGTGGTAGCAGAGACCTAGATTTAAGTTAGGTTTATCTAGGGTAACCACTACCGTTCAGATCGCGGCGGATTCCCATGCTGAACGGCAGTTTATCCAAAACAAAACTAAAAAAACAAACGAGGTAAAGAGACTGCCAAATAATTAAACCAAGACAAAAAAGGGTTCTCTTTTCATATGATAAGCATAAATTAATTTTCGTGTTATTATCAGTCATGAATATCAGCAATGAATTAAACACAAAATTGTTTTCTGATTTTATTATTTATGAAATAGTACACAATACTCAATGGCTTAAATTATAGATTTAATAAATTTGCAGTGTCTATCTTTACCTATGCAGTTCTAACCGTATTGGCAAAATCTCCCAACTCGACGAAACACCTGCTTGCTTATGTATTTTGTCTGAGACCTTTTAAATTAGAAGTTTTCGCAGAGAATGTATAATGTGGTGTTTTACATGCGAACGTGCTAGTATGTAATTTGGGAACACATTTATTTTAAAAGTTTTCATTAATTTTGCTCCTTTTTTGTCTAGAAACGTGTCTATCTGTAGAGGAATCTGGGCTTTGTTGATCCTACTAATACATAATTATATTTTGTTGAAGTTTGGGTGTTACTGATGCCTCAATAGATTAGATTGAAACTTAGAAAGAAGAGAGATTGTCATCTGCAACTACACTTAAGCTGTACTGTATTGTTCTGATTGGCACTGAAGATATTCCCGAATTTCAAAAACCGCACCGATTTCGATAAAATGTATATGTGACTATTTCTGAACTATGATCTATCAAAAAAATAGCCATCAGAATCGATTCCCAACTGGCGGAGCTGTCGCGTGACATACATACAAAACATACAACCGAAATGAGAACCTCCTCCCATTTTAAAGTCGATTAAAAATACCTATATCGAATTTGTGTAATTTTTCTATTTAATTTTTTTTTTTTTGGAACGTAACACACTTTACGCTCAAAATGTACTTTATTTAGATCGTAAGTACTATTTAAATGTAATTATCACCTCAAATTGCGTCGTATTAACGTAAATCCACTCGAATATCTAGCAATTAGTCTGTTTGATAAATTAGTCACAATTGAATACCAACTCTATAATTGGAATACGTTAATTATCATACAGCGAATTAATTTTAGCATATCTTAATTAACATGTAATATTCCTACCTCATTAAATCTATACAACTATTGTACAGCTTGAAGAGTTTGTTTTTGTTTCAACGTGCTAATCTCAGAAACTACTGGACTGATTAAAAAAAAATATCGTTGGGTATTTACGTGGTCCCTGAATGCTATACCTAGACTACGGGCGAAACTGGGGCAGACCGCTAGTGACAGTCGGTCGGTATATGTTTGTCGATCTTTGTCCGTAATCTCACAATTTTAACCGACTTCAAACACGAGGAATATTTTTTTAGGTTACGGAATTGTTGTGGTAAGAGTATTCAGATTGAAGTCTATAAATGAGATTGATAGTGTTAAGTTTCGAACAAATGTTGCAATTGTATCACTACATAGTATAAATCACTATCACTACATAGTATAAAACAAAGTCACTTCCCGCGTCTCTCTGTCCCTATGTATGATTAGATCTTTAAAATTAACAAACAGATTTTGATGCGGGTCTTTTTAATAGATATAATGATTCAAGAGAAAGGTTTAGATGTAGAATACGTGCATAGTAGGTACAGTAGAGAGCCACTGGTAATTTTAAAAATTACTAAAACGATGTCATAAATAAACACAACTTTTGCGCTTATATTGCAAACGCTGGCTGAACTCAGCTGAGATAGATCAAAATATATTGTACACATTAAAAAGGTCTACAAAGAGCTCATAATGATAATATATTTATATGTAATGTATGTCTATCTCTTCGGGACAACCGATAATAACCAATTTAAATATTTAGTGTCAGCATTGCACCCGTACGAAATCGGGCCGGGTCGTTAGTCTGCTATGATGATGACATTCATTCCAAGTTAAGGTGCGTCCCCCCGCAAAACGAGTTTTTGTCCAGTTTTAAGAGCTATCTACTCATAAGCCAAAACAAATATCAACTGGTAAAAATTGCATTAAATTTTTACAACTTCTTGGCTTCAAAATGGTAGTTTTATTTTTTTGTTAATTAACTTATTATTTTAAATAATCACCTCACAACGAAACCATGAAAAAATTAAATAATTGTAGTTATCATGCATCTCCTCGAAAATCGTCCATTATTTTGATTTTGTATTTACACCAACGGATAGACAATTCCATTACGAACATTTTGGTAGTTTTATTTTTTTCAAAAGACCAAAATCTGATTTTATAAAGAGTTTATTCTAAAATTTGAGCGTAAAACAGCGACAAATCCTACTGGTTCTCTCTTGCTCTTTCTTGCGGTGTGCAATAAGGTAAGAAATACTCAAGGTCATTTGCTCGGGGTACGCCCTTAATGTGATGGCAGTTATCTCAACTGCATTTAAATATCGGGAGAAAACTAACTCCACAATGTCACCCGGAAATTTTGAAATTGAAAGAAATGAAACCTAATATCAGTATGACAATTATCGTAGTTGTTATACGCATTGAGCTAATTAATGGGTGACTCAGTCGTGATATGGTCAGTCCAGGCTAACTTAAGTTTCTGCCGCGTCTGACAGCTCCTCTCAAGCAAAGTGCACGCGCGTGAACGCTGCTTGTTTGACACTGACCTTAAGTCGGACTCGACGTGAGTTACCCATTAATCCCTTAGAAATCAAACCTATTTCACACACACAGAAACTAAAATAAAATGCTGATGTTCAAGACGTATAAAATCTTTAAAACCAGAATCTATAGCAAGTAATAATACGTCGGGGAGTTTATAGAGTATATGTGAGGATCGGAGTGGAGGGTCGTGTTGGTGAGGAGTAACCGGCCCTCTGGGAGCCGACCCCAGCCTGGCTGGGGTAACTCGTTGAGAGTCGAGTGTCAGCTGTTACTTGCTCGATCGCGATCACGGTAGCCAGGTCTTTTTACGATACAAACAGTAGCACCATTTCCTACCAATGCTTTGTTTGAGGTAGAAGCACCTGTATTTTGTTGAGGTCAAAACTTCTTACGGCGCGTCACGCGAAAAATTTAGCTTATTGCTGTCAAAAGATAGTTTTCTGTCTGATCTTGGATACTCCTATTGATAGAGGCCATACTTTCTCAAAATATCCTTTGTATTTGATAGACCTGAACCTGTAAATACAAAAGAATTCTATAATCGAGCAAAATATGAGCAAACTCCTAAACCCAAGCATCTCCAACAAATCCTTTGAATCACATCACAAAGAGACTCGCATTATCGGTCGAATCGAAACGATTCGCATCCACAAAGCGTTTATATTAAAACACCGTAATCCTCTTAGCAACCCGTAAAATAAATCAAAAAGAAAAATGGACAGAGCCGGTTTCACTGCAGTCATCAATACTTCTTACGCGGGATTATTTTGCGTCGCGAAATCCTTTTACTCAGCAATAATCATATTGAAGTCGGCTTTACATTCTTATAGAATCAATTTTTCATGTTGAAATGTCCATGTATATGTTTAACTATGAAGCAATCTTAACATTTTTCAATTTAACTTTAAAATATGAGGAGGTTCTCTGTTCGGTTGTATGTTTGTTTTGTATGTATGTTATGCGATAGCTCCGGCAACTATCGCGAATGTTTGTTTGGGAGATCATAAGTAGCTTAGAAATGGTCGCATATAAATTTTATATTGGTGATTATTTAATCATAAATTTGACATTTATTTTGTTATAGATGCGTGGGACCAAACCTTCATAACAATTTCGTGCAAATTTACTTTTGTTAATGTAAAAATGTTAATTATAATTGTTACTCTTACCATAATTTGTATTATTTTTAAAAGGTTGAAAATGAAAATTTGACTTTTTATGTAATGAGGTTGTTGCGATTAAATCTTTCTTTGTCAGTTCTATTTGATGGGATCGCAATTTGTAAAACGAATCAAATCATTATTTACAACTGGAATATCCTTCAGAAATTTAACGCTGTTTAACTAACTGTAAGTAGTTACAGTTTGTACGCTAGTTATACCTACTCCTAAATAATATAAGGTTCAGGGCCACGAAAATTAAACAAAGCATTATTTTGAAATAAAAGTACTTAGTGTTTTATGTTTCTATTATTTTGGCAAGATTGGTAATAATTCCATTTCGCTCTATCCAGATGGCCATGCCCAGAAGTCAAGTGCAAGCGTCTCTCGATTACATGATCACGAATCGTGATACGAACTATAAATTATCGTGATTCACGATATAGTGGCGTATGATTGATACACACTACACAACATTGGTTGTCAAATACGTCATTAAAACAATTCATAAATTAATTACAAAATATAACTATTGCCACAATACGTCAAGCAGAATCGTTCAACTTACGTATTTAAATGCCCAAAAAGTAATCATATTACAATTAAGACATGTAAAATTTATATATAATATATAATAGGTACAGCTTAAAATCCCCTGTGAAATAAAGTTTCAGGCTGCAGTATCAAGTCAATTATTATTGACTATTTCTTAAAAAACACAAAACAATTAATTAAGTATACATCTAATACATAGAATACGAGTAGATACGTGGTGAACCTACATGATCTTTCACAGAATATCCTAAAACAAAACATCTCTTTGATTAAAATTATAATTTGAAGAAAAAAAACTACGAATACAGAAAATGGGATTAACAAACTCGGCAAAAAATCACAAAACTAAGCTACGTTTTAATTAAGGCTCCCTTTGAGCCCAACTCCATTTGAAGCACCTTACAGCTGTTCTTTTTCAGTAGCGCCCTGCCAACTCTGCCTTTATATAACCTCACACGTAACCAACCTCATTTCCTGATTGCATTTTTTCTTTTCAGCAATACTGGCCGGCAAGACCCGCCACTTCGGTAATGAAAAAAAACATAACCTACTTTTTAACACGAAAAGGCCAGTATAGAAATCTTTAGGAAGTTACTGGCTGGAACTAGAGCGCGCCAAATTACACAACGTTTAAAAATAAATTAAGGGTCTGTAATGGTCCGTTTCTTGGAAAGGAGTAAATACTTATTCGTATAATGAAGAACATGAAGCTGGTTGGAAAATGCGCGTTAGGTATTTTCTATCTTAAACATAATTAGTGTAATCTTGTACCATAATGACTGTCTTTATTATAATTTCTGAAGTTGAGCAAAAAGGCTTCGTCGTAGAACTTATAAAATTCATTATGGCAACTACCCATAGGACCAGCTTTGAAATCACTGAAACATTACCTGTTTTAATAGTACCAAATCAACTATTATCATTTATAAATGTTATAATATAAATTCGTAGGTATTTGAGTTTTTTTTATTATAGAAGTAGCTATGTACTTTTTTTGTACTTCCATTTCCCCTATTCTCAAATATTTTATTACATTCTGCGGTTGACTGGGAGATAGTTCTTAGTTTTATAGGTATTTATTTTCTGGTGAGGAGCGCAATGCGGTGTGCTAGATAAATAATTATTTTTAAATTAATGTATTAATTTTATTTTAATTTCTTTCATTATTCTGTAATTTCTCTGGAAACATTGCCCTTCAAAATGGAACACAGCAATGTTGACACATAACTTCTTGGCTGTTATAAAAATGGCAAATTACGAGTAGGTACCTTTTTTTTGTGGGGGAAATGCATTGACGCACCGTTCACCGTGTAGGGACACGGCAGGTGTGTCGGGCTCGACACCACTAAAAGTGGTGCCCCTACCGACTAAAACCCCCACAGGTTTCTCCGGCATATCAGTGGGTCAAAGTCGCAGGGTCACTCTTCGCACTCCCTCTACGACTTTGATCCTACGCCGGCACCCTTGCGGGCCTGCCTCGCGAGGGGACGAAGCCCCCCATTTGGCTCCAGTGACGCACCAGAAACCAGGGGCGCGTCACCGCCTCGGGAGGGCTTATCCTTAGGTGGGGTGCCGGGCGGCCCTAAACGCTCGACGCCCCAGGACCTCCAAGTGGAGACGGGGTGCGAGCCCGAATGGCTCGCCCCCGTGTCCGCTTCATTCTCCGCGGAGGAGCAAGAGGATACATCTCCCTCTCTCGCTCCTTGGCCACCCTCCGCAACATGACTGTATCGCAGAAGAAGACCACCGCCTCCCACGACCTCTCATTGTCGAGCATCTTTGGTAAGATGGTCGGCAATGAGAGGTCCGCCCCGATGACTAGCACTCAGGGACCAGTTAAAAATATAATGGGGAAAGAATTCCAGAAATCGGTTCAGTAGTTCCTGAGATTAGGGCGTTCAAACAAAAAACCTCGTCCGTTTATAATAGTCATAGTCATAGTATTTATTCGTAACCAATTAATTATGTTACATGTCAAACTTAAAAAACATTATGTATATGAATATACTTCGGTATAGCCGAGGATTAATTATTACAGTCATTATCACAGAATAAATATCTATATTTTTTTTTTAATTAAGAGTGACGAGACGAGCAGGACATTTGCCTGATGGTAAGCAACATGCCTGCCACATAACAGCACAGTGACACGCAGCTATTGGAACATGAAGTCCAAATCTTTACGTAGCACTGCACTGCGCTCGTCACCCAGAGATCTAAGATTTTATATCTCTAAGCCCAGTAATTTCACTGGAAACATTGCCCTTCAAACACAGTAATGTTTGCACATGACTGCTTGGCGGTAGAATAATTGACAAAGGTGTGGTACTTCCCCAGGCGGACTCTGCTAAGAGTCCTACCACTACAAAATATCTACAAACAGTCATTTAACATAATATGTTTTAGTCAGATACTAATATAAAATGTCAGGTCAAAATAAATTACTGATACCAATCAAATAATAATAAAACATGTCACATAAAAATTAATTAAAATTTTTAATCAGATTAAGATATGAACATGTCCGTTAAAAAAATATATTAATAGTAACAATACAAGTATAGATTTAGGTAACTGTGTACAATTAAGACGTTATCCATAAAATATATACTGTGTATACCTAATAAGCACTTATTAAACCAAATAAAACTCAATTCAATATAAATTGATAAAGTTCTACCAAATCAAATATTTTCTGTATAAACTTATCACGAACTTCCAAAACAAATCAAATAAGCGCGAACCATTTTTCTAACATAATTTGTGACCAAATAAAGTCGACCTTTCGTTTACAGTCGGAATAAAGGTGAATACAGAATTGACAATAAAATAAATTGTTTTTTACTTCCGGGGGGTGATAAAAAGAGTGTTTGGTGTGTCTGCCTGTATGTTAACTCCTAAGCGAAAAAATCTCAACAAATTATGGACCATACTATCCACCATCTTTTAATTTAAAGAAAATACTTTTGAAAATAGTGTTTTTTTAAAGCGTGTACGAGTGGAGTTAAGAGTTTATATTGGTTCTGTGTGTTTTGTCTACTTCTATTTAAAACAAAAAAATGTAAATTATCTGGTAAATTTGCCGGTTTTTATTATGAGCACGATACCGATATTAAACACCACTAAAATTAACTTTAACAGGTATTAACTATATATAATAAAGTTAATAAATTGCTCTAACCGATTCCTAATTAAAACAATTTGAATTTTGTTCAAAGCAGCGTACCTTTTTCACTTCACTTTGTAATTTGATTTCAAATTGATATGTTACGTGTATAATATCGAACTCCATCTGGCTTCTACAACGGTAGGTACAAGCTTTGCTTAGTTTGGGGCTAAATGGCGTTTTGTGAAAAAGTTTCTAGTGCTGCAAACATCTTGAAACTAGATTTTGAAATGTAAAATGTGTGTTTGAAATGTAATAATTTAAACTAGTAGTGCCAACTGATTTTACCTGCTTAATTCCCATTTCAGGTATTTTTAATCATCCAAACATTGACATTTATAATATTAGTAGGAGTTCCATACCATAGGATAAGTAGAGAAGTGTTCCCCGTGTTTGTTAGTGTAAAAGTCCCTCCAGGCTGCGCGCGTGCATCCGCCGAGACGATTTCATTACGTTTCCCAGTTTTTGTTTCGAAACAATGGAGGACTGTTTCCAAATGGTCTCCCGGCGCTAGCCACAGTGAACGCAGTTAAACAACTTCTCTGCAGGGATTGGGCAAATAATAAAATAAATATTACTTCTTTCTTATATGCATAAAAAGCCGAATAAATGTTCCCACTTCTGGGTCTTGGAGTCTTCTGTCACAAGGAGACAGCCAAGGCCATAAATCACCACGCTGTCTAGTGCAAACTTGTGGATAAAGTATGATCTTGACAGATTTTAGGAACATGGTGGTTTCTTTCTTTTGTTTATTTATTTATAGAAGTAAGAAAATATTCTATAGTTAAGATCTATTTTTATAGAAATAAATTTATTTTATTTTTTATTTATTTTATTTATTTTATTTCGCCGTTAAAGCCGATAGTTACGACAAACTTGTACTAGAACGTACGAAAAATACTCAGAAATGCAGCGAGGTTCAAACCTACAACCTGACGATTGTAAATTATACGTTCAAATCATTATGTTTATCATGACGGCTAGAAATACCTATCAACTTGCATACAATATTATATTATATTGTTTAATTGATCACTTGAATTTTTCCAAGATTTCTGTCCATCCCAAGGTTGCCTAGAAGTAATTGCTTATAGTAATAAGGCCGCTAGTTCTTTCACTAGCCTTACCTTACTGTTTTTCCTAAATTGTATGTATTCTTTATGGTGTGAATAACAAAGAATTGAAATTTATATAGGTATTGAGTTTTACTTTGTCTTTAGCTACACTGTAGCTCTCGCGATCACGCAGACTCGCTCTATAAAAACCCTTGAGAAAGCTCAGAAACTCAGCATATTTAACAAATGTATGAATAGTTAAACGGCGGGGCAAGAATGTAAAATGAAACTGAATCATTTATTCACGTACAAATATTATGTACATTATTTGAGGTGGTTTTCTTTGTGGATATTTCTGAGAGTTGTGTTTTTAGATATGAAATTTTGAAAAGCCTTCTGTTATTTTACGAAGCGTATTAATGTTACTCTGACTAGTGAATTTACTGAAACTACTCTAACAAAACGTCCAGCTGACGCAGGCTACGTCCTCATCAGTTTATTCCTCGTCCCGATATTTGCGTTTGTGCACGCGTTACATGCTTGTAACTTGTGACATCTTAGCGACTTTGAAAATCATTATAACCACAGAAATCTAAATAATAAGGTAATAGAAATGGCATAACTCTCAAATTACTTGCAAAACGCTTGTCGCCACATTTCCCCTACCCCCGCGGTCACTACTACATGCGCGTACTATTCAAATACAGATCCACTCACACACGAACAGCTGCACATTATCAACCTGGGTCTGTGATTGCATCACACACATCCATAAACGCTTATCAGTGATCCTACTAATACATTGAAAAATAAACAATTTTTCACATATACGCTAGTGCTTGACAAAAATTAAAACATATTGATATTTCAAAGTACGGTCCAATTTTAACATTCGATAAAGGTTATTATTGATTTCATTAATGAATAGGTGTATTACACTACAACAAAGTCAATATGCCTACCTATAAAATAAGTGTTTCGAAAACTGAACTATGTAATTCTGACACCACATGGGCTTAGGTATAGTTGAAGAACAAAGGTTGTTGTACATTTTGTACATCGAGCAACTCGATCTTCCGCGCAAGCACGGAAGGGAAGTAGCCTTAGCTAAAAATTATTGTTCAAATCTTTCTGTCATTTCTTGCGGGAGGGGAAAGTTGCACACCAGCGTAAAGCCGCACTATTACATACAAAACATACCTGTACCGATCCATTGCCGACCATACTCACACAGCCGAATCGCTAACACATAAAAAATAAAGCACCATTCACAAATCTAGCCCCGCCCTCAGTGTATTCCACGCCACAGTATATTATCAAACTCCATGGTCCACTCGGACTTGTACTTTGACAGAGGGGAAACGCTGTGTATGCCTACTCCCTTCCGTGTTGCTCGCTGATTTTGTATGAAAACTAAGAAAGTCTTAAAAATAAAAGCTTACAATAGATAAATACTGCCTCAGTTATCTTAATATTTATTTTGCACGGACGAACAATCGCGCGTTATAGCCAGTATGTATATACTTTTGTTAATAATTAATTACTTATGAAGTAATGTTTACCGCGAATTAAAAGATTGTACGTACGGGTGTAATGTTAATTGCGTACAATTTTTTTTATCGATTTATAATGTTACTTTATTGATAAAACTATGTAAAATTTAAAATAAAATTTTCATCGTTTATTTTTGGGCAAGTAAAATTGGACCGTCACAGCACTAACTCACAGCCGCTACCTGCGGTTGTACCATAGAAGATTAGAGGTTATGACGATATCTTTAATTTTACATTACATTGCTGTTTATGCTTGTACCACTTTAGATGTTAATTAATGTATGCAGCAATGGTATGCAAAATGACGATCACACCAAAAATGTATAACTATCATAATGAATCATTGGGCTCCGTTTATTTTATTAAAAAATACAATTAAAATAAAATAAAATACCTATCAGTGAAATGTAATCTCATTATTGGTATAATTGCAAGTTGTGGAAGAACTTCCACAGTTGTTTATGCTCCATAACACAAGTTTCAAAGATGATTCACGCCTGCCGGTTCGAACAAGACTAAACTACAACTCGAGCACTGGTGGCCTACAAGTCACCTGTGCGGCGACAATGTCACGCGGTCATGCAACTTCTAGTACCTTATTATTTAGATTTCTGTGATTATAACAGTACATTTGGATGACGTTGTCAGGGGGGGGGGGGGGAGGGGAGGGGTCTTGAATTTAGCTTGCTTAACACGGCATCCGTGCCGGTTATGTGGACTGACAGTTCGACATTCAACGTGACTGACACCGATGGCGAACAAATAGAATTTGCGACAGATAGACACTGGTCAACACGGGTATTTAGAAGATTATCTGTGTCTATGTAAAGGTACAAGTTCGCGCCGCGACCGCGACACGCGAGACCGCGACCGGAGACCGCGACCTGAGACCGCGACAGGCACTTGACACTAAAGAATTGTATGCACGCCAGTTCGCGCTGAGACCGCGACAGGAGACCGAGACAGGTCGCGGTCGCGGTCGCGGCGCGAACTGGCGCCCATACAATTCCATAGTGTCAAGTGCCTGTCTTAGCCTCCGGTCGCGGTCTCGCGTCGCGGTCGCGGCGCGAACCGCTACCTTAAGTAGGTACTATAATAATAATATAATAAATATAATAATAAGCTTGTAGATGAATAAATTGCACTAAAATTTTCAAGGGGCTTTTAATGTGGGTCTTTAGAATACGGTACCTACGCACAATTACCTACCTAGTAATTATAGGCGCTTTAACGCTCAAACTGCCCAATAAGCATAATTCTTTATTTATGCTTGAAAAGGAGAAAACTATTAATAATTCCTCAAAGCAACTAAAGCAATCATTTAATTTTCTCCGAAAAATCAAAAATCGACTTCTATTTAATACCCCGTTTACATTATTCCAGTCCAGCGACCGAATCCAGCGCTGGATTGCCTACTGGAATAATGTAAACCGGCACTGGAATGCATTGGCACTGGATTGAAGCATTCCAGTGCCGGTTTCCATTATTCCAGTAAGCAATCCAGCGCTGGATTCGGTCGCTGGACTGGAATAATGTAAACGGGGTATAATATTAAATTCAGATATTCAACCTCATTTCAAAAAAAGCTATAACTAGGTCGACCAGATCAATGAAAGGAAATTTTAATTTTTTGTTGATAACTCAAAGACCGCAACACCGATTTCGATAAAATGTATATTACCTTTGAACTATGATGATCTACCAAACAAAAAAAAAACATAAAAATCGATTCACAATTGGCGGTGCTATCGCGTAACAATGTACCTACGTACAAAGTTTGGCCTTACTTATTAACACACATTATTTAAAGTAAATTGTTATTAAAACAACTGTCGAAGCGGTTGGTTCTGGCCTCAGGGGACCTCGGAGCCGGCACTTACTTCGCCCCAAATATAAGCATCGCGATTCAAAGGGGCGACGCTGTCAGCGTTCTGGGGACCCTGCCGCGCGGCACTTATCTCGACGGTGCGTTTACTTTATAGGATCCCTTCTTTTGACGTGATAACGTCTTATAATTCGATGAAGCCGGCTACACGCCCACAAAACATGACGTCATGTACAGTTACCGCGTTACCGTCGGTCGTTACCGTCGTCGTTACCTCGCCGCATGTTTGTTACAGTTGTATTAATTATTTCGACCAGTAGTTCAAGCGGGGATGTAGCTCAGTGGTAGAGCGTTCGCTTTGCATGTGAAATGCCCCGGGTTCGATCCCCGGCATCTAAAAGCTTTTTTGCATTGTTTTGATTGAAAATGACTAAATTCTACTGATTACTTTTTACATACAAATCTATTAAACAAATGAAATTAAAATTTTCTTTTGAAAAATGCTACCATTCCATCAGTATTTTCTTAAGACGTTGTCACGTTCTATCGTCAGTAAACCGACTTTACAGACAAACATTTAATTTTTTATTTTTAATGTAGGTATATATAAATTATAGCTATGTATACAAATGTGTTAAGTATAATAGTTGATTATTGTAATTAAACATTTTAAAATAATTAAAATGTAATATAAAATACATAACATAATGTAAAAATGAAATAGGTACTAAAGTTAGAATGTGGTCTTATTCTGAACTTTTACAAGATACTAATAATAACCTTCAATATTTGCAAAGCGACCACCGGAGAAATTCTCAGAAGTCAAATAACATTTTCAATTTCGCCCGCACACAAAACAAATAAGTATATAATCAAAATAATCAAAGTTTTAACTAGAACCGTCCCGTTTCATTAAAGTAATATTTGACAAAATCAAATCCTGAGGTTCAAAAGGGTCATAATATAATTAAATTCTCCGAAAGTAGCGCTACCTTGTTTCCTCTACATCCTAAAGTTTTGTTCATTTAAGCTTTTGTGCTGTGTTTTGCTAAATGTATCTAAATTTGTAACTATATTCGTATTTATACCTTAATGTATATAAATTACAAAATTACTTTGTTTGTCCGCAATGGATTCTTAAACCACTTAATCGATTTTGATCAAATTTGCACACCGTGCGCATTTTGATCAAACTTGAAAGATAGGATTGTGTTTTTTTCGATTATTAGCTTTCATATGACAATATCTAAGCGAACCCGGAACGGGCCGCTAGTAATGCATAGAACGACCTTTATCTAAAGCCATTTATATAATAAATACTTATTTATGTGATGAATACAAATATTTGCACTGTTTCTATTTAAAATTAGTATGTATTTACAACTACCTATATAAGCATTAAATTAGCTATCTGACTTCCATAGCTTCCATAGCATCTGAATTCCATAGCCAAGCTTTGTTTAGTTTGGGACACATGGTGTTGTGTATGAAATGTCCACCAATATATATTTAGTTATTTAAATATGAAAATAAAATGAAAAAACATGTGGCTCAATCACGTAGAACGCCTGAATGGATCATATTAGTTTTTGAACTTAAATAAGTAACTCTCACTTTTAATTATTAATTTACCATTTTCACAAAATAGGATCTACTGACTGTCTCCTATGCAAAATGTTGTTTGCAGGAGAATGAAACCGTGGAGCACGTCTTCTTGCGGTGTTCGGCTACACGCCACAGGAAGTATAATATTATGATCCAGAAATCCTTGAAAAACCTCCAAATCACGTATACAGAGTTAACATCTCACGAAATAGGAGTGGAACTTTGCTGGTATGCCAGCGACCCAAGGCCGTGCTCCGCTATTTTAAAGAGCTCTGCTGGTTTGAGTGGGCTGGCCTGGGGATAGTTGCACAAGTTGCACCGTGCAGGCCAATCACCCCCACCCTGATTTAGAATTAGAAGTTAGACTCTGGAATAGCATCTATATCCCAAAAATTAATAGTTGCTGATGTTAAAATATAGTATAATCAATGTACTCTTCATTAATTAGCCTACATTCTACACAGACAGACGCATTTGTATTATCAATAACTAACTATATTTTTGATATTTACATTTCTTTTTAGTTCGAATGATAAATAAAATGTGTCTTCAAAACGGCTTCAGATTAAATTTGTCTGATTTATATTTCATCGACATAAAAAAGATATCTATTACTCAAATATGCGGAAAATTTGAGTACAATCGAATCATAACTTCTTATGATCCGAGATTTGGGTTTCAATCTGCGTGGAAGCGACCTAGGCCCGAAATCCGATATAGAATCTACGAAATATCGGGCTGATTTCCTCTCACGGTTGGAGTGGCTCGAGATCCGTCCCGATCAAAGGATTCACGACGTTATTATAATATCTTCAGGTTCTAAGTTCGGTGTAATGACGCTTTCTAGAAGGCTCCACGGATAATGTTGCCCGTTAACGTGCCATAAGCGTCCTATTAATATTTATTGGTATTACTAATCTAGGTGAATGGATGCTTCAATTCGCTTAATTTAAGCACCTATTCACCTTAATATTGAAGGTTATAACCCTGTGCTCACGTTTCGGGATGGATTGAACTATAAACGCAAACTATGTTGTAAAAGACTTGTTATTGGGATCTAATGATATTTAAAATAGCTCAAATATACGGTAACAATGAATAATGCTACTTACCAGAATTGAGTATAGTCTGTTTTAATATTCGAGTTTATAAAATATCAATTAGGTTCATTTCATCCGTTGTCATTTTTATTTTACGATGGTAGTCACGAATTATCCTTGCTAACAATTTTTTGCTCATTGTCTCGAACAAATGTTCGTAACCTTGAATGCATTTTACTGGTTCTATTGTTAAAAATCTTGGTACAACACTCGACAACCGGTACTTTTTTTAGTAAAACCAAACCATATTCAAGTTTGTTACGTTTTATTTTTAACTTTGCAAACCGTTTCACTTCACTTATTTATTAGTCCTACCTCAGCCATAGAGGTTGACAATTTTAGTAATCAAATTTACGTGGTTGTTAAACATGTTTATTGGGTAAACGGGTAACTCACGTGTAATATGGTCGGTCAATCCGACTCGTATTAAATACATATTCATGTTTATTATTCTGCTACGCAAAAACTACTGAACGTACAAATGTACTATATCATATAACAAACACTTAATCCTCCAATACCACGGCGGAGTGCATACATTACTAACATAAATCTATATATATAAAAATCAATGCCACTTTTCGTTGTTATTGAACTCTTCCTAAACGGCTGGACCGATTTGAATGATTTTTTTGTATACGTTTGGGTAGGGCCCTGGAAGGCTTAGATTCACAAATCAGCCCGGCAGATGGCGCTGCAGTTGATATCTAGGTTATTATTCGAGCGAAGCCGGAGCGGGCCGCTAGTTATTTATTATTCTTCCATTTGTCACCGTAAAATTGTTGATACCGTCAGATTATAATCAAATTATCATCTGACGGTTTAACAATTTTACAACGACAAATAGAAATGTTGAATTTCTAATATTTGAATTTCGGTACACAGTAAAGAACAATGCTTAGTTCACTGAAAGCTTCCAGTACAAACCTACTATCACTACATAGTATAAAACAAAGTCACTTCCCGCGTCTGTCCGTCCCTATACAGGTATGCTTAAATCTTAAAAATTACCAAACAGATTTTGAAGCGGGTTTTTTATAGATAGAGTGATTAAAAAAGAAGATTTATACATATAAACGGGTAAACCCCGCGCAGTTCCCGTTCCCGTTGTTTTATATGTAAACTATGTGTTCTTCCAGACTATAATCAAACCAAATTACCGCCCAATCCGTTTATACGTTAGGACGTGATTGAGCAACAAACATCCAAACATTGTATTATTTTTTTATAATATTAATAATATTACTAGCAGCGCCCCGCGGTGTTACCCGCGTAGTTCCCGTTCCCGTTGTGTCCATTGTTTTTCCGGGATAACAAGTAGCCTATGTGTTCTTCCAGACTATAATCTATAATTATGTGTTCCAAATTTCAGCCCGATCCGTTCATCGTCGATAATAAAAAGGTTCCAGCATCTTGACCCCTGAGCGCGCCGTGTCCCCCCCGCCCCGTCCCGCCCGGCGCGGCGACATCCTGCCATCAAAGCCTGTAACCGGAGCCCACATCCTGCCATTAGCCACTTTACTCACTTCAGTGTTTCAGCTGACGCCGGATGTGCGTGTATTCGACCTCGAACACCGCTGTCAAGCACCTTCTCTTTTGAATGACACTTGTTTTGCGTGCGTCAACTTTTTTGGCGTCATGTTTTTTGGAAATTTCACTAACATTTCAGAGGACAGGTCAAAATACTTGTTCTACTTGTATACATATATCACTTGCAACATAGACACGAAGTTTCAGTGCAATCGTTAGATATTAGTGATTGATGCCGGGGCGCAGTTGTTGGTAGTGAGTTAGCTTAATGTCCCATAAGTAGTTGGTTTGATTCCCACCCAGGGTTAACATATTTGTGTGATGATTAAATGTTCACTCGCTAACTGAATATATCTTTAAAAGTAAAATAAGCTTTATTTGAGCCAAATAGTATTAGGTACAAAAGGGTTTAGTTGTTAAAATACAACATAAATCTGTATATTTTCTGAATTGCACAATAGAGGAGGTCTTGTTTTGTGAAATTCTGTGACTTTTACAACGATTATATTTTGTAGAAAGATGCAACTGCTTAGAGTAGCAAAGTTGAATCCCTCTTCACAAAAAACGTTGTTTTTTCAAAACATTTTTGTGTATCACAAGTATGTGTTCAAAATCAATAATGGATTTAATCAGCCACTTGGTATCCACAGTACAAGTGTCGTTTCCTGTCTGTTGAAATTAAGTAGACATGTCGGAATTAACACAGTCCTTGAATGTTTATATTTCATTAGAAGCGGCCCGCAGCTTTGCCCATGTACTTCCCACTTATTTTCCTGTGATGAAAAGTCTACGTAGGCTCCAGACTATATCTATATATATCTATATCTATATATATCTCCCAAATTTCTACTCGGCTCATTTAGCAATTACGACGTAATTGAGAAACAAACATCCTATCTTTGTCATTACAAAAACTTCGAACCAAAAATATGCCAATATTGCTGAATATTTGATATCACAAAGAACTTGCATCATTTCTAATGGATTTTCGGCATAACCCAAGTTGAAATCGGTGTAATAAAAACAAATAGCTGTGTTGGAATTTGGAGTTATATGTTCGTTCGCGCCGAAATGGCCCGTAACGACCGCCGCACGCCGCACGCCGCACGCATCGCGGTGGAAACATTTCAATTTTAAATTACATTGCGCGCCGTAATGATGTGAGTTTTCATATTTTTATGAACTCTGAAGCGATGTGTAGAAATTGCTTTTCGGTTAAAGTGTGTTTAGTTCAGATGGTAGAAGCATAAGTAAAAATGTTTCGTTTGTACCGTTGGTAGAATTGGTGGAATATCTTTTTTGAAGTGAAATCGTCTTGGAGCACTTTTTAGTTTGAGAAAATGGTATGGCGTAGCACAGTACCGTGGTCGTAGCGGCGACGTAGTATAGTAGCGTCGTAGCGCCGACGGAACAGCGTATCGAAAAGAACGCAATAGATATTATATTGAACAGATGAAATCTTGTGAATTCGAGTCAGATACAGTCATTATAGCAGTATTTTGTACATTAGTGCTGTTTTAACCCCCGACCAAAGAAAGGGGTGTTATATGTTTGACGTCGATGTATGTCTGTCTGTCTGTCTGTGGCCCGTAGAGGTCAAACGGATAAGCCGATTTCGATGTGGTGTTTTTATTTGAAGGTTAATTTCAAGTTAAGTGTTTTACCTATGTTTGGTTGATATCGATTTAAAATGGCCGCCTCCACAAAATGGCGGACAAAATATTTCTTCACAACCTACCTCAATAGGTATGGGTAACAAGTGAAAGGGTATTACTAGTAAAACACTATGCATTATGACAGATTTAAAATCCAAGATGTCCACTACCACAAAATGGCGAGATTCATTAATTTTTTCACAACTCCCTCAATATGGATATCAAATGAAAGGGCTTGACTAGTAGAATTACTTACAAATTGCAAATTCGAGGTAGTCGGGGGTTATTCAAAATGTTTAACATTGTTCTTGTATACTATAATTATTCTAAGTTATACGTTTTAAGTTCTATCGGGAGTCTCTATAACTGTCCTTTTTGCAACAATATTATAGGCTAGCACGGTTGTTGGCGTATGACAATCTGGCATATATATTGCTAATCTTGTTACTATATATCATAAAAAACGTGAAAAGGTGAATCGAAAATAAATCAGTGTCTTCTAGATAAGCACGCTCCATCTTAAACAGCATCGTCGCTTAACATCAGGCGATATAGTGAAAAATATCTTATTTTTAGTATTAAAATTAACGTGGTTGTTACACATATTGATTAGGTAAACGGGTAACTCACGTGTAATGAGGTCGGTCAATCCAACTCGAGTTTCGGCCGCGTCCGGCGGCCTTTTTCAAGGAGAGTGTACGCGCTCGATGGCTTCCCGTTTGGCACCAAACAGTTTGGTCAGTGCCAAACGGGAAGCCATCGAGCGCGTACACTCTCCTTGAAAAAGGCCGCCGGACGCGGCCGAAACTCGAGTCGGATTGACCGACCTCATTACACGTGAGTTACCCGTTTACCTAATCAATATATCTTATATTTACTGTACAAAAAAGATATGCTACGTCGTTTTAAAACAAATCTGTCATCGGGCCGCTAGTACACAATAACTACGAGTACCTAGTGTTTATTTTTCGTGCGGATACACAAACTGAGACGTGCCGAGGATGCAGAATGTTCGAGATCTATTCTCGATGGTGCTCCAACAAACAATGTTTACCGCCGCTGTTCAACGTGACGAATTCAGAATAACAAACTCTTGAGAAAATATGGATAGGAAAGCTGTATTTGGATAGAGTACAATATACAACTGAGAGTACCTGCCCTAGAATCTTCTAGCACATACTCTAGAATATTTTAAATAGGTAACTTTACTTTGATGTTTTTTTTAACAATACACTATTTAGTCCCTATATCTTAGCATAGCTTGTACTGTGGAATTTGGATAGCTGATATAAAAGTTGCACAAGCATTTTAAACATACAGCCAACTAAATGTTCCCACTGATGGAACTCAGGGCATTATGTCACAGGGAAAGAGACGAGGGTGAGGCCATAATCCACTACGCTGGCCCAGTGTATGGAACGCATAACCTCAAAATGCTCTTGATACACGCAGGTGATATATAAGATGTAATACTGACTCGTGGCTTAGTTGGTAGTAGCTCTGCCTGCGAAGCCGATGGTCGTGGGTTCGATTCCCACCCAGTGCAAATATTTGTGTGATAAATTCAAATGTTTGCACTGTGTCTGGGTGTTTCTATGTATAATAAGTATGTATTTAAAACTATATAAGTATTGTATCAGCTATCTGGCCGCCATCACACAAGCTTTGCTTAGTTTGGGGTCAGATGGTGTTGTGTGTGAATTGTCTACCAATATTTATTTTTTATTTTTATTTAATAATGAACTATCGCTCACCAAACCGGAAACCAGTGTTTTTTTTTTAACTTTTATAGGTTACACTTGACCGCCATCTCGCCTGATGTTAAGCGACGATGCGGTCTACGATGAAACGTGTTTACCTAGAAAAAACCGATTCACTCACGATTTGAAGACACAAAGATTGTAACCAACAGGGAAAACCCACTCATTCTACAGCCTAGACGTTCTTATCACAAAAGTAGAGTCAAATCTCTGCGTTCGTGTCTTTGGAACATCAACCATGAAACGATGTCGCTTTTTCGAGCTACGAGTATTCCGATAGAAAAAAGGGCAAAGTGGTATTAGATCATGTAAATCAGTCGCACACTCTCCGTGTATCCGATAAAAAACCGGCTTAAAAGAAAAAAACTTTTCGGCGATGTTCAAGACTTTGAAGTGTTTTTCGCACAATAGTGTCGTTGCCTATGAGCCTTTTGTTTGATGTTTGCAAATTACTGCTTGACGGTAGAATAACTTGAAAGAATAATCAAAGGTGCAGATGGGATTCGATTCTTTGAATTCACGGTTGTGAAACCGGGCGTTCTCATCACTACGCCACCACGACTTTCTTCACGGATCATCAATAGGATAAACAGTACAATAAAATAAAGTAAAAAATTAGCAAATGTACCCACTGCTGGGGCTCCTTCTCTCGCAAGAAGATAGTCAAGGACATCCAACACGTTAGCCCACTGGGCTTGGTGAGTTATAAATAAATAAATATAAATAAATATTGGTGGACAATTCACACACAACACCATCTGACCCCAAACTAAGCTAAGTTTGTGTGATGGCGGCCAGATAGCTGATATAATACTTATATAGTTTTAAATACATACTTATTATACATAGAAACGCCCAGACACAGTGCAAACATTTGAATTCATCACACAAATATTTTCACTTGGTGGAAATCGAACCCACGACCCTCGGCTTCGCAGGCAGAGCTACTACCAACTAAGCCACGAGGCCAGTCAATTACACATGACCTCGAAAAATTATAAGTTACATGTCGATTTTCTCATATTTTTTTCTTTAACTGTTTTTAAATTGGGGGCATCACGCACATGACTTCGAAAAGACTGTGGTGCGAGGGAGATTTGAACCTGGGGCTCCGGATCGGCAGTCGCCGTTCTCCCGACTAGACCAGCTCTAACTTTCCATCATCAGTACCTACTAATAAAGTAGAGTTTTGTGACTTACGATTCAAACATTTAAAAAGACTTCGCCTAAAACTCTGTGGAAAGATGAATAAAAAGTTAGACATTTCGCTATCAGTACCAATACTCCGAGCAAAGTTTATTCGTTTATCAGCACTTTGGAACTTTTATACTTCGTCCGATCGAACAATCTCTGCCGCACGACCGAGCCTCTCATTTAATTTGTTACTATTACGGACACCTTCAACCTGACATGACTTTTCAATGTGTTTGAACTAAAATTCCAAGACGATGTTTACGCAAGACCAACCGTTATTATTTGAGAAGTAAGGTTTAGATTCGTATTCCAGGTGGCTACTGGTTATTAGTTTACGTTTGCCCATAAATCCATTTTGTATCTTATAAGGACCCATGTCAATGTACAATGTACGTATTGTACGTAGGATTTATTATTAGATGTCAATTTCATGGGACGCGCCCTGTTGCTCAGCTGATAGGTGCTTTCATGAGGAGGGTTTGTGTTTTTTTGAAATATCGGTGGATGTATAGCGAACAACAATTTTTTTTCTAATATTCACTAAAATTTCATGTTTGTTTATTTACAATACATGTTAAAAACCCACTAATTAAATAAAAAGTTTTAAAATGTTTAACAGATTGCGTTCCCACATAGAATAGTCAACTGCGTGAATACTCGTATACCTAGTTAGAAGGGATTAGGCTTTAGGGTGGTACGACGGGGTCGGTCGCCCGGGCGCCGGATACTACAAGGGCGCTGAGAAATCTTAAAGGGCGCTTGGAAATCTTAACTGGGGGGGGGGGTGTATTTCAACGTCCCCAAAGTGTATTGTTGTGTCCTTTAGGGCGCCTAGATGATACTACAAGGGCGCTGGAAAATCTTAATAACCTAGTTTGTATTTCAACGTCCCCAAAGTGTAGTGTTGTCCTTTAGGGCGCCTGAGAGGCATGGCTCGCCCGGGGCGCCTAGATAGCTAAGGCCGGCCCTGAGTATCATAATAAGAACCCTAGTACAAAGACTCGTCATATTACATTTTAATTTATAATTATAATCATCACCAATGATGCAGCATTAGCAGCAGCACTGCTAGCAGCTAGTTTTACCTGTGTAATTTCCAATCACATCGTTGATATTCCAGACTGTGCTCTAAACTTTATCCCGATCCGTTCAGCCGTTTTGACGTGATTAAGCAACAAACATCCATTTACATTTATGTTATTAGCTGGAAGGAAGATGTTTGTTTGTATGTGAAGCTGAATACTAGATATATTTTAAAACATAAATTATAGAAGTTACTATTAACCATAGTAATTAGGCGATTTAAGAGTTTAAAGTTAAAACATTATTCATTCGTATTTTTACTGAACATGAGATATGTAAATTTTAGTGCTGACAGTGTAGTACTAAAAAGTATATTATTATGTGTAGTTAGCGACTTTTTTTCTTCCAAAAATATCTTATTCTTATTTAGCTTTTTTTTTGTGTAGTTTTATGTATTCGTATGTAGTACTATCAGAATGTACGTCTATCACATAGTCTTATTATTTAAATAGTAATTGTTGCGCACCACGCTTTAAGTTTTCAAATATTTCTGTCCATCCCAAGGTTGCCTGGAAGAAATCGCTTTTAGCGATAAGGCCGCCCGTTGTATCACTAGTCTTACTGTTTTTCAAAATTGTATGTGTCCTATTTGGTGTGAACAATAAAGAATTTTCATTCATTCATTATTCACTGACCTAATCGTGTCGTCGAATTAGTTTCTACAAATTAGTATTATGCAGTACATTGAATGTTTCTAACAAGCTTATAAAGTTTTATTATCAGTAAACTGAGTAATCTAGAGCAAACTTGTCTAACAAAGAAAATTGAGACTGAATTTTAAAACAGAATTAAGAAAAAACGTATTTTATACTACGTTACTGAAACTAATTAAAACTTCAGTGGCTCGTTCGGATGGTAATATAGGAGGATAGCCTAAAACCGTAACAACGTTGATGGACGCGAGCGATGCGGCAGGCTAATAGCTTTACATGGCCAGCGCTGTTATAAACCAGGGTGCAGTAACTTTACATCATATCCTACTTATATTATAAAGTCAAAGTTATTTAGTACGAAAACGAACGTCAACGTAACTGTGATGTAGGTAGGCTTGATATTAATATTGTCATCATCAACAGCCCACTAAACGTTCCCACTGCTGGGACTCGGGGCCTTCTCTCACAAGGAGAGAGTTAAGGCCATAATCCACCACGCTGGCCCAGTGCGGGTTGGTGGATGACACATGACTTCGAAAGATTCTAGGTACATGTCGGTTTCCTCACGATGTTTTCCTTCACCGTTTTAAGTTAGCGGCATTACGCATATGACTTCGAAAAGACAGTGGTGCGTGTGGGGGTTTGAACCCGGGGTCTCCGGATCGGTAGGCACCATTCTCCCGGCTAGACCAGCCGTTACTTATAATATTGTACATGTGGGTAAATGAATAAATGTTGTTGTGTCACCGACTCGGACGTTTCAATTGACGATGACTGCCTTCGTGGCTTAGTTGGTAGTAGTTTGCCTGCGAAGCCGAGGGTCGTGGGTTCGATCCCCACCCAGTGCAAATATTTGTGTGATGAATTCAAATGTTTGCACTGTGTCTGGGTGTTTATATGTATAATAAGTATGTATTTAAAACTATATAAGTATTATATCAGCTATCTGGCCGCCATCATACAAGCTTTGCTTAGTTTGGGGTCAGATGGTGTTGTGTGTGAATTGTCCAAAAAAAAAAAAAAAAAATTACTGCTCCTCGTTAATTTATCCTAATATTCAACTGGCGACGAGGAAAATCTTTCGGATTGTTTGTGTCGACGTGTATTTTATTAAGTGATCAACGTAGATAAAAATGCCGATCGAAAAAATCGAACATTTCGATTTATCAAGCAAGAAGTGGTCGGTCGGTACTGCTCCACGTTAATTTACCCCAATATTCAACTGTAACGTAACGGAAACGAGTGCTAAACGAGCCGCGAACACGCGCGCACACTCGCCGTGAAAAAGATCGCCGGACGCGATCGAAACTTGAGTCACTGGACTGGACTGGACTGACTATATCATACGTAAGTTACCCGTGTATTAATTTCAAAGTTATTTATTCATAAATGTACAATATACACGAAAATCGATATAAAAACAAAAAAATCTGTCTAGGCCTAAAGAACTTTTCACTGCAAAAAGAACAAACAAATAGTACACATTTTCTAAGTTTAAACCAAAAGTTTCACTGTAGGCCCGATAATAATTATTATCGTACAGATAAATTAAAATTACAATTTCGAAAGCTTGAATATTTCGATGTTTGTTGCTCAATCACGTCGGAACTTCTGAACAAATCGGGTTGAAAAAAACACGGTTGGATTATGGTCCGGAATAGTATGCAGGCTACTTTTTATTCCAGGGAAATAACGGGAACTACGCGAGTAATACCGTTATTATTTTTGCAGGATGAAAATCAGCTTTTGTGCTGTTCCAGTCTACAATTATCCGTTCCGATGTTTTTTTTTTTTTTTTAAAGAGTGACGAGACGAGCTGGACATTTGCCTGATGGTAAGCAACATGCCTGCAACATAACAGCACAGTGACACGCAGCTATTGGAACATGAAGAGCCAAAATCATTACCTAGCACCGCACTGCGCTCGTCACCCAGAGATCTAAGTTGTTACATCTTTAAGCCCTGTAATTTCTCTGGAAACATTGCCCTTCAAACCGGAACACAGTAATGGTTGCACATTACTGCTTGGTGGTAGAATAACTGACAAAGGTGTGGTACTTCCCCAGGCGGACTCTGCTAAGAGTCCTACCAATGTGAATGAAATGAAAATGTGAATGAAACAAACATCTAAATATCCAAACTTTCGCATTCATAATATTACCAGGATTTATACTTATTCAAACTAATTTGCATCTATTTATAGTTTGAACTAAAAGTTCAAGTTCCGAAGAGATAACTTACACTTTCAGTTTTCAGGAATTTGAAAAACAACACTCCATTTATCAGAACACAGTTCACCCGGCGTGTCTCCGAACAGACGTGTGTTCATTATTCATTAGAGCGAAGCGGCAGAACAATGGTAAGCTGATCCCGAGCTGTCAGGATTACGCGTCAATTATACTGTCTAATCTATTATGGCGGATGTTGTCAATATACACCTGCGTTAGATACAGAATGGATCGTACTCAAACTAAGGCAGTAAGTAGTACGTATTAATATAAGTATAGTACGCATTAATCTTACAACAACAATAGTGTTTGTTGCTCACCACGCTTTGAGTTTTCTGTGTCATATTTTGTCATTTGTGTAAATTTTTTACATTTATATTATACTAGCAGCACCCCGCGGTGTTACCCGTGAAGTTCCCGTTCCCGTTTTTTTTTCGGGTTAAAAAGTAGCCTATGTGTTCTTCCAGACTATAATCTATCTGTGTTGCAAATTTCAGCCCGATCCGTTCATACGTTAGGACGTGATTGAGCAACAAACATCCAAATATTGACATTTGTACTTTTAATAGGAAGTAGGATAGTAGGATGTATATAGGAGAATAAGGGAGGAGTAGGGAACATATTCAAACTCATTCTAGTTCTCTTTAGTTCGATTTTGCTATTTTCTAAGTCGCCTTGAAAACACAATAAACTTGCGGTGCTTAATCACATTATCCGATCCAATAATACTGAGTAAACATATCATCAATTGAAAATACAATGTAACATTTGTGAACCATAAAAAGCTGAACTTGTATGGCACTGACCTACTTGTGGCCCTGCATGTCCGGCTTCGGAAATGTCAGTGTTTAAGACCACCCCCTTAAACCTTTAAGCGGCTACTACCAACAATGTACCATAAAACTGCAGTATACTATATGAGGGAGATAACGACACTTTTAATTACGTGTGAAATTGTAAAAGTTGACGTATAAAATGTTTAATACTAAGTAGAGTAGAGATACTAACTATTTTTATTATATTACTAGACCTCGGTTTTACCCGCGTAGTTCCCGTTTCTCGTTATTATCCCACAATAATAAGAATATGCGACTGTTATCGAACTGGAAACTAGTTCTCTGAAACAGTTCGCTTTAAACCACAATATAGTGATATTTTCACATCACTGGTTATGCTTAGTGATAGCATTAGTAAAGCTATCACCAATATGATAGCAAAGGTGCGGTACCTACTTTTTTAGGTTTGACTATATTTTATTCAAAAATTAGATTGCTTTTTGGACAGGAATGTACTTAAAAATTAGATTTATTTTTGGAATAGCTAATTAACTTTGCTAAAAAATATCTCTATTATCCGCGAGTTAATGATTTTAGTTAGCTTGAATAAAAAATGTATTCGTTTGAAACAGCGATAATAATGAGAGTAAGAAGATCCGCCACCACCTCCCCGACTCGTTGCATTCCCCTAGTGCTACTTAGTAGAATCAGTCGGCTCATTTAGCGCGCTAAGCGACGTTAAGCGGCCGGGGGAGGGGATGAGTCAGCACCCGCGCCCCCGGGGTGGGGCGTCGCTGAGTGATGGACCGCGGACGAAACAACTACCTACAAATATGATGTCGGCAATACGGACACACACCATACCATGTTTATTGTGAAACAATTACGTAGCCGTTTACGGATGTGCCTAATCCTGGTAATATCAAAGTAATATTTTAAACTAACAGCATCTCGCGGTTTTACATACGCGGTTTGAAACTAGCTTAGAATTTTTGAAGTAAAAACTTATTTTGGCGTACTGCACACAGATTTTTCTGTAGGCTGTAAGTGAGACTGATCCGTCACGCTGTGGGGTGAAAGGCTACATCGGGTGAACTCGAGATATGCCCGAACGAGAAAGATACAGTCAGCTACTCTTCACTGCTGTGTCGCTGTGTTTTATATTTTGATTTGTTTAGAATATAAAAACAAGAATACATTTAATTTCTGACTTGTTTCTCATTTATCCTACCAATTCTACATAATACAAAGTTCAGGTAGTGAAGTTTTCACTTCTGACGTGCGGGTTTTCTATAAAAGACGACTGACGTCAAGCAAAGTTCGGTCAAACCAAAGACGTCAAATGTAAAAGACACACAAAGGCAGCTCGGAGACCTGGTAAAAAATCATATTTACATGTGTTGGTGACTAGTGTAATGATTCGGATTATAATATCGTCTTGTATCACATTCACGCACAGAACATGCCTTAACATAAATAATTTAATAAAATCGTCTGCAATCCAAGGATTAATTAAAAAATACACGATTTTCACCACGACGAAATCAGACTGTTACGTTCGGGTATACTAAAATATTGTAATGACGTTACTTCATTCACTTTCTCTTCTTCTCTCGAGCGATTTCCACTTGAAAATGATTTCTCGCTCACTCGCTTTGTTGATCTTTTTGCGTAGCAAAAAAAATTCTTCATCTATGGGTCAAACAGAAAAATGTCTAGTGCTTCGGTTACATTAGCGGGCGAAGATTTGTATCGTGTTGGCGCGACAAAAACTTCGTGTTCGGGCAGAGGCGATGTTCTTGTCTACGGCGGGCGAAAACATCTATGTACTACATCGTCTTCGCCCGAATACTACGCGATGTAAATATTTGTGCACCATCTTGAGTAGAATATTTGAGACAACGTTTTATTTGTTTACAACACATTTGTGACAATATTCTGACAAATAAACTGATTTTGATTTGATTTGGATTTTTTGATGACACGATATACCCGGCCACATTCATCGCGTTGACACGAATATTCACCATAGCCCGCTAATGTATCCGAAGCATTATACATATATAGAAACATTGGCAGAGCCAAGTGCTGCCCAAATCACAGACAAAAACGTCTATCACGTAGACCTCAATATACAACAACGTAAAGCCACGTGAATCTATCTATGTTTAGAAAACTTTGTGAAACTTTTTTAACATGATAAACTTCTTTTGTCATTATTCGAATAAAAAGTTATATTTTACAAAAACTAAACGCTAACTAAGGTGCAATAATAGTGAGAAAACCGTTCCTATCTCTTCGTTTATTTGTCCAAGGAAAGGGTAGGGTTAATAATGTAAGTGAGAGGATGAGTCGGATTTTTAATGTTCCGTTGCGCTATTTCTGCGGGTTTACGATACCGAGAAAACCGCGAGCTGGAAAGCAGAGACAGAGCAAGGCTGCAATTATACAGGGGCAAGTTTTATTTTAAGTGTATGTATTATTTAAGTTACGACTGGTCCAATCGGGAGAATGGTCGTTCCGGAGCCTAGAATACAGTAAATACTACCGTAACACGCGCACCACTATTATATACGTAATGCCATTACAAAATCAATTAAAGGAAACATCGTGAGGGAACCATAATCTAAGAACCTTTCCAGGTCATGTGTTCTCTACCAGCTCACACTGGGCCAGCGTGGTGGATCATATGTGGTGGCCTTGACTCTCTCCTATTGAGAGATATATAGCCCTGATTCCTTGAAGTCGGAACATAAAGTAGAGTACTTTTTTATATAGGTACGCCTGCACGGCTGCCCATAACAAGACAGTGACACGGAGCTATTGAAATATAAAGTCTGAGTCTACATTGCATTGCACTAGGCTTGTCACGAAGAGATATCAGACCTTATATCTCTATGCCCTGTAACTTCCATAACTGGAAACATAGCCCTTCACACCAGAACACAGTGATATTTCTTGATTACTGCTTGGCAGTAGAATAACTGCCAAAGGTGTGGTACTTCCCCAGGCGTAGTTTGCTAAGAGTTTTGACGATAACCCTCCTCATCTACGCCTAGCGCCGCCTCTGGAGAAAAACTCGGAATATGCCAGGAAGAAAGCTTGATATGTTTTGATAGGTAAGCCAAATTGCGAAGAGCTATGTACAGGTGGTGGAAGAGTAATACAAACTGTAATCAAGTAATAGAAGTACATCAATAAAAAGGTAAGTGAAATTAAAAAAAACACGAGTCTTTGGATGATTCGTGTTTTTGAAAGAGCCGTTCTTTGGAAGAAGCCAGTTTTCTGCCACTATTTTGCTTCACAGTTAATGCTTATGATGATGAACTTATTATACCTCTATATTTAGGAAAATACTTCAGTGATTCAATCGGGCCATGCCACAGACACACACACAAAGAGAGGGATAGATAAAGAGAGACATCAAAATTATATTTTATTATAATTATATAACACTCGTCGTTTTCGTCGGGGGTTAGAAAATAAATAAATGAAAACAACCGACGCCTGACAGACCTCTGCAGAAACGAATTAACTTTAGATAACGTGAGTCTAAAGTAGTCCCACTAGTGCGATTAACGATTGGAATATCTTCAAATGTGGGCCTGACCTAAAGGCTCCTATCCCAAAAGAATTTACTTGAAAATGTTAATAAATATTCTACGGTAAGTGCACGAGTTTAATACATATTTGATAACTTTCTTGATGTAAGGTCATATATTGCCCACGTGGGAAATAGTTTGACACCTAAAATCACCACTTAAACCAGATATTTTTTTTAGACTACTAAGCATATTATGTCACCCTTGGGATATATATCTTTATACAAGATTTTATTTAGTTCCACCTGTCCTAATGTCTGTCAAAAAATCTTGCGAATTAAATTTGACCACCTACTGGTTCCCGATTAAGCTGAAATTTTACACATATTTGTAAATCGCTTGATAATGCAATATTATGATGGCATGATGCTTATCTGATGATGGAGCTGGAAGGTGGCCAAAAAAAACTTCGCAATGAAACGACACTATCCCATCGAGTTTGGGCTCACTTGGATCGTGTTGACAAGTATGTACTTCGATGCTGAATGGTAACCAGGGTCTGATGATGGAACTGGAAGATGATCATTAGCTTTTTGTTAACAAGTGAAAGTTTTTTTTTTTCTAATAAACCTTGTTTGTGGAATAAACGTTAGTACTCGATAGCCATCTTGTCTGATGTTAAGCGACGATACGGCTTATGACAGAGTGCGCTTACTTAGAAGAAACTGATTCACTCTCGACTTGAATACACACAAATTATGCCCATTAGGGAACACCCACTGTTGCAATGTATACTATAGTTGAGACATTATTTTCGAGTTATTGGATTACTATCAACTATGTTGTTCTATAAAGCTACATTGGCCAACTATGGATATGCAAAATGTGGTGTAGCGAAAAAAGTTTTAGATTAGATTTGCACTAGACCGCAATCTCGCCTTGCGATCTATGACGGAGCACGCTTATCAAGTAGCGTTTGTGACTTGAAGACAAATAGATTATAATCCGTCAGAGAATAGTTTGATAGATAGATACTCTTTATTGACACACCAACAGAGAATAGACAGATTTTTTTAATAAACTTTTAAACTGGCGCGAGAGCTTACGGTCTAATCGCTGAATCTCGGTTAATCTCTTCCAAGCAACCTTAGAATATTCACTCATTCTAAAATTTAGAAGTTCTATAAGACTGGTCTATAAGTCTCGATAGTTTTTGAAAACAAAATTAGTAGTAGTAAGATGATACCCATTGTAAAAGGAAGAGAATATGACAAAAGTGAAAGAAAAAATAAATTACGGGCGATCTAAGATCGGGAAGTGGAAGGGTATAAACGATTTATCTCGATATGCGGCAAAACAACAAATCCTATGAAAATAAGTTACAGTTATATTATTATAAAAGTGGACTCCAACTTTTTCGTTCGAGACTTTGGCTTGCCTACCACGAAACGATGTCACTTTTTTTTTAATTTAATTAAGAGTGAAGATACGAGCAGGACATGTGCCTGATGGTAAGCAACATGCCTGCCACATAATAGCACAGTGACACGCAGCTATTGGAACATGAAGAGTCCAAATCATTACCTAGCACTGCACTGCGCTCATCACCCAGAGATTAAAGATGTTATATCTGTAATTTCTCTGGAAACATTGCCCTTCAAACCGGAACAGTAGAAAATCTGGCAAAGGTGTGGTACTTCCCCAGGCGGACTCAGCTAAGAGTCCTACCACTACAAAAAACTTTCAAGCTTACTTTACTTAAATGCCCCTGATTTTACGCATATATTTATCATGCGGAGCGGATTGACTCATTTTATCTATTATGGAGTAGGTAAGGTTTCACGAGCAGTTTATTTATTAGTGTACCGTTTTGTCAAAGTTTTCGCTCATAGTCCTTTCAAAGCTTTGCTAAAGATATTTGAACTCAATTGAGGTCAATCTTTTCGTTAACTTTTAATGGAAAGCGGCACACTGTAGACTGCGAGGATCAAAAGGGTGATAAATGTGAATTAGGAACGAGAAGACTTTAATTAGGGGTTCCTCGAAATTAGGTTTTTCTCGCATAAAAGCTTGTTTTTCATCGCTGTCTGAAACGACTGAAACCCAAATTCGTTAGCACAGATGACTGTGGTTGCCCATAATTTTAACTATGTCCGGACGTAATATTCTAAAGGCAAATTTTAATTTGAATAGATGATTTTGTAGCAATTACTGGATAGAATAAAGAGAGAATGATGAACATTCTATAATTTAGAACATCATGAATGGAATTTTCAGCTTAAACTTTAAAAATGTATAGTGTATACATTTTGTATGTTCTTTTATTTGTTATTTTTTTATAATTGACGTGTAAATTGTTTATTTATGAACAAAGAACTTAGACTTTGATGAATTCTGTAATTTGAAACAAATGAACAATGATGAGTTTTAATATTTGCTAAAATTGAGTCAAACACGTTGTTGGGATGAGTTAAACACGTTGTTGAGATGAGTCAAACACGTTGTTGAGATTAGTCAAACACGTTGTTGAGATTAGTCAAACACATTGTTGGGATGAGTTAAACACGTTGTTGAGATGAGTCAAACACGTTGTTGAGATTAGTCAAACACGTTGTTGAGATTAGTCAAACACGTTGTTGGGATGAGTTAAACACGTTGTTGAGATGAGTCAAACACGTTGTTGGGACTGACATAGTGAAATATGACTCAATGTCCCCAAATTAATCAGATAAAAAAATACGTTGTTGGTAAAACGACTATTAGTAATGGCTAGAAATAGAACTAGTTAATAGGTACTGTTTTTTAAATATTTTAATTATAGTGTGAAGAGACGAGCAGGGCATGTGCTTGAAGGTAAGCATAACATCACAATGTCACAGAGCTGTTTTTTTATTATTTTTTTATTATGTCCGGGCTTTTTTCAGCCCGGCCCGCAAACAAGACCCCGACTATGAGCATGTCAGGACTTTGCCACTTAAACTTAAGTTACTAATCACAGATTTAGAAAACCTTATTTTAATCTATTGTCACATTTACACAATATAATAATTTCAGAATCATTTCTTTATAACTATGAGTTTATCGAAACTTATTTTATCTTATTTTAATCACTAAGGTGAATTACTTATATATTGCAATATATGTATTCATCTTATATTATCTATCTATTTATTTCTAGCTATAACTATTTTACATATATTTGTACAGTACTTCAGAAACTTTTCACATGCATTGTAGTTTATTTTTAAAGCCCCAACTCTGGACCCATGGAAGGGCAACATCACAGAGCTGTTGGAACATGATGAATCTAAATCATTATCTAACACTGCACTGCGCTCCTCAACCACCGATATCAAATGATATATGTCTATACCCTGTAATTTTTCTGGAGATATTGTCGTGTAAAACAGAATAAAATATTTGCACATTACTGCTTGGCTGTAGAATAACTGGAAATGGTGTGGCACCTCCCCATATGAATTTTGCAAAGATTGCTTGTTACCACTACAGTAGTGGAAGCAAGCATGTTACCGGTAGCACTATTACCGGTGCTAGAACATTGTGCTTGTAGTCATATTTTAGTATTTAGGGAAAGAATTATCGGACGATAGATTATAATAAATAGTTTGCCGCTAGTATCAAATATGGCCCATTAACCAAGTTAATCGACTTAAATAATTGTAGCTCATCAATTACTTGTACCTACATCAAAACAACAAAATTGTTCGATACGAAAACACAACAATCCAACAATCAACGAGACCTCGCCACCGACCCTATTACATCAAAGAGGATTAATCTATCAACAGGTGTTCCGGTCCACGAATTACAACCGGAAATTCCCGATTGTATCATTTCAGAGAATAGGCAAGACCCGAGGAAACCCGACAATGCCCGACGAAACTCAGCGAGGCCAAAAGAGACTGAAGCATGCTAGCATAGCTAGCAATAGGAGGCAATAACAACATACAGCTAGCCGGGCTATATTCTCGCGAGGCCGTATCCTGACCAAATGATTTTGGGAATGTCTTCCCTTTTCGTTGAGAGCCGAAGCCCAAGAGAGAAACAGTAACATTTGTTACTGTTTACGTTCAGATTTTAAAATAAACTCTTTATGAAATCAGATTTTGGTCTTGTGAAAAAATTATGTCTACCATAAGGTTCACAAATAAGTTGTCTATCCATTGGTGTGAGTACGAGGAAAAAGTCCAAATAGTGCCTGCTTTTCGATTAGATGCATGTTTTCAACTATTATTATTAATCTCTATAGTTTCGTTGTAAGGAGATTGATTTTAAAAAACCACAGTCGGAAGCCAAAATTTTGTAGGAATTTAAGGTTTTTTTTTAATAAAGAGTGACTAGACGTGCAGGACATGTGCCTGATGGTAAGCAACATACCTGCCACATAACAGCAGTGACACGCAGCTATTGGAACATGAAGAGCCCAAATCATTACCTAGCACCGCACTGCGCTCGTCACCCAGAGATCTAAGTTGTTATATCTCTAAGCCCTGTAATTTCTCTGGAAACATTGTCCTTCAAACCGGAACACGGTATTTGTATTTCTTATTACTTGTTTATAGATAGAGTTCCCAGACCTGCTTGTAAAACATAGACGCTGCATTTTATTATGCTTGGCGACTGCCTTAACCAATAACCGAAACATCTTGACACGAAAACTCGCCGTGGTTCTGCGCATGCATAAGTAAAATACAGACTCTGGTTTGCGTTTTGAGTACTGGTTATCGAGAATAATGTCTCTGGTAAGACAAGAGAGGGGTAAATTAGTGCAAATTGGCAGCCCGAAGCGACGCGGTGAGCCCTTTACAAATATGGTGCGGTGTGATTGGATCTGTTGCCGAACTATCCACGTTGAGGATTACGAGTACCGTGCAGAGAATTCAATATAACAATGTGATGGCGGTTAAGTTATTCTGAGGTTGTTTTGCTAGGAATTGAATATAATATCTTGCTGAGTTCTGTTTACAAATTTGTATTGCCATGATCTAAAGGAGCCAAATAGCAGTGTACTGATACGATAGGAACTATTTATTGTATTCATATATTCTCAGAGGCGGCATCAAATTTTGAGTAGATATTTTTAAAGAGATTAAGGTAACTTACTCTGTTCTCTACCTCACCTATTATATTCCAGAACGGAGGTGCAGGCTTGACTGGTAAGTAGCGGGGGAAAATATACACCTAAGTTGTAAATGCATGCTAATCTTCTGCTTTTCTTATATATAAAATTCTCGTGTCACAGTGTTAGTTACCTTACTCCTCTGAAACGGCTTTACTGACTTTTACCAAATTTTATATGCATATTAGTAAATCTGAGAATCGGCTACTAGCTATTTTTCATACCCCTAAGTGATAAGGGTTGTTCACCCCTATTTTTTTTTTTCAAGTTTTGGACAAATATTTTTTTTTTATAATGTGGCATCAAAAAATACATACAACCCTACATTTTTACCCTTTTATCACCAACCCCTATTTTTAATAGCTATTTTAGTAATTTAATCATTTGACAGTGAACTCCTCCTAAACGGCGTGACCGATTTGAATGATTTTTTTGTGTGTATACAAGTGGATTGGAGGATGGTTTAAATTCACAAATAAGCCCGGCAGATGGCGCTGCAGACAGTGTCTAGGTAATGATCCGAGCGAAGCCGGAACGGGCCGCTAGTTATATATAGAAATACCCAGACACAAACAAATATTTGAAATCGCTACACAAATATTTGTACTGAGTGGGAATCGAACCCACGATGCGTTGCAGGCAGACTTTCTGCCAACTAAGTTACGAGGCCAGTCAAACTGCAGTCAAACACAAAACGTTTGCTATTTGCACTCAAACATTTCGAACGTTGAGCTAACTAATAGTAATTTAATTCGCAATTAAGTCTACTACATAATGTTCTCAATATAGCTTTTCTTCACTGTATTGAACAGAGCGTTATTGAGTAAAAATGTTGTACATGTTATTTATATAGTTTCTGTAACATTTATCTGATCTAGATGTTTGCTTTCGACGTAAGTATTATAAGATCTGTTTGTATCAGGATCCTAGGGCACCAGCCGAGCCTATTCATAGCCAACAAACAGCTGAAGACTCATTTATCATACTCTGATAGTTGCGGACTACACTATCGTGTGATATTGATAGTAGCAAAAGTATTACACTCATTTATCAAAGGACTAGTAGAGTAAGATCGCAGAGCTCTCAGACGTCACCTATTTTCTGATGAATGAAATGTGGACGATTGAGTAGAGTTAGTAAGTACTAAGAACACATGCTTACTCGCTAACTTGCTTAGACGGCCAATTTTGAGATATGGGGATGGTTTGTATGTACCTACCTTCATTACCCCATATCTCAAAATTGGCCGTCTAAGCAAGTTAGCGAGTAAGCATGTGTTTATCTATGTTCCAAATTTCAGCCCGATCTGGTCATTAGTTTTTATGTGAAAGAGTTACAAACATCCATCCATCCATTAATCCATAAGATAGTTTATAATAAATATTAGTAGGATTAGCAGTGTGCAGCTGTTTTACCCGTGCACTTTCTGTTCCTGTTAGTTTCCGGAGATAAAGAAGCCTATGTGTTATTTCAGACTACAATCTCAACTCTGTTTCAAAATTCAACCCGATCTGTTCAGCTGTTGCGATCTGATTGAGCAACAAACATCCAAAAATCTATGTACGCATACAAAATTTCGCATTTATATTTTAAATGGGATTACATCAGCTGTCCAGCTTGCAGGACATGTGCCTGATGGTAAGCAACATGGTTGCCACATAACAGCGCAGTGACACACAGGTATTGGAACATGAAGAGTCCAAATCATTGCCTAGCACTGCACTGCGCTCGTCACCCAGAGATCTAAGTTGTTATATCTCTATGCATACGATAAGTTTGCTTAGTTTGGCTTTCTCACAATTCAATTCAACTAGATATATCAGCTATCTGGCCTCCATCATACAAGCTTTGCTTAGTTTGGGGTCAGATGGTGTTGTATGTGAATTGCCCACCAATATTTATTTTATTTATTTATTTATGACTGTTTTTTTTTATCCGCCGGATGCGTTGAAACTTAAGCCAAACTGGGCCAACTACATTCATTACACGTGATTTGCCCGTGAGTAAACTTATAAAATTGTACAGCAGTTGGTCACAGGGTCACACTACATATCGTACCGTATAGACTAACGAATAAGCTGATTGTATTTAAGTTTACTTGAACTTGTGTCACTATATTATGGTAGTTAGTTCTAAAACATGGGTAGGTACTGAAGTACTTATATGCGTGGGATTGTTTGATACACCATGGCGCCAGAACTTACGTATCTATGTGACACATCTTCAAACTCGATTGAATAACTTATTTACAAACTAACAACGACGATACGATCAACGCATCAAATTAAGAAGTATTCACGAAAATCGCCTTTTAACTTTGTTATTTATCTCAAAGACAGTTATTTTTTTGTCCATCGGTACCATCGGTACGTCGAAGTGTTAAGGTGTCTGTATGAAAATGCCACCATGTCAGTCCGTCTCCAGAACCAGAACTCGAAACCGATCCAACTGCAGCGAGGTGTGAGACAGGGGGATGTCAAATCCCCGAAACTGTTCACCGCTGCACTGGAAGACGTTTTCAAACTTATGGACTGGAATGGAATCGGCATCAACATCAATGGCGAGAACATCACCAACCTCTGATTTGCCGATGACATTGTAGTTATGGCTGGAACCCTGGACGACTTAAGCAGAATGCTGAATGACCTCAGTAGAGCCTCCGAAAAAATGGGTCTAAAAATGAACATGGACAAGACGAAAATCATGTTGAACAACCGTGTTCAACTCTTCGGTCGAAGTTGTCGTCGAATACGTCTAGCTAGGGCAAACGGTCCAGTTGGGTAGATCCAACTTTGGGAAAGAGATGACTCGTCGGATCCAACTAGGTTGGGCAGCGTTCGAGAAGTTACGTAATATCTTCTCATCCAAACTACCGCAGTGTCTCAAGACGAAAGTCATTGACCAGTGCGTGTTGCCAGTGATGACATATGGAACAGAGACGTGGTCGCTTACTATGGGACTCGTTAAAAAGCTCAAAGTTACCCAAAGGGCAATGGAAAGAGCCATGCTCGGAGTTTCCCTGCGTGATAGAATCAGAAATGAGGAAATCCGCAGGAGAACCAAAGTAACCGACATAGCTCACCGAGTTGCTAAACTTAAGTGGCAATGGGCGGGGGCACATAGCTCGCAGAACTGACGGCCGTTGGGGCGGAAAGGTTCTTGAGTGGCGACCACGTACCGGAAAACGCAGCGTTGCGAGGCCTCCCACAAGATGGACCGACAATCTGGTGAAGGTCGCCGGGAATCGTTGGATGCGGGCGGCGCAAGACCGGTCTTTGTGGAGATCCTTGGGGTAGACCTTCGTTCAGCAGTGGACGTACTTCGGATGATATGATAATGTATTTTTTAATGCCACATTATAAAATAAAAAAAACAAATTGTACGAAACTAAAAATAAACATTGGGTTGAACAACCCTTATCACTTAGGGGTATGAAAAATAGCTAGTAGCCGATTCACAGACCTACTAAATATGAATATAAAATTTGGTAAAAATCAGTAAAGCTGTTTCGGAGGAGTAAGGTAACTTACCTACCTTACCTTAGTTAACACGAGAATTTTATAACTGTCATCCAGAGTTTTACGATTTAGCCCTGTAATTATGCAGCGCAATCACATAAATCTAATTAATATGGTACCTTATTATTTAGATTTCTTTGAGCGCAATGCAGTGGAGACTGGCCGCTGCGCAAATTTATAACTAGGTAATGATTTGGGCTCTTCATGATCAAATGGCTATGTGGCACTGTGCTGTTATGGACAACACACCTGTGTTGCTTACCACCAGGAGCGTATCTTGCTCGTCTTGTCACTGAATATTATTTTAAAAAGTTGATGTTTTTGTTAACACTTAACATATATTTCGTTATATTTTATATTTCTGAACTTCTACGAGATACGTTCAAAGTTGAGAATGTTTTGTCAAATTTAAAAAGATACTGTCGCGTGGTATCTCTCTTTCAACGCCCCTGTAAAAACTGTCCTGTACAATAATAAATCAATAAGAGAAACAAAAAGGTCATCTCACCCCGGGGGAGCTTTGTCCAAGTTATCCAACTTTATGTCTTTAGATTCCTCTATTCAGGACTTGGATATTCCGAGGAATAGATAAACGAAAAAAGGAGGTGGTAAAATAGTATATTTTCTTTCTGAAAAAACAGTTACATATAAAACTTTATTCTTGTTTTTTCTAATTAAAGAGTGACGAGACGAGCAGGAGATGTGCCTGATGGTAAGCAACATGCCTGCCACATAACAACACAGTGATACGCAGCTATTGGAACATGAAGAGTCCATATCATTACCGAGCACTGCACTCCGCTCGTCACCCAGAGATCTAAGTTGTTAAATTTCTAAGCCCTGTAATTTCTCGTGAAACATTGCCTTTCAAACCGGAACACAGTAATGTTTGCACATTACTGCTTGTCGGTAGAATAACTGGCAAAGGTGTGGTCCTTCCCCAGGCGGACTCTGCCAAGAGTCCTTACCACTACATAACACAAGACTTAATCGCAATCTAAAGTACTACGTAATGATTTTGACACTTCGTGTTCCCATATTCTATAGCTGCTCGTCACTGTGCTGTTATGGGCAGGCGTGTTGCTTACCACCAGGCACATGTTTTGCTCGTCTTGTCACACTATACTAAAAAAAAATTGGCAAATGTGAAAATGTAGAACTAATGTCCGGTTTTCATTATTCCAGTCCAGCGATCGAATCCAGCGCTGGATTGCTTACTGGAAAAATGTGAACAGGCACTGGAAAGCATCAATCCAGTGCCAACGCTTTCCAGTGCCTGTTTACATTTTTCCAGTTGGCAACCCAGCGCTGGATTCGATAGCCAGCTATCGAATCCAGCGCTGGGTTGATGTTGCTGCTGGTTGGGGTCCATTGGAATTAACAGATCTTTATTTTGACTGTATGACAAAAAATGCCTTGAGCTCAATCTTGTCTCTTTTTACAGATAATCTAATATATACGTCTCTTTTTGTAGTGGTAGGACTCTTGGCAGAGTCCGCCTGGGGAAGGACCACACCTTTGCCAAATATTCTACCACCAAGCAGTAATGTGCAAACATTACTGTGTTCCGGTCTGAAGGGCAATGTTTCCAGTGAAATTACAGGGCTTAGAGATATAACAACTTAGATCTCTGGGTGACGAGCGCAGTGCAGTGCTAGGTAATGATTTGGAATCTTCTTGTTCCAATAGCTGCGTGTCACTGTGTTGTTATGTGGCAGGCATGTTGCTTACCATCAGGCACATGACGTGCTCGTCTCGTCACTTTATACCTATATAAAAAAAAAAACATTTTGGTGGGACTATCTACCGGTCAGGGTTTCATCTCGACCGCTGCTCACCAGCCAGGTCTGCACCTTCGTGTTGGGGTATAATATGAGAGGTATGTGACTTGTGACCAGTTTTCAGCTTGTTTCAAATACTCGTACCTATCCAAAATTTGGTGCCTGCTCTCGTAATATTACTAGTACCTATGTTGTATTTTAAACTTACTATTAGACTACAGGCCCGTGAACAAAATGAACGGTGGTTCATTTGACCCGAAAATTTTGTTCACGGGAGACCTATGTAGGATGATAGAAGGGTATCTATACTAATATTATAAAGCTGAAGAGTTTGTTTGTTTGATTGTTTGTTTGTTTGAACGCAAGGATCTCGGGAACTACTGGTCCGAATTGAAAGGTTATTTCTCTGTTGGATAGTCCATTTATCGAGGAAGGCCATAGGCTATTTAACATTACGCTACTATCAACAGGAATGAAGCATGAATGAAAAATGTAACAAAAACAGGAAATAATTTTGCTTTTTGAGAGTTTTCGTTGCGAGACAGCATGTGTCATTCGTCAAAGGTTCGTGAAAGGTTGCGACATTAGAACCTAAGGTAACCGAATTTGTTCAAAATTTGAATTGGTACGATGAATTTTAATATAGATGGCGTAGCAAAGCGCGCGCGATTCAGCTAGTAAAATAATAAGATTCAGCACTATGCCGTCACTTGTAAGCTGTCCAACTGAGTGCAATTGAAGAGGGGGGGTTGCAATCCTCGATAATTTCTCCTTGTCGCATTGTTTTTGTACGGCGTTACGGAATAATAGATTAGAAGAGGTATTGAAACTACAAACTTTATAAATTTTAACTTTTTAATTATTAGTTTGGCGGAAAAAATTTCAGAGTACGAGTAATTTACAGAGTAAATTTGGTCATTTGATTAAGTACGGCATTGGTTCCATACAGTTTCAATACCTCTTCTAATCCATTATTTCGCAATGCCGTACAAAAATCATGCGACAAGGAGAAATGGTAGAGGGTTGCAATCCCCCCTCTTCAATTACACTCAGTTGGACAGCTTACAAGTGACGGCATAGTGCTGAATCTTATTACTTTACACCCTTCTATCATCCTACATAGGTCGCCTGGTGGTTCATTTGACCCGTAAATTTTGTTCACGGGCCTGTAGTCTATATTATCACAGAAAATATATTAATGTATTTAACTTTATAATATTTAATTCGTAGTATTAATAAGATTACGGTTACGGCTGGTCTAGTCGGGAAAACGGCGCCTGCCGATCCGGAGACCCCGGTTTCAAACCCCACACGCACCACTGTCTTTTCGAAGTCATGTGTGTTATGGCGCTAACTTAAAACGGTGAAGGAAAACATCGTGAGGAAATCGACATGTACCTAGAATCTTTCCAAGTCATGTGTCATCCACCAACCCGCACTGGGCCAGCGTGGTGGATTATGGCCTTAACTCTCTCCTTGCGAGAGTATAGTACAGTACAGTAAGATAGTCAACTTCCCTCGCCTAATGTTGTGTTTGGGAAAATTACCTTTAAGCTAGTTCCCTGAAAGAGCTTGCTCTCAGCAATAAGGCTATAATAATAACATTGGTTGAACTATTCCCTAAGTATTTTACTGTAGTATCTGTGTTGGTGTCACAGTAAAAAGTTTTTATTTATCTATCTAATACGTACCACCTCCTCCCCTGCCTGCTCCCCGTAGCCCTGGGCGCTCCTCTGAGACTAGAATACCGCACAAGCCACAAGTCTGGAATACTTCAACACTCCGTAATTGAAGCCCTTCAATAAGTTCGGCGCGACTCGTATATTAATGTTACTGCGTAATCTGAAACGTTTATCTCAAATCTCAGACAGTTGGAACGCTTTACGAACTTTCCCGAGGATCCCGAAATTTATTACCGAAATTTATGAAATAGAGTCGCATTTTAAATGTAAATCACGCCATTGTTCCGACAGATTTCAGGAAACGGAGATTATTTTGTGTGTTTTAACTTATTCCCTGGATTAATGCGTCTTGTTACGAAGTTATTTTTGACATAGTAATTTGCATAACAAATTGTTGAGAAATAGCTTAAGTTGATAATAAATACTGATTATTTAAAATAGAATCCATCTGTTTGGAGAAAATGTCATTACCTATAATATTTTAATGATGTAATGGGGTTAATTTCAGTAAAGATCAAATAAAACATAACGCTTGACCGTCATTTCGCCTTAAGTTAAGTGACGATGCTGTCTAAGCTGGAAAGCGATTACCTACATGAAACCGATTCACTCTCAATAATTTGACGACACCCAGGTTGAATGTATTGGGGAATAGCCACTCAGGCAGCACCCTTCTTAGCCGTAGGTATGTAAGTAGAATCAAACAACTTCGTTAAAGTGTTCGAAACGTCGCGTCGGTAGTTAAACGAAATCGTTTTTTAGAGTTAAATATAAAATAACTAATGGAAAAGTGAAAGTCGCACTTATTGAGATATTGATTGATTTGATAAGATATTAAAAATTACAATAAAGTTCAATGCAATGATATTATTGAACACAAGTCGGTATAAACTATAAACAAATAATAAATGAACTCTAAGTGAATGATATTATTGCTTAATGATAGTAATAAAATTAATGGGGTTAGATTTAAGATTACAACAAACAATTTTAAATCAAAACACGAGGCTAAATTAAATCAGATCATGATAGATACCATTTTTGTGCACTAGTAAGTTTGTAAAAAGCAACCAATGCTCTAGATGTCATCTAATTATAAAATAATCTGAAAAAATCGTACTCACAAGTGACGTCACACGAAACTTCGAAGCGCTGTATCTTCGTCATTTTTTGTTTGTGAAACAAAAGAAAAAATACGAGTACAATATTTTTTGGCAATCTAACTAACGGGCTACTTAGTTTTTTTGAGGATTGTACCCATTCAATTTGACCACTTCCTGGTTACCGATTAAGCTGAAATTTTACACACATTTGTAAATCGCTTGATAATGCAATATTATGTTGGCATGATGCTGATCTGATGATGGAACTGGAAGGTGGCCAAAAAACTACTTAGTTTTTTTGAGAATTGTACCCTATTTGAAATAGTTTTCTAAAATCCGTACCAGTCGAAACAAATCTCCAGATACTGAGACCAGTGGGCAGAAACCATAGAAAAGCAATTCAAACATCACTAAAGCAGATAGAACGTTCTCGAAGTCGTCGATATATTTCGCAGCACTGATTTTTGAAGCAGAAAATTGGGCGGAAACGCTGTGAGGACGTTCGGAAGGAAATGTACGGCGGGGATTTATTTTGCGATCTCAGGAACTGTCAGAATCTCGTTAGAAATCGAGTGTGATCATAAAAAAGATTATATATAGGCTCTAAGTTACGGCAGCATAGTTTGATTTCCTTCAGGTTGTGGTCATGGTCTGGTCATGGGTCCTTCTAAATGCATAGGCTGCAGTAAATTTGGTCGCACACCATATCTTTTGTTTTTTTGTTTAAAATAGTTTTTGAGTTATGAGAAAGTTAAAAGTGGCTCCAAAGTGATATTTGGAATAGAGGTAGATTATAGTCTGAAAGAACACAGAGGCTACTCTTTATCCCAGCAAAATAAAGGAAACTACGTGGGGTGCTGCTAGTGCCATATATTATAAAGGTTTTTTGGTAGAACGCGCTAGTCTCAGCAACTACAAAACCGATTGCAAAACATCTTGCTGCGTTGGTTATGTACGTAATCCCTGAGTGCTATATATATGCCATATATTGTATACCACAGGCGAAGCTGGGACGGACCACTAGTCTTTAAAATGAAAAATAACACAGTAGTATAAAGTTACTCTGTATTCTTGTGCTTTCTGCGCACAATAGACAATGCTGATAATTGAAGGAAACATCTTCCAGTATCGTACAGCAAACGAGAATGTGATTACGATACTATTGTTCCTGTGAATGTTAGACATCGTAGTTACAAGTCAAGAACGGAAGCGGCGATTATATTTCCGAATAAATTGGTCGAGTGCGAGTTATACCTACGTCCAGTAACTTAGTAACTTTGTCGCCTGAAAGTATGGAGTAGTATGCGTTAAATCCGGTAGTTCTGATTTTTTGCAGACTTGTTTATGATGTTGACCTAATGATTAATCCAAGTTTGTGACCTTGAGCGCCGAAGGCAACTTTGTCAAAAAGCGAAAAAACCGCGAAAAAGTAGATTTAGAAGTTTATAAAGTAGACTAAAGTTGTTACAATATGATACTAGAATTGCCTCTGTACACCCAATAGTTTCGGAAGACTTTCAAAGTTTGTAACAACAGAAGACAAAAGTGACATAATTTTACTTTGCGTTGTCTAAGTGGAGTTTTCTCGTTGTTACAATCTTGGTATCGTCAAATCGAGAGTGAATGGATTTCTTCTATATAATCAAGTTTCATCGTAGACCACACCGACGCTTCACATCAGACGAGATGGCAGTCAGATTTCGACTTATATTAGTAAAAAAATCATCGTCTGACTTCGATTCACACCTGACCAGATCAGTCGTTGGTATTTTTAATTTACTATTAAACTAGCCAGTCGTTCTACTGCCGACCAGTAATGTAAAAATATAACTATGTTCGGGTTTGAAGAGTTAATGTTTCCAGTGATATTATACGGTACAGAGTTAAAACATCTTAAATCTCTAGGTAACAAGCGCAGTGCACTAGATAATGATTTGAACTATTATGGGCAGCATGTTGTTTACAAACAGGCGCATGTCCTCCTAGTCTAGTCACTCGACACTATAAAAAAAAATACAGTACTAATATAAGTACACGATTCCTTATATAAGACAATTACATTACATTTCATTTTTTCTTTTCTTTAATATTGGTGGACAATTCACACACAACACCATATGACTAGAGTCAGATGGTGCAAAGCAAACTTAGCAAAGCTTGTATTATGGCGGCCAGAAAGCTGATATAATACTTACCTACATAGTTTTAAATACATACTTACTTATTATACATATTATTAAGAAATGTCTAAAAGCTCATGGATTGCTCCTTCACCCGACTTACAGCGTCCATATAAATATAAATAGGGTACAGTTATCGTGGAGCAGAAGGGCAGACTCTCACGTCCAGAGCCCGGTCACGTCGCAGGCTCGCGTCGAGGCACATGTAACAATACGCCGATATACTCTCATGTATCGTATTGATAGACAATATTTGACACAATCATTCGTTTTGTGTACGCTTTCTGAAAACTGATCGTTTGTTTTCGACCGTACTATACCATCGAGATATTTGTAAATTTTTTTTACTAATATTATAAATGTCAAAGAATGGACGTTTGGATATTTGGATGTTTGTTGCTCAATCTCGTCCTAACGTATGAACGGATCGGGCTGAAATTTGGAACACAGAGGGATTGTAGTCTGGAAGAACACATAGACTACTTTTTATCCCGGAAAAACAACGGGAACAACGGGAACTTCGCGGGTAATACCGCGGGGTGCTGCTAGTAATCTATAATAATTTGTGTGAAATGTCCACCAATATGGATTATTTTGGTAGACATTTCACACACAACAGCCATTTAGCCTCAAACTAAGCAAAGCTTGTACTATGGGAGCCAGATTGTCGATATAATAAGCAATTAAAAAAAAAAGGTACTTATTCCACATAGAAAACACCCAGCCACAGTACAAATATTTGTATTCATCACACAAATATTTGCACTGGGTGGGGATCGAACCCACGACCCACGGCTTCGCAGCCAGACTTATTACCAATTAAGCCACCAGGCCAGATAAGTATCATATCTGTCGTAATATTACTTACACATAATTTTTTGTAAGAAAAATCTCATACCTCAAGGTATCCCTTTTTAGGACAATTAGAAAACGACTATGATATTTCTCAATCATACTGAAAAAAAGATACGTTTTGTGGCAGAATACGAGATACCTACAATGCATTGGCTTTTAGTAACATTGAATATTTTTAAATTCTCATTGACGTGATTTTGGTTTACAGATCAACTTTTATTGTGATTGATTCCTAATTTAATCTTGATGATTCGATTGGAGTTGATGCTCGAGTAGTAAAAAAGTGTGTGTAGGAACTTATGTAGGTACGTAGTTCTTACATTTTTTAAAAGTACCTAAAACTAGCGCTAACGCTCAACTAAAGTTCCACAGGCAAGGCAAGGCCCACACAGCAGCGAAGTCTCAATAATAGGGTCCCGTTTTTGAAGTGAAAACTTCTTATGGCGCGCCTAGACAGATTTTTCGTGGGCTGTGAATTGAATTTTAGGTTCACGCTCGGGTATGATAAGAAATGTTCGGGTAAACGCGGGACCATAGCCATTGGCCATCTAGGAATGCGTCAACCAATGGAAAATGCTAAAAGGGCGTGGCCTGCCCATCATGGCATGGCCATCTAGAAATGCGTCAGCCAATGGGAAATGCTGACGCATTTCTAGATGGTCATGCCATGATGACCAGGCCACACCCTCCGGTTTCACCAGCGTAGTTTCCAAAGTATACTATCCCATTCTGAGTTATGAGTTTTCACTTCTATCGGCAGTTCCTATGACTGCCAATTTTTTACCCTTTGGATACGGAACCTTATGTAAAGAATCAATAGCATTTTCATTTTCAGGCGCATATTTTGGTAGTTCTTTGGTTCTACACTCTAAATACATAGTTAATTCCCGCACTCTTGGCTATTAGGTATTTATGCAGAATACGTCACAAAGTGGCTAAGCTCAGCTGGGAGGCCATCTTCTTGGCAGATTTCCAACCTACAAAATGTCTTAAAACTTAAAAATCAGACTTTTTATATACTGTTTGATAAACATTTTTTGGCAACGATTATTTACGCAAATTAAAGTACCTACTGCTTTACTAGCGATACTTACTGGCAGCTTCCGGCGGTTTTACCCGCGTATTTGCCGATCCCCTTATATATCGAGATAAAAATTGGATTATGTGGTATTCCAGTGTAAGACTGGCTGCTGAGTATCTAATACCCAAACTTTTAAACGTGTTATGTTAGTGCTCAATGCGACATTGAACTAAATATGTTGTCACCTGTATTTGTTTGTAGTATATTTCGCTTTTAGTATTATATTTAATACTGGGATTTGAGTCTAAATATGTGTCATATAGAAGAACAAGTATCTGATTACTTAAGAAAATGGGTATGACTGGTAAAATTTGTAGAGGGCGCCGGTGTGGAACCATTCACGTCTACCCGCCATCTCAAAAAGAGTTTTGGAGGGGTTGGGGCTATAAGTAGATGAAGCGAAGCCGGTGACTGGCATTCTTATTTGAAATTTTATATGAGAATGATCCAACAGTTGCCAATATACATTCTTACATTCAGTTAATTGGTTTACATTTACTCTTAAAGTATTACAAATATAAAAACAAAATTGCCAGTTTGTACCGGTCAACATTTAAAATGTTTTGTAATATTTTGTCTTACATGCAAACAGCTATAAAGATATTTGTAATTGTATAATATAAATCGAGCGTCGGTAACTAGATGGCGCTACTAGTCACTTAACTCGCGCAAACGTTTATTTCGCTATTTGTGCTGTCTCGGTGGCGTAACTTTTGAAATGTATACTTCTACCGATCAATATGGTGTTTTACTACGTTAAACCATATTGTACTTTACTGAAGGCCTGACATTTATCGAGTTAGTAAGATTTTTATGAATAAACTTGTTGCGCAATATACAGCAGCTGCTATTTGAACAAGAATCCAAATGACTGCCTAGCACTGCACTGCGTTCGTCACCCAATACATACAATAATGTATCTGTTTGCCCTGTAATTTCTCTGAAAACATTTCCCTACAAACCAAAACGCTGGAATGTTTGCGTTTACGTTTACTTTCGGGCTTTCGCACATTACTGCTTGGCATAAGAATAACTGGTGAAGTTATGATACTTTTCAAGGCGGACTCTGCAAAGAATTTTACTATTACAAAAAGTTACTTAAGTTGTGAGTAACTCAAACGACTAGACCCATTTTGGTGAGTTTTTTTAAAGCTGACTCTCAATCGTTATAATTTTGTTCAAATTTTTACAAAGCTTGTGCATGTAAATAATGTTTCATTTTTTTAAAGTACATTTTGATGACACGAGCATGACATATGCCTGATGGTAAACTATTGGAACATGAAGAGTCCAAATCATCACCTAGCACTGTACTGCGCTCCTCACCCGGAGATATAAGATATTTTATCCCTATATAAAATACCCTGTAATTGCACTGCAAACATTGGCCTCCATACCGGAACACAATGAATGAAATTTTCGCTTTACTGCTTGGCGGTAGAATAACTGGCAAAGGTGTGCTACTTCCCCAGGCGAACTTTGCAATGAGCCTTACCACTACAAAGTATATTTCTTAAATATCAAAATACAAAATCGAAAAGGCTCCTCCGGCGTTATAATACAATGCAAAACACTTTATAACAAAAACCCCACTGCAGTATTGTTGGCGGTGCGCCAAATTGCTGGATACTGCTTAATTGGTGCATTTTTAATGGAACTCGTAAAATGAACGTTAAAATACAAGTTTAAACGATATTTAACTGAGGGATTGAGATCACATTACATAGACTAGAGGTTGTTGGTTGTTGCCAGTTGTTCTAGCGCCAAGCAGTAATGTGCAAACTTTACTGTGTTCCAGTATGGAGGCCAATGTTTGCAGTGAAATTACAGGGCATAGGGATAAAATATCTTATATCCCTGGGTGAGGAGCCCAGTGCAGTGCTAGGTAATGATTTGAACTCTTGATGTTTCAATAGCTGTGTGACACTGTGCTATTATGTGTGTGTGAAAGAACTTTGGAAATCGATCCAGTAGTTCCCGAGATTACCGCGTTCAAACAAAAATCCTATATTTATTGACAATATTAGCATATAGATTATACAAACACTACCGTATTCTATAAACCCTCAAGCTTATGAAGCCGTGGCTAAGTGCTAGAACCTAAAGCCCTTAAGGGCTTAGGGCAAGAATGGCGTCCGATTCCCTAACGCAATGTTGTAATCAGGGCATTTCTGGCAAGTGTACAAGGTTGTTCATCATCATTGGCTTTTATGCTGAAGGAAAACATCGTGGTAAGCCGACATTTCAAGAAAAACGTCTTGCGAGGAGATGAGTTCTTTGTCATTCCGGATTTGGCCAGCGTGGCAGATTATTGCAATATTTTTAGGGTTCCGTAAAACGTAAAAACGGAACCCTTATAGATTCGTCATGTCTGTCTGTCTGTCTGTCCGTCCGTATGTCACAGCCACTTTTTGCCGAAACTATGAGAACTACACTGTTGAAACTTGGTAAGTAGATGTATTCTGTGAAGCGCTTTAAGATTTGAACAAAAAAGATACGGAGAAACGGAGAACTGAGAACATACGGAGAACTGAAACTCAAAAATGTTTTTTCCATCAAACCTACACGCGTAGGGTGTCTATCGATAGGTCTTCAAAAATGATGTTGTTTTTTTTTTTTTTTTTAAATATAGAGTGACGAGACGAGCAGGTCATGTGCCTGATGGTAAGCAACATGCCTGCCACATAACAACACAGTGACACGCAGCTATTGGAACATGAAGATTCCAAATCATTACCTAGCACTGCACTGCGCTCGTCACCCAGAGATCTAAGTTGTTATATCTCTAAGCCCTGTAATTTCACTGGAAACATTGCCCTTCAGACCGGAACACAGTAATGTTTGCACATTACTGCTTGGCGGTAGAATATTTGGCAAAGGTGTGGTCCTTCCCCAGGCGGACTCTGCCAAGAGTCCTACCACTACAAAATGATGTAGAGTAGATGTAGAATGATGTTGAGGTTTCTAAAATCATTTTCGTCTACACTGAATAATTTGCGCGAGAGACACTTCCAAAGTGGTAAAATGTGTGTCCCCCCCTCTAACTTCTAAAGTAAGAGAATGAAAAATCTAAAAAAAATATATGATGTACATTACCATGTAAACTACCAACGAAAATTAGTTTGAACTCGATCTGATGAGTAGTTTTTTTTAGTCCGTCATAAATACACTATTATTGAAACTTCGATCAAAGTTACAACGAACTACAAGAACTATGTGTACTATGTATATTATGTTACTTGCTGCAACGGAACCCTTCATGCGCGAGTCCAACTCGCACTTGGCCACTTTATTTTCTTTGTCAGAGAACGTTAAAAAATACTCCCCTCAGTTAGTGGCTCGCTGTTCGAGGGTTCGATTCCAATACTTGTGTAGTGAATACAAATATTTGTTCTATTTCTGTATGTTTCTATGTACAATGAGTATGTATTTACATTGAATAAGTATTATATCAGCTATCTGGTGTCCATAGTACACGCTTTACTTTGCGCCTTTCATCTAACGTCATTTCATGGAATACCATGGTTCTGTAGTGGTAGGACTCTTGCCAGTCCACCTGGGGAAAGACCTTTGCCAGTTATTTTACCGCCAAGCAGTAATGTGCAAACATTACTGTGTTCCGGTTTGAAGGTCAATGTTTTCAAAGAAATTACAGGGCTTAGAGATATAACAACTTAGATCTCTGGGTGACGAGCGCAGTGCAGTGTTAGGTAATGATTTGGACTCTTCATGTTCCAATAGCTGCGTGTCACTGTGCTGTTACGTGGCAGGCATGTTGCTTACCATCAGGCACATGTCCTGCTCGTCTCGTCACTCTTTAATAAAAAAAAAACATAGTGTGCGACAGGAACCAACGAACTTTTATATTATCTTTAGTTCCGTTCTTTCGGATTCTTTATTGAGATTGTCGTGTTCAGACACGTCGGTCAAAGCGATCGTAAAGTCCAGCGCATACTCTACTAAAGTAAATGTTGTAAGTAAGATACAGGGCTAATGGAAAGTGGCCATCAAAGCCTGCAGCACCTGATCCCGGCGACGGCAGTTCTTACTTTTAGATAGGCTTTTATCGGCGCAGAAGAAAGTGGACGAAAAGGGTTTTATTTAAACACAAAATAGGTGAGTATCGTACGAAAGAAAAGAAACTAGAGATACCTATATAAAACTACTAGCGGCCCGTCTACGAGTATAACTATTCTATTTAGCTTATTGAAGTACCATCTGTAAATAAATAAATATTGGTGGACAATTCACTCACAACACCACCTGACCCCAAACTAAGCAAAGCTTGTATGATAGACTACAGGCCCGTGAACAAAATTTACGTAGTAAATGAACCACCAGGAGACCTATGTAGGATGATAGAAGGGTATAAAGTAATAAGATTCAGCACTATGCCGTCACTTGTAAGCTGTCCAACTGAGTACAGTCGAAGATGGGGGGTTGCAACCCTCGATCATTTCTCTTTGTCGCATGATTTTTGTACGGCGTTGCGAAATAATGGATTAGAAGAGGTATTGAAACTGTTTGGAACCAATGCCGTACATAATCGAATAACCAAATTTACTCTGTAGATTGTCAGCACGTCATAATTTTTTCCGACTAACTAATAATTAAAAATCTAAAATTTATAATTTTTATATTTTCCATACCTCTTCTAATCTATTATACCGCAACGCCGCCGCCGTACTAAAACCATGCGATAAGAAGAAATGATCGACGATTGGAACCCCCAGCTGTTCGACTGTACTCAGTTGGACAGCTTACAAGTGACGGCATAGTGCTGAATCTTATTACTTTATACCCTTCTATCATCCTACATAGGTATCCTGGTGGTTCATTTGACCCGTAAATTTTGTTCACGGGCCTGTAGTCTATGATGGCAGCCAGAGAGCTGATATAATACTTATATAGATTTAAATACATACTTATTATACATAGAAACACTGTTCGAGACTTATGAAACTTACGATAAATAACAACCATGGTGATTTAGTGAACAACATTAGTGATTTGATCATTATAAATTATGGAGACCAAAACTAAAATCGAAATAAAAACTATCATTTCTTAAGTTGGACCAAAAAATGTAGTCTCGCTAAAACAAAAACTGTGTCACTAGACTCGGTCACATTTCTGTTCTGTGCATTTGCACGTTGTCAGGTTGTCACTGATAGGCTGACACGCACACATATAAACAAGTTTGCACGTGTAATGACCCACTGATGTGTGTATGTGTGTGTGTCAGACTGTATGTGACAGCGCACACGTGCCTATTATGTGGCCGACTCTATGGACACAGATTTTATTTTAGCGAGACTACGTCCAACTTTTTTTATACCGCCATGAGTTGGACTGTATTACACATGCCAACTTTCGTGAATACAGATTTACTTGGTGAAGAGTTCAGTGAGAACAAACATTATGACACTGGATTTTTATTTATTAAGATAAAATAATTATCTACTTTGCGTTCAACAGTCAGGCTGGCCATTAAGCCAGCTTGCTATTAATTGATAGCAAATCTGTACTAGAAGAAACTAAGTTACCCTGACCTTGAAAATATCCATATTATATCAATCAAGAAAAACTCACGCAGTGAACATAATCCACAGTTTAAACTCAAATAGTTGTTCTTATTACGAAAACGGAGTCAAACCTCGTTGTTAAGTCTGTGCCACATTAACTATACTTATTAAAAGAGAATTCGATTTTTGAAGTGAAAACTTCTTTTGGCGCGCCTAGACACATTTTTCGTGGGGTGTGAATTGAATTCTAGCGTCACGCTCGGGTATGATACGAAATCTTCGGGTAAACTCGGAACCATGGGCATTGTCTATTGGTCATCTAGAAATGCGTCACCCAATGGGAAATTCTGAAAGGGCGTGGTCTGGCCATCATATCATGGCCATCTAGAAATGCGTGAGTCATTGGGAAATTCTGACGCATTTCTAGATGGCCATGCCGTGACGGCCAGGCACCCCCTCCGGTTACACCCGTGTAGTTTCCAAAGTAAGCTATCAAATTATACGTTTTCACTTCTATCGGCAGTTCCTATGACTGCCAATTTTTTTTTCTGTCTCCGTGTCGCCTTCCGAGAGAAACCCCCAGCCACGGATATTCCGTGGCCCCAGCCCAGCAGTGGGAACATTTAGTGAGCTGCTTATGTATACACTAGGATCTAGGTATTTCAAACACGAAATAGTCCTTGTAGTATATCGTAAGCTGCGGCTGGAGAGTCGTTCGAGCCGAGTGTAGAGGATCTCACACAATTCTATTAATCTTTCCTTTCACAGCACGCCAGGGATACGACCGACCGACGGCTGCTCTCTATGGCCGTGGCTGCGACCACAGTGATAAGCGGAGCGAAACTTTAGAATATGAATTAAAACATTTTAAACTGAATGAAATAAATCATTATTCAATTTATTTGGTACGTTTTGTGTGGTTTCACTAATTCGATGACAACTTTACAATTTATGAAGTCCTAATGAAAATAAATAAATATTGATGGAGAATTCTCACGAAACACCATCTGACCCCAAGCTAAGCAAAGCTTGTACTAGGGCGGCCAGATAGCTGATATAATACTTATATAGTTTTAAATTCATACTTATTATTCATAGAAACACCCAGACACAGTACAAATATTTGAATTCATCACACAGATATTTGCACTGGGTAGGAATCAAACCCACGACCCTCGGCTTCGCAGGCAGAGTTACTACCCACTAAGCCACGAAGCTAAGCAGATAGAGATCTTCTCATTTCTAAATAACCTTATTCTTGTCTTCTCGTAACCATGGCTGTTATAACGCTGCTGAAACGTAGAGAAGTAATTAAATGATAATTTACATCTCGATCTAGTAAAATAGACTGGATTTGCTGATGGCTGTCTAAATGGCGGTTGAAAATGATTTCAAGGAGGTCAAGACTTTTTCGGAATCATTTTATTTTATCTTATCATTATTATCATGTCATCATCGATTTGGTATCAGTCATCATCGGTTATTATTTTATAATTAAAAAATGCCTCAAGCCTGTTTTTTTTTTTAAATGGTTCCAAGCGGTCCGGTTTTGAAAACATTCCAAACGTTGAATGTTTTTTGCTCCTTTACTCCAAAACCTTGCTGTCTTGTTGCTTGCTGAATGAATGCGTTGAATTGACCTTCTCATATTATTCAGGGAAAAATAACTAAGCTGTGCGTAATATAGTTGTGTTACTTCTCGCCACCACTAATCGGAGTTAGGGTGAAACTAATGTCGTCGTCGTACCGTCCGTATTTTCAAAATAATCCACATTATTTGAAGTTTTTGCTTTAAAACATTGCATTGACATCGTATTTGCATTCAAACTGTGATAACTAATATACCAATAGATCCGTTGCCCTATAGTCTGTGAATAAAAAAAAAAAAAAAAGAAATTACAGTCATAGGAACTGCCGTTAGAAGTGAAAACTTAAAACTCAGAATTTGATAGCTTACCTTGGAAACTACACGGGTGTAATCGAATGGCGTGGCCTCGCCATCTTGGCATGGCCATCTAGAAATGCGTCAGCATTTCCCATTGGCTGATGCGTTTCTAGATGGCCATGCCATGATGGCCTGTCCACGCCCTTTCAGCATTTCACATTGGCTGACGTATTTCTAGATGGCCAATAGCCATGGTCCCGAGTTTACCCGAATCTTTCTTATCATACCCGAGCGTGACGAATGAATTCAATTCACAGCCCAACTGAAATCTGTCTAGGCGCGCCTAAAGAAGTTTTCACTTCAAAAATCATGATGTTCCAGTAGTACTGGCAGTAGTATTTCAGTTGTTTCGTTTTCGCGTCCGCTCCCGCTCCGCTCCCGCTCCGCTCGTGACTAAGGCCGCGGTCACAGCCTATCTCTCGCTCCAGTAGTTTCACCTGTTTCGCAGAGACCTTATTTACTCCGATAGAACCTTCGATACAGCCATCAACCATTCTATTGTCCTTATCTCTCGCGGCCGTGTGTCTTCTTTTACAGCTCAAAGAAATAAAGGGTTAAAAGAAAATGGTTAACGTAACAATCTACTGAATAACTACTTTCCGATTTTTTATAGTATAGAGCGACGAGATGAGCAGGACATGTGCTCGATGGTACGCGACATGCTTGCCTCATAACAGCGCAGTAACACGCAGCTATTGGTACACAAAGAGTCCAAATCTTTACCGAAAACTGTACTGCACTCGTCACCCAAAGATATAAGATGTTTTGCTCTGTAACTTCTCTGGAAACATTGCCCTTCAAACCGAAACAGAATCATGTTTGCACATTACAGCTTGGCAGTACAGTAACTGGTATCTGGTGGTACTTCCCCAGGTGGACTCTACAAGAGTCTATCACATAAACACTACTACTTCACATCGTAATCTAAACCAGTCATATAACTAGACACATAAAAGTCCTAATCTAGTTTGTACGAAACAACCTGCAATAAGAGAAACAAACTTAACGTCTAGTTCCACGAATTTATCACCCGAATCCGTTGAAAGTTCAGCGGCGCCACTACTGATAAACTAGTGTTACCTGAAAGTAAGGAAAACGTGTAAGAAATAAATAACGCTAGGATTTACTAGGCATTCACTTAATGGGCTGTTCTCGGGAATCATTAGTAATTAACCAAGGGAGGGTAATTTAAGCCAAGTTATTCAAGGTGAAAATTAAGCATTGTTTACGGTTTGGCTAATCGGTGTATATTTTCTCAAAATGTACTTACACTGGCGACCCACACACTTCTCGCGGGTGCGAAGTATTTAATATTAATAATTATTGGGATAACGCCTGGTTCAAAAATATGTGACTCTTAGCAGAATCCGCCTGGGGAAGTACCACACCTTTGCCAAATATTCTACCGCCAAGCAGTAATGTGCAAACATTACTGTGTTCCGGTTTGAAGGGCAATGATTCCAGATAAATTACAGGGCTTAGAGACATAATATCTTAGATCTCTGGGTGACGAGCGCAGTGCAGTGCTAGGTAATGATTTGGACTATCATGTTCCAATAGCTGCGTGTTACTGTGCTGTTATGTGGCAGGCATGTTGCTTACCATCAGGCACATGACCTGCTCGTCTCGTCACTCTATGCTATAATTTAAAAAAAAAACAAGTATAATATTCGAATTAATTAGTCATTGTAATTAGTAATCAGCTAGATCGTGAAAAAATATGGGACACATATTTTTGTTTTGTCAACTTGTTATAAAATCGACAAAAGTATAGAGAGTAGGGCGCCTTCACATTAGATCGTAAGCAGCGCGACAACCGCGCGACAGCAGCGGATGCCTTCTCATTATAATAGACTACAGGCCCGTGAACAAAATGTACGGGTCAAATGAACCACCAGGTGACCTATGTAGGATGATAGAAGGGTAAAAAGTAATAAGATTCAGCACTATGCCTTTACTTGTACTCAGTTGGACAGCTTACAAGTGACGGCATAGTGCTGCATCTTATCACTTTATACCCTTCTATCATCCTACATAGGTCTCCTGGTGGTTCATTTGACCCGTAAATTTTGTTCACGGGCCTGTAGTCTAAAATACAGCCGTGCGACTTGCTTATAATAAAATTACGTATCGCGCGGCTGTCGAGCTGCTCTTTTTAGTATAGAAGTTTGCCGCCTGTGTACAGTGCGACTGTCGCGCTGCGACTACCGCGCTGCTGCCGCGCTGCTTGCGACCTAATGTGACGGCGCCCTAAAGACCATCAAACTTCACGAGTAGTGACGACAGTTTTTCTTAAAAAATCGCATGCAATGACGTTACTCGAAATGATACAAGCATTGTATCATTGACATTTTTCGTCAACATTGGATTTTTTTCTTTTTTTAATAAAGAGTGACGAGACGAGCAGGACATGTGGCTGATGGTAAGCAACATGCCTGCCACATAACAGCACAATGACACGCAGCTATTAGAACATGAAGAGTCCAAATCGTTACCTAGCACTGCACTGCGCTCGTCACCCAGAGATCTAAGTTGTTATATTAATTTATCTGGAAACATTGCCCTTCAAACCGGAACACAGTACACATTACTGATTGGCGGTAGAATAACTGGCAAAGCTGTGGTACTTCCCCAGGCGGACTCTGCTAAGAGTCCTACCACTACTACCTTTTTTAATAATCTGTCTTACTAATTGTTTTTTTTAGTCGTTTCGACTAATAGAGACAGTGTAGAGTATTAAGTACATTTGTAACACTCCGCGCTTTACTGACCACTGCCTAACGGCCCTTCCACTAAAACGGTTATGGCTTTGCTTATTGTTCTCTTTCTCATTCATAACGAAAACAAAAAAGCTTACAATTTTACTCTAATAACAGGGCTTGCAATTCATTGGTTTTTGAAGTGAAAACTTCTTTAGGCGCGCTATAGACAGAATTTTCGTGGGCTGTGAAATGGATCATCAATCGACACGCTTGGATATGATAATGGATCGGATCGGATATGAAATCTTCGGGTAAACTCGGTAAAAACGGCCAGGTACCAGGGCAACAGAAACAGTAAAGAGTTTCGATTACCTACCTCCAACAGCCCAGCGTTTATCTCCAGATACCAGGACAACATAAATATAAAAGAGTTACGTTTGCCCCTAGGTACCAGTACCAGGGCAACAGCAAGTTTTCACTTCTATCGGCAGTTCCTATGACTGCCAATTTTTTTTACTTATATCGGTTTACAGTTGACCGTCATCTCGCCTGATGTTAAGCAACGATGCGGTTTACGATTCACTTAGAAAAACAAAACATATTTTACTCTCGATTGTAATCATCGCCAAAAACCTACTCAGGCAACGCATTCCACAGGCTAGACGCTATTATTACAAAATTAGAGTCAAACCTCTTCGTTCCATAGGAAAACATTCGTAGATGCTCGTTGTTGAATATCATTTACACTAATTAAACGTATCTCAAAAGCTTACAAGATCATAATCAATACTGAATCCCAATCGCTTAGATTTGTATTCATTCAATGATTGAAGCATACAACGTCGTGAAAAGGTTTCCTTTTAATTTTCTAAGTAATGGCCGATCCCGAGTAAAACCTTCAACAATTTATAAATTAACAAGCAGTGCCCCGCGGTACTGCCTGCGTAGTTCCCATTCCCATCGTTCCCGTTTCCTGGATAAAAGTAGCCTATGTGTTCTACCAGACTATATAGTCTATCTCTGTTCCAAATTTCGTTCCGATCCATTCAGTAGTTTTTACGTGAAATAATAATATCCATCCATACTTACATACTTTCGCGTTTATAACATCAGTAGGATTAGTGGTAGAACTCATTGCAGATTCCGCCTGGGTAGGTACCAAACTTTTTCAGTTATTCTGCCGCAAAGCAGTAATGTGCCAACATCTCTGTGATCTCTTCCGAACACCCTTAGAATGGAAATATTTTTAGAAAGTTTTTTTAACCACTATTTTTTTGTATTGTTATTATTACTATATTGACTATATTGTGGTAAAATAAGTGTAACGTAATACATACTAATTAACATAGCCTAACAAGTTACGGCTGGTCTAGTCGGGAGAACGGCGTCTGCCGATCCGGAGACCCCGGACCACTGCCTTTCCGAAGTCATGTGCCACTAATTTAAAACGGTGAAGGAAAACATGGTGAGGAAACCGACATATACCTATAATCTTTCGAAGTCATGTGTCATCCACCAAGCTGCATTGGGCCAGTGTGGTGGGTTATGGTCTTGACTCTTTTCTTGCGAGAGAAGGGCCCGAGTCCCAGCTGTGGGAACGTTTAGTGGGTTGTTTATGCACAAAAGCTGTGGAGGACTGGTGACTCCCGCACGAACCATGATCGTATTGTCTTAGGTTTGATTCCTGCCTTTATCTCTTGAGTACTTTTCCAAGTGGTCCAAGTTTGTTATCACCACTCGCTTTAACGGTGAATGACAACATCGAGAAAAAACCGGCATAAAACGGGTGTCTTTTGCGGTTATGCGTCATTCGCCAACCTGCACTAGACCAGTAAGGTGGTGGATTGTGGCTTTAACTCTCTCCTTGCAAGATAAAGGTTCAGGTCCCAATGGTTAAAACATTTAGTGTAGCTTCATATTTCACTTTTAGTCTTAGTAGTGTTTATTTTTATTTTAGTAGTGGTAGGACTCTTGGCAGAGTCCGCCTGGGGAAGTACCACACCTTTGCCAGTTATTCTACCGCCAAGCAGTAATGTGCAAACATTACTGTGTTCCGGTTTGAAGAGAAATGTTTCCATAGAAATTACAGGGCTTAGTTATAATATAACATCTTAGATCTCTGGGTGACGAGCGCAGTGCAGTGCTAGGTAATGATTTGGACTCTTCGCGTTCCAATATCTGCGTATCACTGTGCTGTTATGTAGCAGGCATGTTGCTTACCACCTGGCACATGTCTTGCCCGTCTAGTCACTCTATACAATAAAAAAAAAACACAGAGCCTAATTAATGTGGGTGCTGTATCACCTTAAGTTGATGAGATAAACTTCATAGCTCTTCGTGTTAACTTGTAGTTAGATGCGTGCGCTGATAAACTTTAATCTTATTAATTCGAACGTTACTAATATTATACATTCGAACGTTACTAATTTTATAAATAAAAAAGTTTGGGTGATTCTTACTCTATCACGTTGTAACATCTGAATGAAACACGATTAGATTACAGTCTGAAATAGTCTATACTAATATTATAAAGAGGAAATATTTGTTTGTTTGTTTGTAATGAATAGGCTCCGAAACTACTGGACCGATTTCAAAAATTCTTTCATTTTTGGAAAGCTACATTATTCCCGAGTAACATAGGCTACGGCAGATGGCGCTGCAGTTGATATCTAGGTTATTATTCGAGCGAAGCCGGAGCGGGCCGCTAGTACATAATATACTTTTTATTGAAGGACAGTAAAGGAATAGTGGTCTACGTGGGTAAACGCATGATACTAGTCTATACTAATATTATAAAGCTGAAGAGTTTGTTTGTTTGTTTGAACGCTAGGATCTCAGAAACTACTGGTCTGAATTGAAAGATTCTTTCTCTGTTGGATAGTCCATTTATCGAGAAAGGCTGTAGGCTATTTAACATTACGCTACTATAAACAGGAGCGAAAATTGAATGAAAAATGTAACAAAAACGGGAAAAAATATTGCTTTTTGAGAGCTTTCGTTGTGTGACAGCATGTGTCTATCTTTAAAAAGGTTGCGTCATTAGAACCTAAAGTAACCAAATCTGTTCTAGATTTGAATTGGTACGACCAATTTTCGATAGATGGCGTAGCAACGCGCGCAAGATTCAGCTAGTCTATTATAAAATGTTAAAAGTCAGACAGTTTCAGACCGTTCCTGTGTAAATTGGCGAGTGTCGTCTCGTGGGGAGCTTCTGAATATTTTATTGGAGAAGAGATGCTGAGAGCCACGCTTCGTTTGCCTCGAGTTAATTCAACAAGGGGAATTCTTCATTTTCTCAACACGAATGCAGCTGCGTTTGACCATCACCATGACCATCTCGTCCGTTTTTAAGCGACAATTTGACTGAAGATCGATAGACGGTACATTTACTACTAATATAACATAGATAGATAGATAGATAGATAAACTCTTTATTGCACTTAAATAATAAAACAAAATACAGAAACATCTTATAACAAAGTAACAATAGGCGACCTTATCGCTAAGAGCGATTTCTTCCAGGCATACTACACAACATACTAAACATACTAGCTGAACGCGCGCGCGTTGCTACACCATCTATCGAAAATCGGTCGTACCAATTCAAATTTTGAACTAATTCGGTTACTTTAGGTTCTAATGACGCAATCTTTAAAATATGACATATGCTGTCACCCAACGAAAGCTCTCAAAAAGCAATATTTTTTCCCGTTTTTGTTACATTTTTCACTCCTGCTCGGCTCCTGTTAGATAGTAGCGTAATGAAATAGCCTATAGCCTTCCTCGATAAATGGCCTATCCTACAAAGAAAGAATCTTTCAATTCAGACCAGTAGTTCCAGAGATCCTTGCGTTCAAACATACAAACAAATATACAAACAAACTCTTCAGCTTTATAATATTAGTACAGATGGGAAAGTTTGGATGTTTGTTGCTCAATCAAGTCGGAATGACTGAACGATCAGGTTAAAATTTGAAACACAGATTATAGCCTAAAATAGCACATTGGCTACTTTTTATTTCGGGAAAATAACGAGAACTGCGCCGGTAAAACCGCGAAACACTGCTAGTTAACTTAACAAAAAAAAGATACTCGATATGTGGAGACATTAAACTATTTATAATATAGAGAGATGAAACGAGCAAGACACGTGCTTGATGGTAAGCAACATTTCCATCTATAACAGCACAGTGTTGCAGTACACAGCTATCTTATCCCGAATAGTTCAAATCGTTGCCTAGCCCTGCACTGCCTGCGTTATCCTGAGACATAAGATGATCCAGGTACATCTATGGCCTGTAATTTCTCTGGAAACATTGCCCTTTAAACCGGAACGCAGTGATATTTGCATGTTAATATATATGATACATGTGATATTGATATTGTTTCTACATTTGCAATTCTACCGGAAACCATTACTCTGGTTTTATTCTAAGTGTAGCGTTTCTAGAGAAACGACTAGGCAATCAGACAAAACAACTTAATCATTCATTTAAACTTAGTACTTATATTAAATTGCTGTAGTTCATATTTTCAATACTTCAAATACTGCGAGACGTTATAATACTTTCACGAGCAATCGTATAGCCCATGAAACGCCGGGTGTGATCGTTTCATCACTCTATCCAACAAAAATAACAGACAAATGGAAGAAACTATCTATTGAAACAATAAACACTAGTTCATTATGTTTCTGTGTAATATTTTAATACGTTTGTTTACAATAAAATGTTTCTATCTATCTTGTCCAGCAGTGGACGTCTGCAGACTGCAGACTGCAGATGACGAGGATGATGATGATGATCTATCTTAAACCAAGTTTTAAATTTTAAAACAAAGGTTCCTAAATAAAACAGTAACAAACTAATAACCTAAGTAGGTACTTAATTCAGTAAATCAGTGATTAAAGATTTTAGAACAACGCAATTTGTAAACACGTAGGTATCCTGCGACTGACTTATGATTTATAGTGCTACTAGCGGCCCGTTCCGGCTTCGCTCGGATTTCGTCGTATAAGGACTAGGTATTAATCGAAAAAAAAACTATCCTATCTCTCAAGTTGGACCAGACTGCTCACGGTGTGCCAATTTAATTTAAAATCGGTTAAGTAGTTTAGGAATCCATCGCGGACAAACATCGTGACCGGAGATTTATATATATTAAGAAGATTTCAAAACAAGATGTTAATTGCGCTTATATATGTACCTACCGCCTTGTCCTTCTTTCTATAAGACCGCACGTAGCTCTATAAAGCGATATCGTTTCATGGTTGGTGTTATAAACTCTAACGAAGTGGTTGACTCCACTTTCGTAAAAATATTATCTAAACTTTGGAATGCGTTACCCGAGTGGATATTTTCTGATGAATATAAACTAAGGGTTTTCAAGTTTAGAATGAATTGATTTCTTCGAGGAAAGCGATGCAGCGAGGCGAGATGGCGGTCAAGTGCAAATTTATTTTGTAATAATTTATTTTCTCCAAAAAACAAAAATCGAAACTGAAAATTCGATTATGTGACCAAATTTCATAACAATCTATCACTATATCGTCTAAATACATGAAAGCAAAGTTTAGTTTGTAGTTCCTATTTCAAAAACTACAACACCGATTTCGATTTATAAAAAAGAATCATCGAAATCGATTGGCGTGATATTGAGCTATTGATTGTTCATTTGTTGAGCACATACTTCATGTAAATTTCAGACTTATTCAGTTTTTTCATGGATGCCACTGTCAGAACTGGACCAAATTGCTATGGGACCAAACAGGAAGCACCAGTTTTCAAATAATAAAAAAACATCCAAATCGGTTCACCCAGGCGAAAGTTCTGAGGTAACAAACATAAAAAAAAATACAGTCGAATTGAGAACCTCCTCCTTTTTTTGAAGTCGGTTAAAAAATATACACGTCGACTTGAGTACCTCCGCCGTTTTTCGTCGGTTAAAAAAGGTGTGGGAAGGATAGGATTATCTATTCATATAATTACTGAACTATTTACATACCCTGCGCATTGTTTGCAGACCTTTTTTAATTTACTTAAAGACTGAGCTCAATGAAATGCGATAAACAACGAAGCCCTGTAAGCCAACACGAAAATTACACCTAAACTACTAATAACAGAATTATCTTTTCAGGCCCAAATTGTTCAGTTTCCACAATAAATCAAGCATCATTCGATTCGGAACTCGTCAGTATTGCAATTGGTACTTTATATTAAGGTTTTTCTGTATTTTATTATTTTTTATTGTTTAAAGTATAATAGAAAGTTGTTCTATCTATTGCGTTATAGTATCCAATACTTGTGCTGCTACGTCTGTCAAAACACAATCTTCAAAAACTATCGTTCCGGACATATTTCATCAATAAGTGGATGGTTTCCGCAAGAAACCCACTTTCAATTTCAATTGCAAGAATTCGTTGCAATTGGGAGATGGCCTCCCTTATCAAGTAAGCAAACTTGTTCAAACGAGCTTCAAACAAGACAAACCTTCGAAAACCCCACATTCGCTACAATTGGGACATGAGATTCTTCAGGAAGTTTGTAAATCTTAAGTGATGGGAATTCACGGACCTGGTTTAGCATTGTTGTTGTTCCCAGAGCTCTGGCTGAAGAGGGAAGCCCCTGTAAGACGCGCGCGACGCAGAATCCACCACATTTTCTCCACTTCTGCTCAATTCCCGCCAAAAAACTCAGAAACAACCTTCCAAAACTATCCTGTCCTCAAACTTTTATTATAGTTCGATACGCTATTATTTTATAAACTTTAATAGTAGTTCAAACATACAAGTCATGCACAAATGATGTGAATATTTTCGACAACAATCGAAGTGGTTTACGTGGAGGGAGGTTATCGTCTCGACACGTCCACCCCGGTCGGCGGTAGATCCTGTACTGAAGACTTCGTTGAAGGGACTCGAAGACCTGCGCAATGGCGCGCTGTTTTAGTGGGCAGGTAAAGTTCCACGGTAATTAGGCAACTAAATGCCGAATTCACGAACTTTACGCTCCTTACGGCCCTTAACAGATGGTGTAGAGCTGGAACAAATGAAAAAAGACTTGAATAATTTATGGCGGTTTAATGTTAAAGTGACTTTTTGGTCGTCTGTAATTTGTCAAGAATGGACACTTCAATAAGTTTGTAAGGTGCGGTTACTCGACAAGGTTCAGAAAAGTATATACAGTTTTAGTTAAGGGTAAGAACAATCTATACTAATACTATAAAGCTGAAGATGTCTTTTTAAGTGAAAACTTCTTTAGGCGCGCTTAGACAAATTTTTCGTGGGGTGTAAATTGATTTCTACCGTCACGCTCGGGTATGATAAGAAATCTTCGGGTAAACTCGGGGCCTTGGCGATTGGGCATCTAGAAATGCGTCGGCCAATGGGAAATGCTGAAAGGGCGTGGCCTCGACATCATGGCATGGCCATCTAGAAATGCGTGAGCCAATGGGAAATGCTGACGCATTTCTAGATGGCCATGCCATGACGGCGAGGCCACGCCCTCTGGTTACACCCGTGTAGTTTCCAAGGTAACCTATCAAATTCTGAGTTATAAGTTTTCACTTCTATCGGCAGTTCCTATGACTGCCAATTTTTTTTTTTGTTTGATCCTGCTAGTCTCAGGAACCACATGTCTAATTTTGAAAATTCTTTCACTGTGGGATATCTTCGTAATCCCCGAGTGTAGTTGACTATATATTATATACGAGTACCTCGGGGGAAGCCGGAATGGAACAAAGTCAAAGTACTTTATTCAAAAATGTACAATTTACACGTCAATTAATTAAAACATAAAAACAAAAGAAAGAGCATACAAATTGTATACATTTTCAAAGTTTTCGAACTCAAATAATACACGCACACCTCAGAATAACTACCGTTAAAACATGGAAGCTCAGAACCGGATTAAGTACAAGAAATTGGGGAACTATTTTGACCAGCAGCGGAACAATGAGGTGAAATAAAAAACAAAGCCCTTCTTTCAGTCGGGTAAAACACTATGCTATTACACTGTAATCCAATAACATTGGTTAATGTTTTTCAACTGTGACATACGGATAGACAGACAGACATGACGAATCCAGAGAAATTACAGGGCTTAGAGATATAACAACTTAGATATCTAAGCCCTGTAATTTCGGGTGACGAGCGCAGTGCGGTGCTAGGTAATAATTTGGGCGCTTCATGTTCCAATAGCTGCGTGTCACTGTGCTGTTATGTGGCAGGCATGTTGCCTACCATCAGGCAGATGTCCTGCTCGTCTCGTCACTCTTTATTTAAAAACTGTAAGGGTTCCGTTTTTACGTTTTACGGAACCTTAAAAACTAATAATGAATCAGCCCGACAATACAAATGTGGCGCTGTGATCTTAACATAACCGTCATACTGAATTGCATATAAATTGAGACATTAAATTTTACAATATTATAATTTACAATTGACACAGTAGGTACTTAAAATATTTTACGATTACATCACCTTGAAATCTTGATGTGTGATGAGCGAGGTCGCATGACCGACACTATACGTAATACCCGGTTTACATTAGTCCAGTCCAGCGTTCGAATCCAGTATTCCAGTCCAGCGGTCGAATCCAGCGCTGGATTGCTTACTGGAGAAATGTAAACCGGCAATGGAATGTAAACGGGTATAATACTCGTAGCAGTACATACATCTGTAGCTATGTAGGTGATCTATCTTGCAACATTAGTACTCTATAATACTGAACTTCTAATTTCTAAGGCAGAATGGTGGTCAAGTGTAACTCCATTATGAAAAGAATATATATTTTAAGCTTAATGTCCCTAAAAATAAATGATTAATCTAGAAAAGGCAATAATATCTGATGATGTTGACGACAAGGTTTGTGAAACAAAAATAACTTATTATATTTCGATAAGCCCCTTTATTTACTGCGCATCTTTCAATGTAATGGCCCTATTAAAACTTCTTCCATAAACTGAATTATCTCACGTGCCTCTGAAAGTTACGTGGTAGAGATACCGAGCTTTTGCAAAACAGTTAGCTGAGAGTGCTTTTAAAGCTTTATGTGACTTTTCTGTTTATTAATTGTCCTCTAAACATTTTGTATTACTTTCAAGATCTTAAAAATAAATTAAGTTTGGAGTTTATTATACAACGGTTTTATGTTGAACTAATTTTTATCTACTGATCTTTATTATTATTTTTCTTTATTTACGTGATTAAGATTACACTCAAACGTATAACCTTTCACATTAATAGTATTAGTAGAATAGAGCATAGATAAACTAGGTGTTACGTTCTCTTATTTTAAAGATGGTCATTTAAAACAAATGAAAATCTATGTCAATGTCCAAAAGCGTGAAAAAAAATTTTTTTTCAATGTCTATTGAATTGGACAAGTTTTTTTCAATAAACTGAATTTGTGCATAAGCAAACTATTAGTTTTGTTGAATCTTTTCGTTGTAGTTTCTTAATTTAATGAATGAATTGTAGATTAAGCCTTTTTGTTTATTACCTACTAGCAGCGCCCCGCGGTGTTACCCGCGTAGTTCCCGTTCCCGTTGTTTTCCCTGGATAAAAAAACCTCTTGTGTTCTTCAAGACTATAATCTGACTATGTTCTAAATTTCAACCCGATCCGTTCATCCGTTACGACGTGATTAAGCAACGAACATCCATAATAGGATTAGTTGACTTTACATTCGGAATTACGAAGAACCACAATTCACTTCAATTCATTACGAAAAAACACAAATATTCATGGAAAATTCACACACAAAATCTGTGTGTTGTTATGGCATAGGTGTCATAACAACACACAAGCGTGACCAGTAGCTTTAACGGTGAAGGAAAACACCGTGGGGAAAATTTGTGTGATCCAAAATGGCATCGAGTACTTGTGTCATCCGTTAAGCTACATCTGACCAGCGCAGCGTGGTGAATTATGGCCTTGTCTCTTTCCTTATGAGATAAGGCTGTGAGTTCCAGCACTGGAAACATAAAACTGACTTACAGAAGTTTGAATGAATATTTAGACTATACTTCAAAGATTAAGGTCATCATCATCCTGTATTTATCCACTGCTGCACATAGACCTCTCCCATGATACCTTTGAAGAAGGATTGAAGGAGCCTTTTGCAGATTAAATATCTAAGACTGTCCCAAAATTATTGAAAACAAGGAGTTTTTAGCGGTTTCACCCGCGTAATTCCCAATCCCGTTATTTTCCCGGGATAAAAAATAGCCTATGTGTATTCCAGCCCAGTAGTTTTTACGTCAAAGAGTAACAAACATTCATCCATCCATACTTACAAGCTTTCGCGTTTATTATATTACGTAGTAGGAACTAAGAAACAGTTTTACATTTTGAGTTTATCTCTCTAGAAGATTTCACGAGGAAAAAGGCGAAATTCCAAGAAAAACGCGAGCGGATTTCCGTACAACAAGGTACTTTCTATATTTTAATCCTAATTAAGAACATGGCGTAGCTCTGTTCCTCGCGCTATTATACATTTTGAGGCAAAGCGTTTAGAAGATTGCGAAACGTGTCATAAATAACAATGAGGCCGCCGCTGTAACACTATGCTATGGTTTTCTTCTCCTATATAATTGGGATGTCGACGGGGACAAAATATAGCCACCATTCTATCTGGCCGCCATCATTTTAGCTTTGCTTGGTTTGGGGTCAGATGGTGTTGTGTGTGTATTGTCCACCAATATTTATTTATATTCTAATTAGTTCGTCAGGTAGATTATGAAAAAACAAAAACTAAAAAAAAAAACTTAAAAAAAAAATTATGTACATTACCATGCAAACTACTAACGAAAATTGGTTTGAACTCGATCTGATGAGTAGTTTTTTTATTACGTCATAAATACACTATTTTTAAAACTTCGATCAAAGTTACAACGAACTACAAGAACTATGTGTACTATGTATATTATGTTACTTGCTGCAACGGATTCCTTCATGGGCGAGTCCAACTCGCACTTGGCCACTTTATTTTTTATTAATCTAACTTGTAACTGACGGACTTACTCGTTTTTTTAGTCGTCTCACCCATTGTTTTTGTTTTTTAACCGACTTTAAAATAGGAAGTACTCAACTTGGTTCTATGTTTTTTTGTATGTTGCACGACACGATTGCTCCGTCAATTGAGAATCGACGGTATTTTTTTTTTTGGTAGACCATATACTTCAGAATTCCCACATACATTTTATCAAAATCGGTGTTGCAGTTTTCGATATATATTACCTATCAGCAAAAAACTGAAATTTGCTATTCTGGGCGACGTTTTCGTAGAATCTCGCTGTTTCATTAGTTGTATGTTTATTTATTATTATTGTATGTTTATTGTTTAGTTGATTTCACAAACAATATGAAATTTTGTGAAGTGTCTGAGTTAAATTTTAAATTGAAGTCGGTGTTTGTTTTTTATGAGAATATCAAATTTAATTGTGTCAATAAAAACTCTGCTTTAGTAAAAAAATAAAAGTAAAATTTTATCAGTCGATTCCAATGTAACAGTTCCTTGGGAGCTTTAACCTTCCGTAAACCACGTGGGTAAAAGTTGCACCCTGCACTATGTGGGGTTTCCTATACCCCAACATAATTCTATCTATATATATATATAGAATATATTTTTAAAGTTTATTTTATACATATTTTTATTGTTTTTGGAGTATTAGCAGAAATAAATAAAATAAATGTATTAAGTAAAATAAACATCTTTCATTTCTATAGGCGTCGTAACAAAAATAGTACTTTTTTAATAACTGTGAAGAGTTATTTGGCTTAGGCATATAAAAAAAACTTAACTTAAAACTTCTTATTGCCCTTTATTTTTGGGCCTGAGAAAAGAAAAAATAATAAAATAAAAACAGCTAAACATAATTAGTCTTCGTGAGATCCCAGTTGGTTCAAATCTGTACAATTTTTCCCAAAAAAAATGTGTTCTCAAAGCATATATATGAGACCTATAAACAAATACAGAAACGATTTTATTAATAAAAACACAAAATAAATAAATGTTTATGTAGTAATATGTAAATTTTGCATGTCAAACTGCTTACGTTTTTGACGACATGCCGAACTACGTGGGGTTTCTGACACCATGTAACAATTTGCGAGCGACCTTCTCCTGTGTCTGCGACACTACTATTAAATCACTATTACTATGCGACCTGGCAATGTCACAACTCCAGCTACTCGATGTTTCGTGGAATTCACGCAGCCATCAAAAAAGATACGACGATTTTTGTTGCGCTGGGGTTTAAACCCCACGTGGTGCACGGAAGGTTAAATAAAAAAAACTTTTACATAATCTCATTCACTATTCCGTGGATAAAATACTTGTCAATTGTATTCCGATTTCGGCTTTATTTTAACACCAAACTAGAGTTCTATTCACGTTCTATTCCAAGTAAGATGTACCTATTTTGTTTGTTATAATAGGTATATAATTATGAAATGAGCAACACTTGAGCCTGTCAACGACAACACAACGCCACGACACTTACTTGGTATATACGTCTGAAATGGGTACTATTAGTATTATTAGTAAAATTGGCTAAAATGATTCACTAAAATCTTCATTTTTCTTATACCGTCCTATTTTAAAAATGTTTTTGAAGGAAACGATATCGATTCAATTTTTTACGATCATTTTTACATTTTTACCTTCACGTTGAAATATGTTTCGTATTCTGCCCTTATATTCATGAGTTGTCGCGATGCCGATGTTGGCTATTCAGTATTCTATTTTATGTTGGAGTATGTTTTACATGCCGCGTATGTAAATATTGTCATAAAACTGAGGGATAGCCTTTGTCTCACGGCCAAGGGCGGGCACTTGGCATTGAATCCTGGAAAACGGGACATGAAAAAACGATACACAGTAGTACGGCCACAGAATGACTACCCTTTTACCATTTCAATTCATAAGCCACCTATACACACTGGCCCAGTGGAGGTCAACGTCAGTGTGTGGAGGGTCGTTTTGTGATCACTCGCGTCGCTCGCCTAGCTGGCCGAGTGACGGCAAGTGGCCAGTGTGTACACAGTGCGGCTGTCCAAAATCAAAACCTAGCAAGAGCATTGAGCAAAGGAGACGGCCCATTTTCCATGGGCATTTGCCCCACAGAAAAAGTGCAAGAGACTTGACCAAAATTGGATCATTGTATAGGATTTTTAATATATATTGAGGAACCGTTTATGTTTTTATCCTGCATAGCGGGGTTTTAAAGATATCAACTAAAACATTGAAAAAAAATAACGCCGCAAGTAGGTAATCAAGAACGTGATTATGTACTTACTACTAAAAGAAGGTAGTAAATTCATTACTTTGCGACTTAGGTACTGTGCTCAAAATAATGTCGACTCAACACAGAGAAGGACCGGAGATTCGGCCAAACCACAAAAAAAATACGAAACATTTGGAAAATTAAAGAAATTCCATGTGTTGTGTGAGTTTCGAGCGAATCGATTTTCGAACGAATTCTTACTGTACGTAAACTTCCACTAAACTATAAAAGAGAAAAATATGGCTGACTGCTGACTATAATCTGTACACATATAGGTACAAATAATAAGAATGTTCAAATTGGGTACTGACCTACTGACCCGAAGACAAATTAAGAACTAAACCTTAACAGGCTTATTTAAATTCACAAAAACTTCGCAAGCGTGTTTTAGCGCCGTACAACGCCATCTAGTTTGGTTTTATGGAACTACAGTACCTTAATACAAAATTACTTATACATAGTCATTCAGGTACTTTTAAATCACCAATTTGCAATCCCCGCTTGGCAGGTTAGTATTGAATGTACAGTTTGAATTATTTAATTATATGTTATTTTAATTAAATAACTTGTTTAGGTCTCCGGGGCTAATTAAGTACCTAAACTTGAAACGACTTGGGGCAGAAATGAGCCGTCTCCTTTTTATAGGAGAAGGAAAAGAAACATTTTCTTTGACCATTCAGAATACAACATCTTTTTATAGTGCTTTCATTTTGAAATTGATAAATACAGTATGCTTTACATAATAAGCTAGTTTAACTCAATTTATGACTATCTGTAAAAGTTTTATGTACCTTACTTAAGTTTGATTTGGGAAATCCAATATAGGTATCACATGAAATCCAAAATAAAAACCTAGTAGGTAAGGTAGTTACTAGGTGTTTGAATTGTTTTATCAAAAAATCAAAATTATCATTGTTCATTTAGGTACGAAAATAAATCATATTCGGCTTGTCTTGCTCGCGAGTGTAATAGGTGCTAAATATGTCACTATGACTAAAAACTCTTTAGATAATTCTTTAATAGAAAATAATTTTCAAAATCACCTATCTTCAGTAATAAAATTGTACTATTTGTGGAACTTTCCTATAGCACGCGAGCAAAACCGTTGCCTAATGTAAATATGCATGTTCGCGGCTTGAAGGAAAACAAGGAAGCACTCAAACGACTATTATATGAAATCAATATTATACCATATGAGCATTAGCGTTATCGTTGTTGTATCAATGTAATGTCATTGGAAACAAAAAATATGTGAACAGAAATTATACAAAACGAATATTATATCTGAAATATGAAACGTTGTTTGTCCAAGTAAAATTACATTTAAAGTTGTTATCACACACAAGGGAGAATCAGTCTGTATGGATAGTTTAAATATGTATTTGGTCTCCCTCCTCACCTCTCTCCTACCCCGCGCACTAACTTCTCAGTTCACACTGACTTGCTATAATTTACTATAAGTAGTCATTGGAAATTTCGTTGCATATCTACTTCACTGGTTTTGTAAACCAAAACCTAGTATGACATAATTCCAAGTTCAAAAACCTAGCATATACCGTAGTTAATAGGGTTTTGGATTTGGAAATGTTAGTTGCTAGATTTTTGACTTTGTTATACCGGACTAAGACGTGCACTTGCTAGGTTTGGCATTTTCATAACTATAGTTCTAATGGCGATATAAATATGGTTGTTTTTGCATTAGATGCAGCTCAATTTTTTGAGTAGATTGGTTTAAAAAAAAGTATTTTGACAAAAATGTCCCTTGCTAGGTTTTGATTTTGAACAGCCGAGTGGCCAGGGCTGTTTTGTCTCGACTCGTCTCTCGTGACCGGTGTCGGTTTTTGTGCACAAAACAAAGGCGCTCGGCGAGTAGCGTCCTATTCTCCTATTGGCCTACCTCGCTTTTGGCTGCGTTCGGCCAGTGTGTGGATGCTACGTTTTGTCTCGTGCCATTTTGTCGGCGCTCGCTTTGGCCTGCGCTGGGCCAGTGAGTGTGTATAGGGGGTTTTAACCTAGACTTATTTTTCGTTGGAGTGTTAGAATACAGGGTTACTCTTAATCAACCCGCATCCGTTTAACGGCATGTTATGTATATGTATATAAACAAACAACTTTTGTCCTACAACTATTATTAAAACTCAATACATATCCCAAAAAAATAGTGTTTTTTGTCGTCTCTAGCATCTGCTTAGAGGCTGTTTAGTATTTACTGTTTATTAACTTCGGCACATCATTTTCATACAGCGCCAGCGTTAAATAACGCGTGCGCTCTTGTTATGAAGAGTTCGATGTTTTAGACCGGGCAAATACACTTTTTTATTTTGTATGGGAAAAAAAATATACGAATAAACAGTAGAACGAAAGTCGACGTAATTAATGTACTTAAGGTTAAAAGGATGCTGGCTGATTAGCAATAACCCTGTATGATGTATAGTATATACATCTATGCCAATTTCAGCAACGGCGGCGGCGACCCTAGTTTCTGTTAAAAACTAGTACAAACACGCCTGGGTTTGCCTACGCACGTGCAATTGCATGTGGTTGTTGCTGTGGCTATTTTGGTAGTGTTAGGCCAAATCTTTGTGGAGAAATACGTTCCATAAAGAGCATACTTTATGTTCCCACGGCTGGGACTTGGACGCGTCTCTCACAAGGAGAGGGTCGCTGGTGTTGACGTCGTGATTTTATGTTTCTTATCATCAAGTGCCCGACCAGCTCGTGTCGACACTCTACCCTATAAAAACAAAAGAAGTGTGTGTGGGTGTTTTAACACGACATTTCGGCATAATTTAATGCACCATTATTACGGATAAACTGGTGACGGGTATGCACGGTTAATGTTCCGACCCTAACATTATCCCCAAATTTTATTTCTCATTCGTTTAAAATGTTTATGTTATATGCTATTTGAGTTAACTTATTGTCGCTGAAAATACAATAACAGATATTGTGAACACAACCTCCGTATTCTCACCGTACGCAATAAAGATAGAACCCCGTGGATATTGTAGTCGATGTCGATTTAGTCCACAAGTGGTGTCACTTGTGACTCATGGTGTCTAGTCCGACATGATTGTCCGTAAAAAAATGATTGGTAAAAGCTGTAACCAGCTCTGACAATAACTTCTGGACGTCTACTCTCTTTTTCGAAATAAACTCTCGACTTTCCTACTCCAGTCCGGTTCTCTTTCTCAGCGGCTTTGTGAAAACAATTATCGAGTATATTAATTAATTACACCTCAAGAATCACGATACAACAACGGCCTTGACTTTTACGAGAGACCGCCTCGAGTCCCAGCAATGGGAACATTTAGTGGGGTTCATACGTATACTATGCGTGCACTCTTCATTAAAATGGCGGCCGTTTTCGAGTGAAACTTAAATGGCAGTGGACCGACAATATCACAAGTGAGTTGCCCGGGAATTAGTTAAAAATAATGATGTAGGTAATGGTGGTGATGTAGGTAGTAGGTAAAAAATAATACCACGTTAGTAAAACCATTTTAATAGTAAGTGTTTCTAGTAAGGCAATTTTTCGGCAATTTTTCTTCATTGTTGTTAACACTATGCTAGTTTTCTTGCATATACGTCATATTTTTTGTACCTAATAATAACGTATGTAAGTTTAAATATTTTTGAACAGTTAAGTATAATAGGTACTAAAGATCAAGAGGCCATTTCACAGCTACGTGACTTTGCCTAACTTTTTGTTATTCGCTCGAATACTTGAATAATAGAATTTGGGGGCTTAAGGCGGCTCACTCTGCCCAAATACCGGCCAAGGAGGCCTTGACGGGATTCGGAGGTAATACAAGTTTTTGACAATGAATTTTCACTGTGCCCTGGGCGCTTGAGAGCTTATGGTCTAATTCAATAACTTTATACATAAGTCTGTAGCTTATTGGATTATTTCGTAACTTGCTGCTAGTTAACATAAGTATTCCAAATATTGAACATAGGCTTAAAAGCCCCAAAAAGTTTATGACTAAAAATTAATGTGCAGTCATAGGGAGTGCCGATGGAAATGCAAGCTTAGTACATAGAATATTACTATTAAGCAGCACTGTTGTTGCCTGTACGCATGTCGATGACGGGTAATCATAAGAATTCACCCGAGGGTCTACCGCCTAACTAAAATAACTATAAAATAAAATAGTCTTAACTTCGACATCGCTCTCTCTTTTCTTTTCGCTTGAAATGATAGACACAGCAATAGCAAAGCCATAGCCGGTTTAGCTAGGCGATAGAGGGGCCGTCGTAAATGTATCCAAAGTACCGCTGCTCCCCCACCTCTCCAACGCTACGCCGGTACCCCACCACCTGGCACTAACATGTCGGTGACTGAATACATAAAATTGCCGATCTCGTTATTTTCTAAAAAATAGTCTTATCTGTTATTCCAGACCATTATCTATCTATGTACCAAATTTCATCCAAGCCTCTTCAGTAGTTTTTGCGACAAAGAGTGATATACATACATACATACATTCTTCCGTGTTTATATTATTATAAGGATTACCTTGACGTTTCGGCAGCTTTACAACCGGCATGGTCAGAAGATGACAACGAAAAGGGACTACGACACAACCAGAAAAAAATTGGCAGTCATAGGAACTGCCGATAGAAGTGAAAACTTATACCTAACTCAGAATTTGATAGCTTACCTTGGAAACTACAAGGGTGTAACCGGAGGGCGTGGCCTCGCCATCTTGGCATGACCATCTAGAAATGCGTCAGGATTTCCCATTGGCTGATGCGTTTCTAGATGGCCATGCCATGATGGACTGTCCACGCGCTTTCAGCATTTCCCATTGGCTGACGTTTTTCTAGATGGCCAATAGCTATGGTCCCGAGTTTATCCGAAGCTTTCTTATCATACCCGAGCGTGACGAATGAATTCAATTCACAGCCCACGAAAAATCTGTCTAGGCGCGCCTAAAGAAGTTTTCACTTCAAAAAAAAATATTATGAAGAGTCGGCCCCGGCGAAGTGAGCCGCGGGAACGCACTAGTTCACTCGTAACCCAATTCCCCTGTGTCACGCCCCGCCTTGTTTACATTGTCGAGCGATCACACCGGCTTTGGTTTGCATCTCATTTTAAAAGGGTTTCGTGGTTTCTTCAGGGCGGTAAATAAATACTTTGAAATTTTACGAAATATGTGTTTTTATCACCGTTTTATCCCTTTTGTGATAATAAATCAAAACCGTAAACAGGTTTAACGGATTTAGATAGTACTTTGAAGTAATACTCTGAAAATAAACGCAACACAAAGTAACGTTACAGCGCGCAACGTAAGGCAACTCAACGCCACGGAAATAAACACAATACAAAAAAAATGGCAGTCATAGGAACTGCCGATAGAAGTGAAAACTTATAACTCAGAGTTTGATAGCTTACTTTGAAAACTACACGGGTGTAACCGGAGGGCGTGACCTGGCCATCATGGCATGGCCATTTAGAAATGCGTTTCTAGATGGCCATGCCATGACTGCCAAGCCACGCCCTTTCAGCATTTCCCATTGGCTGATGTATTTCTAGATGGGCAATGGCCATGGTCCCGAGTTTACCCGAAGATTTCTTATTATACCCGAGCGTGACGCTACAATTCAGTTCACACCCCTCGAAAAATCTGTCTAGGCGCGCCTAAAGAAGTTTTCACTTCAACAACAAATCAATAAATTAAACACACAAAAGGCGATCTTATCGCTAAGGTTGCAACATGAGTAGATAACAAGTGCACACCACAAATAGTGGGCAAAGTACGAATAGATAGGTACGGCATCGTTGACGTCACGAGAGTTAGTCTGTTTCTGATAAGCGCTCCATCGTAGACCGCATTTTCTGTTATCTTCAGGTTGAGAGGCGATCAAACGTAGGCCTATAAATAATTTAAAGAATAAGCTGCTACAAAATCTGTGGAAAAATAGAACAACGCCCATAGTGCAAAAACGGACCGTATCATCAATACATTTGCTAGCGTTACACTACGGTAATGGAAATGTCATCCGTACTTCCCCTAAACAATATCCGAAATCCTGTGTAATTTATCCAATCGCCGAATACATTAATGAACACTATTGCTATATAGCTATTGATTCGAAGTTCTTTATCTGACGAGTACATACGCTCAAAGCGTATGGGACCTAGACCGAAAATAGTATAGTATAACAAGACTTTTTTCTTCGTGAAATCCTTTCGGAGAGGGGGTGCATAAACCCCTCTCGCCTTTTAATTTTTTTTTTTATATTGGTGGACAATCCACACACAACACCAAACTAAGCAAAGCTTGTACGATGGCGGCCAGATAGCTGATATAATACTTATATACTATAGTTTTAAATACATACTTAGAAACATCCAGACACAGTGCAAACATTTGAATTAATCACACAAATATTTGCACTGGGTGGGAATCGAATCCACGACCCTCGGCTTCGCAGGCAGAGCTGCTACCAACTAAGCCACGAGGCCAGTCAGTTTGGTGCCAATATTTAGTACTGTTGTTGAACAAAGCTTTTTTCACTTGATTTTCGATACCCAAGCAGAAGTGTCGAGCTAGCTCCCAAGCAAGCGATCCCCGTACGTACCCTACATACCTGTTCAGAGTTTGTGCAGGAAATCCTTGAGTTCCTTTGAAGATTGCTTCATAAAGCGACGACGAATTCTCGCCTCAATGCTTGGAGAATGGACCATTTTTTCATGAGTCGCGTCCGCCCTTTCTCCCCACTGTTAGTAAAAGCGTCTTTGACCTTTTGTTAACACTTCTTCGACGGTGGGCTTATTTCATTTTGTTTTTTTTTTCTGCGAATTTTATTTTCTTTTGAGATTCCTAAGTATTGCGTCGTTTCGCGGGGCTGTTTGTTTACCTTCTGAAGTAATATGAACCAAAATGAATCTAGACGCTTTGCCTTGGGACTTCTGTTACTTGGTTAAGAATTCTATGTTATCAAAAAATCGTTTCTCTGTAGGTTCGTTTTTTGAAGTCAAAGTTTTTAGCCGCGTTAAGCACTTTTTTTTACTGTGTTCCGGTTTGAAGGGCAACGTTTCCAGAGAAATTACAGGGCTTAGAGATATAACAACTTAGATCTCTGGGTGACGAGCGTAGTGTTGGTAATGATTTGGACTCTTCGTGTTCCAATAGCTGCGTGTCACTGTGCTGTTATGTGGCAGGCATGTTGCTTACTATCAGGCACATGGCCTGCTCGTCTCGTCACTCTTTATTTTAAAAAAAAGTATTTAAGAACGCGCTATTCAATTTTAAAAAATGCATTGCGTTTTCCTAATGAGCTGCTGACCAAAGAGAACTAGAGGTTTAGAGGTTTTAGACTTAAATGTCTACTATTCAATTATTCATTGAAGTATTATAATATTCAATAAACTGAATTCCAGAGTAAGTTCTTAAGCGCATTCCGAGCGATCATTGTTCTTGGGAGGCTTATATCTACACTAGATATATTATGTATTCTATGACTACACTCTCGATTATTTATAAGAATACTTTTGTAGGTAGTGCTTTGCATAAAGACCTTGTAGGTAGCGCACTTCAAACGTCTCTCGAGAGTTTATTTTATACGAAAACTTTATGTAGAATATTTTTATTGTGCTTTACCATTGCTCTCTCAAGTAGGTGTACGAATATGGTCTTTTCTGATATATATATTATATGGCACTTTGCCGTGGTCACTGTTTCTAAAAACATATGTAATTAGGACCTTTTAATGTGTTTTAATATCAGATTATATTTTGTAAATCGATAATAGGTTTACTCTTGACTACCACTATGCCTAATGTAAAGTGGCGAAGCGGTTTTGATGGAACTAACGCTAACATATAGAAACCGATTCTGCGTAAGCTTCAAGAGACTCTGATTAGGTGTATCCATCAAGGAGTACCCACTCAGTTGTACCATAGGTTAGATGTGCTTAATACAAATGCGGAGTCAAACCTCTACGTTCACGTCTTTGGAACATCATGAAAGCGGGGTGGACATTTGGCTATCTTCTAGCGAAAGAAGGCCCCTAGTTCCAACAGTGGAAACATTCAGTGAACTCCTAGGTTTACAAAGTAAGAGTGAAATGCTTGCTTCGATGTCCGGTGACTGAAGTTAGAGATAGGGACCAGCTCAAACCGTCTCCCAAAATCATCTATCCTAGCTACAATAGATGATTAGGACAGCCACAGCCACAAAGACAATCTACAGCATTCATATCACTGTGTAAGCTTTTTAGGGTTCCGTAAAACGTAAAAACGGAACCCTTATAGATTCGTCATGTCTGTCTGTCTGTCCATCCGTATGTCACAGCCACTTTTTGCCGAAACTATGAGAACTACACTGTTGAAACTTGATAAGTAGATGTATTCTGTGAACCGCATTAAGATTTTTACAAAAGTTTTTTAAAAAAACAAAAATTAGGGGTGCCCCCATACTGAGAACTGAAGCTCAAAAATTTTTTTTTCATCAAACCTACACGTGTCTGTCGATAGGTCTTAAAAAATAATGTTGAGGTTCCTAATTTCATTTTTGTCTACACTGAATAACTTGCGCGAGAGACGCTTCCAAAGTGGTAAAATGTGTGTCCCCCCCCCCCCCCTCTAACTTCTAAAGTAAGCGAATGAAAAAACTAAAAAAAATATATGATGTACATTACCATGAAAACTACCAACGAAAATTAGTTTGAACTCGATCTGATGAGTAGTTTTTTTTTAGTACGTCATAAATACACTATTATTAAAACTTCGATCAAAGTTACAACGAACTACAAGAACTATGTGTACTATGTATATTATGTTACTTGCTGCAACGGAACCCTTCATGGGCGAGTCCAACTCGCACTTGGCTACTTTATTTAACAGACTTCTTTCTGAATTTGGTTGGATGTTATCTATTTATCACCACCATCACACCATTTCCGCTGAGTGTGAATAAGTTAAATTTTTGTAGTTTCGTTGATCAAACTTCCCTTATTATTATTATTTTTCGTAGAAAACTTAATAATTACTTTTACCACTGGTCATACGAAAGTATAAATTATAATAATAAACTATTCAAATAACAAATTTATGCATGAGAAAACTACTCCGACTCTCAAGACGCTCCGAAACAAAATTGTAATTAAAGTTCGCATTTACTTCAAATTCAGAAATTTAAACGTGGTCTTATAGTGACCTATTTGGCGTACCTAGGGGTTGGCCGTTTAGCTTTGCCCGCTTTGGCTAAAACTTTGGTTATTTCATTATATAAAGAAAGCATTTACTTTGATACCAAAAAATAAGACTTTTTGACTATGATTAGTAAAAATTTATAGACTAAACGGCTTACACTTGACTAAATTTTTTCGACTATTTTTAGAACCTTTGTTAGTCGACGGAATATTGGAAGTTTTGTTGAAGAATTTGGCATTTGGACGGAAGCAAGTTCTGAAACAAGCTACCCTCGCTTCAATGCTAGCTCACTAAATGGTATTTATTACACATCACTGATTTCAGTAGCGACTAAAATTAGCAAAGTTTAATAAGTGAAGGCTTATACAAAAAAAGAAGATACAAAAATTGAGGAAGGGACTTTGATTGAAAAAATAATACACATTCGACTTTCTAATAAAATATTGCTTATAAGCAGGACATGTCCTGCTCGTCTCGTCACTTTATACCATAAAAAAAACACTATGATGTTGTTTTTTATAGCTACAAACATTCCGATAGAAAGAAGAACAATATTCATAAATTATTAGATCAAGTGCGAGTGGGACTCGCGCACGAAGGGTTCGGTACTATTAGCAAATTATTATTTATTTATTGAGATAGAAACGGAATTCCAGTTACAATTATCTCACACAATATAAATTAACTTTAAAATTACATTTTGGACAGTGATACAAATGATACAATAACATTATTTTATTACATTAGGTACAAGTCAAGAATAACGAAACAAGTCAACACAAAACAAAAAACATTTAAAATAATAAATTATAGTCGTCAATTGATCTTTCGGTCCTCTCATTCTTATCCCACTGGTCGGTAAGATTTTCACAATAGCTAAATATAATCATTCGTAGGGTGTTCCAAGTGTCACAAAAAATGTCGAGATCAGTGTTGGCGGAAAGAAGAGCATTGAGGTGACGTTGGGTTCGGACTAGCGGTGTCATGGCGCGAGCCGTAGTTCGGCTGCTATTCAGGTGGAAAAACTTATGCAGTTGTCCACGTCTGTTCGTGACACCTGGTTTCTCTGGTACACTCAAATTGCACATTAAATTGTGTAAATCGAGGGAGTCAATCGAACCTCTTAGGATTTTGCACCCAATTAGGAGTTGGTCCACCAGCCTTCTGACTTCCAGCGAGTTGTAGCCGAGATGACCAAGCAAAAACTTTGTCGGATACATGTATGGGTAAAAACCATAACTTTTTTTGTAGAGTGACCTCAAGAAAGCTTTTTGTACCTTCTCCAACATTCGAGTGTAGGTGACATGGTGCGGGTTCCAGACGCAGGCACTTGACTCGAGCTTACTTCTTATTAATGAGTTGTATAAGGTTTTAACAACCAAAGGATTCGCAAAGTCCTTAGCATTTCGCATAACAAAACCAAGACGACGGTAAGCCTCCTTGGCCAAGTCAGAAACATGGTCGTGAAAGGAGAGACCGCGATCAAATTTCACTCCCAGGTCACGAATCGTATTCACCCTATTAATAAACAAACCACCGAGGCAGTATTGAAAACTGACAGGATTGATTTTGCGGTCGAATGTCATAGCATTGCACTTAGTAACATTAAATGGTAATTTATTATTCGCCGCCCATGCAAAAACAGCGTCAATATCCTCTTGCAAACTAAGGCAATCGCGAGGTGTACTTATCTCGAGAAAAAGCTTAAGGTCATCCGCGTACAACAGACACTTGGCAGTTCTCAGAGCCCTGGGAAGGTCATGAATCATAATTTGGAAGAGTAGCGGGCCAGTAATAGAGCCCTGACTTACACCAGACTTGGTATGATAAGGTTTAGAGATATGGGTACCGTGTCTAACATACTGTCGCCGATTTCTCAGATAGTCCGCGAAAAATTTTAAGAGGTTCGGAGTGAAGCCTAGCGCAGTATAATATGCAATAAAATATCGTTGTCGATTTTGTCAAAAGCCTTTTGAAAGTCAAAATAGATCACGTCAACCTGTGAGCCGCGATCCATAGCATCGGAGATGTATTCGACTAGCCCCAATAAGTTGGAGTTTACGGAACGGCCTCGTCTAAAACCATGCTGCTCCTCTCCTATTTGTTGCTTAACCTGTCTATATACCTCAGCGTGTAAGATGTGTTCAAAGACCTTCGCAGGTGCACACAAAATTGCGATAGGACGATAGTCTTCAACCGATGACTTGTTGCTCGTCTTCGGAATAGGGGTGACCCTAGATAACTTCCACTGTTCTGGGTATATCCCTTTCTTTAGCGATAGGTTAAAAATGTGGTAGATTGGGAGAATAAGGTCTTTTTTACCTGATTTCAGAATAAAACCAGGTAAATTATCGGGGCCCGGTGAGCTACCCACCTTTAACCTATTAAAACTGCGTTCAATATCTTCAGGAAACACAGTAGGCTAACAGAACCATGACAATCGTCCAAATCCAAACATGACTCAACGTCCAGCGAGGGCAACTCATCCAGAAAAACACTAGAAAAATAGGCTGCAAAAGCTTCAGCAGCATCTATTCCTTTGCATAGGGCACTCTTATACGAAACACAGGGTTCGAAACCACCCTTCGATCTAATTGTTATCTTCCTAAACCTCTTTTATTGTATAGGGGCACTTAATTATTTGCACAGAATTTGATTTTGATTTTGATTGAGCTTACTTTGGAAATTACGCGGGTGAAACCGGAGGGCGTAGCCATGCCAGAGAGCATGGCCATCTAGAAATGCGTCAGCATTTCATGCCCTACCCTGTAACATCCTGTAATCTTACTCTATTATCACGTGCCTACTAATATTGTTAATTCGAAAGTTTTGATGTTTGTATGTTTGTTGATCAATCACGTTGAAACCGCTCGGGTTGAAGTTTCAAACACAGTTTGGACTTTGAATATAGTCTGGAATAAAACTTAAGCTACATAAGAGACGTACCTCTTAGCATTCCATGGATTCACCGTGCGGGTGCCGGGTCCATCGTGTGGCAGAGAGAGAAATCTCGAATAGACCCCAAGACTTGTGACTCGGGCGTAGGTTTAAAAGGGGCCCCTTATATTGACGTACGTCAACACTCACCTTCACTACTCGTATTTCTCTCCCTGCCCAGCCAAATCCGATATGATCCTACTAGTGCAGCTTTAGATACTCGTTTAGATATATATGCCACTTTATATCCGTAAAACTACAGGAAAGTATCGAGGTGGACACAGATGAGAAAACAGTTACTATAACGTAACGTAGAGCCACAGGCAATTCACTGCTTTTTTAGCCGACTTCAACAAAGGTACTTAATTCGGTTTTATGTTTTTTTTGTATGTATGTTGCAAAAAAAATACGCGTTTTTTTTGTATGTATGTACGCGATAGCTTCGCCAATTGTGAATAAATTTCAATAGTGTTTTTTTGTTTGGTAGATGATAGTTCAGCGGTGGTCTTATTTAAATTTTATCGAAATCAGTGTAGGTTTTCGAAATATGAACAAAAACATCTGAAATTTGCTTGCTTATACCTTGATGGCATAAGGATTGTTTCCTATTGAATTTGGTAAAACGCTTGAATCGAATTTAAAATTGAAATCGGTATTTGTGTTTTCGGTGAAAATAAATTATATAAATATCATGACTGTTATTCAAAATAACAATGTGACAAACTTACAGCGTGCCCATTTGCAGCTCTTATAAATAAAGCGAACTTTAATTCAGATCCTTTAATTAACTGTTGAGACGTAAATTAAAAACTAATTACAATGAATTAGAGTTTATACATTTATCTTCAATTAATTACTGAAGTTTGAAAGAAAAGTTGTTCATTGTTTCGGTTGCACGGCACAACGGCCGAGCGCGCACTAGTTAATGAAACGTCGGCGTTCGATCACTTGGAACAGAGTTCGAGCCCCCCAGGGGGCTCAGCTAGTTATTTAGTTTATCTGTTTTTAATCGGATACATTTCGGCAGTGGTGGCCTTAGGGGGTGGCGAACGGGGCAATCGCCCGGGGCCTCGCTCTTGCAGGGGCCTCGCGCAAGAAACCAAGCAAATTAAAAAAAAACAAAGTTCAACAAAACAAAACAAAAATGAAAATTGAACAAAGGCACCATAACATTTCAACTATATATCTTATGTAAGTAAAACTTTTGGTTTTGATCCTGAATAATGTTGTACTTGTAGTACTCTGTCGAAATATGAAGTCCTGCGAGTTATTCCCCCTAAACCTATTATAACTGCATCTAATCAAATGATTTTTTATTTTATTTTTCGAAATCTTATCGAAATATACAACAATTTTTGAGAATTCGATGACACAAGATAGGCTTTCGGTCTTGCTTTTCTTTCAATAGGTACATAAATGACGTAGCTCATTCGCTAGAAATATTGTTGTGCTTTAATTAAATATGTTAGTCTTAGAAAAGTCGTAAACATCAATTTTAAAGTTTAGCATCTCTGTATTTGTTAATTTTTAGGGTTCCGTAGTCCGTACCCAAAGGGTTAAAATGGGACCCTGAGGGGAATAGGATATTACTGAGACTTGGCTGTCCGTCCGTCCGTCCGTCCTTCTGTCACCAGGCTGTATCTCAAGAACGGTGATAGCTAGACAGTTGAAATTTTCACAGATGATGTATTTCTATTGCCGCTATAACAACATTATCAATATTAATAATATAATAAAATGAATATTTAAGGTGGGCTACCATACACCAAACTTGATTTTTTACCGTTTCTTGCTCGATTAGTCCGTCCCAACCAAACTAGATGGCGCCACTAGAAGACTAAAACGCGCCATCTACTTTTTTGTTGGAACTATTTAACCCGTCAAACGGCAGGGAGCCCATATGGGCTCGGCGCCGGATATGACTCATGTCTTAGAATGAATCTCAACTGCGGGGTTAACGAAAAATCAAAATTTTAAATAAATAAATATATTGGTGGACAATTCACACACAAGACCATCTGACCCCAAACTAAGCAAAGCTTGTGTGATGGCGGCCAGATAGCTGATATAATACTTATATAGTTTTAAATACATACTTATTATACATAGAAACACCCAGACACAGTGCAAACATTTGATTTCATCACACAAATATTTGCACTGGGTGGGAATCGAACCCACGACCCTCGGCTTCGCAGGCAGAGCTACTACCAACTAAGCCACGAGGCCAGTCTTATTAAGCTCTTATTTAATAAGCTTTAGATGACAGCATGTCTGCGGAAACTGCAATAGTCTATGTATACGGTATTCGGAATAAGACCAAACAGGTTTTCGCCGTTTATTTCCTAATAGTACGGAACCCTTCGTGCGGGAGCCCGACTTGCACTTGGGCAGTTTTTTAAAATCCTATCCTAGTCATAAATGTCAATGTTTGGCCATTGGGATGTTTGTGGCTCAATCACGTCGTAACGTCTAAACGGATCGGCCTGAATTAAATTTGGAACATTGCCGGATTATAATCTGGAAAATACTTAGGCTACATTTTTACCTCGGGAAAATAACGGGAACTACGCGGGTAAAACCGCCGGGTGCTGCTAGTATACAATATTTTAAAACTAATTTTTCATCGCCCGTCTCTCACTCTTCACTTCTATGAACTAAGAAGCATAACTTTAGCATTTCCTGAAAAATAGGTACCTAAACCAAACAACCAGGATGTAAATACTCTCTTTCGAAGAAAAACGTAATTTTGAAATAAACTCGCGACTTTCCTACTCCGGTTCAACTTCGTTTCGTCCGATCGAACATTCGAAACGACGGATCGAAGTAGAACCGTAGTAGAAAAAGTCGCGATATTATTTCGAAACTACGTTTTTTCGTAGAAAGAGAGTAGACGTCCAGACCAATTTTTGCAACACATACTTTTCACGAAAGTCAAAGGGCCTTGCAAAGTCCTGCCGCCCAGGGCCTCGCTACGTGTAGAGCCGCCACTGCATTTCGGAGAGTATCCTACTGATGCATCACACAGCATGATCTAATATGAATATGGCCTTGTTCTTCTCTCTATCGGAATGTTTGTAGCTAGAAAAAGCAACATCATCGTGTTTTTTTTAATGGTATAAAGTGACGAGACGAGCAGGACATATCCTGATTATAAGCCTTTCTGCCCATAACAGTGACACGTAGCTAGTGGAACATGAAGAATCCAAATCATAACCTAGCGCTGCACTGCGCTCGTCACCCAGCGATATTAGATAATTTATCTCTATGGAGTGTAATTTCACTGGAAACATTACCCTTTAAATCGGGACACAGTGATGTTTTTACATTACAGCTTGAAGGTAGGATATCTGGCAATGGTGTAGATATTGTCCCAGACGGATTGTGCAAAATATACCTACAGATGAAAACTGGTAAGCTTTATTAAAAAAAAAACGTGTTTTTATTAACAAGTTTTAAAATTGTTAAAAAAAAGCAAAAAAGTTAATGGACATCTTCCAGCTCCGTCATCAGACCCTGGTTACCATCTAGCAGTAAAGAATCGTCAATACGGATCAAACGAGTCAAAACACTATGGTGCTGTTGGTGTTTACTACCGAGTTCCTGTGGCCACCTTCCGGTTCCATCATCAGATCAGCACCATGTTATTATAACATTGCATTATCACGATTTTACATGTATGCAAAATTTCAGCTTTTGCGGTAACCAGGAAGCGGATCAAATTTATTTTGCAAGATTTCATGACAAACAGTAGGACAGGTGAAACTAAATAAAAGCTTGTAAAAACTAACTACTCCCCCCGGCTCCACTCGAGACTGGAATCACATTTTTATTCAAATGAAGTTGCAGGTGTGTTGTGTACTCTTTACATTCAGCACCGACAGAACTACGAACACTAGCAAATGTATAGAATATTAGAACAGTGCCTCTTGCACAGATACATGGACCCTACGTTCCGTACATTCGCTCGCGTTTATACCATGTTAATGGAGATAATCGTATCACTACTTTCCCCATTTTTCACCGTATATTCATCTTTTATTATTTTTTTGAAGTGAAACCTTTTTCCCCACGTCTTTTGAGCTCTTTTGCATGGGATAAAATCTTATGGATTCACTGACATGCTGATATCAGGCGGCGCGGCGGTGGTGCAGCGACGTAGCGTTGGAGCGGAGGTGGACCGCGGAGTTGGACATGCGCGGCCGACACTTTTTAGATGGAAGAAATCTAGTGAATTCGCGTCTCCGACTTATTTCAAAACCAAAGTATATCGAAATATTTAGCTTATTCAGTTAAATTCCTAGATTATTAGGTCACCACGGCGTAAAAATTACTATTGCAAATAATAAATATTTATACAAACTTAATATCATAAAATTAATACAATTTAAAACATTAAATGATAGGTAGGTCAAATATCTATATCACCAAACACACATCACAGGTTGGGGGTCATTAATTTAGTCGCTGCGCTCATCCAATCGCTGACCAAAACTGCCCATAGACTGGCGGCATTTCCACGCTGTATGGGATTTTTTTTGGGGCTAGGTAGAGACCTAAGCGTATAATAACTGAAGAGTGTGCCAGATCAAGAAAGATAGTTAGCAACTGCTGTCTGTTTTTTTAATTTATACTTGACCATGGATACTAGCCGCATCTGTCACTGTGTTTACGTATATACGTGTATTTTTTTTTTTAAGTTCTGCCTTGCGGTTTTATACACATTATTTTTTTATCAAAGATACATCAACATCAACATCAACAGCCCACTAAATGTTCCCACTGCTGGGACTCGGGGCCTTCTCTCGCAAGGAGAGAGTTAAGGCCATAATCCACCACGCTGGCCCAGTGCGGGTTGGCGGATGACACATGACTTCGAAAGATTCTAGGTACATGTCGGTTTCCTCACGATGTATTCCTTCACCGTTTTAAGTTAGCGGCATTATCAAAGATAAGCTCAGCCAAATATATGGATCCACAGATTACAGAAATAAAACCAGATGGAGCACGCAGAACAGAGCTACTGAAGCAGACAAAGGAAATACAAACGCCGAAGCAAATACAAACTCCAGTCAGTATGAAACGGACTTCCGTGTTGTACGGGCGTCCCGTGTGATTTTAAGTTTTGTTTTAAAATATGCCGTCATGTCTCTTCAAACATTGTAAACAATGTTCCCAAAAACAAAAAAAGGAAAGAGGAATATAATTTCATAGGAAAAATTGAATATTTTTACTGTTATTTATATAATTTAGGCGATTTCATTTTGGTGATGAATGGAACACAACACCTCAACGAAAATAGGTTAGTGTGGCGATACTAAATGGAAATTATTTTCCCTGAATTTAGGGTAAAATATAGATTATATATTTTTTAGATACGCGTACACCAAATTATTGATGAGCATTGTATTATTCAATTTAATTTAATTTCAAATTTAATTTTGGTAAATGTTAAATTTGTAAAATGAGTAATTTATGACATAAAAATGTACAAAAAACAAAATCATGAATACATCATAAAATTTGTCTGTGTATTTATTTATTTCGTTAGTTGCACCACTGCCCAAAATATTACAAATTTTGTTTCCTCATGAATCAAAAGGTTATATGGAAGAGATCGCTTTTAGCGACAAGATCGCCTTTTGTGCCCATTTTGTTTTGTTATTATATGTGTTACTTCTTGTTAACTTTGTTTATGGTGCCAATAAAGTGTTTTGTATTATATTGTAATGTCATTCGATAGGTATATTATCTAAGTGAAACGGTGGCTATACAATACAATACAATACAATACAATACAAAAACACTTTATTGGCACCACAAACAAAGTTGACAATAAGTAACACAACATATAATAACAGAATATAATGGGCACAAAAGGCGATCTTATCGCTAAAAGCGATCTCTTCCAGATAACCTTTGCTTCGTAAGGAAACTAGATTTGTAAGATTATGGGCAGTGGTGCGACTTTCAATATAAATAAATACGCGTATTAATTATATAAAAATTATATAGACTTAAAAAATAATACTACTAATTAAATACATAAATAATAATAAATATACAATAAATACATTTAAATATATGTGTAGTATAATTTATATAAACATATATATACAATAAGAAACACATAAAGCCAAGAGAAATAAACACAAATCAGTGAACAACTTTTGTCAGAAAATGCTGCCGAATCTGAGTCCTGAACGAAGCAACGCTCTGAGCACGTCTAATGGACACAGGAAGAGCATTCCATAAGGCCACAGCCTGCACGCAGAACGACGAACCGTAAAAGCAGCTTGAATGAGCGGAAGTAGACAACAGGAGATTTGTAGACGACCTAAGATTTATTGAATGAGTGTCGCAAAGAAACGTGAAACGGGAGCTTAAATACGGAGGGGAAAAAGGGGTGAAAAGTGTGTTATATAGAAGTGATAGGATGTGAGTATCCCGACGTAAACGGATAGGGAGCCACTCGAGCTTAGATCGGAAAAAAGAAACATGGTCATATTTTCGGAGACCGAAAACAAACCTAACGCAAAAGTTTTGAAGACGCTCGAGCATATCGAATTGGTCCCGTCTAAGGTCAAGATAACAGACGTCAGCGTAGTCAAGAATAGGAAGAAGGAGGGATTGTACTAACGCAACTTTGGTGGCTGTAGGCAGGAAGTTTCGAATTCTGCGAAGTGATGCTGCAGAGGCATATATTTTGCGCTATATATAATTGGTTATAAAATGATGGTTTATAAAATAAAACATTTGTTGAAGGAAGATATTTTTGAAGTTAATATTATGCATAACGTTGTTTGTAAAATGAAATATTTTTAAATTGTAAAGTTTTTTAATATTATACGGTTACTTGATTTTAAAGTCTTGTTTTGTCAAAAAAAAAGGTGAGTAATAAGTGAACTGTTAAAATGATTATTGTGTTAGTTTTTTTTTGTTTGTTGTTTGGACCTATAACATACAGGTAGCCTATATGCATTTTATCAAAAATAGCTTGGTGGTAAAGATGGTTGTTTTAATTTTTGTTTAACCTATCTAAGCGAGTAAATTACACTAATTTTATTATTTGCGATTCAAGTTAATTTCTAGTTGCATGCAAAATCAAAATTCTTTTCTTCATAGAATGGAAATAGTAGTAACAAGAAATCCTTGCATAATCGGTATAATAATTTTAATATTTTAAAATATCAATTGATGTGTTTATTATACGTGAAGATTTCCCAAGCTAAGACAACAATAGTGGGACTTTTTTCTTAAGACTGACAACATTATACAAGTAATTTGGAACGTTGATTTGACAATGTTACGTCAACATGACTAATTACGGGCCTCACAGTGTTGTTCACGAAGGTTCCATCTGTGTTTATTTCTGTAATCTGTGTATGGATCCTGCGAGAAGGCTGGGCGTCACGCGCGAACTCTTATCTCACGTACTGCGGTTACATCACTGGGGTAGGTCGGTAGCTGGGGCGGTGCGGTGGGGACGTATATGTCGCAGTCAACCAGCTTAATCAGCCGTTCGATCAACATCCTACCTTGTTTACTAAACAGTGCCGTTGAACATTGGGTAGCAAAAAAATTCGAAATCTATGATTTTAATTTATGATACTAGCTTCCTGAATTATAATCAGCCATTTGATCGAACAGCTAGGGAAATCACTTGGATCGTTCACATGTAATTACTTGAACAACCTATTTGTTAGTTACCTAGCTTGTTCATTTCAATTTAGTTCCATTTGCTGACATCCAGTGCCGAAACTCTCCAAACTGTTTAAATAAATAAATAAATAAATATTGGTAGACAATTCACACACAACACCATCTGACCCCAAACTAAGCAAAGCTTGTATGATGGCGGCCAGATAGCTGATATAATACTTATACAGGGTTATTGGTAATCAGCCTGCATCCTTTTAAGGGGATGTTAGGTACATTCAATAGGTCAACTTTTGTTATACAGTTTTAAAAAAAAATGTTTTATTTTTATTTTACAAAATAAATAAAAAGTGCATTTGCACGGTCTAAAAGTATCGAACTCTTCGTAACAATTCGTAACAAGAGCGCGTACGTTATTTAACGCGCAAAAAATGATGTGCCGAAGTGAATAAACACTAAAAAGTCGCTAAACAGTACCAAAAAGGGCAACAAACACTAATTTTTTTTGGGTTATCTATTGAGTTTTAACGAAACTTGTAGAACAAAAGTTGTTTGTTTAAATATACAGAACATGCCCTTAAACGGATGCAGGCTGATTACCAATAACCCTGTATAGTTGTAAATACATACTTATTATACATAGAAATACCCAGACACAGTGCAAACATTTGAATTCATCACACAAATTTTTGCACTGGGTGGGAATCGAACCCACGACCCTCGGCTTCGCAGGCAGAGCTACTAACCACTAAGCCACGTAAATGGCGTAAGACGACGTAACAGCAAATTTGATTGTGTTTTTTTTAAATAACCTTATCTAGGTACGATTTAAATCCTACTAATATTATAAACGTGAACGCGTTTCTAAGATCGTATGAATATAATATGTTCGTTACTCTTTCACGTTTTGACGTGAAAAGCATACAAATCCCTTCTGTACCAAAGTACAGAAGATAGAACGATCTAATAATAGTCAAACATAAACATAAGACTGTATTTATGCCGAGAAGTTAACGGGGTCGGGAACTACGCAGGTGAAACCGCGGGGTGCTGCTAGTATTAAATGAACATTTTGTTATTGCAGATGTTTCATCTTTTTTATTTCTGTCACAAACATGTTGGCCCTTACCGCACGAATGGCCTAAACTTCTGCCAGCCAGTTTGTTAAATGTTGTAATATTAATAAACTAGCAGCGCCCCGTGGCGTTACCCGTGAAGTTCCCGTTCCACTTGTTCCCGTTGTTTATCCGGGATAAAAATTAAGCCTATGTATTCTTCTAGACTATAATCTATCTGTGTTCCAAATTTCAGCCCGATCCGGTCATACGTTAAGACGTGATTGAGCAACATTCAAATATCCAAACATCCATACATTGACATTTATAATATTATAGTAAGATAGTATTAAATTACAAGAAAAAACTACTGAAAAATATTTTGGTCTAAATATTAACTCCGGGGTTCCCTCCGGTCCGGGACATTGTGCGCTGCATCCCTAATAAATTACGTCTAACAATTCACAACACACTTGTAAAGCCGCACTTGTTATACCTTATAGGAGTCTGGGGAAATGCAGTAAAAACTCGAATACTTAGCTGAACTTCTTTTACAAAGTAAAATCATAAAAACTATATTTAATTACCATTAGGTACCTAACATCAACTGACAAAATTTACAAAGAAGTAAAATTCATGAACATAAAACCATCATTTATCTACAATATTTGCATTTTATACGAAATACTATTGATAAAAATATTCACATGAAGTTGCTATTCATCAAACGGAAATATATTGTTTCATACCCCTGCACTCGCCGCGCTAGCTTCATTGTACTACCGTCGCGACGGTATGGACTAACTACGGAAAATCTATGATAACTTCTGAAGGTGCACGCATTTTTGATCCTACCCTCGGATAATAAAAAAATAAACTCGTTACACGCATTCAAAAAGCGACTTACTGAGCATGTGCTTAAGATGCAAATGTAGCTAAAATAGGCACCTAACCAATCTAAATCTGTTTTGTTGAACGTGTATCATTTTATTTTTTATGTTTCATATTTATAACTATTTTTGTTTTTGTAAATTTATTATTATTAAGTTTTCTGAGGCGACGAACTACCTAATGTTTTTATTTATAAGTGTTCTTATGGTAGTGACAATTGTCTTATATGATTAAACTGGAATTAAAATAAACTAAATTAAACTGGAGCGCGCACAGCGAGCAGTCATAAAAGGGGATAAAATAAATAAATGAGAACAAATGCCTTAAAATGTTAAATACGGAATTAAGACTGAATTCAGGTGGTAGTTAAACGGCGCTGCTTAGCAAAGAGACTAGGTTTTTAGTAAACGGCTAATTAATCCCGTAGCCTGCGACATACCTATCCAAACTTCATACGTGTTTCATTCCCTCGTTCTATGCAGGATTGAAAACCAGCAAATGAACAGAAACCCTGCCGTCACACTAACATTACAAAGATAAAGATAACGACACAGTCTAAAGTTTATGTTTTGGTGAAAACTTATACAGTGCTTAAAGAAAATACTCAGACGATCAAGTAGCATTCGAATCTACGACATCAGACGTACATCACAACAGTGAATACCTATAGCCACTAATTCACCACATTTTGCCGTGAAGGATGTAGAAAAGTCATGATCAGAAATGTCAGAGATTCATTTTGCCGTAACAAACCACACCTCCGTGTGGTTGTTGGTGTACACTATAATATGACAAGTTTTGAACTTCCCTCAAATATCTACCCAAATGTTGGTGCCAGCTCTCTGAATATAAATATAAAAAGCATTGTGCTATGGACATCCTATAATCCTACTAATATTATAAATACAAAAGTTTGGATGTTTGTTGCTCAATCACGTCGTAACATGTGATCGGATTGGGCTGAAATTTGGAACATAGTTACATTATAGTCTGAGAAAAAACACAAGCTACTTTTTATCACGGAAAAATAACGGGAACGGGAAGTTCGCGAGTAAAAAAAGGGGGTGGAACCTGGAGTCCGGGGAGTACATTTAATTAATTATTTTTTTTACTTTTTAAGACAAGCTTTTATTACTCGTTAATAAAAAAACTAAAAAGTGAATGGTCATCTTCCACATATATCATCAGACCCTGGTGACCATCTAGCACCAAAGTAATTGTCAAGACGAATCATACAAGCCCAAACTCGATGGGGTTGTGTCTTTAGTTACCGAGTTCCCATGGCCATCTTCTAGCACCATAATCAGATCAGCTCCATGGTACGAAATTAATGCATTGTCATCTAAGTAACACAGGCATACCAAATTTCAACACAATGGGTAACCAAGAAATGGTTCAAATTTAGCTTGTAAGACTTGATTACAGACAGATACCGGACAGGGGTGAAGCTAAATAAAAGCTTGTAAATAAATAGGCCAAAATATAATATTGAAGATAAAGAGACATGTGCGTAATGCCGCTAAATTAAAACGGTGAAGAAAAACATCGTGAGGAAACCGCCATGTATCTAGAATCTTTCCAAGTCATGTGTCATCCACCAACCCGCACTGGGCCAGCGTGGTCGATTATGGCCTTAACTCGCTCCTTGCGAGAGAAGGCCCCGAGTCCCAGCAGTGGGAACATTTAATGGGCTGTTGATGATGATGAAATAAATAGACCACAAACCGTGCAGGATGTGGAAATGTCAAACCTAACTTCAAACACTTAAGCGAAATAACTTGCCATTTCGCGGATCATTTGCTCTCGCGACGGTTCTATAAAAGCTAGAAAGGTCAAGCAACAGACACTGAAATTGAAAAATTAAAGTATATCCACTCAGTCGACAAACCAATTACTGTGTTCTATTGCCCTTTTAACTTTCCCTTTGTTACTTAAACTGCTTGAAAAATAAAGTATTTTTAGCAGTAATTTCTGTACATTGAGAAGTTAAATATAAAGTGGGCCAGACGTAACTATTGGATTAGTTCTTTATTAAATCTAGCCAGTTCATTCGCTCGTTCAGTTGGCCATATTGTATCATTTATCATGGAAGGTTATAAGCAGCCCATTAAATGTTCCCATTGCTGGAACTCGGGACTTTCTATCGCAAGGAGAGAGTCCAGGGCATAAACCAACACGCTGGCCCAGTGCGGGTTGGTGGATGACACATGACATTTTATTTATTTTATTTTATTTATTGAATAATAGGCGAGCAGCATTAGCTGATATGCCTATATCTCAGTGTTGAAATAACAAATTATAGGTAATTGTCTGTTAAAATGTTTTTTTGTCCAATCAGAACAGATTTGACATTTGAAAGAGTTTAATGACTTTGCTGAAATAACATCCTCAGGCAACCTGTTCCAGTTGTAAACCACTCTGTTGCTGAGGATGTGATGTGCAGTGTTTGTCAGTGATGGTGCGTGGGACAACTGGGACTTATGACGCCGACTGTCTCTCTTATGCTCCTTTAATATGTACAGGTTCTTTATGTGGTTATAAAATCCATTCAGTATTTTAAATGTTTCTATCAAGTCTCCTCGTAACCGTCTCTCTTCCAATGTAGTGAGGTGTAGAGCTTTTAATCTGTCCGTGTAGGATTTACGTCGAAGGGCATATGGCCATTTTGTCGCTTTTCTTTGCACACTTTCAAGCAAATCAATATCTTTTTTGAAATAGGGGCTCCAGACTTGATAACCATATTCTAGTAGCGGCCTCACATAAGTTTTATATATTTTAAAAAAACATCTACAGTTATATTTATTTATTTATTTAATTAGGCGTACATAACAGATTACAGTTAATGTTAAATAACAGATAAATTATAATAATGTGATGTTCTAAACTGTTATACAAAGCATGCACACACAACTTAACTAGAATATTGAGGCAGTCACTAAATTAAATACATACAATATAAATCAATAACTTTAACTTAACTCATACCTACATGCAACTAAAACTATAACATAACTAAAATATGTAAACTTATAGATTGAAAGGATCCACGAATGACATAAAGAAAAGAGTTTGCTTTCTTAACTATTGCAGAAATATGTTCTTCCCATTTTAAATTTGATGTAATTATAACACCAAGGTCTTTTTGCTGATTCACTGAGGATAAAGCAACACCATTGAGATAATAGGTTATTAGTGGGTTATTCTTGCCGAGATGTAAGACCCCACACTTTGCAACATTCAAACTGACAACCCAATCCATGGTCCATACTTGCACTTGATCTAGATCCTTTTGGAGCCGTCCAGAACTAACCAATGGGTTTGCAAAAAATTTACTATCATCAGCGAAGAAGGCAGATTGACTTTCAATTGTTTCAATTAAATCAGTTATGTAGATCCCAAAGAGTTGAGGAGCAGTCACCGATCCTTGAGGCACACCACTGAACACGTTCCTGTATTGTGACAGGGAATTTCCGACTCGAACTTGAAAAGTTCTGCCAGTCAAGTAATGCTCTATCCATTTGAGCAGCCTCCCACGTATACCATAATGGTCTAATTTCATCAGGAGACGCTGATGAGGGACTCTATCAAAAGCTCGCTGAAAATCTAAGTAAATAATGTCCACTGGATTTCGTCCGTCCACTTCTTTACTCCAAGTATGGACACACTCTAGCAAGTTGGTGATAGTGGATCTTTTCTCAACAAAACCGTGCTGTTTTGCAGATATGATACAATGTCTATTAAGGAACAGTGTCAGCTGCCTATTTACAATTTTTTCCATTATCTTAACTACAACACTAGTAAGGCTTATAGGTCTATAATTCTCTGGATGCCTTTTGTCCCCCTTCTTAAATATGGGAGTGACCACAGAGTGCTTCCAATCTTGTGGTAGTTGTCCAGCTTCAAAGGATGCATTCATCAGAACCGAGAGAGTAGGGGCAAGTGTGTGAGCACAATTTTTTAAAACGCAGACTGGAAGCTGATCTGGACCTGGAGATGACTGAGTGTTAAAATTTTTAAGAGTTTTTATTACATCTGATTCAGAAAAGGTTATGTCACACAAGCTATCATTTACACGTGGAATAGATGAAACTGTCATACCAGGATCAAGAGTAGGTTCATTTGAATGAGCTTTTACAAATTCATCGGCGAAAGCATCAGCTATCTCACAAGGTTGGGTAACAAGGTCTCCATTGTGATTTCTAATTGCCGGAGGAATGCTAACTTTTGACATAGTACATCGTCTCATGTGGGAGTAGAAAGCTTTGTCACCCTTACTGAGAATTTTAGTTTCATAACTGCTCCGTTGTTGTCTGCATAGTGCAACACATCTGTTGTTCACTTCTCTAAACTTGTGATAGTCATCTACACTCATAGAAGCTCTGTACTTGACCCATAGTGCTTTTTTCTCAGAAATCAATTTAAGAACATTATTATCAATCCATGGCTTGTTTTTTGGCTTGGATGTTACTTGCCTCAATGGGGCATGTTTATCAGTGGTGATGTTGATTGCATTTAAAATACCACTCCATAGTTGCTCAGGGTCATTAGATATAGATATCATTTCCAAATTGTTGCTAAGTTCAGTGTTAAAGATGTCATAATCAATACAATTGTAGTTCCTTCTTAGCCTAGGTATAGAATTTTCTTTACGTGTTAAGCATTGAATGGTAAAATGTAACACTGAGTGGTCACTTTTTCCTATGGGAGGCAAGTGAGAGACATCATGTATAAGAGTGTCCTCATTCACTAAGATAAGATCTAACATTGATGGCTGCTGATTAACTTGGTGTCTAGTAGGACTTTTTACTAATTGATGCAGATTACTGGATAAATACATGTCGACAAAAAGATCTTCAGGTTTGGAAATCTGGTCACTACTACGATGTTGAGTTACAGTGATAGGCCATTTTAAGTGTCTATAGTTAAAGTCCCCAGCTATCACTACAGTGTTATGCTGAGAGGCAGATAAAAGATTCTGCATTAATTTGTTATCACAAATCTTCCAAGTCACTTCCTCTGTATCATCTGAGCGATAAACCCCAACAACCAAAAAATTATTAGATCCATATTGAATATCAATGTAAAGCGCTTCCACCTCATCACACATGTATCTATGGTTCTTTCTCGCTACAATAGGAACACCACTCAATTGATCCCTCACATACACCGCTACACCGCCACCCCTCGTCTTACCTTCAGATTTAGCCTTTTTGTGTTTGCGGTCTAATCGAAATAAAGTGTAACTTGGTATATTATATGAGCTGTTACGGTCTTTAGAATTCAGCCAAGTTTCAGTGATTACAACCACTGATGGTTGGTAAAAGTTAACATGGGCCATAAAAAGGTCAAATTTGGGACGTAACGAGAAAAGGTTTGTGCACATTATAGTAAAGTCACTGTATGGATTTTTATTGCTAAAATTGATTAGTTTTTTGGAACAATTTTGGGAGTGCCCTTTATATATTTAATGGTTAAATTACTTTCCCCATTTTCCGTTCTATGCTTAAGTGCCTCACGTAGTTTGCCCATCTCTGCCCTCTGTTCTGGTGTTTTGTTATCGTATATTCTTACCTCCCGGCTGGCCTTGCCCTTATTCTTCAATATGCAAAGAGCATCTTGTCGACTCTTGAGGATTACCTTCATAGGCCTCTGCTTCCCCGCCTCACGGCGACCGAGGCGTTGCACCGACACTACCTTATCGTCAAAATTGCCACCATTCACATCGTGCAGAATTTTATTCACACATTTTTCATCGAACAACTTTCTAGTCTTGCCGTCATCAGCTGCACTTTCCTTAACACCAACCACTATCAGGTTATTTGCCCTCTTTTCACGTTCTAATAGCTCTTCAACAATAGAATTCGTGTTGGGAACTGTAATTGGCGACGATTGTGATGACGACGGCGACACTAATGACGTGCCATCCTGACCTCCCGACACGGGCACAGGTGTTGTATCCTGCCTACAGTTACGCGTCTCTAGCAGGAGCACCTTGATTTCTTCGACCTCCGCTTTCAGTCCGTCGTAGGACTTAATCAATTTCGGCACTTGGAAAAGGGCCTCCCTGCACGGATCACACAGATAAAGAAGCGTACGTTTACCCTTCAGTCCCATGACGCGCGCTTCACTACTAGTGAGGTTACTACACTGCAAGCAGATGTGCCGCTTGCATCCATAACACTGCACATTGTTGTCATCATTATTTAAGTGGCTTTCACACTTAAAACACTGCATTTTGTACAGACGATTAACAAGTTTGGACAAGAATACAAAAAAATTACAAGAAAAAACGGTTGCGATTTTTGTCACGATTTCCTTCAAACCAGAGATATAATTTCGCAAAAATTGAACACTTTGTATGATATTTAAGCAACAAGGAATTAGATAAACACTGATACAGTCCTTTAAAACCAATTTAACAATTTTTCGTCAAAATATAAAATACGACGATATTTCAACACTTGTTTCTTCAACCGAGGGTAGACAGAAAAAAAAAACATCATCAGACACAAAAAACAGACATCGAAAGATTCTAGTAACATATCGATTTCCTCACGATGTTTTATTCGGCCTAGTTAGCGGCATTATGGCCATGGCTTCGAAAAGACATTAGTGCGCGTGGGATTCGAACCCGGGGCTCCGGATTGGCAGTCGCGGTTATCCCAACTACACCAGCCGTAACTTAAGCAAGGTTGCCTAGAAGAAAAAACAATAAGGCCGCTATTTAAGAGCCCCACCGATATTTTCTAAGTATCTAGCTTGTTTTCTTGTGTGGTCTTTTATTAAAGTAGTTTTTATTATTTATTATCTATTTGTTTTCCTTGCAAATAGGAATACGTCTGACCTAAAATTTTAAACAATTGCGTTTCAGATTTTGTTTTTTTTTTAATATAATGTGTAGGGAAGTACTTACTATAATAATTTATCTACCATACATTCTGAACGTTAAACCAACTAAAAATCTTACCAAAGTAAATCGCCCGTTTTGAGCTAAAACGGCTTTGTGAATAATTTCAGAACGCTCTGCCTAGATGCTTTGTTCAGAAGTTCAGTACAAAGAGACGGTTTACGTGTTTAATCCACGTGTGGCCGAGTTGTGGATGGACCGTCGGTAATGAGGCTCTGAAATACGTTTAATTTTGCTTATCTTTTTTTTTTTTTTTTTAATTTATTCATAAATAACAATAAATGTGAAAATACAATTAGCACCTTTAAACCTCTCAGAGGTTTGTGTTGGTGCTATCATTCTCGAAAGCAAATATACATATTATATAATTTTAAGCAAATACACAAAATAATTCTAACTCATAAATACAATATAAATTATTAAAATACATTCGATATACATAAACAAAACTTAATCCTCTAATTAAATCTAGACTTGGGCAGGCAGGCAGAAAAACTTTTCTGTCTACCCCCCACTTCCAGAACAAACTCGATACGAAAACTCACCAACCACTAATGACCTTCGTCGCAGGTATAAGACCCGTTTCGACGATCTAGCGCAGATAGCTTATACAGGTTGTTCCGATAAATTATTCAAATAATGGATATTTAAGAGTCTTTTGAAATTTAGTGGCGTTATTTTGTTACGAGTTTCACTCGGTAGATTGTTAATTAGGCGCGGAATTAGAAACTGTGAAATGCGTTTACCATAAAAATTGTTATGTGTAGGTACCGATAATTTGTTACTTGATATACTTCTTGTAATAACAGAATGCTCAATTTTGTTTTGAATTTTAGTTCTAAAATATTGTTCACATAACAAGTTAAGGTCAATTTTATTTTGAATTGGCATTACTCCACAATATTTAAATAATTGCGCCGGGTTACTTTTGTATCTTTCTTTTATTCTTTTAGGTGTAATTAGTTTCAAAATTCTATACTGTAGGTTATATATTTGATTCAGATATGTTTTAAATGTTCTACCATAACTCGTCAATCCGTATGATACCACGCTTTCTACCAATGCCTTGTACATGGTTAGAAGCACTTGAAAAGGGACACGGGACCTTATAATGTTGAAGTTAGCCAGTATAGCACGCAACTTATTACACACCTTTGCTACGTGCCTACTCCAGTCAAACCTACTCTCAATGACCAGACCCAGGTACGTTTGTTCAAGTACATGCGTTATCGGCCGACATTTTTTACAGCGGGGGTGTGTTTTCACTTCTGCAGCAGGTTTATGTAGGCATTTATGACATTGAGCTATTATTTCAATATGGTTGGTATTAGGATTATGACTCGAGCAAATATGCAGCAAATTAGTTTTTTCAGCATTTAAAACCAGTCCTGAATCGTGTGACCATTTACAGATAGCTGTAAAATCCTTTTGTAAACGGTCCAGAGCCCTATTAATATCCCTGTCGACTGCCAATAGACATGTGTCGTCTGCGAACTGGAATATTTCACAATGCTTAATAATATTATTCATATTGTTCACATACGATAAGTAGTACAATGGTCCCAAAACAGATCCCTGTGCTGTGCCTTCAGTGACACTAACTTCTTCGCTAAGGTCAGAACCCACCTTAACTTTGTAGGTACGGCCGTCTAAGTAATCTTTGCACCATCCCAGCATGCTCCCCCGGACGCCACAATTATCTAGTCTTTTAATCAGTAATTCATGCCGAAGAGTGTCAAATGCTTTGCTGTAATCAATAAACACCAACACAACATGTTTTTTCTCATTCAGGCATGAATTCACATGGTCCGTGAAGCGAGACAAGAGCTGTGACGTACTTTTTTTTTTGCTGAAAGCCAAACTGAGATGGTGACAAAATTTCATGTTCTCGATAAAAGTCTTGTATCATGGCACATATGTACTTTTCAATGATTTTATCAATAACAGGTAAAATAGTTATATGCCTGTACTTACCGTAGTCTGTTGTGCTACCTCCTTTATGTATTGGTCGTACTATCCCCGTTTTGAGATCATTTGGGTAAGTTCTCATGACAACACATGAGTTAATTAGTTGTGCCAAAACAGTGGCAATTTTTTCTGCAAGTCTTTTCAAATCTATGGCCCTATTTTTGTCTTTACCTGGTGCTTTGTTTGTGTTTATATTTTTCAGTATTTTAAAAACTTTTGCTTCAGTAGCTTTTTTGTAACGCATTGATTTATTTACTGGATTTTCGTATTCATTTTCAGAAATAATTTTAATCTGTTTGCTTCGAGCTTCGTAGTCACGACTATGCAAGATGAGGAATCTTAGAAGTGAGATATCAAGAGAAAATTTAAATGTAAACTAAATGTAAGTTGCAGCTGATCTCTAGTAAGTTCCCGTGGGCGAGTGCGAAAGTGTTCCCTTAGCTGTAGCACACAAACACACTGACGAATCCTCCCAGGGTTTTAGTGGGTAGGCCACCAGTGGCGGAGAGTTCCATATATCCAACCCTACTACCAAAAGAAAACAAAAGTGGTCTAGTAGGTAAGTCTCGCACTGCATGTTGCATGTCGATGCATCTACGCTCGTACTTGCGGGAGTGCAGATCTGCATCATCGTGCGGATGGATTTTTACGCACTCAAGCGCGTTGTTGAGTTTTGTGGATTCACGGCGGCTTTGACTCATTTCATTCAATCTCAAGCTAAACCGGACCAAAAACACCGAACCGTGCCATGCCTTGCATCTCGCCCGCATCCACGCGCGTGGGCGCGTATGTATTTTCTGTGTGTTGGACTGTACGTGTGTTTTTTTGAAGTGAAGACTTCTTTTGGCGCGCCTAGACAGATTTTTTGTGGGGTGTGAATTGTATTCTAGCGTCACGCTCGGGTCTGAAAAGAAATCTTCGGGTTAACTCGGGACCATGGCTTTTGGCTATCTAGAAATGTGTCAGTCAATGAAAAATGCTGAAAGGGCGTGGCCTGGCCATCATAGCATGGCCGTCTAGAAATGCGTAAGCCAAGGGGAAATGCTGACCCATTTTAAGATGGCCATGCCATGTTGATTAGGCCACGCCCTCCGGTTACACCCGTGTAGTTTCCAAAGTAAGCTATCAAATTCTGAGTTATAAGTTTTTACTTCTATCGGCAGTTCCTATGACTGCATTTTTTTTTTCCTTTTTTAGTTTACACTTGACCGCCATCTCGCCTGATGTTAAGCGACGATGATGTTTTCTGTACAAACGGAGATACTTACAAACAACGTTGGAACATGCATTCACGCGCTACGCTGTGTGGTGCGTGGCAGTGTGTTAATCGCAGAGATTTAGTATGACTCTTTGATTAATCGCCTTACACCCGGTCTGGTTGGGAAAACGTCAACTTTACTAGCAATCTGGTCGCCCTGATAGGCCGCCTCTGGTTTTACCCGCGTATTTTTGTTTTGTATTATGTGACAGTAGTATTAAATTTCTCCTTTATACTAGTTGGAATAGAAAAAAAGTTTCACTAACTTTTATTTTGAGAGATGATGATATTAGGTGAACACCTTAAATCAACCTTATAAGAACCCTGGTTCTGATAGCGGTTGAAATTAGGTTGATAGGTCATCAGCAAGGGTCCTGACCCTTGCTGATGACCGTTTTATTCCCACTCTACACAAACACTGCTTTCTCTTTGATCTGGGTGTTTAATGTTTATATTTATTTAAAAATTAGTATGGATTATTAAAAACAGATTTTTGACTTCTATAGAAGAAGCTTTTCTTAGTTCTTGCTTTTTCACCTAGCTCCATCTAGTCAAGATGGAGCTAGGTCAAAAAGCAAAAGAAACTAAACCTACTCTTAATGAAATATACAAAAACAACACGGAGTGCTCTGGTAATAAAGTTTTTAACTAGTTCTGGTACCAGAAAGCAATATTAGAACTGGCAATATCAGCAACAATGTATTGTACCTATCTAATTATCCCACATATTGTCTATCTGCCATAAGCAATGAAGGGTTTGAAGGGCAATGATTCCAGAGAAATTACAGGGCTTAGAGACATAATAACTTAGATCTCTGGGTGACGAGCGCAGTGCAGTCCTAGGTAAGGATTTGGACTATCATGTTTCAATAGCTGCGTGTTACTGTGCTGTTATGTGGCAGGCATGTTGCTTACCATCAGGCACATGACCTGCTCGTCTCGTCACTCAATGCTATAAAAAAAAAAAAAAATAATAAGCAAAGATTATGTAGCCTGACTGAGCGAACTGCTGATAAAACGCTACGGAGGGGCGTCGTACGATCGGTTAAATGGGTATATTGTCTTTGGCCATAAGTAAGGTATGTATGAATGTTTTACGGAGAATAAATGAGTTTGATGGGTTTATTGATTTATCAAATGTTTACTTCATACCAACAAAGTTGCAAACAAAATAAATTAATATTAAAATGAAGGGTTATTAATAGCAGAGCTACGTTATCTCCACGAGGTTTCTACGCCGCGGGCGATACGAACCAATTCAATTAGTGTATCATTTTGAAAACAGATAATTTCGCTTTCGAAAACAAATATCTAACTGTCTGAAGCATTTTGAAAGCAATTAAGTGGGAGAAGTGAGTTGATTGCACAGCGGAGTTATGCGAAGTTGCACCAAAGTTGCCGGTCCGAGAAGTTACGTAAAAGTTGGCCGAGTTAGTGTTAGTGTTTTGTTTTCCGATGAGTTTTCTATGATGTAGTGTGGACGAATGAAAGAGGAACTTTTGTAATCACTCGGAAACTGTTATTGCTTCTAGTTCGGCTTAAACTGAATCTTGTATGACCTCTAAGCGCCGGTAAAGACGTAATTTTTTATCACTAGCAAACCGTTATTGCTTCTAGTTCGGCTTAGACTGAATCTTGTTTGACCTCTTAGAGCCGGTAAAGACGTAATTTTTACAATCTTAATACGAGTTCAACCACGAAAACTCAGTTTAATATAAAAACATAGTCTAAATAATCGCTATATTCAAAACTGCGTTTCAAAACAATTAACTGGCTTAGTGACTTAGTCGTAAGTCTGCTTGTAGAACCATGGGTCATGAGTTTGATTCAACCCAGGGCAAATAATATTTTCATCCCACCAGCTCGGAAAGAGTACTTTTGCTCCTCGATATCAGGGCGCAAAAGTCGTTTTTACCCTCTAGAGGTTAAAGTAAATTTGAATTTAGAACATCGTGTGTACTGAGGTTTTGAATTCAAAACATAATTTAACCTATTTATTTCTACCTCCTTGGTGCCGAATTCATCATACATTTATTTTTAATTTGTTAAAAACTCATACTCGGAACCTCTTTGGTGTACTTTTTTTTAAATGCTTTGCGCGCAATTTTCTTTTCACGTATGGAGGATAGAGGTAAAGAATGTTATTTCAAATGGCAAAACATTTTGAAATGCTATGAATGAATCAATTGTAATCGAATTGAAGTACGCCGAGTTGCCGAGTTAAATAATTAAATATTATTGACTACTAAAATAGTAACTAATAGATAATTTCAACTACTTGTGCAGTACAAAATAATTTCGTAAATATAACATCAAATAAATAATTACTATTTTGAGAAAACATGTAAGTACAATATATTTTGAAGTCAAAACTTCTTTTGGCGCGTCAAAGACAGATTTTTCGTGGGCTGTCAATTTAATTCTAGCGTCACCCTCGGGAATGATAAGAAATCTTCGGGTAAACTCGGGACCATAGCCAATGGCCATCTAGAAATGCCTTCCCATTGGCCATTTAAAAATGTGTCAGCATTTCTAGATGGACATGCTCATAGCCACGCCCTCCGGTTTCACACGCGTAGTTTCCAAAGTAAAAATCAAATTCTGAGTTATAAGTTACCACTTCTATCGGCAGTGCCTATGACTGCCAATATTTTTCTTTCGTGAATTCTGAATAGTACGTTTATTAATTTCCTATAAAATGTACCCTGATGCAAATTTAGCGCTACTATAATTTAATGCATTTGGGCGGACACTTTTTCATGTACACATGAAACTCCTTACCTCAATCGGTCAACTCTCCATATTTTCACATCATATTGTTATTGTTAAAACCATGGCTAAATAAACTTAAGTTTAAAACTTATAAAATTGAATACAAGTGAAAAACCGAAATACCATAATAATAAGTGATTCTAGCGACCAAGAAGTTTATTTAACGCCAACAGAATCGACTGAAACTGAAAATGCGCAAAGCGTTTAGTAATTTACTCGCTAGGGGGGGATGAAAAATTACGTGTTACACTCGAGTGCAAAGATTTTTCACCTTGTGCCCTTTTGATTCCCTTGCTACGCTCAGGATTCTAATCTTTGAATCCCTCGCTACGCTCGTGATTCAACTTTAGAATCCTTCGCTTGCTCGGTCATCAAAATTGAGCACGCGGTTAAAAAGCCACTTTGCACTCTTGTACAACAAATAACTATTGTGTGTTGAGTGCAAATATATTTGTTCTGTGTCTGGATGTTTCTATGAGTAAGACATAAATATGGATTTACTATTATATAAGCTATCTGGCCCCCAACCCATAGTATAATGCTAGGTAGTGTTATGTGAGAAATTTTCAGGTATAGGTATAAAAAATAAATAATCAGTACCTATATAGGTAGGTACTGATTATTTATTTTATCATTTAAATTTTCTCTTTGTGTCTGGAAACATAGACGAAGGCCAGTGCTCAGCAATGGGCGACAACGGGCTGAAAATTAAATTTACAAAACGGATTCGCTTAACATATTCATGCAACCAAATCAATTATAAGTATATGTTTTTCGGCAAACATTTGCAGTCTATAGACCCGTGGCGTTTGATCTATTGGAGAAAGAAACAGCACAAAAATTGTATAAAACTTTTAATTGAACTGTCACTCGTATGAAGCGACATTCAATTCCAAACTGAATTACACTTTGTCAAACAATCGTGCAATTTGTCGCACAACTGATCTTTTGTATGAAACTAAACTATACTAGCAGCGTCCCGCGGTTTCTTGTGTAAATATTATAGTTTGTGAATATCGTATAACAGGGGTCGGGAAAGCGCGGCCCGTGGGCCGCATGCGGCCTGCGACCTGCCTTCGTGTGGCCCGCGAGGGTGTTAAATAAGTATATTTTATTTTATTTCCATGTCACACATATCCTATAAATTTTACAAATTGCAAATACAAATGTATACACCTACCTATACACCTAAATAAATGTAAATATTTTGCTACTCATGTTATGGCAAACGTAGGTTTTTTCGCAGGGGGGTGTAGAATTACAAAGTTTCGGCCCGCGGCTCGCTTTTATATACTTTTTTACCATGTCGCCCATGACTCCTGAAACGTTGCCGACCCCTGTCGTATAGCATAAATAGTATTTCTTGTAACTTTTCGTTCAGATGCAAGCTGTACTTATTTGTTTAAATCGAATGGTAATTTCAATAGTCTTTCTTGTAACTTTTCGTTCAGATGCAAGCTGTACTTATTTGTTTAAATCGAATGGTAATTTCGAAGCTTTCCCAAAATAATCGCCCATTGTTTATTTAAGTATGAAGAATATTTAATTATATTCTATAGTATGTATTGTTTGTAATCTAGTGATACTGTTAATCGTGTTTTACGATGAAAATGAATTGTACAAATTAAATCAGTAAATATTCTCAAATCAAATTGCTTAAAATCTAATAAAATTGTTTCTAAATCGTAAAGTTCGATCGTATCGTTCCAGGACCAGTGTGCGAGGTTTGAGTTCAATCCCTTGTTTTAAAAGGTGTGAAAATCACGTTCAAATATTATTTTTACATTTGGATATGTCGCCGTAAATTGCAATCACCGTCAGTTTGCAATATAACGCATGTGATTATAAATCTACCGAAAGTTTGGTTAGCTTATAATCTATCGTTGTTAGAATGTACCTAATCTAATGGTTTTACAAGTTTACGGTGAAAAAATACCAAGCTAATGAAAACGTGTTAAAATAGCGCCTACCAAATTACAGTTATATTTCTTACCTATTGCATTGCACTGGTAAACAGTAAACACGCACTGAACAAATTTTGTAAATGATGTAGTAATTATGAAGTACCTACTTCGTAAATGCTGTAGTCTATGTCATTGTACAGTATAACTGTGCTTTATAACTATTTTAAATGATAAATTAAATATTTTGACTTCATTAACTATCTATTAGTGTATGTTTTATTAATATAATCAGGTAAGATATAATGCCTATGAATATTTTTTTCCTCTGAGTTGCCAGCGGCAAATGGCCTGGACTTTCCTCTTTCCAGAAGGGGAAATAAGGAAAACAAAGGAAAAATAAAGTACGCTGTTTATGTTATTTGTGTGTGTCTTTTTGTCTCAAAAACACATTTTTTCTTTTGTTTAAAATTTTAGAAATGGGTGAAAATCGCGTATAATACGGATGCCTTTGTTTAAGTGATATACTTACGTTCGCTTACTATCACGCAAGTTGATGATCAAACGCGAATGTATGTGCGTAAAAATAACAAAAAAAAAAGTCTATGGCGTTATTTCAAATCAGATTTTTTTATTTCATAAAATGTGAACAGAGATGTTTTGTTTATTTTATTTTTTAAACTAAAATACAACCACATGAGAACCACGCTACCACAGTTAATCTCTTTGAGTTCGATTGCTATCATAAACATCCAACATATCTTCATATCTACATCAATTTGTCGTGGCTCAAAAACTAGACAGGTTTTTGTTCCAATCTTTGTAATCGGCAGTAAACAATTCACTACTTAATCCTGCCCAATCACGGAACACTGTTCGAATGACCGAACCTTTCTAGTCCAATCAATATAGAGGAAATTGCATCTCCTGAAACGTGACATCCAATCTAAGCTCACCAAAGAATGAAAAAACGCTTTTGACCTAATTATTTTAGGTTACCTAATGATTACTATTTTTTCTAGCGCAAATATACCTACATGTGTTATCACCTGTATTTTGTTTGCCGTGTATTTCACTATAGTATTATTTATAATACTGGGATTTGAGTCTAAATATGTGTCATTTAGTGTAGAGGGCGCCGGTGGGATACCATTCACTTCTACCCGCCATCTCAAAAGAGTTTTAGAGGGGTTGGCGCTATAAGTAGATGGAGCTAAGCCGTTGAAGAGCATTCCTTTGTGAAATTTTATATGGGAAAGATCGAACAGTTGTCAATATAAATTCTTACATTTATTTAATTGGATTACTTTTACTCAATTGATATCATCAGAAGTGCTATGAACACCACGCCTGGAAATCACAACGGTGATGAGAAATAATCGGAAAAGCAAGCGTCGCCCACAGTTAGTTAAAAATGTTATTCTTGGATCAGTGGTTTCAGTAGAGCGTAATGTACACGTGAGTAAGCAATAGTTTAATATTACGATTACTTTGAAGAAATGATTTTAAAAATTGTTTTAACCTTGTTATCTAACATTGCATTTCAATTGAAATCAGCGACAAGTAAAAACTATTTTAATTATTATCTCGTAAAGGGGTATTATCGTGTGAGAGTAAAATAACCTTCAATTCCGGGAACTGCAATCGGAACATTTCGTAGAATGAAACATATTCGGGTTTTTTAAAGTTTGTGGATACTGTTTTACGAAACTTTATGAGAGGGTAACTTATTTTGTGGACGAGTTGTTGCGAGGCACAGCAACCATAGATAAAAAGTGTAAATCTAAGTGTTAAAGTGTTAGATATTGGTTTAAATATCTTTCAGGGAAACTGTTTGAAAAAGGTCATGCATTAAAACATAATACAGTAATAGAAAGTGTTACATCTTTGATTTGAATTTGGTTACCATAGTTGGGTTACAAAGTGGTTATATTCAGTGCAGTTATAAGATACCCTTATGGTTGAAATTAGAAAGATTTTAGTCAGATGATGCCGAGCTATGTACGTTACCAATGAATTGTTTTGGTATTGTTTAAAAAAATGAGACCCTTTAATTCGCTATAAATATCACTTGGGAGCGTTTATAAAAACTACATAGAAGGCGATATGTGAGAAAAATATGAAACCTTGAATAGGTACGATTGTAATTGAAAGTCAAACCCCATCGACCAGTGCAATGGCTCTAGGATGTTGTCAGGTATTATGATTGATTGCTGATGAGTTAACGTTTAAATAACGTAGTGAAGTGCAATGGCTTCGATCCATTGACAAAGTAAGCGTTAGTGTGAAACCGTAATATCTTGGACATAAACTGACGTACTTAGTGTCGGTCCAGCGACCGAATCCAGCGCTGGATTGCTTACTGGAATAATGGAGACCGGCACTGGAATGCACTGGCACTGGATTGATGCATTCCAGTGCCGGTCTCCATTATTCCAGTAAGCAATCCAGCGCTGGATTCGGTCGCTGGACTGGAATCATGTAAACGGGGTATTACACTAGGGACCAGTGACTTAGAAAAGTACTTTAGATGTTACCTTTTATGAAAACGTTTCTTTTAGTTTTAACAATAATTAAATCTCGTTAGAATTGTCCTCGTACTACCCAAAACTGATCATAACACTATGACGTAATATTCTGGAAACACATCGAAAAGTTTAGATCAAAATAACACAAATTTTTTGGCATTTTAGAGTGAAAATTATGTATGCTTTTGATAGTAAACAGCGTAATTTGGAACATGTATTTAGAGATTTGCGAACTTCTCTCAACTCGTTACGACACAAGACCTCTTTCTCGGAGTTATTTAGTCATACTCATACTCTTTTATTGATAACGAGTAGTTACACAGTACACGAGTAGTTACGAGATTACACAAATCGTCGTTTGTTTATGCTACTAATTCTAATCCCATCCTACTTCCTACCAATATTATAAATGTCAATGTTTGGATGTTTGTTGCTCAATCGCGTCGTAACGTGTGAACGGATCGGGATGAAATGAAATTTGGAACATAAATATGTAGATAGATGATAGTCTGGAAGAGCACATGGGCTATACGCGGGGAAAACCGCGGGACGCTGCTAATAATTTATAGAGCAGACAACGTTTGCCCCTGCAAAGCCTTCAGTTAAATTTTTTTTTTTTTTAAAGACTTTCAGAGAATTTACACGAGTGAGTATAAAAGTTAGCCACGCAATTTAGTAGCAGTGGTCTAAATCGTGGCTAATTCTTACAAAGGTCAATTCCCTGGCGAGGGAACTTGACCCCTGGAGCCGCTCGTTAGCTGCGATCACGGCGGCCATCTCGGGGCCACTTCATTACAACTTCTACGCTTCGACGCTGGGATTACTGGTTACGAAGATAGGTGATCTAGACTAATATTATAAAGATAAAGAGTTCATATTTTGTTTGAACGTGCTAGTCTCAGGAACTACTGGACCGAGTTCAAAAATTCTATCACCGTTGAATACGGTCGTGATCCCTGAGGGATTACGAACTACTATAGCCGCTTAAATGTGTTGTAGGTATACCAAAATAACAAACTCGAAAAACTAAAAATAACTGCATTCGATAGCACAAATATATTTTTTTTTATTTTTTCAATTCTTTGGTAACATTTTCCCGCCAAAAAATTTAATTTTTGTTTCTTTTTTAATTTTACGATGTTTTTTATGTAGATGAACTCTAATTTTAATGTGAATTATATCAAAATAAAGACAAGTTCAAGTAGACGCCATTAAACAAAAAAATATCGGTATGGTAGGTATATCCCAAATAAAAACACGAAAAATTTTTTTTCTCGCCTAAAACCCGACCGCAAAGTTAGTTTTGTATTTTTTCGTCGTTTGGTGTAATATAGTTACCTACCAAAGTGTATCAAGCGGATAGGCTATCTATACTAATATTATAAAGAGGAAAGATTTGTTTGTAATGAATAGGCTCCGAAACTACTGGACCGATTTCAAAAATTCTTTCACCTTTGGAAAGCTACATTATTCCCAAGTAACATAGGCTACGGCAGATGGCGCTGCAGTTGATATCTAGGTTATTATTCGAGCGAAGCCGGAGCGGGCCGCTAGTATTATATATATGTATGTAACGAAGGCGAAACCGGGGCGACATATTTTAGCATAAATCATTATCATATAAAATGCCTGCCTGTCAATAACAGCATAGTGTCACAAAACTATTGGAACATGAAGAGTCCAACTCATAACCTACAATTGCGCTGTTCTCGTCACCTTGAGATACGAGATAGTTTATCCTTGTAATTTTTCTGGAAACATTGCCTTTCAGACCGCAACACATATATTTTAGCACATTACTGCTTGGCGGTAGAATAACGGACAAAGGTGTGGCACTTTACTTAACTTTTAATGTGTCTGGGTGTTTCTATGTATAATAAGTATGTATTTAAAACTATATAAGTATTATATCAGCTATCTGGCCGCCATCGCACAAGCTTTGCTTAGTTTGGGGTCAGATGGTGTTGTGTGTAAATTGTCCACCAATATTTATTTATTTATTTATTATGATTATTTAACATATCTTTCATTTTAATCAATGGTTAAAACTATCTCGTTCGCCCACTTGAAATCACAGTGGAATCAATCTTTAGACTTAGATTGCTTGATAAGTGCTTAATCCACGGGGCTCCTTGTAATAAGTAAATGGAGTAACTCGTTATTGGACTCGTGGTCACGGGCGTATTGAGATAATTGGCTAACATTCATAACATAATTGACATCAACAGATAATGTTAAATTTACTAGCAGCGGCCTGCGGTTTCCCCCGCGTAGTTACGGATCGAATTATTTTCCTGTGATACAATTAACCTATGCCAATATGCAAATATTTATGTTTTTCGGTTTGAACGGCAATATTTTTTAGAAGTTACAAAGCAAAGAGAATAGATAAATAATCATTTAGCTCTGGATGTGCATAGTGCAGTTTTAAGCAGTGATTCGTAGGTACTCGTCATGTTCAAAAAGTTACGTGGTTCTGTGCTGCTCTGTAGGGCAAACGTGTTAATTATTAATTATCATCAGGTGCATGTGTTGCTTATCGAGGCACTGTATATTCAATACTAACAGCGCCCCGCGATGCTACCCGCGAAGTTCCCGTTCCCGTTGTTCCCATTGTTCCCGTTGTTTTCCGGGATAAAAAGTAGCCTATATTTTCTTCCTGACTATAATCTATCTGTGTTCCAAATTTCAGCCCGATCCGTTCATACGTTAGAACGTGATTGAGCAACAAACATCCATACATTGACATTTATAATATTAGTAGGATGTATTTGATAGATAGAAATAACACACAGAAATACATATGTTATTTTTTATTTTGGGAAAATAACGGGATCACTAACCACGCGGGTGAAGCCGTGGGGCGCTACTAGAGTGCTAGATACAATATAAAGGAAGCCGTGGGGCGCTACTAGAGTGCTAGATACAATATAAAGGAAGCCGTGGGGCGCTACTAGAGTGCTAGATACAATATAAAGGAAGCCGTGGGGCGCTACTAGAGTGCTAGATACAATATAAAGGAAGCCGTGGGGCGCTACTAGAGTGCTAGATACAATATAAAGGAAGCCGTGGGGCGCTACTAGAGTGCTAGATACAATATAAAGGAAGCCGTGGGGCGCTACTAGAGTGCTAGATACAATATAAAGGAAGCCGTGGGGCGCTACTAGAGTGCTAGATACAATATAAAGGAAGCCGTGGGGCGCTACTAGAGTGCTAGATCTATATATATAAAAGCGAAAGGTCACTCATCAAGGAATCTCAGAAACTACAAATGCTAGGAATCTGAAATTTTGCATGGAGCTAAGATGGGGTTTTGCGAAATTCAACCCCTAAGAGGGTGAAACAAGGGATGAACGGTTGTATGAAAATTCGTCATTTTCAAAGTTATCTAATTTTGTGTCTAGACACTTAACACGAAGCAATTAAATGTTTGATCTATCAATTTTGTAATTTCGAACTGGACGGGGGTGAAATTGGGGTTGAAATGGGGTATGAGTGTCAATACGGAAGATCCCAACCATTGAAGATAAAACCATGAAACTCTGTATATAGACACTTGACACGAAGCAAACGAGGTTTGTTCTAGCAGTTTCGTAATTTTAAACTGTACGGGGGTGAAATTGGGGTTGAAATGGGGGATGAATGTCAATATGAAAGTACCCAACCGTTAAAGATAAAACCATGAAACTCTGTATATAGACACTTGGCACGAAGCAAACGAATGTTTGTTCTAGCAGTTTCGTAATTTCGAATTGTACGAGGATGAAATTGGGGTTGAACTGTACTGCCTGAGTTACCTTAGTATTTATTTCGCGCGGACGAAGTTGCGGGTAACAGCTAGTACAATATAAAGGAAGCCGTGGGGCGCTACTAGACTGCTAGATACAATATAAAGGAAGCCTTGGGTCTTTTTTGTGAGGGATTTTGCGTTCTACTATATGTTATATATGAGGATATGTGCCTATTAAGGCACATAGCAAACGTTACTATGTTTGTATGCCCTCAGCTCTCATAACACTACTTATTATATTAGTCGTATGCGTGTTCGTAAACCTTTAATATGTTAAAATAAATATACCTACCTATCTGACCCGTGACCGTATGTGACAATTCCTTTAGAACTTCCATTAAATCTCCCGAAACCTCCAAAAACGGCCCCAGCTAACAATGGGTAATCTTCGCAAATGAGATTATTCTACAAACTTATCCACATAGGTGTACCTAAACGATAAATTCGTGGCTCTCATAATGCTTTCAACCCTGACCATAGAATAGATAATACAGATAGAACGGACACTCCCCACCCCCCGCCAATTTCAAGCTGCCTCCCCCTCGCGGACGCGAGGCGGATTCAACGAAGGGTTATATCGGACGATAATTTTCTATGAGAATACGACCATGATGCTGTATTATTTCACAAAATGGTACCAAATTTTTCGTCTATTATACGAAACAAGAATAAGAGATATTTGATTTCATAAGAATTTCTACAAAGATTGAATCATTTTTATAAACTGTGTTAAACTATTCTGCGTAGCGATTCTGAAACCATTCGGGTCGGGCTGATCCACGGAAACTGGCCTCTACCGACTGGTTCGGGCAATTTGCGATTCTCAACACCAATTCCGATTACTTTTGACGTTTGCAACCGACTACCAGCTGTTTTCTAATCGGATGGGATTCGGACAGCTTTTTTGTCGTGGATAGCTAAATACGATTTTCAGATTATTGTATTTACTTGATTTTTCTCTGTTTTTCTCAATATTTCTGTAAGATTATGGACAGTAAACGAGTTTTTATTAACTTAAGTGTGTAATATGTGTTTAGTTTTTGGAATTTTGGGTTATGAAATTTTCAAAGTTGGCAGTTTGTCCTCAAAAGAATTGCTAAAAATAGATTATTGCCACATTTGATTTGTTGATATTGTTTATTTTTTGAGATGAAAATATGAAACATGTTTGTTGTTTGAGCAAAAAGCCAAGAAACCACAAAGAAACATTGGAGATACGAGACATCACGTCAAACAACGATATAACAGCAAGAGCGGAAACAACTTTGGCCCCAGTGGTCAGTGGTGGTCACAAACATAGTCGGAGCTAACTAAGTAAGAAGACCGTGTGATAAGTGCGTGCGTCTATAATATTACTTAGTGCCAGCCCAAAAGGGGTGACCCACGAACCCCTCTGGTCCTTGTATAACAAACAGTATTTTCGTACCTATCTGTTTGACTTTAGTTCTATCCATAGATGAAGGAAAGGTTACTTAAATGTACTTCTGCCAGAACTTATTGGTCCCCAATCCCTATAATGACAACGCAGACCCCGTAGGTGTATATAAAAGTAGCACTTTGCCGGTGTACGGCATGTGATTTAACAAACATTAAACTTACTTAGATATAGCTAGATATGTGGGACAAAATCCCCAAAGTTATAGGTACTATGACAGGTAGGTAGGAGTCTTGGTTCAGATGACCGATCCACTTCAGATAGTCTTCAGTTTGATGACAGACTTCTGGCATATGTGCAATGAAGATGTAGGATTATTGATTCAGATGATCGGTGGAGTGTAGATACTTTTGTTAGTGGTTACTTTTAGATATGTTGTATTATATAACTGTAATGGACAAACACTATGAAGCTATTACTTTTTGTTGTTATTTGGTTATTTCCAAACAAAACAAACAATAGTTCCGTTGACTTTGACAACATCAACAGATTGACAAATTGAAGGTAAAACGAAAAATGTAAACTATGATTCATTGTGTTGCAGATGCAAATTTCCAGAGGTTATTGTTCGATGTACTCGTTTATTATACAAATTCTATGTAAAAAAGTCATTCAAAACCACAAAATAAACCCGAAATACAGTTATTTGACGATTTGTATATTCCTACCATGAGTTAACTTTTCTACCAAATTTGTATCTGTATTCGAAAACTAGGTGGGATAGCTTGTCTTTGGTCTGGCCAAAAGACATTCCTACGCCAATCCGATTGGCGTTGTGAATCGCAGATTCCGAACCATTCGGTAGCGGGACCGCTATCGGATGAGTCGGTTCGGGTGCAACCGACTGGTTTCAGCATAGATAGATAGATAGATAGATATTCTTTATTATTACAAAAATACACAATTATCATTATAATATAATAATAAATGCTACATTCGTAACTCGTCAGTCTAATACATTTTATAACATTTGTTTACAATTTATAATATTTGTTTACACATTCTTAGATTCAAGTGTACATGTTAAAGTTTTCAATATAAATAAATGATTAATTAAAAGCTGTATAAAGGCTTTTTATAATAAATAGTGAATTTGCTACGTATAAAAATACGCTTTGTCAATTATCTCTCTCTTACAATATAATGTTTGAATCAATTCCAGTCAGTCTTTCATAAAAAATAAATGAATAAAATAATTATTTAAATTAGGCAGGACGAAGCATTTTATAATTGCTGTAGTCACTGTTTAAGTAGTCTTTGACTTTATATAAGGTTTTTGACAGCAATAGATCCCTAACATTCGAACAAAACACATCAAACGACGTACTTTCCTTAATAGAATTTGGTAGTTTATTGTACAGTTGTTGGCCTATCACTGATGGATTTTTGGTTGAATTGTGTAGTCTATGTTTTACACCTAACAAATTATCCTTGTTGCGAAAATTAGATTTTGTATAATCTCCGCGAGTCTGGTAGATATGGATATTTCTGCGAACATATTTGACTATCTCAAAAATGTATAATGCTATAGATGTAAGAATGCGTAGACTCTTAAAAATATCTCGGCATGATTCCCTATATTTGGCATTAACGAGAATTCTTACCGCTCGCTTCTGCATTTTTAATATGCGTTCATTATCGGTAGAATTACCCCACAGCATAATGCCATACGACATAAGCAAACTGATTGTTGATGAAAGTTATATTTACCTACATTAAAGATCGAACACTAACTAGGTAAGATTATAGGACACTTAACACAGGCAGGTGAACTCACGGGTCACAGCTATTCCATAATATAATTTAGTAACCCTAGATGACACGCACACATGAGTAAATGCGTTCGAACGACATATGCGTAGTTGTGTGAGTGTAGGTATGTCAACTGCACCGTCTGTATAGATTTTAGGCCGAGTGTCCGGGGTGTGCCCTGACCTTCAGGCGTTCCGGGCACCCTCGTCATTGCTATCGTAAGGGATGACATGTCATATCAAAGCACGCGGGTTTACATGACAACTATTTGCGGTCGTATAAGAACTTTCATTTTCTGCGGCACCGAGGGATGACCCTGCCGTAATTGTTGAATGTGATAGCTGGACTGGACCTAGATGAAATTAAATACTGGGGCGAAACTATTAGGACCGTAGCCAAGCCGGAATTGTACATTAAAATTGTAAAGGAAGCTTGTGTTGAAAACATTATACGTACAGAATTAAATTGTACCATTTTTTTTTTTTTTTGTGCACCTTAAGAAAAAACTTCTTAAGGCGCGCCTAGACAGATTTTTCGTGGGGTGTAAATTGGATTCTAGCGCCACGCTCGGGTATGATAAGAAATCTTCGGGTAAACTCGGGACCTTGGCGATTGAGCATCTTGAAATGAGTCAGCCAATGGGAAATGCTCAAAGGGCCTAAAGATGGCCTCGCCATCATGGCATGGCCATCTAGAAATGCGTGAGTCAATGGGAAATGCCGACGCATTTCTAGATGGCCATGCCATGATGGCGAGGTCACGCCCTCCGGTTACACCCGTGTAGTTTCCAAGGTAAGCTATCAAATTCTTAAGTTTTCACTTCTATCGACAGTTCCTATGACTGCCAATTTTTTTGGAGCACCACAGATAGACGTGGGATGTGAATGAAGCTCAGCGTCACGCTCGGAAATGAACGAAATGTTCGGGTGAGCTTGGGACCGCCGAGTAAGCCAGAGCGAGAAAGATAGTCGCTGCTGCTGTCTGTCTGCTGTCACTGTCTTTTTGTTTCAATTATTCTTGGATACTAATCTCTCTACTTAGTCTGTGATATAATCCTTTAGCCGCAACTGTCACTGTCGTGTCACTGTTATATTTACCTCATTACCTGGCGTGTTACAGTAATAAAATCTAGTAACAAAAATACCTATAAAGAATAGGTGTCCCGCTTCACCTTGTATTGCGTGCAATATTCCTAAAAGGGATTCGCGTGTTCTATATTATGAAAAATTACGTAGATTATGTGGCAGGAACTAATATCACTTATTGCCATAAATTACAAAATTAATATCTTGCAACGATAAACCAGGCCTACGTTTCGGACACACAATAACAACGTTTCATTTCACGCTATTAATCATCGCGGACGCACGATATTAATTCTGTACAGGACGACACGCGCCGCGTCAAATGGAACGTAAATAACGGCGGGAAACGCATCGCATGACGTGACAACATCGAACATTGTAAGTAGGTTTTATTTTTTTTAAATAAAGAGTGACTACACGAGCATGACATGTGCCACATAACAACACAGTGACACGCAGCTATTGGAACATGAAGAGTCCAAATCGTTACCTAGCACTGCACTGCGCTCATCACCCAGAGATCTAAGTTGTTATATCTCTAAGCCCTGTAATTTCTCTGGAAACATTGCCCTTCAAACCGGGACACAGTAATGTTTTCCCATTACTGCTTGGCGGTAGAATAACTGTTCTTCCCCAGGCGGACTCTGCCACGAGTCATACCACTTCAAATACCACCACATAAAAAAGGTAGGTACCACAGACTAAGTACGTAAGGGGGCGTCCATAAATTACGTGAGATGATTTAGGGGGGGAGGGGGTCGAGTCAAATCTCATGTAATCTCACGTTAGGGGGAGGGAGGGTCTCGACAAATATCACGTAATTTTTGTTCTGATTGAAACAAAAAAAGATTATACTGTTTTGTTCCATTCAATCCAAATTGTATGTACATGCTCAAGATTAATCTTGAGCGTCATCGTATTAATACGATTAAGATTATTCGCTATTTCGAAGGAGCAGATGATTTTACAGAAAATCATATGGACATGTTGGTGCCAATAGTCTCTCTTGAGACCGCTCATAATTCTCCAGTACCTGGGTAACCGAGCTTTGCTCGGTTTAAATAGTAAATATACTTAGATACGTACAGATAAAAGAAACCAAGAAATAGATTTTCTTAAAAAAAAGAAAACATGAAAAAAATGAGAAGCCGTCTGGATTCGAACCCGGAGCTACTAATTCGTGACCGCTATGACCGCCCGACTTCCCATCTGAGCTATTACGCTGTCGCGTCACGCGGCGAAATTTACCTTCGCAATCTAATGTCTAATGTGACAGTTTTTCATTGTCTAAAAACGCGCATAATATGCGTTTATAAAAAATGAAACCTAGTTAGATTGATTTATCGTCCCCGAAACCCCCTGCATACATGATTTCATCAAAATCGTTCGAGCCGTTTCCGAGATTCAGATTCTATATATATATACATATTTATATAGGTACAAGAATTGCTCGTTTAAAGGTATAAGATGGACTGAATTAGAGTAGGTATTCTTTTCTTTTTATCATAGTAGATTGTCAAATTACTAGTCTAAACTAGTCGTAAATAAAAGCACGAAGCAAATTGTTTTTTTTCTACAATAACAACCCAACGCGTTTACGTAAGAAACCCACATTCTGAAAAATCTCACGTGAGATTGGGGGATGGGGGAGGGGGTTGAACAAAATCTCACGACATCTCACCAACGGGGGAGGGGGGGCCAGAAAATTTAAAAAAACACCTCACGTAATTAATGGACGCCCCCTAAGGAGATTCATTGTACGAAGGCGATAATAATTATTGTGGTACGAAATGCGACTTGCTATTAAGAAATTCACGAAAATGTTATACAAAAGTTATACCAAAAATAAATAGGTACACTTTTTTAACTTAAATTTTTTGAGTATGTATCTGCCCCACTTCCCCCTAGATAGGTACCTATTAAAAAAATATTAAATTAAAAATTAAAATTCATTTATTTCAAGTAACACAAGACTCATATTCACGGATAAAAAAAAAGGTGTGTGCTTAAGACCACACGGCAGAAGTGAAAACTTAATTAGCTGATTTTTGTATTAGGTAGGTATGTCGTATTATAATAAAATATTATGGATCGTATTAGTTGAATAAACGAGTAAAACAAGCCAGAAATTAAAGTAAATATTTATTTATACTATTGACTATATGTATACAAAACTAAATATTTACACGAAAGAACCGAAATAGTTACACAGCAAAACTAATTAATTTGATTGTGAAAATTATAAAGCACCCGTCGTGTTTTCCCGCCCAAAGATAAGTATTTTGGAGTTGGTAGCCGTCAGTGTTGCCACTATGATTTTGAGCTTGTCGCCAAATAGTTATGAAACAAAGTCGCCGGTTTTGATTGAATTATTAAGGGAATAACAGTCTGGAAGAATACATAAGCTTTTTCCTTCTCCAACCTTCTACACTACACTAGTATATTCCCCTTTGTCGGTAACACGTCGTCTAAATCCGCTAAAAGGTTTTAAAAGTTCGCCAGTTTCAGCGACAAAGTCGCTAAAGTGTCAACACTGGTAACCGGTAGCAAGCAGCGAGAGAGAGAGAGAGTATCTATTGTCCCATGTCCTCCTCTAACAATTATCTTTCTCGGTCTGGCACGTTTGTTGACCACATTATCTTTCTCGCTCTAGCATCCCGAGCTTACCCGAAATTTCTTATCATATCCGAGCGTGATGATCACGTGATCATCAATCCATTTCACAGCCCACGAAAATTCTGTCCATAGCGCGCCTAAAGAAGTTTTCACTTCAAAAAAAATAATTACGTCACATTACATTACAAATATTCAACAGTCATTAATTACACCTATTAATTATTACATTTTACATTATTATTACTGAATATTATTTACATTATTATAGTGAATCCAACCATTTATTTTCTTTTTGGCAGATCTAATTTGTCAGTTATAGTGTTGTGACCAAGTATAAACAGGTACATCGATACTAGCATTTTGCAACGGTCTGGTTATTAAATTGAAATTAAATAAAATTAAAGATTATTTTGGCAAATAAGAACATGACATTTTGTCGGGTTGCCTGCGAAGAATCAGTCCCAAAGTCCGGTTGCCGAATTTTTAAAAGTAAAACATTGCTGCGAGCTTGACTAATATCTCGGAAACTATAAACTTTAGGGCAAAAATTGTTGAGGTCGTTATTGTAGAAAATAATATTTTGCTTCTTTTGTGGCCGGTAAACTTTTCTGTGACATGTAGCGTTTACGATTTATGGCCCATTTAATTAACCAGTTTTTCTATTGCAGCCGATAACTCTTGAATTATTAGATTAATCAATAAAACGCATCAGACCTTTTTTAAAGACTAGTTTATTTCCTACAACTTTCGTTTCATTTTTTTTTCTTATGTTCATACGTTTTGAGTTAGAAGAAGCTTAAATTCAGTTATTCTGCCAAAAACATTATAAATTAATGAATTGTATTAAAATGAACAATTGTTTTATTTGTGGTTATGTTAGACGACAAAAACTCTGTACTTGTAAGAAAAAACAGATACTGAGTCTAATGAAAGTCAGCATTAGACGAAGCGAGAGAGAATAGAAAGCAAACTCGAAGATAAATAATTAACGGATTCAAAATATCCATTTCAAACTAAGTATACAAATACATACTATACATTTGAACTATACAACAATGACGTTTAAAGTGGTGGCTCTCTACTAGCCAACTAATATTATAAAAGACTTTAAAAAGATAGAAACTCTTTATTATCCACAATATAATACTTAAACAACAGGGACTTATCCTAGAACTAGTGAACCAAGTGGCGACATTATCGCTAATAGCGATCTCTTCCAGGCAACCGAAATACCATGAGTAAATACTATGTTATGTCTAGCACAAACCCCAGGATACGCCATAAATGGCGAAAGATGCCCATACCCAGCCTTCTGGCTCGTTCCCACCACTAGAACTCGGGGAAAGGCCGTGGCCCGCCGTGCTGGTCCGCTGTACATGTCGCTGAAAGATGTCATCACATTAACATCTTCACGAGTATTGATAATACCCTAGACATTTCCGAGAATAAGGGTAGATTTGTTACCTTTTTTAAATGTTACAGACCGAATACACATAAGTATTGTTGCGGTGGTAGTATAATCATAGAAAACGAAGATAATTTGTGTGCTATCACATATTACTAGTCCCTATCTAAGAAAACCCGAATAAATTTCGAGTCATATTAAATAAATTTTACTTATAGCAGTTGCTTAACATCCTGTTATTGAAAAATTAGATATGTCCAGTCTATTGAAACAGTGCTATAGACGCACAACTAGTAGACGTAGATCAGGTACAGCAGTAACCTTTGGGTGATGAAATAATACCCAACCGACTGATGAGACATTATTAAGCCAAATATGGAAATATTTTAACACATTAAGCATATCAGGTTAATTTATTTAGAAATTAACGAAAATGGTACATCATGTTCTTCAAAGTTTACATCAGACATAAATAAACTTTGTTAATTTACCTAACTACAAAATGTTATTTAACACTTTATTTTAATAAGTATTCAAATGTTTCAGTCATCATAACCTTGTTCTTTTTGGATATACACCAGGAGATAAACACGTCTTCAAATAATGCTGTATGTTTTCCTGAGGCGCATCAATATAACGGTTTTACATAAAAATAAATCCGATATTATGTGCCGAGAACGGAAAACACCCGTGTAAAAATAGTTCATAAACAATATCGATATCTCAATCGTAACTTCGTAACATCACTATGTTGATAGCTATAGAACGTAATTTTTTAAAAACGTTTGTTATTTTATGGAATTTATAAAAAAACTACTGCACTTATGGACTCATTTTGTGAAAGATGATTAATATACGGGATCAAGGAGCAAATTTAAGCAGTTGTCATATTTTTAAAACCTCGCATTTAAAAGTGAACTTTTGCGTAACATGACGCAGTTACGTTCTATTGGTGCTGTCAAAAAGAGGATAAACGGTTGGATCTACTATAATTGTTAAATTTTACATTATACAGCCAAACATTTTACATACATACACTAAAATAAACATTCACACACTCAATCATTTATGTCATAGTCACCCTTGCAAACTTTTACAGCTAGATTAAGCAGTCAAATGGGTCTAGTCGGGAGAACGGCGACCGCCGATCCGGAGTTCCCGGGTTCACAATCACACGCACCACTGTCCCTTCGCAGTCATGTGCGTAAAGGAAAACATCGTGAGGAAACCGAACATGTACCTAGAATCTCTCGAAGTCATGTGTCACCTACCACCCCACACTGGGCCAGCGTGGTAGATTAAGGCCTTCGGCCTTGACTCTCTACCTGCAAGTGAAGGCCCCGAGTCCCAGCAGTGGGAACATTACTCAGAAATAAAAAACTTTACTTCAAAAATATCTAGTTTTACAAAGTAACACATCAGTAAAGCTGCGCGGAGCGACATGACTGATGGCGCAGACTCTAATGGAATGCGACAATGTCTTATGAAGCATGCTTGCCTGTGAGGTTCCTATTTGTCCTCGACTCGAAGAGGTTAAGTCATATTTTTTACGAAACAGCGAAGACGGAACTGTTTTGTCGGAACCGTGTTTTGTACTACATGTCACTACAAAATTATAACAACAGTTTATAATAAAAAGCGTAGATAACCATACGATAAGTTAGGTACGTTTATAATTTAACCGCATTAATAGATTTTACGAGATCTTTTTGATAACGTAGTTCGCAAAGTTTTCAATCAATGTGAGTTGAAATCGCGAACGTTTCCACTAAATTCCACTCTTCGTTTTCAAAATAAGTATTGCCTGGGGCCTGGGACGTATTAGATTATTTGTTTTGGGTCATTATTTAAAAAACATGGTGACGTCAAATAAGGGTCAAACGCCATCTTTGATAAGCTTGTGACCGCTGGACAGAAAAAAAAAGCAATTGTAATAAACGCAATATATTTTTATTATAAAAATCTACAAAATCATACAAAAGATTCGGTACTCATATAACAGTCTTCACGTAACACCACACATCTTGACAATGTTTTAAAAGGGCCTTTATTTACGATACAATTTAAAGTTTCAAATTTACCAAGAATTTAGCAAAATCCTTTATTGTTATCTTGAAAAACAAAAGTTTATTTAATTATTGTACAAATAACACCTTTAATTCAGATATTTACATCGTAGACAAAGTCATTTAAATATTACTTCGCATAAAAATCTGAAGTGGATGAGAATTCAATAAACCTTTAGTGCAAGTTTTGGCATCTATAGGTACTTACCTAGATCTAGTCCTAACTGTTATTAAAGCAGCACTGATGCAAATTCCAAACAAAAGAAGATAATAAATTAACAGAGTTGCCAAAACGCGATACAGAATCGACCCAGTCGCAAAATAGTCGATTACCGATGCTAAAAGTGAGGGTTATAGGTTCTATCTGTTAGAGGGTCATAAAGGGTTATTATATATTGACTAGAAACTGATATATATAATAATATTAAAAGTCTGTAACACAGCCTGGCAAAAAATAAATAAATATTTACTATTTACAATAGTCACAATAGCCACATTTCACACATAACATCATCTGATACCCCAAACTTAGCAGAACTTGTACTATGGGAGCCAGATAGTTGATATAATACTTTTATAATTGTAAATCCATACTTATTATACACTAGCTGACCCCACGAATTTCGTCCTATTATACTTACTGTTCGTTAAAATTTACTAAATTTCCTTGTCCCAACAATAACGAATACATAAAACAAAGAATCATCTAATTTAGTGCTGTCATTAAAAAGTCATGAGCGTACATACATTTCAAAGAACCATTTTTATATAAAAGATAGAAACACCCATGGTTGTTAATGTTTTTGGCTTTGACTTTGCCAAGACCTGCACTAAAGGTATCATATAAATAGATATCTCAATCGTTTTATCCCGAGCCGGTGCTGGGTCCGTTGGCCGCCGCCGGCGCCGCAGGGTTGGACGCCTTGAGCCTCTCGTTCTCTGCCACCAGCGCTTGTACCCGCTGGTCGTATTTCTCCCGCAGTTGCTGGCAAAACGAAACAACATTTCAGGTAACTGGTTTGAGATGCACCGCGGCACCGCTGCAGATGATATGATATCTGGACCGTATATTTGACCTCGTGAGATATTTCTTGCATTCAGACAGTAACGAGAGTTATGAATAATGGGTTTGTAATTGATGACTGTAATCTCGCTTGATATTAAGCGACGATATGGTTTAGGATGAAGCGTGCTTACGTAGAAGAAACCAATTCACTCTCGATTTGAAGACAACAAGATGGTTACTATCGGGAAATACTCAGGCAACGCACAGCCTAGATTTTCTTAACACAAAAGTCAAACTTCTTCGTTCGATCCTTTGGAACAGCAACATAAAACAATGTCGCATTTTTTGAGGTAAGTGCAGTCTTGAATAAAGTACAAGGTGATAATTATTTGATCATAAAGGTCAATTGCACAGCCTCCGAAGTGTATCCCATAAAAAACCGATAAGCTAGCAATTTTGCAGTTAAAGACTTTGACAGCCTTTGTCGCACATGGCTACTTTTTGGCAGCTAATTTAGCTTAATTTATACTCGATATCAGAGCTAAAGTTGAATTTAGATGAAAGACAGACTTAGACCAGCCATAACTTCCATATCGCTAAAGCTATATAGCCATCTCCTAAATATTTAAGTATATTACATTTCCTGGATGGTCATATCAGACCTGAGGAAAGATGTAGACACAAAATAGAGTATCGGACTGGGTCAAAAATCCACCATTCTAATTAGTCCATCAGCTAGATCATGGAAAAATATGAGACACGTATTTTTTCTATTTTCAAAATATTAAAAATCGACAGAAATATACTTAGATCATCAAACTTCGAGAGTGGGGGGTAGCGAGGGTACAATCTTTGCCCACGAGTGACGTCACGCGAAAATTCGAAGCACTGTATCTCCCGTCATTTTTTGTTTGTGAAACAAAAGAATAAATACGTGTACAATATTTTTTAGCAATCTAACTGACGGACTTATTCGTTTTTTTTTTTCAAAAATCAAGGAAATCGCAAGGGATTTGTTGACAGGGGAGCGGAGTGTCCATTCTATATTATCTATTCTATATATCTCCTGAGTGCTGATATCTCCTGTGTATGCTCGTCCATTATATGAGTAGGTATACCTTGAAGAGCTGGAGCTGTGTCTCGTACTCCTTCCGCAGGTCGTCGTTGATGTTGGAGGAGGTCTGCGCGCGCTGCAACACCAGTCCGTACCGCTCCTTCTCTGCTTTAAACCGCGCCTCCATCGCTTGCAGGCGGTCCTGACAACAAAACATCATCGTAATGAGACCACAGTCGTCCGCTGCTGGCCTCTCCAACAGTGCACTCTCCACTCTCCTCTGAGTGGTGGGTACTAAGCTCGATCCACGGCTTTCCCATTCGTAACTCGTCAAATCGTCATTTCACTTCGTCACTAAATTATCACGCCATCTAGTCTCATGGTGTCCTCCACTACGTTTACCGATTCGCGGTATTCACTCCAGAACTCATCTACCATCTACCCCACCCGTCGACCCCAAAATATACTCATCTACGTCCCTGATATCAATCTAAATCTTTATGAAGTTTGACGTATCAAATGTAAAGTGTGTTCCAAATTGACCATGGTATAAATATTTAAGACTTGTCACAGATTTTTTTTTAATATAATAAGTCTACGTTTTGCCATCAACTCGTCTGTTGCAATACGACGTTATGGTTACGTAATTCCAACCTTCCAGTTTCTCATCAACAAACTCGCAATAAGCTCTCTGTTATCCTACTAATATTATAAATGGCAATGTATGGATGTTTGTTGTTCAATAACGTCGTAACGTCTGAACGGGTCAGGTAGAAATTTAGAACATATTATTGTAGTGTGGAAGAACACATACTTAGGCTACTTTTTATCCCGGAAAATAACGGGAACGGGAACCACGCGGTTGGCACCGCGGAGCACTGCTAGTAAGATATAAATTCGACATGTCAAATGTTTGTGCTAATGGAAGACTTGTTTCAAAATTAACAAAGACTAAATAAACTACTCCGTTTTGCTGTCTTCTGGAACATAACGATAAAACGGTAATGAACATTTACGAGTCTTTGGAAACTACGAACCTCATAGCGTCATAGCTCCCGTAATAAAAAAAACTGGAGTGATTCTAGTTGCATTGGTCTGATAATAATTTTAAACATTAGCTGGCGAGCTACAATTTAGTTTAAGTGCCCCGGGGGCTACAATAATAAAACTTTGGTACACTGAGTCACTTTTATTTCAAACCCTGAAAAAATGTACCAATTTTAGAACCTTTATACCCCGTTTACATGATTCCAGTCCAGCGACCGAATCCAGCGCTGGATTGCTTACTGGAATAATGGAAACCGGCACTGGAATGCAACAATCCAAATGCCAATGCATTCCAGTACCGGCTTACATTATTCCAGTAAGCAATCCAGCGCTGGATTCGGTCGCTGGACTGGAATAATGTAAACGCGGTATTACTTTAGAAACTTGTATGTCAGCTCCTTCCAGTCGTCGTAAGTTCGAATTTGAACATGGTGCATGAAATCACATTAAAGCATCGGAGGCTCGCTGCGCCACTTTAATATATTCACGATAAATATCCCGAAATTAATAATACTACATAGTATACTGTAGCTAGCTGTAGTTGTCACAAGCTGTTGGAATGGCTAGCCAACACCAGTTGACCAGTTCCAGTTCCAAATCTATGTATTTTCAATTGGTAAGCTATATCACAATTTGTTGAAGGTCCTAACATACCTTAAATATTCCCGCTTTATTACTTTTTCACGTATAATTTATACGTATACTGTTATCATCGTCGTCTTTGTTCTGATGAGTCTTAATTCTGTCCTCTACTTTAACCCATCAACAACCATTTCTCCGTTTAATCCTTTCGTACACCACCTCCAACATCGTTCAATTAACTTCCTAGTCAACACCTTTGCTTCCCTTCCCTTCCTTATACGAGAACGATACTAAACACAATGTATAATGATATTATGGATAACTTGCAACACCATGAGAGCTATCAACTGACCTCCATAGCCTGGATCTCCGAATTCCTGATTTCGAGCAGATCCTTGGTGATCTGGTTAATGTCTTTCAGTGACACGACCTGCGACGTCAGTGCCTCGATCTGCAACTCCTGGTTCTTCACCATCTTGGTCTTGTCGAAGATCATGCCGCGGGCTTTGCTGAGCAGCTGGAATGAAATAAGACTCAAATTATTCTTTAATAGAGACTTCGGACAGTCATTTGCTTAATGTTTTTAACCGCAGTAGCACAGAAACGTTCAATGCTTAAGAGAAACATATTGCTCTAACTCTTATTGTAGGATTTAAGGTACATGCAATTCAAATCTAATGAGCTCTTAGAGTGTAAAGAATTCACCATTCAAACAAGCAAACCAAACTTTGACCCGGAAATAAGAAAGCAATATTTTTGTAAATATTCGTTTCTGTTATCAAGTAAATCATAATTTTATTGTAATTATTGTAGTTATTATGTTATTTTGTACGTAATAATTGTATCCTTATGTTGTGTATTAAATAGTTTGTATAATAATGTATTACCTCTTCGTGTTGCTGTTTGATGTTTTGAATCATTTCATGGTTCTTTCCGCTGGGTTTTGATAGTGCCGCTTGGAGTTCGGTTTCTAAATTCTTAACTCTCGCTTTTAGTAAATCTATTTCTTCCTCTCGAACCTGTGATATAATTAAAATTGAATTCGAATAATAATAGAGTATTTTATAAAATACACTAGCTGTTACCCGCGACTTTGTCCGCACGAAATAAATACTAAAGTAACTCAGGCAGTGCCTATTTGTGTACCCAGACACATTAACGGTTACTAAAAACAACTTATGATAAAACAATTTCATCAAAAACGGTCCAGTTGTTTAGGTGTGAAAGCGAAAAGAAACGTCCGTCCCCCATTTCAATCCCAATTTCATCCCCATACAGTTTGAAATTACAAAATTGCTACAACAAACATTTATTTGCTTCGTGTCAAGTGCCTATATACAGAGTTTCATGGTTTTAGCTTCAACGATTAGGAACTTCCATATTACCATTCATCCCCCATTTCAACCCCAATTTCATCCCCATAAAGTTCGAAATTACAAAATTGCTAGGACAAACATTCATTTGCTTCGTGCCAAGTGTGCAAGTGTCTATATACGGAGTTTCATGGTTTTATCTTCAACGGTTGAGAACTTCGAAATTGACATTCATTTGCCATTTCAACCCTAATTTCATCCCCGTACAGTTCGAAATTACAAAATTGCTAGAACAAACATTCGTTTGCTTCGTGTAAAGTGTCTATACACTGAGTTTCATGGTTTTAGCTTCATCGTTTGGGTACTTTCATATTGACAATCATTCCCCATTTCAACCCCAATTTCACCCTCGTATAGTCCGAAATTACAAAACTGCTAGAACAAACATTCGTTTGCTTCGTGTAAAGTGTCTATATACTGAGTTTCATGGTTTTATTTTCAACGGTTGGGAACTACCATATTGACACACATCCCCCATTTCAACCCCAATTTCACCCACGTACAGTTCGAAATTACAAAATTGATAGAACAAATATTTAATAGCTTCGTGTCAAGTGTCTAGATACAAAATTTGATGACTTTGAAATTGACGGATTTTCATACAACCGTTCATCCATTGTTTCACCCTCTTAGGGGTTGAATTTCGCAAAACCCCGTCTTAGTGAGCGTCTACGTGCTAAAAGAGACCTCCATGCAAAATTTCAGATTCCTAGCATTTGTAGTTTCTGAGATTCCTTGATGAGTGACCTTTCGCTTTTATATATATAGATAAGCATACAAAATCTCATTAAATGCATTTATTCACTTTATGCATCTGGAGAACAGCAAATTGGTAATGTTAACAAACCTTTAATTCCAGTGTCAAACTGTCTTGTGTTCTTTCTTTTTTAACTTTTTCTAAGTCATCAATCTTCTTGAGAAGCGCTGATTCCCTCTGCTGCCAGTCCCCCTGTGAAGCAACGATATTTTAAATCAACAACTTTGAAATTCTTTCACCTAACATCTAAAGCTTAACTTGCTCGCCATTGAGAAAAACTATAATGTGCCCACTCACTTGATCTTTGGAAGTTGAGACACTCTGAGCATCTCCATTTGACTCCGGTTGTTTAACTTCAACAGCAATCTCTTTGGATTCTTCTGTTGTTACTTCATTTTTTGTTTCTGGCGCTGCTTCTGGCTTCACTTCCTCTGATTTAACTTCTGTAGGTACTTCTGGTTTTACTTCCACAGTTTCGGGTTTAACATCTAACGTAGTTTCTAGTTTTATTGCTCCAATTTCAGGCTTAGCATCTGATGTTGTTTCTAGCTTAACTTGCGATGGGTCCGGTTGTGTTTCCTTTGATGCATCTGTTGTAACTTCTTTAGCCTGTTCGACGATTTCTTTGTTAACTTCAGGCTGAGTTGATACTTGCGCCCCTTCGCCACCCCCTGACTCCGGTATCTGGACTTGATCAGCCTGAAATGAGAGAAATTGAGACTAATATCATACGTAGATATAATCACGACGTTTACTAGACTTAGGTATTTATTCATAATAAATCATTTTCTGAGGAGTGGTTAAAATAGGTTATTTTATGTTTAGCTTCATTATTTGCTTAACATTTAACATTATTTAATTCTCACTTTGCATATTTGGTGGCGGCAGATAGAGTAGTAGAGTGTCTCCAACTGAATAGCTAGATTTAAAATGGTAAAGATGTATTTTGTACTTAATAAGGTTTTATTATTATTGGGGACAATCAACAGCCAGAAGAGTCGATGACATTAGAAAAATCCATCGCTATGCATGCGTGGATGAGATTTTCTCCAGATAAACGTTAGTGGTCTTGTCGGTGTTACTGTTACTGAAGAGGAAATGAAACCATGTCACTGTTTAAATAGCTAATTATATTGATCTTGACTGTACAAGTGACGCGGGGCGAGAGACTGCTCGACCGCTGCAATCCGCTTATATACTAAAATCTTACATCATAAATAAGTGATCCTACAACCTGAAGAAGAGGAGGTCTATCTATACGTAGTGAAGGGTTAATACGGGCTGAATAATGATAAAAGATGATGGCACAATTAAGGAAATTCTGATTTCGCAAAAACGTTCTCAGAAATCATCATTGTTACGAATGCAAGTAAATCTACGTTATCAAAACAAACCCGCCTTGTTAAAGTAACTCTCAAATTCGCAGCCGAACAGGATTTGTCTCGGAAGCGGGTCGTGAAGTGGCATTAATGAAGGAGGTGCCTTCTATGAACGTTCCGCATTTATTGAGGATCATAATTTATTGTTGTGTTAGTTTGTTACTTGGTAATTTGTATCTTATTTTGTACTAAGAATGGTCCTAGTCCTAGTTCTGCAGTTTCACTTGCGTAGTTCTCGATCCCGTTATTTTTTTGGGATAAAAAGTAGACTAACGGATTAACGGACACGACAGACGTAACTTTGTCCTATACACACGTCTCAACATCATGAGTGATGGCGGTCAAGTGTAAATCTATGAGAGGTTATAAGAAGTCACGATAGTTTAAAAGCTGTATTTATTAGTAGGATAGTTCAATGTTTTAGCGTATTATTCGCCAGGTAAATCTATAAAGAAACTAGATTTCGGCTTCTTATCCTATTTTCTACGTAGATAGTTAGGCAATGGAGCCGTTTACAAAGTTCGACAGTTCAATTTACTCGGAGAGACCTAGTACAGATACCCTGGGGACCGTCTGGGAGGCTGTATTGCTGTACGTACCTACACTGTCTAGGGCTCGTTAGCCTGGACAAAATTTATAAGATTACATTACATAAACATGAAGACGTAATTACGTTTTTTTTAATACTATAAACTTAACTTTTTTTTTACAATAATAGGTTCGCACTTGACCTCCATGCGACGACGCGATCTACGATGGAACGTGCTTACCTAGAAGCAACCGACTCACTCTCGATTTGGAGACACCAAGATTGTAACTATCGGGGAAAACCCACTCAGCAACGCATTCCACAACCTAGACGTTCTTGTCACAAACGTGGAGTCAAATCTCTTCGTTCGTGTTTTTCGAACATCAACCATGAAACGATGTCGCTTTTTTGAGATACGAGAAGTCCGATAGAAGAAAGGGCAAGGTGGTATTAGATCATGCAGATCAGTTGCACACTCTCCGAAGTGTATCCGATAAAAACCCCGATATGCTAGCAATTTTGCGGCGATGTTCAAGACTTTGAAAAAACGACGGTGCGGCTGGCCAAAGAAACGCTGGCGGGACGATCTTGATAGCTATTCAAAAGACTGAAGCCAATGGAGGGAGGGTAGGGTCATTCAGTAGGGTATTCTAATCACTGCTGAGCATAGCTACTCCTCACAGTGACGTACAATAAGTAGGTATTTGCAACCAGTAACCCCCTCACCTGTTGTTTAAATATCTGTACTAACCCCATTGAACTACGTACAAAGGTAAACACTTCCCCACACAATATAACGCAACTCCTACCTACCTACCCTATTAGTGAAAATTCCCTCGGGAAATCGCGGTCACAGCCGCAAACGACTACAATCGAGATTGTACCAACTCTTTTCCTTTGTTCCTAGATTCCAGAACCATCTGATTTACAAATACAAGCATCACAACGCTATATGCGCAAATTCTATTAATAATCCTTCTAAGATTATCAACATCAACAGCCCACTAAACGTTCCCACTGCTGGGACTCGGGGCCTTCTCTCGCAAGGAGAGAGTTAAGGCCATAATCCACCACGCTGGCCCAGTGCGGGTTGGTGGATGACACATGACTTCGAAAGATTCTAGGTACATGTCGGTTTCCTCACGATGTTTTCCTTCACCGTTTTAAGTTAGCGGCTTTACGCACATGACTTCGAAAAGACAGTGGTGCGTGTGGGGTTTGAACCCGGGGTCTCCGGATCGGCAGTCGCCGTTCTCCCGACTAGACCAGCCGTAACTTCCCTTCTAAGATTGTAAATGCGATTTTTTTTGATGTTTAGATATATGTATGTTGCTTAATCACACAAATTATATTTGAAATGACACGCAGGTTACTTTTTATCAAAGAAAAGTAACGGATACGCGAACTGCGCGGCTAAAACAGCGGGCAGCTGCTAGTATTGAATGAAACGCATTACACGCGGCGTCATGTTTTGCACGATGTCGATGTGCAAAACATCCTTTGTGTTGATTTAAAAAAGTTAATAATAGACAATGTTTTTGAGTAAACGAGACGCTTCACAAAATGCGGCCACATAGGACGTCTTTTTATCTAAACAGTAACCCCACAAATTTCTAGCTCTATGTTCAGTAGGTATTTAGTATGAGTGAAAAAGCTAACTTTTAGCAAAAAAATAACTTACTTTTGTCAACAAAAAATACAATATTATATCTGACTAGCAGAGTTCACACACGTAGTTCCCAATCCCGTTATTTTCCAGGCATAAAAATAGCCTATGCGACAAATAAAATCCAAATCTCATATTTAGTTTTTGCGTGCAAGAGGAACAAACATACTTGTATCCATTAATTTGTACAAACTTTCGCGTTTATTATAAATTAGTAGGATTACAATTTTTATATCCAGAGCAAGCAAGCCTCATCAGGAGAACATCAGGAGAAACGGCGATTGATTCCAAACATTTTATTGATACAAAAACAGTATTGACCAATATGTATCACATGTGGGATAAACTCATTTTGTTCTTTGGTCTTAAATAATATAAATACCTTTAATTACCTACTTTTATTTAATATCATTAATTTTGTCGAAAATTGCAAAATCCTTCAATATAGGTACCTACCTACGTGACCAGTGCCTGATTAAGAGTTCCTACCGCCCTAGGCTAACCATGAGAACGCGCCCCTGCACGGGTCGGCCTAATAAGTAGTATATTAGTTTTGACTTTTCTTACTGGTGTTACAGTTTTAACATTGCTCATACTAAGTAGGTACGCAAAAGTTTTCAGATCGATCGATCTTTTTTTAAACTTTTATATCACTTGACCGCCATCTCGCCTGATATTAAATGAAGATGCGGTCTATCGGTTTGACTAAGATTGTACCCATTGAAAAAACCCACTCAGGCATCGCAATCCACAGCCTAGACGTTATTACCTATCACAAAATTAGAGTCAAACCTCTTCGTTCGAGTCCTTGAAATGTCAACCATGAAACCATGTCGCTTTTGAGCTACGAGTAGTCTGATAGAAAAAACCAAGATGGTTTTGATAAGATCATGCAGTTCAGTTGCACACTCTTCGAAGTGTACCTGTTTAAAAACCCAATAAGCTAGCGATTTTGCTGCTATGTTCAAGCTTTTGGTGTCATTTCTTATGAGCCTTTTGGGTACGACTCTCGATCGATTCCAAGGCCTCAAGCTGGTACTTAGCCGAGTCACTGCAAGGGTGCGAACAGTATTCCGTACAAGAATGAATCTCTGCTTGATACAATATGAGCAATTGTTCAGACTTGAAGTACCTTCGCACCTTTGAGAGGACCCTTAGTTTTTTGAGCGCTAATTTAGTCTTGTGACATGAGAGGGTGTTGCCCATAGTCACCAAACTGGGTTGGCGACCGCAGAGGCAGAATTATTTGTACCGATGACGCTGCTGCCCATCACCGGCCGAGATTTAAGCTGTGCCATTACTCTCAGTCGGTTCCCCATTTATGGACTCTTACCACAAGAGATAGAATGTGGCATCGGTCTCCCAACGCCACATTCTATGACCGGGTACGGCCACATCCTAGGGACTCTGACAGTCAAAATGGTCCGAAAGCTCAAAGTCGTTCAGCGAGCTATTTAAAAGACTATGCTCAGGGTTTCTCTGAGGGATTGCATCCGCTATGAAGTAATTCGTCAGAGAACTAAAGTCTCCGACATAGCTCAGTGTATTAGCAAACTTAAGTGGCAATGGGCCGGTCGCATCTGTCGTAGACCCGATAAGAGTTGGGGTAGACGGGTTCTGGAGAGGCGACCACGAATCGTTAAACTTAGTGTAGGACGCCCTGAGACTAGATGGAGTGATAATATTCGCAAGTTGGCTGATGGCGGTTGGAAACGTAAGACCGAGGATCGGGCTGAGTGGCGTATTAAGGGAGAGGCCTATGTCCAGCTGTGGACGAACAAAGGCTGATGATGAATTTAGCCTTGTACTCGATGAAAGAGATAAAGAGGAGCATAGATCTCAGAGTAAGGCTCAAAAGCTGAGTCAGTAACCGAAACAGATACACTTCGAAAAGTAGGAGTCACATGAAGTGGACTTCTTTTTGGGCACCAGATCTCTCGTATGATATGTGTTTTTTTACGTCGGTGCTGTTATCTGCGTGTCCAAAAATTCCACAGATCATCGGTATACAGCAGAAATAACGTTGCTGAGAGCACCGACCCTTGAGGGACTCTGGCATTGATTGACAATTTGATCCAACACGCAGCAATCAATGACCACTCCACTGATCCCTCAAAAAATCCATTGGTATGAATCCATAAAACCAGGAGACAAACCATTAGCAGAAAGCTTTTTATTATAAAGCTATCGTGCCAAACCTTGTCGAAAGCCTTCGAGATATCCCGGGGCTTACTAGTATTTTTCGATAGCCTCACTACAGATATGTGAGTGATGTACGCTAAAATATCCCTGATAGACCGGTTTCGCTGAAACCCGTATGAAGGATGAAGATCATAGGAGGTCGTTAGACTTTGGGTACGTCAGGACGTCAGGAGCCTGCGCCTCAGACATGTTCCATAGTGTTGTGGAGTATGGACGTGGCCGAAATGGTCGTGTAATTAGCAGGGTCAGTACGACTATTCAATTACTTGCTCAATTTGAGAGAATCTAAACAAGCGCATCAGTAAAATCAGTATAGGCGACAACTCAGACGCCTTCGCACAAGCCTTCAATACTAGCAGAAATGCCATCTGGACAACTCGATTTATTCACATCTAGTTAGCTGTTGCGGCCATTTGCCATGAAATCTCATCTGTAACTGGTCATCTGAAAACTCAAAATTAGGGGCTCTGAAGTCTTTTAGTTGACTACGCATTTAGTTAGTGTTTTATCTCGGTCTAGTTGAAATGTGTAGAGTATATGCAATGATGCTAGATGAATAGTGCATGCTAAGACACAATTTCAGCGCGCCCCCCCGATCCTCGCGCCCTAGGCTGCAGCCTAATTAGCCTAAGGGTTAATCAGGCCCTGTACGTGACATCAGAGTCGAGATACGAATTATGCGTATTAGACTCGTACAAACCTACTCGTAGATAAATAATTAATTAATTTCAATGAGTTCTCATAAAAGTAAAAGTAAGACTAACTTACAGCTTCCAGACATCAGGCAGCTTTTAACATCACAGCACATAATAGTGAGTTTTTAAGATGCAGGTATTCTTGTCGGTACAGTTTAACAAATACGTGAAACGCAATACACATGGGTAGATCAGCTTACAACATACGAAAACGAACGCTGCTCAAACGAAAATCAGGATAATGTTTCATTAGTATCCAGAAGTAACTGCATGAAAACGAAATAGATAGGTACCTTCAGATCTTCTACCGAGTTGAACGCAAAATATTTAGCTCTATGTTCAAAATTCTGCACGCGAGTCCAGATGGATCTCATTTCTAAACTTTCTTGGCTTTCTGAATTTCTCTTTACTTTTCCACAATCTCCTAACGAAATTTCCATTAAAAATATAAGTACAAATATGTCAAATCAACCTAATTTTTGACATTTAAAAAATTACCAAAAAAGTTCTACTTACCATGATTTTCCAAAAATGAGTTTGTGTTAAGATTTTTTAATGCACAGCGCACTCACTAAGACGAATCCACGCACTGAACTCCAAGACGCATCTATTTCGGGAGTGCAGACGTGGTGTTTTATAAATAGAAAATACCTCCGTAGCGTTCAGATGTATTTACAAAATTTTCCCGCCCGAATTTCAATCAACAATCATACCGGTGTAGTACGCTTAAGCATACTTACCTACTTTTTAGCATACCCCCTTATACAACTGTGAAAGCTTCCGGTCTATTAACAATTTCCAGAACAGCTGAATAGCTAAACAGTCAGCATTTTTACGCATTTTTAACCGGATATTTTTTCTTTTATCTTAAAACCAGTTTTTAAATTGTTTGTTACCGTGTTTGTTCGCTGCACTAGCGTCATTAACTATGAGAAATGTAGACTGTAGCAGTAGATGACGATATTGCCGTTACTGTAGCGGCGGTCGGTGGTGTTAGAGTAGGTGCGGTAGGGCACTATTTTCTGATCTGTGCCGTAGGGACCGTCCAGGGGGTCTACCGCCTAACGAAAACGCTTTGACGCTTTGACATTGCCGTCTCTTTCATTTCAAGCGAGAAGAAAAGAGACAGCAATGTCAAAGCGTTTTCGTTAGGCGGTAGACCCCCAGGGCACCGGAAATAAACCGCGGCGCGTTGTCCCACCGCGCGGCAAGGCGCCCCTTTGTGCCCAGCCTGTATCTGGCCTCGCTAATTATTGAACGGTCAAGTCGAAGCAAAAAAATGTGTGTGCATAAGACCGCACGGCAGAAGTGAAAATTAAAATAAGAAGAAAATTGAGTCATAGGGCCTGTCGATAGAAGTGAAAACTTATAACTCCGAATTTGATAGCTAGCTCACTTATGAAACTACGCGAGTGAGTGAGTTTTCACTTCAAAAAATTTACAGTCAGACTGACGATAAAAGTGAAAACTTAAAACTCTGAATTCGAGCAAGCTCACTTGGGAAACTACGTGAATGAAACCGGAGCGGAGAGCGCTGCTAGTCTGGAATAAGTCTTTAATGCCTTGGCGTCTAAATAAGTATTCTAAGCATGGCTAGACTACTAAGCTTGAAATGCTAACACATTCCTAGATCAGCTCATGGTCCCGATCTCACCCAAAGATTTCTTTCATTTTAGATGCGTAACGCTTGAGCTCAATTTACAGCCCATGAAAAATCTGTGTGCAGTGCGCCAAAAGAAGTTTTCACTTCAACAAAACTATTAAATAATTACAAATAAAAATGATAACATGAATAAATTGAAAAAAATATATTCAACACGGCAACACTTCAATGACAGCTGACAGACAGCAGTGATTGAATATCTTTCTTCCTCAGGCACACTCGGAGGTCCCGATTGTACCCGAATGAATCTTTCACTTACGAATGTGACGCTGAGCTTCATTCCGAGCCCACGAAAATCTGTGTGTGGTTTGTTTTCACTTCAAAAATCCTGCCCAGGGCACTGGTAATCCTAAAAGTGGCAGTGCCTACAGACCTTGAATCACTCTCCTCATCTCTCCCTCCCGCCCCGAGCCCACTACCCTCACTTGACGATTGTAGCCAACTACAAGCGCTATGACTAAATTATTGAAGTGAAAACTTCTTTAGGCGCGCCTAGATAGATATTTCGTGGGCTGTGAATTGGATTCTAGGATCACGCTCGGGTATGATAAGAAATCTTCGGGTAAACTCGGGACCATGGCTATTGGCCATTTAGAAATGCGTCAGCCAATGGCAAATGCTGAAAGGGGGTTGGCCTCGGCATCATGCCATGGCCATCTAGAAATGCATCGGCCTATAGGTAATGCTAACGCATTTCTAGATGGCCATGCCATGATGCCCAGGCCACGCCCCCCGGTTACAAACGTGTATTTATTTATTTATTTATTTAGAGACACCAACAGCGAACATATTACAACACTTATAAACAAAACAATTTAAATATAAAAATTCTGATATGTTAGCCTATTATAGGTGAATACAGCTTGCTTAAAAATTTGTGACTATTTTCATACAAATAATAATGAAAAAATAATAATGAAAATACTATTACAATTGTTATAAGTAGTTAAAACAAATTGCCTTACTTTAAAAGTTTAAACCCATTATCTTCATCATCATTACTATTTTCTTCATTATTATACAAATAATAATGGAAAAAAAAAAAAAGTGTAGTTTCCAAAGTAAGCTATCAAATTCTGAATTATAAGTTTTCACTTCTATCGGCAGTTCCTATGACTGCCAATTTTTTATTTTAGTGAAGATTAGGCGCTTGAAGAACTCCTAGTGGGTGAACAAAAATTATGGAACTCGTGTCATCGTAGGCTTTATGAAACAATTTATTTTTACAGCGCCATCTATGAGTTTAGCAAAGAACTACGATAAGTATACTATCAACAAAAATGAGAACCGTCCTATGTCAGTCGCTGGCTGCTCGGTGCACTTTGGCGAACCCGAACAATTGGTTTGGGGAGAAATGGGGGATTTGAATTTAAAACCATACACAGATTTTTGGGCTGGATTTGTGGGCTGTGAATGAAGCTCATCGTTACACTCGTAAATGAAAGAAATGTTCGGGTGAACTCGGTAGCTCGAGACCTACTCGGAGCGCATTTTTAAATGATCATGCTTAGAAGACTAATTTAGAGGTATAAATGCTCATAATACTATTCCAGATGGCCATGCTTAGAAGACTTATCTACACGACTATGCTTCGAAGATTTATTCCAGTATAAGTTTTCACTTCTAACGGCATTTCATTCCTATGGCTGTCAATTTGTTTTTAGTGAATAGGTACGGGGTACACGCATCACAGCAAACTATTCAACATTTTTGAATATCGTTTCGTATTTGAAGTTGTCGATACACTTTATTAGAGTAAAATAAGCGCACTATGTTGTGCTTTTTGAAATTAGTAAATTTAAATCATTTTTTTCTCGGAAACTTGTTTTTGGGGAGTTTTCAAGAACGTTTCGGGGAAAATTTAGATGGTCGTCTGGCAGCAGCAGCACTGATCCCACTATTGCTCACACTATTGCTTCTTGCTTGGATGCTTGGTGCTTGCTCAGTCTGTGAATTGCGTGATCTGTGAATCTGTGATAGACAGATGACAGATTGACAGATGGAGTATCCTAAAATTCCTAAATCTGTTTTGTTTTGTTTATTTCCATATTTCCTGATACCTCATACATAAGTAGAAAAGTCAATTAGGATAACAATCGGCTATTTTTAGGACTTACAAATTAGTCGCCGAAGAGATTATAAAGCAATAAACGGTGCCTGGAATTTCAGTTGCCTGCATAACATTTCGCGCATTTTTAGCAAAGTTTTGCTGTGCTGCGTAAGTGAATAAACACTTCATTGGTGAGTTTACATTTGAACAATACCTTTCTTACGTACCATGCTACTATGTAAGTACCTATAGTAATATATTGCTTAATAGCAATATTAACGTGTCCGAAGCCGGTGTAACATAAATTCGTAGTTTTTACCCATGTACCTACCTATGGGGCTATGGGTTCTGTTCTGGCATGTTCTGGTTAGCACTTACTTCAAATAGAAAGACCGAAGATATAATAAGCGAAAACGTCTCTAGGTTCGAACGATTTCGCATCATCGCCACCGAACGCTTTCCATGAGCTATAAATATATTATGTAAACTGAGTATGTACCTATACCTACATAGATATACCTCCGTGCGTAATTAGACTTTAGACCAGCTTTTCCCAATGTGGGCTATTCCCCCTCGTTAGGTGCTGCGGGACTAAAGAGGCTAAAGTAAGGGACCCAAAAACCCATACTTGTGCTGGAGAGTGTACAACACTATAAGAATATGTGGTTAGAAGTATAAAAAACAAATTACCTATGTGAAGAAAAATGTTTATTGCTGGTACACACATAGGATAGGATAGGATAGGATACATTGCAGCTATCTAGAGATGTGATACACAGTACAATTGGGCCTTTTGACTTTGGGACAATTGCTTTCAAATCAACAATAAGCCTAAAGAAGTTATTCAACTTCTATTGAAAATGTTACACATTTTCTAATAAATTATTATAGCCTATTAGTACATTATTCCTAGATTGTAACTATTAATAATATATTTTAAATTCAGTAAAGATAATTGAGATTTAATGCTTATAGTATATGTGTCGTTTTAAAATACTCTCAATTTCAGATTTATCTCAATTATGGAAGAGAGTATAGACAATTCTCAGGATGAAACAAAGAGAAAGATTGATGACACGGCTGATAATGAATACAAAAAAAAGGAAAAAAGATTACAAAAAGCCAGAGAAAGGGCTAAACGATTCAGAGAAAAGAAAAAGAATGAGGATGTTGCTCAGGAACACAGTGGTCTTACTCAAGCCGATATAGAAAACCGAGAACAAAGATTACGTTATAACAGAGAAAAATCTAAACGATATAGAGAAAAGAAAAAATGTGAGGGTGCTGCTCTGTCTATGGACGCTACTAGTTCAAAAATTAAAAAGGAAAGACAAAAACAAAACTCTAAACGGTATAGAGATAAAATAAGAACATTTAAGTTACTAACACCAAATATTTCTAACCAGAAAAATGTGTCACACAGCATCTATATATCTCGAATAGTAGGCCTGTCCACTGGGGATGTGCCCTAAGTAAGGTGTAATAAATAAGTTTCAAAAATGACAATGCTTTTATATCCTAATAATGTTTTGTTTACATTATGAAGTAGCCTAAGTATATCCTTTCTTAGGGTCTAGACCTCTAGACTATCCATGTACTAAATTTTAAGCTATTGGCTATTTATTGCATAGCTTTCATCGCGGCCTTTGAGCGCGGCGACCGAATCAAGAAATTCCGTAATTTCCGTATTCCGTAACGCAGTGTTGCCGCTTAGGCAAAAAAATAGGCACCAGACTATTATTAAAATGTCCCTAGATTTGAAGAAAAACATAATTTCGGTTTTTTATCGGATACACTTCGGAGAGTGTGCGACTGATTTGCATGATCTGATACCACCTTGTCCATTTTTCTATCGGAATGCTCGTAGCTCGAAAAAGCGACATCGTTTCATGGTTGATGTTCCATAGACACGAACGAAGAGATTCGGCTCTACTTTTGTGATAAGAACGTCTAAGTTGTGGAATACGTTGCCTGAGTGGATTTTTCCCGATGGTTACAATCTTTGTGTCTTCAAATCGAGAGTGAATCGGTTTTATCTAGGTAAACACGCTCCATCGTAGACCGCATCATCGCTTAACATCAGGCGAGATGGCGGTCAAGTGTTAACCTATAGAAGTTAAAAAAAAAAAAATATCTAAAAGTCACTATAGTGCATTCCAATAAGCTGTGTAGAAAACCAAAACAAACCAAAACAAAGGTGATACCATAACATAAACATCGTTTAATCTTAGTATTTTTATGAAATAGCCTTAAAATATTTTTCACAAATAGAATTCGACTTTATTGCGATCTTAAATACCATATACTTAGATTTGTATTGATCAAATACTTCTATACTATCTTATTTTAAAAGTTATATAAAGTAATGGTAGGATGATAGAAATATGATTTTAAGTACTAGCAATTTGATCTGTGTTTCTCAAACTCTCAATGTTGCATTCAAGACATTTATACTTCTTTTCATCAAATTATTCTTATTAAGTACGCGCCTATTTTTCTAACATCCCATATTGCCCATCATGCCCAATGCCCATATTGTGAAAATGCCCATTTCCATTATATTCCAGTATGGATTAATTTTACTCTATTTATTTTTGTCATTAATTTAGAATTTTTAATTATAATGTAATTTGATTTTAATATAATGTATTATTTGATTTTTATTGTAATGGGATTTTAAATTGACGTCTACTTTTTTTTAAATTATTGACTTGTATTGGTAATATTTGAATACCTTGAATATGACATGCAACTACTCGTTATCAATAAAAGAGTAAGAGTATGACTAAAGAACTCCGAGAAAAAGGTTTCTTGTGTCGTAACGAGTTGAGAGAAAATCGCAAACCTCTAAATACGTGTTCCACATTACGCTGTTTACTATCAAAAGCATGTATAGTTTTCACTCTAAAATGACATACATTTTGTGTTATTTTGATCGAAACTTTTGTATGTGTTTACAGAATATTACGTCATAGTGTAATGATCAGTTTTGGGTAGTACGAGGACAATTCGAACGAGATATTTTTTTTATAAATAAATACTGGTGGACAATTTACACACAATACCATCTGACCCCAAACTAAGCAAAGCTTGTGTGATGGCGGCCAGATAGCTGATATAATACTTATATAGTTTGAAATACATTTTTATTATACATAGAAACACCCAGACACAGTGCAAACATTTGAATTCATCACACAAATATTTGCACTGGGTGGGAATCGAACCCACGACCCTCGGCTTCGCAGGTAGAGCTACTACCAACTAAGCCACGAGGCCAGTCTTATTTAATTATTGTTAAAAATAAAAGGAACGTTTTCACATAAGGAAACATCTAAATTACTTTTCTTCTATACCTCATTCCAAATCTCTGTGAATAAAAGGTAAACAAATCGATGTCACTCAAAATATGACAGACCAGCATTTCTCAACCATTATTTTACAAGATAGTTTGTAGTACCTTTCATTGCTTGCCCTTTTAAATTTTCGCCGCATAAAAAGGCTAAATATATATGTATGCATATCATAAACACCCAAATAAATGTTCCCACTGCTGCTGGGACTTGGAACAATCAACACATTGCCGCTGTAAAAAATCGTCAGGCACAAGAATCTGCAATTGCTGAACATTTGATTGATGCTAAAACTGGTCATTGGATCGAGATCCACGACCCGAAGGTTCTATCTACCGAATGTCATTACTACGCAAGAATGGTTCGGGAAGCATTGGAAAATAAAAAACATAGGTATATATTTCAACTACGACGCGATGACCACGATGTCAATAACCGAAAACTAACCAGTTTACGGTTATCGGCGTCGCGAAATCCTCTAATAAATAAATGTGTGCATAGCGCACTTAGTTTGGAGAAACCTGGTGATATGGTTAGTCTTGTGTGTAGTGTTAGTCACCGTGCAATTTTTGAAGCCCAAATGAGGGTAGATGGAGATTTCCTCTCATTTCATAATGAGAATATGGCGGGCATACGTACATTTATTTCCCCCACGTAAAAAAAGGAAAGGCAAAGCATTTGAGTTCGGAGAAGAATGTAACACTAGAAGAAAAGTAATTTAGATGTTTCCTTATGTGAAAACGTTCCTTTTATTTTTAACAATAATTAAATAAGACTGGCCTCGTGGCTTAGTTGGTAGTAGCTCTACCTGCGAAGCCGAGGGTCGTGGGTTCGATTCCCACCCAGTGCAAATATTTGTGTGATGAATTCAAATGTTTGCACTGTGTCTGGGTGTTTCTATGTATAATAAAAATTTATTTCAAACTATATAAGTATTATATCAGCTATCTGGCCGCCATCACACAAGCTTTGCTTAGTTTGGGGTCAGATGGTATTGTGTAAAAATTGTCCACCAGTATTTATTTATAAAAAAAATATCTCGTTCGAATTGTCCTCGTACTACCCAAAACTTATCATTACACTATGACGTAATATTCTGTAAACACATACAAAAGTTTCGATCAAAATAACACAAAATGTATGTCATTTTAGAGTGAAAACTATACATGCTTTTGATAGTAAACAGCGTAATGTGGAACACGTATTTAGAGGTTTGCGATTTTCTCTCAACTCGTTACGACACAAGAAACCTTTTTCTCGGAGTTCTTTAGTCATACTGTTGGAGGGTTAAAACCTTATTGCTAATCCTGGCCGACTCCAATTTATTGAAATGACTGACATTGTGTTCTGTTGTTTGATATATAAAAATGTTTTTTATGTCATGTCTTGTGCTTAATAAATTCTGCTTATATTTTACACCAAATACGTGTTTTAATATGATTTATAATAGGTTATGGTTCAGCAAAAATAGTGCAACGTTATTGTAAATATGTCGGAAACGAAAAATCATAGTTTTTCACATGAAAAATTACGCGGACGTGAAAATTACGTCGAGTGGAAATTTGTTATGAAAAATGCATTGATTCACGACAATTTATGGATCTGTATAAGCGGTTACGGTAAGGATGACAAAACAACGTCCGAAGTGAAAAATCGACGTGACGAAATTGCAAAATCTAAAATTTGCTTGAGCGTTGAAAAGTCATGTTTTTCACATTTGATGTCAGCGGATACGGCGAAAGACGCCTGGAATGCACTGGAACGTGCATATGATGATAAAGGACTCGGTTCAAGAGTGAGAACTCTTCAGAACTTGTGCGCTGTCAAACTGGAGAACTATTCTAGCATGGAAGCTTACGTCAATGAAGTATTGTCATTAGCGCAGCAATTGGCGAATATGAACAAACCTGTTGATGACGAGTTTCTTGGTGCGTTGATGCTCAAAGGTTTACCGACAGAGTACGAGCCCATGATCATGGCACTAGAGCATTCGGGAGCTGTCATTACTGCTGATCTAGTCAAATCGAAACTGCTACAGGATCAACGTTGGACTACTCGTGGAGATTCGAGTGAGTGCTTGTATTCTACAAGAAAAGGCGCTAGTACGAGTGACTCCTGGACGAGAAAAGCGCAGCAGCACAAGGATGAGTCAAAAGCGAAGGATAATTCCGCTAGAAAGAGAGAACCGTGGTGCTGGAAGTGCAGACAGAAAGGACATCTGAAGAAAGACTGCCGGAACGCGAAGAATTCTTCAGGAAACTGTGTCTTATCAGCATATAGTACTGGAACTGACTCGGAATCTTCGTGGTACATAGACTCGGGGGCTACAAATAACATGACTGGCAGGCGTGATTTGATGACAGACTTCAAATCGCGAGATGGTCACGTCACCATTGCTAGTGGAGATAAACTGCGGTGTACAGGTATAGGTACTGTTAAGTTGTCGGATAGCGCGACGTTAACTGATGTGTTGTATATACCTAAGCTGTGTGTAAATCTCATATCTGTTTCGCAATTGATTAAGAATAGTTGTATTGTTAATTTTGATACTACTGGTTGTACAATTTCTAAGCTGGGCGATGTTTTGATTAAGGCAAATTACGTTGGAGGGGCTTACAGACTTCAGACCTGCAGTCTACGGGCGAATCTTACTATTAGCACTGCAACTTGGCATCAAAGACTTGGCCATTTAAGCGCCAACAATATGAAGCTTTTGAGGCAGGGACTTGCTAATGATATTAGTTTTCAGGACGACCCTTGTAAAGACGTTGCCTGTGAAGTTTGTTTAAAGGGAAAGCAAGCTCGGTTTCCTTTTCCCAGCAATCCTGAGAAGTCTGTGGCTGTAAAGCGGTTGGATTTAATCCATACCGATTTGTGTGGTCCGTTGCCGGTGAATTCGCTTGGAGGCAAGAGGTATATCCTGGCATTCTTGGATGATCATTCGAGGAAGGTGTTCGTGTATTTTCTGAAGCGTAAGAGCGAGGTGAGTGAATACACGAAAAACTTTATTAAGCTAGTCGAAACTCAGACTGGTGACAAAGTTAAAGTTTTGAGGTCGGACAATGGGACCGAGTATGTGAACAGAGACCTTGAAGGTTTTTTGAAAGGTAAGGGGATAGTCCATCAGGTAACTGTGCCTTACAGCCCTCAACAGAACGGTTGTGCGGAAAGGCTAAACAGGACCCTCCTAGAAAAAGTAAGGTGCCTCTTGTATACTTCGAACCTAGACCACAAGTTTTGGGCAGAAGCTGCCTGTACTGCTGCACATTTAATAAATGTGTCACCTTCGAAAAGGCTCTCAGGGCAAACTCCTGAGGAAGCCTGGACAGGTAAGAAGGTTAGCTTGAAACACTTACGTGTATTTGGCTGCGAAGCTTATGCTCACGTTGATAAAGTGAAGCGGAATAAGCTTGAACCAAAAAGCAAGCGTTGTATATTTCTTGGCTATGACGGTAATGGATATAGGCTCTACGATTCGGCGAAAAATATAGTTTTTCGTAGTCGTGATGTTATTTTTAACGAAACAATTTTTCCAGGTGTCAAGAGTAAACGGCCCGTGGAGATCTTCTTTCCGACTAGTGATGACGGAGATACCGTTGAAGATGCGGATGTTCGTGATCAGTCTGGGACTGAGCTTGAGGTGGAGATGCCATCACTACCAACTGTAGAGGCTGAGGTTGAGGCGGAGAGACCGGTAGCGCCTGAAGTGTGGTTTGAGGCTATCGAGCAGGTGCCGAGTTCATCTACTGATACAACCAGAATGCCACGGAAGCCACCATCTGACGGACCAGCCTATAATTTACGGCCGAGAGTACCGAGGACGATGTCTGCGCTCGAGACAGAGTTGAGTGAGCCGACGAATGTCAAGGAAGCTTTGCAATCGAGTGATAGTAAGCTTTGGCGGCAAGCTATGCAAGATGAGATTGATTCGTTCAATAAGCATGAGGCTTGGGAGCTAGTTGACAGGCCGGCAGACAAGAATATTGTCAAGAATCGATGGTTGTTTAAAATCAAACGTGACGCCAATGGCAAAGTGGCGTGTTATAGAGCGCGATTGGTTGCAAAGGGTTTTACCCAAAAGTTCGGAATTGACTACATGGATACTTTTTCTCCGGTTGTGCGACATAGTTCGTTGAGAATGCTGTTGTCTCTTACGGTTGAATTAGATCTGAAGATTGATCACCTTGACGTCAAGACTGCTTTTCTGAATGGCAATTTGAGTGAAGAAATTTATATGTCACAGCCTGAAGGTTTCGTCAAGCAAGGCAATGAGCATATGGTCTACAGACTCAAGAAAGCCGTGTACGGGTTAAAGCAGGCGTCACGTGCCTGGTACGATAAGGTAAAGGAAGTTTTACTCGCAGAGAATTTCACGCAGAGCAAGTATGAGAGCTGTATCTTCAGTCGCCGAGTGGGTAAGCGAACTATTATTATTGCTCTCTATGTAGACGATTTTTTCGTTTTTTACGACTGTGACGAGCTTGCTGATAAGCTAAAAACGTCACTGAAGTCTCACTTCACAATTAAAGATTTAGGTGAGGTTAAACATATGCTAGGCATCAAAGTACAGCGCACTAGTCGTGAGTTGAAGCTGAGTCAGAAAACCTATATTGAAAAGCTTCTTGAACGTTTCGGTATGAGTGACTGTAAAGTTGCTAAGACGCCCTTAGATGTAGGTCTGAAGTTTTCTGATAGCGCCACTCACGAGAGTAGACTACCGTATCAGGAGCTGATAGGATGTTTATTGTATATAGCTGTGACCTCAAGACCTGACATTTCATTTGCTGCATGTTTCTTAAGTCAGTTTAATACTTGCTACACAGCGGAACACTTTGCAGCGGCCAAACGTGTATTGCGATATTTAAAAGGCACAATGAATTTAGGTCTTGTGTACAGAAAAAGTGATGAACATGATAAATTTCATGTTTATGGATTTACTGACGCTGATTGGGCTAACGGGGCGGATCGTAAATCTTACACGGGGTATATTTATAAGCTAGGTAGGAATGTTATTTCCTGGGGTTGTTATAAGCAATCTTGTATCGCACTTTCGTCTACCGAGGCGGAGTATATAGCTTTGTCTGAAGCTGCCAAAGAGGCGGTATACGTCCGTGCGGTTCTTGCTGAGTTGATAGGTCAATGTCACACTGTAACCCTGTATAGTGATAATCAGTCTGCGGCGAAGCTGGCTAGTAACCCAGTGTTCCATAAGCGAACAAAACATGTGGACATTAGATATCACTATATTCTTGAAGCTGTTGAGAATAGGGTGCTAGAACTGATGTACATGCCAACAGAGCAGATGACTGCTGATGTGCTCACGAAGGCACTGCCTAGCTGTAAGCACTTGTCGTTTGTACGAGATATGCTTGAAGTCCTCCAGGATTAAGAGGGCGTGTTGGAGGGTTAAAACCTTATTGCTAATCCTGGCCGACTCCAATTTATTGAAATGACTGACATTGTGTTCTGTTGTTTGATATATAAAAATGTTTTTTATGTCATGTCTTGTGCTTAATAAATTCTGCTTATATTTTACACCAAATACGTGTTTTAATATGATTTATAATACATACTCTTACTCTTTTATTGATAACGAGTAGTTGCATGTCATATTCAAGGTATTCAAATATTACCAATACAAGTCAATAATTTAAAAAAAAGTAGACGTCAATTTAAAATCCCATTACAATAAAAATCAAATAATACATTATATTAAAATCAAATTACATTATAATTAAAAATTCTAAATTAATGACAAAAATAAATAGAGTAAAATTAATCCATACTGGAATATAATGGAAATGGGCATTTTCACAATATGGGCATGATGGACAATATGGGTATGTTAGAAAAATAGGCGCGTACTTAATAAGAATAATTTGATGAAAAGAAGTATAAATGTCTTGAATGCAACATTGAGAGTTTGAGAAACACAGATCAAATTGCTAGTACTTAAAATCATATTTCTATCATCCTACCATTACTTTATATAACTTTTAAAATAAGATAGTATAGAAGTATTTGATCAATACAAATCTAAGTATATGGTATTTAAGATCGCAATAAAGTCGAATTATATTTGTGAAAAATATTTTAAGGCTATTTCATAAAAATACTAAGATTAAACGATGTTTATGTTATGGTATCACCTTTGTTTTGGTTTGTTTTGGTTTTCTACACAGCTTATTGGAATGCACTATAGTGTTACATTCTTCTCCGAACTCAAATGCTTTGCCTTTCCTTTTTTTACGTGGGGGAAATAAATGTACGTATGCCCGCCATATTCTCATTATGAAATGAGAGGAAATCTCCATCTACCCTCATTTGGGCTTCAAAAATTGCACGGTGACTAACACTACACACAAGACTAACCATATCACCAGGTTTCTCCAAACTAAGTGCGCTATGCACACATTTATTTATTAGAGGATTTCGCGACGCCGATAACCGTAAACTGGTTAGTTTTCGGTTATTGACATCGTGGTCATCGCGTCGTAGTTGAAATATATACCTATGTTTTTTATTTTCCAATGCTTCCCGAACCATTCTTGCGTAGTAATGACATTCGGTAGATAGAACCTTCGGGTCGTGGATCTCGATCCAATGACCAGTTTTAGCATCAATCAAATGTTCAGCAATTGCAGATTCTTGTGCCTGACGATTTTTTACAGCGGCAATGTGTTGATTGTTCCAAGTCCCAGCAGCAGTGGGAACATTTATTTGGGTGTTTATGATATGCATACATATATATTTAGCCTTTTTGTGCGGCGAAAATTTAAAAGGGCAAGCAATGAAAGGTACTACAAACTATCTTGTAAAACAATGGTTGAGAAATGCTGGTCTGTCATATTTTGAGTGACATCGATTTGTTTACCTTTTATTCACAGAGAATTGGAATGAGGTATAGTCTAAAGTACTTTATCGATCTTTGTAGACAATATCATGTATTATAGTGGTAAATACAAGTAAATAATGTGCAAAATCAGTGGTTTATTGGTCAGACTCCTAAAAAAATATCACCATAAACATCAAAAATCACTAGATCTGTCAAAGTGACAAATAGTCCAAGATGCCAGCAGGGGGCTTAGCCAAGTTACAAGTGATTTCTGTCTATTCTCTAGCTACAATCGTTAACGCCTAAGCGTTAGCGATCTTAGAAAGCGATAACGAGGTAGCCAAGTCAACACGAACAAGACGAACGCTCATTCTACAATGACGAACGAAAAAACCTGGACTTTAGTCTATGGTGAGCGTTCTCGAAAACGTCACTGCTGTCATCACGTTCACTTTGCGCGCGCGCATCAAAAGTAAACAAACACTTTTAAATTAAAGTAAATAGTAAAATATTAGTTTTGATATCTATCGGTGGATTTATAAGCTAATTAGTGGCCATTACTTAACACTACCTATTTGAAATTGTGCAAATCTGAAATACTGTGTTAATATTTTAAAATATCTAGTTTATAATGGATACTAGAAATAGAGCTAACTCGGAACAGTATTTGGCTTTATTGGACTTTATGGAAAGGTAAGTTACACGTTAATTATCTTAGTAATATAAGTCCTATCTTATAATCTAAATAATTTTGTGATAATGAACTCCTTTCTTACTAAGAAATTTGAAACATAAACAATTACGTGTTACGCGACACAAACTAGGCCCTTGAGAAACATACCACTTATTTTTCGACCCTTTTACAAGTGCACCTCTCATTGGTGCATCTTTAGTTTATTGTTGCTTTAAAATATTGATTTTATACTAATATTTCAGTCATGGCGATTTATCAAGGCCCCAATCATGACCTCAAGGCAGAATTAAACAGGATCTGTTATGGCAGGAATTAACAGAATTAGGGCTACTCAACTTTACTGGTGGAGGGGTACCTAGTTAAATCAACGTAGAAATGGAAAAAAGTAAGTTGCACAATAATTATGTTTCCATGTCATAATAACACCTAATTAGGTTAAAATTAATTAACTTAATGGTCTAAAAATGTTTTTCAGGACCAACCATCACCTTTCCAAAAAACCATTGACTCAGGACCCGCAGCTTCGTCGACCGCGTCTTCGCCGCGACGCCGCGCACTGTCCGCTCAAGGCATATGGATACAAACTCCTTTTGAGTGTTCCACTAGTGAGTTTGTTAACGTTGAACCAACGGTTAAAATTGGAGGAGGATCGGGAAAGAAATTTACACCAGAAGGAAACAGAAAAGCTTCGGTTGGAATCTAGAAGACTTTATATAGAGGAAAATCGCAATAACATTTTGGCTGATATTGCTACAGCTTTCTATCTAGCTATCGGTTAACATGAATAATGTAACACATCCCTCAACTACAATTATTCTGTTTAGGTAGTAGGTGATCATTATTGATTCCAACATCAATAATGATCACCTACTATGAACAGAATGTTGTATTTTTGTAATAACAATTTTTACATGTAACAATTTGATTTTGTTTTACAATTATAACTTGTAATATAATTTCACTACATAGTATAAAACAAAGTCGCTTCCCGCTGTCTATCCCTATGTAGGTATTCTATATCTAAAACTATGCAATGGATTTTAATGGACCTTTTTTAATACATAGTGATTAAAGAGGAAGGTTTATATATATAATAGATCTCATGAAGCCGGGGCGGGTCGCTAGTGATAAATATAAAGTAAATTGTTAAAATACCCCAAGTCTTATGTACCATGGGCAAGAAGATTGTTTTTTTATTTGATTTATATTGTTTTTATGTTAGGAAATAGTGAAAAAAATAAACAATGTTCTAAGTTACACAGTATTTTATTGATATAATAGTATAAATAAATGCCTATGCTAAACGCTAGCCCGCTAGCCCCTCAATGCTAGCCCAAATGTTCTAATCATAAATGCAAAAAATAAAATAACCACCTTTACAACTTGAAATTATGGCTTTATGGTATTGTAGTCTAAGATCCCGCTGTAGAACTTAGAGATTTTATATTCAATTTAATAATATGTCATCAAATGGGTTGTCTAAAAAAAAATCAATCCAGTTATGATTAACAATTTTTAAACATTTCATTTCAAATTATTGTATTTTTGAAAAAACTGCACACAGTAAAGCCAAAATAATAAGTTGTATAGTACAGTTTTTTCAAACATGCAATAATTTGAAGTGATATGTTTAAACAAAGTTTTGATTGTTATTAATCATATTCTGGACTGAAATTTTTTAGACAACCCATTTGCAATTATATTTGTTGACATATTAAATTGAATATAGAATACTTTTCATCCAATAACAGTTTGGTGATGGTGATTGTATAGTGGGATCTCTTACTATCACTATTTCTGGGATTCATTGAATCCTACTTACTAAGCTATTCAACATAGCTCTGCCTTGGATTAACTCAGACTGACTATTTGCACTAGATAGGGGAATAGCCATACTCACACTATCATCCACAGTGAGTGCAGGTGGGGGTGATGGTAACCCAGCTTTTAATGCCATGTTGTGCAATACACAACATGCCATAATTATTTTGCTAGCACCATATGGTTGATAGTGGAGTACCCTATCTTTGAGCAAACATCTCCACCGAGCTTTAACAGACGGTTTAAAACTCCAAAATAATAACTTAACTTCACTTAAATTCTCATACTCCATTTGTAAATTTGTTCGTCAGACTATTTTAAATGTTTTTCCAATAAGACAGACCAATCTATAGGGTCAATCATCCCCTATGTGTTAGCAATATTAGCAGTGTTGCCAACAAGTTTTTTTAAAATTCGCCAAGTCAGTTGTGAATTTCCGTCAAAAATCCGTTAAATATTTTTTATGAGCCATAACCGTTTAATTTCGAAAAGTTTATATTTACAGGTTCATCAGCTTTCAGTATCCTATTAATATTACAAATGTCTATGATTGGATGTTTGTTGCCTAATCACATCGTAACGTTTGTACAGATCGGCCTGGGTAGCGATTCTGGGTAGCGATTCTGAAACCATTCGGTTGCATCCGACACGGAATCTCATCTCTCGGTCTTTGTCTTATCTGTTTAGCATGACAAAGACCGAGAGATGAGATTCCGTGTCGGATGCAACCGAATGGTTTCAGAATCGCTACCCTGAAATTTAAAACACAGATTATAGTTTGGAAGAACACATAGGCTACTTTTCATCCCGGGACAACCAAGGGAACGGGAACTATGCAGATAAATCTGCGGAGCGGTGCTAGTAATAATATATACCTAAACATTGGTGTCCGATTGCTGATTGCTTAGTAGCAGTGAACTCCTACCACGCGATTTTTTTAGCTTCGTCTTATACCCATAAGCCTAACCCCCGTAAGCCCGTAATCTAACACCCGTAAGCCTAAAGGTGGGGGTTAAAAATCGCTTGATCGCTTCACTGCTTAGCAGTTACAGTTAGCAAAGGCAAGTGCCGATTAAAAACAAAGAAAAGTTTGTGTCTGGATTACAAAAGAAGTCTTTGATCAACCTTGTTGTCATCATACATAATATTATTCGTTCATATTAGGTACTTACCTTACCGTTTGAAAAACACAATAGTAGACATTTATTGATGAAAATGTGAAGTTTTTATTTCCGTTAAATATCCCGTTAGCCGTCAGAAAGTTATTTTCCCGTTTTCAACGTACCCAAATCCGCTAGATATGACGGGAAATCCGTCAAGTTGGCAACACTGAATATTAGTAATTTATATAAGTTCTTATTGAAAGAATAGTAAGAATACCGAAATGCACTCTATGGCAACCCTACGATTCCGGGTTTGATTGATATATAGTCTGTGGCTTGATTGTTTTTGGCGGGAAACAATCAAGCTCTTGTGTTTGCTCGAAAAACAGGGGAATAAGAAAATTCATATGCAGCAGCAAGTCTAAGCGAAAGGTTTAAATTAAAAGTACTAGTAAACCGATAAACATCTAAGTAAAAGTGATAATTGTACATCTGTTACTGAATTTAAGGTACTGTAAAGCGTTTTCTTCAATTTTACAAAATGTACTACTTCAGCTGCCCGAGGCAGCTGTGAATAAGTTGGTATGACGAAGGATTGATTCCGAAATATAATGCTGTAGACTGATCATAGCTGTTTTATTTATGGACTAATTGTCTTCAATGTAGAATAAATTACGTACTTAACAATTCAGAAGTGGGATCGGCGGACAAGAAGACTATAATATAATCAATAATAGAAAATTATATAATTGTCCGTTGATCCCGCCCATGTGATATATTTTTTTTCTTTTCAATGTTTTTTTTCTCTCCACACTTATCATGTGCTTGTTAATGTCACTCAATACGAATACTCTGTGATCAGTAGGTATTTAATTTGTTATTAAATGTACAGTTTAATGAAACGATCTAATTTGGTTTAATGAGTTGCAGAGTGAACCATCGATATAAACCAACAGATGTACCCTGAGCACCTTGAAATTGGTAATAAACTGCGTCTCTATGTGTATCGTAAGTAGTTTACACACAACCAATCTACTTGAACCTAGAATCGCTAGCGGCACGATATGCTGTGGTTCTACTTACTGTGGTTGTTGACAACGAATAGTGACAAACGACTAGAACGGAAGGATTGAGCTCACTCTTCCCAACGAAAACATGATTCCGTGCGCCCTGAAGTTTGGGAGGGCACATCTGTGTATTGAGATCGTTGGAGTGAACAATATCACTTAAGTGGATTTTGTCCGTATAGGTACTTACCATTTTTGAATTTTTCACGCAATGCGGTCCTCACTATCTCTATTACTGGAATAAGTCAAGTAGACTGGAACCTATACCGCATTATCGAGATGTTCAAAATACAAACATAGTCTGGCTATAATTGTGCAAACAGCCAAGCCAGTTGTGATTTTGTTATTATTTTTATATAAAAACAAAATATATCTGTCTAATTGGGCACACAATATTACACAAAATAATTAATGTGTAAATGACGGCTATTCAAATTTTCTATGCAATTTAAAAAGAGTATGCCATTTTACAAAGATACTCTTTCATATAGTTTTCGAAAAAATCATGCTTCGATAAATATGTAACACCAATAACCGCAATGTCAGTAACTCTGGACAATCCGCTAACGTTACTTTGAAGCTTATAAAGTGTTATTTTTAAAACTGGTCGCCTAGTTGTGAGAACGTTCGATTTACACGAGGTTCGAATCCCGACCGCATGTTTGAGTATTTTTCCATGTTCTGTTAGTGAAACTTTGTCATGACCACTAAAGTCATATTATGATGATGCCTGATGACACATGTCCTGTAAGTCATAAGGGGACGAGTATGGACCTAGAACGATATCTTTCAGGGAATCGTTATCCGTCCAGCGGCACTTAGCTAGAGTGATGGATAATAGCGTTTGTCTTCTTTTAAGAGAAGTACCTTTTTAGTCCCAGCCGTGGGAAGAAAAATAGTGACTCAATAGACATGCATGTCAGATCATGGGTCAGACGTTGAAGCTGTATGTACAAACCGTATCATACATCATAATAAAATATCCTCAGAATACTATGAAACTATTAAATGTAGAGTACTACCTATAACGAATCGAACTATTAAATGTGGAGTACCATGACGAAGCGAAGCGGTAATGCATTTAGTATATAAATCAGTTCAAATGGTTTGACGGCAACTTGCTTTTGCCTTCTTGGTACTATGTTTATAACTTACATGGAGATCCGGACAGAGTAAAAATTGTCTTTGTCTAGTCGTTTTAGCGATTAATTCAATTTGAGAGATAATCTTTTGCACGTAGAATATTTTAAAGAAACTGTATTTAACTGCTGAGTCGGATAACCATGTGCATGTGACGTATATTAAATTAAACTCCACTTTTCTACCAATAGCTATGAACTAAATTGACATTGCCAGTAATTTGATCTTAAGTCACAGCATGTGCCATTCTTTGAGAATGGAGTTGAGCTGTGAACTGCGACTGAGGCTATTGTTCAGCCAAGATGTAACTCAATGTGTGTATGTACAAAATGTAAAGAGTTAAACTTTAGAGTCACACGTGCCTAGTATTATCAAGGTAGAAAGTAGGTACCAGAGCTTCTCATTGCAGTTTAGCAGTGTTCTAGACTAAAGTGATCTGATTAAAGTACTTGCTCATATATGAGAAAGATGGAGTTAAAAGTAGGTTGAGCAATTATTAATGCCTTTATTGGAAGTTCCAGATTATGGTTAGACTGTACCAAGGCCGCAAAGATAGCGTCGAAAGTTGCGACATGAAAAGTGAACCTGAAGTCGAACGCTGCAAAGGGCGCGTTCAGATAACGAGTATTCCACCGATTGACAAGGACCGGAACGAAGAACCGGGAGTGGAAGGGAGTCTGAATGACAGGCAAATCCACAAGCGTTCTAATTTAAACTTGTTCAGTAATGGTGTAAATTGATACTGAAATCCGCAGCCAGGAAGTGGAAGGGAGTCTGGATAACAGGCAAGTCCACAAGCGCTCTAATTTGAATTTGTTTAAGTAATGGTGTAAATTGACACGGTTTAGAACCAAGGCGAGGATGTGGAAGGTAGTCTGGATTTTAACAGGCAAGTCCACAGCCGCACATAAATATATAGATTCGATTTATGGTGTAAATTTGACGTGGTTTAACGAAGAGTTGTTTAGCAACGCATTAAGTTATTTAAAAAAAAAAGTTTGTTTTACTCTCTGTTCATTGCATTTTGAACCAAAATGATTTGAGTTACAAAGTAATGTGTCAAAATTTACGAATGGGACGAAAAGGAAATAGTCCACTTTGCTTTACACAATAATCAGGCATTGCAAAATCTCAGAAACGTTACTCTAATAGCTGGGCCGAATGGATAACAAAGCTTAGCTAGGCATTCTCCAGCGGCCGCTGAGACAATCATGCCGAATTACTATTATTATTAGGCTTTAAAGCTTGCCAAACTTGCAAGACATGGTCTCATGAAGGTAATATTGTTACTTAAAAAGCATACACAAGAAGAATATCGCAGATGTAGAGAGAGATACGGAAGGTAGCAGACTGTTAATTACACGAAATTGACGATCGATTAAGAGGATCAAATTGCAAACCATTAGACCCATGGCTCAAAGTGAACGTAGACATAAAAGCTTGTATCAGAAAATGTCGACATATATATTGTCGAGGATCAGTTTTGAATGGATTAGTTGATCACGGTTTAACTGAACAAAAACTAGAGCTCGCTATTCCTAATAATGTTACTTTGTGTTTTATAAAATAGCTTATAATATAATACTCTGGTATTATCGAATGATGGTGTAAATAAAATTGGCATGTACTAGTTGTATTAAGAATTTAATATGGAAATAATAAATACACCAGATGACCTCTTTTCGAAAATAGGTCTGAAACAAGAGTTTTTCTTAAGTTGAACAATGAAGTTGTTATTGGTCCGGGGCGATCAATACAATCACATACTGTTCCAATAAAATCACAAGTATAAAGAGGTAATCTAAACACACCATTCAATTCATAAATAATAAAATAAATCTTAACATTCACAAATTACGTGTTACGTTGTTTGTCAGCGACGGACTCTGCGATTGTAATCTGGTTTGCGCACCGTGTAAGGCTTGATCCAACTTAAATGATGATGAAATTAAAGATGAGATAGTCTTTGTATGGAGGATTGCGAGCGAAGTTGAAGCGGGCCGCTAGTATCTATGTAATTATATTACTGCATTGATGCCTTCCTAATTCACACTTGATGATGGTCAGGGAAATGTAATCCGAAATCTCGTTGAAGCGAAGATTCGGTTTAGAACAGTACTTTAGTAAATCGAGTTATACCTACAAGTTATAATGAGTGATATCTGTCCCGTGGCATTTGATAATAAAGGGCACTTCTTCAATTGTGACTAGCAGCCAAAATTAAAAAAAAAACGTAACTACATAATTTGCTCGTTGAATAAAGCGATTGCTTCTTGTCGAATAAAATAAAAAGATTTAGGAGTTTGCCACAATTGATGAGGTGAAGGATACGAAGCCAGCAATATACGAGTACAAAACGTATCGTATGTCTCATGACAAAAAAATACGGGTAAAGCCGAAGTAAAGTATCGAAGTAGCATTTCTTTCACGCTACAACTTAACAGACTCCCTGGGGTTTGGCGTCTGTATTACCGGTTTAAAGCCTGGACTTGAAGGCGGTTTCGAAGTGGGTACTCTAAGTACATCGAAGAACCAACTGGGCTTAAACAGTTTTCCATGATTTGTGGGCCGTTTGGCCGGTCCACACAGATTCAACTAAGTACGGCGTGTCAAGTATTCTTGGGTCCTTAGGACAGTCTCTTTTAACAGTAAAAAGACAAAGAGGAGCAAAAGCTCCACTCGTTCGAACCTGAAACCCTATCATTATCATCCTCTTTTGGTAAATTTAGAGTTAACCTTCAGAGTATGCAACTTAAAATATTGTCAGACCGCAATGCGCCGAGAACCACACTCACTAACAGAGATCTAGTACCGTGTATTGCTCGTTGAAGGGTGTAGTTCCAAGAATTCAATTGCGACATCGAATATCGAGCTGTCAACCCACATTTGGATGCTTTAGAAAAGGAGTCCCAAGGAGAAGTTATAGATTCATATCCTAGACTTTATTAGAGTATTCTTAAGATTGTATAGAAAACAATACAATGCCATACAAAATACTTTATACTTTATTATATCACGAAACAATAGAAAAAAGTGAGTAAACTTGTGATTAAAATGTCGTACACAAAAGTCTATCCTATCGCTAATAGAGATCTCTTCTAGATGACCTTTTGGTTGCTAGGACAAGGTAACAAGTAAAGGTATGGGTGTGGTATCCATGATATAGGTACTTACGTACATAAATAATTACACAAATAGAATACATATCATTTAAAAGTAAATGCGTTATACAGATATGGTACTGTGCAGTAATGGTTGAACGCACTAATCTCTGGAACCACCAGGCTGATTTTAGTTATTACACCGTTGGATGTGTGCGTGGTCTTCGAGGGATTTAAGCTATAAATATACCTACCGCAAGCGAAGCTGGGGTGGGTGGCTAATAAATAATATAATGCATGAACATAATATATTAAAATATACTAACATAAACACACTTCATAACATAGAATACCTACGCGTAAAGGACAATACGCACATGTTTATGAAACGAGGCTGAAAAGGTATCTACTGTTCAGAAAATAATCCGAAAGTAGTAATAATTGAATGTTATATCTAAACTAATATTATAAAGAGGAAATATTTGTTTGTTTGTTTGTTTGTTTGTAATGAATAGGCTCCGAAACTACTGGACCGATTTCAAAAATTCTTTCACCTTTGGAAAGCTACATTATTCCCGAGTAACATAGGCTACGGCAGATGGCGCTGCAGTTGATATCTAGGTTATTATTCGAGCGAAGCCGGAGCGGGCCGCTAGTAAATAATAAATATAGTATAAGAAGTAAATATCGTCGAAATTAAGATATCATCTATCGAGTAATCAATGACAATGATCAGATCCGTGATCAGAAACATACGTGCATACTTCTTCATCAATAAGGTTCAACGACGAGGGTTTAGTGAGAATGTAAGGCGCGAAACGCCAAGTAATAATAAAATTAGCTATTAAATTTCAAGGCCTGTAACGTATTAGAAATTTTGACAAATATAAAAAAAATCTGATTGATGATATGCCTTTAATAGCCGCGGTTGATATGAAGACGTGGTAGCCGCAGATAAACTCAAGTCATCGATGATGTTCAAATAAAATTTAAATAGAGATTATCATATTGTTGATCACGAAACAATCAAGAATTCCGTATCTATAAAGTACCTATAAGTAAAAGTTATTTAATTTATGAAGCAGGTTATAATGCTAAATGGTTAGATACGCTAAAAGAATTACATTGCCTAGTAGAGAAACCATTGATGTGATTCATCATCATTAATTTGTGAGTAAATTATTACTTTGGATTATGTTCAACGAATAAAACTTTTAGTAAAGTTATTACAACTAAGACCAAAAACTGTTGTAAACAATTGTAACGTTACTTAATTATTGAAATGAAATGAAATGAAATTTGAAATTAAGTGAAATTTGAAATGAAATGAAATTTTAAATGAAATGAAATTTTAAATGAAATGAGATTTTAAATGAAATGAGATTTTAAATGAAATGAAATGAAATTTGAAATGAAATGAAATTTGAAATGAAATGAAATTTTAAATGAAATGAAATTTATTAGGCATTAACAAACATTTGAAGTTCACAAATTAGTACAGATTATCTATCCTTGATTGGTAATTCAGATTGAAAAGCATTGTTACCCAAGCTAGGGTTAAACCTGCGTTATGGCGTAACAATATTATATATTAGGTATAAAATATGAAGAATTCGGTTATAATTGTTTTGTTTCTTATGAACTGCAGGTTATCTTTTGACTGCATAGTATGGATAAATAAATAAATAAATAATTATTGGTGGACAATTCACACACAACACTATATGTTGAATAAATAAAGTAGATATGTTATCGTATATGACCGAAATTAGAGATATCTATATTTCTAATTATAATTTTAATGTGATAATTGTCAGAAATTAATACATAACAATATATTATCAAGGTTTACCTACCGTTGACTTACCTACAAGGTTGTTCCTACCGTTGATTCGCTGATTCGGTATTTTGAATGGAATACTAATATTATATAAAGCTAGCCCAAGTTTTTGTGTTTTAGAACACATCCGTCAGTTTGTAGTACAATTATTTCACAAAATGGACACATGGTAAACAGGTGACTAGATACAGGCTTAGGCCTAGTTTGAGATTTATTGACAGAAGCTTAATTTATTATGCAACAATAATACCTACTATGTTCATGTCGTACAATCTTATCATTGTGAATTGTAAATTTAAATATAATAAACATTGTTAAACTGTGTGTGTCAATAAAGCATGATTTCATTTGATAATGTAACTACGAAGATATTTTCCTTGTTAAGTATGATGCCATGTGCTCAATTTTATTTGTTTTCTTTCGAACATTACTAATAAATTATGTTCCTTAATTTGAAACACAAATTGTAACGTACATATTATTTAAAATATAGATAGAAATTTAATGATAATGGATTCGGGCTATAACGTACTTATTATATTATGGCTGTCAAACCTGAGCGACCAACAATACCCAGATAAGAAAATTAAAAACATCTCAAAATGCCATGGAAAAGTGTATGATGGAAAAAAAAAACTATCTGATAAAATAAGAACAACAACTTTAAGAGCAAAATCAAAAATAAAAGATTACAATAACTGTTAAAAAGCTTAAATGGAAATTAATACATAATAATTAGAGGAAAAGAAATCGTGGCAGACCACTCAGAAGATGGGTCGATGACATAGAAGCGACAGCAGGTGCTACATGGACCAGAAAAGCTTACGTTTGGGAAGAAGTTTGAAGGCAGTTGGAGGAGGCCTTTGTCAATAAGTAAACAGACGGTGCGATGGCAATCTAAATTTAAGAATTTTAAATTGTAATAACAATGAAAAATTGTAAGCATTACCTGAATAGAGGCTATTATTATTATTACTATAGAAATAGAACAGAATTACTCGTATAATTTAGTCAAGATATGTGAAATAAACTTAAAATCCTTCCACATGTATACAATTAACAATATATTATTATTAAAGCGCGAGGACTCGCTTCTGCAGGATGGCCGAGCTGTTAGCAATATTAGTAATTTATATAAGTTCTTATTGAAAGAATAGTAAGAATACCGAAATGCACTCTATGGCAACCCTACGATTCCGGGTTTGATTGATATATAGTCTGTGGCTTGATTGTTTTTGGCGGGAAACAATCAAGCTCTTGTGTTTGCTCGAAAAACAGGGGAATAAGAAAATTCATATGCAGCAGCAAGTCTAAGCGAAAGGTTTAAATTAAAAGTACTAGTAAACCGATAAACATCTAAGTAAAAGTGATAATTGTACATCTGTTACTGAATTTAAGGTACTGTAAAGCGTTTTCTTCAATTTCACAAAATGTACTACTTCAGCTGCCCGAGGCAGCTGTGAATAAGTTGGTATGACGAAGGATTGATTCCGAAATATAATGCTGTAGACTGATCATAGCTGTTTTATTTATGGACTAATTGTCTTCAATGTAGAATAAATTACGTACTTAACATATGTGAAGTAAAGTAAGTAATGTTTGTATGTAATGACTTACAGCGAATCTGATTGAACAAATACAATTGTGGTAAGCTAGTGTTTCAAAAAAGTGGCAAGAGATCTTTGGCCGTTAACGGAAATGGCCCCCATATAGAAATAAAATATATTTAAAAATACCCAAAAAAAAACTTTGAAAGGGCATAACTCAGCTCCGATATTACTTACAGCAAATCTGATTGCACAGATAGCATCAGGGTATTTTATTGTTACAAGAAAATGATAACGGATCTGTGGCCGCTAAAATAAAAAAACGACGCCACTTGTCCATACAAAAAATCCAAAAAATAAATAACTTTGACAGGCCATAACCACGCCATAACTCAGCTCCGATATGACTTAGAGCAAATCTGATTGCACAGATAGCATCAGGGTATTTTATTGTTACAAGAAAGTGTTAACGGATCGCTGGCCGCTAAAAAAAAAACGACGCCACGAGCCCATACAAAAGTACCCAAACCCCTTTACTAGGTATCTACTGTCTAGTTTTTTTTTTTAATTAATGAGTGACGAGACGAGCATGACATGTGCCTGATGGTAAGCAACATGCCTGCCACACGACAGCACAGTGGCACGCAGCTACTGGAACAAGTCCTCAACTCTTCAAGTTTTTACCTAGCACTGCACTGCGCTCGTCACCCAGAGATCTTAGATGTTATATCTCTAAGCCCAGTAATTTCTCTGGAAACATTGCCCTTCAAACCGGAAAACAATAATGTACTGCTGTTGCACATTACTGCTTGGCGGTAGAATAACTGGCAAAGGTGTATAATTGTCTATTGTCTATAATATTCATTATACCTAGTATTAAATTCAGCAGTAACTTTATTCAGTAGCGACTAAATTCAGTCGGCTAAATTCAGTAGTGACTAAATTCAGTAGCGACTAAATTCAGTAGCGAATAAATTCAGTAGCGACTAAATTCAGTAGCAACTAAATTCAGTAGCGACTAAATTCAGTCGGCTAAATTCAGTAGCGACTAAATTCAGTAGCAACTAAATTCAGTAGTGACTAAATTCAGTAGCGACTAAATTCAGTCGGCTAAATTCAGTAGCGACTAAATTCAGTCGGCTTGTTGTAGTATGTAATACTTGTCTAGTCAAGCCTTTTCATTTGATACCCATATTGAGGTAGTGGTGAAAAAAATATGATTGGCCATTTTGTGGTGGCGGCCATCTTGGATTTGCAATTTGTCGTAGTACATAGTACTCTAGTAGTCAAGCCTTTTCATTTGATACCCATATTGAGTAGTAGTGAAAAAAAATATTTCGCCATTTTGTGGTGGCCATCTTGGAGTTGAAATCTCAATGTTTGGATGTTTGTTGCTTAATTACGTCGCAACGTTTGAACGGATCGGGCAGAAATTTGGAACACTACTTTTTATCCCGAAAAAATAAAGGGAACGAGAACTACGCGGGTAACACCGCGGGACGTTGTAAGTAGCAGCGGGCAGCGGCTGGCTGGTCCCCAATCGCATCATGCCACAGAATAAATATTAGTAAAAGACCATACTCTGAGCGCTTGTAGCTTATCAGTTTAAAAGTAGTCTATAAAGTTCTAAAGATAAGGTCGAAAGTCAAACGGAGCAGCGCGAGGTTTCGTCATTTTTAAAGAAAAAATATTTAAATAAACACGTAACTTTCGTATCGTTCAGTGAGAGCGCAAACGTCGCGGTTATCCCCTTCGAAAGCCGAGGTGGTACTAAAAAATTGTGGCTCGTCGCTGGAATTGTTGGTTTTTTCTCCTGCGATTTTTTTCTATCAAGGAAATTTTATGAAAACGTGTTTTCGAATTACAGTTACTGTTGAGTATATCCTGAACTTTTTGTTCATGAATTTCAAAATTAAATATTCAGTAGTTTAGTAGATATTGTAAGTCGCCCAAATTAACATTAAATTAAAATTAAGATCCGGTAGATCTGAATTTTTGCAGACTTGTTTAAAATGTTGGCCTAATGATTGTCCCAAGTTTGTGACCTCGAGCGACGAACGCAACTTTGTCAAAAATCGTAATTTTTTTTTAATTTTGGCGATTATAACCCTAAACGACTAGTTTTTGAAAAAACTTTCTTGTGGCGTTTATAAAGTAGACTAAATTTGCTACAATATGATACTAGAATTGTCTCTGTATACCCAATAGTTTCTGAGAATAAGTCTCTCAAAGTTTATAATTTTTTTCAACTTCGCAATATTTTAACTCCTACTTAACCACTTTATGGTACAGTTACTGCGGTTTTTAACCCCCGACCAAAAAAACAATTGTTATAAGTTTGACGTCGAAGTCTGTCTGTCTACAGACAGACTCCACAGGTCTGTCTCCCTGTGTATCTGCTATGTGTGTAGCTGCTTATGGCACCGTAGAGCTCAAACGGATGGGCCGATTTCGATGCGGTTTTTTTATGTGAAGATTAATTTTTGTGTTGATGTTTTGAGCTATTTTTGGTTAATATCGATTCAAGATGGCCGCCTCCACCAAATGGCGAACCAAATATTTCATCACAATCTATCAAATGAAAGGGCTTAACTAGTAGAGTGCTATACAGTATTACAAATTTCAAATCACAAAATGGCGAACTACATAATTTTTTTCACTAATGCCTTAATATGGGTATCAAATGAAAGGGCTTGACTAGTAGAATACTATGCACTATGATAAATTTCAAATCCATGATGGCCGCTACCACAAAATGAAATACGTTTCTTTTTTCACAACTATCTCGATTTGGTATAAATATATATTTTTCATAGTGTATAGTAGTCTACTAGTACTTTGACTTCGACTTTTAAGGTGGGTACATAGATTTAATTAACAAAACATTTATGGCAAATGCAGATGAAACCACTAGTCTTAAAATAAAAATGCATCAGAAGGGTCAATGGTAACAATTTTACCACCACTCCGCAATATTTTGAAATTGTCCACGGGCAATGGTAAATTATTTACCACCACAAAAACTACCCGTAAAATTCACCCCCTATAAACCATACATAGAAAAATGAAATTTGTGGCCCATTTTTACCCAGGAATCAGTGTTTGTTTGAAAAAAAAGCACTCACAGGCTCGGGTCCTATTAAGGGTTAACAGACCATAAAATATAGACTTTCTTGTCTTTAGTCCTAACTCTAGCTCTTAGAGTATGGAAACTCTAGCTGAGTCTAGCTGCTTTCTGCTCTAGTCTGATTGGTGATCAGCCAGTGATCACAGAGCACAGACTAAGTAGTGCTTGCATTCAATACATTCATTTTTTTATTTCATTGTTCATTCAAAGATTCAAACTATTCAAAGGAGTATTTGTTCTGTGTTCTGTGCTTCCGATGTTCCGATCCGGCTTCAATAAAAGCTAACAAGCAACAAGCTAAAAACTTAAAATTAAAAGTAAGGATACATACTAATTCAAAGAACTGAAAACTCATCCTGTAATAGTGCCTGTGCGAGTCACTCTGTCAAAGCACCGTTGATTCATAATGACATCAGAAAAAACTGCCCAAGTGGGACAAGCGCGAGAGGCTTTCCAGCAGATTTACCAGATTTCGCAGCTGCTAAGCACTGGCCTGGACAGCGAATCACTATCTATATGTATCAGGTTGTGCGAGCTCGGAGTCAAACCAGACGTGCTCGCCTATGTCATCCAGGAAATAAGAAAAATGGGCGACGATGCTGCTACCAACAAACCGGCTAACTTGCAAACGCCTTAGCAGTGTAGTGATTTGTGATCTAGATTGAAATGTAAAAACTATATATCCTCTATTATCCAGGATTTAACATGTAACATAGTGAAGCACTGGTGGAAATGATATGAATATCCATCCACCCAACCAACAAGTGGTTGGATAAACAGTTAATCTAAATGTATAAACTAGAATGAATCTCCAAACAAACTTATACATTAACTTACCTGATACTCAGAATGGTGGTGTTGAGTTAATTATGTCCTAAAAACTTAAATAAATAGCAGCATTCGCCAAGTGACTAATAAATATTGACAGAAATACAGAAAACTTGTGTTGAAAAATTGTCAGGGTCGGACTGAACCAAAAGGACCCGGATGGCTCTATTGCAATCACAAGCCTGGGGCCTGAGACTTTATCCTAAGGTTGCCACATGCTCTGCAAGCCAGGCGTGTGGGAAGCTTGAACAGGCTGGGCCCAGTTGGCAAAAGCCATCTCGACTATATGGCCAGTCCGATGCTGAAAATTGTGATTGTATTATAAAGTTTAACATTTTGGGAATGGAATGGATTCCATATAGAAAATTCAATATCTTTTTTAATAAACAAAGCAATGAGAATAACAAACACTATGTTTCATACCAAACTATTTACTCTACCTACATATTAATTAATTATTCATAGACCTATGAAGCTCTAAATGTAATCTAAAGATGAGCAAGAACTAAGTTGGAGGTGTGCCCACCATGCTGGCAGTATTATCACACTGAATGGCAATGATTGACAATGCCAATATTTATTCTTACTTGCTAATGCTCTTATTCAGGGTAGCTGGTGACCCTTTTAATATAAGGGGCAAATAAGCTATGTTAATTTAAGGACTGGCTATCTCATCATGTTGATGTTTCATGTTTGTTGCACCTACATAACTATAACTTTCTCCACACACAGAAAATGGCAGACATGGATAAAATGCTTCAATCAGCACGTGAAGTTGAAGAATATTATCAACAGCTAGAAGTGGCCTCCAAAAAGATTCCTCAAGATATGCTGATGAAAAGCAAATGGGTCAATATGATGATCGATAGAATTGAAACAGCTAAAAAGATCATAAAAAGTGAGTCACATGACAGCTTACATCCTAAAGTCATAGAGACTTTAAAAAGTTATTCTGTATTGGAAGTTGCTAACTCTGATGATCCTAAGGGTACCAAGAAGACGTTATTTGTACTAAAAGAAGATTCCAGGTCCTTAGAAGTAATTCCCTTGATGTCAACTTATCCAACGGTGAGAAAAGCACATATTTTAACGAAACATGGTGGAGTCACAGAAATGAATGATTGGCTGTCTCGATCAAAATTAGCTGTAGCATCAATCTGTACTGAAACCATTCTTAAACTTTGCAAAAGTTGTCCAAATAAATTGGGAACAAATGAGATAAATAAAGAAGAGTACAAAGCGGTGGGTCGACTCGGAATACTCAACATGTCGAAATATGGGAATAAAGAAAACCTTGACAATCTACTGATATATCAAGATATGGACACCAAGTTCCTGCAACTACGGCCTGTGAGCTCCGCAGATTTAGAAGAATCAGTAGCTATGGAACTGGCCCATTTGTTTTCTGACATGGGTCCACCAGAATGTTTGATCATACCTTCGGAAGATCATTGTAAAAAAATGTTCAATCAAACCTTGGGGAAATTGAATCAGATGTTTAGTCCACCCATAAAGTTGATGAAGGAGATGTCTCAGGCCAATATGTGCTCCTTAGTCGAAGAGACAATTAAGGACTGGCTCAGTCAAGAGGCAAACAGGAAATGGTGTGTTGGATGTTTCATTGTTCAATGGGACCTAAATAACACCCCTGGTGCAGATGGAATAACTCCATTTGAGAAAATGATTGGGAATAAAACTGAAAATGATAATACAAATATTGATCAATCACTGGAAGATATGAAACTGAATATAAACTAGGACAAAAATATTTAAGATTTGTATCTTCCCTGTTACATGTACAAGTGAATGTGACCTTAGACAGAGTATTAATATTATTTAGATTTCAAATTAAATGTTATTGATTGTCAAATGTCTGATTTAATTTGTAGCTTGGCTATGGCCTCAGCTTCATTAGGGTTGTATAAAGCCACGTATTCATTAACAAACATTTGTTGATAAACTGTTTATGACTAGCGTTAAACAAGTTTACAATAAACACATGTTTCTGAAACTTGGCCGTCCACACATGTCAGTTGTTTACAGGATGTCACCCGAGGAGATAGTGATGCTCTCTGCTGCTTACATAATAATTCACGATTTTCGATTCGCGATTCAAACCACTGCATTTGCTTTTGATCACTTCCTCAGAACCGCTTCCAGTCCTTTTTGACGTTTTAATTTTTTTCTTTTCACGACTAAATTGTAAGCGTAGTATATGCATCTTTGTTTCCACTTCTTTTTGCGATATATGCAATTCTGCAGCAATGTTGGTCGAAACGTCATTTTTTAAATTTATCTTCATAGTTTTTATTTGAGGCGTCCCAAAGAATACCATGTTGGTGATAAAGCTCTATGAGCATCGAAATTCGGTTGTTGGACCACACTACCTCCATGTTTATAAACTCGCGCAAAACTCGTCTACACCTGTTGACTTTTGTTTATAAACTAGATGTTTCGTCTTGCTCTCCACTCGTAGTGGGGAGCACGGCAACATGTATCATAAACAATGTTTCATCACCTATGTTAATAAACTGTTTACAGAGATGATGAAACATTGCTTATGAACAGTTTATAAACAGTGTTTATTAACAAATGTTTACTAATGAATACGTGGCTTTACTGTTGTCGTTGTATTATGGAATTTTAAACATCCCCATAATCTTATAATAGTCTAAAAGTTTGGATGTTTGTTACTCATCATGTCAGAATGGATTGCGTTTAAATTTGGAACACAGATTATAATCTGCCTACTTTAATTAACAAGAAAATAAGGGAATGGCAAAGGGAAACGGGAAAACGGGAAGGCATGGCTTTTTTAAGTGAAAACTTCTTTAGGCGCGCCTATACAGAATTTTCGTGGGTTGTGAATTAAATTCATTCGTCACGCTCGGGTATGATAAGAAAGCTTCGGGTAAACTCGGGACCATCGGGACATTGGTCATCTAGAAATACGTCAGCCAATAGGAAATGCTGAAAGGGCGTGGACAGGCCATCATGGCATGGCTGTCTAGAAACGCATCAGCCAATGGGGAATGCTGACGCATTTCTAGATGGCCATGCCAAGATGGCGAGGCCACGCCCTCTGGTTACACCCGTGTAGTTTCCAAGGTAAGCTATCAAATTCCGAGTTATAAGTTTTGACTAAACTTCTATCGGCAGTTTCTATGACTGCCAATTTTTTTATAAAGAGTGACGAGACGAGCAGGACATGTGCCTGATGGTAAGCAACATGCCTGCCACATAACAGCACAGTAACACGCAGCTATTGGAACATGAAGAGCCCAAATTATTACCTAGCACCGCACTGCGCTCGTCACCCAGATATCTAAGTTGTTATATCTCTAAGCCCTGTAATTACTCTGGAAACATTGCCCTTCAAACCGGAACACAGTAATGTTTGCACATTACTGCTTGGCGGTAGAATAACTGGCAAAGGTGTGGTACATCCCCAGACGGACTCTGCTAAGAGTCCTACCACTACAGAATGGTGATGGTTCTATTTTTGTTTGGTGAATCAACTTAGTCCAGCGCTACTACTACCGCCTAACTAAATCGGGTATCGCTTTGCTAATGCTATCTCTATCATTTCAAGCAAAAAGAAAAGAGAGAGAAACATCAAAACGATGACATTTTTCGTTCGGCGGTAGACACCCCGGACGCCTACTCTCTTACTAAACGAAAACGAAGTAGAACCGGAGTAGGAAAGTCGCGGGTTTATTTCGAAATTACGTTTTTCGTAGAAAGAGTAGACGTCCAGAGGTTATACCCATTGAAGTCTTTATTTAATTTTATCAAAGGTTATACCATATAAATTTTATTGAAATCGGTGAGGTGATTTCTGAAATATTGTGTACCTAGTAACTCGCGTAGTTAAGTGATTAGAAGCGCGTTCAATTTTTTTTTGCGAGTAGCGTCCTCCCGCGCACTTTTCTTTCCCCCTCACTCGCAGTTTGCCTGCCACAAAACAGTGGCGTTGCCATACTTGCAGATTTCTCCGTATTTATACAGATTTTTGATGTGCGGTACTTATTAGCATTGGATACAGATATATTTATAGGGTTATTCGGGTTATTGGTAATAAGCCTGCATCCTTTTAAAGTTGTTAAGTATATTAAATATGTCAACTGTTTTTCTAATTTTTAAAATTCGCATTTTTTCCCCATACAAAATAAAAGAAAATTGTATTTGTCCGGTATAAAAGCATCGAAATCTTCGTAACAAGAGCACGCGCTCTATTTAGCGTTCGATATATTTATGATGTGCCGAAGTGAATAAACACTGAACAGCCGCTAAACGGTGCTAGAGAGAACAACAAACACTAATTTTATGCGATTATGTATTGAGTTTTACAAATGTTCTTGAACAAAAGTTTTTTGTTTAAATATGCAAAACATGCTTTTAAACAGATGCGAGCTGGTTACCAGTCACCCTGTATAAGTACAGAATTTTTGCATTTTATTCTATTGCCCTTTTCATTGGCTAAATTACTAATAGGTACTATGCGTTTGTTTATAGTAATTTATTTTCAAATAAATAGAGTTAATTTTTTAACATGACCAATCGTTTTGCATGCTCCCTAAGATATAAGATACTGCGCTTTCGTGATGCATTTTGTAGTGAATACAAACTTTTAGTAGAAGTTGGCATTAATTTTGTAATAATTAAATAACATGCTAACAAATATCAATAAAACAAATATTATAAAAAGAACATTATATTTTTCATCACATTTCATACAACATTACCTACAGCAATATTTACATTGTGTTCCAATCACATATGCAGTATTCAGCAGAATGATCTAAAGACGAGATACAAGCTCTAGGACATTTGCTGTACAAACATGAGTGCGATGGCAACACAGCCACAATCAACTCATGGGAAACAAATATTAAGTTGAATGTGACAATTATAAGTAATCCTCTATGAAATATACAACTTAAATAATTTTCCATAAATTATCTTGAGCTTTGAACCATAACTCACAGTATGCGCATTATTTCACATCTAATAGAGATTGTACACTCCAATCTGTTTAATCATCAAAACAGTTCAATGATTGGATTAATAAAACAACCTACTTTTCATAGAAAAAGTTGGTCAAATCATAGCAGCTATGAAGCAAGTACTATCTCTTTCATCATCAGTAAGAGTGGTCGTAGCTGTCAGTACGGGACTGAGAATATCACAGATGCAAACACCCACTCAAACGTAAAGGGTAAATTTTGTATTCTAATTTGGTTGTACAAGTACACAATATGTACTCTGCCATATGGCAAGATAAAACGGATTGCACAGCAGATTAGCGTTAGTGCTAAATGTCTTGTCATGAATCATTGATGTTAGAATTTAAATTTGCTTATTATTACAACTTTGCTTTAAACCAACATGATTGTATCATCAAATAAAATCAGTGTGTAACACATCATTTCTGTAGTTTGATCCTACGAAATAAACAGAATTTATTTTTCAACATAAAGATGTTACATTGTCTTAAGTTTTCTGGCCTTAATTAAAAGCGAAATGTATGGAGCGATCATGTCACAAAAGAATTGTGACATCACGGAGAGGTCATGTGAAAGTCAAATAATTTTTACAATTGTGTAAAAAAAATGAAGAATTATTAACATAATTTAGTTTTCTTTGGACATGAGTAACATCTTTCATTACATACCAAGTTGACTGTTGTATGAAGCAGCTAAGAACCTAAATGATGTTTTGGTTTCCAAAATATAATTCTACAAATTAAATGTATGTATTTAAAGTATTTTAAAACTGTACAATCCTACTAATGATATTATTTCTATTGGAAGGTGGGGTTCTGTCCCTGTGTCTGTCCTAGCACAGATGGGTCTTCGAAGATGGGCTGTGGTTTGAATTGCTCCGAGGTGAGGCGCGTGAACATGATTCCAATGCCTTCGATCAGGGCGAGGAGGATGCCTCCGACTAGAGCACTGCCAGCCATGGCAGGTACACCTGGAACATTCAAATTATATCTTACAAAGGGAAACGAGCTGGCAGTGTACATTAGACTAGACAAAGGACATTCTATATACTTATTTGAACAACATTTCGTGATTTCCCATAAACCATTGTATATTTATAATATATTTTTGAAGTGAAAACTTCTTTAGGCGCGCCTAGACAGATTTTTCGTGGGGGGTAAATTGGATTCTATCGTCACGCTCGGGTATGATAAGAAATCTTCGGGTAAACTCGGGACCTTGGCGATTGGGCATCTAGAAATGCGTCAGCCAATGGGAAATGCTGAATGGGCGTGGCCATCTAGAAATGCGTGAGCCAATGGGAAATTCTGACGCATTCCTAGATAGATGGCCATGCCATGATGGCGAGGCCACGCCCTCCGGTTACAACCGTGTAGTTTCCAAGGTAAGCTATCAAATTCTGAGTTATAAGTTTTCACTTCTATCGGCAGTTCATATGAATTTTTTTTAGAAGTTATGGCTGGTCTAGTTGACAGAGCGGCAGCTGCCTATCTTGAGCACCTGGTTCAAATCCCACGCACACAACTATATTTTCGAAGTCATGCGCGTAATCCCGCTAACATAAAAACAGGGAAGGAAAATATTGTGAAGAAACGAATATGTACTTTGAATCTTTCAAGCTCATGCGTCATCCATCCCATACAGGATTATGGACTTGACTCTCTCCTTGATAGAGCAGGCCCCAAGTCCCAGCTGTGGAAATATTCAGTGGGTTGCTTATGCTATGCTATTGTATTGTTTTATACCCAGTATCATGGGATGGATGTATGTTTGTTGCTCATTCATGAAAATGTTTTGGATAATACTTTACAATCATGTGTACAGCCTAGGCGTGGCGCAATTGTGCCCTTTGTCAGATTCAAGCGATAGATGAATATATTTAGTTTTCTATAGAACCAGTAAGTAATCATCCACTCCCTACACAATCACAAATGTTTTTTGTGTCAGACACAAAAAAATACTCATTGAAGTGTTAACTGGAAACCAAGAGTCTACATTTTCACAGCACCTTAAAGAACAGAGTAACATCTACTCGTTATTATGATTACTCGAATTTCCTTACATATTTGCAAGCAAAGTCAAGTAGCTGCTAGTAATTATTAAAATTGCCAATGATCCAATGAGCAAGTAATTTGCCGAGTATGATATTCTTACATTTTAAATTGCTACAATCAGTATTTCCTAGGCCTGCCTACCTTTTCATCTACAACTATTATTTTGCTTATAAATGTGAAGTTTCAATTAATTTGCTTACATATGAAAATAAAATGTATTTGATTTACATTTCTATAAAAAATTTGCACCTAAAGAAGTTTTGTCTCCACTTTCAGAAAAACATTGATACTATGGAATGCATTTTAAAAAAAAACTTAATAAAAGACATGATCAGGTTGTGTTCTAGTGAATTGGTATCTTTGATAACACCATCCCTCCACCCATATATTGTCGACTGCATCATGGCAAGATGACAATCAAACAGAAACCTATTACTATACTTGTAGGCATAACAAAGTCAAAGTTCTTTAATTGATAAATGTCTCTAACTATAAATGTTCTTTATTGATAAATAGTTTTCTAATATTTCTATTAGTTTATCACAGTAAAAAGTATCTGTCTACAGTATTCAAGCAAAGAAAGAATATGGATACTAACCATTTCGGGCGGCTAGGATGCCTCCAGTGAGAGCACCGCTCATTATCGAGTTCCAAGGATCCTCCTTCTGCCTCAGATACACTAAGGAACAGTCAATGGTAGAGAACATGCCGCCCCAGACTGCGAAGTTTCCTCCTGTGATCGGAGAGCGTTCCTTTACAGCTGCCAAACTTCCCAGCTGGAATTATATGCCATTTATAAGCTGGTTTATTAAGATAATCAAACTGGTTTAATTGAACTGATTGCTACATAGAATGATAAACTTCATGGATCTGCAGACTGAAGAAAATACATATTGGGTATGATAAACAAATAAATATTGGTGGGCAACACAATCTAGTACCAAACTAAGACAACTTATACTATGGAAGATGGATACCTAACTGATATAATACTTAGGCTAGAAGCATCCACACATAGAACAAATATTTGAATTCATCACACAAATATTTGTCTGGGTGGGAACCCAACCCAGGCTTCGCAGGTAGACTACTTACTACTACTAGGCCGGTCATGAAGGAGTGATTTTCTTATTGGAAATTACCACAAAATATCTATGAAGTGAGTTTATGTCCCACTAGTTTTTAGAGATATTTGAATTACGATAACAATGAGTGAAATATCAACTGAACGTAGTTTCGTACCATTTTTCTACTGAACCCAACAGGTGCATTCCGAAAACCTTTGATAGAATGGAAAATGCCGCCGCCTATGGCTCCCATGATAAAAGCACCACCAGAATCATCGAGGATTCGCCACGGACACGGTTCTCTTGTGTACTCATCCATTCTGTATCGATTTTTCTAAGCCTGAAACATCAGTTAGATAATTATAACCTCAAAACTTGTTTCAGTCTATTATCACCACCATCAACATAACTTATGGCAATTACGTACTAGATAAAAGTAAAACAGAACTGCCTGAACTAGTATATATAGTTACAATGTTGTAAAATAGATATTTCAATAATTTTATAAGAAGTACACCATGGTTGAAGTTCAACTTTTTAAGAGAACGAATGAGTTAAAAAAAAAAGTATGAAAACGAACCGTTCTTCTGACGAGTATTGATTGACTTGGAATCACCTTGGAATCAAGGCCTTTTAGCTATAGATGATTTTTGTACATTGAAATCTTATTTTTTATCATCTATTCATAAACATTTGATTATGTTTTAAACCACATTCCAACCAAAAGAATGAGAATTTTTTGAAAGAAAATAATAGTAAAGTACTAAAAAGGGCTGTAATTTTTCTAATAAGGCACATTGTACGATAAGCTACTTGGCAAAATTACCAAGGACTAGCCTAAATTAAAAATGTCATTAACTGTCAACGATGTCGATTCGGGGCTTCCATTCCATTTGTTGATTTGTCGAAATTATTGTTGTAGATCGACAAAACTTCGGTTTTGTTTTTATTCAATAATTGTAAACTTCGAGTAAAGCTACCATGACGATTCACAATCTGTACATTTTTGACCGATACGGCACGCTGTTGTACTATGGAGAATGGAATAGAACAAAGCAAGCAGGAATGTCGAGAGAAGAAGTAAGTTTTAAAAATGAATTTTCTCTATTTCAGCATGTTAGAATACTATGGCTCATTAGTTTATTATGTTTTTATTTATTCTTCAAGTAGGGGGAGGTGGGGTGCATTGATACAAGGGGCACATTGATACACTAGCCTTATCTAATAATGGAGTGAATGGATTCGAGTGGTTCCATCTGTAAAACGTTCGCTAAAGCATCCAAACGCATCTATTGTAACCGCTCCGACCGTCTCTCAACGGTCAGCCTTAGGCATGTCGAGATGTGTTTTGAGCGTCTCTAAGTAAATTCTGACGCACTATGTGAAAATGTTTCGACACTCTTCCATAACATCTAACGAGGATCTTACTTTACCAAAGGTAAGTTAAACTATCAATTATTATGATTTCTGTTAATTTTACTTCAAATCAAAGTTAATTTAACTGTGATAATTTTAATTTTCAAAAATGTCGTTTGGGGCACTTTGATGCAACCAAGTGCGGGGCACATTGATGTGTATCATTGTGCCCCACCTCCATGTTATGGTGCCCATGCCCATGGCACCAAGGACGTTACTAAATACAATTTGACTGAGTATGAGGTGTTATACTTGAAAAAAAGTGCCAGGACTTACATTTTCGTTTTTCTAGACGTCGAAGACAAAGCAAGTGTTGATTTTAGAGATGTTTTTTTACACCTCCTTATACCAAATTTTACGAAAGGCACTAGTCGAACCTCATCTATGTACACTTTATATACCTTTTCTATTAATTTGAGTGCATATAATGTGCAATAAAATATAATCAAATTTTATGTTTTTTTTTTTCAAATAATGTTAAATTTATTGACTGTATAAGACTGACTGTTATTAATGGTTATTTGTTGTAAGAATTGCTTAAATAACTTATATTATAAGGCTGATGATGATCTCATCACGATATACAAGTTTAATCAATCTAAAAGTGATTTAATTTGACCATTTTAATAGATTTTTCACCCTGTATGAAAGTGCCCTACGAGGTGTATCAAAGTACCCCACTAGTGGGGCAGATTGATACTAAAGCCATTTTTTACAAAAATTCAATTATTTATTTACTTTGATAACTTAAAAAAAATTAAACTATGACATTATAAAACTAAATTACTAGGCTAAAAGTATAATAGAAAATTAATGGAAAATATTAAGTTTTTATACACTTTTTTTAACTTTCAATTTTTGTGTATCAATCTGCCCCACTTCCCCCTACATACCTACTCATGGCATCTATAAAACTCATAAGGTACATTATTTGGAGAAAACATTTCTGGAGTGCAGTGGGCGGAGTTACAGAACCGCTACAATCAGCGGTCGTTTTTGACCACTACATTTTTTGCCGTTTTTTACATTGTGTTGTAAAATACACAATGTTTTTTACGCAGTTTAACACTAACTTACTCATTATTGGTTTCAGGAAGGAAAGCTGATGTATGGTATGCTGTTCTCCATAAAGTCCTTTGTTGCCAAAATATCTCCCCTTGATCCAAAAGATGGATTTATGCATTACAAAACCTCAAAATACACACTCCACTGTCTGGAAACCCCGTCTGGACTAAAATTCGTGATGAATACAGACAACCAAGCCCAGGGAGTTCGGGAGCTTCTCAAAAAAATCTACGGAGAGATTTATGTGAAGTATGCAATGAGAAATCCATTATGTGGTGTCGGAGAACCTATCATTAGTGAATTATTTAAGAATAAACTAGACACCTTCATCAAGCAGACACCCATACATGCTGTGAGAGCATCATGATAAAATATTATTTAAAAAAGTCTGCAGTAAATAATTTATTTTACTTATCCTAAGAAAATATGCAACCATGCAATATAATTTACATACCACTAATTGGAATGTTGGATGGATATACGCTCATTAATTCTATTCTGTTAACCCTTAATAGGGCACGGTAGCAAAAGTGTCGTGATGGTTGTGAATTTTTGGATTTAAGGTCTTAAAAGAATTTAAAATAAATCCACAGAAACAAAATCCCTATTTATTATTTTCTTTTTTTTTTAAACCATGTGGTCACTATTGTACCATTGCCCTATAATTATTTTTTTTGTTAGAGATGTGGTCTCCATATGACCATTGCCCAAAACAATTAAAGCAATGTAAAGTGTATAAGAATCCAATAATGATACAAAATTAAGAAATTATACTTTATTTAGTATTGGTTTACATGAAAATTTTCGAAACAAGGGATTATACATAGAGGTACATTACACATTTTGCACATAATATTTGTACGGTGCTGCTCATTCCTTGTGCTGCAAAATTTGCATCGCCTTCTTTTGCCTTTGCAAGGCATGTGCGACCCCACACTTGCCAATCTTACTTCATCAGGCACTCCAAATACCCCACCTTTCTTATTTCTATAAGTAATTGGCAATTGTATGCTGATGGAGAAGTTATTTATAAGTCCTCTGCCAAGTCTTACTCTGAAGTCTATATGACTGCTATTTTTTTTTGCATGTGTCAACATGTAACATATGTACGCATTTATTGCAGAGACTTCTAACATAAACCAGAACAAGCGGAACCAATTTCTTCTGGATTTTCTTCCAATAGAGTAAGAAGACCTGTAATGGTCGAGACGATCGACTCCACCCATGTTCTTTGTATATTCGGCTATAGCAACTGGACATACGAGAGGTTTTTTTGTTCCATCTTTCTGTCTGCGTTTAATAGTTACAATATCTTTTGGATTGAATGCTGTGTTTGCCACAAACACATCTTTTGTATCACGCCACTTGATAACTGAAACAGGTTCAGAATATTGGACCATGAATTCTCCAACTTCCAGTTTACCTTCTTTGTCTCTTGGTTGTCTTGTGCCTTTCTTGGGTACGATCGCATCTGGAAGATCTCTTCGGTTCGCTCTAACAGTGCCCACAGAATAAATACCCTTCTGGTAGAGTATTTCTAGCAAAGGCAAACTTGTGAAAAAGTTGTCAAAAACAACAAGTGTGCCTGGTGGTACGTGTGTGCATAATTTGGTCACCACTTTGAAACCTAGACCACCTTCTTCGTCTGGTGATCCACCAGAAGATTTTCCACAGTAAATATCAAACTGATACAGGTATCCTGTTACGGAATCACATCGAGCCCAGATTTTGTAGCCTCTTTTAATTGGCTTCTGCGGCATGTATTGCTTCATGCTGCTTCTACCTTTGAATTTCACCATGCTTTCATCTATAGAATTAGTATCTGTTGGTCTACAGTTTTCTAAAAATCGCTTATTTAGGATGTTCATAACTTTTCTTACTTTGCACAACTTGTCGTATTCAGGGTGAGTTCGTGGCAGCTCTGCTGCTTTATCATTCAGGTGCAGGTTTTCTGTCAATTTTTTAAACCTTTTGCAAGGCATGACTTGAGCAATTACTGGATTGTAAAATAGGAGATCTGTAGACCAGTATAAGTCAATATTTGGAAGAGGATGCACACCCATCAGAATTATCATTCCTAAATAAGCTCTTATTTCAGTGGGTTCAGTGGGCTTCCAATGTAATGAATACATCTGCTGGGCGTATTTATTCGTGTTTTCAGCAATAATTTTAAATATTTCGTCTGGAAACATGTCCAAGAAGTATTCCACAGGCAAACTTCTGTTGTTATATTCTTTCACAGTCTGTAACTTTTTATCAAACTTTTTGTTCAGAAAATTTGGTACTGCACCTGACCAGTTTCTTGTCTTTTTCATCAGCTCCTGCAATGTCTCTTGAACACTAGCCATTAATTCAACATTTTCACTTGCCTGTGATGCATTCTCATCAGGCGGTGGCGAAGTGAGCTCCGGTAGCAGTGTTGTATGCCTGGCTAGCTGACCTGTCTGTGATGCGTCCTCACTATCCGGTGGTGAAGTGAGTTCTGGTAGCAGCGTTATATCCCTGGCTGGTTGTGGTGAAGGTGGTATCGCATTCCTAGCTAGCTTTAGTGGTATGGTGCTCCTAGCTGGTAGAGGCAGTGGCGGTGAATCATTATTGGCTGAAACAGCTATACGAATATTGAAACTGCCATCATTGGGTTTGTTTGTAATTATTTTCGATTGAATTGGCTTTTCCAATAAACTGGGTCCCGGAGTGGCATCATCAAAAAGAGTAAGATTGACACTAGTTGAAGCTTTACTCTGAGATGGCTCATTTGATAAAATATTATTGAGTTCATTTAGTGTCATATCCATATTGCTTACACTGTCTAATGCAGCATTTATATCGAAGGCAGGGTATGGGCCGTCCCTACATCCAACGGTTGTGTCTTCATCATCTTCAGATGAATCCTGCATCGCAGCCAAAGCGCGTATGATTTCGTCGTCATTTACATTTTTACGTCTCTGGAAAGCGATAAAAATTATTAGAAAAACAGTAAAAAAAATTTTTTTAAAGGGCAAGAGGCCAAATATGTACCACTTAATTTTCTATTTCATAGTTTCCGAATTATACGCAATAAACGAAAACTGTGGTAGCTAATCTACTACTGCATTCATAAAATCTAATAAAAACAAAGATAATGTAACTTACCGTATTTTTTCGCGACATAGTAATAAAAAATATGCACACTCAAACGAAAAAACGATCAGCAACTGACCCTTTTTGAAACTTTGCTCCACAGATAAAAGAAAATTGTTCGGATACACACGTAAACTGTTTCATTCTATTAAGTCATTCACCCACTCGCGACATTTGACATTTAGTGGTATAAATATAGACAATAAGTGCGTTCAAAAGCGCAAAAACCGATGTGGTACATTTTGAAACCAAGACCTTATTAAGGGTTAAGAGAATGGCTATAAAGTTAAATGAGCTACAAACTAATTCTAATTATAGAAAACAAGCATATGAAAAATATTACAACTCAAGGATAGTCATCCCGGTAGCCACCCATAATAATTGTCTGTGCTGCCTAACTAAACCTTAAGAAATTCTGTGTAATCTCCAGTCTAAATATATATGACCAGGTGGTTTTGGATCGGTGGAAATTACAGACCTTACTTAGTCCTACCACAAGCTTGAAATAAGCAAACACACTACAATAGTGGCAAGAAATTAAATTTAAATAAATATTAATGGTTTTGTACTATATTAAAATAAGCTAGCTAGAATATAATTTTGTTTAATTCTTGTACAGTCCAAACTATAGCTAGAAGTATAGAGGATTAATAATTAAATCAATGTTGTAATATCAAAAATAGCTTAATATCTGGTAAGATGGCAATCCACGATATATCAATGAACTTCAGTACTGAATATTTTGATTTTCTGTTTGTATTATATTATCAAGTTCTGTTCAATTACCAGATTACCACACACCTCAATCAGAGAAATTAAACATATAAACAAGGAGACCAACATGTTTGCTGTGAATTATTTTTTTTCTATGACCAGTAAAGATATAAAAAAAAAAATTCGATAAGATGAGCATTGAGCAAGTTAGTGTGGTGTACATCATGTACAAAAGTAGATACTATGATAACTATGATATGATGCTCTAAGCAATAAGGCCACCATTTAAAATGTCATACCTATCTATATGTGTAATAGTTCTTAGTTTCTTTTGTAATTTTTCTTTTGGGTTGTGCCTTTAGTATTATGGTATTAATGTTGCATTAAGTATTATGCTGCTACAGGTATACAGCAAATACCACCCACCACGCACCAATGCGCCAAGATTTCACCTATCCAAAAGCACTAAACCGTACGTCCCAGGTCCCACACCGCTGCTCCGCCGCCGCTATGGCGCTACGACCTACGACGTCACGCCGCCGCTAACAGCATGACGGTGACGTAAACACACAATTTACCCATACTAAAAAGTCCTCAAAGAATTAAACAAGTTATAACTTTTTACCATTGAACTCTTAAACTTAGTTTCATCAAAGCTTTTTACAGATAAACCAGTTTGCATAGTTTGATTGTTTACTATGCCATGGGAGAGGCCTATGTTCAGATGTCGGCTGTGGACTAGGGTAGCCTGATGATGGTGGTTTGATGGTGATTATTTATTGGTAAATAAATCAAACCTTACATATTAATATGTTACTGTCCGTAGCATGCTACACAAATTAACTACAAGCATCTAAATTTGTGTTGCTAATGTTTTGGTTAATTACATATTTAATTACCTATTCATTTCATTATCTCTGTACCTGTACCAAGTTTTGTTATATATATTAAAGTAACTTTATTTGTAATTGTAAATATTGGAATTACAGTTTGTAATATGTTCTTTGTGTTTTATTATTAAGTACTTACACACCTTGTAAGTACAGAAATTTTAAAAGGAACTGAAGTCTAAACTAAACTTTAACCTTATGACCGCCAGAATGTTACTATGGTATATCTTCTCAGAAAATGCAACAAATTGAAAAAAACTCGAAATCGATTATTTTTTTAATTATTATAAAAAATGTTGAGCTATTTATTAAAATTAACACTTTAATTACTCGAAAAACGTTAGATTACATGTTACATTGATAAAAAAAAAATGCAAATAAAAATATACTACTATAATTAACAAACAAATAAGTTAATAAAATTAATATTTAATAAGACATCTACAATATTTGGAGAAAGTTGTCGAATCTTCTTTAAATTATATGCGTAGATGTTTATTTATAACTATTTTAAGATAATTTATATACCTGAGTGACCTACGAAAAATAGTAGCCCATCAAAAGGTATTTCATGGAGAAGTGGGGAAGGGGCTAGGCGGGTCTGGGTCCTCCCTGGGTCTGAAATTTCCCTCCGCATTTTTTTGAGAGCCAAAATTTAATTTTGTTTTATTAAAAAATGGATCTGCGTCGAGACCATTTTCGTGCTATGATTTTTTACGATTTCAAATGTGGCTTAAAACCTGACGAGTCATTTGATCGACTTCAAATTGGTTTTATGGATCAAGGACCTTCAAAAGCAACCATCTACCGCTGGTAAAGTGAGTTCAAACGCGGTCGTTTTACTTTGGGGGATGAACAAAAGAGTGGTGGTCCTACGACGGCTGTCACCAAAGAAAGTGTACTGGCAGTAAATAAAATAATTCAAGAAAACAGACGCATTACGTACGAAAAGATTCAGCATACTCTGCAGATTAGTTCAGGAAGTGTTCACAAGATTTTGCACGAGCACCTTCGCGTAAGGAGGATAGTTTCCCGCTGGGTGCCGCACAACCTCACCTAAGCTCAGAATATGATACAAAAATTTGATGCAGGCTCGTCACGCCGCGTTTACGACATTGTGACAGGTGACGAATCCTGCATTTACCAATACGATCCAGAAACAAAGCAGTCGACAGTTTGGTTGTTTGAAAATGAACCAACACCTACGAAAGTGAAGCGATCGAGGAGCGCAAGGAAAATTTTGATCGCTAGTTTCTTCACTTTGACGGGGTACCTAAATTCAATTCCACTTCGAGACTAAAACAGTATCAACGCCGAATGGTCCAGCATAAAATGCTTGCCAGAAGTTTTTCTGCAATGAGAAACAAGCGACCGAACACCGGGCTCCGCGGGGTCCTTCTTCACCATGATAACCGCGCACTCTGCGATCAAAACGAGGGACTTCCTGGACTCCACACCGGTCAGAGTCTTGGGGCACCCTCCTTACAGTCCTGACTTGGCTCCGTGTGATTTTTTTTTATTCCCTAAAATTAAAAATCAGCTCAAAGGAATACAGTTTTCATCGCCGGTAGACGCGCTAACAGCGTTTGAGAAGGCCGTGGAAGAGGCGTCTGCTGAAGACTGGAAAAAATGTTTTGAAAATTGGTTCAGACGCATGAAACTTTGTATAGAGGCTGGTGGAGAGTTCTTTGAAAAGATTTATTAAAAAAAAAATTTCATGCAAGTTAGTTTTTTAGTTTTTCAAAACTTTCTGAGTGTCCCATGTACATTAGATTAAAAATCTAAAAAAAATCAAAATGTCTAGAGTCTAGTCCATTTTTAAACACGGGAAAACAACTGGAGCGTCAACTACGCGGGTAAAATCGTGGGACGCTACTAGTAGTCTTTTTTACTCGAATTATTGTATTTCTACTCGTGGACCCCCCCCCCCAAATCTGAGGCTGCGTACTGGTGACCCCCCCCCAAATTCGAGGCTGGGACCGCGCCTGGTTAGGTCCAGATCAATGACAGATACAACGATACAACTAGCCCCACCCTCTACCCCTCCCTCCCCGCCCTAAATTTAGGTGTAAAAGTGTTTTAGTAGAGTAGACAAAAGATCTTTGATATTAAATTTAAAAAAAACTATGCGGTTCCGGCAGGGGAAAATAGTAGGGGGGGTTCCCTGCCCCTAACTCCCCCTCCTACCCCCTCCCCCTCGGTTAGGTGCAAAAGTGTTTAATTAGAGTAGATAAAATGATCTTTGATATTAAATTTAAAAAAAAAACTACGCGGTTCTCGGAACGGAACGGAACTCAGCTTCCTCATCTGCCTGACTAGCTCCGTGAGAGATAAATGGGGTACCTGTTCAACGCTCTCGGACACAGCAGCGACATCGTAGCATGTGGTGTTTTCTACTATTTTTTCCGCCATACTCGCCAAACCGTCCAGCGCCTGGTCTTGACACACCGTAACGACTGCTCTGACGGAGGCTGGCATTCTGGATAGCCACAAGCTCTTCAACGTCTGCTCCGAAACTTGTGATGGTCGTCCCAAATCTCTCATACGACGAAACAGATGCGTAGGCTTCTGCGAACCAAGTTCCAACTCTGACACGATCTTCTGGAATTGTCGCTCCGCACTCTTCTCACAGACCTGCAGCAATCGATCCTTCAGCGCCGTAAATCTGTTGTTTTCCGGCGGCACTGTCAACAGGCCACTCACCTGCTGAAATGAGTCTCTCCCCAATTTTGATATCACCATATTGAACTTTCCTCCATCCCCTTGTTTCTGCGATGCCATCACTGCTTCAAACTGGGCAAACCATAACCGTGGCATGTCAACCCAAAAATCCGGAAATCTCGTTGACACACCTATAGCGGCCAGGGTACAATCAGCTGAATTTGTTCGCTCGTCTTTCATGCCCTGCTAACCTACTTGCCCATTTACTGACGCAGCGTGCGGAAACATTGTTGAAAAACAATTTACTTATGCAGTAATACCAAAAATAAAATCTTCTCTTTAACTCACTGTTCAATTTAATCTCTGGGGTCACCACTGTACCCACCCACAATCACGTCGGGGTCACCACTGTAGGTGTTACTGGTGCTGGAGAGGAAATGAAACCAGGTCACTGTATAAACTGCTGACTATATTGATCTTAAACTATACAAGTGACGCGGGGCGAGAGACTAATCGCTCGACCGCTGTCATCCTCTTATATTATACTAAATCTGACACGTACAGACGTGCTCCTCCTACATAAGTAATGTTTGTATGTACCTTCATTACCCCATATCTCAAAATTGGCCGTCTAAGCAAGTTAGCGAGTAAGCATGTGTTCTTAGTACTTACTAACTCTACTCAATCGTCCACATTTCATTCATCAGAAAATAGGTGACGTCTGGCAGCTCTAGGATCTTGGACTAAAAGATTTGTCATTAAAAAATAGGTGTTTCCTTCCATTACAGGCGGATCGATCAAGACGGGAAATAGCGCAGTGAAAATCTATCAAAATTTTAATGTAGAATCGAGTAGACTTTGTATGAGTCAGATACCTCGACCCATTTTTTTTCAGGTAGATATTAGTTGTACCTATGCTAAATAGCTAAAAGCTTAAGTATTTTCGTTTCTACGTTAGGATTAAGTTTCTCGGGTCCTGCGCCTTTTGCGCTAGTTTACAAGTATGTTAGATAGTAGAGGAATCCATTAAAAAAATATAAGCGTAATAGGTTGTCATAATCATAAGTATCTAACCCAGTTTATGTTCCCACTGCTGGGACTCCCCAGTCCCAGCACTTCCCAGAGCCTTCTCTCACAAGGAGACAGTCAAAGCCATAATCCACCACGCTGACCGCGTGCGGGTTGGCGGGTGACGCATGTTCTCCAAAGATATCATTATCGGTACAAGGCGGTTTCCTCACGATGTTTTCTTGCGAAATAAACATTAAAAACTTGGTAAAATACAAATAATAATTATTTTTAGCAAAGTAGGTACCTATCACTTAGGCCTACTGTCCACGCACGCGTCTTTTGTCGAATGCATGCATCCTACGAACAAACGCAAGACGTGCGGCTGCCGTGTCGTTGTCGTTTCGTGGACACAGACTTCATTATTTGTACGCAAGATGCAAGCATTCGTCTTGCATCCGACAATTGTCGAAATCGTGCGGATGTCGTGCGGCTACGTGGACAATTGACCTTAGTTTCTATCTCTTTGTTCGAGTCTTTGGAACGTCTAGGTATCCCACTAATATTATAAATGTCAAAGTATGGATGTTTAGATGTTTGTTGCTCAATCACGCCGTAACGTATGAACGGATCGGGTTGAAATTCGGAATACAGTTAGATTGTAGTCTGGAAGAACACATAGGCATATCCCGGGAAAATAAAGGGAACGACGGGAACGGGAAGTACGCGGGTGAAACCGCGGGGCACTGCTAGTATATTGTAAAGATGAGAAGTTAATTGTTTGAACGCGCTAATCTCAGGAACTACTGAACTAAATTATGAAAAATATTATGTAAGTAATACGGGTGAAGCCGGGGGGGACCGCTAGTAGGTATATATATACCTACTTATGTACCTCACCATACTTACATGTATTACTACTAGGCATGGGATACTTGAATTTCAATGAAAACAATATAACTTTCGTGTATTTTTCCTATTTGGAATTTACTTTATAATTTGCTATCATTCTTGGTAATGTTGTCAAATGAACAAACAACATATTTAATTGTTTACACTGTAGAACAGCTATTTCTGGAGAGCACCGCCCGCAGCGCGTTTATCCCGGACTTATCCCTGCAATAAATTATTTGCGGTCCTTCAAAGCTTCATAGCAATTCCACCAATTTGTTTCTTTCTCGCGGGCAGTTCAAAGACTGCACTGTACAGAACGGATAAAATAAAAAATGACATCAATAGATAGTGCCGATAGCAGTGAAAACTAGTAACTTAGAATTTCGGTATTAAAATTTTGCAGTCATAAGGAACAACTACCGATAGAAGTGAAAACTTTTGATTCAGAGTTTGATAGCTTACTTTGGAAACTACGCGGGTGAAACCGGAGGGCGCGGCTATGGGCATGACCATTTAGAAACACCCACGCGTTTCTAGATTGCTAGTGGGAAATGCTGACGCATTTCTAGATGGCCAGTGGCTATGGTCCCGAGTTTACCCGAACATTTCTTTTCACTCCCGAGCTAGAAGATTTCACTTCAAAAAGCACTAACAATACGTCACCAGCTACAGAAATACAGCTAAATTAAGTTTGTCAGTGACATTGAACTCGCAACTGTGCTGGTTGCCGCCGCATAGATGAAGAATTTTTTTTGCTACGCAAAAAGATCAACAAAGCCTATTAGAACGCATAACTTTTTGTTCCTAATTTACTTTGTCATAATGAATGTAGCATAATGTATAGTGTCATAATGCAACTTTCGCATAATCATTTTTTGGCGTCATGTATTTTAAGCATAACAATCTATTGTACTACATTTTATTCGACTATTGATGAGACGCATAATAGTTTTTAAGCATTTTTTTATTTGTTCTATTTTTTTTAAGGTGCCGTTTAAATCGCATAATTTTTTTTTCCTAATTTACTTTGTCATAATGAATGTAGCATAACATATAGTGTCATAATGTAACTTTTGCATAATCGTTTTTTGGCGTTATGTGTTTTAATCATAAAAATCTATTGTGCTACATTCAATTCGACTGTTGCTCAGACGCATTTAGGCATTTTTTAATTATTTGTTGTGCTACGTAATATATAACCAGGTTATATAGGGTCCAGATCCGACTCGGAGCACCCCGACTCCACCTAGTCTTGTCGCTACTACCCCTAGAGTGTATTTAAAAAATGCGGGAGCCAGAAGCTCAAGGGAGGTCCTGAGTGGAGCGATCCATGCGAGGTCAAGCGTAGCGAAGGGGGTAGGTGGCGAGCGAAGCGAGTCGACGACCTCCGTAGTGGAGTGCAGGCCGAGTATGGAGAAGCAACACTCAGGGCTGACCGAAGAGCTTCTGGCGGGAGCCCACCCGGAGTCAAAAAGTGCACCATATGTCTTAGGTGTATGTAGGTTTTTAAGTCCTAAAAACGTTATGTCTACCTAAATTGGTACAAAAATTGTTATACTACTGCATAGTCCTGCATAGATATTCCATTAAATTAGTAGATACCTACATTACGAATAATAAATATTGTTGTCGAAGTACCCACCCGCATTTCACACACCCACGTATTTTATTTATGTCTGCTCTTTACACTTGTTTTTTAGTTAGGCGTTTAAAGTTTATGCCGTTGATCAGTATGTTTAAGTATTGTTATGCTTTTCTCAATGTGTACCTTTAACCATTATGCTATTTATAGTTATGCGTCGAAACATTATACTAAGTTATCGTTATGTTATATATGGTTATGCTAGTTAACATTATGCGAAGACAGTTATGCGTTTAGTTGTTATGGTAAATTATCATTAGTCCTAAAAACGTTATGCCTACCTAAAATAGGACAAAAAATGTTATGCCACCCCATATAGACCCGATTTCGTCGCGGTGAAAATCATGTATTTTTTAATTAATCCTTGGATTGCAGATGATTTTCTTAAATTATTTATATTATGGCATGTTCTGTGCGTGAATGTGATACAAGACGATATTATAATCCGAATCATTACACTAGTCACCAACACATGTAAATATGATTTTTTATCAGGTCTCCGAGCAGCCTTTGTGTGTCTTTTACATTTGACGTCTTTGTGCCGCCGCTCCGAACCTCCAACACTACGCCGTGACAGTAGCATGTCGTGGGGCAGGATAGTGAGGCTTTTTATAACAGAAAATGGTTGAAGAGATGAAAAGGATAAAAGCGTATTTAAGGTTTCATAATGTGGGAGATAATACCATGAAATATCTCAACTCAATATATTATGTTTCTTCTGACAATTTTGAAATTTCGTACCTACTTTATGGGGATGAAAGGAGACGGCTCATTTCTGCCCCAAGTCGTTTCAAGTTTACGTACTTAATTAGCCCCGGAGACCTAAAAAAGTTATATAATTAAAATAACATATAATTAAATAATGCAAACTGTACATTCAATACTAACGTGCCAAGCGGGAATTGCAAATTGGTGTGATTAAAAAGTACTTTAATGACTGTTCTCAGCTTAAAAAAAAAAGATAAAATTAACACAACATCCCATTAGTTCGGAAATCGATCCGTTTGAAACTCGCACAACACAAGGAATTTCGTTATTTTTCCAAAGGTTTCGTAATTTTCTTGTGGTTTTGCCGAATCTCCGGTCTTTCTGCGTTGAGTCGACATTATTTTGAGCACAGTAAGTCGCCAAGTAATGAATTTACTACCTTCTTTTAGTAGTAAGTAAATAATCACGTTATTAATTACCTACTTGGGCGTTATTTTTTTCAACGTTTTAGTTGATATCTTTTAAACCCCGCTATGCAGAATAATAACATTAACGTCTCCTCAATATAATATATTAAAAATCCTATACAATGATCCAATTTGTCAAGTCTTCGGCTGATAGATCTGCCAAGGAGGATTCCTAGGTCTTCCAGATGAGGTCCTCTACGAGCACTCTGATTAGCAGAGTACTCAGTGGACAGACTAGGACCGCGATGCGGCCACAGAGGTGGTTAAGGGCTGGCCTTTTGCTGCGGACCATCTTAGCCAAGATGCTCGACAGTGAGATGTCGCGTGAAGAGCGAGAGTAGCTAGTAGGTACAAATTATAAATGTATATTAAGTTTGTGCGGATGGATAGATGTTTGTTAATCTTACACGCAAAAACTAGGTACTCAAGTGATCGGAATGAAATTTGGTATATATATCTTTATACTAATAGTCTGGAACAACAAACATATCGACTATTTTTATCCCAGGAAAATAACAACATCGGGAACTATGCGGGTGAAACCGCGAGGCACTTCTAGTATAAAATAATATTAGGTATGGCTAGACGTAGGCAAGCAAAACCGGCGCCAATCTTTTGAAAAATGTGTCTTATGTTCATGTTATGTCGAGTTTGTCAGAAAGTCGTGTTCTATACAGTTGCTTATTCTTTGGTAGTAATCCCATGCCCCACTGAGAGAACATATTTATTCATCTTATCGCAAAAGCAATAAAAGCTCGGAGATCTCGGCAGCAATAATAGTTTTCGTTCGGATCCGAACACCGTAACATCCTCCAACACTCATGTCCTCTACATGACTGTGAATAGAATCAGTTTTATCAAACCGCAAAATGGCAATTAATTTTTATTTTTCTGGTGCTTTTCTTTTCATTTTTATATTTTCTTATCATGTTGCAGCATTAGACCGCAGTGATAAATATATCTCCAAGACAACCGTTGCAAGAATTTTGCAGGACTTACCGTCATATTTGGATCTGACTGCTTTTGTACCTGTACTGCAACGCCTCGTTGGTTTTATTGAAGAACATAAAACATTACTGTCTGTCAATTTAGTTCATGGCTTATTTCTCCTAAAGGGTAAGTTAGTCTAATTACTTGTATTTTAACTCGTCAAACATTTTAACTAACTAGTGGTCGCCAAGTGGTTGAAATTTGACTATGGCAGGAGCAGCCCACTAAATATTCCTCAGCTGGGACTCGGGCCCTTCTCTCGCAAGGAGAGAGTCAGGGTCATAATCCACCACGCTGGCCCAGTGCGGGTTGGTAAATGACACATGACCTCGAAAGATTTTAGGTACATTTCGGTAATTCCGATGTCAGTCGATGTTTTCCTTCACCGTTTCAAGTTAGCGGGATTACGCACATAACTTCGAAAACACTACAGTGGTGACAACTTGACAATAAAGCAATAATCTATTATCAATATGACCACATACTTCAACAAACAAAATAAAATTTATTTATGCTTGTGTCAAATACGTGTGTTATGTTTTTGACGTGATAACGTCGTATAATTCGATGAAGCCGGCTGCACGCCCGCAAAACAAGACGCCATGTGCCGTTAACGCCGTTACCTCGCCGCATGTCGTCGTCAGTACCATTCCATCAGTATTTTCTTAAGACGTTGTCACGTTCAACTATCGTCAGTAAACCGACTTTACAGACAACCATTTTTTGTATTGTGTAAACTTTAAGGATAATATTAACATTCATATTCTATAATAAAAGTAGCTTAAGTTAGCCCTTACAACATCAACCATCTGCTTGTAAATGTCCGTAAAATTCGATCCAACCGTTTCTAGATTAGCTGGAACAAACAAATACACAGACTGAATGCATTGTTTTTTTTTTATGTAAGTAGCGGCGTACCTATTTACACGATTTGATATGAAATCTTAATTTGGAATTGCAAACAGACAAATCAGTGTTATTCTGTAATTTACATTGATGTATTGAAGTATCTATAGATTTCTGTTGTTACATCAAAAATACTTAGGTAGGTACCTTGTTATCTTTTAATTATAACTATGTATTTTAAAGAGAAAGTATTTTCTTTAGGTGCTCTTAATCGTGTTTTAAATTTTCTGCTCGCTCTGTTAAAATGAAGAATACTAAAATAGGTAAATTAAAAACAACTAAAAAAATAAAATAAGGTACTTACAGCATACTTTTTGGACGTTATTTGAATAATTTTATACTGACGTATTTGACCCCCTCTTGCAAGTTTTAAATAGGCTGCATCATCAGAAGGCCTAAATGCGTCTTAATTTTTCGTTGTTTTCAGTGAATTTAGCTAAATTCACAGATGACGAAGATATTCCAGAAACTCTACAGGACGACATTACAGAAGTAATAAGTCGAGCTGATAAGTTACGGAACGAATATCAGTCAACAAAAAATGGGACATTGAAAGAAATCAGTAAGTTGTATTACTGGTATTAATAAGTATTAAGTATTAACCATCGATATTTTAAATATATTGATGTGCCCTCCCACACTTCAGGCGCACGGAATTATGTTATCGTTGGGAAGAGTGAGCTCACTCTTTCCGTTTCAGTCGATTGTAGGAAGTGGTGAACGCCGGACGTTTATAGGTATACCTTTCGTTATTCGTTGTCAACAACCAAAATAAGTAGAACTGCAACATACCTCGCCGCTAGCGAGGGATCAAGTAGATTAGTAGTTGTAAGCCACTCACGCTACACACAGAGACGCAGTTTGTTAACAATTTTGAGGTGCTTAGGGCGCATTTTTTTATTTATATCGATGATATTAAAACGTTCTGCGCGTGCCTTCTCGGAAGCATCCGACCTACCTACCTGGAGACCAAATTTGGGCTCTTCGTGCTAGAGTAATTCTAGAGTAATCATAAGTAGGTACAAATATTATTAGGTGTCGTAATGGTAGGATTCCTTGCACAGTCCACTTGGGTATACAGTAGAATCCGGATATAACGATCTTCAAGGGACCGGCGATACTATGTCGTACTAACCGGATGACGTACAAAACGGCAGGATTATTTTTTAAGTACATATGTACTTAACTCTCGGATAAATATGTATGTATTATATTTACGAAAATTTGTTTTTCCTATTGAGGTAAATAGAACATTTTGTAGGATATTTTGTAGGAGGATCACCTATTCACCTGCTCATGAGAAAAAGTCCTTAGGTACACGTTTGCATTTCAATACATTGGTATTAAATAGCGGCTCGATTTTACCTTTATTCTTTTTTATTGTTGATATTGTAGAATGAGATACGCCAAACTCCTTTGCTGGGGTTGCATTTAATTCACCGGATTCTAATCGGTGTAATATTGCACTTCTTTCTTCAGTTGCAAAACACTTTCGCTTCACGGAACTCATTTTGTCGAGCTTTAAGAATGTGTCATAACAAGTGACAAACATTAACTGTGATTGATGCGCTAATAAGGAGAGGTGAAGAGCGGGGCCGGGGTACCGAGGTATTGATGCGTAGGTTGTGTACTCTCTACTTAATCTGTGGTTGTGTAAACAAAATATTACGCGTCGTTGTAACCGGACGTATTATCATAAATAATGGTCGCTATAAGCAGTTCGTCGCGTAAACCGGAGTCGTATTAGACGATTTTATTTTCTTAGTACTTAACTATGAAACTTAACTTAAGTAAACATTATCGTCGCTAAAAGCGGTTAGACGTTACAAGCGGAGTCGTTATAAGTGAATTCTACTGTATTTGGTTTCTTCATGATATCCTCACTGCTTTAAAAAAAAAACTGTAAATTAGTAGGTATAGGCTATAATTTAAGGGCGTGTGTTTAATGTTGTATCTTCTTCAGTTGAGGCGTTAGCTTCCAACGCCACCGAGTGGTCCAAGCGGATGCCGATCCTGAACTTTGGGTTGTTGAATAAAACGCTGGCGCACGGCGACTACCCGCTGTGGCACAGATACGTGGCGATCGTTGAAGACGTAGACAAAGGATCGCCGGAGCCTAAGCTGTCCGGTAAGAAAATACGGGGTTTATCGTAAACTAGCAGCCCGTCCATCCGTCCGTCCGTTCGTCCGTCACGTCTACTCTCTTTCTACGAAAACGTAATTTCGAAATAAAAAACTCGCGACTTTCCTGCTCTCGTTCTACTTCATTTCGTCCGGTACAACATTGTTTGACATTTAAAATAATGTTCTAAGCTTACTCTAATTAGAGTAGGCTTAGAATATTTAAACGGACAAAACGATGGATCGAAGTAGAATCGCAGTTGGAAAGCCGCGAGTTCATTACGAAATTAAGTTTTCGTAGAAAGAGAGTAAACGCCCAGGCTGTTTCTCAAGAATGGTGATAGCTATACCTAATAATATATATAGAATACTAAAAATGAAATAAAATCATTTAACAAATACAACTGAAATAAAATAAATGTTTAACGGGGGCTCCCATACAATTTAAACTTGTTTTTTTAATCGTTTCTTGCTCAATTTGTCCGTTCCAAGCAAACGGAGCTCCGACTCCGACAAGTCGGAACTTCCGAAAATAATCGGAAATAAGGAAACACCTCCGGTTCCGACTTCGACTCCGAAACTTTTAAACCGGAGTTTTTAGTTGGAGGTAAGGTATTTATGTATTAGTGATAATCTTTTACTGTGCTGGAAAGTATAAATATAAATTCAACATCAACAGCCCACTAAACGTTCCCACTGCTGGGACTCGGGGCCTTCACTCGCAAGGAGAGAGTTAAGGCCATAATCCACCACGCTGGCCCAGTGCGGGTTGGCGGATGACACATGACTTCGAAAGATTCTAGGTACATGTCGGTTTCCTCACGATGTTTTCCTTCACCGTTTTAAGTTAGCGGCATTACGCACATGACTTCGTTTTGTTTTCCCGCACATCCCGTGTTAAAAAAATAGTTTATATACTTAGTATATTATATACTTAGTATATAAGTATATTAGATATTTTGAATTTTTGTAGGTTTTTAATTTAACTTATACGATTTTGGGGGGTCATGTCCAATGTAATGTGTGAGTAGTTCATCGCATTTGACTTGAGAGAAACGCCGATAATATCTAGACACGGGTAGGGTTGTCGCAAACAAAAAAAACGTGTCACCAAAATAAAGTTAAATCATACGGTAGACGTCAGCCCTGAGCCGCGCTCCTGGAATACTAACATTGTAATGTAGGCAAAGCAGGAGCGCGCTTCCCGCGTCTCACCCCGCACGATTGCCCCGTATAAACGGCTTCGTCGAACGACTTTTTGATTTAATACACTGGGGTTATAACTTGCATTGGGTGATACTAAAATGTTTAATTTTCCTTGTTTTGTAGACAAATGTTTGGGATCTTTGTTGCAAAGTGAGGTGAACTATTTCAACCCCCGCCGCCACTGTGAGGTCCCCGGTGCATGTGTCGAAGTTCTCTTACGTGGATCAGATTTGGGATATTGGTTAACTCACAGGTAGGTACCTATAGACTACAGGCCCGTGAACAAAATTTACGGGTCAAATGAACCACCAGGAGACCTATGTAGGATGATAGAAGGGTATAAAGTAATAAGATTCAGCACTATGCCGTCACTTGTAAGCTGTCCAACTAAGTGTGATTGAAGAGGGGGGGGGGGGGGGGGGGTTGCAAACCTCTACCATTTCTCCTAGTCGCATGATTTTTGTACGGCACTGCGAAATAATGGATTAGAAGAGGTATTGAAACTGCATGGAACCAATGCCGTACTTAATCAAATGACCAAATTTGCTCTATAAATTACTCGTACTCTGTAAATTTTTCCGGCAAACTAATAATTAAAAAGTTAAAATTTATAATTTTTATAGTTTCAATACCTCTTTTAATGTAGGTATTATTCCACAACGCCGTACAAAAATCATGCGACAAGGATAAATGATCGAGAATTGCAACCCCCCCTCTTCAATTGCACTCAGTTGGACAGCTTACAAGTGACGGCATAGTGCTGAATCTTATTACTTCATACCCTTCTAGCATCCTACATAGGTGTCTTGGTGGTTCATTTGACCCGTACATTTTGTTCACGGGCCTGTAGTCTACTATCTTATATCCTACTAAATACAACAATCTATATTGCTGCTTGCAGGTAAGATTACGTGTTACAAACATTGATATAAACCACTGGATGTGCTCTCCTAAATTTCAGGCGCACGGAATTATGTAATCGTTGGGACGAGTGAGCTCATTCCTTCTGTTCTAGTCGGTTGAAGGAAGCGGTGAACGCCGGACGTTTTTATCTATCACTATTCGTTGCCAACAACCAAAATAAGTAGAAACACAGCATATCTCGCTGCTAACAATTCTAGGGATCAAGTAGTAGTAGTGGGCTGTGTGTAAACCACTTACGCTACACACAGAGACGTTTCAAGCTCATAGTCTAGTCAACAAGTTCAAAAACGTGCTAGGTAGAAATAAAGCTCCTAGACACAATATGTGCGATACCTCATTCGATTCGGAATGACGTCTAGAAAAAATGTTTACAAGGTTTTATTAGCACATAAAAAAATGCGATATTTATTAACAGCTTTATTTCTATTTAGCACGTTTTTGAACTTGATGACTAGACTATCAGGGCACATCCATTGGATTATATCGATGGTTACAAAACATTTTTAAAAAGTTGACCTACACAAACTGGCATCTTCGAGAGGCATGCAATGTCTGGACATTGCATGCCTCTTTATATTGCATTGCAAACAATTGGTTTTAGTTGTAAGTATTTATAAAATGAAAAAATAATATTATAGTCAGCTGATATAAGCTAACAGCTAACAACAATAATATATAAGCTAACATAATAAATGCCAAAGTGTGGATGTTTGTTGCTCTATCACGTTGCTCTGCCCCATACCGCGTAACTGAGTCGGCTCCGGCTTTGCTATTGCCGTCTCTTTCATTTCAACCAAGAAGAAAAGAGACAGAAATATCAAAGCTAAGACAGTCTTCGTTAGGCGGTAGATCCTTGGTTGAAATCTTTACAAATAAAATAAAAAGGAAATGTCTGTTTGTTACAATAACCGCTTTATACTGCATGCGTATAAATAAGTAAGTAGACGGTACATATTTATAGCAAAATATCTTTTTTACAATTTTGCTTGTCTGTCTATGTGTCTGTCTGTTAGTTCCAGCTAATCTCCGCAACGGCTGAACCGATTATGATGGGACTTTCACTAATAGATAGTTGTTGTTGTAATCCATAACTTTGACTACCTAAGTACTTTTACTTGACGATAATAAGTAGGGTTCCAAGATTTAAACGAAAACCCTTGAAAAGCGCGTGAAATTGAAACATACTTAGATTATACCTAATCTGAGTATGTTTCAATTTCAAAAATTAACAATTTGAAACATTATGGAACTGCGCAGTTAAGGCGCTGCTAGTAATACATATTTTATTTTGAATTTATAATTAGAATTTTATTATATAAATGGGAGTCGTCCTTCAAGGCGATAGGAAGACGAGATCGGAGCGTTTGAAATAATTGGCTATAGAAGCTCAGAACCAGATTAAGTGGAGAGCTCCGCGTGCCTCTGCTGCGTCTTTGGGAGCATACCAAACAACTCAATCGGTAACCGGGAATTACAGACAGACATCAGACAGGTGAAACTAAATAATAACAGTTTAAAAAACTAAAAAAACACGCTTTTAGCACGCACTAAAAATTACAAATTTTTTTTTTTCGTCTTCCATTTAGTTATTTCATTTAATACCCATGTCATGGGAGTGCATTTCAAATAGCCAATCCGCCATCTTGGATATCCGCCATGTAAGATTTAAGTCACGTGATTTTTTTCGTATTCCTGACAGAAAACCCTTTCATTTGATACCCATATCGTGGAGGTGGATTTCAAACAGCCAGTCCGCCATATTGGATTTAAGTCACGTGACTATTTTTTTCGTATTCCTGACAGCAAACCCTTTCATTTGAAACCCATATCGTGGAGGTGGATTTCAAACAGCCAGCCATCTTGGGGAGGCCGCCATATTGTATTTGTAATGACGTTTCTTAGCTAGTCATGTATTGTCATCAGAATTCAGATCGTGTGCAAAATTTCATCCTAATCGAAGACCGGGAAGTGGATGTAACTATGATTCCAAGATTTTCTTACATACATATTTACAAGTGAAGCTAATAAAAGCGTGTTAATAAAAGATTATGATTACATTTACTTATCGCTGTTTTTAATTCCAGAATTATTTTCCTGCTGCATGCTCGACTGAGCCGAAACTGCGCCATATTTTCCGTCGATGATGACAGCAAACTCCGGGAGGAGTTATGTGAGAGAGTTTACAGGGAGACGGAGTATATAGCTCAGCACGGCTTTCCTATCGCCGATCTGCCTCTTGAGCAAAGTAAGAGAGTGATAATCATGATAAAGTTAGCGGCAAACATGTATTTATTTAGTTATAGGCGAGCAGCAAAGCAACATTAACTGATGTGCCTGGGTTGACTTTTAAAAACTAAATAGTTCGTATCATTAAACATTGTTTATCTACCTAGAGAGCTAGGGACCAATATTTGAAGTGAAAACTTCTTAAGGCGCGTTAAGCACTATAAGAATGAAGAGCAAAAAATTGGCAGTCATGGGAACTGCCCATAGTAGTGAAAACTTTTAACTCAGAATTTGATAGCTTTCCATGGAAACTACACGGGTATAACCGGAGGGCGTGGCCTGGCCATCATAGCATGGCCATCTAGAAATGCGTCAGCATTTCCCAATGGCTGATGCATTTCTAGATGGCTATGCCATGATGGCTCGGCCACCCCCTTTCAGCATTTCCCATTGGCTGACACATATCTAGATGGCCAATGACCATGATCCCGAATTTACTCGAAGATTACTTATAATACCCGAGCGTGATGCTGGAATTAAATTCACAGCCCGCGAAAGGTCTGTCTGAGGTGCGCCAAAAGAAATTATCACTTCAAAAATCATCAATTCCGTGTCATCGTCACCTACCGCATTTCAAAAACAGAATTGGCACACATGAAATAGTTTGCATATTACACAAGATGCTATAGCCATTTTTTTATTTCGGTAAAATTAACTGTTATAATATACTGAAAATCCAAACATCAAGCGCTAAATTTGAAATTAAATCCCTAAAACACATGTTTTTCATCCGGTAAGCCGGTAAGATCAATGACGCTTCAAGTCTTCAACCAACACGTCGGTATAATGTTTTTACCCCACTGAAAGGGTAATGTTTTTCGCGCGGATCTTGTTTGTAAATTTCTTTAGTACCACGTATCTTCCAAGCGGCTGAATGGATTTTGACAATTATAGACTACAGGCTCGTGAACAAAATTTACGGGTCAAATGAACCACCAGGAGACCTATGTAGGATGATAGAAGAGTGTAAAGTATTAAGATTCACTACCTATGCCGTCACTTATAAGCTGTCCAACTGAGTGTGATTGAAGAGGGGGGTTGCAACCCTCTACCATTTCTCCTTGTCGCATGATTTTTGTACGGCATTGCGAAATAATGGATTAGAAGAGGTATTGAAACTGTATGGAACCAATGCCGTACTTAATCAAATTACCAAATTTACTCTGTAAATTACTCGTACTCTGTAAATTTTTCCGGCAAACTAATAATTAAAAAGTTAAAATTTATAATTTTTATAGTTTCAATATCTCTTTTAATCTATTATTCCGCAACGCCGGCGCCGTACAAAAATTATGCGACAAGGAGAAATTATCGAGAATTGCAACCCCCCCTCTTCAATTGCACTCAGTTGGACAGCTTACAAGTGACGGCATAGTGCTGAATCTTATTACTTTATACCCTTCTATCATCCTACATAGGTCTCCTGGTGGTTCATTTACTACGTAAATTTTGTTCATGGGCCTGTGGTCTATTAATATATTATGTAATTTCTCTGGAAACATTGCCCTTCAAACCGGAACACAGTAATGTTTGCACATTACGGCTTAGCGGTAGAATAACTGGCAAAGGTGTGGTCATTCCCAGGCGAAAATTATTAAACTAATTAATTTTTGTTTCCAGTTGCGATCTGTGCTTTAGACGGGCACGCACAGTTCTTGCGTCGGTCTTGGCTGACAAGCCTGATGGAGTACCAGCAACCTTCTGGCTGCTTCCAGCTTTACAGACTAACTCCTGGCAGGGAACCTGCCCTGAAAGACTGCGAAGATCACAATATGGCCGTCGCACTAGGATCTTACTCCGCAGCTATTAGATTAGTATTGGATGGCTTGAAAGGGTTGGTCCAATGAATTAATGTTACCTTCTATGGAATATGCATGATGACTAAAAAAGCTAATTAGTCCGGCAGTTGGATTATTAAAAAATATTGTATTTACGTATTTTTGCTAATAAAAATACGTACAGGCAGATTTTATAACATTGCGAAGAAGGTTTGAGTGACGTCACTTCATTGTACCTACTATTTTTACGAAGACGTGACGACACGAATCCCTACTCCGGAAACAAAAAATAAACAAAAAATACTATTTTCGGACTAATTAGTACCTATGTATATTACATTTTTGACCTAATCGTCATCCCAATTGGCTCAAATTTAGTACGGTACATGCAATGTTTTAATTAAGAATTAAGGAATAGGTACTATATGAAATAAATAAATACCTGGCGATTATAAAAACTTTATGCATTTTTTTTTGTTCGTATCCCTGTCTGTTCAAAATAATCGTAGGTTATTGACTAAATGTCGACGGTGCTGGGACTCGGCTCCTTCTTTAGCAAGCAGAGAGTCAAGACCACAATCCACCACGCTGGCCTAGTGTGGGTTGGAGGATCACATACGACCTCGAAAGATTCTTGGAACTTGCTAGTTTCGTCACGATGTTTTGCCTTCACCGTTTTTAAGTTAGCGGCATTACGCTCATGCTTAGAGTAAGGAATACAATACGCTCATGACTCCGAAAAGACAGCGTGGTAGGTACGTGTGGGATTCGAGCCAGGGTCTCCCGATCAGCTGTCGCCGTTCTCCCGACTAGACCAACCCGTTATTAATACTTTGGTACTTACCTTAAGAACGTTTGAACAACAATTTTATTTATATTTATGGATTATTTTTGACTGGCTTCGTAGGACGGTCAGCATTACGGACTCTACTGACTCACTGAACCGTAGGTCGTCGGTTCGGTGTCCGTCGAGTACAAATATTTGTCTCATGAATACATATTCATCAGACAAAAATCAAGTCTGGGTGTTTCTATGTAGGTGTTTACGATTACTGAAGTAATAAATCTGACCCCCATAATAAAAGCTAGGCTTAGTTTGTGCCTGTAGGTGTGAGGAATGTTTAACAATATTTTTTGGTTTTATGTTTGTATTTGGTAAATTCATGCTAGTTAGGCCTTACTCCATACGGCCTTACGGGCAAATCTTGAGCTTTTGGGCGTTACACATCTACATCTACGCTCAACTTTGGTTGGTATATCGAGTCCAAGGCCAAATTAGCTGCCAAAAAACTAGGTGTTCTCTCAAAGGTGCGAAGGTACTTCAAGTCTGAGCAGTTGCACACGATATACCAAGCTCAAATTCGTTCTTGTATGAAGTACTGGGTAGCGATTCTGAAACCATTCGGTTGCATCCGACACGGAATCTCATCTCTCGGTCTTTGTCATGCTAAACAGATAAGACAAAGAGCGAGAGATGAGATTCCGTGTCGGATGCAACCGACTGGTTTCAGAATCGCTGCCCTGATCGCATCTTTGGGATGTTTCGGCTAAGTAGCTACTTAGTCTGTGTAGGTACTACTCTGAGTAGTACCTACACAGACTAAGTAGCACAGAGCACTTTAGAGTAGTCTACTCTAGTATAAGTGCTCTGTGCCAGCTAACCAGCTATGAGGGAGTTTCCGACGAGACAAAAATAGTTCCAACGGACGCACTAGATGGCGATTGTTCGAGATGCAGATAGATTTGTCTCTACCATATACTCTCAACAGTGTAATCCCTTTAGAGACCCTACCCGTTTTCAGGGAAAAAGAATAGTGTAAAAAGTGTATTTTTTAATTTTAAAATATTGGAATTAAAAATAGCTAATTAGGTTGATATTGTAATAAAAACCGTTACTGAGCACAATCCCTTTTCAGTAAAAATCTTTAGAACTCCCGAGGCAATAGACACCAACTAAGCCAAAGTAGAAGGAAAATTCAAAGATATAAATAGCAACACTGATACGACAATATTTTATCCACAGACTAAGTAGAGAGATACTCTCTCGGCTGAAGGATTAGTATCCATAGCCAAGAATAAATTAAAAAAATATATATTTTGTCTTTCATCAGGTTTACGAATTTGTTTTGAAAATTTTGATGTTTGGATATACTTTTCATTCGAATAAAATGCGTACATGGATAAAGTAGTTTGTTATTTACTACTAGAAGTCGTGCTTTCGCAAATTGAATGAATTGAGTCCCATTATGCCTACCGCTTTTGACAACAAACCAAAAGACCTACAAGCGCCTCCTATTATCGTTTTATTAAACCATATCTTTTTGTCTCGTCGGAAAACGGCTCATTGTCATTGTCTAATTTGTCTATGAGTGCTTGTTGTGACAACGAACAAAATAATCAAAATAACAAACAAAATCAAAAGTTAAATTTTTGCTGTTATCTTTCACAATTAATTTAATAATACAAAATAACAACGAATCTTACACACAGTATATCTGAAATTTAATTGTATAATGGCACCTTATTTTAACCTAGCGCATCAATTAAAAAACAGCTGTGATGAGTGACACCGACGACACGGATGTTCTCCTGTTGATTCCACCGAACTTCTTCCTCGTGCACAGCTCTGGCTCCGAAGACTCTCTACTAGAGTCCTCTAGAACCGTCGTCCACAAACCGGCTTCATGTACAGCTCAAGTTCTCGACAAGTTGGTTAATCAAGTACACACATTAGAATCGAGGTTAGAAAGCTTGGAAATAAGTAGCGATTTATCGAGTATCGGGCGGAAATCCAGACCTAAAGCCTTAGATACAACGGACAGTTTTGATAGTCACAGTCTTGATCGGAAATCCTTCACTTTTCCTCGCAGACGTCGACGCAAAACTTTAAAAAGGGAAAGTAAGCGAGATCTATCTCTAACTAGTCTTGATTCTTTGAGCACTTACAAATCTATACCGCGATTGAAATTAGATACAATAACACATTACTCGAAAAACACAGTTACTGTAAATGATACAATAAGTATGGATGGAGACATCAGTAGCATCGTTTCAACTCCAAGCAAAAAGAACGACAAGCTTCTGTTGAATGAAATTGACGACTTTCTAACTAAAGTGGAATCCTATGAGAGTCCAGAAAGTAAACACAAGGATCAATATGACAGCCTCACTCCAGAGAACATAATTAAAGCTGCCGGAGACTACATCACACAGAAACTTGACTCAAAACAGTCAAGCCAATATGAGGATGACCAGATTAAACTGCCTAGTGGAAGGATAGTCTCCAGTAATGTGTTAGATAAGTATATTTACTTGGTAAAAGGTAACACCAATCAGGAAAATGAAAAGACCCAAACTTCAAACATATGCAAAAGTCAGCTGAGTGAAAGCTTGCAAACTACTAGTAAACAATACAGTGAATCTGTAGACAGAACTGTTGAACCAGTAAAATATGATTTAAAGAGTAGGCAGGAAGATATAAGATCACCGAGTATAAGACGCTTGAGTTTTACAGAAAAAAATGTCCAACCCACATCGACTCCAAAAAAGCCAGTGACTACAACATCAAATTACTTAGACACTTTCAGACCAACATCTAACAAAATCTATGACAGAGCTACGAGAGTACTAGAACAATACAAAGCACAAAACAGTCGAGCCACCCAAAGTTCAGATAGTTATATGACTAAGGAAGAATTTAAAATGCCACAAATGAGACCATACTCCCTTGATCACAAGGAAGGTATTAAGATGACAGCGATGCAGCATAAATTGATAGATTCCATTGACACAGACCTGTTGAGTTTGAGTGAGCTGTGGGGAGAGAGAGGGGAGCGGGAAAAGGCTGAAAGAGTTGACAGTGTTAAGTTGGAAGAAGAGAGACTGAAAAGAGAGGTGAGATCCATTGTTGTAAAGAAAACTTATTAGATCTCAGAACTTTAAGATCAGATTGATAGATTGCTGTCATACTAACGTTGCATTTTTTTTTCTCTCAACACCAGAACTCAAACCTTTCCACTAGTGCTAATTTTAACTTTTAAACATTTCAGATGTTCCTTACATTCCCATACAGTTGAGATTTTTGTCTTTCCCTTTGGCTTAGTGCTTGTCTTGTGTGAATTGTATTTTTAGACCAAGAAACAAGCCAAGTGATGAGTTTAATGAACAGAATTCAATAGTTCCTACTGAATCCATGTCAAATTGCATAACTGTAAACAACTATCATCATCATCATCCACAGCCTTCTCTATTCCACTGCTGGGTATAGGCCTCTCTTACTTTGCCATCTGCCTCGATCCAATGCCAATCGAGTCCAGGTTCGAGCCCCAATATTTACAATATCATCGACCCATCTTGTGTATCTGTATTATATGTATTGCTCACTCACGAGGCTATATATAAGATCAGAGTAGCACAGAGAGCCATGGAAAGGTCCATGCTCGGCATCAAACTACAAGATCGATTTTGTAACACTGAGATCCGACAAAGAACCAAAGTTCAGGATGTCAGAACAGTAGTGACAAAGTTAAAATGCAGTTGGACAGTAGTTGGTATATTGTTGGGCAGTATGACGACAGGTGGACCAAAATTGTATTGTATTGTAATAGAAAGGTGGCAGAGGCAAGGAAAACCAAGCATTGAATGTCCACCAGCAAGATGGGTCGACGATATTGTTAACTATACCACAGACTATACACCTAAGCAATACTGATAGAATATTTTACTTACAACCATATAAGAAATAAGTAGTTGTTGGAACAGCTATCTGGTACAAGCTTTGCTTAACTTATTTATTAATTTATTGAATAATAGGCGAGCAGCTTAAGCTGATATGCCTATTTCTCAGTGTTGAAATAACAAATTATAGGTAATTGTCTGTTAAAATGATTTTGTCTTTAACTATCCATTTGTCCAATCTGTTCTTGAAACAGTTTAATGACTTTGCTGAAATAACATCCTCAGGCAACCTGTTCTGGGTTCAGTTGTAAACCACTCTGTTGCCGAGGATGTGATGTGCAGTGTTTGTCAGTGATGGTGCGTGGGACAACTGGGACTTATGACTCCGACTGTCTCTCTTATGCTCCTTTAAACTTGGGACTAGATATTGTATGAGAAATGAAATATCCACAAATATTGATTTAATTTAAATTAAAAGTGAGGTTTAACTGCAGCACTGTGAAGCAGTGATCCAGCAACTGCAGAAGAAGCTACTCGAGCAGCAGGAGAAGCTAGCAGTGGCGGTGAGGGTGGACCGGGGGAAGGACGGGGCCATCGCGCGGCTGAAGGAGGCCTGGCTGCGGATCACCAGCAGCCTGGACCGCGCGGAGGAGCGCCACCGAGCCGCGCTCGAGAAGATGTGCCGAGAGGTCGACAACTTCAGAGTTGTCGCTGACGATGCACAAAAGGTATGGGACCGTTCAAGTATTATACAACGCAACTTATTAAAGATTTTATCACACTGGAACAGCTGAAATGATCAGGTTGAAATTTGGAATACAATCTATCTATATAAAGTGTAAACTCTATATAACGACACTCTAAAGACTGTATATTTTAATGTTACAGAGAGTTATCATTAAATAGAGCTGAGAAAAATCTGTATTAGAAACAGAAAAAGATTTTTGTGTCTCGTCTTTTGTTGCACTGGTAATTTTATTGAATTTTTCTACTTATTTTATTTGTATCTTACAGTCTACACATGCAACCATGCAAGTAATCCACATTTGTAAACAAACAAATGGATTTCTTTGAAAGTTTCTTATGTATGAAGCTGACAGTTAAGTTTATCGTCTATGATAATAAAGTTACAAAAGAATGTGCACAGCAGTGCAGTTTTTATTAATTTTGGCAACATAAACGATAAGTACTTTTTAAAGTTTCATTTTCGACATTTTTATCGTTATTGAGCGTGGGTGTAACGCTATATGTATAAGGAGTGAATGATTCTATAAAATACCAGCAGAACCAGTAGAAGCCTAGTCATTTTGATGCTTTACGGAGTGCGTCATTAAATCGAGTGACGTTAAATGGAGTTTATACTGTATTGCATAACGCAATTTTAAAATTATAAACCCCCTCCCCTCTAGTAATGTATTGTAACGTTTTTTACATTCGTCCTCTCACGTTATGTAACCGTCTCTCACGTCCCTAAAAGTTATGTAACCATCCATGCAACATTTTTAACTACTAAGTCACCACACAAGGTGTTGACTAGGGTGATTTTAATTTCCTATGTTTTCAATACCTAAAACATACCTCCATGACACACCGTTACATTTTACAAGATGTGACAAGATACTTGTATTATTTAAAAAAATTATTTAGAATCTATTTTAATGAGTAAAGTACATTAAAAATGCATGATGATGCATTAAACTCCAGGACTCTACTAGTCTGTAAGTTTTTATTCTAAATTCTATGATGCTTGTGAATTCAGTGTTCAGTTATTTAACAATTATTCCAGAAAACGAATCACTTCGAAGCAGAGATGTACAAAGCTCTAGACCTGGCCCACGACTACCAAGAGAAATGCAAACAGCTCACCGCCGAGAAGAAAGACATCCAAGAAGCTGCAGAGAAAGCTGTCGCCTCTAAACAAGACATTATTACTAGTAAGGATAAGGAAATAGAAATCCTGAAGGATAATTATGAGACAGTGATGAGACTGAACAAGCAGTCTACGGACTGTGTCAAAACTTTAGAAGATTGTTTAGAAAAGGTGAGTTATTTTGGCATTGTATAAATAGAAACCTAAGATTTTTAAGTGATTTTGACGCACCACATAAAGATTTTCCGTGGCCTGTGAATTGAGCTCTTGTTTGTTTTAAAAATTGTTGGTAAAGAATGACGTAACAACATATTTTCACTAACTTGTAGTAAAGGTAATTATTAAACTTAGATGTGGCAACACTTTGCAGTCTAACCTCCTGTTTGGCCTCAGCGCGTCGTGAGGAAACACATGCGCGTTGATTTTGTTTGTACGCGAGGATCGCGCTATCATTCGGTTTGAAATAAGTGTCCCGGACGGAAGCACGCGACTGTCGCGTTTTGATTTCTGTTTGAGAAGCGTCGCGGACGGACACTGCGAGGGTCGCGCTTCGTTTTACACGCGCGGTCGCGAAAACGAACTTGTGCTTGTGACAAAAGGATTTCAGTGCTCGCGGAAGGAGGCCGTACATCTGACAAGTATCGTACTAGTATTTATTTATTGACCTATATAAAATAAGGTATAAACCTTAGACACACGGGGAACAAGGGTTAGTTCGTGGGAAGTTTTGGCATACACTTTGTATATACGCGGGACCCGTTTTACACAAGGTACTGTGTCATTATTCCTATAGATTTTAAGATAACGTCCCAATCGTTCTTATATTGGGTGGTAGCAGAGATTATTTTAGTTTTTTGTGGTTTTACCGTTGAGGTAATCATACAGACCAGATCGCGGCGGATTCCCAGGCTGGTCGCGTAATTTAGCCTACATAGATAGACAGTAGAAATTTTTCATAAATGAAATGTTTCAAATAATTTAAACACTTTATAGATCGTGATGAAGTAATCACAAACAAAATTATCATTTATGATTTAATTACCTCGACGTTTCGGCAGCGTTACAACTCCCGTGGCCACGAGAAGACAAAATAAAAGATTTGTGTTGTCGAGTTGAGAAAAAAAAATAGCAGTCATAGAAACTGGCAATATAAGTGAAAACTTATTACTCAGAATTTGATAGCTTACTTTGGAAACTACACGGGTGTAACCGGAAGGCGTGGTCTGGCCATCATGGCGGCATGGCCATCTAGAAATGGGTCAGCATTTCCCATTGGCTCACGCATTTCTAGATGGCCATGCCATGATGGCCAGGCTACGCCCTTTCAGCATTTTCCATGGGCTGACGCAGTTCTAGATGGCCAATGGCCATGATTCCGAGTTTACCCGAAGATTTCTTATCATACCCGAGCGTGACGCTAGAATTAAATTCACACTCCACGAAAAATCTGTCTTGGCGCGCCAAAAGAAGTTTTCTATTCAAAAGTATTGAAAAACAGCTAGTATCGATATTCATAACAGGTCGATGGTAAACTCTTGAAAACACACAATTTAAATATTTTATCTCATAATATTTTCGGTATTAGGAGAAATGTGAGCACGCAGAAACGAAACAGCAGTCGTCGGAGCTGAGCCGCAACCTCCAGTCCCTGTCGGACGAGCTGGGCCTTCTGCGGGGGGAGCGCGAGCTACTGAAGGGGAAGGTGGGGGAGGAGCGCGCGCGGTGCGGGGTCACCGAGCGACAGCTCGCGGAGAAGCAAGACCTGGCCTGCCAACTACTCAACAAATGTGTAAGTAACTTGCTACTACAACTTTTCTTAAGGCTTCCATTCGGTAGGTAAGGTTCTCGAGTGGCGACTACGAACCGAAAGACGCAGTGTTGGACGGCCTCCCACTAGATATACAGATGGCCTCACAAACCGCAGGTTGCAGGTTGCGCGGGTCCGTTCGTTGTGGAAATCTAGGGGGAGGCCTATGTCTTGCGGCTGATGGTGATGATGTTCAATAAGTTTGACGTATATGTGTGTATTGGGTGTGCGTGCAAGCCTTCCGCTAGCTCTTTGGTCGCCGATTATGACGCTCTGCGACTTCGGTAGTCGTAGTTAAAGCTTCGGTTTCTGGCACCACCACTGAGAGGAGATAACTTTATCGCCCCTGTTGAAGACATCAGAGTTGTGAGGACTCTAAAGGTGACTGAAGTCAAAGATAGACGACAGTCGGCCAGTTACCACCCCAGCACACTCTTGCCTAACCTCGCTAAGCTATTGCTGCTGTTAAGCAGTTTAGGATTAAAAACAAAACAGCAATCGTTGGAGCTGAGCCGTGTAAGTGGAGGTGCGTGCGTGCGTGTGCGAGGGTATGTTTGTGTGTGCATGAGGGTGTCTATAAGTCTGTCTCATTCTAATAATTCAGAGTAGTGGTGATTGACATGCACTGATGCTAGGGGTGTATTGTGCACTTCCTCTCGGCCAGCATACTCAAGCAGCCAAGCTTCTTAAAATAATGAAGCACGGCTTAAGCCACATCACGGGTTGCCCGCGGTTCCGTTTCCATGGTTGCGATGCGCACCAAATAACACCGCGTCCCGTTTTAGCCGCCCTTGTCCTTCCACTGAGCACTCTGCTAATCAGAGAATCCTCAATCAAATCAAATCAATCATGCTCGCGGAACACCCTCATCTGGAAGACTTAGAAATTTTATTTGCCCGATGGAAAATGTCAGTTAAGTAGCCTTCCCCAATCTTCCAGTCCCGCTGACTGAACTTCTAAACGCGCTGCTCATCACATAACAAGATGCCACCGAGGCAAGATGTCGTATGATGCCCAGGGTGCACCACATGGATGTTCCCGAAGGATGCAGAATGCATTTTCTCTGTGGCCTCGCGCCACATGAGAAGATGCATTACGCATACCCTTCCTCCTGGGGGAGACGGTTGGGTTATGTTGGACTCGATGCCACGGACAAGCATGGTGTGCCTAACGATGAAAACCTTCACGAAATCCCCCCTTTGGCACCTGACTTAATTATCTAAATGTTGAAAGATTAAAGTTTTAGGACTCAGTGCCACAAATGTCGCGATATGATTAAGATTTTAGAACACTCAGAATACTCGCAACGTTTGGTTCGCAGGACTCGCTCGAGTCGGAAGTGAAGTCGCTCCGGCAAGCCCTGGAGGTGCAGAAGAGCGAGCTGAAGACGCACTACCAGCGGCAGCTGGAGGAGGCTGTGCTGGGGAAGCTGCGGGAGTTCCAGAGACAGCTGGACGGGACCGAGCGGGAGATGGAGCGCGAGGGGCGCGGGAGGGAGGCCGCGCTCCTCGACAGCTTCAACAAACAGATGACCAGGATACAGGAACAGTGAGGACAACCATTAACAGATTAGACTGGCCTCGTGGCTTAGTTGGTAGTAGCTCTGCCTGCGAAGCCGAGGGCCGTGGGTTCGATTCCCACCCAGTGCAGACATTTGTGTGATGAACTCAAATGTTTGGACTGTGTCTGGGTGTTTCTATGTATAATAAGTATGTATTTAAAACTATATAAGTATTACATCAGCTGTCTGGCCGCCATCATACAAGCTTTGCTTAATTTGGGGTCATATGGTGTTGTGTGTGAATTGTCCACCAATATTTATTTTATTTATTAACAAATATTATTTACAGTGTTAACTTCATATAACGCCAGTCAATGTAACGGAATACTCCCTAAAGCGTCAAAATTACTAGGCTTTGATTGGTTTAGCTTGTTCTCCATACATCAAAGTCAAAGTTCATAAGGAAATTGACGTGCTCCTAGAATCTTTCGAGGTCATAAAATATGTCATCCACCAATCCGCATTATGAGCATGGTGTTTTTTTTTTAATATTATAGAGTGACGAGAATAGCAGGTCATGTGCCTGATGGTAAGCAACATGTCTTTTTTTTTTATTTTACAACTCCGCAGACTCCGGGGTCCGTGACCTTTGTCATTTGTTTTATTTTTATTACATGAATCTTGGATTAGGAGAAGAAAAGGAAATAGGGGAGAGTAGGGAACATTTTCCTGCTAATTCTAGGACTATTTTATTTTCTGAGTCGCCTCCTCCCGGCTCAGCGCCTCCACCACGGCTGCATTTCTATCCTTGATGGCCATCTGCAAATTGAACTCTCGGATGGTCTTCGGTGTTGCAGCCAACGCTCGCCGCACGAACCGACCGATGGCGTCGTCGGTGTCGTCAGCGTAGTATGTGAAGGTCCCCGTGTGCCGTGAGATTGCGACGACCGCGTGGGGCACGATCTCGTGCAGCTTCATGTTTGCCTTAGTTTTTATTGCGATTACCGACTGTCGCAACAACAAGCAACATGTCTGCCACATAACAGCACAGTGACACGCAGCTATTGGACCATGAAGAGTCCAAATCATTACATAGCACTGCACTGCGCTCATCACTCAGAGATCTAAGATATTATATCTCGCCCTGTAATTTCTCTAGAAACATTGCCCTTCAAACCGGAACACAGTAATGCTTGCACTTGCACACTGCTTGGCGGTAGCCAAGCAAAACTGGCAAAGGTGTGGTACTTCCCCAGGCGGACGGGCTCTGCCAAGAGTCCTACCACTACCAAAATTGCTTCGACTTTCTCCTTGCGAGAGAAGGCTCCGAGTTCTAGTGGAACCTTTTATGTTCGAGTCCAAAAATTCAAATCAAAACAAAAAATAAAACCAAAAACTTGTCAGTCATAGGAACTGCCGATAGAAGTGAAAACTTATAACTCAGAATTTGATAGCTTACTTTGGAAACTACACGGGTGTAACCAGAAGGCGTGGCCTGGCCATCATGGTCATCTAGAAATGTGTCAGCATTTCTAGATGACCATGCCATGATGGCCAGGCCACGCCCTTTCAGCATTTCCCATTGGCTGACGCGTTTCTAAATGGCCATTCCATGATGGCCAGGCCACGCCCTTTCAGCATTTCCCATTGGGTGACACATTTCTAGATGGCCAATGGCCATGGTCCCGAGTTTACCCGAAGATTTCTTATCATACCCGAGGTTGACGCTAGAATTCAATTCACACCCCACGAAAAATCTGTCTAGGCGCGCCTAAAGAAGTTTTCACTTCAATTTTTGTTTCCAGACATAAACTGGAGGTGAACGTTTTGGAAGAGAAGCAGAAAGAGGAGATAAAGCTGTACAGACTGCAGCTCGCACAGGCCAGCGAGAAGATGGGACTGCTCGAGGTAACATATTTATTATTATTTATTTTTACTTGAATAGGTTTACACTTGACCGCCATCTCGCCTGAAGTTAAGCAACGATGCGGCGTGCTTACCTAAAAGAAACCGATTCACTCTCGACTTGAAGACACCAAGATTATAACTATGGGGGAAAATCCACTCAGGTAGCTCATTCCACAGCCTAGACGTTCTTATCATAAAAGTAGAGTCAAACCTCTTTGTTCGTGTCTTTGGAACAACAACCATGAAACGATGTCGCTTTCTCGAGCTACGAGCAGTCCGGTAGAAAAAGAGGCAAGGTTGTATTAAATTATGTGAAGATGCTGGTAACATGGAATATTTGATCATGGTAGAGCAATTTTATTTAACAGTATGTACGTTTTTTTACAATAAAGTTAAGTTTCTTACTTATGTTATGTCGACTGACTTATTATTAGGATAAAAGTTGACTGACTAGTTTTTGTTTATTTATTGATGTTGGCTGACTTATTTATCAAGATAAATGTGTCGATTGACTGATGTTTAGTTTTTTACTGATGTCGACTATACTTTACTATAAAGATAAAATTTGTGTCGGCTGACTGATTTTTATTTTCTTATTGATGTCTCATTATTAAGATAAATGTGTCGACTAACTGATGTTTTAGTCTTATTGATGTCGACTGACTTATAATTAGCATAAAGGTTATGTCGGTTGACTGATTTTTGGTTTCTTATCGGTGTCGATTGACTTATTATTAGGATAAACTAGCTGACCCGGTGAACTTCGTACCATCATATTGTTTTTCGTTTACTTAGTTTCTTATTGGTGTCGATATACTTATTATTAGGTTAAATATGTTTATAACATATTTGCTCGTAAAGGGTCTCTTATTGGACCAATTTCTGTATCGTAATGTATCTTATTACGCACTAGTGCTGTAATGTGTAATGTAAAACGCACGGTTTCAAAATGCTCCGTCCACAGACTAGGTAGAGAGATATGCTCCGTCTAAAACGAACAGTACCTTTTTAAATCTTAGTAAAGAGTTTTTATGTCAGAAAAGTGTGGTCAACATTTTATGAATTAAATTAACTTTGAGAGGTAAAATATAATAAATAATTATTAAATTCGTTAATTATATTAATTTAGACCATAAATTACTTTAATTTTTCTGTAACAAAACACAAAAATATTAATTTACTTTATTATTAATGGCATACCGGCTGGTTCTGTGCCGTTGCTTAAAAAAAAAAGGCGCCGATGCGCGCGCATTGCTAATCTGTGATCCATAGTGATTACTTACTCTGTGCTGTGATCTGTGGTCAAGTAAATATTATTCCGCGCGTTTTTTTTCGCTGTATTGTTTTTATTTGAAAATATCGTCAGAGTTTTGTTTATTTCCTCGCAAATATGTTATAAAACGTCGTATGACATACGTGCGCTTTGATAATTACAGCCTCTGCTAATTATAGCTCTCGCCTTCGGCTCGAGCTAGCAATAAAGCCTCGGCTGTAATTATCAACTTACCGCACTTATATCATAATGTACTATTATGTAGTGTCGGTTGACTGATTGTTGTCAGAGTAAGCTGGAGTCGTTCCGTCGGCGCCGCGGGCAGGTGGCGGCTCAGCTGCACGGAGTCATGGAGGCGCAGTGGAGGCAGGCGCTGCGGATCCTCACCGGCGCGACCGCGACCGCGCCCGACCGCGACCGCGACCGCGCGCTGCCCGCCGGTACACAGACACTATCTGATTCTAGAGTGCAACTCAAAAAATTGGCAGTCACAAGAACTGTCGATAGAAGTGAAGACTTATAACTCAAAATTTGATAGCTTACTTTGGAAACTACGCGGGTGTAACCGAAGATTGTGGCCTGGGCATGGCCATCTAAAAATGTGTCAGCAAGTAGATGACCAATGGGATATGCTCCCGCATTTCTAGATAGCCAATGGAAACTATTCCCGCATTTCTAGATGGCCAATGTGAAATGGTGACACATTTCTAGACGCCCAATAGCCATGTTGCCGAGTTTACCCGAAGATTCTGTGCTCTGTGGCGCGCCAAAAGAAGTTTCACTTCATAAATGTGTGGTCTCGGCAGCCCCGTCGCCGCCGGCGCAGGACTTCGCCCCTCACGAGGCGCCTCCGCTGCCGTCCCCGCCGCCCGCTGAAGGCGCGCTGAGCCGCGACCGCGCGAATATCAACTTCGAAGCGCTGTCCGACTCCGATCTACAGCACTATGTTAAACTGGTGAGTTTTTTTAATAAATGAATCAGTTATTCCTTTAAGATATACATTTTTTTATAGTGTAGAGTGACAAGACGAGCAGGACATGTGCCTGATGGAAAGCAAAGTGCCTGTTACATGACAGCAGTGACGCCCAGCTATTGGAACATGAAGAGTTCAAATCATTACCTAGCACTGCATTGCGCTCATCACCTTGATATAAGATGTTTTATTTCTATACCCTGTAATTTTACTGGAAACATTGCTCTTCAAACCGGAACACAGTAATGTTCGCACACTGCTTGGCGACAGAATAACTGGCAAAGGTGTGGTACACCCCCAGACGGACTCTGCGAGATATTCGTAAAATATAGGAGTGATTTGAATCTTGAGGACACTTTTACCCTCTTTTTTGAACCTCTCGTATGAACGGGTCGGGCAAAAATTTGGAAAACATATATTATAGTCTGGAAGTACTCATAAGTTACTTTTTATCCCGGGAAACGACAATTAAATCGAAAAGTTTATTTGTCAGAAACACAGTCATGTAAGCACAAACATACGTACATTAACGAGCAGTGTACAGTTGTAATTCAAGTATTGTATCTCACGTTCTTGCCAGTGCAAATGTTATCAGGAATTAATAATGACTTTAGTAAAAGCTGATTTAAACTGAACGAACATAGAGCTAGAGCTGGAACAAGAGCATTCTTTCTCGATCTTTTAGTGTAAACGAAAGATCATTCTTAGCTTTTTCCATATTATATATTCCATAGAATCTTTGCGAACGCAATCAAAACAACGAAAGAATGCTCTACGTTTGTTTACACCAAATGAATTTGATACAGTGGGATAGATAGAATGAGCATTCGCTCGTCTGATGTAAATCGGCCTTAACGTGTTCGGTATGTTCGGTGTCAGCTGCTGTCGAAGCCGGCGGGGCTGGGCGCCGCGGACAGCCCGGCGGCGCCCGAGGAGCCCACCAGCGACCGCGCCGACCGCCGGGAGCGCGCCCGGCGCAGCCTCAACCACTCCAAGCCGCCGTGGAAGGCCTAGCACGGCGCTCTCGGCCGGACCTGTGTGACGACGCTGGAGCGGGCACTGATCACAGAACTATGTTTCCCAGATAATTAAGCCAACGTGTTGAGCGAGTGTAAAAAATCTATGTGAGCTTTATTTTACCAGTTGGAAGTAAAAAGTAGGTAGTGTGACTCGTTGGGAAAAAACAATCCCATTGTGTCACAATGTGACTCGTTTGGTGTGACTATGATACTTCAGTGATACTTTTATTCATTTGTGAAACTAGATAGATACATAATTACAAAATTGTGTTGTTCTAAACAGTAAAGGGACCTATGTGACGACCCTGGAACGGTCAGTGATCACGAAACTATGTTTCTCAGAAATTAAGGAAATGTTGAGCGAGACAGAGCTGTGTAAAAATCTATGTGAGCTTTTCATTAGTATTTAAAAAAAAAAAGTTATGTCTCACCAGTTGGAAGTAAAAAAAGGTAGTGTAGTGTGACTCGTTAGGAAAACAAAATCCCATGTGTCACAATGTGACTCGTTTAGTGTGACTATGATACTTCTGTGATACTTTTATTCGTCTGTGAAACTAGATGATTACAAAATTGTGTTGTTGTTGTGTCTGAGACCAGATAATCGTTCGCTAGTTTTCACCACAGTGTTCGGTATACAGAAATTAAGGAACTTTTACCTGATAGCCCACCGATGACAGAAATGACAAAAAACACGAATCTAAACAGTAATCCCACCGCAAGCTCAACATAATACTCTGCAATATATTCGTCCTGTATGTAAATGTAATATAAGCTTAGCTTTATGCCGGACCAATACTAAGTTTTAGTTGTACAATAATTATTAATTTCGATAACAATTCCCTGCATTGGTGTAAAGTCTAGTACTAACCATCCGTCGCCTTTGCCTAAAACCTAGGAAAAAAACATTCCTAGGGTAGAAGCCTCACCGTCAAAGACTTTGAAAATTATGAAAAAAATTGGTTGCCTGTAAAGTCGGTATACGGGCGAAAGTTTTACGTGACAACGACTTTGAGTGGTAAAATAATTTTAATGTGAATATTCATTCGTAGTCTGTCACATTATCACTACACAATCGTTTTACAATTAACTGGTAACGTGTAAACTTGTATACAGGCGCCTAAGCGAATCGGCGACTCGGGCATGGTTAGCCCACCTAAGAGCGAGAGAGACAGACATAAAAAGTGAAAGGCACGCGTCCCTCTCACTTGCTCTCATTGCGAGCGCATAACGTGAGCGGAGCGTAACGCAGTTTCTTGAAGTGTCACCCGGCAAACCAATTTATAAGACGTTGTCACGTCAAAAATACTAGAGGAATGATGAATGAAACTTTAGCAGCTCGTCGTCCCCTCTAGCTACTTACATCTATAATAAATTCTTTACAAACTTTCGAAAAATATATGATCGGCGTATTCAGTTCATATAATAGAGCTGGTTCATCTATGCAACTTTGTAAAATATAGGATTTGAAATGGACTGACAATCTTGTAAAATGTATTGTGTATAGATTTATGTAGATAATGTAAATATGAAATAATATATTCATTTAGTAATTATTTTTAAGTCAATCCCAATTAGTAACTAAGAAACCTGCCGGACCTTCCTAGCAATACTTCATAAATTATAATAATATTAATGAAAATAAAACTTTATTATATTGAAAGCAAACAACTTGTTTCATTTAACAGTTTATTGAACATAAATGCGAATTAAAAATATACATAAAATAATATAAAGATTACAATGGCATCACGATTTTATATACAACACTAAACATAACATATGTACACTTATATAACGCTATATTTTTAAATCACATCGTTCAAATATGTAAGGCAAGAACTACTATACAAAATATACTATACTTTTGATGATTTTTCACAATAATAAAAATATAATATAACTAACTGTGGTCTATAAAAGTTTTTTAATGTACGGCGAATAACAGATACTTCATAAATAATTTATTAACCTAATGATTTTCTGAATATCACTAACCACATTTCCATTAATAAAAAAAAACAGCGATTACAAACATTTACTTATTGTTCTTAAGGGGGCGCCTAAAGCCAGAAAACGAAAAAAGGACATTTTCGACGCCGCTCACTGAAGTTAAGCAACTAAAAACTATGACAAAAAAAATATTGACGTGTGGGTACAATCAAGAAGAAGCACAATAACCGAATAGAATTTTAAAAATAGATCAGAGTTTTTTACAATAAAAAAATAAAAATGCCACCGAAAAAACCCGTTTTAATTCGAGTACTCGAAATTATCAGCGATGACCCCACATTATTTTTTGGTAATAAAATTGTTATTTGTACGTTCTAGTAAAGTAACCGAACACTTTTTTAAATTTATGTTTAGTTATTGAGTAATTAAATAAAACTTGGTCAAAAATGGACGCCTGATTAAATATTGATTTTTCCTCCAAACTGTGTCATGCTATTCTCGACTTTATGTACATCACATTAAGAAACGCGTCGCGCGGGTGAAATCTAATTTTTTCCTGGCTTTAGGCGCACTCTTAACCGGTGGCGCGTTTATGTTCTTCAATATGAGACGATCAGTCCTACAATGACATCCAGCTTGGGATAATTTGTGCGATTCTACTTTTTAGGGTTTAGCCGAACGAGAGTGAGGTTCTAGAATTACAAATTCGTTTAGAGACAAAAAAAACATAATGAGTGAGTTGAGTACCAGCAATAAGCTTATTTTAAGCATACTAAAAAAGTAAGCATGCTCAAAGCAAACGTACAGACATTGCCATGGTATATTAAACGTAGGTTGATTTTTAGCACGCTCAAAACACGAATGCTCATTACTAGCAATGTTGCGGCACACATGCTACTAAGGAGCTAATCTGTCCGTACAATAAGATACCTATAGATACTTGTAGAACATAAACGCGCCACATCTTACATTAAAATACAAAAACTTTTCCAAATGACACTCAGTCAGCATCACCTCGCCCGCTCCAAACACGCTATAATACTATCACACATGTGATAAAGGAAGCACCCATGATTTCTTAAATTTCATAAACATTGCCAAAAAAAGAAATATTTTAGATTTTATTTTTTTTGTAAGAAAACATACAGATACCGAGTGCTGTGATGACGGTACCCCCAAGGTCAGGACAGAGACTAATGAGTTGGTCTGAGTAGAAATTCTCAAATTGAATCAAGGACCAGTAAGTTGCAGACTTCATTGTTCCCTGAGAGATACAATCTAAAACTTTTCAATGACAAAGTGAATATATATTTCTAGGTCGGCGACCACACCAACACACCATCGCTTAGCATCAGGCGAGTTGGTTGTCTAATGCGCGATAAAATAAGATTATAATGTATACAAAAATTTGACATGGGTCAGTACAATCGTAATAAAACCAAATATTATACTCATAATTATAATGCTTGACAGTTTTCTGTACAATAATTAAATAATACAGTAGTCATTTTAAACTTGGAAATGTATACAATTTGTGTGCTCTTTCTTTTGTTTTTATTTTTTTATTTATTGACGTGTAAATTATACATTTATGAATAAAGACTGAGGTAAAATTACGAAGTACTCATACGGTTTTTGAAACGGACGTAGAGTCGGTAATGTGTAAGATCTCTTTTAGTAAACGGTGTTTCGTTTGTTACCTGTTCAATTAACATTTCCTTAATGTATTGCACGTTTCACACAACATTTAGGAGTTAATATCGTAATATCATTCGACAGTTTTGGAGTGAACTCTGAAGTTGGTCAGCGCTTGTTTTTTTAATAATAGATAGGTTTGCGCTTGAAGGCCATCTCGGCTGATGTTGCGACGATGCGGTTTACGGTGGAGCATGCTTGATAGATAAACGGTTGATTGCACTTAACAAAACAAAACAATTTTATGGTATAGTAGCAAATGGCAACCTTATCGCTAAAATCAAGCGGCCATGGTGGTTTGTGCTTGCCTAGAAAAAATCCGATTCACATTCGAACACAGTAAGACTGCATCTCTTAGAACAAAACCCATTCAAGCAACGCATTCCACAGCCTAGTCCTATTACCTAAGTGGAGTCACATTTATTTAAAGTCTTTGCAACTAACATACTCTTTAATAAGTTCACCCAAAATTGTGGTGATAATATCGTCACAGTAAAGAACATTAGAACAGTAAAACATCTTCATACAAACGTGCCGCTCTCGGCTTGAATGTGTGCGTGCGCGCCGCGCGCCGTGTCGGCACGCGATTTCACGCACACGCTAGCATAATATATGGGGGAATAAGGTGGCGGCAGTAGGGGCCGTGCAGCGCACGGCAGCGTGAGCACGTCCGTTTGTTACATGTTACGCCACTTACCATAATATTAATTATAACGAGTACTTATCATGACTTCAAAAAGGGGAAAAAAATATAGTAGTGTTTTCGGGTGCCTCAATAACGATTTCGCAAACCCGGATTTATCATTCTTCATAGTTCCTACTGAAACAGAAATGTAAGTACCTACTTATACTTAAATCTTATTAGAAAATGTGGTAGGTATTGTATTATTGTTTATTTCACAGTTTATTTGCTTTATTAATAGCGTAGCCGAGTCAACGAGCAGGGCATGTTTGTGCCTGATGTTAAGCAACTTGCCTGCCACATAGCACAGTGACACGCAGCTATTGGAACATGAAGAGTCCAAATCATTACCTAGCACTGCACTGCGGTCGTCACCCAGAGATCTAAGATGTTAAATCTCTAAGCCCTGTGATTTTTCTGGAAACATTGCCCTTCAAACCGGAACACAGTAATATCTGTACATTACTGCTTGGCGGTAGAATAACTGGCAAAGGTGTGGTACTTCCTCAGGTAGACTCTGCCAAGAGTCCTACCACTACAAAAATTATTAAGTTACTTATTTATTTGAATAGAGTACCTATAGATGGAAATATTAAACAATCGCAAAGCGGCTCTGACCAAAAGATGGATCGTCACATGTATTATGGCAGCATTAGCAATGCACTTTATGCTTTGAACAATTAGGTTGCTTTTCCTAAAAATTGCGAATGCAAAGGCGGCTTTATACAAAGAAAAAGCCGAACATTGGTTTGGCCTTTCGGCATCGGCAATATCATTCACAAATATACTTTAGATGCTGTGCAATAAGGTCTATTTTACTTTTTGTTTAGTTCATTTGACGATGATTTTACAAAGTATTCCGAATCTTTTTTGAATTTTCAAGCGAGTCCCGCGACCAATAGTAGAAACTATTTTCTCATCTGTTGCAATTGTGAGTGCTTTACATACCTAGTCAGGTTTGTTTGTACATTAAGCATAATTATGGTAAGTAAATAAAGTTTGTGCTAAATTTTGATATTCTGATATCTACTTCGAAATGACCCGAGGCCATCAACCATCAACAGCCCCCTAAACGTTCCCACTGCTGGGACTCGGGGCCTTCTCTCGCAGGAGAGAGTTAAGGTCATAATCCACCACGCTGACCCAGTGCGGGTTGGCGGATGACACATGACTTCGAAAGATTCTAGGTGCATGTCGGTTTCCTCACGATGTTTTCCTTCACCGTTTTAAGTTAGCGGCATTACGCACATGACTTCGAAAAGACAGTGGTGCGTGTGGGGTTTGAACCCGGGGTCTCCGGATCGGCATAAATTTAGATCAAGTGCTGCTTGTTCGAAAATATTAACTAAAAGTAAAAGTGACAACCCTGGGGATCAACGCAAGAGTAGGCTAAAAACTCGGCGGGCGGCCTTAGATAACCTACTGTTATGTATTTACTGTGATATCGTTCTATAATAGATCCAACCGTTTATTTTCTTTTTGACAGCACCAATAGAACGTAACTGCGTCATGTTACGCAAAAGTTCACTTTAAATGCGAGGTTTTAAAAATATGACAAAGCTGCTTAAATTTGCTCCTAAATTACATAAAACAACAAACGTTTTTAAAAATTTACATCACCCATAGAACGTAAATTTTTAAAAACGTTTGTTATTTTATGTAATTTATAAAAAAAACTACTGCACTTATGGACTCAATTTGTCAAAGATGATTATTATACGGGATCAAGGAGCAAATTTAAGCAGTTGCCATATTTTTAAAACCTCGCAAGTGAACTTTTGCGTAACATGACGCAGTTACGTTCTATAGGTGATGTTAAAAAGAAAATAAACGGATGGATCTATTATAATAAGACATAAAAGCGGCACCTTTACCTACTATTATTACATTTCTAATAATACAGGAGACTAGCTTTTGTCGACAGCTTTGTCTCACCGTATGACTTAGACAGAGCCTGTATTCTCTATAACCAATATCACAAAACGTGTATGTTTTGGTCTAACTCTTAACCCCAAAACTGTCTATTGTGTGTTTCATCATAAGATATAAATAGCCCATTTTATGTTTCCACAGCTGGGACTCGGAGCATCACAAAGATAAAAATGATGCTTCCATTCACAGAGCAGGCACGGGCATCTATTAATATCCCCCTAACAAGTGAGGCTGCTGCAAACACCATCCTAGCATTTTTCAACGCCCACCAAGATCCCCTCGATAGGATTAACTTAGTTGTTGACTATAGAAGAGAAGGAGCTCGTGCAGAGGCTGGTAGAATTCTCACAACTTACTACCTCTGTTGTATTAAATACCTAACCAATATTGACATGATAAAAGAATTATATGATAAAAGATATTCCTCATTCTTAGCCTCGATTCAATATGCTCCCGAAATGAATGTCAACCTTGCTTTGCAAAACGGTGGGACCCAAGTCAATGAAGTCGTTGTAGAAAGGGCTTCTATCCGAAAAATCGTCTACAAGATCACCAAGCTCATCCCAGACAATATTGTACTATCAGCTATAAAGAATCATATTAGTTTCTTGACATCCCTGTCAGAAATGACCACGTTCTCTCTAATTCAGCAGGTGGTGGATTCTGCTCCCGCCATTGGAAGTGTGCTAAACGGAATCCCTAAAATATCGCATTTTTAGCCGATCATAGTGAAAGTTTGTTTGATCTACGAATAGCATTGTGTAAATACTGTCCAGGTGGTGGTAAGGTTGGTGTTTTTTGTGTTTGTGACCCAGTCTTTTACGTACATATCCAAGGATGGATCCTGACCTTCCTGAGCCCGATCCACCGCCTGATATTGATATCCCACTGGTGAGTCTAATATCAGCTACTAAAAGAAGCCTAGAGGATGTAAGTTGTAATCCAAACCCCCCCAAAAAGCCAATCAGCTCACAGCAAAACCCGACAGCCGCTGCCGAAACTATGTATATCGACCCCGCTACGGTTATCGGTGGATACCACTACACCTCTGCTGACAAAGGTCCGTTTGTAGTCCACATCTCCCGAATCGATCCAGAAACCTCAACTAATATGATGGAGCCAGTTAAATTCGGACAATTCCTAAATCAAAACAAAGTTAAGAACATAAGTCCAGGTGGAATTAAACAGATAGGGCGCAACAAAATCTCTGTGCAACTCACTTCTGCCAATGCGGCAAATGACTTTGTCGCCCATTCTATACTCACGACACACAAATATGTTGCTATTATCCCAGTCTACAATATTACACGCATGGGAATAATCCGTCATGTTCCAACAGATCTTTCCATGACTGAATTTGTTGAATCTCTCGAACTCCCACCCGGGTGCGGTAAGGTTCTTAAGGCACGCCGAATCAACAGGAAGAATAATACTGAAGGTGTAGTAACATGGGTCCCAACACAAACTGTGGTGGTGACATTCCAGGGTCAAACTTTACCAGCACGTGTTATATCGTACTATACCTCACTACCAGTGGAACTATATCACTACCCAACCATCCAGTGCTATTCTTGCTGCAGATTTGGATATACTAAAGCACAGTGCAGATCTAAGAGTAGGTGCTATCGTTGCTCAAATGAGCATATGGGTGATAACTGCGAAGTAACTGAGTATGAAGCCACCTGTCTCCACTGTTCTGGACGTCATTTTGCCACCAGCAAATTGTGCCCAGAATTTGAGAGACAGAAGTACATCAAGGTCGTAATGGCACAGGAAGCTATATCATATATGGAAGCTGCAAACCAATTCCCTAAGGTGACAAGATCATATGCTGAAGTCGCTCAACTTCCCCACTCCCTCCCTCCCCCCATATCCCAACAAACGGCAAATAATCAATAAAATAAGCGCTCATAATATGTTAGGACTGTATACGCTAACCCTAGACCGAAAGCCTCACTAGGGAAAACATACAATAAAACCGCCCACCAACAAATAGTCTCCGATCCAGCCTCCACATTGCCAAACGGCTCTGCTTTACATGCCAACAACCTCCTTTCACCCCATGGTAACATGATAGAAACTCTCCTATCACTGCTAATCAACATTTTCATAAACAACCCTCAACCCTTCCGTCCAACGTTGCCTCTCAACTGACACACCTAATCTCTCTTTCCCAACAAAATGGCCAGCTCTCCTCTGAAAGTACTACAATGGAATGCTCAGAGCATGCGTCGTAAGAAGCATGAACTGACCATTCTAATTTCAGAAATCCACCCAACAGTCATTGCCATCTCGGAGTCATGGTTGCAGCCTGGTGCCTGCTTCCGTGCCGGGGTACTCCTGCCTCCGCGATGACAGGTCTGATGGATATGCAGGATCTGCTTTACTTGTTAAGCGTCCTGTTCCTTACTCCCCTATTCCTTTCCCTCCCCACTCCTATGGTATCAACATTGTTGGTATCAGATCCTTAGATACCTCCTTTGTGTCCATATACATCCCGCATCCCACTCTCTCACTCATCTCTGAATTCCAAAACCTATTGTCAACCGTCCCCCTCCCTATGCTGGTGATGGGAGATTTTAATGCACATCATGTCATGTGGAGTCCCAATCACTTAGATCAAGCAGGTCGCTCCCTTGTTGATGTATTCCAAGAACTTGACTTATGTGTTATCAACAATGGCTCGCCCACCCACAGAGTCAGACCCTCTCAGGACCCAAGGAGTGCATTGGAAATTTCACTAGGTTCTCCTGCGATAGCCCCTTCACTCTCCTGGGAAACACTTCCCTGCACCCATGGGAGCGATCACTTCCCTATAATTATCACAAAGCCAGATAGAGCCATCCCAGAATGTAACTTTTCTACCTCCCTTAAATACAAACTTTCCTCTGCAGATTGGACTGCCTATTCCTCATTAGTAGATAGTAAACTCAGCTCCCTAACCATACCTATAGATACCGACCCCCTACTCTCATACAATATTCTCATAGATACCCTAATCACTTCGGCAGAACAACATATCCCTATTAAGAAACCTGCTAAAGGGTTTAAAATTTCCACTCCCTGGTGGGATTCGGAATGCACAGTAGCAGTTCAGGAACGCAAGAAAGCTGAAAAGAGGTATAATTCTAATATTACTAGAGAAAACTTCTTAATTTACAAAGAAGTGGCAGCTAAATTCCGTAGAATGGTATCAAAAAAGCAAAAAAACAGGATGGGCTAATTTTTGTGAGAGCTTAGCACCAAAAACACCGGCTTCACTGGTGTGGAAACAAATCAAGAGGTTTAGGTGTTCAGTACAGAATGAAAACCCTGTTGGAAATGACCCCTCAACATGGCTAGAGGATTTTTCTGACAGGATTGCCCCACCATCAGTCCCTACCATAGAGTCCTATCCCTCTCCTCCATGCCCTCTTCCCTCTACATGTACACTAGACTCAGTGCCGGATTAAGCAACCGCGGGGCCCGTAGCAAATTCTTTCAAAGAGCCCTTGATCTGCTATGGGTTCTTAAGTGTAAAGCGGTAAAAAAATATGTTTTATGTAGGTAAAAATTACAATTTGCTTGCATATACGGCAGACTTTTTGTAGAGCTGATTATCAGGCTGAATGAAATTCAACCATTGACTTATTTACCACTGATTCACCGCTAGGGCGTTTATATCTCAGGCAACGATCTCAATACAAAGAGGTACCCTCCCAAACTTCAGGGCGGATCGAATCATGTTATCGTTGGGAAGAGTGAGCTTACTCTTTCCGTTCTAGTCGGTTGCAGGAAGCGGTGGACGCCGGACGTTTTTACCTGTCACTATTCTGTTGTCAAAAACCAAAGTAAGTAGAACCACAGTATATCTCGCGGCTAGCAAGTCTAGGGGTCAAGTAGATTGGTTGTTTGTAAACCACTTACGATACACACAGAGACGCAGTTTATTACCAATTTAATGGTGCCCAAGCCATATTTATTGGTTTATATCGATGATGTCAGGCATGTGAGCCAGTCCGGTAACGAGGCCGGCAACTGATTGCAGCATTTCAGCCGCTCCGCATTATTTCCACAATAGCGTATTTATTCCTCAAACAGCATATCGCTTCAACGTTAAGGGTACCTAGGTAGTATTAGAAAGGCACTGACTCCTAATGCCCTTTTTACTGTGTAGACACGGACTCCCAATACACCCTTGTAATATTATTGCGTAAATTCAACACGTTTATACAAGCAACTTTTTGTAGAATTTGTGCGTTTACCGTATGAAATTATTTACGCCATTACGCCAAGGAAATAGTCGGGTACCGATTGCCTGACGTGGATTGTCTTAGTAGGAAAAGTTGTAACGTATCACGTTTTGGTGACATCAAAAAAATTCAATATACCACATCTTAATAACTCAAAAAATTACGCTCAGGTAGAGATGAGACGGTTTAAAATGCGGGGCCCCCTTTCGCGCGGGGCCCGTAGCAGTTGCTACTCTTGCTATGTGGTTAATCCGGCACTGACTAGACTCCCCTTTCTCTTTTAATGAACTACGCATAGTACTTGACGGACTGACAGACTCTGCCCCAGGTATTGACGGAATCCCATACTCATTTATAATTAAATCCCCAGATAACCTTAAAAATAATTTACTAAAGATAATTAACAAATTTTTTCACTTAGGTATTGTCCCGAAACAATGGAAGACCCAGGTTATTATACCCATACAAAAACCTGGAAAAGACCCTTTAATTCCTCAGAGCTATCGGGCAATAGCACTATCGTCTGTTTTGGCCAAAATAACAGAGCACTTAGTAAAAAATAGACTGGAATGGTTTGTGCAAAATAGGAAGATTTTGGCTAAAACTCAATATGGCTTCAGGAAAGGTGTAAGCACGCTAGACAGTTTAAGCATCCTTACAACAGACATCCAGGCTTCACATAAAGAAAAGAAGTACCTTGTGGGTGTCTTTCTAGACATTTCTTCAGCCTATGATTGCGTCCTGCTTACTGTACTCAGGAGTAAATTAACTCAGCTGAGCATACCAGACAAGCTTGTACGCCTCATATGCAATATGCTTATGGAACGAACAGTTCAGATCAAAGTTGGGAACAACCTACTACCACCTAAAACTGTCTGGAGAGGCCTCCCACAGGGTGCAGTTTAGAGCCCAATCCTTTACAGCTTGTACACCTATGACCTTGACAGATGTGTGGATTCATTCTGCAGTATACTCCAGTATGCGGATGATCTGGCCCTCTATGCCTGCGACCAATCCTGTGAAGAAATAGCGGATAAGTTGAACACTGCTTTAGGATATTTGAATGACTATCTAGGTAAACAGGGCATGACACTGTCAGATTCCAAAAGCTCCATAGTTGTGTTTACAGAAAAAAGAACCATACCACAAATCAGTTTATGCATTGGACAGGAGTCGATTGCACAGAGAGGACACACTAAGTTCTTGGGAATGGAACTGGACTCGAGGCTAACAGGTACACAACATATAGACTATATCGTTGGAAAATGTGAAAGAAACATTAACATCCTCAGATCTGTTTCCGGTGCTTGGTGGGGTTCACATCCTTATAGCCAAAAATTACTGTATAATGCTATTATCAGAAGCTATATAGACTATGGCATTTTTCTATTCCATGGTAACAAATCTGGTCAAAAAAGACTTTCCAAAATCCAATCCAAGTGTCTGCGGATAATCATAGGAGCAATGAAGTCCTCCCCCATAAATGCTATGCAAGTGGAATGTGGGGAGCCTCCTTTGGCCCTACGCGCACAATTCCTTTCAGATCGTTTTCTATTTAGATTAATTCAAAATTCAAATCACCCCCTTCTTCCACGACTCAATCACCTTTCTCAACTCTATGGTTCCCAATACTCAGAAGATATTCCCTGTTTGGCTTATAGTTACATAAAATACACCCGCATTCCTTTCCCCATTGTCCAATACCCAATGAACCCTCTGTTCATGACACCATATGAAGCCCTCACATACCAACCTAATATCCTTCTTCATTTCGGAATCAACAAGGATGACACAAGTGCTAGGAAAATGTTCACGGAACAGATTAATTCTCAATACAGCGGTTGGTACTATATTTTCACAGATGCCTCCAAAGTATCTTTCAACAGCCTCGTAGGATCAGCAGTCTGGATTCCATTCACAAGAATTTGTCTTAGTTTCAAATCACCCCCGCTCACATCCATCTTTGAAGCTATAAAATTTGCTAAATCACATAATTTACACAACTCCATTATTTTCTCAGATTCAAAAAGCTGTCTTCAATCCATCCTATCCAATCCTTTCCGCTCTGCTGCCCACTACCCCCTTATCCTCCAAATTAAAAACCTACTGTATGATTGTCATAGTGCAGGAGTCAATGTGGTACTAGCTTGGATCCCTAGTCATACCGGAATCCCAGGTAATGAGACAGTAGATGCCTGTGCCAAGGCTGCGATCCACTCTGGTTGTCTTGACAATTATAAACTCTATGCACATGACTTTTGTCTACTCCCAAAATTCCACCTTGACTCATCTTGGGCCAGACATTGGAAAACAACTCAAAAGACCACAGGCAAATTATATGCTGAGATACAACTAGATATACCCCCAAAACCCTGGTTTTTTAAATTCCGTGAGGCCAGCAAAACAACTACCTCTGTGATTTGCCGATTGCGCCTTGGTCATGTCTGCACACCGGTCTTTTTGGCAAAACTTTGGATCAGGGATAATTCGATATGTGAATGTGGCTTTGATGAAGGAGATGTGGACCACATATTCTTTGAATGTCCCAAATTAAACTACTCCCTCTATGATATCCTTCCCCCTAGTATCCCTACCTCTATGAAATGCCTATTATCCCTTACGTTTTCCCCCCTAATCAACTCTATACTATGTAAATTTGTAAATATAAATAAAATTAAACTATAAGAATGTGTGTGTACCCCAAACTAAACATTAAGTATTTATTGCAAAAATATGTATCTACTATTATATAACTACTAACTCGGTGTTGGGTATTTCATGTGTTATGTCTGTCTGTTTTAGATTAAAACAACTTATCCAGATCACATAAGTAAACCGTGGGATTTAAAACATAGGACCGTTTACGAAACTCCCAAGAAACGGATATTGGCAGAATTACGACAAAGTCGTATAGCCCAGAAAACCAAGAACTGAACTAATTCAGGAGGTTATTGTGCAGGGGGGAGCGATTATCACGATAGCACCGTTAACGAAACAAATAGTCAAGTATGTCGCCGAACGAGCGGAAGTCGATAAGATGATTGACGAAGCGGATATACCTCAGGCCGATATCGTCTATATCCACCTTGTAAAACCGCACTATCAATGCTTCCGATCATCGGACTACCCTGACATTGTGAAAACAGCTCAGATAGACCAAATGGCTCACCCGAACGACAAGACACTTGATCACTACAAGGCAAAAACACAGGGAGCCACTTGCGACGAGACCAAAATTAAACAGTTTCTCAGGGCACAAAATAGTGCCATTTCACAGCCCACGAAAATTCTGTCTATAGCGCGCCTAAAGAAGTTTTCACTTCAAAAATTGGCAGTCATAGGAACTAGGAACTGCCGATAGAAGTGAAAACTTGTGACTCAAATGATTTCACTTTTAATTGAATTGTCTAATTGATTTATCACCTTGTCAAATGACAAATTATTTGTTAAACCATCGTAGTCTATGTACATTCTCATAATTTCAACACCGCCAGCTAAATCGATGGTTGCGCAATCTAGTTTTATATCAACGTATACAGAATATTGCAAATCTTTACTGTTTCTGTTGCCCTGGTACTGGTACCTAGGGGCAAACGCAACTGTTTTATATTTCTGTTGTCCTGGTGTCTGGAGATAAATATAGGTAGAAATTCTCTGTTTCTGTTACCCTGGTACCCACCTGGCCGTTTTTACCGAGTTTACCCGAAGATTTCATATCCGATCCGATCCGATCCATTATCATATCCAAGCGTGACGATTGATGAATCCATTTCACAGCCCACGAAAATTCTGTCTATAGCGCGCCTAAAGAAGTTTTCACTTAAAAAAAAAAACGTTCATTGCCCGTGTTACTACCAACAGGTCCAGTAGTACGACGGGTAATTTATTTTTGCCCGTCGTACTACTACCGCCATTTTCAGATTGGTACCTCTTTTGCTTAAACAACAAAATGACATTCAACTCTCTCCTTGCGAGAGAAGGCCCCGAGTTCCAGCAGTGGGAACGTTTAGTGGGCTGTTGTTGATTGATGATGACTTGTACCTCGTTAGATTGAACACTGATCTTTTTGGCAACTTTGGAAATTTTCAAAATTATTACAATAAACATTGTCACTTTTGGCAACAAATGTGTTAACTATTGTTGTTAAGCGACGATGCGATCTACGATGGAGTGTGCTTACCTTGAAGGAACCGCTTCACTCTCGATTTGAAGACACGAAGATTGTAACCGTCGGGGAAAACCCACTCAGACAACGTATTTCACAGCCTAGACGTTCTTATCACAAAAGTAGGGTCAAATCTCTTTGATCGTGTCTTTGGAACATCAACCATGAAACGATGGCGCTTTTTCGAGCTGCAAGCATTCCGATAGAAAAAAGGGAAATCCTATAAAAAACCGATAGGCTAGCAATTTTTCTGCGATGTTCAAGACTTTGAACTCTTTTTCGCATAAGAGTGTCTCCTTTAGTGTAAATCCATTCAGTTGCATCCGACACGGAATCTCATCTCTCGGTCTTTGTCTTATCTGTTTAGCATGACAGAGACACAGATTGTCATTCCGTTTTTGAAACATTCGGATTGCATTTAGAATCGCTACCCAGATTGACATCGCCCCCCATTAAGACACCGCCTCAAGGGTGAAGCTCAAACGCTTGATCAAACTCTCTCTCTCAGTACAGGTACAGAGAGAGTTTGATCAAGCGTTTACTGCCCATTGGTTCTCGCGCTAGATATGTAACTCTCTACAATGGTACTATCATCTGCGTACCCAAAGATACCGATCGGCTTCAACAGAGCGTTCATATCTAGCAGGAAGAGCGTCGCAGAGAGGCATTGATAGCCATTTGATCCGACGAGCAGCCATCAATGACGACTCGTATGGATCGATTTCTCAAAAAGTCTGATATTCACGCAATAAACTCATAACTAGAAAGGTTGCTAACAACGCCATCACGCCAAACCCTGTCGAAAGCTTTCGAAATATTCAGGTAGACTGCAAGTGCATCCCCGTGAAGTTATTGCGAAGCCTCCAATATTATGACGACTTGGTGCTGATCTGATTATGGAGCTAAAATATCGCCAAATGAACTTAGCAATGAAACGACAACCTCATCTAGTTAAGATGATAACCAGGGTCTTGATGCCGCTGGTAGATGGCCATTAACTTTTTAGTTTGTTGAAATGAAAACCTCATGTGGCGCACCATACCCAGATTTTTCTGTACTTAGACTATAATAAGTGAACCTGACCCGTGATTCTGTGTGGTGAAAGGCTCCAACGGGCGTACTCGGACCGTTAAGTGTACCCGAGCGTACTTCTGCCTTGCGGCCTTAAACACACACATTTTTATTATTAACAAGTCGCCAAAAGTTTCCAAAAAGATCAGTGTTAAATCTAACGAGGTAGGTACAAGTAATGAAATAATTTTGTTGGCAAAAGAGGTACCAATCTGAAAATGGCGGTAGTAGTACGACGGGCAAAAATAAATTACCCATCGTACTACTGGACCTGTTGGTAGTAACACGGGCAAAAATAATTGCCCGTGTTACTACTGGTAGTAAGACGGGTAGTAACACGGGCAATAAACGAAAAAAAAAACAATCCACCAACATAACCAAGTGCGGGTTGCTGTATACACGGGGGGTAAACCCACAGAACAGAAATCAAGTAGATGGCGCGTAGCTGGATCTCACTAGGAAAACCACCGTATCACGTTTGCACACAAACGTGGTTTTGATATATTTTAAACACATTAAAACAATGCTAGTGATTTGTCTCATAGTGACGAACCTAAAATGATGTATTGCATTTAGTTACGTACCTAAAAATGAACCCTATTGCTAAACACAATAAATCTGTTATTGTCAACTATTCAAAATGTTGTTACGACTTTCTTGGATAACTCAATTTTATCTAATTACAGGAAAAAGTACCGTATCTTGAATGTGACTAAGTTGCTTATTATGTACCATTATCAGGACTTTTAGGGCGTATCGCATACATCAGTGCTACGAACTTTCTAAACTCAACCTTAGTAGAATAGAATAAGGTGGTAACTATTATCATCTTTCAAAAATGTGAGTTGTTTTCACTAGTGCGCACTAGATGTCACTAATTGTAAGATTAGTGACATCTAGTGCTCACTAGTTCTGCTACTTCATACTAGATGGCACTTTATGTAATTTATGCAACTATGAACGCTACCTTCTTTAAAATAAGGGATTCGTAAATATAAGCCGGTCGTGCTAATAGTAATAAGACAATGCTTCAGCATTTTCATTAAATTATCGATATTACGTTATTCAGTTTACGTACCTATCGTATAATGTAATCATAATATGATGATTAAATTTGTTCATGTACCATCTTAATTTTATTAACTTTAGAGTGAAGCGTAACAGAGTTTTGTAAAAGAACGTAATTACTAGGAAGAAACTACAAAAATACTCGGAGGAAACTAAATAAATATCTTAAGTAAATAAAGTAATGATGAAATTCTTCTAGTCTTGGCAAGTAGCACTAAAATTTGTATTTTAGTCGAATGATATTTTTCTTGAGAGAGGTAGAGATAAATAAATATAGGTGAAACATTTACACACAACACCATCTGACGCTAAACTAAGCTAAGCTTGTAATATGGCGGCCAGATAGCTGTTATAAATACTTACTTATTACACATAGAAACACTCAGATACAGTCAAAATATTTGAATCCATCACACATATATTTGCACTGGGTGGGAATCGAACTCACAATGTAAGGAAATAGTTATTTTCTTTGAGGGACGACCTTGTCATTTAAGTTGTTGTCAGTAAAAATTCAAGATGTTTTTATAACCATGAATAGAAACTTGAGGAGACTAAAATAAACAAAAGGGATATAGAAAAGGAACAGGGTTTCAGTAAAAACAATACTCGAACTAATAAAAGTTTATACATAAAAATCAACAACAAAAACAGGGCAACAGGGCAGTACCTATTTCCTTTTTTTTTATTATAAAACCGCTGTCTAAAAATTGCTCAGAGCAAATCGTGCTTGTTTTGGAAGGAAACCAATTTTGCCTTCCTGTAGCTTCTATCCATTTCTCCTTAACAACGGGACTTTTAGGAAAACTGAAATGATAAAATGTAATTAAATTATTCAAATACCATATAACAAAAGATAATATATTTGTTTCACAAAACTGTACAAGTTAGAAATATCGATATTAGCAATTTCAACAGCTTGTGTACCATCTTTAATTGAGTAGCGCTACTGAGTAGCGCTACTCGCATGCATAGAATGATCGAGAATATCATATATAGCTTGAATGAAAATGGACCTTATAACAATGACTTTAAAGTTGACTTCCTTTAAATCATTTCTCTCTTTAAGCTAATATTAATTTATTTTCACAATAAAATCAAAAATAAATAAAATAAGACTTACCGATGGTACGATATGCCTCCTTTGGATAAAATTTTAGCACGGCTATCGTTTTTACACTCAATAACTGCACAATACGGCATGACTGCTTACTTTTTATTCAAAATCGCGGATTCAGGAGTACTGCAGTAGTAGCAGAGCACGACTAAGTATTCGGAAGTGGGCGTACTCTCTAAGTATGCGGAGATTGCGCTTACTTAGTACTACGATTGCCCCGCCTACTTGCTACTTCTTCTTGATTTCTGTTCTGTGGGTAAACCTCATACAAATCTTATGTCTCATTTTTTTTTTCTTTTCGCTATGTCATTTGAGTTTGACAACCAGACTAACAAAGCTGACACTTCTGCTCCCCGCGCTTTACTTCAGTAGTCACAATTTGATTTCATGCCAACGTCACTTCTTGTATAATTTAAAAAGAGTTCTAGGTAGGTACTTAGTCTGTGAATTACAAAATTCCAAAATTTCACTTTAGGGATACCTATAAATTGGACGGTATCGGTTTATCGATTGTCATTGTCACTAGCCCAAATTCATAGTATTCGTTTAATAGTATTGAAACACTATCGCGTGTTTTTTTAACGCGGTCTGTTCTATGGTTGTAAATTTAAAATTTGTCACATTGTCTTCAACCGTGTTTTTGTCGTCATTTTTGATATGAAAACTTTTGGCTCACCACATACATCAACCAACACCAATCTTCGGCTAAACTCGGGACCATGGTCACTAGCCATGTTTTTTTTTTTTAAATAAAGAGTGACGAGACGAGCAGGACATGTGCCTGATGGTACACACACACATGAAGAGCAACATACCTGCCACATAACAGCACAGTGACACGCAGCTATTGGAACATGAAGAGTCCAAATCATTACTTAGCACTGCACTGCGCTCGTCACCCAGAGATACGCGGTGCGCGGGAGCGTGCCGTGTGCGCCCGAGCCGCGTACGCGTGCTCCGAGCCGAGCCAGATCCTACACTCACGCTAACCGCTGCAATTTCATCAAGTTGATTCAGATTCAGATTCAGATTCAGATTCTTTATTGACCTTATAACCATGGTGCGTTACATTAGGCAAGTCAGATACAAATATAAGTTTCTTAATAATTTAAAAATAATTCACAGTAAGTAATTCAGTTCAATGCCAAAGCTAACAAGTCAAAAATGAAAACAAAAATTAACAACAACAAATTACGTAAAAATCAGCATAAATAAAAATATATCATTATAAAATGTCAAATTTCCATAATCAATTATACATACACATTTTCACATCAAAAAAGAGCTATCTGTTAATTTCATTTTCATAAAATCATTTAGGTTATAAAAAACATTATGAAGAAAAAACAATTTTGTTTTTCTTTTAAAATCAGGCATTGGTTCATTTCTCAGAGCAGTAGGCAATTTATTATACATAACCAATTTATTATAGACACCTTGTTTCATCACTTTTGTCAGTTTTACTCGAGGTAGAACAAGCCTATCTTTGTTCCTGAGGTTCACATTGTGTTTGTCCATTATTCTAGGATATTTGTCCTCCCTGTCATTATGAATTTCTAGTAGAGATTTATAGATATATAGAGATATTACTGACATTATTTTGTTACGCAAAAAAAATTTCTTAGCGGACATCCTTTTTTTGATTCCATTAATTATTCTAATAGACCGTTTTTGACATTTTAAAAGCCTTGTAACATCTACTGCGTTACCCCATGTAGTTATAGCATAGCTCAGCAATGAATGAGCATATGCGTAATAAACTGATATTAATGTCTTCTTATCAACTAGCGGTCTCAATTTAAAGAGAGCATAGTTGGCACTAGAAACTTTTCTTGAAATTTTGTCTATATGGGCACTGTGACTCAAAGTGTAATCTATTGTATACCCCAAGAACACGTTATCTAGTTTTGACAAATCGCCCGATTGCTTTCCTTTTTTAGCTTGGTACTTCATTACTACACTTTTGTCAGCGTTTAAAATTATGCCATTACATTCAAACCAATCCCGCAAAGCTTTCATTACGATCTTAATTTTTTCATTCAAGTAATCTTTGCATTTATCAGATAAACCGACATGAGTATCGTCCGCAAATAAACTAACAGAAACCCAGTTTGGAAGACAATATGCGAGATCATTGATATATATCAGAAATAACAGTGGGCCAAGGACCGATCCTTGTGGTATACCGATATCAGCTACACCTAATGATGAATTAGATTCATTAATCTTTACAATTTGTTTTCTGTTTTTAAGGTATGACTTCATCATTTCTAGTTCTTTTCCTTCAAAACCATAGTATTGAAGCTTCAAAATTAAAACGTCATGGCGCAAACAATCAAAGGCCTTGGACAAGTCACAGAAAATACTAGCGCATTTCTGTGACTCATCCAACCCCTTCAAAATACCATATACCACTTCCCTAATCGCCATCTCAGTCGATCTATTTCTACGAAAACCAAACTGGGCAGGACTAAACAGTTTGTTATTTTCAAAATAGTCCACAATCTTTTTCTTTAGAATAGCTTCTAGGATTTTTGATATAACGGGGAGTATGCATATTGGTCTATAATTGCCTAAGTCAGACTGTTCCCCTTTTTTATACAAAGGAATCACTCGTCCCATCTTTAAGGAATCCGGAAAAATGCCCTCGTCCAAACATGAATTCAGAACTTCACATAATAGTTCTAGTAAACAATTATTTCGCAAAATGAGCTGTTTAATATTATTTGCACTCATTCCATATATGTCGACCGATCTTTTATTTTTCATGCCACTAACAACACTTTTTAACTCTGCTGTATTAATAGAATCAAACTTAATATTTGTTGTCGATTTATCTACTTTTTTCAAAAATTCTACGCACTTTTCCTTGTTAAAACCTGTATGTCTAGTAAGATTGTGAGCGATGTTCAAAAAAAAACTGTTAAATGAATTGGCTATGGTCACTTCGTCTCTTATTTCTTCCCCGTTATTCTTAATAAATTCAATATTTGTTTTTTTCTTACTCTTTTTCCCCACCTGTTCATTAATTATTCTCCATGTTTCTTTTATCTTATTATTAGATGCCTTAATTCTGTGTGCGTACTGTAATTTTTTGGCCGATTTTAAAACTTTTCTTAGAATTTTTTTATACTGTTTTATTTTTAACTTTCTATCTTCGTTGGGCAATAAATTTTGTGCCAATTCTAAATTTGCTAAATTGTTTTTTGATTTTTCTATTCCTAATGTACTAATTTTTGTATGCCTTTCTTTAAGGTAGACTTTTCTTTTGGGAAAAGCTACATTATAATAATGAATAACCGCCTGCTGGAAAATATTAATTTTATCATTGGCATCTTTTGCATACATAACTTCACTGCATAATTTATCATAGTCAGAAAACAAAAGGTAATGGAAATAGTCACAGTTACTTTTTGAGAATGATCTGCGAGTTGTAAATGCTTGTTGATCTATTTTCTTATCCCTACTTAAATCTGATGGTAAAACCAGCATAATGGCATTATGGTCTGACAGTTTATCATTTAAAACTGTTCCAAGACACCCGTCGAAATTTACAATAAAATTATCAATGCATGTTGAGCTAGAACCCTGTGTTCTAGTAGGTTTATCAATAGTACACCTAAAGTTATAATCATTAAGAATCCTAACAAATTTTTTAACCTTGGGTTGGGGCTTTAGTATGTTAATATTAAAATCGCCTGCTATTATAGCCGGTTTGTTTTCCCGACTTAATTTACATAAAAGTTTAGATAATATATCAAAGAACAGTTCTATGTCATAGTCTGGTCTATAAATGCTTATAATAATAACCTTAGATGATCGCAATTCTATTGCTGCAATCTCACAGTTCATTTCAAATGCCATGTTATTTATATCCTTCCTCACTTTATAATCTATCCCTTCTTTGACAAATATTGCACTCCCCCCATGTTCAAAAAATTTTCTATTAAAACAAGTCGCGAGCTCATAGTTTCCGATTTTCATACCGATTACATGATGATCCTTAGCCCATGTTTCATTAAAACATATTATGTCACATTTCAACGAATTAACTAAGCATTCTATTTCTAGATATTTATTATGAATACTTTGTACATTTGCCGATACTATGTTGGTGTTATGGTATTGTGTGGTTTCGGAAAATTTTTTGTACACTGTACGTGCTCAATCTGATTAACGAATATAAGTGAAGAAGATCCACAAAATGTATCCTCAGTCACCGACACAATATGCTGCGCAATTTGATTTTTGGCACTTAAAAATGATTGGTATCCAATATTTAGATCTACATATTTAACATTCATATTTACATTCGACAGTAATGCTATTTTGTTGTTTAAGTCAAAAATGTTGCGATCGTTCCAACCATCATATCGTAGACCTGTGATCATGATGTTTAGCCTTCCTTGATTCTTTTCCAGAATACTCTGTAGTTTTTTGATGTACTGATTGTCTTTTAAGTATTTAGGATCATATCTGCTTATAGCAATGACAATCAAGTCTCCTTTTGATAGACCCTTACTTTTGTTCTCGATATTCTCCAATATTTTATCTACAGTAGCTCCTGGTTTACAATAATTTGTGAAATTATGTGGTGTACAAATTTTATTTGTTATCTTCGTCATAATTCCTCGTCCTATTTCGTCAGAAAGTATAATACCTTTGAGGTTAACGTGTTTCGAAGTTCTTGGAGATTTATTTAGATTATTATTTTTCTTCGATTCTTCTATCCTGTTGCTATCTTGATGTAGTACTCGTTTATTTTCTACCATTTCCTTATCAAATTTATTTATTTTCTCTATTTGTTTATAATTTATACATCTTTTGTTTAGACTTGCGGTTTTTCTAGTTAACGCCTTTATTTTTCTGAGTAGTGATTGCAGTCTTTTAGGTTTATAATTTTTTTTTTGTTTAGAATTCACTGAATGTCTCATTATTTTATCTATTTCTTTCATAAGTTCAGAAGTTTTACATTTTTCCTCATTTAGACAGCTAGTTAGTTCTTGAATTTGTTTTTCCAACTCCTTTACCTTTCCGTCGACATTGTTCTGTGTTAATGATGAATCTAAGATGTCATGGCCATGATCTCTTCCAAGAAGTACCAGACGTGGCTTTTTACGTTTACGGCCTACAATAGGGGTGGAATGTCCCTCTATTTCTATTTTTTTGTATACTTCTATTAATTTATCCTTTTTCTGAATTTCTTTTACAAGTTTCATATTTTCTAAGGACAAGTTATCAATTTCGTTATCAGCAGACAATAATTTGGTTTCTAAATCAGCAATTTTCTTTTTAATATCACAATTTTCATCACTTACATCCAAAAGGTATTGTTGTGACATACTCATTCTAGCAATAGACTCAAGAGATGAGTCACTGAGGTGACTCATACCTAGTGAGTTGGCCCTCTGACGCTGAGGAAATCGTAAGGTGATGTTATCATAATTATTATTTTCGTTCATTTTTTTTTATTTGGTCTGATTTTAATATGTCCAAAATATTTTGTGTCTATTACAGAATCGATTCAGAATTCAATGAAATTATGCCAAAATGTCTGAATATTTGTCAAATATCAAAAAAGAAATAAGAATTTTCGAAAACATCCTTTAGTTCAAAAATATTCAAGTAAAAAAAAACTGCAGTCACTGGGGTTTGAAACCAGACCTGTCCGTTGTTAGACGTATCCATTGAACACTCCACTAACGGGTCGATACCTGTAGCTTCGAATTTTGCAACCAGATTGTTGTTGATTTCTTTATTATTTGTGGGTAGGCAATATTATTGAAATAGGTAAACACATTTAGCAGTTTAGTCTTGTACAGCATATGTTATAGTGCGAATGAATTTCCACGCCAATTTTGTTACTTAAAGCCACTCACGATTTTTCTTAATGTTTGCGTACTCAGTAGTGATCTCCCTGTGTGTTATTTTGTTAATTTTCTCACTCACTTTGGAACATCCTTTTCAACAACATTCATCGTGGTTAAATCACTTTTAATACATTTTAATGTGAATATTACTCATGGACAACACTGGTACTTGTAAATTACAACAATATCCAGGTATGTAAGATGTTGTTATTTGATTTGATGCACTTTATATATTTTTATTTATTAATTTACTGGAGCTCAATGTTTAGCACACGAAGGTACCGTCAAAAAACTTGATGGAGAGCGTAGACTGGCTTAAACTTGAGCAAAAGTACAGCGTAAAATCAGTCGATGATATGGCGTCGGCCATTGTAAATTTAATTAAAAATAGTATTCAAACTTGCTTTCCTTTGAAACAGGTTCGACTTAATAATAAAAATATTTGTTGGGCGACTGATGAGATATTTCAGCATAACTCATTGCTAAAAGATATGCAAGACCTCCTAGTGAAATTTCCGGAGAATGTCAAACTCCAGCAAAAGATAGATGAATTTCAAACTGCTTACGACAACTTGCTACGGCGAGAACGTAGCAAATACTATTGTAATTTAATAATGAAATCATCTAACACGATGAAATCTATGTGGGACGTAGTCAAAGTTGAAACGGGCAGGTCTAGGAGAGTGCCAGACTATACGGAGGTACTGCAGCGTTCCGACGGTGCAAAATTTAGCAGCATAGTAGAAGTCGTGAACAGTGTAAATGAGCACTTTATTCGCGCATCTACTTCATGCAACGCACCCACTGCTGAAGTTGCTGCATCCGTCCACGCGCTTGCTAGTGCTCGATCACCTGCCGATCGCTCTATGAGAATCAAGAAGTTTACGCCGCGGGAGGTATTCAGAGTAATTACGCACGGGGTGGCTAGGAAGACATCTAGTGATTTATACGATACGTCAATTTCGCTGTTGTACTCTACAGCCGAACCGTTGTCATACATATTGTCCGCTTTATACAACAAATGCATCGAAGACGGGATCTACCCTGCGGCCCTCAAACAAGTAAAGGTTTCTCCTTTGTACAAAGGTAAAGGGAAGCAGGAAGAAATTAATAACTATAGACCGGTGTCTATCATCCCGGCTGTTGCCAAAGTCTTCGAGTACGGTCTGAGCTCGCGACTGACCGAATACCTGGTTGAATCGGAGGCACTATCAGAGAGACAGCACGCGTATCGTAGGGGTCATTCGACGACGTCCATAACGAGAAAGTTACTCCACGAGATCCTGAATGCGCGCGAGCGTCGGCAGCAGGTCGCCGTCATCTTCTGCGACTTGTCTAAGGCCTTTGATGTCGCCGATCATGGAGTACTTGCCGCGAAACTAGAGCACTACGGCATCCGAAACAACGTGCTACGCCTAATGTCGGATTACTTGTCGGGTCGAAGTCAGGTGGTCGTGGGAGAAGGAGGTGTGGTGAGGTCAAAGCCGCTCACAACGGTGATAGGCGTGGCGCAAGGATCTTCACTCTCGAACATCTTGTTCTCCCTTCTCCTTAACGACTTACCTGAGAACATTGAAAATAGCCATGTGCTAATGTACGCCGACGACGTAGCCGCTGTTGTGACGGCACGAGATATTATAGAGTTAGAACAGAAACTGAATAGAGTCGCGTGCGGCCTACACCGATGGTTCGGAATTAATGGGTTAATTCTGAACATGACTAAGATACACTTTGTGCAATACGATCTGTCGGGTCACATAAAAATGCCTCTCAATGTGGTGGTCGGAAGCACTAAAATAGACCAGGTGAAGGAAACACTGTTTTTGGGCTTTCGTATCGACAACACGTTGACATGGGAGAGTCACATAAATGAGTTGTGTCTGAAAATTGGGCGGGCGTGCTTTGCACTGTGGCGACTGTCAGGTGTATTACCGACAAGCATGGTGAAGAACTGTTATTTCGCTTCCGTGCACTCACTTCTACAATACGGGGTAGAGTTTTGGGCGCGTTCCGCAGATTGGGAACGCGTCTTTAGGATGCAGAATAGAGCAGTGAGAGCCGTAGCCAGGGTGCCAGAGGACACGCCTGCACAGGAATTGTTCCGGTCGTTGAGGATCCTGACGCTGCCGTGCATGCTTATTTTACAAGCCGCACTGTACGCCTGGGACCACTTAGAGGAGTACCCGCGCCTGCGCACCGCGCGGCACGCGCACGTGCTCTGCGCGCCCCCGCACCGCCTCGAGAAGACCTCCAGACAGGTACACGTCATGGCCGCAGACATCTATAATCGCCTCCCGGCAGATGTTAAGGAAGCGCCATCTCGTAATAGTTTTAAAATGAGGGCAAAGTTCTGGTTGACGAAGGAAGCGTTCTATCGAATAGATGAATTTGCTCCCAAGTGTTTATAAAGGAACGCTTCTGAATTTCTTTATTTTATTTGTAATAGACATACCAAATACTACGACCATATTATGCTAAAATCGTCTAATTGCTAGGTTTTACTGTTTGTTTATTATTATTATTGTTGACATTTTTTTTAATTTAATTTGACATTTAGGTACATAATGTACACATTTGACATATGAAGTAATTTGGAGTTAAGAATTGACACAATCGTTATTATTGTTTTTAATTATAATTTAATTTGATTCCTACTTACAGTAATGTATAAAGGAGACGGCTCATTTTCCATGGGCATTTGCCCCACAGAAAAAGTGCAAGAGACTTGACCAAAATTGGATCATTGTATAGGATTTTTAATATATATTGAGGAACCGTTTATGTTTTTATACTGCATAGCGGGGTTTAACAGATATCAACTAAAACATTGAAAAAAAAATAACGCCGCAAGTAGGTAATCAAGAACGTGATTATGTACTTACTACTAAAAGAAGGTAGTAAATTCATTACTTTGCGACGTACTGTGCAGAATAATGTCGACTCAACAAAGAGAAGGACCGGAGATTCGGCCAAACCACAAAAAAATTACTTATGTAAAAAATAATTAAAGAAATTCCATGTGTTGTGTGAGTTTCGAACGAATTTTTACTGTACGTAAACTTCAACTGAACTTAAATGAGCAAAACATGGCTGACTTTGACTTTTGACTATACATAGGTAACAAATGAAAGAAGTGTTCACCGTATAGTGCTCGCAGTATAAGTCTGCGCGCGACTGGTGGCGTACTTAATGTTGCCAGGTCAAGCTAATAGGTTCCCTTCCCGTTCATTGGGAACGTAAAACTTCATAAAACAGGAACGGGAAGGGATTTTTCAGGGAAGCAATTTAAGTAACTACACGACAACTGAGACTCAAGAACGAATGTCTCGAAGTAATGAACGCCTTTGCAGTGCTGGTTTGGTTCAGTATGTGACCAAGTATCATTGGTAATTGGTACAGGTTGTCTGAGTCTCTTACCACCAGGAAAACTTTATTATAGTTTATTACATTATAAAAAATCTGTAATTTTCAACCTACACCAACATCGAAATAACAAGAATTTAATTTAAACTTGTAAATCTTTTATTGAGACCATAAATAACACTATTTGAAAATTTGGCGCACAAACGTTATTTTAATGAGTCATTGGCTTCCATAGAATCATCTTCTTTTCTCAATAGGGTTAAAATCACGATGAATCACGGCGGTAACCGCAAAAGTTCCTGTCCATGTTCCTTTAATAGTTATTCTACTTGGTATTGTGGGTCTTCTTTGTGCCTCTTTATTCGAGTAACTGCGGATTTGTCCTACAATCGTCGAAATCTATTTCATTTTTCTTAAGCCACTTTTGGCTTTCTTCTTTTACATTACCCATTGTAGCCGCTTTATTTATCTGAGTGCAGTGGTATAATGCGTTGTCCATTACCACGTGATAGTATGTTCTGAAACGCCTACAATAAAAATACAGTAATGAATACAGAGTTAAGGATCAAAGAGCATCCAAGCTAACGTTGAAAAAAAAAATAAGTAAAATTTCTCTTGGCGCACCGCTGTTAGGTGAAAGGATCTATCGGGTGAACATGGAACCGCCGAGTGTACCCGAGCGAGAAAGATACAATCAGCTGAGCTTCACTGCTGTGTCACTGTGTTTTCTATTTTGATTTGTATATTATGAAAAAAAAACATTTATAACTAGTTTCTCACATTCGGTCTTAAGCACACACATTTTTTCCCACGGGTAAATTGGCGATAAAACATACAAACCCAAAGCCGCACCTCAACCTAAAGCCTCAGCTTTTAAATGCCAATAATAGGTGGAGATTTGATTGCTATGGTATCCCTACATGTAAGTTGTCAAATAGCTCTGCGTTTGGAAAACTGCACTTTTGGCCCGTTATTGTATCGTTCTTCTTCACAACCACGATTGATTTTCAAGAACCAGCCACGGCCAGCACTTTTAATCACTTTCGGCATAATAAAAGCTATTAATTATTTTGGAAATTAATTAATACACCAAACGTAAACAAACTTTTGTCAACTGACGTATATAAGAAGTTGACGGCCTGTCAATTAGTTCCATATTTTGCTACGCGCAGAGTTATATTGCGAGCACTCTAGTAATTAGTTATTGGGTACTGACCCGAAGACTAGGGATTTTCCGATACTAGTAAATACGAGTAGGTACTCGATACTTTTGATTCGATACCAAGTATTTATTGTATCGAATCAATTTTGCGATACATAATCGGTATCGAAACAAAAATACCTGGTATCGAATCGAATCAGCAAAAAAAAAACGAAAACAATTAATTAAAAAAACCGAGAACGCATCATACAGAACTGAGAGAGCAGAAACACTAAACAGTCAGCTAATCAGGTTACCGAGTTTTCGGTATTCGTCGCGTGGCGGCGTGAGTGACGCGTTGTCTCGCGCTGGGCTAGCCGAATTCGTCCGACTTCAGCCGAGCCCAGTGTGACCATATGTGGCAGGTTCCTGCCATTTTGGCAGGATTTGGGCGTTATTTTAGCCTCTGGCATGATAGGTTGACGTTTTATGAAAACTGGCAGTTTTTGGCAGTATTGGTGGATCGGAAAAAATGTTTGTTAACATAACTCATATTCCCGATAATGACCACCCGGGGGTGAAAATAAGAGCATAACGATGGACAAAATTGACTAACGCTTTCAATTTAGTTGATTAGTTCTCACACATCCCTAGTAAACTCAGTAGATTATAGTAAAGCGTCACTAGTGGGGAATTCTCCGATAGATTCAACTATATTTCTTCGTTCCTTTGTAGGTATGTACTGTAACTTTCGTAAGTCGTAACATTCAGCTTTATGACGGTTGTATTTCATTTTAACCAACCAAAGAAAAGTTAAATGTAATGAATAAATCAATGTATAAACATGTAAAAATTGAGGTATAGGTACTCGTACAATGAAAATTGCAATGCTTAACATCCCACTGATATTATTAATGTCAGAATGACGTTGGTACGTCTGAACGCATCGGAACTTAGCTTAACTTCGGATATTTGGAACACAAATAGATTATAGTCTGGAAAAACACATAGGCTACGTTTTATCCCGAAAAAATGACTGAAACGCGAAATACTTGAGTAAAACCGCGGGAACTGCTAGTTTATGATATTACTAGGATATCAATGTTTGGATGTTTGTTGCTCAATCACGTCGTAAAGTATAAACGGATCTTGTTGAAATTTGTAACACGGTTATATTACAGTCTCGAAGAAAATATGGGCTACTTTTTATCCCGGGAAAATAACAGGAACGGGAACTGTGCGGATAAAACCCCGGGGCGCTGTATTACGACATAATCTTGTGTATTTATGGTTTTTCTTTGATAAATACAGCGATAATTGCGGTTGGCAATATTTTGGCATTTTTTGCCCCAAGCGTTGGCAGGATTTGGCAGGATTTCACCCGCGGTATGGCAGGATCCGTGATTTAGAGATGGTCACACTGGCCGAGCCCACCCGAGCCGAAAGCGAGAGAACGCACCCGCAAATCATCTCGCCATTCCGCCATTGTGAAAGTGTTAAGTGATTGTTTACAAGTAATTTTATTAATTGTAATCATCAAAGTCATCGGTTTATTCCAATGTTATCATGGCACCACCAAAATCTATAATATGGACACATTTTACGAAAACAAACGAAACAATTGCAAAATGTAAACAGTGTTTTAAGTCTGTGAAGTATTGTGGGAATACGTCGAATTTATTCAAGCATTCTAAAACTCATGGAATTTCTGTGGACAAAGGCAAATTACAGAAAACAGAAAATAAAAAGTCCAACGAAAGGTAGGATTCTAAACTTTTCTTTCTTTTTGCGATTGCTTTCCTAAAATGTTAAATAAAAAATCCTACCTACTCCTACCTATTTTAGTTGTATAAAAAATAGTTTTGCAGCAGTGGTACTGTGACTGTCTTGTCTATATATTAATAATATATGAATAATAATTGATGACCGATGATATTTCCTTTGTATAAATACGATTTAAACAATTTAAGGTTATGTGTTTGTTTTTGTTAGTGTAATAGTGTTGTTAAATGGTTGTAGTGTTGGGGTTGGTATTATCGATACTTTGAAGATTATCGATCTACCAAGTATTAATTTTTGTTATTATGTTTCAGTTCAAAAAATACAACAGTATTGGCCAGCTCAAAGCATTTTATGGAAGATGATCAACCCCAAGCATCAACATCGAAAATTTCAGAAGATCGTGATGATTGTTCTAGTGTAACCACATTAACAAGTATGGACTCGGAGACTGCAAGGGAGCTATGTCTGAGCAATTCAATAAAGTATGCGTTTGAACGAATTTCATCTAATAAAGGTAAATAAATAGATATTTAATAAAATATTAGCAAAATAATATTAATACATATAGTTTTAGTGTTAAAGAAAAAAATATAAATATTTAATTGAATATTACATGTATTAAAATTGAGTTTTATTTTTAGCTGGTGGTACGAAGTATAACAGAATTGTTCAAGCATTGATATTTTTTATCTGTCGAGATATGCGTCCATTTAATATAGTTGAAGGAGAAGGCTTTTTACGACTTGTAAAAGAACTGGAGCCTACTTTTAAAGTTCCTGGCGCAAAGTATTTAAAGAAAATGACTACCGAAAAGTACGAAGCTTGTATAACTATTTGTAAGTCCAAATTATCCAAGATAGACAATTTCTGTTTAACGCTGGACATATGGACAGAGACAATGAATGAAGTAGGATTCATGGGCGTCACCATACATTTTGTAGATAATGGTCAAATGTGTATGTATTATCTTGCAACTCGTGCATTAAGAGAGCGACATACAGCTGAATACATATCGGAAAACCTGCTGGATATTTTGAAAATTTGGAATATTCCACTTACAAAAATTCGTGCTGCTGTATCAGATAATGCCAGTTCAATGTTGGCTGCCATACGAATGTCTTTAGGCGAAAAAAAACATTTACCGTGTTTTGCCCATACTATTAACCTTGTAGTTGAAGAGGCACTAAAGTTGCCCAGTGTTAAATCAGCTGTTATAAAAGTACGAGAAATTGTTAATTGGATAAAAAATAGTGTTGTGCAGTCGGATAAGCTACGAAAAATCCAAATGCGTAATAATGTTTCGGAAGGATCAGTTTTAAAACTTATTGCAGATGTAAGAACTAGGTGGAACTCCACTTTTTTTATGTTAGAGCGATTTCTAAAGTTAAGAATAGTAATATCAGAAATTGTAATTGAGAGTGTAGTGGCTCCAAATTTGCCAAGTGCAGTGGAAATGGAAACCTTGAATGAGCTTACAACTGTATTAAAGCCTTTTGAATATGTAACAAGAGAATCATCGGGTCAAAAGTATGTAACAATCTCCAAAATTATACCAATGCTTAATTGCTTAACTACAGAACTGAATAGTATCACTCCAAACTCCGCTATCGTTAAAGAATGTAAGGATGTTTTATTGAGAGAGCTGAAAAGGAGGTATGGGATGATTGAATTAAACGATCATGCAGCCATTGCAACAATTCTAGACCCAAGGTTTAAAAATCTGCATTTCCAAGACCCCTCTGCATGCGGAAGAGCTATTCAAAAACTTAGAACCATGGTTGTCGGACAACTAAGTAGCCCAAGTGAGTCAGAAGATGATGTCTCATCTACTGCACCACCTGAATACGATTTTTGGAAACATCATAAAGAATTAGCACATGGGCACAAGAAGAAAAAAAAATCTCATCAGGGAGATGAAGTTTCTCTTTATTTATCAAATCCAGTAGTTTCTCTTAAAAGCAACCCATTTGCAGAATGGGATGACATGAAGTTTGTGTTTCCTTGTCTGTACAAGTATGCACAGCAATATTTAATTGTTGTTGCAACATCAGTTCCTAGCGAGTGCCTTTTTTCCAAAGCCGGTGCAACAATGACACAAACAAGGAACAGATTGTCTTCAAAATACCTTGAACAGTTACTGTTTTTGGGCAATCTTAATGCTGAAGAGTTTTTTGTTTAAATTATAATAAGCCTAATAAACATTTATAATAAATAAATAGTTTTTTTTCTTCTCAATTTTGTTTAAATTATTATCCTTCCACGTTCATTGATAGCACCCTCAAAATAATAAAACAAAATTAAAGTTCCAAAAAGTATCGATATCAGTAAGTATCGATACTTGAGGAGTACTTATTTTAGTAGTATCGAAAAAAGATTTGAGTATTATCGAAATGAGTAAGTATCGATACTTAGGTGGTATCGGAACATCCCTACCGAAGACAAACCACGAACTAAACCTTAACAGGCTTATTTAAATTCACATAAACTTCGCTAGCGTGTTTTAACGCCCTACAACGCCATCTAGTTTGGTTTTATGGAACTACAGTACCTTAATACAAAATTACTTATACATAGTCATTAAGGTACTTTTTAATCACCAATTTGCAATCCCCGCTTGGCAGGTTAGTATTGAATGTACAGTTTGAATTATTTAATTATATGTTATTTTAATTAAATAACTTGTTTAGGTCTCCGGGGCTAATTAAGTACCTAAACTTGAAACGACTTGGGGCAGAAATGAGCCGTCTCCTTTGATTTATAAATTAATTTGTATTTAATTTGATAATTACAATAATGTAGACGTTTGATTTAAAAAAATAATTTATGTACTGATTTTGGATGTATGAATTGACGTGTAAAAATATTTTTATCATTAAAAATGAATATGAATATGAATATAGATCTAAGCTGTTATATCTCTAAGCCCTGTAATTTCTCTGGAAACATTGCCCTTCAAACCGGAACACAGTAAGGTTTGCACATTGCTTGGCGGAAGAATAACTGGTAAAAGTGTGGTACTTCCCCAAGCGGACTCCACCAAGAGTCCTACCACTACTAGAAATGCGTTAGCATTTCCCACGACGCGACATATCAAGCGACGCCTTCCGATTTCACCCGCGTAGTTTACAAAGTAAGCTATCAAATTCTGAGTTATACGTTTTCACTACTATCGGCATTTCCTATGACTGCTATTTTTTTTATTGAACCATGCTCAAGCAAAAACACAGAGATCAAAGGTAAGTAAGGACGGCAGGAAAGAAAATTGGCCAAGTGATTCAATGTTTTTTATGGAATAGTTTCATTCACTGAGTTATAAACAGTATTTACACATAGGTCAAAAGCGAAATTAAGGCTTTTTACAGCATACAAAATAAATAAATAACCCACACACAGAGAGACATTTCAAAATGTGAAACCCATCTCATAGTCCAAACTTTGTAATAGGTATCGATATTTGACTTAGTTTCGATATTACGATAAAATTATCACATTATCGGGCATCTCTATGACACTATTGGTACCTATACTTTTTTCATATAATTATAGTATTTATTATTTATCTATGGTCAATATGACGTTTGTGTGTTGATCAAAAAAATTATTATTGTTTACATTTTCGTGTATTTTTGTTCTTTATTAGGTGCAAATGTTCTTTTCGCACCTTTTTACCTAAGATTTATTACAAGTGTATTGTACCAGGTTGCAGTTACTTCGGAAAATACGTCTGTTACATACATTTCCACATTGGAAAGAAAAACACTCCAAATATGACTTATATCCTGTGAAGTGGTGATTCTTTTGCTAAAAAACTGTTGGGGAACTTAATCAAGATGATTTCCGACTCTAACATTGGACTCGCACTATCGTAGTTAAAATTAAATAACAATGTTTATTGGTACCTACGGCTCAAAACGTTTTTAAAAGAAATTGTTCAAGAAGAAATAAATGTATCAAGCCAATTTGCGCTATATTTTTCTTATAGAAACTGGTTCCTTTTAGGCGTAAAAAATTAAATAATGTATGATGTATACCTACCTACTGGCGCGAATGCACGAGTTGGCAAATTAGATCTTTGTGTTGATGCAGCTTGTTTAATTAAAAAAAATGGCGCCATATCATTTTCAGCACAGATCACAGATAAAGTGAATTTAGTCTAGTAACCATAGACTAGAATCAATGTTCCTTGTTCCCGACATGTCCGTCTGAGAGTATCTCTCTACCTAGTCTGTGGCTGTCTGGCTGTATAACATAAACATATGTCTGCGTAATCGTAAAATGGTTATTGGATAATGGATAACAAGAATCGTGACCCTGGCCAAAGTCTTATGCAAGGTGGTTTATAAGAACCTTCAATTTTGTAGCTGCCTTATGCTATAGCTGTATATTTTCCACGTTCACCGCTTAGCTCTCTAGGAACGCCTGCGTGGAAACTCAGCCTTACTTACCTACGTTGACAAGGAGAATGGAGGGTTTGAAATACATAAATACTCTGCTTATAATACTTGATTGATACCAATCTATCTACCGCTTTAATTTCACCAGTGGTTGCGTAATGTTAGTTTTAACATTGACTAACATTGAGTTTCATTATGTGTAGCGCTAACATTTATACGACATAAAATGTCCTAAAACGTGGCATAGTTCGCTCATTTTGTTATGAACTATGTGAAGTTCTCAAGATTACGGAACATGTATAATCGGTATTATTTTTCTGATATCATTTAGTAAGCTGTCCCTCACCATCCAAATTTCGTCCGAAGACGACCCTAAACACACTACACAGCCGTTACGATCACTCCGCAGAGTAGTTTATAGGGTAGGCTAGAACGTAGGGTAGTTCTGTAAAAACTGGTAACAATTGTACTTTGAGTTTACTACAACGCGCGCAAATACACGTGACAAGTTAATACACAAGTTTCAAAATCGTCGAAAAGCTTCTGGCAAACCGACTCTAATGGTATCTCCTCCCAACCATCAGTAGGAAACAGTACGGTTTTATGCCCCAAAGACGCACCGAGGACGCCCTCTATGACCTGGTAGAGCACATCAAGAAAGGAGTAGAAAGTAAAGACACCGTACTCCTAATCTCCCTGGATATAGAGGGTGCTTTCGACAATGCATGGTGGCCCACCCTCAAAAATCAATTAGCGAAGAAGAGGTGCCCAACAAACCTCTACGACATGGTAAACTCTTACCTCAGCGACCGTAAAATCAAGGTCAATTATGCAAGAGCAGTCTATGAGAAGGAAACAGCCAAGGGATGCGTCCAAGGATCCATCTGTGGACCAACCTTTTGGAATGTGATCCTAGAGTTGTTACTGCGAATGCTGGAAGCCGAGGGAGTATACTGTCAAGCATTCGCGGACGACGTCGTTCTCGTATTTACAGGCAGCCCGACCATTATCGAACAACAAGCGGGCAGGGTGCTGAGCATGACAGTGGAATGGGGTAAAATCAACAAACTCAACTTTGCAGCGCATAAAACCAACGCAATGCTTTTCACAAAAAAGTTGAAGTATGAACCTCCAAACATAGTCATATACTCATAATGCTTGACAGTTTTCTTTACAATAATTATTATAATACAGTAGTCACGCAGTTACGTTCTATAGGTGATGTTAAAAAGAAAATAAACGGATGGATCTATTATAATAAGACATAAAAGCGGCACCTTTACCTACTATTATTACATTTCTAATAATACAGGAGACTAGCTTTTGTCGACAGCTTTGTCTCACCGTATGACTTAGACAGAGTCTGTATTCTCTATAACCAATATCACAAAACGTGTATGTTTTGGTCTAACTCTTAACCCCAAAACTGTCTATTGTGTGTTTCATCATAAGATATAAATAGCCCATTTTATGTTTCCACAGCTGGGACTCGGAGCATCACAAAGATAAAAATGGTGCCTCCATTCACAGAGCAGGCACGGGCATCTATTAATATCCCCCTAACAAGAGAGGCCGCTGCAAACACCATCCTAGCATTTTTCAACGCCCACCAAGATCCCCTCGATAGGATTAACTTAGTTGTTGACTATAGAAGAGAAGGAGCTCGTGCAGAGGCTGGTAGAATTCTCACAACTTACTACCTCTGTTGTATTAAATACCTAACCGATATTGACATGTTAAAGGAATTAGAGGGAGATACCAAATGCGAAGCAATGGTGGACGACACATTGTTAGTTAGGAGTAAGAAGAGACACACTTACTTGGGACTTAAGGCGGAGAAACGCAAAATCCCCAAAGAGCTCGTTGCATTTCACGCGGTCTACGGTGCCTATGTTATGTGTCGTCCAGTCGCAACCAAGAGGAATTTTAGAGAATGGGTAGGTAAAAGATATTCCTCATTCTTAGCCTCGATTCAATATGCTCCCGAAATGAATGTCAACCTTGCTTTGCAAAACGGTGGGACCCAAGTCAATGAAGTCGTTGTAGAAAGGGCTTCTATCCGAAAAATCGTCTACAAGATCACCAAGCTCACCCCAGACAATATTGTACTATCAGCTATAAAGAATCATATTAGTTTCTTGACATCCCTGTCAGGAATGACCACGTTCTCTCTAATTCAGCAGGTTATTGTGCAGGGGGGAATGATTATCCTGATAGCACCGTTAACGAAACAAATAGCCAAGTATGCCGCCGAACGAGCGGAAGTCGATAAGATGATGGACGAAGCGGATATACCTCAGGCCGATATCGTCTATCTCCGCCTTATAAAACCGCACTATCAATGCTTCCGATCATCGGACTACCCTGACCTTGTGAAAACAGCTCAGATAATAGACCAAATGGCTCACCCGAACAACAAGACACTTGATCACTACAAGGGAAAAACAAAGGGAGCCACTTGCGACGAGACCCAAATTAAACAGTTTCTCAGGGCACAAAATAGTGTATTTACGCTAAAAGTTGATACTGAAAATAAAGAGAAAATAAGAGTGCTCCTGAAAGAGTCTACAGATTCAATGTATGAAGAGGCTCAAAACATTCTGGACTTACTCAATAAACAATTCAGAAACGGAGCTTTGTAGCGTTAAGGTCCATCCTCCACACAGATGACAATTCCTGGTTTAGAAAAAAAAAACAAAAACTTTATTATATTGAAAGCAAACACCTTGTTTCATTTAACAGTTTATTGAACATAAATGCGAATTAAAAATATACATAAAATAATATAAAGATTACAATGGCATCACGATTTTATATACAACACTAAACATAACATATGTACACTTATATAACGCTATATTTTTAAATCACATCGTTCAAATATGTAAGGCAAGAACTACTATACAAAATATACTATACTTTTGATGATTTTTCACAATAATAAAAATATAATATAACTAACTGTGGTTTTTAAATGTTTTTTAATGTACGGCGAATAACAGATAATTCATAAATAATTTATTAACCTAATGATTTTCTGAATATCACTAACCACATTTCCATTAATAAAAAAAAACATCGATTACAAACATTTACTTATTTTTCTTAACCGGTGGCGCGTTTATGTTCTTCAATATGAGACGATCAGTCCTACAATGACATCCCGCTTGGGATAATTTGTGCGATTCTACTTTTTAGGGTTTAGCCGAACCAGAGTGAGGTTCTAGAATTACAAATTCGTTTAGAAACAAAAACAACATAATAGACAATAATTATTTCCACTACTTTTACCGCGTTGAGTGCTTTTGAAAGTCTTGTGAGATCGCTCACCGATATTTTAAAGTAAATTTTGTTTTGCGTAGCGCGTAGCGTACCAGCAATAAGATTATTTTAAGCATACTAAAAAAGTAAGCATGCTCAAAGCAAACATACAGACATTGCCATGCTATTTACACCTCGAGTACCATACTCGAAAATAAACGTAGGTTGATTTTTAGCACGCTCAAAACACGAATGCTCATTACTAGCAATGTTGCGGCACATATGCTACTAATGAGCTAATCTGTCCGTGCAATAAGATACCTATACTTGTAGAACATAAACGCGCCACATCTTACATTAAAATACAAAAACCTTTCCAAATCACACTCAGTTAGAATCACCTCGCCCGCTCCAAACACGCTACAATACTATCACACATGTGATAAAGGAAGCACCCATGATTTCTTAAATTTCATAAACAATGCCGAAATTTTGAAACTTTTTGCCTACCTACCAAAAGAAATATTTTAGATTTTAATTTTTTTTGTAAGAAAACATACAGATACCGAGTGCTGTGATGACGGTACCCCCAAGGTCAGGACAGAGACTAATGTGTTGGTCTGAGTAGAAATTCTCAATTTAGAACCAAGGGCCAGTAACTTGCAGAGTTTATTGTTCCCTGAGAGATACAATCTAAAACTTTTCAATGACAAAGTGAATATATATTTCTAGGTCGGCGACCACACCGCCGCTTAGCATCAGGCGAGTTGGTTGTTCAATGCGCGATAAAATAAGATAAAGTCCTATAAAAATGTATACAAAAATTTTACATGGGTCAGTACAATCGTAATAAAAACATATTAAACTCCTAATTATAATGCTTGACAGTTTTTTGTACAATAATTATTATAATACAGTAGTCATTTTAAACTTTGAAAATGTATACAATTTGTATGCTTTTTCTTTTGTTTTTATTTATTTTTATTTATTGACGTGTAAATTGTACATTTATGAATTTTATTCATATATGACTTTGAGGTAAAATTACGAAGTAGGTACTCATACGGTTTTGAAACGGACGTAGAGTCGGTAATGTGAAAGATCTCTTTTAGTAAACGGTGTTTCGTTTGTTACCTGTTCAATTAACATTTCCTTAATGTATTGCACGTTTCACACAGCATTTAGGAGTTAATATCGTAATATCATTCAGACAGTTTTGGAGTGAACTCTGAAGTTGGTCAGCGCTTGTTTTTTTAATAATAGATAAGTTTGCGTTTGACGGCCATCTCGGCTGATGTTGCGACGATGCGGTTTACGGTGGAGCGTGCTTGATAGATAAAAAACGGTTGATTGCACTTAACAAAACAAAACAATTTTATGGTATAGTAGCAAATGGCAACCTTATCGCTAAAATCAAGCGGCCATGGTGGTTTGTGCTTGCCTAGAAAAAATCCGATTCACATTCGAACACAGTAAGACTGCATCTCTTAGAACAAAACCCATTCAAGCAACGCATTCCACAGCCTAGTCCTATTACCTAAGTGGAGTCACATTTATTTAAAGTCTTTGCAACTAACATACTCTTTAATAACTTCACCCAAAATTGTGGTGATAATATCGTTTTAATAAGACATAAAAGCGGCATCTTTACCTACTATTATTACATTTCTAATACAGGAGACTAGCTTTTGTCGACAGCTTCGTCTCAGCGTATGACTTACACAGAGCCTGTATTCTCTATAACCAATATCACAAAACGTGTATGTTTTGGTCTAACTCTTAACCCCAAAACTGTCTATTGTGTGTTTCATCATAAGATATAAATAGCCCATTTTATGTTTCCACAGCTGGGACTCGGAGCATCACAAAGATAGATACAATCCACCAACACAGCCAAGTGCGGGTTGGTGTATAACATGTGTCTGCGTAATGCTTATTGGTTATCGAGAATCGTGACTCTGGTCAAAGTCTTATTCAAGGTGGTTTATAAGAAGCTGTTAAATCTGAGCGTCCATTCATGCGATACGCGGCAGCTAAACATTGCTCGACGATCCACCAATAGGAAACCTTCAGAATTGTAGCTGCCTTATGCTATTGGTGTATATTTTCAACGTACACAGCTTAGCTCTCTGGTACAGCTCGGAAAACTCTGCCTTAGTTTCGTTGAAAAGGAGAATGAAGGGTTTGAAATATATAAATACTCTGCTTATAATAATACTTGATTGATCCCAATCTATTTACCGCTTTCGTTTTATTGTTTCGCTCTTTCCACTTTAGTTTCATCAGTGGCTGCGTAATATTAGTTTTAACATTAGGTACATAACACAGAGTTTCATTATGTGTGGCGCTAACATTCATACGACATAAAATGTCCTAAAACGTGGCATAGTTTGCTCATTATTTTATGAACTATGTAAAGTTCTCAAAATTACGGAACATGTATAATCGGTATTATTTTTTTGATATCATTTAGTAAGCTGTCCCTCACCATCCAAATTTCGTCCGAAAACGATCCTAAACACACTACAAAACCGTTACGATCACTCCGCAGAGTAGTTTATAGGCTAGGATAGTTGTGTCGACAATCGTGTCGAGTAGAGTTGTAGTAACCGCCCGGTTCACTACAACTCTGAATATCGAACACGAGGTAAGTTAACGCATTCGACACACAAGTCTGTTGTTTTACAGTAGCCTGACAAATGGAGGGTAGTTAGTGAAGTAGGGCATTAGATATAAGAGTAGTTAGGAGTAGCGATGATCGTAAAAGGTACACGAAACAGAAAAATACTGATCTTGATCTCGCTAGCTACAACCTAAAGGCCGATTTAAACGGAACGAACATAGAGCTAGAGCTGGAACAAGAGCATTCTTTCTCGATCTTTTAGTGTAAACGAAAGATCGTTCTTAGCGTTTTCCATATTATATATTCCATAGCATCTTTGCGAACGCAAACAAAACAACGAAATAATGCTCTACGTTTGTTTACACCAAATTAATTTGATACAGTGGGGATAGAATGAGCATTCGCTCGTCTGATGTAAATCGATCTTTAGATAGGTACACAACACGCCTTGTCGCTCTGCATTTGCTATAGCGTGCAGTGTGTGCCATGGAGGGAGGGTAGTTCGTAAACTAGATTATTTTGTAGAGAATAGCAACGTGCACGCAGATACTGGTTTCGAGCTATGTTTGGGCTAGTCACGTCTTTAGACACACATTGGAAACACATCTATGCAGTGTTACAGTAACCTGCCAAATTGAGGGTAGGTTATAATTATAAATTTAGGCTATTAGGTAGGAGGTAGTTAGTAGGTAGTTGTAGTGTACAGCAGGGTATGTCATTAAATAGAGGGTAGTTACCAGAGAGTTTGCATATACTACATATAGAGTTAGAACAAGCGCTTTACACCAAAAGGACGGGTCTGATCGCTCTTATGGAAGTGTCATAGTTTTGTCGCGGCACATCACTATGTCGCCATCGCTAACATACACCTCATCTGCTTACGATTGGTACAAAGGAACCGTGCGGGAAACCCTGATCTATTTACTTATTCTTTATCTAAGGTTACGCATTGTTACAATCTTGGATCCACTGGATGCAGCCGCTATGATCCGTCTGAGTGCAGGGTAGTCCGTACAGCAAGTCATTAAGTAGAGGGTAGCTACGCGTCAGTTACAGCACTGGACACTACAGTAATACCCAGAGTGTAGGGTAGTTCGTACAGGACATTCTATAGAGGGTAGTAACACTGGATACTTACTACGCAGCCACTATAGTAACCCAGCATTAGAAAAATATGCTTCAAATAGGGGGGTAGTTACGCGCTAATTATAACCTGGGATACACACTATGTAGCCAGTATGATCCGTCTGAGTGGAGGGTAGTTCGTACAGCAGGCCACTAGTTCCGGTGTAGTTACGCGAGCGCGGAGGCTGGCAGCGAGCTGTGCTTGGGCTTGGCCTTGTGGACGAACACCTTGATGCATCCGTTGAAGTCCGCCGACACCAGCACGTGGCCCGGCGCCGCCGAGGAGACCAGCCCGCCCTCGCCCGACTGCACATGGAAATAAATAAATATCAGTGGACAATTCACACACAACACCATCTGACCCCAAACTAAGCAAAGCTTGTACTATGACGGCCAGATAGCTGATAATATAATACTTATATAGTTGTAAATACATACTTATTGTACATAGAAACACCCAGACACAGTACAGATATTTGAATTCATCACACAAATGTTTGCATTGGGCAGGAGCGGTCCCAGCCTCGAATTTGGGGGGGGGGGGGGGGTCACCAGTACACAGCCTCAGATTTTGGGGGGGGGTCACGAGTAGAAATACAATAAATCGAGTAAAAAAAGACTACTAGTACCACCCCATTTTAATGTAACATATACGATTTGGGGGGAGGGGGGTCATGTCCCCTGTGACCCCCCTTCGGACCGCGCATGGCATTGGATGGGAATCGAACCCACGACCCTCGGCTTCGCAGACAAAGTTACTACCCACTAAGCCACGAAGCCAGTTAACCACATACAGATATTACGGTATGTACGTAAGTACCTATAATAAATTAAAACGATAAAAACGATTATTTGTACATCATAAACTGAACTAATACACTCACTAAGATAAAACAAGAGGGTATACATATTACAAACATACCATACAGATAATAAGCTGACTAACAATTCACCAACTGATAACTTCCTTAACTTCCAGGCTCTTTCAAACTGAATTCCCACGACACATAAGATAAAATGATAGAATTTCAACAAATTACCTAAAAAGTAAAGTTCGCTAAGCCAAAGTTCGGTTGCGAGTTGAGGCTATCTGATTCTGAGGTCAACTAGAATAGGCCCCGTCATAAAAAAAAGACATATGAATCAATCGTACCAATCCAAATTCTACTAAAAGTATGAATGCCAAAGTTTGTTTCCTATTAATATAGAAAAATTACAATGTTCAGATATTTGTTGGGGCACCGCTAGAAACCAAGTAAATAATATATATATAGTGTAGTGTGTAGTGTATACATAAAGTGTAGTGTCTCACCGCGTCGTCTCCCTGCACGTCGGTGTCCCCCCTGCGCTCTCGCTCGCGCGCCGCGATCATGCGGATGGTGTGGTCGGGAGCTAACACCGCAGTAAATAGAGCGAGTAAGTGTAGTGACTCACCGCGTCGTCTCCCTGCACGTCGGTGTCTCCCCTGCGCTCTCGCTCGCGCGCCGCGATCATGCGGATGGTGTGGTCGGGAGCTAACACCGCAGTAAATAGAGCGAGTAAGTGTAGTGACTCACCGCGTCGTCTCCCTGCACGTCGGTGTCTCCCCTGCGCTCTCGCTCGCGCGCCGCGATCATGCGGATGGTGTGGTCGGGAGCTAACACCGCAGTAAATAGAGCGAGTAAGTGTAGTGACTCACCGCGTCGTCTCCCTGCACGTCGGTGTCTCCCCTGCGCTCTCGCTCGCGCGCCGCGATCATGCGGATGGTGTGGTCGGGAGCTAACACCGCAGTAAATAGAGCGAGTAAATGTAGTGACTCACCGCGTCGTCTCCCTGCACGTCGGTGTCTCCCCTGCGCTCTCGCTCGCGCGCCGCGATCATGCGGATGGTGTGGTCGGGAGCTAACACCGCAGTAAATAGAGCGAGTAAGTGTAGTGACTCACCGCGTCGTCTCCCTGCACGTCGGTGTCTCCCCTGCGCTCTCGCTCGCGCGCCGCGATCATGCGGATGGTGTGGTCGGGAGCTAACACCGCAGTAAATAGAGCGAGTAAGTGTAGTGACTCACCGCGTCGTCTCCCTGCACGTCGGTGTCTCCCCTGCGCTCTCGCTCGCGCGCCGCGATCATGCGGATGGTGTGGTCGGGAGCTAACACCGCAGTAAATAGAGCGAGTAAGTGTAGTGACTCACCGCGTCGTCTCCCTGCACGTCGGTGTCCCCCCTGCACTCTCGCTCGCGCGCCGCGATCATGCGGATGGTGTGGTCGGGAGCTAACACCGCAGTAAATAGAGCGAGTAAGTGTAGTGACTCACCGCGTCGTCTCCCTGCACGTCGGTGTCCCCCCTGCGCTCTCGCTCGCGCGCCGCGATCATGCGGATGGTGTGGTCGGGAGCTAACACCGCAGTAAATAGAGCGAGTAAGTGTAGTGACTCACCGCGTCGTCTCCCTGCACGTCGGTGTCCCCCCTGCGCTCTCGCTCGCGCGCCGCGATCATGCGGATGGTGTGGTCGGGAGCTAACACCGCAGTAAATAGAGCGAGTAAGTGTAGTGACTCACCGCGTCGTCTCCCTGCACGTCGGTGTCCCCCCTGCGCTCTCGCTCGCGCGCCGCGATCATGCGGATGGTGTGGTCGGGAGCTAACACCGCAGTAAATAGAGCGAGTAAGTGTAGTGACTCACCGCGTCGTCTCCCTGCACGTCGGTGTCCCCCCTGCGCTCTCGCTCGCGCGCCGCGATCATGCGGATGGTGTGGTCGGGAGCTAACACCGCAGTAAATAGAGCGAGTAAGTGTAGTGACTCACCGCGTCGTCTCCCTGCACGTCGGTGTCCCCCCTGCGCTCTCGCTCGCGCGCCGCGATCATGCGGATGGTGTGGTCGGGAGCTAACACCGCAGTAAATAGAGCGAGTAAGTGTAGTGACTCACCGCGTCGTCTCCCTGCACGTCGGTGTCCCCCCTGCGCTCTCGCTCGCGCGCCGCGATCATGCGGATGGTGTGGTCGGGAGCTAACACCGCAGTAAATAGAGCGAGTAAGTGTAGTGACTCACCGCGTCGTCTCCCTGCACGTCGCTGTCCCCCCTGCGCTCTCGCTCGCGCGCCGCGATCATGCGGATGGTGTGGTCGGGGTTGGGCGCGAACACGGCGCACGTCACCACCGCGCTGTGCGCCTTGATGCCCTCCCAGAAGTCGTTCCTGACAAAACAACAAAAACAAAATTAAAAAAAACCTCCGACTATATTTGAAATTTGTTATAGTATTCTACTAATCAAGCCTTTTCAATTGTGAAAAAGATGTAATTTACCATATTGTTATGGCGGCCATTTATTATAGTAGTTAATATATAGATCAAGTCCTTTCATTTTAACTATATTGAGGGAGTTGTGAAAAATAAAATGTAATTTGCCATTTTATGTTGGCGTGAGATGACCATCTTGGATTTGAAATTTATTGTAGTTGTAGTTTTCTACTGGTCAAGCCCTTTCACACGCATATTAAGGGAATAGAGAAAAAAATATGTATTACGACATTTGGTGGTAGCGGTCATCTTAGACCGCATCCAGGGTAAAAAAAGATGTAGTGTCATGGAACACCAGGTAGGAACGAAGTTTCTTCGAATAATATATAGGAAACACAAATTCAGAAAAAAAGGTACGATCTGACAAATTAATTTGGCAACACTGGTAACGGGCAGTTTTAACGCGTCACTTTCGTTATATGTTTTTTAGGGTTCCGTAAAACGTAAAAACGGAACCCTTATAGATTCGTCATGTCTGTCTGTCTGTCTGTCCGTCCGTATGTCACAGCCACTTTTTGCCGAAACTATGAGGACTACACTGTTGAAACTTGGTAACTAGATGTATTCTGTGAACCGCATTAGGATTTGAACAGAAAAAATTAAAAAAAAAAAAATTAGGGTTGTCCCCCATACTGAGAACTGAAACTCAAAATATTTTTTTTCATCAAACCTACACCACGTGTGGGGTGTCTATCGATAGGTCTTCAAAAATGATGGTAAGGTTTCTAAAATCATTTTCGTCTACACTGAATACTTTGCGCAAGAGACACTTCCAAAGTTAATGATGTACATTACCATGTAAACTACCAACGAAAATTAGTTTGAACTCGATCTGATGAGTAGTTTTTTTTTAGTACGTCATAAATACACTATCATTGAAACTTCGATCAAAGTTACAATGAACTACAAGAACTATGTGTACTATGTATATAATGTTACTTGCTGCAACGGAACCCTTCATGGGCGAGTCCAACTCGCACTTGGCCACTTTTTTTATTTCATACGGTTTTGCCTCACTTTTTTCAGTTCGTTAAAATCCATGTCTCCTCCAAACCTACCGTAAGGAACTTGCGTTCCAAAAAAACACATAACAATAGGACAAAACAAAGTCAAACAAAACATTACATTACCTATCCCTCCTCACAGAAGTGAACTTCGCGTAGTCATGGTAAGTCTTCCAGATATAGATGCACTGATTCTCCGACCCGCTCACGATATACTTCCCATCATGTGAGAACGACGCCTTGATCTGACTCGACACGTTCACGTATCCCTTGTACTTGCACGATAGATTCAAGTCTCTCAGATCGTAGAGCCTGATCCTGCTGTCATTTGAAGTGACTAATATCTTATCATCATTGGGCATCGGTTCTATTCCACTGATCTTCCTCCCGGTGGAGTTCTTCCCCCGAGTCGACCGTACGTCGATCTGCGTGTGGTATTTGAGCTGGTCTGTGGTGTAGAAGATGCAGCGTCCGTCGTAGGTGCCGACGACTGCGAATTTTCCGTTTTGGCAGAAATTTGCGGCTGTTATCAGTTTCGTTTTGCCGTCGACTTCGTTCCATACTGCCACCTGGAGAGTGTTTATTAATTACTGTCTTTTACGAAATAATATTACTAATTGATATTAGTAATAAATAATATTATTCATGTAAGCTTTGTGTTGACATTGACATTTCAGTATGTATCAGGAAAGACAAGAGGAATCCACAACTGCGAAATGATGTAAAAATAATGTTTTCTTTCAAAAGAAGTGATATTACAAACATTATTCTTTTTACTTTAAAACTCAGTTATATTCGTGTATTTGTTTTAATTGAAAAGTGCAGAGACAATTAAAGTTATTATTATAGAAAGCAAAGCATGGACATTTAATTGTCGATTCTCTGTTTTAGGTTTGTACTTATTCTATTAGTTGATGTTTGTTATGTGAAAACTAACTTGTATTCATAAATAAATCTCTGTTTTAGATGAATCACATTGTGTTATGGTTTAATAAGAAGAAGATACATCCGATCTTATATTCATTAATATTACTAATCGAACTAATGTTATTCACTAGCAACACTCGCGTAGTTTTCGGTCCCGTTATATTACCCGATTAAAAAGCAGTCTATGTTTTCTTCCAGACGACAATTTAACTGTATTCCGAATTTCAACCCGATCCGTTCAGACGTTACGACGTGATTGTGCTATAACCATGCAAACGTCCAAAATTTAGCGTTTATAATATTAGTAGGATGCCAAAGTTTGGAAGTATGTTGCTCAACCACGTCAGAACATCCGAACGCATCGTGCTGGAATTCGGTTTACAGCTTATTCGAGCTAGGCCATTTATATCTTGAGAAAACAACGGGAACTGCGCGGGTAAAACCCCGGATTACTGTTATGAATCCAATTAAAATGAGACAAGATTAATAAAGAAATTTAGCTGTTAGCTCGAAGGACGAATTTGTCTTTGCGACTTGAGCCCAGAACTCGTTATAACTTATCATTCGCAGGCCAATCAATATTATTATGTAAATATCATCATCATTTACAGCCTGGATCCATCCATAGCTGGGTATAGGCCTCTTTTCCCCTGAGCCCATCGTAATTTCCGCGATAGACATGATATCATCGACACATTTAGCTGACATACTAGATGGTACAATGGCGGATGGCGGTTACAACGCGACCTCATAAGATTTTGAGACAAAAAATCAACGCGAAATGTTTTCACTTTACACAAAGAAACAAAAAAGAAAATTCCACAAATCAAACGTACCTTCTTATCGGGTATATTCCAAAGCCTCAGCTTCCCGTCGAGGCTTCCGCTCAAGAAGTACCGATCGTCTCTCGGATGGAACACGATGGCCGTCACGAAGTCTATATGCTGGAAGCAGCAGAGACACTCCCCTCGCGAGATATGCCACAGCCGGACCGTCTTATCCATGGAACTCGATAGGATGAAGTAGTTCTTGGACCAGGAGACGTCGAGTAAGTCTGAGGTGTGTCCGGAGTATACGCAGAAGGGCTTGGGGCAGAACGGCGCGGAGGGACCCAGGACGGGCTGGTCTTCCGGGCTGGGAGGGGGCGCTGAGAGTGACGCGAGGGACTCCTGAGACGGAGTGGGCGACGACTTCTTCTCGGCGTTGTATTTCGTTCGCATGTCCTGGGGAGTGGAACAACATCAACATTTTATTGCCTATTTATTGTGACCGTTTATTTTTTATGGTATAGTGACGAGACGAGCAGAACATGTGCCTGATGGCAGGCAGCAAACACAGTACAGTGCTAAGCAGCTATTGCAACATGAAGAACCCAAATCATAACTTAGCACTGCACTGCGCTTCTCTTCTGCGCTTCATACCTATTTATTGTGTTTTTTTTGTAGCATAGAATGACGAGACATGCCTGATGGTAAACAACAAGCCTATCCGTAACAGTTCAGGCGACTTCCTAGCACTGTATTGTGTTCGTTACCCAGGTAAACAAGATGATTTATCTCTTTGCACAGCATTTTTTTTAGTCATTAGAGTAGAGCACATATATATAGTTTGCAATTTAGTGCTTGACGGTGAATAACTGGCAAACTTCCCCCGGAGACCCTACAAAGACTTTTACCGCTACTATCTGGTCGGTATGCTGCTGTCATACGATTAGCCGTTTATTATAAAAGCGCGCGTATTTGGGCGCGCTTTGGCTGACTATTTATTTTTTACTGTCCACTGATGGAGGTATGATTGTCCGCTGATCTACGCGAGCTTGATCAATAAGCGGACGCTGATTGATACGCGATTGTCTGTCGCAGCGGCGCAGAGGATGAACGCGCCTGTTTTCGCTGGGATGATGACTGGGGCAAAAATATACCATTCTAATTAATTCGTCAGTTAGATTATGAGACACGTAGGTATTTTTTATTTCATCAAATTATAAAAAATCGACAAATATATAGATCATCAAACTTCCGGAGTTACGGGGTTGTGACGTCACTCTATCGTAAAAATCGTACCATAAAGTGACGTCTTTCGAAAAGTTTTTTTTTTCAGTTACCATGCCAATGACTAGTTACCTGGAACATGTGCGCGGCGTCGCGCGACACCCACACCCGCACCAGCTTGTCCTGCCCCGCCGTGGCCAACAGCCGCCCGCACACGCTGAACTTGCAACACCACACGGCGCCCATGTGCTCATTCATCTCCTGCAACACAACACGAATTACAACCCTATCCCGGCGTGATAGGATACACGATCCGCCTCACTACCCAAGTAACAATTTAACGTCGTATAAAGGTTAAGTAAACGTTATCTGAATACCATACATCGCTATAATAAAGTCATACTAACGTTATAATAACGTTTACTAAACGCGAAAATGGCCCCAGTTATACGACCTAATGGTCGTATAATGGTCATACAAAAAGCTCGAGCCAACTTCGTTAACGTCATTCAACAGTCGTACAAATGTTATGTGATAACCACTTTCGTGGCGCAGTAGTCGCATCCTAACTTTTCGTTCAATGATTTAATTTAGTGTAAAATAAAAACATACTACAACTTACTGCAACTGGGAAATAATAAGGTGAGTGTTGTTTAATTTTCATATCTTGCTTACTTTATCTGTCTCTCATGCTATTTAGTTTGACTGGGAACTGAAGTTTTATGATAATATACCTATGTGAATACTATTCAGATTTTCATGCCCCCTCGTAATTTTGTGTTATAATCATATTTTCATTAACAAAAATAGTTTTATTTTTTTCTAAAAATGTCTGACTGTTGCTTTTGTCGCACACTTACCTCTGTACGACCTGATAATGATGACGATGGTCGCCATGACAGCTAGCTATTAGAGTTCCTCAAAATCATTAAAACCCTTTTCGTATTGTCAATATTCACCAAAATTTATTATTTGTAAATCTATTTCAGGAAAGAACACTTCATAGAGTGCGGTTTTTCGTAGGAAAAATTCATCAAACTTCCGTATAATATATGGCCGTCTAATCATTATAAAGTCAAAACCTGACTTAAATGCGACTGCAAGTTTGATTAAAGTCAGGACAGGACTTTAAACGGACATCATGTAATATAAAGGTTATATTTGAGTCGTCAATAAACAACCCAGTCATTTAAGAGTATTTAGTTGACCGCTGTAAAACAAGGTACTGATTGTTATATAAACGGCACTATGAAAACGTCTATATAACATCCACGTTGTATAAATGTTGTATAAAGGTTTTCCAAAAACATAATTTGGTGTGTTCAAAACGTTTATTGGACTATAACGTTAGTATGACTATTGCGTTGTCGTACAAACGTTTTAGCTAAGACTGTAATATAACGTCGTATCGTTTAGTCTCCCCAACGTTGCTAATACCAGTTTACTATGACATATTCGTCGCACGACTAATTAGTTGCATTAAAGACATCTATAGGACCTGGTAGTCATCTCATTACCATTGTAAGACTGCTATCCAACTTTAGGTCGTACAAGTCAAGACTTATACGACGTATTTGTTTGTTGGGTATGTAAATGATCATTGATTTTAATGTGGTTTACATCAAAATAAAAACTGGTTCAACGCCGTCAAACACAAATTTTATGACATACCTATAAAAATACCAACAAAAAAATAAATTGGCAGTCATAGGAACTGCCGATAGAAGTGAAAACTTATAACTCAGAATTTGATAGCTTACTTTGGAAACTACACGGGTGTAACCGGAGGGCGTGGCCTCGCCATCATGGCATGGCCATCTAGAAATGCATCAGCATTTCCCATTGGCTCGCGCATTTCTAGATGGCCATGCCATGATGGCGAGGCCACACCCTTTCAGCATTTCCCATTGGCTGACGCATTTCTAGAGGCTCAATCGCCAAGGTCCCGAGTTTACCCGAAGATTTCTTATCATACCCGAGCGTGATGCCAGAATTCAATTCTATTCAAATGATTTGTCTAGGCGCGCCTAAAGAAGTTTTCACTTCAAAAAAACCCGATCGCAAAGTTAAATTTGTTGAGTTTCGTCATTTCGTGTAATATAGTTACCGCGGTGTATCAAGCGGTTATATAGACATATAACTACTCGTTATCAATAAAGGAGTAAGTTGTGGAACTAACCTGAACATGTCTGACGCATCCATCGAAGTCATACGGCCCCTTGTGCGAGTTGCTGGCTTTGAGTTTGATGTTATGTTCCCCGCGAACATCGTCCGCTATGTCGGCGACGTCTTCCTTATGTCTCGCGTGGGAGACTTCTTGCGCGAGCGACTTCGCCGCGTCGACGGTCTTCCGGACAGTGCTGCCGAAGAAACGCTTCAACCTGGACGGAGATGAGTCGCTTGAAATTACATCTCTTTTGTTGTATAGTTTTGTATGTACTAAGACAATAGAAATGTGTTGTACCCATTGAATTGGGATGTTAACACCAATCACAAAATAATGTTTAGTGTTAATTTTATGATACTTTGATTTGAATATCGAAACTCACATTTTTATAATTTTGATATTATAAAGTTTTTTTTTAAAATGCTATATTTATAATCTGTTGTCACGTGACTGCAAACACCAATACGAGCTTATTACGTCACTAACCGCAAAACAAGCTGTCTGTCGAAGACTGACAACTTTCGCATATATAATATTAAAAGGGTTACTATTAACTGTGATAGTCGGGCTCACAGTCAAAGTTAGTTATTATGAGTAGGTACAAAATATTCTTATCGGCTGCAGTACTGATTAAAAAAAAAACAAAACTAAGAACAATTTTATTGTAAATGCAGTTCAATTGAAGGCAAGGCACACACTGCCTTCAATGCACACAGATTATTATGTACAAGCGGTATGTTTGATGTGTGAATATTTTAACCTCCTTGTGGATAACAATTTCTAAATATCTGCAGATATTAAAAAACAATTTCTGCGGCTTCTTATATTTTTAATTTTTGAAGTGAAAACTTCCTTTGGCGCGGTACAGACAGATTTTTCATGGGTTGTGAATTCTAGCGTCATGCTTGGGAATGATTAGAAATCTTCGGGTAAATTCGGGACCATCACCATTGACCGTGCTCATGGCCATGCCCTCCGGTTTCACCCGCGTAGTTTCTAAAGTAAGCTATCAAATTCCGAGTTAAAAGTTTTCACTTCTATCGACAGTTCCTATGACTGCCAATTTTTTATTTAATGATGATTCTTATTGGCACAAACAAAAAACTTTAATTTTTTTCAAACGAGACGCAGCAGTCAAGATTATAATGAAGATGATTGATTTGTGAGTAATAATAAACTATCACGGTTGGTAACTACACTAGTAACATTTATTACGGGATATATTCACTATGGAACGGGCAGCTGATATTTCGATACAGTTTCAAGCACCCTGTTTTTTAACAATAATAGCTTTGTGTTTGGCCTCCGTCTTGCCTGACATTAAGTGACGATGCGGTCTATGATGGAGCGTGCTTACCCTGACGAAACAGATTGACTCATTACTTGAAGACAATATATATCCAGGAAAAACCCACCCAGGCAACGTATTCCACAGCAAGGCGTTCTTATTACGAAAGTAGCGGCAAACTACGTCGTTGGAGTTTTTGGAACGTCAACCATGAAACGATGTCGGTTTTTCGAGCGGCATGCAGACAGAACAAATATTTGTCCAAGTGGAAATCGAATCCACTACCCCCGGACCCGCGGGCACACTCACTAAAAACTAAGCCACGTGATCCCGTGTCTGGTGCTAATTTATTTATTTTATTTATTTATATACCCCGTAATAAATGACACTAACGTATTACGCTGCCTAAAAATAACACACATCGTATTTACAATATTAATGAATGTATAGATTAATATTTTTTTTTACATTGACTAGAGAAAGCTTTTGCACGAAACTATACGCTAAAACTATTAAAATCCAAACGGCTATTTAACTAACATTATCCTTAGATTGTTTAGTGTTTAAAAAAAGGTCTAATCAGGGTCACGATCAAAGGGTATGAAACTGGTCTTGAAAGGAAGTACTCATCATCACCAACAACTTTTGAAATTGCGACCAATTCTGAAATGAGGTAAAAAAATCGTCGAGACCAAAACTGATTATTCTTTCGATAATAGATTAATAATTAATAGCACTTGACCGCCACCTCGCCTGATGTTAAGCGACGATGCGGTCTTTTATGGATTAATACATCCACCAGGAAATACCCACTAGGCAATAAGTGGCGATGTTTTTATTACGAAATTAGAGTCAAACCTCTTCGCTCGAGTCTTTGGAATATCAACCATGATACTGACATTTTGTTCCGTCACTTTTTTCCACGATTTCATGTCTGGCCAAAGAGTAACAGTTATAGGTTATGATGAGCACAACGCGTCCATTTCGGCATTGCGCATGACCCTGGAGACACATTCTCGAAGTCACACGTTTGTGAACACATCTATTTTATCAGGGCAGATCAATGGCAGTTGGCCTAAGACTGCCCTTGCTGGTGCTGAAGTTTGAGCTAACGCGTAGAAGGCGGACTCTGTCTAACTTAAACTTACTGACTATACTTTCGCACATATGTACGTTCCTAGAGCAAAATAAATCGTGATGACATGGGAGTCGGTATTTTTTTTTATAATATAGAGGTAGAGTGATAGAACGAACAATACATGCGCCTGATGGTAAGCAGCGCGCTTGCCCATAATAGCACAGTGACATGCAGCTATTTGAACATGAAGAGTCCAAATCATTGTCTAGCAGCGAAGTGAGCTCGTCACCCAGATAAATTACCAAAATGATGATCACTTTTGCCTGTATTTTTTATGGTATAGTGACAAAACGATCAGGATATGTGCCTGGTGGAAAGCAATACGCCTGCCTAAACAGGAGTGACACGCAGATATTGGAACATAAAGAGTACATCATTATTTAAAACTGCCACTAACACTGCCCTTCAAAACTTTAATGTTTGCAAATAATGACGGATGAATACTGTTTTTACTGAATAACTTATTTTTAACACACCAACACGCAAGTAGCTGCGCAAAGTAGGTACTCACGCACCGTGGGACCAGGACAGCACGATGCTTGCGCTATATGTGTTGTGCGACAGCAATAGATGTGATCACAAGCGTATAATGTTAAAAATGAGGCTCTATTGTTAAAACTAACGAATGATCGCATTAGTCGCTACACGCTACACTCCGTCACCTGACGTTGATGTTGTCTTGAGAGTGGCTTTTCACTAAAGTGGGCGAAGGCGTCCTAGAGATAAACATAAATCAACTCATGGCATATAAAAGTGTATCCTAATACATTTTTTTTTCAATTATATATACTTAATTTCTTAATCAAGTCCTCAAGGATACAAAATAGTTTTTACAAAAGTATTTAAAAATCTAACCCTACATATACATCGGCAGCGGGGCAGGACCCTGGATTCCTGTTGCTTACGGCTGCAGAGTGAACTTCTGTCGATGCGCGCTGTGCATTTGACTCTTGATCCCATCGCCTAGCGTAAGCCTAAATGATGTTCGTCGAGACTTTTCGTCATAAGACCGATATGATTATCGGGACTGTATTCGTCGAATCAACATCCTATATGGCGGTAACCTCTAAACCCAGGTCTGGTTTAGGCTTTTTATTCTCGAGTGTTGTTTTGACCACCATATTGAATAATTTGCATTCCTATGTAGTTATTCAGAACTGATCAAGTTTAACTTAAATATGACGATTCAAATCAGCAGCACATTCGGCAGGTTTTGCCTAGTTTGAATCTCGTTGGAAACTGACTAAACTATAAATTTATTATGACGTACCCAATACGCACATACAGCGCGTTGAGTACGCTGTTGGCACGTGTCGGCAACTGTCATATGTACACAAACGGCATCTTTTTTCATTCTGATACTTATCTGTACTATGATATTATTATCGTAAAATGGACTGGCCAGTATACACTTTAAAAATGCATACGATTTGTATGCTCTTTTTGTTTTTTAAAATTGACGTGTAAATTGTATATTTATGAATAAAGAATTTTGCCGTTATGTGATTTCGAATATAGATAAGTTTGTCTGTGCACTAACTTGTCAGTCTTCCGTTTGATGGTGGTGGCGCGGTCGGCCGACTCGCGCTTGGCTTCCTTCCCGCCCTCGCCCGCGCCGCCGGCCGCCACGCACTCGCTCTCCTCGTCTGTTTCTCTATACAAACACAAACAACTTGAAATCTATGTTCATGGAACAGAAGAGAAGATGGATTGCGTAGTTGTTGTGTAAATTATTGACAAAATAACGACAATTGTACTGGATAATGACTTGAAACATATCTGTTTTAGAATGTAATTGCAATTTTCAATTTACTAACATTATGGTACATTTGGTGGCCTTATTTATACTTGCAACAGTTTCCCACAATGATCCTGATTGGGTGTGGGAATATAGCTCACGTAATGCGGAGCGGATCGACTCATTCCATAATTGATTTGTCGGCAATTAATATATCTTTTATAAATTTGCATGCTGATTAGCGAAAAAAGAAGGTTCAATAATGTATTAACGATCACAATCTATTTGTTTGTAGCTATTTTAAAAATGATTAAATTAATATGAACATGTTTGTGTACAAAGTTGTATTTGAGAAGAAAAAAGTAAACTCATTGTGGGCACAAAAGTGTGTGAACATATAAAACCAAAACTACATTATACAAAGTAACACAAAAACCTAAGAAAACACTCTGTCCATTCCGCGACAATAGCTAGCCAGCTATTGTTGCTAGATGCCAGCTATTGTTGCTAGATGCCAGCTATTGTTGCTAGCTGCCAGTTATTGTTGCTAGCCGCCAGCTAGTTCTCAAGCCGAGCGACTGCACACATTGGACATAAGTCGACACCGAAACACGTAGAAAAACTAAAAGCAGACTACACAAATCAATACATCGTCAATTCCGCAGACGTATTGAAGCCCACGAGCTACCCAAAGCGACCGCCTTTATCAATAAACACATCGTAGTTTCAGCAATCCGTCTTTTGATCTTAACGAACAGACACTAAAGAACAACTTCTAGCTTTTCTATCTACCTGTCATAAGAATGTACCGTTTTACAATTACAATGTATTATATCATCTGGCTCCAATTATACAAGGTTTGTTGAGTTAGGAGCTTGTGTGAAGAATATCCGTCATGTTTTATTATTGTTATGTAGAAACGAGTATCGTCTATTTTCTGTAACAGGCGGCCTATTTAACATGGCCCGAAAGCAAGTGCATAACAAGATCAAATTTAAAAAAATACCTCGGATTTGTATTTCTCAAACACTCTACTATTCAAGCCAACTATTCAATGAGTGAGAAGTGAATATAGAAATGTAATTGTTTTTGTGGCGGCGGCCATCTTGAATGCATATTAACCAAACATAGCTAAGAACCATCGCACGGAAACTAACCTTCAAATAAAATCATCAAAATCCGTCCACACGTTTGAGCTCTACGGTGCCACAGGCAGACAGATATTGACGTAAAATGTATAACGCCCCTTTTTTGGCGCGGATTAAAAAGAAGAAAAAATGCTCCGTCAATCATTTATTAATTGATTTGTTTTTCCCATTTGTTTCGTTAACGCATGCAGGCTTGTACATAAAACTTACAACACTTAAAACTGAACATAGACCCTTGAAAAGTGGCACAAGTTTCAGAGCATTGCAAAATAGTCATTCGTTAATATCGTTTTTACCCGACTGCGCGACGCAAAGGAGTGGTAATGTGTTTAACAGTCTATGTATGTATGTATGTTTGTATGTATGAATGTTTGTATGTTCCTTTGAAGCATTATACAGACCAAACGCCTAAGCCGATTTTTATGATTCACACGTCAATCGATTCCTCTTAATCTGGCGAGTGGCACTAAAGACATGACATTAGTGTAAGTCCAATATGGCGGATTCAGGACGCCATATTGTCCAAATAAAAAAAATGAAAATCACCAAAATATGTCAAGACGGGTATTGTTGAATAGGTATTTAAAAATAATGTTTAGCTTTCTCTCAATGTTTTTCGATTTGACTGACCGTTTAGGATGTATATCGATTTAAAGTTGAGTAACAACCATGCTCACATTTATAGGTTTTTAGGTAGCAGAAAACTTCGTATAACTAACTGTACGTGTGAATGTGGATGGACATTATATACTAATGTATCTAGTAGGCATCGATATAAATCAATGGATGTGCCCTGAGCACCTTGAAATTGGTAATAAACTGCGTCTCTGTATGTATCGTAAGTGGTTTACAAACAACCAATCTACTTGACCCCTATAATCGCTAGCGGCGAGATTTGCTGTGGTTCTACTTATTTTGGTTGTTGACACCGAATAATGATATGTAAAAACGTCCGGCGTCCACCGCGTTCTGCAACCGACTAGAACGGAAAGAGTGAGCTCACTCTTCCCAACGTTGACATGATTGCGTGCGCCGTGAAGTTTGGGATGGGGCCCATCTTGGGTTCTACGATCTATGCTAGTAGGTATATTGGACTACCTTTTTTTCGTACGTGCAGGAAATGTATTTACGCATAACCTACTGCCCCGCCCGGGAGACAGCCGGGTTATGTTGCACTCTATATCATGTTTGGATATGGTGCCCCTATCTACTAATAAACCTCCATGGGGTTTCAACTCTGCCGCTGATAGTGGGGACACGGAACCGCTCTCGGATTGCTCCGCCTCGGTCGCCCATCTCCAACTTCAAATGATTTAGTAGGTACTCAACGTCAATCGAAAACCCATACTAACACAAAACTATAAATATGAATTACATGCAGTAGAAAATTCTACATATTATATCAGTAGAAACGAAGACATTTGGTCAACAACCAAAAGATGCATATTATTATGTTGAGCATATTTATTAACATTCACAACATTGTTCATAACTAAAAAGTATAAAATAAAAATATAATTTAAAAACTCAAAAACCCGACTGCGTAAAAAGTGAACCAAACTACGTACTCGCATACTAAAAAAAACTGAAAAGAATAAAACAAGCATTTAGATTTCTGGTGGTCTAGAACTCTATAATATGTTATTGTATTAATACTATTGAAATATATACAATATTTTCTAATAAAAGAACATTACAACTGAACAGTCGGGATCCATTGTATGTCGAATAATAATATCGAATCCATTGAACAATTAGATTGTATGTCGAATAATAATGGATCCCGACTCTTCAGTTGTAATGTTCTTTTATTATAAAATATTGTATATATTTCAATAGTAATAATACAATAACATATTATAGAGTTCTAGACCACCAGAAATCTAAATGCTTGTTTTATTCTTTTCAGTTTTTTTTAGTATGCGAGTACGTAGTTTGGTTCACTTTTTACGCAGTCGGGTTTTTGAGTTTTTAAATTATATTTTTATTAGTCTCTTTCAGAATGCCTTCAACACATTAGACAAAAGACGGCGCCTTTACTTCGATGTTTATTAATAAGAGGCTAGAACAACAATTTCAGAAACCAAGCGACCCCAATACAAAAATAATCAAACAATAGTTAGTATTCATTTCAACCTATTCGAAGCGTGGTTATTTTTTGCACGTGCATCATTCAGGGTCTTGCTGTGGTTATTTGTCCGAGCATCAGGCGAGGTTTTGGTGTGGTTATTGTTTGCCCGTGCATCAGTCGCGGTTTTGGTGTGTTTATCTTTATCCCGTGCATCAGTCGCGGTCTTGGCGTGTTTATCTTTTGCCCGTTCATCAGTGGCGGCTTTGGTGTGGTTATTTATGGCCCGAGCATTTGACGACGTTGCACTGTGGTTATTTAAAGCAGGCGGAAGTCTCCGAGCGTTCCCGATGAAGGCCGAAGCGTGCATCACTAGGGAGACTCGCTTTCGCCACGAAGTCTTCAGTTTAGGAGGAGGGCTGGAAGGTTAGTCACAAATAATAACACCTCATGCATTCCGATTATAGAAGACAAAAAACAAAACTAAAAGCAAAATACATTAATGACATTAGTAGAGCAAGTGTTAACTTAGCGTGCCTGCAAAGCATTCATGCATTTAACAAAAAATAATATAAAACAAAGATAGGATTTTAGTTTCCATAAGTATTTCTTGTGCTACAAACTGAGTATTACTTTCAATGTAAATAATGAATAGTATTGGACTAAAGGAATCTCCCTGCGGTACTCAAGTAATCATATAGTGTTGTAGTCGTCGTAATCACCAACAAAACTGTTTATTTATTTCAATAAAGTTATTAAACTAAGGAAGTCAACAATTCTAAAGTTTCTTCTATCAAAACCACTATTTTAACATGAATTCAGCAGTGTGGGATCTAAGTAATCTGCCATATAAATTTTGTTAGGTATAGAACAATTTCAATTTCATACTCATAGTTTTAGCAATGTTAGAACTTGATAATTTTGACATTTCAATTAAGATGACGACGTTAAAAATATACCACTCTAATTAGTCCGTCTGGAAAAAAATGGGAGATGAATAAGAGAAGGGAAAAAAATGTTTAAGAAAAAATTTGGGACACGTATTTTTCGTTTTATCATTATTAAAATTGACAAAGATCACTAAACTTCCGGAGTATTGTCATGTCACGTCTTCCTAATAATCGTAGGTATATAGACGTGACATCACTTGAAACTTCTGAGCACTATATCTTACTCATGTTTGTTTGTGAAACAAAAGAAAAAATACGTGTACAATATTAATAACCTAACTGATGGTTTAATTAGTTTTTTTTGTCACCATGCCTATTACACACAGTATCTACAATAAAACAAAACTATTACATTTTTGTATAAACAAAGGATGTAGGCAATAATGCCTACATCACATTTCCTGCAAAAGACACGCTTTTTCACTGACACAGAGAAGTTTATACCAAAAAAATGTAGATTAAACAGCGCAGGGGACAACGTATCGCCCTGCGCCGCCCCTCACCTGGCGTTCTCGTCGTCGTTGTCGCGGCCGATGTACTCGGAGGTGAGCCGCATGATGTGCAGGCTGAGCGGGTTGATGCACTGCGGCAACTTGTGCTCGGCTACAGAGAGAGGCACGCGTTCTCCTGAACGGGACCAGACTGAGCGGTCATTAATATGGAATCTAGAGGACTCGTTTCCTTCAATGCGATATCATTGACTGAGCGGTCATTAATGTGGAAACTAGAGGACTCGCTTACTTCAATGCGACATGATTGTATATATTACTAGCTTACCCCTGCCCACTTCGCTGGGCAGTAAATTGTAATGAAATAAATTATGAGCATGGTTCGGTTAGAACTGAGTATTATGATTAATTTCCTAACTTTGTGACTTAATTATAAAAGTTAGACATAACCTGTCGTTGACTTTTTTGTAGGCATTATCAAGTTCTACAACTTTTCTCTAGAACTCAATCATGTATCTCTCATCGTTAAGGCAGCGTTCGTAAGAAACGTTTTCGTTCGGCCGTTTTTTCTACGACTTTGCAAATCCGACTACCACGAACAAGTCATTTCATTTTTCGGGTTAATCTATAGCCTATGACACTCATGGATAATGTGGCTTTCAATTGGTAAAAACATTTTCAAAATCGATTAAGTAGATCCAGAGATTACCCCCTACAAACATCCAAACTTTACCTCTTTATAATATTACGCATATTTAAGTATAGATTAGCAGAGCCCCGCGGTTTAAATTTTTCATTTCTTTGGATTCAGCAAGTGCGGTGTACCGGTGTCGAGGTTGAGCGGTGGTGGGGTGGAGGTGTGTGTACCGGTGTCGAGGTTGAGCGGTGGTGGGGTGGAGGTGTGTGTACCGGTGTCGAGGTTGAGCGGTGGTGGGGTGGAGGTGTGTGTACCGGTGTCGAGGTTGAGCGGTGGTGGGGTGGAGGTGTGTGTACCGGTGTCGAGGTTGAGCGGTGGTGGGGTGGAGGTGTGTGTACCGGTGTCGAGGTTGAGCGGTGGTGGGGTGGAGGTGTGTGTACCGGTGTCGAGGTTGAGCGGTGGTGGGGTGGAGGTGTGTGTACCGGTGTCGAGGTTGAGCGGTGGTGGGGTGGAGGTGTGTGTACCGGTGTCGAGGTTGAGCGGTGGTGGGGTGGAGGTGTGTGTACCGGTGTCGAGGTTGAACGGTGGGGGGGGGGTGGAGGTGTGTGTACCGGTGTCGAGGTTGAACGGTGGGGGGGGGGTGGAGGTGTGTGTACCGGTGTCGAGGTTGAGCGGTGGTGGGGTGGAGGTGTGTGTACCGGTGTCGAGGTTGAGCGGTGGTGGGGTGGAGGTGTGTGTACCGGTGTCGAGGTTGAGCGGTGGTGGGGTGGAGGTGTGTGTACCGGTGTCGAGGTTGAGCGGTGGTGGGGTGGAGGTGTGTGTACCGGTGTCGAGGTTGAGCGGTGGTGGGGTGGAGGTGTGTGTACCGGTGTCGAGGTTGAGCGGTGGTGGGGTGGAGGTGTGTGTACCGGTGTCGAGGTTGAGCGGTGGTGGGGTGGAGGTGTGTGTAGCGGTGTCGAGGTTGAGCGGTGGTGGGGTGGAGGTGTGTGTACCGGTGTCGAGGTTGAGCGGTGGTGGGGTGGAGGTGTGTGTACCGGTGTCGAGGTTGAGCGGTGGTGGGGTGGAGGTGTGTGTACCGGTGTCGAGGTTGAGCGGTGGTGGGGTGGAGGTGTGTGTAGCGGTGTCGAGGTTGAGCGGTGGTGGGGTGGAGGTGTGTGTACCGGTGTCGAGGTTGAGCGGTGGTGGGGTGGAGGTGTGTGTACCGGTGTCGAGGTTGAGCGGTGGTGGGGTGGAGGTGTGTGTACCGGTGTCGAGGTTGAGCGGTGGTGGGGTGGAGGTGTGTGTAGCGGTATCGAGGTTGAGCGGTGGTGGGGTGGAGGTGTGTGTACCGGTGTCGAGGTTGAGCGGTGGTGGGGTGGAGGTGTGTGTACCGGTGTCGAGGTTGAGCGGTGGTGGGGTGGAGGTGTGTACCGGTGTCGAGGTTGATCGGTGGTGGGGTGGAGGTGTGTGTACCGGTGTCGAGGTTGAGCGGTGGTGGGGTGGAGGTGTGTGTACCGGTGTCGAGGTTGAGCGGTGGTGGGGTGGAGGTGTGTGTACCGGTGTCGAGGTTGAGCGGTGGTGGGGTGGAGGTGTGTGTACCGGTGTCGAGGTTGAGCGGTGGTGGGGTGGAGGTGTGTGTAGCGGTGTCGAGGTTGAGCGGTGGGGGGTGGAGGTGTGTGTACCGGTGTCGAGGTTGAGCGGTGGTGGGGTGGAGGTGTGTGTACCGGTGTCGAGGTTGAGCGGTGGTGGGGTGGAGGTGTGTGTACCGGTGTCGAGGTTGAGCGGTGGTGGGGTGGAGGTGTGTGTACCGGTGTCGAGGTTGAGCGGTGGTGGGGTGGAGGTGTGTGTACCGGTGTCGAGGTTGAGCGGTGGTGGGGTGGAGGTGTGTGTACCGGTGTCGAGGTTGAGCGGTGGAGATGTGTACCGGTGTCGAGGTTGAGCGGTGGTGGGGTGGAGGTGTGTGTACCGGTGTCGAGGTTGAGCGGTGGTGGGGTGGAGGTGTGTGTACCGGTGTCGAGGTTGAGCGGTGGTGGGGTGGAGGTGTGTGTACCGGTGTCGAGGTTGAGCGGTGGTGGGGTGGAGGTGTGTGTACCGGTGTCGAGGTTGAGCGGTGGTGGGGTGGAGGTGTGTGTACCGGTGTCGAGGTCGAGCGGTGGTGGGGTGGAGGTGTGTGTACCGGTGTCGAGGTTGAGCGGTGGTGGGGTGGAGGTGTGTGTACCGGTGTCGAGGTTGAGCGGTGGTGGGGTGGAGGTGTGTGTACCGGTGTCGAGGTCGAGCGGTGGTGGGGTGGAGGTGTGTGTACCGGTGTCGAGGTTGAGCACGGTGACCTGCTCGAGGATCTCGATGTCTGTGAGCTGGTGTCCCGACGTGGTGCGCGTGCGCAGCGCCGCCAGCCCCAGCGCCGCCTCGTCCCCCGCCGACCGCCGCCGCGACCCCGCGCCCGCGCCCGCGCCGCGTCTGTTACACACACACACACACACACTTTTTTATGCACCGAGAATATACATATTGAGAAGGGCAGATGACAGCCTTGAAAAGCTGATCATAGTTGGAAGATATGTACTACTTCGCAAACTGGGCCGCAAGACACAAGCTCGATGCTTAGTTTGGGGCCCGCTAAATATCTTTTAAGTACACAAACACTGTTATCATACACGTATTGTCATCCTTTTGTAATATCTTGTGATGTATTTGTGTACGATGTAACTTTCTGTGAGCAAAAAAAAATATTTCTATTTCAATACGGAGGGTAAGCGAACCCGGGGTAGATCCCCAACTAGATGGAGCGATCAAGTGAGAGGCTCTACATCAACTAAATTTCGCACGGTCGTCAGAGAAGCGATGAGCAGACACCGGTGGAAGGGGATAACAAAGTCTAGGCGCAAAGCATCCACATCCAGCGATGACCACGATCCTCAGTCATGAGGGAGCGACCAAACAGAGAGAGATTTATACACCAATGTTATTTTATATTAGCCAAATTTTACAACCCAAGCTGTTCCCAAGCGGCGACCGGGCGCCTCCGTGTATCGGTTAACGTACATAGGTACTTGTAATGCAGCGTCACAAAACATACTGCCTCAACAACTATGTAACTCTAAACTTATCATAAAAAAAATAAGCAGTAAAAAGTTTGCAAGCATCTGAAAATAAGGGGTAAAGTTAAATGGAACAGTGCGGACCCCACACTATTCTAAGCAGTGGAATACGTTGCCAGAATAGGTTATCCCGATGGTCACAATCTTGTTGTCTTTATATCGAGATTGAATCGGTTTCTTCTAGGTAAGCACGCTCCGTCGCATCGTAGACCGCATCGTCGCGTCTCTTAACATCAAGCGAGATAGCGGTCACCTGTCACCTGTAATATTACGATACGCCGGCGTGTAATAAATTACACGAAATGACGAACACCAACAAACTTAACTATGCGGTCGGGGTTTTTCGGTTCGGGCGTAATTTTTTTTAATGTTTATTTATATGGGCACGTATGGCCATAAATTTATGATACTTTAATAGTGTATGTTAAATATGTTCAATGACGTCTTCTTGAACCTACTTTTATTTTGACTTAACTCACATTTACTTATTTTATATAGTATATCGTGACGAGACGAGCAGGACATGTGCCTGATGGCAAACAACATGCCTGCCCCAACATGAAGAACATGAAGAGTCGAAATCATTACCTAGCATTGCATTGCGCTTGTTACCCAGAGATCTAAGATATTAGGTATAAATCCAAGTCCTGTGATTTGACTGGCAACAAGTTAAGGACTAAAGTTTATTAAGATATTGAGCGTACTGACCGCGAGGCGGCCCCGAGGCTGGAGTGTCCGGCGGGCGCGGCGCGGCTCTCGCTGTGGGTTCGGTTCCCGGCGCGGACGCGCTCCTCCTCCCCGCACGCCACCCCGCACGACCCTGCCCACACACACAACACTATTACTCTCACTATTACAGTACCCGGCGATAAGTATTGCACATCGGCCTTTGGCGGGAGACAGTCGGCTGATTTCGGCTTCGTAGAGCATTATCTCCGTCACACACTACCTATGTGACGTTTTGTCAGTCGTTGTTCAAGTGCGATAGAGTGCGGTCGCGTCCAGTTAAAAAAATATATATAGAGTTGTTAACACCCCCAAATTTAAATAATTTAAAGTTGTACTATGGCATCTTTAGGGAAAAAAAGGGAAACCTTTACGAGGTCAGTCACGCCAAATTATCTACAATGTTTATAAATATTTTCTAACCTTTTTAATATTAATTAATTAACCGCGAGAGACACTTCCAAAGTGGGAAAATGTGTGTCCCCCCTCTCTAACTTCTAAAGTAAGAGAATGAAAAAACTAAAAAAAATATATAATGTACATTACCATGCAAACTACCAACGAAAATTGGTTTGAACTCGATCTGATGAGTAGTTTTTTTTAGTACGTCATAAATACACTATTATTAAAACTTCAATCAAAGTTACAACGAACTACAAGAACTATGTGTACTATGTATATTATGTTACTTGCTGCAACGGAACCCTTCATGGGCGAGTCCAACTCGCACTTGGCTACTTTTTTATTTTATTTTACTCGAAGAATAAAAAGAATTATTAAAAGAAGCAAATTAAAATTGTTTTAACAGCTCCTAATAGATACCGCACTGTTTGTATTTCGTGCTACAGAGATGACGCTCTACGAAGCCGAAGTTGGTCGATTGTCTCTTTCCAAGTGTCGATGTGCAATATTTATCGCCGGGTACTGTACCATAGAAACAGTCGGAGGGAAGTTGCTGTCGAACAAGAGATCCATGAAGTTCAATATGAAAGTTCGAGATAGATAGCTGATATAATACTTATATAGTTTTAAATACACACTTATTATACATAGAAACACCCAGACACAGTGCAAACATTTGAATTCATCACACAAATATTTGCACTGGGTGGGAATCGAACCCACGACCCTCGGCTTCGCAGGCAGAGCTACTACCAACTAAGCCACGAGGCCAGTCAAACTTGTCAAAGTCGAACTTGTTAGCCGGCACCTATATCAGGGCCACATAATTTCATTGGGTCAACTTGTTAGCCGGCACCTATACATATGTTTAGTTCTGCTGGCAGCTGCTACGTTACCGTTGCTGGCTTGTTTCCCGTGCGGCGCGGCGTCGAGCGCGCGGCGCGCGGCGTCCCCGCGCGGTTCTGACGCAGACACGCTGATCGAGCGGTCGCTGGCTGCAATACAACACAACAACCATCACTACATATTATAAATAATCTATTTTCTCAAAAAAAAAAAACAAATACTAATATTATAAAGATGAAGAGTTTGTTTGTTTGAACGCTAGCATCTCGGGAACTATTGTTCCGCATTGAAAGATTCTTTATACTGTAACTAACTATGTATGTAAGAAAATCTTGGAATCTTAATTTGACCCACTTCCCGGTCTTCGATTAGGATGAAATTTTGCACACGCTCTGAGTTCTGATGACCATAATACATGACTAGATAAGAAACGTCATTACAAATCCAATATGGCGGCCTCCCCAAGATGGCGGACTGGCTGTTTGAAATCCCCCCCATGATATGGGTATTAAATGAAAGGGTTTGCTGTCAGGAATACGAAAAAAAATGTCACGTAATTTAAATCTAACATGGCGGACATCCAAGATGGCGCATTGGCTATTTGAAATGCACCCCCATGATATGGGTATTAAATTAAAGTTTTGTAATTTTTAGTGCGTGCTAAAAGCGTGTTTTTTTAACCATTATAATATACATATATATAATCCTCGATCATTTCTCCTTGTCGCATGATTTTTGTACAGCATTGCGGAATAATGGATTTTGCAAACCCAACTGCACTCAGTTAGACAGCTTACAAGTGACGGCGTAGTGCTAATCTTATTACTTTATACCCTTCTATAATACACATATATGTAGGTCTTCTGGTTCTACGAATGGTCTGGTCCTATGATGACCCATACATTTAGTTCACGGGCCTGTAGTCTATCAGACAAGGACAGGGAGTCATGGAAAAGGATGAAGGAGGCCTTAACCCAAACGGGGGTCCAAATCTCATAAAAAATAATTAAGTAATAAATAGTTATTAAATTTAAGCAACAACTTACTAACAAACTAAGTTACGACTGTTCTAGTCGGGAGAAAAGCGCCTGCCGATCCGGAGACCCCGGGTTCAAACCCCACACGCACCACTGTCTTTTCGAAGTCATGTGCGTAATGCCGCTAACTTAAAACGGTGAAGGAAAACATCGTGAGGAAACCGACATGTACCTAGAATCTTTCGAGGTCACGTGTCATCCACCAACCCGCACTGGGCCAGCGTGGTGGATTATGGCCTTAACTCTCTCCTTGCGAGAGAAGGGCCCGAGTCCCAACAGTGGGAACATTTAGTGGGCTGTTGATGATGATGATGTATAATAATCAGAATCAGATGCATTTTTTATTGTAAATGAACAATGTAATGTCAAGAAAATAAAATGTAATGTCAGCGAGTGTTTTCTTCGCTTCCGGCAGATGGCGCGGTCATTGGTACACAGCTGATCGTTAAAAAAACTGTTTTTTCGCGGTCGCGGATATGACTGATGCAATTAGATAAAAACAATCCTTGGTGCGGATTACATATCATTCTAAAATTTCAGTTCGATCGGTGCAGAACTTTTTGAGTTTTTGAATCGTACACAAACCAACATAACATTTATATAAATATAGAAGAACTTTAACTTTGTAGATAGGGTAGTGTACTGACCGTATTTGGAGGAGTCTAGTTCGAGCGAGTCCTGGAACTCCCTCGTGAGCGACTCGATGGTGCTCGCGGGGCTCGGGAGCGCGCCGCCCGCGCCCGCGCCCGCCGGGGCCTGCGGGACATTGCTCTTCATACCGGGGGGACCGTGTGCTCACAACTTCATACAAAAAATACTGCAGTCATAGAAACTATCGATAGAAGTGAAAACTTATCACTCACAATTTGATAGCTTACTTTGAAAACTACGCGGGTGAAACCGGAGAGCATAGCCATGACCATGGCCATAGTCCCAAGTTTAATAATTGTTAGTTGTAGAGACAGACAGCAACACTTTATTAACCACACCAGAAAATTTAAGAGATTTACAAAACAAACACACTTTCAACTAGTGCCATAAATCACATCCTTATCGCTCACAGCGTTATCTTCCAGACAACCATTAGTGACAGGAGACACACACAGAAGACGTATAACTTAGAATTATATTAAACATCATTCGTTACAAGTAGAGCTACAGAAATTGTTGTGAACGAGTTTTTGCTGGCCATTAAAATCCCAAAAAAAATTCAATAAGCCACGTCCTTCTTTTGAAGTCATATTCGCTTTTTAAGGCCGGAACCAGCTACAAAACGCTGACACAAAACGGCGAAACGCATCACTTGCGCGATACTTCACCTCTCTCCCTTCGCTTCAGTTAAAACTACGATTACGTCTTTTATGACGATGTTTCTTCATATCAGAAGAAGCGCAATGAAGACTTCTTCAACAGAGGATATTATAGAATAATGACTAGAGAGAGAAATATATATTATATAATATATAAACAAATAATAGGTACATGAGAAGTATAATAAATTTACTGATTAAAATGATTTCTCACAACGCGGCCATTGTTTCCTACGCAAGGGCGACCTTCCTTGTTCCGACAACTAAACTAGCCGAAAAAAATATACTTAACTTCGTCTAAAATCTAAGAATTTTTTTGAAGATTAAAAACCACAGTGAAGGATATCTGCGTTACAGATTATAAACTATAAATTACAATTTGCTGTATAATAATCGTTCAGAAACACGTTTTTATTGATAAAACCGGAACGCTTCGTGCCACTAACGGTTGACCGAAAAAAAAAATGTATGGTAGTGACTAGGGACAGGGAAGTGGCTAGTGTACGCACGAGTATGAGCGCCTGTAGATGCGGTCGGTCGGCGGCGGTCGGTCGCAGCTCGTCCGTGTCCACGGTGCAGATGCTGAGGTTGTCGCCGTCCGTCGTGGACAGCGACTGCGAGCCGTGCAGCTTGTCTGCACGGAAAACACAAGTTACCTTACCGACAAACTTCTTGACAGTTCCGACAAACATCGTGGCAGTTTCGACAAACATCTTGACAGTTTTTGACAAACGTCTTGAAAGTTTCGACAAACATCTTGACAGTTCCGACATACATCTAGACAGTTTTTGACAAACGTCTTGAAAGTTCCGACAAACATCTTGACAGTTCCGACATACATCTAGACAGTTTTTGACAAACGTCTTGAAAGTTCCGACAAACATCTTGACAGTTCCGACATACATCTTGACAGTTCCGACAAACATCTTGAAAATGCCGACACACGCCTTGCGTATGCCAGTGAAAATCTTAGCAGTGCCAGTGAACATTTTGGCAATGCCGGCAAACATTTTGACACTGCCGGGAAACATCTTAACAATGCCAGAAAACATCTTGGCCAATGACATTATATAATATGGACACAACATCTCAAACAAGAGTTAGTGTCCTTAGTTCATCTATGTATACATACTTAGATGCTTATAGATTAATTACTATGATCGCAAAGGTTTAAAATGTAGCTCTATTTTCTGAGGTAGTTCTTCAAGGGCAATCCGGATTAACACCAATTTAAGGAATACGTAATATGCCAGTGAACAGCTAGGTTAAATGACAAATAAACTGGAACATGAAACATGACTACAAGCTATTTTGAAATTTTGTGTGATTATATATCATGCATTATGTGGGTTTGTAATTTACTCATGTTTTGTTAGTAGTGGGTAGGACTCATGGCAGAGTTCGCTTAGGGAAGGACCACACCTTTGCCGATTATTCTACCGCCAAGCAGTTTGCACATTACTGTGTTCCGGTTTGAAGGGCGATGTTTCCAGAGAAATTACAGGGCTTAGAGATATAACAACTTAGATCTCTGGGTGACGAGCGCAGTGCTGTGCTAGGTAATGACTTGGTCTCGTCATGTTCCATTAGCTGCGTGTCACTGTGTTGTTATGTGGCAGGCATGTTGCTTACCATCAGGTACATGTACTGCTCGTCTCTTCACTCTTTATTTAAAAAAAAAAAACCGGATTAACATCAAGGCATACGTAATATGTCCACTGAAGAGCTAGGTTAAATAACGAATGAACTGAAACATGAAACATGACAACAAGCTATTTTGAAATTTTGTGTGATTATATATCATGCATTATGTGTGTTTGTAATTTACTCATGTTTTGAACAAATAAATTATCGTTTATCTTTTTATCGTATCGCTGTGTTTGGATTTGTTAGAAAAGTCTTGTAATAAACTTTGACCACGAGCGTGTTTTTATATATTTCTTGGATTAGGATAAGAAAAGGAGAATACAATAGGGATAGTAGGGTACCGGACTGGGTCAAACATACGCCATCATAATTAGTCCGTCAGCTAGATCATGGAAAAATATTGGACACGTATTTTATGTTTTTTCATAATATTAAAAATCGTCAAAGATATAGACCATCAAACTTCGAGAGTGGGGGGTCGCGACGTCACTCGTGGGTAAAAATCGTACTCACAAGTGACGTCACACGAAACTTCGAAGCGCTGTATCTTCGTATTTTTTTGTTTGTGAAACAAAAGATAAAATACGTGTACAATATTTTTTGGCAATCTAACTAACGGTCTACTTATTTTTTTTTAGGATTGTACCCTGTTTAGTGTACGTACTCCGTTTCTTCTTCCTCGGCGGCGCGACGGGCTGCCTGGGGGCGCCGCACACGGCCACGATGCCGGCGCCGGCGCGGCTCTGCTTCAGGCTGTTGGCCTTCGTGCTCGCGATCACGTCCGGCTCGGCCATCGCCAGCACTGGAACTGAGGGAACGAGCCGTGGGCCGTGGGGGACACATACAAACCGAGTTGGGGTGACGACAGGGACAAAAACAGTCATAGGAACTGCCGATACAAGTGAAAACTTTTAACTCAGAATTTGATAGGTTGCTTTGGAAACTACGCGGGTGAAACCGGAGGGCGTGGCTATGCGTATGGCCATCTCGAAGTGCTAGTGATGCTGTGGCGCACCACAGACAGCTTTTTCGTCGGCTGTGAATTGAATTCTTGCGTCACGCTCGGGAATGACAAAAACTATTCGGGTAAACTCAGGACCATGGACATTAATCATCTAAAAATGCGTTAGTATTACCCATTTCGAAATTTCTTTAGACGCATTTCTAGATGGGCATGCTTATGGCCACGACTATCGATATCACCCGCGTAGTTTCCAAAGTGAGCTATCAAATTCAAAAAGTAAACTAGATGGCGTCACTAATACGTATTATCTCAACTATCTGGCCGCCATCACACAAGCTTTGCTTTGTTTGGGGTCAGATGGTGTTGTGTGTGAATTGTCCACCAATATTTATTTATTTAATTAATTTGATACACTGAAACGCGCATTCGACCTCGTCGTTAAAATCAAAATTTTAGAAAAACTTGTGGTTGAAAGCCTATCTGTGGAAACTGCGATGGTTTATGTATACGGAATTCTGGCCGCAATAGTACAAACTTAGGTGGTGGGTTAGATGGTGTGGTGTGTGAATTGTCCACAATATTTATTAATATATTAAACTGTCACGATTTGAACTTATATTGTGAACATAACAGGAAACTTGATCACGACCTAAATATCTATTATTTATGATTGTTATTGTTTATGATCTATTTATTTTGAATGTCTTAATTATTGTATAATACTTTAAATTTATTATTATTAATCATTTGGCCCCTATACAGCAAACTAATTAACTGTTCGTTAACAATTGTGTAAAGTGACGAGACACATTATGATCTATATTAAGTTTTAGTTGTAAACATTTTGCAGCTCAATTTAGTGTATGTATTGATGTGTCAATAAATGATTATCTTATCTTATCTTAATAACTTACCATTCTGGCTTCTGTTGTCGGAGGTGGACGGATCGTCGGATATGGTGGAGGGTTCCCGTGAAGACGCGGAGGGCAGAGTCGCGGAGTCGCGGATGTTTGCTGCGAAATCAAACCATAACATAACACAAGCAATCTACTAAATAATATTCCCACTGCTGGGACTCGGGGCCTTCTCTCGCAAGCACCAGAGCCAACGCCACAATCCACACGCCGGGCCAGTGCGGGTTGATGGATGATAAATGAGATACAAGTCAGAAAATAAAGTTTTTTTTTAAATTCTATACAAATAAAAATAGTAAACACAGCGACACAGCAGTGAAGAGCAGCTGACTGTCTCTTTCTGGCTCGGGTGCGTCCCAAGTTCAACCGATCGAGCCTTTAACCTCAGAGTGACGGGTCAGCTTCTAGCTTCGTAAGTATCCACTAGGCAATATTTGGCGCGCGACACATGACGTTTAACATAAACGGCAACGCAACGCAACAATTGAGCATCAATTGTTGTCAAGGGGGACGTGACGCGCAACAATGTCCGTAGTGTCCAATGTCTAACGAACGAATGCTCAAATTACTATCTGCCGACATGTTGTCGACGACTGACGTAGTAAAGGATGCGTAGACAGACAACGTAGTTCAACAAAATGTTCCGTTCTTTTGGGCAGCCCGTTGTGCAACATGTCGCGCGCCAAATGTTGCCTAGTGAATACGTAGCTTTATACTTAAATTCTAAAAGATAAGTTTTTAATTCCATAGTTTTTTGGGTTTTCTATAGGTAAATGTGGTCATAATGTGTTTCTATGTTTAATAAGTCTGTATTTACAACTATATGAGTATTCTATTTTATCAGGTATCTGTACTAAACCATAACTATATTACTATATATCTAAGTAATATCTTCCATAGTACAAGCTTTGCTTAGTTTGGGGTCAGGTGGTGTTGCGTGTGAAATGTCCATTGTCCGCCAACATTTATTATAATATTTTCGTCCTAGTTTTAACTGTTTCAATATCAGAAACAAATACGTTTGAGATTGATTGAACTTACGATGCGACTCGGAGGCTCCGCTCAGTATCCTGCCGATGCGGCCGAGAGACGTCATACTCTGCAGGCTCATTGTGTCGTGGGCTATTATCCTGCAACACACAAACATTCACATTCATATCTTTATTTGCTATTAAGTTTACATAGGTATGGTTTTCTGAAATTGCTATTTTGTCGTACTGGCCACTTTGATCTCAAATATCTCCTGTTTGGTTAAGGATTCCAATTTCAAATTTATACAGATGTAGTTACCCATGCTTTTGTGTTTTGAATTCACGTAGTCATAGTAGTTTCTTTATACTGTGATAGTAGCTTGTAACTTAGTAGCCCTTCACAGGTATGCTAATATTACAGGTAACATGCTAATAAGGTAACGTAGCCCTTTACAGGTATGCTAAAATTACAGGTAATATGCTAATAAGGTAACGTCGAAGGGGCGGCAGAGCAGCGGTGCGGTATGTGCGCGTTACACACTCTTTGTATGGGTGAGATCTCGTGTGGTCGCGACACCGACTTGCGTAATATCAGTAGCCGTAGGTGATGTATAGTGTAACATCAGTGCTCTTTAATACTAACATTCTAAGTTATATCTTTTAAGAAGTAGCCTTTTTTTTTTTAGAAAGACAAAGAAGTAAAACTTGATTAAAAGGGTCCTTTAAAATATCGGGGATCACCACAGATTAGATACCCTGTTGATCGGCGATGATACGTATTTCGCCTACTATCACAACTCATCAGCGGGGGCGCAGGACGAGGTACAATACCGAGCTTGTCAGCGCTTGTGAATAGCCGAATATCCGTGTGACGTGCACTACTTTCCACGAATGATCGAACAAAACGAGATAGAGTTACACAAACTTTAGAGGACAGAACAGGATGCAAAGAAAGACATCAACGGGTTCCCATTATGCTGAACTGTGCAATCGTGCTACTAAACGGCGAAGGAGGGAAAGTCGTACGATCAGTCAAGTGGGTTATTGTCTTTGAGGATCACACAATGACAAAGTAATATTGTTCAATTCCGTGAATTCCGTTATTGTGAAAAACGATTGTATTATTATTTGGATAAGTACTAGTTTCGTATAATAGCGCCCGTAACCGCAAACAGCGGCCGGTTTGCGTGCGAGACACACCAACACTGCCACTGTATTTATTATACAATGTATGTAAATTAAATGATTAATAGAGCATCCACCCTTAGTAGAAAGAAAAACGTTACATGTACATGTTTAATTTACATAATTGTTGCCCAGACAGCGTAAGTGCTATTTAATTAGATCATTTACCTAATCCCATACGAGCATAAGCATAGTCAGCCCACTAAATGTTCCCACTACAGGGACTAAGGACTTCTTTTCAGGGACAAAGGTTCATTCATAAAATCTGACAAACATTGTAGCACCTTTGAAATTTGAGGGTTTCCCTGGATTTCTCAGGATGTCACCATTAGAGCCTGACTTGCTCATGGTAGTAGACATAATAATGAGCGCACGCGCGGATAGCTGGGTGCCTGCTAGCTGTCGGCGCGTGGACAGCTGGGTGCCTGCTAGCTGTCGGCGCGTGGACAGCTGGGTGCCTGCTAGCTGCCGGCGCGTGGACAGCTGGGTGCCTGCTAGCTGTCGGCGCGTGGACAGCTGGGTGCCTGCTAGCTGTCGCCGCGTGGACAGCTGGGTGCCTGCTAGCTGTCGGCGCGTGGACAGCTGAGTGCCTGCTAGCTGTCGGCGCGTGGACAGCTGGGTGCCTGCTAGCTGTCGGCGCGTGGACAGCTGGGTGCCTGCTAGCTGTCGGCGCGTGGACAGCTGGGTGCCTGCTAGCTGTCGCCGCGTGGACAGCTGGGTGCCTGCTAGCTGTCGGCGCGTGGACAGCTGGGTGCCTGCTAGCTGTCGGCGCGTGGACTGCGAGCAGTCGCCTTAGTTTAGGGCGGTGTTGAGTGGGAGCAGTGCAGGATCAGAGTCGTATAAGTGGGCTGTAACTTTAAATCCTGTTAAGTGTTTCCATGTGTTCGGTACACGCAGTGTACTCACTTGAAGGGGTGGTCGGAGTGCGGCGCGGGCGCGGGCGCCGGCTCGGGCTCCCCGTCCTCCTCCTCGCGCTGCATGCAGCGCCGCAGCTCCTCGAAGCGGCGCCGCCCCTGCACCACCTGACACCCACACATACATTACTATTCCACTAGTCAAGCCCTTCCATTCCATACCCATATTGAGGAAGTAGTGAAAAAATAAATGTATTTCGCCATTTTGTGGTGGCGGCCATCTTGGATTTGAAATTTGCTATACTGCTAGTCAAGCCCTTTCATTTGACACTTGATACCCATATTGAGGTAGGTTGTAAAGAGATATTTTGTCCGCCATTTTGTGGAGGCGGCCATCTTAACTCACATGTTTGACATTGTTCCTGTCATCCTCCGCGGCGGCCGACGAGGTCGCAGGAGCCTCCTCCTCTTTTCTGGGCGCCTTGTCGGGCCCGTCCACGGCGTCCGTGAGGCTGATACTCTTGCATACGGAGGATCTCCTGGAATTAGATAGATAGATACTCTTTATTGTACACACCAAAACAATACAATAAAAGAAACAGAGCAATAAAAACCTAGTGTTACAATCGGCGGCCTTATCGCTAAAAGCGATCTCTTCCAGGCAACCTTAGGATGGAAATGTTTTTAGAACTAATAAAATTATACCACAAATTGTTGAAAAATGGTTAATTAAACCACCAACATAGCATAAACAGCCCAATAAATGTTCCCGCTGGGACTCGGGGCCTTTTCGCGCAAGAAGAGAGTCAAGGCCAAGCCACCACGCTGGGCTAGTGCGGGTTGGTGGACACATGAGTTTGAAAGATTTTAGGTACATGTTGATTTCTTCACGACGTTTTTCATTCACCGTTTAAAGTTAGCGGTAAGACAGTGGTGCGCGTGGTTTTGAACCCGGGGGCGTGGTTTTGAACCCGGGGGCGTGGTTTTGAACCCGGGGGCGTGGTTTTGAACCCGGGGGCGTGGTTTTGAACCCAGAGTCTCTGGATCCCAATAGTTCTCCCGACTAAACCAGCCGTAAGCAACGAACATAGTGTTGTTTAATAAGGTAAAATTGTAAAAACTGATAAATTACAATCTGATGACGCGACGTTACATTTTTAGGGTTCCGTAAAACGTAAAAACGGAACCCTTATAGATTCGTCATGTCTGTCTGTCTGTCCGTCCGTATGTCACAGCCACTTTTTGCCGAAACTATGAGAACTACACTGTTGAAACTTGGTAAGTAGATGTATTCTGTAAATCGCATTAAGATTTCAACAGAAAAATTTAAAAAAAAGAAAAATTAGGGTTGGGCAACCCATACTGAGAACTGAAACTCAAATTTTTTTTTTCATCAAACCTACACGTGTGGGGTATCTATCGATAGGTCTTCAAAAATGATGTTGAGGTTTCTGAAATCATTTTCGTCTACACTGAATAATTTGCGCGAGAGACACTTCCAAAGCGGTAAAATGTGTGTACCCCCCCCCTCTAACTTCTAAAGTAAGAGAATGAAAAATCTAAAAAAAATATATGATGTACATTACCATGTAAACTACCAACGAAAATTAGTTTGAACTCGATCTGATAAGTAGTTTTTTTTAGTACGTCATAAATACACTATTATTAACCATAGGTGAGTTTTGTATCCCATTAGCTCTAAAGTGGCGCACCTTGCTATATGACTGGTCTCCTGCCTTATTAAAATTTTATCTGAACGCTTTCCAAATGACCCTCCCTGACCAGAGTAACTTGGTAAGGTGGGGAAAAGCCTCTGAAAAATGTTGCTATACTTGTAGTGAGGCGATATGTACAGCAAGGCACATATTGGTGGGATGCAAGGTGCTCCTTAATAGGGGTCATTACTCACAGCGCCATGACAGAGTACTTGAAATCATACGTGAAGCCGTAAGCCTTTCGGTAGCTAGAGCCCAAAAGGGATTGACGATAAACAAAAGACAAATTAACTTTGTAAAAGAGGGCTCAACTTCAAACTCCAAGAACAAGCCTTACTCAATCCTGGGTTCAGCACCTGATTGGACTATTTTAATGGACACGTATGAAAAGCACTACAAAATCCCAGAGGATGTAGGTGTTTCGTCATCCAGACCGGACATTTTCCTTTTTTCTAGGGCTACGAAACGCATAGTCCTGGTAGAACTTACCGTACCGTGGGAAACTAATATACCTAAAGACCACGCGATGAAACAAAATAAGTATTACGACCTACAAAATGAATTAACAAAAAATGGCTATGTAGTTAATTTATACGCTGTAGAAGTAGGAGCGAGAGGTATACCAGCAAAATCTCTCTATAACCTGCTTAAAGACCTTGGATTGTCCAGAAGTGCAGTAAGTTCTATACTAGAACGAGTATCTAAAGCTGCACTAGTAGGATCATATCGGATTTGGCTGGGCAGGGAGAGAAATACGAGTAGTGAAGGTGAGTGTTGACGTACGTCAATATAAGGGGCCCCTTTTAAACCTACAGCCCGAGTCACAAGTCTCGGGGTCTACTCGTGATTTCTCTCTCTGCCACACGATGGACCCGGCACCCGCACGGTGAATCCATGGAATGCTAAGAAGTACGTCTCTCTATTATATACTTTTAAACCTACGCCCGAGTCACAAGTCTTGGGGTCTACTCGAGATTTCTCTCTCTGTCACACGATGGACCCGGCACCCGCACGGTGAATCCATGGAATGCTAAGAAGTACGTCTCTCTCTTCGATCAAAGCTACAACGAACTACAAGAACTATGTGTACTATGTATATTATGTTACTTGCTGCAACGGAACCCTTCATGGGCGAGTCCAACTCGCACTTGGCCACTTTATTTGTATAGTTCCTTTTCGGGTAAAGGCCTCCTCCAACTCTTTCCACCTTTTCTTATCTTTTGCAATTTCAATCCACTTTTTCCCCGCTATTTCTTTGATATCATCTTCCCATCTCATTTTTGGTCTTCCAACTTTTCTCTTTCCTATGGGGCCTTTCCATTTTGTAGTTTCAATTGTCCAACAGTTGTTGTGTTGCGACATTACATTATCTTACATATAAAATTCTCGTGTCACAGTGTTTGTTTCCTTACTCCTCCGAAACGGCTTTACTGATTTTTACCAAATTTTATATGCATATTCAGTAGGTCTGAGAATCGGCTACTAGCTATTTTTCATACCCCTAAGTATTAGGGGTTGTTTATACCAAACATTTTTTTTATATTTTTGGTATTTTTTTTTTGTTTTTATTATAATGTGGCGTTAAAAAATACATACAACCCTAAATTTTTACCCTTTTATCACCAACCCCTGTTTTTTAGAGCCATTTTAGTAATTTAATCATTTGACAGTGAACTCCTAAACGACGGGACCGATTTGAATGTTTTTTTTGTGTGTGTATTCGAAGATGGTTTAAATTCACAAATAAGCCCGGCAGATGGCGCTGCAGACAGTGTCTAGGTTATGTCCGAGCGAAGCCGGAACGGGCCGTTAGTAAACATATAAAGTAACTTAGGCCACCTTGCCATGGGTTTATATTATCCTGCGTTTTATTGTAAGCTGACGGTGATAGCTATTTTATGGTGATATAATACGTAGCAGCTCACAGCCAACTACATTAGTCAGTCGTTCAATTAACAGCCTAGCCTCTATACAAAACAGTGGTGCTTAACAACTTTCTTGAATGATATTCAGCCATTTGATCAAACAGCTAGGTAAACAACTTAGATCATTGACATTTAATTACTTGTCAAGCTTGTTCTAGTAATAGATATAAATAAATAAACCTACCTAATAGACATGCTACATAAAACACAATGCCAAGGAAAATTATGTAAAAGTCAATGAATAGCTTTATTTAGAAAATGCTGTGGTATCTGAGTCCTGAAAGAGACGTACTTCTTAGCATTCCATGGATTCACCGTGCGGGTGCCGGGTCCATCGTGTGGCAGAGAGAGAAATCTCGAATAGACCCCAAGACTTGTGACTCGGGCTGTAGGTTTAAAAGGGGCCCCTTACATTGACGTACGTCAACACTCACCTTCACTACTCGTATTTCTCTGTGCATGCCCGAGAGATGGATTAAACTAGATAAAATTAACTCAAATGTACCTAATTACTTGGCTTAGTTACTTATAATTGATGACAGTGTATGATATAGGCACATAGCTTATGCTGCTCTCGTATCATTGGTTAATATAAACTGATTAATTCAGTTTAGAAGCCATATGTGTCCACTTCTAGCTCTCAGTAGTGATTTCCTTATCCAATGTTATAGAAAAATTAAATTAATTTATGTATTATATTGTTTATGTATGAAATAAACATAAATATATCACATTTACTAAAAGTGTAAGCCTTCCTTGTGAATTATGCTATCAGCTGCAAAAAGAATTTTTAATTCTAATAAGCTTTCCAAATTGTATAGTTTTATCTAATGAAATAAAAGTGTATAATATACACTTTTATGAGAAAAATATCCTGGCTATAAAAACTTTTAAAAAAAATATATGTGGATTTTATGGGCATATTTCTAACGAGCATGTTTTCTGAAACAATCACTTTTCTGCAGCAGAAGGTTTTCAGAAAAATCTAAAATATTTATTGAACAAATGGAAATGAAGTAAAATATTTATCCATTTTTTTATTGCTATGTGTACCGCTACTACAGAATAAAGGTACCAAGCATGCATACACACTTTCATTGTTATAATTGGAAGCAATGGAAGAGTATGGGCTCATTGCTATGATAATGATGTGCAAACATCTTTATGATTTCAGATTCACACTCTTAGGTTAAATTACGGCTGGTCTAGTCGGGAGAACGGCGACTGCTGATCCGGAGACCCCGGGTTCAAACTCCACACGCACTTAATTTTGGGCAGTAGAAGTCATTCCAGACTAACTGGCACGGACTCAATAAAAAAAACTGTAAGTGTTTGTTACTAGATAACTTGCGAAGTTATAGAAGGTCTAAACATTATGTTAAACAATAGAAAACTGTATTAATGAATACTTCAACTTGATAGGATCAAACTGCCCATGTTGGTACATGCATGGTTTTGGTCTGATAACTCATTGTTCCAATTTAGTCGACCACCCTCGCGACGTCGCTCCAATGTTTTCGCAACCGATGGCGTGTCGCTCATCAAGGACGCACATTGATTGAATTCTAACATTTTTTCATGACCACAAACAGATACCACAACACTGCGTTTAAACATCCAATTTTGATGGCAAACTTTGCAGGAACGAAACCTTATGTATCTAACATGAGGTAGAGATGGTACAGATAACAGTTTTCAGATAAATACTCATTGTTTTACTGATCTTTTATTAGTCATTTCTTACTTTGAACCCTTGATGGGTGTGAACTCTTCTGCATCATAGAATTCTTCAGAGTCACTGCTATCACCCATGTTTTTTGTGGAAATCAAAGACTGCACACAGACGAACCAGATTCAAATATTTACATGATCACGAGAAAGAAACTTAAGTTTTTCGTAAAAGAAAGTTGAAATAAAATCGTTTCTACAAGCTGCAAAACAACCACTTCAACAAAATAAGACTGATTGACACTGACAATGACATGACAATCAATACAATTATTTTCAGACAGTGACATTCATGAATGGACGGTTTGTTTTTTATATTTTGACGCTGTATTTTTTACGAATTAGTTTAAAACAAAACATTTTTGATCCAAAAATAATATAAAATGTAGCTTTTTAACAAACAATAGAAATAAGAACAGTTGTGGTGGCATGGGACACAAGGTGAAACGAAGTTCATTCAGATAATATGTAAGCAACACAATTAAAAAAATGATCCGTAAGTTTGAACTATGGTACGACCATTTGAAACACTGGTTCCGGCAATGATTTCAAAAGGATACACAGTACGCAGTACGCAGTACGCAGTAATATAAGTCCATGGGTCACGGGCAGTTTTTACGCTTCACTTCCGTTACATAGTTTTCTTACGCTTTTAGTCTCAATTTTTTTTTCAATTCGGTCCCGTATCAAAATCCCTATCAGCAAAGCCAATCAGCAAAAATTAAGAGAGTTTGGCTGGGATGTGTTAATGCATCCGCCTTATAGTCCTGACCTCGCATCTTCATATTTCCACCTGTTTCGGTCTCTTCAGAATTATTTAGGTAATGTCAGGTTAACATCACTAGAGGACTGCCAAAACCACTTGTCGCGGTATTTTGATCAGAAGCCCCAGAATGTCTATAGCAATGGGATCATGTCCCTACCTACAAGATGGTAAAAAGTTATCGAACAAAATGGTACCTACATACTACATACTTACTTTAGTTCAATGTAAATAACTAAAAAATAAAGTAGCCAAGTGCGAGTTGGACTCGCCCATGAAGGGTTCCGTTCCAGCAAGTAACATAATATACATAGTACACATAGTTCTTGTAGTTCGTTGTAACTTTGATCGAAGTTTTAATAATAGTATATTTATGACGTACTAAAAAAAAACTACTCATCAGATCGACTTCAAACTAATTTTCGTTGGTAGTTTTCATGGTAATGTATATCATATTTTTTTTTTTTTTTTAATTTTTTCATTCTCTTACTTTAGAAGTTAGAGGGGGGGGGACACACATTTTACCACTTTGGAAGCGTCTCTCGCGCAAGTTATTCAGTGTAGACAAAAATTATATTAGAAACCTCAACATAATTTTTTAAGACCTATCGATAGACACACCAAGCGTGTAGGTTTGATGAAAAAAAAATTTTTGAGCTTCAGTGCTCAGTATGGGGGGCACCCCTAATTTTTGTATTTTTAAAAAACTTTTGTAAAAATCTTATTGCGGTTCACAGAATACATCTACTTACCAAGTTTCAACAGTGTAGTTCTCATAGTTTCGGCAAAAAGTGGCTGTGACATACGGACGGACAGACAGACAGACAGACAGACAGACGAACATGACGAATCTATAAGGGTTCCGTTTTTACCTTTTTACGGAACCCTAAAAATGTTTTGTTTTTTTTTTTAAATGCGTAGAAACTTTTTCCCCAATCTATTATTTACCTTTATGCAAGATAAACCTGTTTTCATTAACTAGGTTTCATTTTATTATTATGCGGTAACTTTTTGCCTGTTGCCATTTTTGAATAAATCCTACTAATATTATAAATGTCAATGTATGGATGTTTGTTGCTCAATCACGTCCTAACGTATGAACGGACCTGGCTGAAATTTGGAACACAGATAGATTATAGTCTGGAAGAACACACAGGCTACTTTTAACCCGAAAAAAAAAAAAAAACAACGGGAACGGGAACTACGAGGGTAACACCGCGGGGCGCTGCTAGTAATTTAATAAATGACCTTACACCGTCCCACATTTATTCCGGTTCGCTCGGGTTTTCCAACACAGTTTTATAAATGACTCAGATGAAATTTGGAAGGTTTCTCGATCATGCGGTTTACGCAGGTGCCTGATTCACGATGACCAGAAAGTTAAGTTAGTTTGACGAAATAACTCGAGCCTTACCGCCATACCACAGTCTAGTTCTTTTTCTTTATACTGTGGCCATACGATACATAGGTAGGTATTTAGGTATATACAAAAGTAAGTTGCGGCTAGTATATTCGGGAGAACGGCGACTGCCGATGTTCTCCCGCTCTCTTTTTGAAGTCATGTGCGTAATACCGCTAACTTCAAAACAGTGAAAGAAAACATCATGAGGACACGTTCCTAAAACCTTTCCAGGTCTTGCGTCATCCACCAACTCAGGGTCTACCACCTAAGGAATACGGCCTTAGTGCTTATTGCTCTGTGTTTTAGTTTCGTTTGAAATTATAGAGACAGCAATAGCAAATCCAAAACCGATTAATTTTATTTTTAAATAAAGATTGAAGAGACGAACGGGACATGTGCCTGATGGTAAGCAACATGCCTGCCACATAACGGCACAGTGACACGCAGCTATTGGAACATGAAGAGTCCAAATCATAACGTAGCACTGCACTGCGCTCGTCACCCAGAGATCTAAGATATTATATCTCTAAGCCCTGTCGTTTCTCTGGAAGCATTGCCCTTCAAACCGGAACACAGTAATGTCACATTACTGCTTGGCGGTAGAATAAATCAAATCAAATCAAATTTATTTCCACTAAAATAACAAATAATTATAGGAAGTAAAGAAATATCTGATCAATTAGTTTAATACAAAATGCCCATAATTTCAAAAACACCCACATTAAGCTAGGCTTGTCCTGTAGTACAGTCGAGGTAGCCATAAAACTAGCCTGAAATAGAAAAAAATCCGGGGAGCGATTTTTTTTTATGAAACGTCGGGGAGGGTTGTTGGAAGTATAAATCTCGATTTTCTAACTTATCCCGGTAGAGGGTTCGCCACCATCTTGTTTTAAAGTTTTTGTGAAATAACTCTTTCATTTTCAACTTTAGAGCAAAAATGATGGTCACCAAAGTTGTTGGAAATTTAATTTCTCACAAGTTTGCTTCAAACAGTTTTACGCTAGGATCAATATTTGCAGAGTTATACTATCAAGTTTACCAAAAAAATCGTAATGGGTGCTATTTTATTTTCTTCAACTTTGGTTCTCGCACATTTTTTACTTATTTTATTTTTAGTATTTGTTGATACAGCGGCAATAGAAATACAGCATCTGTGAACATTTCAACTGTCTAGCTATCACCGTTCTTGAGATACAGTCTGGTGATAGACGAACGGACGGATGGACAGCCAAGTCTCAGTAATAGGGTTCCGTTTTTACCCTTTGGGTACGGAACCCTAAAAAGTGCGAGAACCGAAGTTGAAGAAAATAATATTCCACCCATTACGATTTTTTTGATAAACTTGATAGTATAACTCTGCAAATATTGATCCTAGCGTAAAACTTATATGAAGCAAACTTGTGAGAAATTAAATTTCCAACAATTTTGGTCACCATCATTTTTGCTCTAAAGTTGAAAATGAACGAGTTATTTCACTTTAAAACAAGATGGCGGCGAACCCTCTACCGGGATTAGTTCGAAAATCGAGATTTATACTTCCAACAACCCTCCCCGACGTTTCATAAAAAAAAATCGCTCCCCGGAATTTTTTCTATTTCAATGTCTGCCCCGAGCGTGCTACTGTGGGTAGTTTTAATTTTAGAATTCACATGAGGTTCGTCACTGACGGCACACGAGTGATTTAGCTTACAATCGAGATATAATTTTACACATAAAATACATAGTTAGGGGTTAGGGACCGACATCGATATACTCGAATAACTGGCAAAGGCGGAAGAAAGGCCGCACTGCAGCGAGACTGACTCTCTCCTTGCGAGAGAAAACCTCGCGTCCCAGCAGTGGGAATATTTAGTGGGCTACTAATATTCTACCGCCATATTGTATAACCTGCACAGCTCATTTCATGTTCCCACTGCTGGGATTCACAAGGAGAAAACCGACGACAATACTCATAGATTTCGTTTTTTTCTGACATCTTTGCCAATACTAGTTGTGGTGTTGGATGACACATGTATGACATAATCTTAAGTCTAATCCTAGTCTAATCTGAATCAAATAATAAAGGATTTATAATATTAGTCCGATAAATCAAATGTTATTCGACAGATTTTGATTAAATTTAAATTTGTCACGAGAAATAACAGGTCTACTACAAAGTCCGATAAACGATATATCGGCCGAACTTAAGGACTTTTCCAACCTCGATAGACAATCGGTCGGTTGATCGAATCGGCCGTTTCGTTCGATCCGACCCTCATCCGACCTAAGTCTATAACTTCCGACCCGAAATGTATCGATCCCAATGTTTTTCGTGGTAGGCTACAGATCCGTTTCAGCTGTCGGTCGGATCCGATCATTCGGAGTTTGTTTTCGTAGTAGACCTGCAGTATTAAGCGTCTCACTATACAGTCAAGGCTGGGGGCCATCTCGCAATGAAGAATCAAGGACATAATCCACCACGTTGTGGAACAGCGTTGTGCAGGTTGGCATGACACCTCGAAATAGTCTTAGAAAAAGCTAGTTTTCTCACGATGTTTTCCTTCAACGTTAATGCCAGTGATGACAAACTTGTACATTTACACTAGGGTGTCTGTCCTTGGCTACAAAAGAGGCATATTTTAAATTTAAACACCTACGCTTTACCTCTGTTTTCATGGGACCTTAGGAAGGACATTAGTAAGTATATAGGTATTTAAAATTCTATAAAAATAAATTCTAACAAAACAATCTATTTTCTCCAAAAAAAAAACAAAAACCAACTTCAATTTGAAATTAAACTCAGGTACTCGACCAAATTTCATAAGAATTTAACGCTATATGTTCTAAAACCTAAAAATAGGTATGATAGCAAATTTTATTTTTTTGTTCTAGTTCTAAGCCACCACACCGATTTCTTCGATAAACTATTCACTAGCCTAACGCAGTTTCGTATAGGAAGCAACCGAATAAAAAAAATGAATTAGCGAAATCGGTACCTAAGTAAATCATGAAAAATAAATGTGGTTACAAAACTTAAGTCAATAACTTTAATTTAAAAACCCGACTGCAAAAAGCAACAAGTAAAACAACATTATATACTATCCAAGGACACTTGGGTGATTAACACGAATCTAACGATATCTTAATTATCAATATCCATCGAGCCGTTTGAGAGATACGTGGGAATAAAGAAATTTACAAACATACAAGATACGCGCGAAAAACATAACCCTTTTTTCGGTCGGGTAAAAAGAAAACCTAATTTTTTGAGGTCATTAATATTTTAACTTTTTCCGTCCTAAATATTCAACCGTTTTTTAAACGTGGCTCAGTAATAGATACGACTGAATACAGTGTTTTTATTTTCCACTCCGTTTCTTCGTAACAAAAACGAAATACCCCAGGAAAGTCAAAACCGCTCTCACTTGTCGAAATTGACGCAACCTCCAGCGTAGATCTGTAAAAATTAGGCTCCGTAAAAAACGCATCAGATGACGGAGCCACTATTTAAAAACTTTAAATAATTATATGTTGTGTAGTGAAAAAATTCAAGCATGTTTTTTCTTTTTTGTTCTAATGATAATTAGGTTGGTTGTAGAGTATTACATAAAATATTCGTTGACGCTAAAGGGGCCGTTACTTTGCAAGTTAAGGTTGTTAAAACATAAATAAATAAAATAAGTATATTTAGCTTTCAGTAGTACCATACAGATTTAGGTATAGGCAAATATCACAGGAAAAGGTCTGTATGCCAAGTAAGGCAGAAGCTAGAGATCCTAACTGCGCCCAAAACCAAATATCTGTACCTAACATAGTCTTTCTTCACAAGCCAATAAAGAATTTTTGCCGTTAAGCCTTTGAGAACATTAATCGTGGACAAAGCGCTCATGAACTGTTGTAATAGTTTCACTGCTGCTTGGTGTTAGCGAACTGATCCACATCGGGCATGTCAAACAGATTACTATATTAGCCTACTTATTTATATAGAAATAATCTCTTTGTATTGACATACAACTGCCCCAACCTTATTACCGACAGCAATCAGGGATAGCTATGTACACTTTGGAACCCCGTGGATGTTGCGTATGCTCTGAAGGAAATTATGATGTATGTTCCTAAGCTTTTTATATCAATTCCATATAGTACAGGAGGTCCACATATGCGCAAATGTTTCATAACCTTCGAACACATTACATACTACACGCAAGAAGAAAAGGCATTTCTTATCATTCAAGGCAAAAGGTTACATAGTACGGTAACCATTCATGAAGCACAGGAACTGACGCACGAGACGGTCATCGCAATTAGCACTAGAGGTATAATGAAAATGTCCCACTGGCGGTTGTAGTAGTCTCTTAAAATATAATTTCTTTCTCCGGTGATGTGGAGGACACCATTGGTGCGGATTGTGAGACAAGCGCTGGCGGCATCACTAAATGCTATAATAACTACAAATTAAAAGCGGCAATGAAAGATAGAAACAAGGTGGCGCTCTGGTGATGAAGGTGCCGACGAGATCAGACGAATGATTCATTCTAATTGTAATAGTCCATTCCTTGAGCACTCATATTCGAAGAAGCCACAAGAAGAATCCTTTAACAAGCCCGAGTGCTCCTGGCACATAGGTATAATGCGGTCCCTGTAGTAAAAAAAAAAAATGGTTGTCTGTAAAGTCGGTTTACTGACGACAGAACGTGACAACGTCTTAAGAAATCAGTACGCTGATAGCGCGAGTAGTGATACCGCTCGACTCGGCGGGTGGCGCCCTCAGCGCTCAGCTTCGTCCGCATGGCACGGAAGACGAACTAACGGTAACGGCGGAACGTTACAGTTTTGCGGGAGTGCAGCCGGCTTCATCGAATTATAAGACGTTATCACGTCAAGAGACAGTGACAGCAGACAAACAGCAGCATCTGACTATGTTTCTCGCTCTGGTACACTCGGTGGTCTAGAGTTCACCCGAACATCTCTTTCATTTCCGATCGTGACGCTAAGCTTCATTCACAGCCTACGAAAAATCTGTGTATGGTGCGTCAAAAGAAGTTATGACGTTAAAAATATACACACAAATCCTATTTGTGATTTTCCCCTATTCATTGCATCTATCACTGTCTACTACGGGGTTTAACTTATAAGCTACTAGCAGCGCCCCGCGGTTTTACCCGGGTAGTTCCTGTTGTTTTATCGGCATAAAAAGTAGCCTATGTGTTCTTCCAGACTATAATCTAACTGTGTTCCAAATTATAGTCCAATCCGTTCATACGTCAGAACGTGATTAGCAACAAACATCCAAATATTGACATCCTACTAATCGTTGTTTAGCCTATGTGTTCTTCCAGACTATAATCTATCTGTGTTCCAAATTTCAGCCCGATCCGTTCATACGTTAGGACGTGATTGAGCAACAAACATCCAAACATCCATACATTGACATTTATAATATTAGTAGGATTTTAATATTAGTAGGATAGTAGGATGCTAAACCATTCGATTTTTGTACCATATCCCACCCAGCTTCACAATTAAGTTGGCCGGTCCAGTTCCAGTGGTGGCATTGTCTTCGTCACGGGCCCGGGCGGGCGGCCGACCTGAACGGCATCCTTGCACGACACCTGACACCCGAAGGTAACGGCCACGGGAAGGTCGCCCGCCGGCCCGTCCTGTGGGTCCGGGTGGGTCCTTAGCCTCATTACGGAACTGGTTGAATCAGTCTTACCTATTCTCCAGTGGGAAACATTTTTGTAGCCATAACTTTTTAAAAGTTGGTAGGTAGGTAGACCTCTAGGGTGTCCAGCTAATCTGTGGTGGGTCCGCCTGGGGCAGTAACATACTTTTGTCAGTTATGCTACCGTCAAAGAGTAATGTGTATACATCTCTGCATTCTGGTTTGACGGGCAATGTTTCAAGAGAAATTACAGGACTAAGAGATAAATCATTCTATATCCATAAGTGATGAGTGCAGTGCAATTTATGGTAGTAATTTGGATTCTTCCGGATATCAGTGGGATACTATGTGACAGACGTGATGCTAACCATAAGGTGCATGTTTCACTTGTCCCGCCATTACATATTAATCATATTATAAAGAAAATAGCCAGGATTACGGACACTTTTGACTGATAAGTCGAGTTGCAAAGACATTCTACTAAATGTTCCCACAGCTGGGACTCGGGGCCTTCTCTCGCAACGAAAGAGTCAAGGCCATTATCCACTCTGGTCTAGTACGGGTTGGTGATTGTTAGTTTCCATACGATGTATTCCATCGCCGTTTTTATGTTCGTGGTATTACGTACGTGACTTCGAAAATATACCGGAGCGCATGGGATTAGAATCCGGGACTCCGGATCAGCAGTCACCGTTCTCCCGACTAGTCCATCCGTAACCCCCATAAGTTCAGTTAACTAAGATTTTTGAAGTGAAAACTTCTTTAGGCGCGCCTAGACAGATATTTCGTGGGCTGTGAATTGGATTCTAGCGTCACGCTCGGGTATGATAATAAATCTTCGGGTATACTCGGGACCATGGCTATTGGCCGTTTAGAAATGCGTCAACCAACGGCAAATGCTGAAAGGTCGTGGCCTCGGAATCATGCCATGGCCATCTAGAAATGCATCAGCCAATAGAAAATGCTGACGCATTTCTAGATGGCCATGCCATGATGCCCAGACCACGCCCTCGGGTTACACACGTGTAGTTTCCAAAGTAAGCTATCAAATTCCGAGTTATAAGTATTCACATCTATCGGCAGTTCCTATGACTGCCAATTTTTTTGTTGAGAAATGTACGTAACTAGGAAACAAAGCCCCTAAAATTCGCTAACTGCATCACGGAAGCGGTGACGTGACGGTTGATAGCGTTCTAGATCTATTAGATCTTACGTGAAGTCACGCGAGGCGACAGTGGAACATTAATGACCGACTTTTCTGTCCTCTTGAATTCTTTTAGATATGTGGGCGTAACGTCTGTTCCGGTTTGAAGGGCAATTTTTCTTGTGTAATGCCTCTATGCCCTGTATATACAGGACATACCTAGAGATGAAACATCTGATACCTCTGGGTGACGAACGCAGATCGCAGTGCAGATAATGATTTGTACTCTTCATGTTCCAATAACTGCGTGTCACTGTGCTGTTATGGGCAGGTATGTTGCTAACCATCAGGCATATGTCCTGCTCGACCTGTCACTCTACATGTATAAACTACACTTTAAACAAAACATACGGTTGATATTACGAAAATTTGAATGAAGATGTTTGACTCCACTTTCGTACAATGGAATTTGCTACCCGAGTGGGTTTTTCCCAACGGTTACAATTTGGATGTCTTCAAGTTTAGAGTGAATCAGTTTCTTCCGGGTATTCGCACTCTACCTTAGACCACATCGTCGCGAGATCAGGCGAAAAGGCGGTTAAGCGCAAGCCTAGATTCAAAGAAAAATAGCAATCTATGAATTTAAAAAATATTTTTTCAAATGCAAACTTACAGGTTTGTTATCACCATTGGCTTTAAAACGGTGAAGGAAAATATTGTGGAGAAAACCGAGAGTTCCAAGAATCGTTCGAGCATCATCTACCAGGTAGGACTCTTGGCAGAGTCCGCCTGGGGAAGTACCACACCTTTGCCAGTTATTCTACCGCCAAGCAGTAATGTGCAAACATTACTGTGTTCCGGTTTGAAGGGCAATGTTTCCAAATAAATGTCAGGGCTTAGAGATATAACATCTTAGATCTCTGGGTGACGAGCACAGTGCAGTGCTAGGTAATGATTTGGATTCTACATGTTCCAATAGCTGTGTATCACTGAACTGTTATGTGGCAGGCATGTTGCTTACCATCAGGCACATGACATGCTCGTTTCGTCACTCTTTATTTAAAAAAAAAATCCTAATCCGCACTGAGCTAGCCTTGATGATCTCTTTGTAAGAGAAGATCTTGATTCTCAGTTGTGAGTACATTTGATTTGCTTATGCACTTATGATTATACAATATTTCTGTTTTTGTTTTTCGCTTGAAACTATAGAGATCCCAATACCAAAGCCAATTTAGGCTAGGCTGTAGAAAGGCGGGTTCGTACATCTTTCCCTACGTTCACCACCTCGTGGCTAGAGGGGTACCTCCACGCCCTATCGCGCCCTACCCTAACGCCGGCAGTTAGGGTAGGGCGCGGTAGGGCAATATCCCAGGGCGCCGGACATTAAGGGGCAGTTGCCGCGCGGTGCCCCTTCCTCCTACGCGTTCATGAGGCAAGGGTTCCTTTTCCTCATAAACACGCTTAACACTGATTGGCGCTACCTTGAATGACCCTCTGACTAATTCATTGATAAAGAAATCATGAACTTTAAAAGGTTGCTTGTTAGCTCATAAGTACGAGTAAGTATGTCATATTTATGTCGCAAAATGATTTGCGATTTTTTGCAAAAACCTTTGAAATACTACAAACACATACAATTACACAATGGTTGTTTTCGATCTTAGTGAAAGAAAGATAGGGTTTTTGCAAAAACGTCTGTCACTTTATTAAAATTGCGAAAACAATTGTCGGCTATTATAATTTTAAGCACACTGATTGGTCGATCGGATTGCTCTAAACAATATCTCCTCTGATTGGTTTATCCAGATAATATATCTATATACTATTTTTAAAGGTGATTATTTATGTGTATTCATCGTGTAGTAGGTATAATAACAAATCGTAGTATTAATAATATTATTAATGATATTCAGGCGGGCTAACAACGCGTTGGCAGTTTTTTTTGTATTAAGGTATTCCAGCTACTTTGAAAATCAGAATTGCTCGTTACATTTTCCTTAGCTAATGGACAAAGTTGCGAAATCTGCACTTCGGGAAATATTTATCATTAGGTACATTTTTTAATTAAAATATAGTTTTATCCCCTTAAAATGAATTCCATTAAATGTATTGGATGTGCAACAATAAATAAAATATCCCCTACCTAAATGTGACAAATGTTTCCTCTTTTAGCAATTATACACAGAAACAGTCAACATTTATAATAACTTATTATTTCTTTAAATTAATAAGTATTCTGGTGAAACAAAAGCTGTTATAGGTACTCCTTTTTACGAAAATTGCGTGGTAGAGTATGGTAAGATTGGTAAGGAAATAGTGTGAAATTACAGACACTTATAGTTTACTACTAGCGGCCCGTTATGCGACCACGAATCGGTAAACGTAGTGTAGGACGCCTTGAGACTAGATGGAGTGACGATTTACGGAAGACAGCAGGCAGTGGATGGAGACGTATAGCCGAGGATAGGGCTGAGTGGCGAGCCATGGGAGAGGCCTATGTCCAGCAGTGGACTAAGATAGGCTGATGATGATGATGGCCCGTTATGATAGTCATAGAAAGACCATTAACAGAGATAAAAACTACAATCCTATTTAAGAAAATAAATTAAGAAATTACGTTCATTGTTCATTATTATGTGAAAGGGTCGATTAGGTGAACTTGGAACCGCCGAGTGTACCCGAGTGAGAAAGAGATAGTCAGCTGCTCTTCACTGCTGTGTCGCGTGTACCCGAGCCAGAAAGATACAGTCAGCTGCTCTTCACTGCTGTGTCACGTGTACCCGAGCGAGAAAGATACAGTCAGCTGCTCTTCACTGCTGTGTCGCGTGCACCCGAGCGAGAAAGATACAGTCAGCTGCTCTTCACTACTGTGTCGCATGCACCCGAGCGAGAAAGATACAGTCCGCTGCTCTTCACTGCTGTGTCACGTGCACCCGAGCGAGAAAGATACAGTCAGCTGCTCTTCACTGCTGTGTCGCGTGTACCCGAGCTAGATAGATACAGTCAGCTGCTCTTCACTGCTGTGTCACGTGCACCCGAGCGAGAAAGATACAGTCAGCTGCTCTTCACTGCTGTGTCACGTGTACCCGAGCGAGAAAGATACAGTCAGCTGCTCTTCACTGCTGTGTCGCTGTGTATTTGGAAACAAAAATATAATAAATTTAATTTCTGACTTGTTTCTCATGTATCCTATTAATACGATCCATAGTATAAAATACAATACTACAAAATGCAAAATTCAGATAATGAAGTTTCCACTTCTGTCTTGCGGTCCTAACACACACATTTCTTTTGTTTAAATTGATATTCAATTGATCAATATTTTAGATGATATGCCGGTTTTTTAGACGCCGCGTCTATGCCGTAGCAACCTTGCAAAGCTCTACTTTCAGCGTTAAAAAAAGTGTATAAATAATAAAGATAGAGTTCTAGGAGTTACACTTTTATGTTGGAAATTTCCCCCTATTTCAGGATCTTTTTTCAAAATATCTTAAGTATCATTAGTTACGAAATTATTAAGGAATAACTAAACACCTTCATTTTGTAATCTTATTTCGTTCATAGCTATCGCATATTTTTATGTGCTAAAAACCCTTTAAAATGTTTTTTCTAGACGTCATTCCGAATCGAATGAGATATCACACATATTTTTAGGAGCTTTATGTCTATTTTGTACGTTTTTGAACTTGTTGACTAGACTGTATATTATGTATTCCCTTCCAGCTTATGGGTAATCAAACAAACCAATATAGCCAAATGTATTCGTATGCCTAAGTACGTGTCGAATGCAATATTTTATTTTAACTTCACGGACTACAGTGTCTAATCTTTTTACCAAATGTAGTAAGTACCTATTATACAAATTAGAACATTTCTGATAATTATGTAAAATACTTGCTACTTACTGCTTGTTGGGACTGACAACGTTTTCTAGAGCGCCAAAATAATTCACCGCTGTAAACCAAAGAAAAAATAAAGTTTATAATTTTATTATTTGTGCCAGTTTCTTCCAAGTAGCTTTTCTCGTAGTTTCCACGTCTCGCACCATTCGCTAACCAACATTGTTTTACTCGAATGCATTGTAATGATTCGTGAGTAGGTTCATTGGAGGGAAATCTCGTGAACCGGCGTCCTCGGCATGCGTCATGCACTCTACAACCTACAACACTCGCTACTATAAAACTGTTGCTCTCCCCTCTCGCGGTTATTCAGTTGCCGGTGTACGCGTTGGCCAAACGTGTATCCTGTGCTTGTTTTAGAAAAAAAAGTCAACTGTCAAATAAACTGTAAGTTAAACTTTTTATTTGATTATGGGCGGGAATTCATAAAAAAATAGTGTTGTGCTGTATTAATTATGTAATGGTTTAATTAAAATAACTAGCTTGTTGTTTAGCTAAAGTAATAACACGTTAACTCTTATTGAGTGTGATTATTATTTCTGCTTTAAAATTTAAAACGATATATATTTAATTTTATGTGAATACTGTTGTGCTATAAATAAAATTAACCAATTCATTATTTATTTGACATTCTATTATAAACCCTTATTGACGATAAAATTCTGCGTTTCGAAATCGAAGTACTTATTTGTGAATTAAAATTGTCATATTATCTTAATATATATAAATCTCCTGTCACGATGTTTGTCCGCGATGGATTTCTAAACTACTTAACCGATTTTAAATTAAATTGGCACACCGTGAGCAGTCTGGTCCAACTTGAGAGATAGGATAGTTTTTATTTCGATTAATAGTCTTTAAATGACAATATCCGAGCGCAGCCGGAATGGGCCGCTAGTTAATATATATAAATCTCCTGTCACGATGTTTGTCCACGATGGATTCCTAAACTACTTAACCGATTTTAAATTAAATGGGCACACTGTGAGCAGTCAGGTCTAACTTGAGAGATAGGATAGTTTTTATTTCGATTAATAGTCTTTAAATGACAATATCCGAGCGCAGCCGGAATGGGCCGCTAGTTATATTATAATTCAAAACCGGTCGTTGTTATCGTTGTCTCACATACATGATAAGATTCTCCTGGTAACATAAATGCAATTTATTTCAACGAAATCCTTTGATATAACATTAATATTCTGGGCATTGACCGCTATTCCAAGTAACTTAACGACTTTGCATTGCTTAATCTTTATTCCGTTTATTTTTTTATCGGATAGTGTGCATCTGAGTTGCACGACCTTATCTCATAATCAAATTTTCATTATAGAGCAAACAAAAAATCGTCTTGTTGCCCACGCTTTGTATCCAGCCAACGAATAGAATGAATTGCCGGCTAGCGTGTTTCCTTCAAGTAAAAACCTAGGTCTTTTGAAGGTCAAAGTCAATAGGGTACCTTATAAGTCTGTGTGTTTCATACTCGGCTATTTTAGTTTACCAACATACTAGTCGGAGGTCAAACGCAGTCTTATTTGACTCTTATAATAAAAAACAGTGTTTTGCCGCGAACCGGTCCGTATCCTGGTAGGTATGTGGTTTTTCCAAACACATTTGTTGATCATCAGTTTTTAGCTGTTTCGTTGATGGAAGTAAAAACACCATGAAGAGAATACCTGAGATAAGCGCATTATACGTGTACACCGCATTATTCCAAAAAATGCCTCGAGTGTTATTCGAGCAAAAACCCTATTTTTTGTCAAAACTCAAAAGATGTGGGATAGAAATTTTCCACATTTGTGACTTTAAACGAAGATAAAACAAGTTTTAATACCTAAGATAAATTTTATAGCGCCGTCTCCAAAAAAATTTTTATGTATGCATTTACATTTTTCGAAATTTTAAGACTTAAATATCAAGATACTGATATTAAATTATATCAAGAAAATTGTCTCGACGGCTAAAAAAACTTTACTAACAAAACGTTAGATTTAGAAAACTAGGACTTCACTAATTTTTCATTTATGAAGTAGGACAGTTACCTACTAATGTTTATTTATTATTATGTTATTTAACATAATTTGTTTGTTACAAAGCAAAATTTACCTTAAAATCTAATCGATTAAACTACACAACTAATTCTCGGTAAAGATTATATTAAGTATATTTTTGTACCCAGAAATAACATCAGCTTCAAATTATCAAGACTGCAAACATAGGCCACTTATATTTAAAAAAAAATTAACTAGTAAGTTAGTAGTATCGCGTGGCGTAGCTATATTTGAGCTAAAATTAGAACCAAATGTTAGTATTTATGTAGAGTTTGTTCAATTCAATTAATTTATCTGAACCATAAATACAGAAGACATTTTGGTAACGTCATTACCTACATAGTATTAATACCTACATAATAGACTGACCTCGTGGCTTAGTTGGTAGTAGCTCTGCCTGCGAAGCCGAGGGTCGTGGGTTCGATTCCCACCCAGTGCAAATATTTGTGTGATGAATTCAAATGTTTGCACTGTGTCTGGGTGTTTCTATGTATAATAAGTATGTATTTAAAACTATATAAGTATTATATCAGCTATCTGGCCGCCATCACACAAGCTTTGCTTAGTTTGGGGTCACCGTAATAAACACGGAATATCATTTCGGGTCAGGTTAGGAATAGGGTTAGGTTAGGAATGAAAATTAATATTTTTTTTCTGTTCCTAACCTAACCCGGTAGGGTTAGGTTTTCGGGTCAGGTTAGGAATAAACCGGTCAGATGGTGGTGTGTGTGAATTGTCCACGAATATTTATTTGTTATTATTAGTTATTATTGGTAATTAAATAAAAAACCCAAACGTCCAATATGAATAACGTATCTGTAAAGGGGCCTTATCAATTATATGAAGCTGTAAAAAGGCTTTGTCAAAGTCAAAATAACAAATAATTTATACATAGATACAATATACAGTATAAAAATACCACACGAGTACAAACAATGTTACTTCCATCAGTAGATTTACATAAATAGGTACTCATTATTTTATCTCATTATAAAACTCCAATTTCGATACTTTTCTCTTCAATACACTACTATTTTTAATAAAATCATATACATTATAAAATGCCATGTGAGATGAAATAAAAAGCTACCTTAAAAGTACCTGGCTTTTTATTTGTATGTGTAGGACCAGTTAACCATTCATGAAACAATGCGAGAGAACGAAGTGAAAGGTGAGATGAAAGTGAACCAGTTTCGGCTTGATTGGCTCGTACTATTTAGCATCGAAATTAAAACAATGCAGACAAACCACTTCGCACGTTAGCTTAGGTATCATGATAAATATTTTGATAAACGCGTGCATTTGTTTTGTTTGAGTAACTTTTTTTTAAATTAGAATTAATTTATCTCTCCACAGATTACCTACAGCTTCTTTAAAAAAAACAGTTTATAACGTATTACTAACTGCTCGATTGTGGCGCGTAGGGTATTAAAATGGCTATTCTGTATTCTCTAAATAACTCTCAATATCTTCGATTCGATTTCGATTAAAAGTAGCATTTGTTTTCCTTTACTTCCTTTCTTTTTGATCGCTTCAAGTCTTGCGATGTGACTGAACAACAAATATTCACACATTTGGCCATCCAAACGTTCACATTTATAATATTACTTAGTAGGATATAGGTAAGTATTCTTGGTCTTGGTAGGTAGTGTTAACATTAATTTAACTAGGCTGAAGCTGTACCCTCTTCGGGGGCTCTGGGCAGGTTTCTGTTCAAAGTTATAAATCCCCTTCAAGTTAAGGAAGCCTTCAGTATACAGTCATTACCTATGTTTAAATGTTGTTGATTGCATTTTTTTAAACCTTATATTTTAGGCAAATACCAGGGTTGAAAGGGGGTGTAGTGGCTAGAATGTCCAACTTCAAGATCGTGAAGACAAAGGTGTGAATCTCGTTTGCATCTCTAAGTATTTTTTCCAGTGCAGATATACTAAAGCTAGTCATCAGCACTGTCTACTATTGTGAAAGAAAATATCGTGAAATAACCGGCATCCTTTATGATATCTTTCGCGAACATACTTATATCAAATCTACACTTGACCAACGTTATTGTTTGACTTTGACTTTGACTGTCTCTGAGGGAGGAAAGGTCACGATTCCCAACACATATAAGGAACATAAAGTGGGCAGCCTGTGCTACAGATATATCAGTGTAGGCAAATTATTTGTTTTTAGTACGAAAAGAGATAAACAATCAGACAAACAGTAGGTAGGTACAATGAAGTTACTACCTAAGTACTTAACTAATATAAATTCAGACTCCATCATCCCGGTAAATGTATGACTTAGGTAGGTAAATTAAATATCTTCATAAAATATTAATAACAGGAAAACACAATTATTGTGGTAAATAAGGGCGTACTTGTGATAATATGGCTTCAATAATCCTGAAGGAAAAAATAGGTGCCTACTGAATGATGAGGTGTTTACTTATTCACCTATCAAAGATGAATAAATATGGCGTAGGTATACAGACATTTTTATATTTATTGTGACGGGAAGAGCAAGGCATCAGGTGATAATCTGATAACCCACAAAACGCCTTCCCATAGCAGCATAGTGCGATGTAAGCTATTTGAATGTGAATTTTCAAATCACTGCCTAGCCCTGCACTGTGCTAGTCACACAGAGTTGAAATGAAATGAAATTTATTTAGATATAGTTTGTTTGTGGATGTTTCCTTATCATTGGGGTCCATTTGTACGATGAATTTTTGACGTGACAACGTCTTATAATTCGATGAAGCCGGCTGCACGCACGAAAAAACATGACGTCATGCGGCGTTACCTCGCTCTGAGGCGTTCCATTTAAGGCTTGGAGTTGAAGTTGTCACGTTCAACTCTATCGTCAGTAACTTTACAGACAACCGATTTTTTGTCAAAGTATGGAATAATTGAAAGTTTCTAAGCTTAATTAATTTTTATTTGTCATTGTCATTATCCCTGTTTAGTAATGGCTGGTCTCGTGGCTTAGTCGGTAGTAAGACTGCCCGGGGAGCTAGAGATTGTGTTAGAATCCAACCCAGGGCGAATATTTGTGTGATGAATACAATTTTTCTGCGTCTTGAGCGTTTCTATCTTTCTATGTACCTACCTATCATACATATGTATTTCCAAATAATATAAGTATGTATTAGTTATGTAAAATAAGTATGTATTAGTTACATGGCTCGTATAATACAAGCTTTGTTCAGTTTTGGGCTAGTTTATATCGTAGAGAGAATGTCTGCCAATATTTATTATTGTTTATTTTCTTCTACCACAGCCAAATATTAGCTCTTTTAATATTAGGTATATTTGCTCTTTAAGTGTTTGGGTACATAATTTCCATTGCAAAACTGAGTCAAAATCCGTCCTGTTTCGCATGACCGTGCGAAGGTCATGCATGATATGAATCACGAATAAATTCAGTAGCCCGTGTTGTATTTTACCGGTCGGTGCCGACAGCAGACTGAGAGTTTTTGTCGAGTCATTGTATAAGCATGAACACGTAACGTTATCAGTATTATTTACAGTTACTATTGCGCCAAAAATAATTTCTAAATGTATTTATATCACTCAAGTAATGCATTCTAATAAGTATGAAGCGGTGTCAGGAGATGCAAAAGATTTGTTCAATAATATTAAGATAGACAACGCCTTTGTTTTTGCCTTTTGTAAGCAGCTCACTAAATGTTCCCACTGCTGAGACTCGGGGTCTTCTCTCACGAGAGTCTAGGCGATTATCCACCACATTGGTCCAGTGTGAGTTGTAAGATGATGCATATTCTCGAAAGATTATATGCCGGTTGTATTAAGTTGCCGGTTTCTTCACGATGTTTTTATTTACCGTTAAAGTCTGCGGTGAAAACAAACTCGTTGCACTTGAAAAAAATACCAGAGGTGCAAGAAGAGAGGCGAGATTCGAAGCTACTATCGATTCGATGTACAGCATTAGATAATAAAACAATTTGTAACTACTGTTCGGTCACAACAAATTGGCGAAATTTAAACAAGCGATAAGGTGGGGCGTAACAAGTAATTTTGAATATATTAAAATTAATATTTTGATTATTTATTTATAGACTCGATTGCATTGATATTAGATTATGTTATTGTGTTCTTGTAGTTAGGTCATTTGTATAATACATACAAATGTTTACGTACAAATCTAACAAAGTAATCAATCAGTTATTACTCCGGCAACTATCCCTCGTACCATTCAACAATAGGTTAGACATACACATTGAAAAACATTCCATTACAACCACTCACCTTTCAAATCCTTGACTTACCTTTTTGTTGTAAACGCCATTATATATCTACCTACCTTGGAAAATTACTTCCGTTACTTTTCAGTATGAAGTAAATGACTCAGATTCATTTTATTGATTGATTCAAATGCGCCATTTTCAGAAGAAAACAAAATAGTTTAATACTGGTAGGATTCTTTGCAGAGTCCACCTGGGGAAGTAGGTACATACTACGATTTTTGCCAGTTTTTTTATTTATAAAAAAGTTATTCTAACGCCAAGCAGTACATTACCTGTGCAAATAATTTGATTTGAAGTGCAATGTTTCCAGAGAAATTACTGAGCTAAGAGCAAGGGTGGGTCCAGGGGGATCTCCAACGACCCCAGATGTTACGATGTGATTGAGCAACAAACATAAAAAAATATCTTAAAATACAAACTTTCGCATTTATGTGTAGTATTAGTAAGTCCTTCGTAGCTTCGTAGTGTAAATGAGACCGTAATGAAAATATCGGTCAGAATATATTATGTCAATTAGCCCTACCTGTCTGTCAATCATTCCTGTCATTACCAAAACGACTCATTCCGATTATATTAATTAAAAAGTTTGGTAGACATTGTTTTAAATGTTCAAGTAAGACAAATGGTTTTAGAATAATTTGTACATTCTATAGTAACCTTTACTGCTGTGAAATAGAGTCAATATTTTAGAAGGTTTTGGTCGCTAGTCGCTATCGACCCGATAATTTGTCAAGCAAACGTTTATAGCTTAGTTTTTAGGGTTCCGTAAAACGTAAAAACGGAACCCTTATAGATTCGTCATGTCTGTCTGTCTGTCTGTCTGTCCGTCCGTATGTCACAGCCACTTTTTGCCGAAACTATGAGAACTACACTGTTGAAACTTGGTAAGTAGATGTATTCTGTGAACCGCATTAAGATTTTTACAAAAGTTTTTTAAAAAAACAAAAATTAGGGGTGCCCCCCATACTGAGAACTGAAACTCAAAAATTTTTTTTTCATCAAACCTTCACGTGTGGGGTGTCTATCGATAGGTCTTAAAAAATGATGTTGTTTCTAATATAATTTTTGTCTACACTGAATAATTTGCGCGAGAGACGCTTCCAAAGTGGTAAAATGTGTGTCCCCCCCCCTCTAACTTCTAAAGTAAGAGAATGAAAAAACTAAAAAAAATATACGATGTACATTACCATAAAAACTACCAACGAAAATTAGTTTGAACTCGATCTGATGAGTAGTTTTTTTTAGTACGTCATAAATACACTATTATTAAAACTTCGATCAAAGTTACAACGAACTACAAGAACTATGTGTACTATGTATATTATGTTACTTGCTGCAACGGAACCCTTCATGGGCGAGTCCAACTCGCACTTGGCTACTTTATTATTTTTTATGTGTTAGCGTAGGTAGAGTGCGTGGGTACATTTGTTCATACAATTAAGTCTATTCTAAACTTTCTGTGTGTAGGTACATATTTCATTTAAGATTTGTAGAATAAGTAAGTAATTGATTGCCTAAGGCAGTGGGAGACAAAAAATATTTTATAGACGTTTAGACAATTTATTACAATTGTAACATTTCAGAGGAGTTACAAAAAATGTCTTAAAAACCCAATAAGTAAACAGCAAAACTTTTTTTTATTGAATTGAAAAAGAAAAGGTTTTTTTAATGACGGAAAAAATATAAAGCACATTTGGGCGCCATTCTTAACTAAAAATAACCTTCAAAAAAGGTTTTCCAGATATGAACTCAATAAGTGCAGTAATTGAGATTTCTAATCGAGAACCGGACTTTTTAGTTCTTGGTATTTTTGAGTCCAATACCAAAAAGTATTGAATTCGGAAGACCACTAGTCTTGCTTTAAAGTGTTCTATTTCGAAACCATCTTCAGTTTGCAGTAGTCAACGAAGTCAATGTGTTTGCATGGCGATGCCAAAGACCTTGAAATTACTAAAACAATTTAAATTAGAAATCCAGTTTTCCGTGAAGCGTCAGCGTCAGGATTCAATTCCTACTGCATTGCAGTCTGTAGTTGAATATAGTCATAACAATGTCTGTTCGCAGTAAGATACCAGCGACCCTAAAATTACTACAACTATTTAATTACAAAGACCGCTGGTCTTCCGTAAAGTGCCAGATCTCGAAGCTCCCTTCAGTTTTCAGTTGTAAAATAAAGACAATCTCTTTGCAGCACGATGCCAGTTACCCTGTACTACGTGCCCGGCTCAGCGCCCTGCCGCACCGTGCTGCTGGCAGCGAAAGCCCTCAATCTGGACCTGGACTTGAAGCTGGTGGACCTACACCATGGGGAGCACCTCAAGCCGGAGTACCTGAAGGTACCGTAACTTTAACACTTCTTTACACGATTATAGCTGCGTGTCACTGTGCTGTTATGTGGCAGGCATGTTGCTTACCATCAGGAACATGTCCTGCTCGTCTCGTCACTCTTTATTAAAAAAAAATAATTACACGCGTCCGTGCTGGACTGGATTTTTTTGTAATATAGATTGACGAGACGACCATGTGCCTGATGGTAAGCAATGCCTGCCACATAACAGCACAGCGACACGCAGCTATTGGAACATGATGAGTCCAAATCATTACCTAGCACTGCGCTGCCCTCGTCACCCGGAGATCTAAGATATTATATTATAAGCTTTGTAATTACTCTGGAAACATGCCCCTTCAACCGGAATCCAGTAGGGTTTGCACATTACTGTTTGGCGGTAGAATAACTGGCAAAGGTATGGTACTTCCCCAGGCAGAGTCTGCCAAATGTGACTTCCTCCCAGTCCAGAAGAGAGACAAACATGTTGGCTCTTTCAAGGAGTCCAAGCCTAGGTATAACTGCCAAAAACTAGGTGTTCTATCAAAGGTACTTTACGTCTGAACAGCTACCGATCTGCATGCTCTAATAGCACTTTGCCCTTTTTCTATCTCTCATAGCTTAAAATAGCGGCATCGTTTAATGGTTGACGTTAAAAACACGAACGACGAAGTTTGACTCTAGTTTTGTGATAATAACGTCTGGGGCGTGGATGTTGCCAGAGTGGGTTTTTTCCTGTGGTTAAAATGTAGGTGTCTTCAAATTGAGACTGAATCGATTTCTTCTAAGGTTCGTCACTTCATAGCATGATGGCGATCAAGTGTAATCTATATTATTAAAACACTTTCATAGCACACGCGTCCATGATGCTTTGGGAGGAACGGAGAGTACCTATCGCGGAAATATACATATAATATGTCAGCTATTACATGCACGATATACTTAATATAAGTTACGGCTGGTCTAGTCGGGAGAACGGCGGCTGCCGATCCAGAGATCCCGGGTTCAAACCCCACACGCACCACTGTCTTTTCGAAGTCATGTGCGTAATGCCGCTAACTTAAAACGGTGAAAGAAAACATCGTGAGGAAACCGACATGTACCTAGAATCTTTCGAAGTCATGCGTCATCCGCCAACCCGCACTGGGCCTGCGTGGTGGATTATGGTCTAAACTCTCTCCTTGCGAGAGAAGGCCCCGAGTCGCAGCAGTGGGAACGTTTAGTGGGCTGTTGATGATGATACTTAATATACACAATACCTATGCATTAAATGTGTGAGTTTGATTACATCAATAAAATGTTATTAGCATAATTCGAATGCATTGCAATGCAATGAATTCGTCAGAATACGCTGCAAAACAGGAAAACCACCCAATTAAACTACAACAAAATGATAAAAAAGTCTAAATAAGTTTTACTTTAACGACCACAAAGCCATATTAATAGTAGATTGATTTATTTTATTTAGTAGACAAGAATACGAAAAAAAAAGAAAGATTTTGATTCACGCTTTAACACATTGTATATAGATAACAGAAAACATAGGTATATTTCGACTATTCCTCAAATGTCTCAACGGACATTTAATTTTTTGGAGTCGGTCAGGTAGGTAATTTATAGAATATAGCACAGTGACTGGGGTGAACGGATACTGCGGCTTGTTTATTGATTACTCCGCTACAGTTGAATCAGTGGAAAAAACATAAGTTACTATGGCTACTAATCCGACAAACAATGTTTTCCTCGTCAACTTTACCTTGACCAAGACGAAAACAAATATAATTAATATATAGATACGATATACCACAATATAGTTGTGCCTATTAAGAGACATATTTATTAATTTAGGAATCTAAATCATAATATTTTTTTTAATTTTTTTAATACGTATACAACAGAATACAGCCGATACAGTGTATAGTTAGATTAGAACTTAAGTTTAGATCTAGACAGTATTCCTAATGGATATGTATACCTACATCATGATTATATGTACTAGTATTTGTTACGAGTATAACAATAGAAAAAGTTGATTAAAAAGGAAGATATAGATAATTAGAAACAAGCAAATCACAAGAGTAATAATAATTTAGATTTCTGTGGTCCTACCACTACTTGCGAGGAAATGCCTAGGAGGAACTATTAATGCGGGCTGTTTTCGCTTAGCCTGTGTTAGTGAGCTGTGTGCAATGGTCGTTTGATTTTTATTCATGTTTCTTAATGTCTAATATCAACATAGAATTCCGAGTGCAAGAACTCATGGCATGCAACCAGCATTTCCGTCGTTGCCAACGAAACTGCTCTCAACTATTTCAAACCCTGTAACTTACGAAATCAGTCTCTATTTAATAGTCTATAAGAATCATTTTCAATATAAGACTGTTTGAAGGTCTACGTTAGGTTAAACTAGAGATAGACAAAATGTATCAATCTCGATTAATTTTTTTTCAGTTTTCATATACTTATGTAGGTATATATTTTTATCGGGCCGATCTTTGATTAATAAAACTAAATTAGAATTAAAACTACATGCCTAACTAACTACTTACACTAAACACATCTGAATTATCCATACACCAAAGAATGCATAGAGATGCATTACCTACTACGTTGACTAGCAGAGCTAAAACGCTGAGCTAAATAGTTAATCATTTAGTTACACATATCGACCAAGAGGTCGGAAAAGTTTTTGAAAAAAAAACAAAAAAAAAAAAGAATAGCACTCCGTGCTCCAAGAGTGCCAAAAGCAAGCAAGCAAGATAAAACCGAAAACTTGTTCAATGAATTACGTACATTAACACATAAGCATATATCGAATATTTATACTACTTAGACACAATATATTTTCATAATTTATTGTATCACAGTATAAAGAAAAACTACCATTAGGACGACGCTTTTGTACTTGCAGTTAATTCCAACAATGCAGAGGGCTGTAGATAAGAAACGCTTAACAATTAATATGTAATTTTATAATTAACTAGCGGCCCGTTCCGGCTTTGCTCGGAGCCTATGACACTCAGCAATAATGTGGCTTTCTATTGGTGAATGAATTTTTAAAATCGGTTCAGTAGATCCCGAGATTACCCCTTACAATTTAACAAACACACAAACTTTACTTCTTTATAATATTATTAGTATAGATATTGTTAAGTATCAGCAACATGATTGGAAACATATACACAAACATACACAGAACACACTTACAATTCTTAATTACTAACAATAATTACGAACAAAATAAAATCAAAACACGTGTCAAACGTTAGCCCCGAACCACGCTCCCAAACTCTTAACAGTTTCGTGTTCACAGCTCGGGAGTAGTATAGCTTGGGGCTCGGTTACAGTGTACTGAGTTCAATTGTTTTTCCCTATCTTAAAAATACCGAACTCAACTAAAGAAGCATATACTTCAAAAACAAAATCGGGGCCTAATAGACAACAGCACACATAGACACAGCTCTAGTTGGCAATCGAGCAAAGTGGTTATGATGTAACTTTACTGCGAGTACAAAGGAGCGTTGAACTCTGGGAAACAGGGCTTAATGCCTGTTTCCATTGAAACGATACGGCCGATTGTTGCGCTGCAATAGATAATACATCACTTGCAATGTTTGTCAGATTGTGGAAAATATTTATTTTGTTGAATTGGTAAGATATATATTATATGATATTTGTGTAAGCAGTCTGAATTATTTAACTTTTGATAAAGTAGCTGTAAACATAACGTGAAAACGGTTAAGTAACTTAAATCACGACACTAATACCAAGATAAGTTCACATATATAGGCACTCACGTTTTGGCTCATCATATAAAAGAAAAAAGAATACCTACCATCAAATTTTTACAGCATAGAAAGCTTGATGGCGACTTGATGGTAAGCAACACGCCCGTTCAAACATCACAGTGTCACGCAGTCATTGGAACATGAAGAGTCCAAAACATTACCCAGAACTGTACTGCACTGCGCTCATCACCCAGATATGTAAGATGATTTACCTATATCAAGGCCTTGTAATTTCTCTGGAAACATTAACCTTCAAATTGACTGAGGCGGCACAGTGATGTTTGCACATTACTATTTGGCAGTAGAATAACTGTCAAAGGTGTGGTACGTCCCCGGGCAGACTTTGCAAATAGCCCTACTACAATATCAAGTATTTGTTAAAGTATAGTCTCAAGGTCCACCATGCTGGTCAAGTGCGGATTTGCACATTACACATATCCTCGAAAAATGTCTTTCCAACAAACTTGTTTACGACGAAAAATAACGTCTTTCGTAAATCTGCACTACGATAAAATACTCAAAGATGCAGGTGGGATTCCATCAAACTCACGATTGTTAATTTATACATTTAAATCTAACCACTAAGTCACAACAGCTTTTGCCATACCATAACATAAGAATACTCATAATTAAAAGCCCCAAAAAAATAAAAATAAACTTAAAAACATTAGAGGTATAAAATGTAATTGGCAGCCTTATTGCTTAGAGCGATCTCTTCCAGGCAACCGTGCACGGATAGGATACTACACATAGCAACGCGGTTCTTAACTTATCAAACTGTACTACCAAGAGTCCTCAAAAAATGATTTCATACTTATATTTGATTTCTAACAGACTACATCAAATCGACAAAAAGTATCAAAACGAAACATAATCAAAGTTTTTATGGTGTCGGACTCTCGGACTGGTCGAGCCGCATAGCGTGCAAGGAGACCTTGAGAACCGGTCGCCTCGCCGACGAAACGTAATTTGTCGAGAGAACCGCCTCCATCATTATCTTGGAAATACAGAGAACTCTGGCAAAAACGTGATCATTTCGGAAATTCAAACTTTTTGGTGGAACCTGTAATGGTGTCGTGGAAGTTCAGTTCTTAATCGTTAGTAATATTACAGATCCAAAAATCTGATTGACTGTCTTGTTAGGCTTTCATTCCCAAATTAATGAATCGATTTATATGAAGTTTGGTACAAATCCTGAGAGAGATCACTGCTTTTTAAGTCGAGAGAAGGATTTTAAGAGGTTGGAATAGCGCACGAAAGTTTGTATGGAAGTTTCAATATTTTTGAAGCTAGAAGTTTCAATTATATTTTTATATCTTCTAGAAACAAAACACTCTCTACATCAGAAAAAAAAAAATTAGTTCCGCCTCTTTCTCTCAAAACTTAATTTGACTAAGTTTTATCTTCAATAATTGAAAACTATAAATTCTGGTTTTACTGTTGAAGTCTTAAAAATCTTCAAAAGTGTAAAAACATTTTTTTGTTTGAGAAGCGTTTCAGCTCACTCTTAAAGCTCAGCCGCTATCACCCCATCAGGCTGCACGGATCACGTAATTTGGTTATCTTGTGCATTTGCCAGTTTTGCAAGTTCTCAGAACTGTGCATGTCCTTTATATTACCTCAGACCATAAAGTTTATTTCTCTTGGTAGGTACTCGCATAATGTTTACTAAGAAAATATTGTCTCATTTTCCTCTTGATGATAATGAAAATGACTAAGCGAAAATATCATTTTGGTTAATCTTTTATGTTCTGACAACAGGTAATAAAAAATAATCTGAATTCTCTGTCGCAAAAAGAAGTTTTGCAAGTTTTATAAGCTTATGCAAATGTAATCGTCTAATGAAATACATTTTTGCTGTAGTAGTACCTACTCTTTGCGGTACCTACGCCTGAAGTAGTACCTACTACGACTTTGTCAGTTACTCTACCTAGTATAGTAATGCACATTACTGTGTTTTTATTATTTGAAGGTCAATAATTCTAGCTAAGTTATATATATATATTTTGGCGCGTTAAGTAGAGCAAAGCTGAAGTGTTAATTGGTTTGAACGCGCTAATCTCGGGAACTACTAGACTGATTCCAAAAATTATTTCACCATTGGATATGTGGGTAACGAGCGCAGTGCAGTGCTAGGTAATGGTTTGGACTCTTCGTGTTCCAATAGTTGCGTGTCTCAGTGCTGTTATGTGGCAGGCATGTTGCTTACCATCAGGGACGTGTCCAGTTCGTCTCGCCACTTCTTTTTTTTTTTAAATTTATGTTTGTACGTGGTTCCTGAGTGCTATAAGCTATATTTTATAAGTACCACAGACGGTTCCAGGGCGGAACGCTAGTAACAGAATATACCCGTACTTCTCAAACTCCATAACAGCCCTTCAATTTTTGAAGACTATAATGCTTGATGTTTCTCCAAAATGCTCATTTTATCTTCACAGTAGAATCCAATCACGACGCAAAAGCTGATATTTATCAACTGACTAAACCTTATGTTGTTTCCACAGCTGAACCCTCAACACACGGTGCCCACGCTGGTGGACGATGGGTTCTCTCTCTGGGAGTCCCGCGCCATCATCACCTACCTGGCCAACAAGTACGCCAAGGGCTCGTCTCTGTATCCTGAGGAGCCGAAGGCCAGAGCACTCGTCGACCAGAGACTGTACTTCGACATCGGAACTCTGTACGCGAGATTCAGCGACTACTTTGTAAGTATTGTTTGGCTTTACAAATTGTTATCTAACATTTATTTTCATGTTAGATTGTCCAACAGAATAACTGTAGTGTTACCACTTCAGATGTATAAGATCTAGATAGCCAGAAGGATAGTATGTAATATCAGATAGTGTGTACTTAATAAGTAGGTAAATCAGATAGTATGAAAAGTTACAAGAAATATTTTTTGAGTGTTTTTAAAATATTTTACGTTGCTATAAATTAAATTCAGGTCCGACAATCAACCATTGAACTTAGCACCTAGATCTTACTTCTTTTGTCTTTAAAGTCAACGCAAATTTCATAATGGCTCCTATTTCAAGTTTATGTTTTTTTATATACATAGTAATAAATGCCTGCCACATAACAGCACAGTGACAAGCAGCTACTGGAACATTAAGAGTCCAAATCATTACCTAGCACTGTACTACGCCCAGAGATCTAAGATATTGTATAGATATCGTATTGTATATCCTTGTTTTTGATGGGATTGGTCTACTAGCGGATTCAACAGCCGTTGTCCTGTACACCGTTTCAGATACAAAAAAAATTAACAGTCGTCGCACCCACTTGAACACACAACATTTCACAAAACAATTTCATCAAAATCGGTGCTACTATTTAGGAGAAGTTCAATTACAAACACACGCACAGACGATTTACGTACATAAAGATCATCAACATCTAAAAAGTACCGTTTAGTTTTTATTGATCAACAGCTTCACGTTTTAGTAGTTTCAGTAGTTCTGTTATCCTTCAACGTGAAATTAATTCCGTTACAAAAACAATTTCTGATTCGACCTTGGCTGCATTTCAATAAACCGAGTATCCTATCTGTTGTTACTATCAGCGAGGCTTACAATCTGTTTTGAAGAATACGCAAGTCATTGTGAGCATGATGTCATGGCTATCGTTGTATCTGCGGTGCAATACAGACACCCTGCGAACATATTAAGTGAAATGTAATTGTGACTGGAACATTTAATGGAATCATACTTATCTTTTGTTTGGTAGCATGATTCGACTATGGAGATATCTCTACAAATATTCAACTTGAAATATACCTCTACTTGTGTGTAACAGTCCTGCGTAGCGATTCTGAATCAAATTGGATTGATCTCAATACGGTACCAAATACACGCTACGGTCTGCCGGTCTGCCGGAGAGGTCTGTGCAGGCATGCCTGCGCAGGTAGACCGGAGTGTGTGTGGGAAGCCTGTCAACTGAACAAGAATTGATTTTCGATCTTGCTCCAGTCGCCTGCGCAGGCACACATTCCGGTCTACCTGCGCAGGCATACCTGCACAGGTGGATCTCTCCGGTAGACCGTAACGTGTGTGGCGTCCATTATCCAAATTATCTATGGTCTTATCCGTTTAAAGCAGGGTTCGGCAAGTACTTTTAGGTGGAGTCCGGATACCACGATACGAGTTTTACGAACACGTGACGTCACAACTCCCATCGGAAGTAGGATGATACATCTTTGTCGGTGATAAATAATTTGAGAAAACAAAAAATACGTGTCCCATATACTATATGTCATCATCCACCTGACGGACTCGACTTTTTTTTTTAATTTAAATTAGCCACTCCACAGACACCGGGGTCCGTGATCTTAGTCATTTCAATTCTTTTTTTTTACATACGTCTTGGATTAGGAGAATTGACTCGACTTCGTCTTTTGTTATTTTCTAAGTCGCTTCCTCGGCAAACTTTCACACTTGTAATATTGATAGATAGATAAACTCTTTATTGCACTTAAATTACAAAGGAATATAACAAAATACAGAAAAAAGCCTTAGAATAAAGTAGCAATTGCCGACCTTATTGCTGAGAGCGATTTCTTCCAGGCAACCGTAGGATGGTAAAAAAAAAATAATAGTAGGTAATTAAGACAAACTTTAAAATATTTAGTGTTCGAAATGACTTATTTTGTTGTAGTACCCACAAGTGTTCGGCGGCGCCCCGGCCGACAAGGACAAGCTGTCCAAGATCGAGGATGCTCTGCAGCTGCTAGACAAGTTCCTGGAGGGACAGACGTACGTGGCGGGCCGCGCGCTCACCCTGGCCGACCTGAGCCTGGTGGCCAGCGTCTCCAGCTTCGAGGCCTCCGACGTCGACTTCAAGAAGTACAAGAACGTGAACAGGTGAGGATAGTTCTTGTTGTACTTGTTCGTTTTGAAGTGAAGACTTCTTTTGGCGCACCGCATACATATTTTCCGTTGGTAGTGAATTGAGTTCAAGCGTCTAGATGGTCATGGTCATGGCCACGCTCTCCGGTTTCACCCGCGTAGTTTCCAGAGTGAGCTATCAAATTCTGAGTTATTGGTTTTCACTTATAGGCAGTCATTATGACTGCCAATTTTTTTTACCAGACGACCATTTCATCTGCCTAACGGTAAATGCACACATGCACTTGTCGCACAGTCTTGTGACTTGACTACGAGTATGTGACCCTTGGCACAGAATAGATATTAGTACAGAAGCCTCACTTGCCGAAAACAACTATATAAATAGCGACTCTTGCTGGGACACAACAAAGTTCAATTCAGCTCGCATTAGCGCTCAATATCTGTCGTGATTTTCAACTCTCTCTTCTAACGCGTAACTCTGTCCCTGTCTAGCGCGGAGGGTTGTCGACATATTTAATAACAATATGCGCGGGAAACGTGTTGCGCGAGCGCTCAGCCGTGCGTCCGACAACCGACTGGCACTTGTCCCCTGGGAGGCACGGTTTAGCTGTAGGCTAAAACCGCGCGACCTTAAGCGAGTGAGGATGCACTGCCCTTGGCGCCAAATTTAGATCTGCCCTTGTTTGTAATATAAGTGCGATTAAGAGATAACCAATGGCAATTCTTTAATTTCAGATGGTATGAGACCGTGAGGAAGACCGCGCCTGGTTACAAAGAAGCCAACGAGGACGGCCTGGAAGCCTTCAAGGGCCTAGTCAACAGCATGCTGAAGAAGTAAACTAAATATATCTCCAATTCTCAAATCATGTCGTCATCGTCACAAAATGTTTTCAGACACTGTTTGTATTTTATTTTATTTTAAGGTTTAGATTAAGGCACAAATAAATATTTTTTAAACATATTTGTTATCGTTTAATTTCTTAATATGTTATTGTTTTGGAGATAACGCTGGAGATAATGCATTCGTTAACGCTATTTAACGTTAACGAAGCAAGATTTGTGCGATTCGAAAGGTACGGTACGTCACTAATCTTATATATATAAAAGCGAAAGGTCACTCATCACGAAATCTCAGAAACTACACATGCTAGGAGTCTGAAATTTTGCATAGAGTTGCCTTTAACACGTAGGCGCTCGCTAAGACGGGGTTTTGCGAAATTCAACCCCTAAGAGGGTAAAATAGGGGATTAAAGTTTTACGTTAACGCACAGGGCGAACCCATAGGGCTAGGAAATTAAAATTTCATATTTACAAAAACTTAGGCCTTACGCCAACGACTTACAAAACGCGAGCGAAGCCGCGGGCAAAAGCTAGTATTTAATATTTATTTACAACTATTTTGAAATGGGCTATTTCGATAGCAAGCAACCACTTTATGTTGTATCTACATGAGCCGGATTTATATTTCTAATTAGTGGATGCACTTTATTTCCTCCGCCCAAGTACCTACCTTTATAAAATAATAAGTTGGCATTTAAGATAAGAAAGAGTTTTAATAGAATTTAACGTATTATCATTTTAAACCATGAGAAAACCAGAACTTGTTCGTTCCACTGAATCGAGTGAGCGTCCTCTGCATTCCTGCCGCCACTAGGAGGCTGCTCTCTCTATGTCGCGATCTATACGGCCTATTCAAAAATCCAGGACTAGTAATTTGTGATAGTAAAAAGTTAACTGAAGTACCTCAACTTAACTGAAGTACTAGTACTGAAGTAAGTGGTAGGACTCTTAGCAGAGTCCGCCTGGGGAAGTACCACACCTTTGTCATTTATTCTACCGCCAAGCAGGAATGTGCAGACATTACTGTGTTCCGGTTTGAAGGGCAATGTTTCCAGAGAAATTACCGGGCTGAGAGATATAACAACTTAGATCTCTGAGTGACGAGCGCAGTGCAGTGCTAGGTAATGATTTGGACTCTTCATGTTCCAATAGCTGCGTGTCACTGTGCTGTTATGTGGCAGGCATGTTGCTTACCATCAGGCACATGTCCTGCTCGTCTCGTCACCCTTTATTCAAAAAAAAAAAAAAAAGTACCATCAGCAACAGAACGGAGATCGTATACGATATACAACATTATTACAGCATCAGCCAGATTCTATAAAATCTGGCATTATTTCAGCCAGATTCTATAGAAAATGGCTGAAATAATGTTGTATATGATATGAGTAAGCATAAATACAGAAATAGCCCATTTTATATTAGTACCGTTGGAACTTTGAGGCTTCTTTCACAGGTTGAGAGTCAAGGCCTAACCCACGCGTTGCTGGCGCGGTCATAGCCTCGAATTTTGGAGAGGGTCACCAATACGGTTAATCAGATTTTGGGGGGTCATCTGTAGCCATACAATAAATCGAGTAAAAAAGACTTTATTAATAGCGCCCCACGATTTTATCCGCTTAGTTGCCGTTCCAGTTGTTTTCCCGTGTTAAGAAATAATCTATGGCCTATTCTCTGTTAGATATTTTGAATTGTTTTAGATTTTTAATTTAACGTATACGATTTGAGGGGTCAAGTCACAAAAAATGCACTCTTTAAAAATGTGTTATATTACCTAAAAATTTGATCTTTCATAGTAAGTACAAAAATAAAAACGTAACCTAAATGGTTTACTCTAAAACCCATATAAATGGTTTATAGTTCCGACCTAGCCTTGAGCTGAGCGACCATCTGCGAGAACGCGTCGAGGCCTTTCTGGTTCGCCTCCTGGTACCCGGGGGCTGTGGCCTTCACCAACTCGAACCACCTGTTAAAAAAATATAAACGTGTTAGTTAACATTACATACTTTATCGAAAATATCGCTATAAAATGTACGGATATATACTTATAAGGGTTATCCTTAATAACAAAAAAGAAAAAGCGCAATTTGTCAGGATTGCACCTTCATTAGGGAAAGGTTGTAGATTCATGCTGGTCGCTCTAATTCTAAAATCCGCTCATAGATTGCGGGGTTGCGGAATAATAGATAAGAAGAGGTATTGAAACTATAAAAAAATGTATAAATTGTAACTTTTAAATTATTAGTTTGTCGGAAAAATTTACAGAGCACGAGTAATTTACAGAGTAAATTTGGTCATTTGATTAAGTACGGCATTGGTTCCATACAGTTTGAATACCTCTTCTAATCCATTATTTCGCAATGCCGTACAAAAATCATACGACGAGGAGAAATGGTAGAGGGTTGCAACCTCCCCTCTTCAATTACACTCAGTTGGACAGCTTACAAGTGACGGCATAGTGCTGAATCTTGATACTTTACACCCTTCTATCATCCTACATAGGTCTCCTGGGTAGCGATTCTGAAACCATTCGGTTGCATCCGACACGGAATCTCATCTCTCGGTCTTTGTCATGCTAAACAGATAAGACAAAGACCGAGAGATGAGATTCCGTGTCGGATGCAACCGAATGGTTTCAGAATCGCTACCCTGGTGGTTCATTTGACCCGTACATTTTGTTCACGGGGCTGTAGTCTACTACTCAATCTACTCTAATTTATCCACATAATGATTGTACAGACTTCCATGCAGATTCGACTACTAGGTATCGTCGCTCTATTGCGATATGGCTATTTAGAGCGTCAATGGCGTGATGCACGTGGTTCAATGTAAGAATCCCATTTCTCTGGCTACTTTAGTGAGAATCCATAAAAAGGGCGATATCTTTCGATTCTACTAAACAGGACCTCACCTAGTGTTGAGGTCAGGGTTCATATAAGTCATATAAATACATTTATGTTAACCCCGCGATTTGATAAATACATTTATGTTAACCCCGCGATTTGATAGATACATTTATGTTAACCCCGCGATTTGATAGATACATTTATGTTAACCCCGCAACTTGATAAATACATTTATGGTAACCCCGCAATTTGATAAATACATTTATGTTAACCCCACAATTTGATTAATAAATTTATGGTAACCCCACAGTTTGATAAATACATTTATGGTAACCCCGCAATTTAATAAATACATTTATGGTAACCCCGCAATTTGATAAATACATTTATGTTAACCCCGTGATTTTACCCGCGTAGTTCTCATACCCCTGATTTCTCCGAAGTAAAAGTAATTCATGCGTTATTCCAAAGTATAATCTAATGTTCAAAATTAACTCCATCCATTCAGGCGTTCCATGATTCAGTTACAAACAATTAGTTGAACGTTACAAAACATTTAGTTTAGTTTAGTTTAGTTGCATACCAGTTCTGTATTCTATTTTTGTCTGAAATAACATTTATTATGATGAACCCACCTCCACACGTTAGGGTAGGGCTGCAAGCTGATCCCAGAGGCATCGATCGTGGAGACGGTGGCCACCAGACTCAGGTCAGCCAGGGTGAGCCCGGCTCCCGCCGCGTACTCCGAACCCTCGAGGAAGGTGTCGAGGAACTTCAGGGCGCCTTCCAGCTGAGATAGTAGCTTCTCGTCAGGCTTGGCGCCGCCGAATAGTGTGGGGTACTGGAAAAGACGTAATGTTGGTTAGAATAAAGATGATGATGACTTAAAAGTGGTGGCTTCAAGCAAAAAAAAGTCGAAATTTATGGGTGGCTTTTAAAGATCCATGTTTTAGGGATGTATATTTTTTTTAAGGTTGGACAAAAAACATTCTCTTACACCGTTTTAAGTGAATAAAAGTAAAGTTTTCTCTGGTCTAGGACAGAAGTTACCACAATTCAGTTTCCTCAAAATATTTTCCTTCACCGTGAAATCCAGTGCAGACGACAAACTTGTAGATCTGCACATAAAAATACTTTCGAACCTACGGCTTCAAGCGTGTGAAACGCACATTCTAGGCTCTGGGCCACCACGCCTTTCATCTTGTTTGTGATTCTGTAATAGGCGAGATAACTTAAAACTAATTAATCCATCAATTATATTACTAACTAGCTGAACCCGCTACTTCGTTCGCGTACGTTGATCTTGCGACCTTATTAGTGCATTCGTAGTACTTACGTAAAAATATTTGGATGGGTGGTCATTACACAAACCGAGTGATTAGTTTTTCCACACAAAAATATATTTATTCAAGTTTAGCAACTTCATATTTTATATATTAAGCAACATCAAACACACTCGTAGTAAGGTTGTGGAATATCGATCATAGCCGCAGTGTTAAGTTTGTAGGATTTTTATAGGATACATTATGAAGAGTCTGTAGCTGATGTGCGTGATCTGATACTTACCCACTTGTACATTTTTACAGGATGATATCCTAAGTAGTAGGTGATAGACTTATTAGCCGATGTAATATTTAAGACTCTAAACCATGTGTGTTTCAAATGTCAATCTAATTGGTAATGACATTCTGTCGTTAATATTTGTTTCGTTAGGGCCCATGCTTATTCCGAGATGATAGGTAGTATATGAGACTATATAAACTATCTGTGTTTCAAATTTCAACCAAATCAAACCTTTACATAATATATACATAATAATACTTAGTAAGATAACATTTTATTCAATTTTAGAAAAACAACGTTCTGCTTTGGTTCTGCTTCTGCACCGAAGCTTGTTGAACACTAAATTTAGTACAATATTTGGATTGAAATAATATCCGAAAAAACAAAAACCGACTTCAATTATTATCATCATCATCATCATCAACAGCCCACTAAACGTTCCCACTGCTGGGACTCGGGGCCTTCTCTCGCAAGGAGAGAGTTAAGGCCATAATCCACCACGCTGGCCCAGTGCGGGTTGGTGGATGACACATGACTTCGAAAGATTCTAGGTACATGTCGGTTTCCTCACGATGTTTTCCTTCACCGTTTTAAGTTAGCGGCATTACGCACATGACTTCGAAAAGACAGTGGTGCGTGTGGGGTTTGAACCCGGGGTCTCCGGATCGGCAGCTGCCGTTCTCCCGACTAGACTACCGTAACAATTATTATCATTTCACGTCAACTAACTAATTTCTAGTCAAGTAAAAAGTTCACTCGACTAATTTAAGAAGCTATGACTACGTCGTCCAGATAAATAGATACTGGTGAACAATTCACACACAAAACTTTGGCTTTTTCCACCGCTAATGTCCCAGCCCTACTCAAACCGGGGTGGTCTTACGCATGACGATGGCAAAAGACCTGACGGCATGAGTTTTTTGCCTTGGAAGTTGAGTCGGTCCCTAGTGTGGGACGCAGCTTGTGTCGATACTCTGGCACCATCACTTCTTCGAGAGACACATGGTGGGGCCAGTGCAGCGGCTAATTCAGCTTAGCGTCTCAAACGGCGGAAATATGCAACCCTCGGTAGTGGTTTTATATTTAAGCCCTTTGGGGTTGAGAGTTGAGACATCGTGCCTGTGAAGGCCGGGAGCTGACTTCATCTTCAAAAGCCTTTCCGAGAGCTTCTCTGTCATCCAGTTTTTGTCAATATTCAAAAAACCGCCTCCCTGTTTTCTGTCACCAGACTGTATCTGAAGAACGGTGATAGCTAGAGAGTTGTAATTTTCACAGATGATGTACCTATTCATATTGTCGCTACCACAACAAATACTACATTACACATTTTCTAATAAATATCAGATTGTGTTTCGTACCATGAGCTGCCATTTTGTGGAAAAACATAAGACAGGTACTGTCATATTTACTATTAGACCTTCGTTTCCGACTTCGGCTCCGAAACTTTTAAAACTGATGTTATAATCGGAGGTAAGGTATATAAATATTGCAGATAATCTTTTATTGTGGTGGATAGTAAATTAAAATACAAAATCCCAACTTCCTAAATCAATTGCTCGTCAATGTTTATCGTGTCCACGTGTTTGGCAAAAAAAAATATACCCAATAAAAATGTATCTCCTGCCACCACTTCTAATCCTGCCTATGCCTCCGACTTCGGTTCCGACTACAATAAATCAAATTTTAAAACTCCGACTCCGCCTTCGAATCCGATAAAATTACCTCCGTTACATCCCAGCAGGTCTACTACGAAAACAAACTCAGACGAAACTCCGAATGATCGCATCCGACCGACAGCTGAATCGGATTGTAGCCTACCACGAAAAACATTCGGATCAATACATTTCGGGTCGAAAGTTATAGACTTAGGTCGGATGATGGTCGGATCGAACGAAACGGCCGATCTGATCAACCGACCGATTGTCTTTCGTGGTCGGAAACTTCATAAGTTCGGCCGATATATCGTTTATCGGACTTCGTAGTAGACCTGCTATTGTTTACATTGTCACAAAATACTTAGAAGTTTGTATGTACCGAACTTATTAATTCCGTTATTATTTAATTTCTACGTTATTTCCGAACCACACGACCAGTAATGCTAAAATTTTGATGAGACTATATTAAAAATGTGTTCTTTCTAACAAAATAAGAATTAACGAAATTGAATAACGCAAACATGAGTTACAACCAAAAACACATTCTGAATTTAACCCCTTTCTGCACAAAAACCGTGCAGAATTTGGGGATTAAAAGTAGACAGCTACCATTTACTTAGTATGATCTTAAATCATGTCAAGTTTCATTTGAATTGAATCAGTAGTTTCGGCGTGATGTGAGTTCCCTATACACACAGACAGACAGACAGACAGACAGACATGAAAGAAAAAAAATGCAGTTTCGCCATCAGTATCGGCTATGGAGTGCCCCCAAATATATTTTTTTCAAAATATCTTCAATGTACAGAATTCGACCCGCTACAGTTTAATTATAAGTATAGATATAGATAGATAGATAAGTATATAGACTTAGGTCGGATGATGGTCGGATCCAACGAAACGGCCGATCTGATCAACCGATCGATTGTCTTTCGTGGTCGGAAACTTCATAAGTTCGGCCGATATATCGTTTATCGGATTTCGTAGTAGACCTGCTATTGTTTACATTGCCACAGAATACTTAGAAGTTGGTATGTACCGAACTTATTAATTCCGTTATTATTTAATTTCTGTGTTATTTCCGAACCACACGACCACTAATGCTGAAATTTTGATGAGACTATATTAGAAATGTGTTCTTTCTAACAAAATAAGAATTAACGAAATTGAACAACGCAAACATGAGTTACAACCAAAAACACATTCTGACTTTAACCTCTTTCTGCACAAAAACCGTGCAGAATTTGGGGATTAAAAGTAGACAGCTACCATCTACTTAGTATGATCTTAAATCATGTCAAGTTTCATTTGAATTGAATCAGTAGTTTCGGCGTGATGTGAGTTCCCTATACACACAGACAGACAGACAGACAGACAGACATGAAAGAAAAAAAATGCAGTTTCGCCATCAGTATCGACTATGGAGTGCCCCCAAAAATTTGTTTTCAAAATATCTTCAATGTACAGAATTCGACCCGCTACAGTTTTATTATAAGTATAGATAATTATTGTGCACGTATTCTTTCCTTTGTTTTACAAACACAAAATGTCGAACAATTTTTCTTAGAAATTTCAAGTGACGTCACTTTATGTTACGATTTTTACGAACAAATGACGCCACGAGTCACGACCCTCCACTCCGGAAATTTGATGATCTTATATATTTGTCAATTTTTAATAACTTGAGAAAACAAAAAATGCGTATCCCATACTTTTCCTTAATCTACCTGACGGACTAATTATAATAGTATAGTTGTCCCAGTCATCATCTGAATTGTGATATTGCGTTATTAGCAAGGCTGGTACAAAATATAAATGGTACTCACATAGAAGTTAGCGTATTTCGGGTAGAGGGTGCCGAGATCGAAGTCCAGCCTCTGGTCGACCAGCGCCCTGGCCTGCGGGTCGCTGGGGTACAGCTCGGAGTCAGCCCCGAACTTGTTCACCAGGTAACGGCTGATGGCGCGCGACTCCCACAGAGAGAACTCTCCGTCCACTATCGTGGGGACCGTGTGCTGGGGGTTCAGCTGAAACGAGATCATTTACTTATTAACTTCTTATGAGACATAGACGCACCGGTGGAACGCCGCGTTCCTGTTAATTTAAATCTAAATTCCTGTTGATTGAGTCTAAATTTGCTCAACTGGACCTTCTTCCCGAATCCATAAACAGGTTAATCCACATTATCATCATATCAGCCTAACGACGTCAGTGGACGTTAGCAGTGGCTAAACTAAGGCCTCCCCCAAAGGTCTCCATAAAGACCGGTCTTGCGCCACCAGCATCCTACGATTTCCGGTGACCTTCACCAGATCGTCGGACTAATCCCAATAGTAATATCATAAAGCTAATATCCTTCTAATTTCATAAAAATCTCGTAGCTCGAAATAACGAAATCGTTTCAAGATCAACGTTCAACGAGGCAGTTTCACTCCACTTTTGAGATAAGAAAGTTTAGGCTGTGGAAAGCGTTGCCTGTGTGGATTTCTCCCAATGGTTACAACTTTGTTGTTTTCAAGTCCAGTTTGAATCAGTTTCTTATAGGTAGACTTCGTAGACCGCATCGTCGTAAAACATCATGCGGCCATTTTTGTTATTTTTGCAGCTAGAAGGTTGTTATTTATTGATAAGATATAAATAAAAGTGATGTTCAAAGTTTGTAAAAAAGTTACCATTGGATCATATTTGGCGAAAATGTTATGAAATAATGTACAATCGTGAAAAACCGGCAGCTAGTATCCAATAACATTGGTAACGAAAAGAGAGCATTGCAAAAGATCTCATTCAATTCACATAAGTAAGTATCTACAAATGTTGTTTACGTACAGTTTATATAAAATATCCCCCTTATCATCTCAGTTCAGGAACTCAGGTGTAAAAGACTAAGTAGGTAGCTATGTCCAACTTGCACAAACATTGTCTGTGTTGCATCATCAACAATGACATACAATTTTCACGAAGAACCACGTCAGTTACCTACAGACTCACATTATGATGAAATCCTGTCAAATTCTAGAGTTACAGAAAGGACAATGCCCACGTCCCATACATTGAAAAACCTGGCCAACTTTTTTTGATACTGAAAGTATATAGAGATGAATAGTATCTAATTAGGATTGTTAATGCTTCTATAAACGTCTGCTGTTGGTGTTTTTCATTTCCTAAATACCAAAAATGAGTTACAGTTAAACCAAAAGTAAGGTTATGTTTACTGTCAAAATATTTTAGAATTATGTTTTCTTTTGGATTAGAACAGAAAAGAAAAGAAAGAACTATGGTTTTGTCTTTCAAAACATATTTCTTATCAGAATAAATAGGAATAATAGTACTTCTCACTACCAACTGATTACCATAAAATAGTTCTCGGATGGAATTATCATAGGGTAAACAAGCCTTAAACTAACTGAGTGCAGGGCTAGGTCTGATGATGTAGACTTGTCTTCATGTTCTAATAATTTATGACACAAGACAGTGTGTCTTGTTAAAGGCAAGCATGTTTTCTTGCTTACCATAAGGCACATGTTTCGCTCATCCTATCATGGTTTCCTGAAAAAATACTTAAATCAGTGTAGATAATACTGTTCACCGATATCTTTCTACTGAATCTATATTCAAACCAATGCAAGAGAGGATAAATAAAATATATTGTTTGCTATCATATAATTATATTTACATTTAATAATAACTTTATATATTTAATAGCCCAAAACTACTTCATAGCCAAAATACTCTGCTCGTGGATTTGTGTGGTCCTGGTGTCTGGCCATCCTAGAAATCTCACGAAGAACTCTGCAATGCAAGTACAGCAGTACCTACTGAAAGATGGCCTCTGCTGGTTGTCCCTATCATTTTCAACTAAAATATACATATTATATCTCTATTCTATTTGCTTCAGCTTGTGTCTGTCTTCTAAAAGCAACTCAGGGTTTTAAAATTGGTAATTGCATAGGTTTTGTAGCAACTTAGCGCTATCCCCGTATTTCCTGTAGAGTATGAACACTTCATTCGCATAGAAATATTGTCACAGAAAGGAATATCTTAATTGTGATATAAATATTTCATTATTTTGGTATTCGAGACAGTGGTCTTAGAAGGTTCATAACAATCGAGGGTTTCCATCAGAAAACATAAGCAAGCCATCACAACAATATATGGTTTTATGTAATTATTACCACAATTATGTAAATAATAAGGAGCACTGAATCACATAATTCCCAGTTTTGTTAAAACCAATTTAAACAAGAAGAAAACCAAAGTTAGGAAGAAAACCATGCCACAGACTAAGTAGAGAGATAAACCATGCATTTTGCTTGTTTACTTTTTTTTGATTTGTCAATTTGACATTGCTCTTTGACCAATTTGGATTTGGTGAAAATTGCATGCCACCTTTTTCCTCGTTTACATTACCAAAAAAAGCTTTGATAGTTTCTTTGTCGCCGTATTTATATATATCGTTATTTAAATATGCAAAAGTAGTAAATAAACGACATTGTGAAAGAAATTGATATACATAATATCCATTTTCAATTCCAATCTAACGCGGATCACTAAAACGAAACGCAGGTACCGTTTCGTTATTGCAATATTTTACAAGTCAGCTTTGTTGGTAAATGGTAGGTTTAATTTAAACAAATGCAAATTATTTTATTTTGGAATGTTAGAAAGTTATATAACTTCGCACACGAGTACAACAAAAAATCACAAATTTTTTAATATATAACTCGTATGTCTACACGACAACTATTTTAGCGGGTCAAAAATGGGCATTGTCCTTTGCTTTGCAATGCTACGTATTTCATTCTGGAATGATTGTACTTGTTAATGATAAAGTTTTTTTGTTTGGTTGTAAATATTTAATCATATTTTGTAGTGGCGTGTTCCTAATACGTCACACCGCAGTTTTATTATACAGATCATTTTTTACGCGATCAGATAATTTGGCGTACTATTATGATGTCCAAGTTTTACTGATATTATATTATAACCTATAACTAGGACAGACATCGAATTAAACTGTCAAGGTTGTTCACTGATGTTACTAGAAATTATATACTTTTACGTGCGTTAATTATTATTGTATCTGTAAACATACAGGCAAATGGCAGTGTATGAAACTGCATTGAAATAACTGGAACTCTCGTCCCCATATAACCATTGCAAATACTTATTCCGAAATAAGTGATATTTGTGTTTAGCTATGATAGATTCTTCATTTTTAGTACCTAAGTAAAATGTACAGGTTTAGGGTATCAACACAGAATAATAAGACGAATTGTTTTTTAAATACCATTGGTTTAGGGCTTGAAAATCTAGTTATTTTTAAGAGTAGATGAACAAATTGTTTCATCTTCGTCAGCCTATTCTAGTACACTGCCAGATGTAGACGTCTTTCATGTTTCATGATGTGCTACTCTGCTCTATGTATGACTTTACTTTTCCAGAGCCACTGTCTGTTTACGTCTATCATGACTGTTTCGCCTTTCAGAGCGTCTTACCCAAGGTTACCGGGTTGCAGCCTGTATCCTAGGACACGTTTTCTCCATTGTTATTGATTCTACGATAGACAAGACCAGCCAACTGCAGCTTCTAGCTAATACATTGAGCTATGTCGACAGGTAACATTGGTGCTCTGAAGGATAACTTTGTTTCGGATACTATCCTACAGATAAACACCGAGCAGCCTAGCGATTCTGAAACCATTCGGTTGCATCCGACACGGAATCTCATATCTCGGTCTTTGTCATGCTAAACAGATAAGACAAAGACCGAGAGAGGAGATTCCGTGTCGGATGCAACCGAATGGTTTCAGAATCGCTACCCTGATTTGGTTCTGTGCTATGCGCTGTGCAACTTTTGTCTTGTGGACTTAACTGTCAGTGTCCATGTCACATTGAACTTCAGAACCGGTAGGGTGTCCCAGATTCCGGTGGAAAATCGAAGGGTCTTGACTTGATTAAAATGGCGTTGGCTTTTATATTGCGCTCGGTTTATTACCGCTTGAAGTAAAAGGGAGGGCATAAGCAAATTCCGTTTTTTGGTTAGGCGATCGAAGGGCTGGCTAAAGTGAAAAGACTGTTCATCGAAAAAAGAAATATCATATCGTTTTAGTTCAATCAATCTGCACACGGTGTGCAAATTTGATTAAAATCGGTTAAGTAGTTTAGGCGAAGCTCGCGGACAAACAACGTGATATGAAAATTAAGATTAGTAGGAAGTAGGAGCTCATGAAACGATAGTCAATAGAACAATATACCATCAGGCTGGTTGGTATATAATTTATCATCATCAGCCGCAAGACGTCCACTGCGGAACATAGGCCTCCCCCCTAGATTTGCACAAGGAACGGTCCTGCGCTACCTGCAACCAGCGGTTTCCAGCGACCTTTGTGAGGTCATCTGTCCGTCTAGTTCAGGCCGTGCAACACTGCGTCTTTTGTTCGTTCTTTTGCTATACGAGTATGCTTACCTTGGAATATGTGCTATTCCAGACTTTAATCTAACTGTTCCAAATTTTAACCCGATCCGTTCAGTCGTTTCGAAGTGTTTCAGCAGCAAACATCCTAACACAAAAATGTCAAAACTTTTGCCTGTATAATAAATATTACTAGTAGGATAGTAGGCTGTTGATGCAATAGGACAGTATATCAGCAGGCTGGTTGGTTGGCGTACCTTCAGGAACTCCGGCGTGAGGTGTTCTCCAGCGGAGAGGTTGACGTCCTTCAGGTCGAGCTGGAGGTTGAGAGCCGCCGCCACCAGCAACACCACGCGGCACGGCGCCGAGCCGGCCGTGTAGAACAACGTCACCGACATGCTTCACTGGAATATATCGTTTACATACTCAGCAACAACGTTACAAGTACGAGTATATATTAATATAGCATCGCCCATAGACCGGGCGTTCAAATGCAAAAATAACTTACTAATGTTTTTTTTTTCATTTATTAAGTAACAGCAAATATGTCTAACAAAACAAAACCAGTCTTCAAATCTAATGGATTTGTCTAGACAACTAATGTTATAAATGCGAAAGTTATAATGTTTGCTCGTCACGTTACAGCGGCTGAAGGGATCGAAAATAGGATATAGTCTGGAATAGGCTAATTTTCAATCTGAAAATTTACGATGACGGGAACTATGAGGGTAAAACCGCGGAACTCTGACAGTTTTACAAAATCAAAATAGTTACAGAGATAGGTTCAAACGGATCATATAAAAGTTAACAGATTAAATAAAAGCGGTTGCCTGGAAGAGATCGCTCTTAGCGATAAGGTCGCCATTTATTTCACTGGAATAAAAAAAACTTTTTGTTTTTGTGTTGTGAACAATAAAGTGTTTCGATCTATCTATATAAAAAAGATAATGTTCAGCTTTGTAGTATACTAACACCGCTACACGGTTTTACGCGAGAAATTCCCGATCAGTAACATATCGAGTAGCATCGTATACTCTTCTTACTCGTGTACTCTTCCAGACTTTTAACATCCAAATTGTCACATTCATTTACACGTTCATTTTCATAAGATTAGTAGGATATGATAGGATAGTAAGATTAGACTGCTTCAGTCACTTCACTGTCTAGATAGTATATTTAATTTTAGTGAAACATTGCCGGTATTCCAATTGTGTTACACCATGGACGTATAAAAAAAGTTGGACGTAGTCTCGCTAAAACAAAAACTGTGTCCATCGAGTCGGCCACATAATATGCACGTGTGCGCTGTCACATACAGGCTGACACGCACACATCAGTGGGTCATTACACGCGCAACTTGTGTATATGTGTGCGTGTCAGCCTATCAGTGACGACCTGACAACGTACACGTGCAAATGTGGCCGACTCTAGTGACACAGTTTTTGTTTTAGCGAGACTACGTCCGACTGTTTTATACGTCCATGTGTTACACCGGTAAATAGAACGTGTACTTCGCTAATTGGTTGGCTTGAATCACGATTCACAGCACAGAACCAAAACTTAGTAACTACAGAATAGTTAAGAGTAATTTCTCGCAAACAAAGCTCGTGGGAAAACATACTTATGTAAGAGCAAAGACATCACATACACATCATAGCTAATGTTTAGAAAAGTTAGCTTCTTAGCATCATTCTACCTTGATGGTTACCCGGTTACTTTAGAAACAGTTCCAAAACCAAATAAACGTCCACAAAAAGGATTCAATTATTAGGTATAGCCGTCAATAGAGACCACTAGAGAAAGAAAAATGAGGCCTGTGGATGCCTGTGGCCAACTTACAGACAAAATAGGCTGCAATTTTAATCGTTCTTACGAGTTGTTATCTACTTTATCCCACAAAGACTTAGTTATATGGCAATTTACTTGCGAAAATAAATAAGTAATCGCAAACTCAACACTTAGATCATGGTATATTTATAAACATTACATAAACTAATCTACTGTAGGTAAATATTGTCCAAACTCACCAATATTATCTTGCTATCAGGCAATAACACGTCCTATCAGCCGCAGATACGCGTGTGTACTAAATATTTAACTATTTATCAAAGCAAAAGCATGAATTAAATTAAAGAGAATGATTTTTATTGCCGGGGTCGACCGGCTTTTGAACAGCTATCCTTCTGCATGCAACCAGGCAAAGCGACCAAATGAAAAATCACAGGAATGGATATTGTCCACAGTAGTAGCTTTGTACATGTTGAGTGCTTCTCAAATGGGCTGGATTATATTTTTATTTTGTACCGTGCTTAGTTCAATGTTCGCTATACAGTTAAAATCGTCGAATTTAAGGTAGCCATTGACAAAATGATGTGTCTTTGTTGGATATATCAGATTTACACCATATATTTTGAGTAATATCACAGCGCTCAGCTTGGTGACTATACCGAATCAGCTGTAGACACGTCATACATAGACTGGCTACTTGTATCTACATAAACACAAACAATAAAGCTGGCGAACATAGAATACGAATTAGTACACTTTTTTATTAGAATATAAAAATTAAAATTTACGTTTAAGTTTTATAAATTTATATTTATTCTACACAAGACATATGGAAATTTACATTAAATACTCTAACATCGATTCACTAACTCACACAGTTCACAAATTTTAATACAATTTCATCAGTGTATTAAGTATGCTTTATTTTACTTTTGTTGATATTACAGACATTGCTCATCAGATTTTGATAAAATTTATATAGAACTCGAAATTCGGGGAACAAAAGAAGAATAATAATCAAAATGGGTTCGAGTGTTCTCAAGAACTCGGGAAACATAATAAATGCTCTAACTCTATATGCTAACTAACATACTACTACTATACATACTAACATATATGTGCTCTATCTAGAAATGTGTGTGTATCCTCGCCAACATTAGACTCCCTCACATAAGTAAATCATATTTTCACAGACCTTATTTTATTGACTACAAAATTTTAACTTTGACATCACTTTATTTATTAGAAAATTGCAAATTCGTTAAGAAATATCCATTTTTTTTTACAAAGTAGCAGACAACCGACGCTACCCTATTAGGGCATTCTTTAAAAATAACTTGAACGTACCGACATCCAAACTAACGTTACATAGTACCGGTCCGCAGGCGATGGCCATAAAATATATAATAAGCTTCCCACCAAATTAAAGGAAATAGAAGATGAGCGTAGGTTTATTAGGACTTTGAAAAATCTGCTGCTGTCTAAAGCCTACTATAGCATATCCGAGTTTTTAACCGACGACCTAAGAAATTTCGGGGATGAAAGTTTGGTAATTGACTGTGAAACATAACGCTTCGCCCCAAAACGATTTTTAACTGCAATGCCCGATTGGGTGGGTACGTTGTGTTGCGACTTAATTTTGTACGAAATCTACCTATCTGTATTATCTTTCATTCTATCTGTAACATAACAAAGCGATAAACGATTGAGTATTGAGTATCTTTTGTTTTTATTTTTTATTAATTGACATGTAAATTTATGAATAAAGTACTTTGACTTTAAAAACATTGCCCTTTTTTTGAAGTCTGTTAAAAAAGAGTACCTATTACATACCAACCAAAAGAAAGCATGTGCCAGATCTATCACGCTAGGACCGCAGGGCACGCCCGGCGGATATCCCAGGTCGCTCATTGACCTTCCCTGCCGGCATGTGTCAGCAGCCTAACTGTAAGCCCAAGGCCCAAGGCGTACCGTCTGAGGTGTACTTGCCTCCTTGCTCTAGTCGTCCATTACGAGATGTAGTATTCTTTGAATACAATTTGGTAATAAATATATTGCTTTCAAGGTTACTTTACGTAATAGGTTACAATCCCAAAAAAACTAATTAGTCTTGAAAACGTATTTTTTCTTTTTGTTTCACAAACACAAAAAAATACGAAGATACAGTGCTTAGAAGTTTCGCGTGACGTTATTTGTGGATAAAAATCGTACCCAAAGTGACGTCACGACGCCAACCATAGGTTTGACAAAGATGATTACCAAGAATTGACAATAAGATATTTAATTTCAATGTAAAAATAGTTACCTTCACAGGTAAAAAATAACTACATAGGCAGGCTATTTAAAAGTAGCGTAGGGTATGTGGTAGCGCGTGTAGTGTTTCTGATCTGTACGCCACTCAATGTAAAAGTAGTGGGGATTCTTCCCCAACAGAGAGACAGGTTCCAGAGACCCAGGGCTGCAGAAGCCATGGTACAGAGCAAAAGCTGTGGCCGCTTCTGCCACATCAGCGTACCTGTAGAACTCCCCAGGGTATTTAAGATGGAGAGGCATGTGGTATGTATATCACTATCGCCTGATCAGCTTGGTGTTAGATACGGTGAGAGTATTTCGCTGCAGCTCAGAAGACAGAACGCCGGATGAGAAAAGGACATCGTAAAGTACCTCGGGGTCCACAATCTCCTCATCGACAGTGACCTAGGCATGCGTCCGCAGGTGTCACGCGCCGTCCACCAGGCGAAGACTGCGAGAGCTTCTAAATGCTCGTCATCAAGTCTGAGCTACCCATCAGAACTAAAAGGGAGTTCAAGTATTACGTAACGCAATTTTTAAAGAAACATGTTATCCACCCGCTACCCCTCTTTGTAACGCACCGTAACGTTTTTTGCACCCCTCGTTTCACTTTCCCTAAGAAACGTTACATTACATACATACACAACATAGGTAGGCATGGTGCTTCCTATCAGGCACATGTCCTGCTAGTCTCGTTACTATAAAAAAATCTAGCTAACAAATAGCCTGGAAAAATACACCAACTCTCAAAAAGGGAGTAAATGGTACTATCCTATGGAAAAGAAACAATGGAAAAAATGGCAAATAATTGATGTTTTCCAGGTGATAAAACCTTATTAAACTAACAAAAGAACTTCAAGCGAGAATTAAAACGCACAAGAATGAATTCATGAATACTTACCTTCAACAGTTATCCAGCGACCACAACTCAGACTATTCTCTTTGGAAAGCCACGAAAAGTATGAAACAGCCAATAACCCATATTCCTCCCATCAAAGAAGAAAACGGAAAATGGGCTATTAATAACGAACAAAAAGCCAAAATATTTGAGCATCATCTTGAAAACATCTTCAAACTTAACGAAGAAAATATTATGAGTAACTTAGATAATACAGACAATGTATTACAAGATAATATAGATGTAAAGTTAGTTACACCAAAGGAAGTTTACCAAGAAATAAAACTGAAAATTTGTTTGAAAAAGTCTCCAGGATATGATCTTATCACAGGAACGATCCTGCGATATCTCCCACGTAAAACAGTTGTTAAACTTACCACACTCATCGATGCTGCTTTTAGACTAAAGTATGCTCCTGATCTGTGGAAAGGTGCCGAAGTCATAATGATAAAAAAGCCAGGGAAACCTCCGAATGAAGCCACGTCTTTTAGGCCAATCTCTCTGCTCCCTGTGATGTCTAAATTGTTTGAAAAATTATTACTAAAAAGATTAAAACCTATAATTGTAAGTAAACATCTCATACCAAGCTACCAGTTTGGATTTAGAGAGAAGCACGTAGAGTATAGATCAGGTCCATAGAATAACTAACATAATAGAACGAGCCCTAGAAGAAAAGAAAGTATGTACCACAATATTTTTAGACGTGGCACAGGCTTTTGATAAAGTGTAGCATGAAGGGCTAACACACAAACTAAAATTAATGTTACCCAAGCAGTTCTCAGATATATTAAATAAATAAATATTGGTGGACAATTCACACACAACACTATCTGACCCCAAACTAAGCAAAGCTTGTATGATGGCAGATAGATATTACAATCGTATGTACCAAATAGAGTATTTAGAATAAAACAAGATGAAGCCTATTCCGAACTCAAAGAAATCAAAGCTGGAGTACCACAAGGGAGTGTATTAGGTCCCATCTTATACTTGTACATATAGGTACTCTTGTGATACACCAACACTAGAAAATACAACTATTGCGACATTCGCAGATGACACTGCAATTTTGGCACTAGGTAATAATCATGCAGAAGCTACAGAGATGATGCAATCCGCAATTAATAAAGTCTATGACTGGACGAAAAAATGCCGCATCAAGTTGAATGAATGAAAGTTGAAAAGCGTTCATATAGATTTTAGAAATAAAACAGTAAAATATCATCAAGTTTTCATAAACGATCAACCCATACCTTATGAAAACAAAGCTAAATACCTAGGTATGGCTCTTGACGCGAAGTTACGCTGGAAGGTTCACGTCAAGAACTTTGTGTGATGAATTTAAATATGTATACTGCGCCTGGGTGTTTCTATGTATAAATAAGTATGTATTTACTATTTACTACTATATAAGTAATTATATCAGCTATCTGGCCGCCATAGAACAAGCTTTGCTTAGTTTGGGGTCAGATGGTGTTGTGTGAATTGTCTACCAATATAAAAAAAAAAAAGTACCTACGCAATAGTTATTTGTTGTACAAGAGTGCAAAGTGGCTTTTTAACCGCGTGCTCAATTTTGATGACCGAGCAAGCGAAGGATTCTAAAGTTGAATCACGAGCGTAGCGAGGGATTCAAAAATTAGAATCCTGAGCGTAGCAAGGGAATCAAAAGGGCACAAGGTGAAAAATCTTTGCACTCGAGTGCAACACGTAATTTTTCATCCCTTACCTTAGCGAGGAAATTACTAAGCGCTTTGCGCATTTTCAGTTTCAGTCAATTCTGTTGGCGTCAAATAAACTTCTTGGTAGCTAGAACCACTTATTATTATGGTATTTCGGTTTTTCACTTGTATTCAATTTTACTGTTGTTAACCTAAGTTTTAAACTTTAACTTTATTTAGCCATGGTCTAAACAATAACAATACGACGTGAAAATACGGAGAGTTGACCGATTGAGGTAAGGAGTTTCGTATGTGTACATGAAAAAGTGTCCGCCCAAATGCATTAAATTATCGTAGCGCTAAATTTGCATCATGGTACATTTTAAAGGAAATTAATAAACGTACTATTCAGAATTCATGAAAAAATAATTGACAGTGATAGGCACTGCCGATAGAAGTGGTAACTTATAACTCAACATAAATTTGATTGCTTACTTTGGAAACTACGCGTGTGAAACCGGAGGGCGTGGCTATGAGCATGGTCATCTAGAAATGCCGGCGCATTTTTAAATGGCCAATGGGAAAGCTGAGGCATTTCTAGATGGCCAATGGCTATGGTCCCGAGTTTACCCGAAGATTTCTTATCATTCCCGAGCGTGACGCTAGAATTCAATTGACAGCCCACGAAAAATCTGTCTTTGGCGCGCCAAAAAAAGTTTTGACTTCAAAATATTTTGAACCGGTGTACCGGTTCAAAATAGTAATCATTTATTTTATGTTACATTTACTACATTATTTTGAACTGCACAAGTAGTTGAAATTATCAATTAGTTACTATTTTAGATTTTAGTAGTCAATAATATTTAATTATTTAACTCGGCAACTCGTCGTACTTCAATTCGATTACAATTGATTAATTCATAGCATTTTAAAATGTTCTGCCATTTGAAATAACATTATTTACCTCTATCCTCCATACGTGAAAACAAAAATGCGCGCAAAGCAAAAAAAAAAAGTATACCAAGGAGGTTCCGAGTACGAGTTTTTAACAAATTAAAAATAAATGTATGATGAATTCGGCACCAAGGAGACAGAAATAAATAGGTTAAATTATGTTTGGAATTCAAAACCTCAGTACACACCATGTTCTAAATTCAAATTTACTTTACCCTCTAGAGGGTAAAAACGACTTTTGCGCCCTGATATCGAGGAGCAAAAGTACTCTTTCCGAGCTGGTGGGATGAAATAGTTATTTGTTATACAAGAGTGCAAAGTGGCTTTTTAACCGCGTGCTCAATTTTGATGACCGAGCAAGCGAAGGATTCTAAAGTTGAATCACGAGCGTAGCGAGGGATTCAAAAAATAGAATCCTGAGCGTAGCAAGGGAATCAAAAGGGCACAAGGTGAAAAATCTTTGCACTCGAGTGTAACACGTAATTTTTCATCCCCACCTAGCGAGGAAATTACTAAACGCTTTGCGCATATTCAGTTTCAGTCGATTCTGTTGGCGTCAAATAAACTTTTTGGTCGCTAGAATCACTTATTATTATGGTATTTCGGTTTTTCACTTGTATTCAATTTTATAAGTTTTAAGCTTTAAGTTTATTTAGCCATGGTTTTAACTTTTAACAATATGACGTGAAAATATGGAGAGTTGACCGATTGAGGTAAGGAGTTTCAAATGTGTACATGAAAAAGTGTCCGCCCAAATGCAATTGTTTACTTTGGAAACTACGCGTGTAAAACCGGAGGGCGTGGCCATGAGCATGGCCATCTAGAAATGCTGACACATTTTTAAAAGGCCAATGGGAAAGGCTGAGGCATTTCTAGATGGCCAATGGCTATGGTCCGAGTTTACCCGAAGATTTCTTATCATTCCCGAGCGTGACGCTAGAATTAAATTGACAGCCCACGAAAAATCTGTCTTTGGCGCGCCAAAAGAAGTTTTGACTTCAAAATGTATTGTACCTACATGTTTTCTCAAAATAGTAATTATTTATTTGATGTTATAGTTACTACATTATTTTGTACTGCACAAGTAGCTGAAATTATTAGTTACTAATTTAGTAGTCAATAATATTTAATTATTTAAATCGGCAACTCGGCATACTTCAATTCGATTACCTACAATTGATTCATTCATAGCATTTTAAAATGTTTTGCCATTTGAAATAACATTCTTTACCTCTATCCTCCATACGTGAAAAGAAAATAGCGCGCAAAGCATTAAAAAAAAAGTACACCAAAGAGGTTCCGAGTATGAGTTTTTAACAAATTAAAAATAAATGTATGATGAATTCGGCACCAAGGAGGTAGAAATTAATAGGTTAAATTATGTTTTGAATTCAAAACCTCAGTACACACGATGTTCTAAATTCAAATTTACTTTACCCTCTAGAGGGTAAAAACGACTTTTGCGCCCTGATATCGAGGAGCAAAAGTACTCTTTCCGAGCTGGTGGGATGAAAAAAATATTATCATGTACTACGAGTACATCAATAGGTTATAGACTACAGGCCCGTGAACAAAATTTACGGGTCAAATGAACCACCAGGAGACCTATGTAGGATGATAGAAGGGTGTAAAGTATTAAGATTCAGCACTATGCCGTCACTTGTAAGCTGTCCAACTGAGTGTGATTGAACAGGGGGGGTTGCAATCCTCTACCATTTCTCCTTGTTGCATGATTTTTGTACGGCATTGCGAAATAATAGATTAGAAGAGGTATTGAAACTGTATGGAACCAATGCCGTACTTAATCAAATGACCAAATTTGCTCTATAATTAACCCGTACTCTGTAATTTTTTCCGGCAAACTAATAACTAAAAAGTTTAAATTTATAGTTTTTATAGTTTCAATACCTGGTTTAATCTATTATTCCGCAACGCCGTACAAAAATAATGCGACAAGGAGAAATGATCGAGAATTGCAACCCCCCCTCTTCAATTACACTCAGTTGGACAGCTTACAAGTGACGGAATAGTGCTGAATCTTATTACTTTATACCCTTCTATCATCCTACATAGGTCTCCTGGTTGTTCATTTGACCCGTAAATTTTGTTCACGGGCCTGTAGTCTATTATAAAGCACTCTGTTATCTTACTAAATGGTGCGTTACTTTCACAATAAAAGATTCATTTCACAGATAAGTTTGTAGCAAAATCATCACTGTGTTTTGCTCGGTCACACTGCCCTTATTAACTACAACACGAAAATACAATGATAAGAATGATAACTGTATTTTTTAACCGACTGCAAGAAAGGCCATGTTTTAATTAACTAAGTTTAAACTCATCTTAATCGTCCTGAAGGTCACTTTAGACCTTTTTAATGTCATGCACTACGTCTCAAAAATTTTAAATTTAGTATCCACAAAAACATTTTTCTTTTATATCCATTTGTGACCTACTACCATTCGCCCATTTTATGTGGGGTCAGTACTCAGTAAGTACAACATATTCGCTTCTTTCATTCGGCTCTATCATTTCACGCATACATACGTTTCCGCCTGGATGAGGGCGTCGGGTTATCTCGCACACCACGGATAGTGTCCACAACATTTTAACTTTGCCGCTTACGGCTGCAACTCGAAGACGCTCTCACTTTCGTCTTCAAATCCTCCGCGGTTTGCCTTTCTTCGAACCTTCTTCTTCGAGGGCGAGAACTCCTGTCACCGTTGACCCAAACCGAGATACGCCGTGAACACCCGCGTCTAGGCGCCGTTGGTCCCCTGCGACGGGTTAGGTTCATAGTCCCACCGCCTACTACTTTTCGGTTGCAGAGGATAAGGAGAGCAGCACACTGCAATATCGGCACTTTTCGTAACCTCCACCGCGTTCGGCATCTAACGATGGCGACCCCGTCAAGTCCGCAGTGGGCAGGAAGAGCGCCGGAGAGGACCGCCGGTATTACGGTGGGCCCGTAATACCGGCGGTCCTCTCCTGCCGCGGCCTCCACCCCACAGCTGCGATACGTACTCCTAATATCACGACCCACCTCAGTTGCGTAGGTATACACCCCGCAACCTACATGGCCGCAGCGTCGCGTCGCCGACTTGGTGGCAAACTATTAGATACATTACTCTTAGCTTGACCGTGAGTGACCACAGTGACCAGGCTACGGCTGGTGAGCCTCTTCGTCTTGACAGTGCAAGACCTCCTCAGGGGCTCATCCCTTCATATAACATGCCCAAAAAATAACCTAGTGGATCTCAAACTTTCTGTCACTGGTAACTAATTGATGACCTACTCGTACAAAGTATAAAAAGAAATATGTATTTCGCTAATTACTCTACTTTTTGAGTAGCGAAAATTTTAAGGCTGACCCCCCCAAACGTAAATAAATTACGTCTATAATCTCAATGAATCAAATATCAGAGTGACGCGACACTTCGTGTATATGACTTCACTTCAACGATCACTATTTGGATATTGTTCGTACGTGATTAAATTGCGATAAAAATTAAGAGAGAGAAAAGGAAATAGTGTGACAGTTTTTTTTTGTATAGATAGATGAGACGAGCACACGAGCAGGATATGTGTTTGATGATAAGCGACACGCCTGTCCATAACAGTTTTTACAGTTTCACTACTTCACTCATTATTCCGCAACGTCGTACAAAAATCATGCGTCAAGGAGATAAAATCGAGAGGTATCCCTCGACTTTTTCCCTCCCTCACCCTTCACCTCCAATCTGTTGGACACCTAACAAATTTAATGACGGCATAATGGTGGGTCTTATTATTTTATACCCTTCTATCTTTCTACACGGATCTCCTGGTGGTTCAATTGACCCACAGGCCTGTAGTCTAACAGTGACAATAAAGTAATTACCTAGCACTCCACTACGCTCGTCACTCTGAGATATCGGATGATTTATCTCAATTATGAGTAGGTAGTTTCTCTAAAACATTGCCCTACAAACCGGAACACGGTGACGTTTTCCTATTACAATTTAAGAAATAATCTCAAACCTACCATAGATACACAAAATGCGCAAATTTGTCAAACCATTTCGGAGGAGTGCGACCACGAATCACGGGATCACGGGATTTTTACATAATTGTGAGATTTTATTAACAGCGCACTAAATGTTCCCACAGCTGGGACTCGAGGCCTTCTCTCACAAGGAGAGAATCAAGATCATAATCCACCACGCTGTCGCTGACCCAGTGCGGGTTGGTGGACGACACATGCGCTGAAAAGATTTACGAAAAAAACTTCAATGTCTTGAACATTCCCATAAAATTGCTAGCGTATCGGTTCTTATCAAATAGGTACACTTCGGAAAGTGCACAACAATCTGCAAGATCTATACCAAATTGCCTATATTTACCCGACTGCAAGAAGGGTTATGTTTTTCTATCAAACTGCTCGTAGCTCAAAAAAATGACATCGTTTCATAGTTGAAGTTTCAAAAACTTGAAGATGTTTGACTCTACTTATACGATGTGTATTTGAGGCAATTTGAAATTTTAATTGAGTTTTGTTTATGACTTAACTAGCGGCCCGTTCCGGCTTCGCTCGGATCATAACCTAGACACTGTCTGCAGCGCCATCTGCCGGGCTTATTTGTGAATCAAAAGCATGCTCGAATCTACTTGTACACACACAAAAAAAAATCATTTAAATCGGTCCCGCCGCCCGCCGTCTAGGAGGAGTTCACTGTCAAATGATTAAATTACTAAAATGGCTATTAAAAAATAGGGGTTGGTGATAAAGAGGTAAAAATTTAGGGTTGTATGTATTTTTTAACGCCACATTATAAAAAAATAAAAACAAAAAAATTTAGTCCGAAAATTAAAAAAAAAAATTTGGTAAAAATCAGTAAAGCCGTTTCGGAGGAGTAAGGAAACAAACACTGTGACACGAGAATTTCATATATAAGACGAGAATTTTATATATAAGATAATAGAGATTCTCAAAAAGACATCTTCTTTCTTCAATTTCAAGATCATTTTTGTAGGACTTTCTACAGGCCAGGTGATCTAAATTGAGAGATTCACGTTGCCCCGCCACTCACCAGCCCGAGGGTCTACCGCCTAACTAGAAATGTCTTAGCTCTGTTTCTGATCTTTCTCTTTTTTCCGCTTGAAATGATGGAGACCGCAATAGCCAAGCGAATGTCAATTTAGTTAGGCGGAAGAAGGGGAAGTCAGCACCTCCGTATAATATGGTGTGGTATAATATGTTGGGAAGTTGGTAATAGTCAAATTTCATTTCAACGAGTTCATACCTAAGCATATTGTATACTTTGTACATTACTATCTAAATCTGCAAACATTGTTGTTCTGTTTAAATTATTAACTGAATATCAAAGTACAACGACACTACTTCATGCGAATGATCAATGAATGATGACATTACAATTAAATGATGCAAAGTGGGGGTAGAAAGGTGAAAAAACATTGTGAAAATAATAAGACACAAAATTACATTTTATTTATCTTTCATATCAAAATATCGTGCATCGTCATCAAAGCAGAGATGGAGTTACGCATTTTGCGTGTTAAAAGACGGTAGCGTGGAGATAAGTAGTTATATTTTTGTCTCATAATATTTTTTATTTTAAAATTATTTTAATAATGCCACTCGATAGCCGACAAAATATTCTACTAGATGGCATTAAAAGTCAATTTTCGTCAAGTTTCATTTTGTGGAGTTACGCAGTTTGATAATTAGGCTTAATTTATTATTAAATGAAATTTAAAACACTTTTCATCCAATAACCCTACCTTCGTCTGACGTGCTCGAGAATTTCCGATGATAAAAAATATATTATTTTCTTAATGGGCCTTATTTATTTATTTATTCATATTTGGTTGAGGTACTTAACCGGGTACAAGAGTTCCAACTGTATATTAATCTGCCGCGCTGGAGTAAATCTCGAAATCCCCTCTTGGGCTCCCCTACTAATAGGAGAGGTATGTGCCAAGTTTTCAGCTTGCCTCAAATACCTAGCATACATTTTGTGCCAGCTCTCAGAATATTCGTCCACGCAGTTTTTGTAAAAGGGGTACAAAGTTTTTACTTCACGAATTAATATTTAGATGATATATTTGTGCCCCCTTTTACAAAATTGAGAACTATCTTCGCCAGGTACATGTGTGTTGTGAAATGGCTTCATTCAGCAGGCGCATGGCATACAACTAGATAGCACCTGAGTAGAGTTTTGAAGTATATATGTCGCAGCCAACTAGCTTAATCAGCCGTTCGATCAACAGCCTAGCCCAGCCTATATTGTTACTATAACTTTGTTGTTTGTTGTTGTAACTAGCGGTTTTTTTCACTAATATAGATTCGCACTTGACCACCATCTCGCCTGATGTTAAGCGACGATGCGATCTATGATATTTACTTACCTAGAAGAAACCAATTCACTCTTGATTTGAAGACACCAAGATTGTAACTATCAGGGAAAACCACGGGTAATCAGGTAAATCAGGTAACACATTCCACAACTTAGACATTCTTATCACAAACGTGAAGTCAAATCTCTTCGTTCCTGTTTTTGAAACATCAACCATGAAACGATGTCACTTTTTTGAGATACGAGAAGTCCGATAGAAGAAGGCAAGCAAGGTGGTATTAGATCATGCAAATCAGTTGCACGCTCTCTGAAGTGTATCCGATAAAAAACCGATAAGCTAGCAATTTTGCGGCTATGTTCAAGACTTTGAAGACTTTTACGCACAAGGGTGTCATTGCCTATGAGCCTTTTTGCACGTCTCTGATAAACTGGATATAAAATACTTAGGCCATTCGTAGTATAGGGTGAATATTATGAATATGTGAAATAAATAAATACAAGTAAGATGAAACATGTCACTTACGAAATTCTTTATTTTATACTTTAAAATATACTCAGGTAGGTTAGGCTATTTTATTAGGGAAAATGGAAAAAAAACTCTTGTTTGCCAACGTTGACATTCATATCACAAATTTACCGACGCCATTTGACAGTTTGGAGAGTTTGGGCGTGGTTTCGGCACTAGGTAGCTAAAAGTGGAACTAAATTAGGTAAATGAGCAGGCTAGGTAAGTAATTAAAAGACATTGTTCATGTATAAGGGACTTTGGGCTAAACGTGGACATTGACTGTCACTGATGTCATAAATTAAACTTGATAGCTTCTAGCAGTTGATATCAGAATATTATCTTTTGGTAGTAGCAGAAAGACTACTTACGCATATTTCCCATAAGTAATGCGAACGACGTTGACGAGGTTATTTTGAAACAAAACTACAACATTTTGTACCATCGGAGGGCCAGAGTCGTTATTGGAGGATGCCATCGATTTCCGAGGGTCAGCTAGGGTCCTAAGAATGCATTTTCATCAACCAAAAACACATAACACAATTTTAAACATACGAATTTTAAAAAATATATTTTAATAAAATAATTTTAACAAAAAAAAGAACCGGCTTCAAACAGTAAACTAAAAAGTAAACAATTAATCTCTTTACCACAAAGTAGAACGTACTTTGATTAATTTGAACAGACATGATTAAATAAGCATTTAACAATTCTGAAGTCGGTGCCAAGTAAAACAACTACAGCTGAAGCTAACATTCGTAGAGTAGTAAATCGAACTGACATTTGGAACATAGAGAAGTTGTTGGGGACATAATATGTATGATAGACAGGAAGGTTGTTGCAACATTGACTTGGCACCGACTTCAGAATTGTTAAATGGTTATTTAATCATGTCTGTTCAAATTAATCAAAGTACGTTCTACTTTGTGGTAAAGAGATTAATTTTTTACTTTTTAGTTTACTGTTTGAAGTCGGTTCTTTTTTTTTGTTAAAATTATTTTATTTTACGATTTTAAGTGATGGTTAGATGAATAATTTTTGAATTAGGTGAGAAGATAAAGCATTATTTTTCTTGCAATCTTGACTAGTAGAATAATATTCACTATGATAAAGTGTTCAAATCCAGGATGGTCGGTGTACTCAGACCTGTAAAATGGTCCTCAGTACCCATGTGGGTGCCAAGTTCTCATCAATATTTAAGAGTACATGAATCAAGCACAAACACTAGCTACTGTGAACTGTTAAACAGTTCACATAACTGTCCTTTGTCTTCATCGTCAGACCCCTAATAACAGTCACATCCCACCTAGGTATGTGTAAAGTGCTCATCGATACAGCTTTATCAAGCATATATACACAAGGTAACTGCTGTAGATCGTTGAGGAGTAGCCTCGACTGTCTTTCGGCTCCTTCATTGGATCGACTCCAGACCTTCATTCAATTGTAGTGCTTTAAAATACTTAATTGAAACATTTTCAAACGCACTAGTCTACCCTTGCAGTTTTTAAAGGTCTAATGATTAATTAATTAGTTACAACGCGATTGAGCAACAAACATCCAAACATAGACGTTTATAACAATGATGAAAGACAGTCCCAAGACATCTAGACGTAAAGTGCTCATCAATACAAATTAATCAAGCCCAAACACAAGATAACTGCTGTAAATCTTTGAGGAGTTCCCTCGACAGTCTTTGGCTCCATCATCAGATCGCTTCCAAATCTTCGTAGTGCCAAACCAAAATAAATTGTAGTGCTTGTAAATACTTAATGGAAAAATTAACAATCGCGCTTGGCGCCCCTACAATTTTTTGCAAGTTCTCTTCAATTTCTGCAGGATTCCATCATCAGATCCTGGTTTCCTTATCATGGTACCACCCTTGGAATGTCTTCTATCCAACAAAAAAAGAATCATCCAAATCGGTTCATAAACAACGAAGTTATCCGCGAACAAACATAAAAAAAAAATATACGGTCGAATTGAGAAACCTACTTTTTTTTTAAAGTCGGTTAAAAAGATACCATAAAACATAAACAAACAGCTGATAACTACGCATTTTATAACGACGTATTCAGTGTTGTCATTGTAAAAAATATCTTAATATCGATCTAAAAAAATCGATGCTTTTCGATTATGGTGGCCGTTGTTTAAAATGTTAACTAAATATTCACAAGTTAGTGGTTAAAATGAGTAGATGATTATACTGCTTTACGGAATTATTGTTTACTATTTATTCAGCATTAGGCAGTTGTTTCACCGGCAACGATGAACGAGTATCGAGTAAAGCTAGAATTAGAAACTAGTTGGCGAGCCGCGGGGAGCGAGTGCGTAGTTCCGATAGTTGTGTTGCGCGTGTCTATGCGAGTGTGCGAGTGAGGCGAGCGATTACTCGGATCACTCGCTCGCAGCGTAAAAAAAAGTGTACTTTCAGATCCGCACTGTAGAGAAATGAACCGCTGGTTGCTCCCTCGGCGTGTTGTAATCGCTTAGCAAGTATCACTGAGCGAGTGTTATCTTTCATAGCTCTTGTCGCTCAGCGACAAACTAGTGAAGTGAGTGCTCGCCGGGAGTGTGAACAGCCAGCGATCAACTGTTTGTATATGCATCTCTTTTATTTAGGTACACGGAATGTATATCTATTGTACGTTTCTTGAGCGAGAAAATAGTCGATAGTTACTCGTTTTCTCGCCAGCCGGCCGCCGGACAACTGCCTAAGTAGATGTTTTTGTTTTTCGTTGCGTCGTGAAGTGAAAGCGGGTGCGATGAAAAACCATTACACAGTGTTGCTTGAAAACAACTTAAATACGATATCAATTGTTTATTTCACGCATAATGGTTAACATTTGACTTTTTCTATAGATTTGCAGAAATCGATATTATTCAAGAAAAAAAAAATCGACATCATTCAAAGCTTAAAGACTGGCAATATAATTGGTTGAGAAGTTGGAAATAAAGATAAAATACTTATAAAATGAACTTTTAGTTTATTAATCTGGGTTAAAATAGATGCATGATAATTCATTACAAAAATAAATGGATTTTTTGACAAAATCAAATTATCAAGAACATTTTGTCCACGGATAGCCCATTTTGAACAATGTCCTTTAATGTTGATGATACAAGTTATTTGAGCAGCTATTTGATCAAATGGCTAAATATAATTCCGGCTGCTATTTAAACGACGCTGTTTAGTAAACTAGGCTGTTCAGTGAACGGCTGATTAAGCTAGTTAGCTGCAACATATTATGGTTGCTTATAGATATAATAACGCACTGGATATGATTCAGTATAAATTCGTTTTTAGCGTAGTCATTGTGACGAGTGTTTACTATAAGATACCAATATTTTGGTCAGTGATATAAATACATATAACGTTGCTTGTGTTCATCACAGTCAGTTCCCAGTTTCAGTGCAAGTTGCGTCTCAACTCGAAATAAAAATCACAGTAAGTTATTTTACAGTAAGTTTCATCAAGCGTAGGAACCAGGTAGTAGTCCCAGTTTTGTATGAGTATAAAAGATACCAAATAATAGAGTAAATATAAATAAATTTTCTTCGAAAAAAACAGATACCTACCAACTTCAAATTAAAATTAAACTTCGACATTAAACTTGCCCAATTTTTAACAGACTTCATAAAAGGAGGAGGAGGTTATCGATTCGGGCTTTTTCTGTATTACTATCTTCTGTATGTAAGTACTATCTATGTATGTTAGCTACGCCGATTCAGGACGTCTACTCTATTTCTACGAAAACGTAATGTCGAAAAAAAACTCGCGAATTTCCAGCTCTTGTTCTACTTCGTTTCGTCCGATACAACATAGTTTGACGTTTAAATGTTCTAAACATACTCTAATTAGAGTAGGCTTAGAACATTTAAACGGACAAAACGACGGATCGAAGTAGAATCAGAGTTGGAAAATCGCGAGTTTATTTCGAAATTACGTTTTCGTAGAAAGAGAATAGACGCCCTGAATTGGTTTTGTTTGTTCTTTTTTTGTTTGGTAGACTATAATTCAAAAGTGGTTCCATATGTATTCATACATTTTATCAAATCAATATAGCAGCCTTTGAAATTAAAAAAAAACATTGCTTTCATTTATCTGGTCCATGCGACGCAGTGAGATAGCTTCTTATAAAATTTGGTCTACTTACTCCCTGAATTTAATTTTAAGCTGAAGTTAGTTTTTTTGTTTTTGCGAAGAAAACAAATTATGCATAACCAACTAAACACAATGGGGCCAGCATTTTGGGCACAATTCCCACTGGCACCGGTCTTTTAGATTAAGTTTATGTATATATTGTAAATAAAGTGTATTAAGGTTAATTAATAGTACCTATAATATCAAATAAAATATATTTATATAGTAGCTAGTATTTGCAATTTGAGTATAATTGGAGTTTTATAATTGAGACAATTTGTATTTATGTGTAATGTTGCACGCCCTATGGGTTCGGATATAGTGATACCTTGTTTAAATTTACTAAACACATAAACACAGGTGATCTACACCTCTGCATTGGGGCATTATAGGGTATATTAGGGCCGACCTGTCTCATTAAATGGAGTAATGATAAATTTAGATTTTTTCTAACGGGTACGAGTTATATTCCTGTTATGTCAATTGCAGTCGGTATCTTATCACATCGTAATGTTTACACCATTATCACACTATACTCGAAAACTCGAAATATAGATCAGCCGCACCCAGCTAGCCTCAAAAGGACTAATGATACACAAAAATCAATTCTATTGATTATTTATTATTACTAGATACTGAAATATTACATTACAATTTGTATCCACCCGCCACTTTGTCCGCGTAACATTTAGAAAAGATCTATTTCCAAATTAATTGTTTTCGGGATAAAAAGTGTGTTATATTCCTGGCCTAAGTTCTTACATTAAGTCCATTCGTTCAGTTGAAAGATACAAACTTTCAGAATCATTAAAATCACCGCTTATCGTCAGACAAGTTGGCAGTCAAACGCGGTCTTAAGGGACGTTAGAAAAAATAGCAAGCGTTGTGGACACTGATGTTATATTGTGTTGATGAGTTAATCACCCTCACCGATGGTGACTTGTCTATCATGGATTCGCTTACTTACATATGATATTAAGTCAACACCTTTACCATCAAGCGTATGTATGTCTTGGTCAACCCTTCAATATTTTTTTTTTAAATAAAGAGTGACGAGACAAGCAGGACATGTGCCTGATAGTAAGCAACATGCCTGCCACATAACAGCACAGTGACACGCAGCTATTGAAACATGAAGAGTCCAAATCATTACCTAGCACTGCACTGCGCTCGTCACCCAGAGATCTAAGTTGTTCTATCTCTAAGCCCTGTAATTTCTCTGGAAACATTGCCCTTCAAACCGGAACACAGTAATGTTTGCACATTACTGCTTGGCGGTAGAATAATTGGCAAAGTACTGTGGTACTTCCCCAGGCGGACTCTGCTAAGAGTCCTACCACTACAAAAACTTCGTTCTTCTTATACTCGTATTTAAAAAAATGGGAGTCTCATTGGTAGTAATAGGGACTCCCCGATAGCAGTGAACACTTACAACATTACATTTTAATATTAAACAACACCAATGTTGCACAATAATAATGTGTAACCTGCATAACTACAGCTATATTGACTGGCCTCGTGGCTTAGTTGGTAGTAGCTCTGCCTGCGAAGCCGAGGGTCGTGGGTTCGATTCCCACCCAGTGCAAATATTTGTGTTATGAATTCAAATGTTTGCACTGTGTCTGGGTGTTTCTATGTATAATAAGTAGTACCTGGGTCACCGAGCTTTGCTCGGTTTAAATACTAAAAATATTTAGATGATTTTCTTTAAAAAAAAAAGCTTGAAAAAAAAAGAGAAGCCGTCTGGATTCGAACCCGCAGCTACTAATTCGTGACCGCCACGAACGCCCGACTTCCCGTCTGAGCCAATTATGCTGTTGCGTCACGCGGCGAAATTTACCTTCGCATTCTAATGTCTAATGTGATAGTTTTTCGTTGTCTAAAAACGCGCATAATATGCGTTTTTTTTTAAATGAAACCTAGTTAGATCGATTTATTGTCCCCCAAACCCCCTGCATACACAATTTCATGAAAATCGTTCGAGCCGTTTCCGAGATTCAGATTCTATATATATATACATATTTATATAGGTACAAGAATTGCTCGTTTAAAGGTATAAGATGTATTCTAAACTATATAAGTACCGCCACCACACAAGCTTTGCTTGATGTGTTGTGTGTGAATTGTCCACCAATATTTATTTATTTATTTATTGGTATTACATATGTCGCTAAGACTCACAAAATTTAATTCATCCAAAAAACTCCTTCTACGCCACTACATTAGCATGGCGGTGCCTCGAATCCATACAATTCTCCCCTAACACGTTTTACTTAAAATAAAGTGGCCAAGTGCGAGTTGGACTCGCCCATGAAGGGTTCCGTTGCAGCAAGTAACATAATATACATAGTACACATAGTTCTTGTAGTTCGTTGTAACTTTGATCGAAGTTTCAATAATAGTGTATTTATGACGTACTAAAAAAAAACTACTAATCAGATCGAGTTCAAAATAATTTTCGTTGGTAGTTTACATGGTAGTGTACATCATATATTTTTTTTAGATTTTTCATTCTCTTACTTTAGAAGTTAGAGGGGGGGGGACACACATTTTACCACTTTGGAAGTGTCTCTCGCGCAAATTATTCAGTGTAGGCGAAAATGATTTTAGAAACCTCAACATCATTTTTGAAGACCTATCGATAGACACCCCACACGTGTAGGTTTGATGAAAAAACAATTTTTGAGTTTCAGTTCTCAGTATGGGGGGCAACCCTAATTTTTCTTTTTTTTTTAATTTTTTTGTTAAAATCTTTATGCGGTTCACAGAATACATCTACTTACCAAGTTTCAACAGTGTAGTGCTCATAGCTTCGGCAAAAAGTGGCTGTGACATACGGACGGACAGACAGACAGACAGACAGACATGACGAATCTATAAGGGTTCCGTTTTTACGTTTTACGGAACCCTAAAAATGGCAATCATAGGAACTGCCGGTAGAAGTGAAAACTTATAACTCAGAATTTGATAGCTCAATTTGGAAACTACGCGGGTAAAACCGAAAGGCGTGGCCATGACCATTGCCATCTAGAAATAATTACGAAGTTCTAGATAGTCCATGAGAAATGCTGACGCATTTCTAGATGGCCAATGGCTATGGTCCCGAGTTCATTCGAAAATTTCTTAACATTCCCCGAGCGTGGCTCTAGAATTCAATTCATAGCCCACGAAAAATGTGTCTGTGGTGTCACGTCGGACCACTTAGCCTGTTGCCTGCAAGATATGTATTTACTAGCTGACCCCGCAAACGTTGTTTTGCTATATAAATTATTACATGACATATTAAATGGCAAACTATTACATGATGACAAAACAGACGATAATTGATGAGTAATAGAGTGGGATGAAAAATGATTAAATTACTTAAATGACTATTAAAAAATAGGGGTTGGTGATAAAAGGGTAAAAATTTAGGGTTGTATGTATTTTTTAACGCCACATTAAAAAAAAAAAAAAAACAAATTTGTTTTACCAAAAATTAAAAAAAAAATGTTTGAGGTGAACAACCCCTAATACTTAGGGGTATGAAAAATAGCTAGTAGCCGATTCTCAGACCTACTGAATGTGCATATAAAATTTGGTAAAAATCAGTAAAGCCGTTTCGGAGGAGTAAGGAAACAAACACTGTGACACGAGAATTTTATATATAAGATATAAGATGACCGGCTACATAGCTTAGTCGGTAGTAAGTCTGCCTGCAAAGCTGAGGGTCGTGGGTTCGATTCCCACCCAGCGTAAATAATTGTGTGAGGAACACAAATATTTGTTATGTGTCTGGGCGTTTCCATTTATAATTAGTATGTATTTACAACGGCCATAGTACTAGCTTTGGTTAGTTTAATATGGTGATATTGGTGATGTGTGAGTAATGCTCACCATTAAATACTATGTAGTGGTAGGACTCTTAGCAGAGTCCGCCTGGGGAAGTGCCACACTTTTGCCAGTTATTCTACCGCCAAGCAGCAATGTGCAAACATTCCTGTATTCCGGTTTGAAGGGTTTCCAGAGAAATGATAGGGCTTAGATATATAACATCTTATATCTCTGGGTAACGAGTGCAGTGCAGTGCTAGGTAATGATTTGGACACTTCATGTTCCAATAGCTGCGTGTCGCTGTGCTGTCATGTGGCAGAAATGTTGCTTACCATCAGGCACATGTCATGCTCGTCTCGTCACTCATTATATATAATATATAATTAATTGTCCCGTGATTTTTCAGCAGAATGACTCTAACGCTGTACTACGCCGCCGCGTCGGCGCCGTGCCGGTCGGTGCTGCTGGCAGCCAAGGCCCTCGGCCTTGACCTCGAGCTGAAGACCGTGGACACGATGGCCGGCGAGCACAAGACTCCGGAGTTCCTGAAGGTACGAGTACTTACTAACACTTACATTTTCTCCGGAATAACAAAAACCGACTGACCTCGTAGGTTAGTTGGTAGTAGAGACTGCGAAGTCGAGAGTTCGATTCCCACCCAGTGCAAATATTTGTGTGATGAATACAAGTATTTGTTCTGAGTATGTTTAATACTACTTACGATAATTATGTATTGCCAACTATTATAAGTATTGTAATATCAGAGCTATCTGGCTTCCAACTCCCACAGTACAAGCATTGTTTAGGCTGGGGTCAGATGGTGTTGTGTGTGAAATTAATGTCCACCGATATTTATCTATTTTAAATTAATCTCATACACTCGACAGAATTCGATATTTTTTTGGGAAATCTACCATTGTATCGTCCATATAAAAGTAAGCAAATAAAAGTAGCGACGTCGTACCGAAATCCGTGACATGAAAGAAGGAAAATGTTTTTTTTTTGACGTGATAACGTCTTTTAATTCGATGAAGCCGGGTGCACGCCCGCAAAACTGTAACATTCCGCCGTTACCGTTAGTTCGTCTTCCGTGCCATGCGGACGAAGCTGAGCGCTGAGGGCGCCACCCGCCGAGTCGAGCGGTATCACTACTCGCGCTATCAGCGTACTGATTTCTTAAGATGTTGTCACGTTCTATCGTCAGTAAACCGACTTTACAAACAACCATTTTTAACACATTTGATCGTAAAGGGCCTCCTATTGCACCAATTTCTGTATCGTAATGTATCTCATTACGTACTTGTGCGGTAATGTAGTATAAAACGCACAGGTTTATCAAAATGCTCCATCTAAAACTAACGGTACCTTTTTAAATATTAGTAAAGAGTTTTTATGTCAGAAAAGTGGTCAACATTTTACGAATAAAATTAACTAATTAAATAATTATTTATTATATTTAATCTCTCAATTAATTATAATAAAGAATGATTTAATTCGATAATTCAATTAATTTTAATAAACTACAACAATTTATCTGTAACAAAATATGAATTTACTTTCTTACTAATGTGATGCATACCGGTTAGATCTGTGCATTTGCTTTAAAAAAAAAAACGCTGATGCGCGGGTATCTCTAATATGTGACCCAGTAAAAATTATTCCGTGCGCTTTTTATTCGCTGTATTGTTTTTACTTGAAAATATCGTCAGAGTTTTATTTATTTCCTCGCAAATAATTATGTTATAAAACGTCGTATGACATACGTGCGCTTTGATAAAATTACTGCCTCTGCTAATTATTAACTTAGCGCACTTATATCATAATGTACTATTACTTATCTATTTGACTACATACCTACTTCCTAATTTTACTATCTTCTGTACACAGATTACAGAAACGTTATTTCTGTAATCTGTGCTTCTGTAGTACTCATAAATAAATAAGAGCAAATTATCCAAATACATTGCTCTGAACTTTAACAAAGGACATTTAAAGAAACAGTGGTACTCTGGCCCTTCTACCGTCTCCCTTCTCCTTCATTTAACATCATGCATAACATGCATGATGTTAATGAATGATGAAGTGAAGTTGCTTTCAGCACAGTCTTTAAAGCGTCGCAACGGCCGGCAATGGTCAACTGTTAATAATTGGTTAAATTAACTGTGTTTCCAGTATTTTTCACTATAACATTATTTCCCCACAGATGAACCCCCAGCACACGATCCCCACGCTGGTGGACGATGGGTACTCCGTGTGGGAGTCCCGCGCCATCATCACCTACCTGGCCAACAAGTACGGCAAGGGCTCGTCTCTGTACCCTGAGGAACCGCAGGCGCGGGCACTCGTCGACCAGAGGCTGTACTTCGATATCGGAACCCTGTCTGCGAGCTTCGGGGAGTACTACGTAAGTGCCTCGTAGTTATATCTGCACAGTTTGCGTTCCCATTGTTTTCCCGCGATAATAAGGACTTTATGTTCATACATAAAGTCTGGAATAATTTCCAGATTTTAATCTAACGGTGTTCTAAATTTCAACCCGATTCGTTCCGATATCATTCAACAACAAAAGTACAAACATTCACCTTTTTAATATTAGTAGGATTTCTTACAAGTAGCACCCCGCGGTTTAAGTCAACATACTTTATTAGTAATTGATAAAAAAATACAGATTTACACGTCAATTCATAAATAAAATTAATAAAAAGCAGAAGTGAGACCATAGTATACATTTTCAAAGTTTAGAAAATAAAATTTCACTGCTTGTAAATAACAATATCATAAACAATGCTAACAATTTTCTTATTAAAAGTTGTTAATACTGTTATGAGCGAGTGCGAAATATAATTCAAACATATTTTTTTCGCAGTATCCAAGGTTTTTCGGGAAAACAGTTGAAGAGGACCGGAAGACCAAACTTGAGGATGCACTCCAATTCCTGGACACCTTCCTGGAAGGTCAGACGTACGTGGCCGGTGACAGCCTCACCCTGGCTGACCTGAGCCTCGTAGCCACTGTCTCCACCATCGAGCTCTCCGACGTGGACATCAGCAAATACGATAATGTCATGAGGTGAGCTTACCATCACAGCTACTAAGTTACGGCTGGTCTAGTCGGGAGAACGGTGACTGCCGATCCGCAAATCCCACGCGCAGCACAATCTTTTCTAACTCATTTGCATAATGACGCTAACTTAAAAACTGTGAAGGAAACCATCGTGACGAGCAGGTCATGTGCCTGATGGTAAGCAACATGCCTGCCACATAACAGCACAGTAATACGCAGCTATTGGAACACGATAGTCCAAATCATTACCTAGCACTGCACTGCGCTCGTCACCCAGACATCTAAGATATTATGTCTCTAAGCCCTGTAATTTCTCTGGAAATTCTCTTAGAATCTTTCAAGATCATGTGTCATCTAGCAACCCGCACTGGGCCTGCGTGGTTAGCTCTCTCCTTGCGAGAGAAGGTCCAGAGTCCCAGCAGTGGGAACATATTTACCATCCTTAGTGGACAAGCATACAGACACACACAACCTGGAAACCTGGATCCCACGATGCAGGTAGTAGCTCTAGAGTGGGATACAACATACTGGCTGACAAAACATTTCCCACAATACAAGAACATTTTACTAGCACTGCAAACAAACTTGAGAGTTCAGAAAATGAGCTCCCATATAAATTTTATCGAAATCGGTGTGGTGGTTTGTTAAATTCAGAGTAAAGCGTTCGTCGAAATATGAACAAAAAACACACATTTGCTTTAATGTATTTAGAGGTCGTATTGATAGATTCTAATGAAATTTGGTCGAGTGTCTAAGTTTAATTTTAAATTAAAGTCGGTTTTTGTGTTTTCGGAATGGAAGTTGGAAGTGTGAAGATGACAGTGGAAGTACAATCTAAGGGTGCAGGTTCGCGCTGCGACCGTGACTCAAGACCGCGACAGGCACTTGACATTATGGAATTGTACGGGCGGGCGCCAGTTCGCGCCGAGACCGCGACACGTGCCTCGGTCTCCTGTCGCGGTCTCGGCGCGAACTGGCGCCCGTACAATTCCACAATGTCAAGTGCCTTCCTGTCGCGGTCTCGGCCCGAACTGGCACCCATACAATTCCATAATGTCAAGTGCCTGTCGTGGTCTCCGCGTGAACCGCTACCTTAATGCATGTTTCTGATGTCTGGTTTCTGATTTCAGGTGGTACGCGACGCTGCAGAAGACCGCCCCCGGGTACAAGGAGGCCAACCAAGACGGCGTCGACGCCTTCAAAGCCCTACTCGAATCTATGAGTAAACAGTAACCCTCACAATACACAAGACTGTTTACTTATAAGTAGAACCGTGCCTACCACATTTTTAATTTATTTATGTTAGTGTTTAAGGAATTGTTAAGAATTAAAGTTTGTGAACACGCTAATGATTTGTTTATTACTACTACCTTTTCAACTCATCCTCATGACCCCGTGTAGTCCGGTCAATTCAGACATAAAAATAGTGCTCAAACAACAAAAAGTCCGACAGAGCCAAATTTCTACAGAGACCTTAGGTTTACCATTACAAATGTAGAGCCAAAAGTCTCCTTCGATCACATGTGTACTTATTGACTTATTCGAGGCAAAGGGTAAAAATTTTAGGTATTTTGCATTTTTTCGAAAACGTTAAGACTTACCGAAAAAGTTGACAAAGTTGTAGATCTCTATTGTTTAAAAATATCTCTCATATATTTTTTCCAGATATTGCACTGGTACTTGTAAGAATCACGTTCTCGCTTTTTCCCAACACAGGTAAGAACAATGGACCATTATAAAGTTTGTATTTTATACTTACGTTAAAGTATGTGAGCTGAGTTTTAAAAATAATACTTGGGTTATATTTAGCAGCCTAATTATCATAAGCAGCCCACTAAAAGTTCCCACTGCTGGGACTCCATTCTCTTCTAATCAAAAAATAATTAATTTAAATTACAAAAATGCAGCACTCTAAGAGCCCTAGCACGTCCAACACCACCCAGCGCACAGAACATATTACCACAGATCAGAAAATAGTTACTTCGTAACAGATGCATCACTGCCATGCAAAAGCGCAAATACCTACACGATAATAACCTAAACTTTCGTAAACTACTTACCTACTGTTACTTGCAAGCAAAAATACACCTTTGCACAAGCACGCAGAGTTGAGAATACCGTGCGCCCCGTGTGACTTGTCGTCTGCTTGCGTCACTGACCAAACGTGCTAGGGTTGTACGAAATATGATAAGATGATAAAAAAACTAAACTGCAAACTGTAATTTTCTTTATTGTTTATTTAAATGGAATGAAAATGAAAAAAAATGTTTATTATCTCAATAACGAAAACCAAATCACAAGAAAAGCTACAAAACCTAGCGTCTACCGCCTTAAAGTTATTAAAAACAGTTTCACGCGCTCCCGGATGTTAAATACAAAGCGATAATAAATACAAAGAATACATATATGTGACAATAAATAGGTACAAAGAATGAATACTTAACATGTTTTGCTAGTGTGAACTAGATCCCACACTATGGTGACCTGTTTTGTGGGATCCAGGCTAATTTTAGGCAAGTAAAAAAATAGACTGAAACGACTCTAAAAAAATAGATATTATTTTAGAGTTGTTTCCGAATCCCGGGAAAATTACGGGAACGACGGGAACGGGAACTACGCGGGTAAAACTGCGGGGCACTGCTAGTTAGCAAATAAACGGCGAAAACCTCTTTGACATTATACGAAATTTCTGTTACATCGCAATTTCCGCAGACAGGCAAAAAGTTTTATTAAAATATTGTCTTTTCCCTCATGATTATCACAATGAAGTCTACATCGCGATCTATTTTTACTAGTGGCGCCATCTACTTTATTTTCGACGGACTAATCGAGCAAAATCCTTTACCCTTTGGGTACGGAACGCTAATAAAAAGTATCTCTTCAAAAACTTATTTAAATTTAATGAGACATAATAAAGATGGGATAAAAAGGTATTTCAGACAAAATATTTTTTACGCATAATCTCTATTGTATCTATTCTAAATATTAGATATTACCTATACAAAATACATATTACACACTACTGTTTCCATATTCTGTGCCATTGAAACCTACCAAAATGATGCTCAAAAATAAATATTAGCAATAAAAACACTTACCTTGCTTCCTGTTTCGGCAATTTGAAATAAGATAAATTACTACATTTTAGTGTATTGCTATTGCAGCCATCCACAATACAATAACGCCGCGACATTATTTATGCGCGCACTCGGCGTTCGTTCGCACGTCAACTCGGGCAAGCGGCCGGCGCCCCTGTGATTTTAGAACACCCGGGTGGACCCGAACGAGTAGGTTATTATCTCGCGCCGTATAGCGAGTGGTGAGGGTGTGATATTACTGACCCAGCGCCACTCCAAAAATGAGACGAAGGCTCCAGACACTATCAAACCGGTCGCTACCCTCACCAAACCACTCTTGTTGCCTCACGCACACGGTCTACTTGGCCCCTTGTCCGTGTGATGTTCCTAATAGTATAGTAATCTACTAGTCAAGCCCTTTCATTTAATACCAATTGCTGTGTTCGCGGCTTACTGTATTACAAACAAAAATAATATTGTAAATAAGTTTACCCCAAAAATGAATTCGCTCACTGCTTCGTCGATCTGATGATGATGATTTCTTTGTTTGGGTTTAACTTTTTATTATTTGGATAAACACGTGTAAACAAAATTCCACGACACTATTTACTATGTATTTTAGTTTATAATGTAATTTATTTGCGCAAGAGCCGGCGGCATACGAAGCTATATATTTTTAACAGTGTTCATAGTTCCGTTTTCCTTCGCACGGTGGAGCGCGCGCGCGGGGTTCGCACAGGAATATTTTTGACGGGAGGTTTGTAGTCCGTGATGAGGCTCCTACATCAATATTAAAAGCTATAATAAAAAAAAATACCATAAGTTTGAGATAGAACCATAGCAAATCGTTAGCTTCATGGTAGCGTCCATAAATAACGTTTATACGAAAAGAATTTATTGTTTTTCTAAGATTTTTCAAACAAATATATATGTGGCAATACAAGCCACAAAAAAATTTAAGAAAAAATGTTTTACTGGTAAGTCACTAATATTCAGCCCTGCGATTGCGATTACGTACCGGCAGTTTTCGAATTAAAAAAAGTTTCAACTTAAATCCCCATATTTTTTTCTAGGCCTTATGAAGACAAAAATCTTTTCTAAATCTTACTCAGGGACTGACGTTCAACATTTTAAGATATTTTTTATGTAGGTACCTAGAGACGCTAGAATTTCCTAATTTTAGTCTGCCATTGTTCTTTAAACCGGTCTTTGACACACCTTTAATTAGTACCGTTTATGTACCAGAGCCAGGATGACCCAAACTTCATAATTTTCCATTGTTCTTTACCTGAGTCGGGAGCATGCGGTGACAAACATTCAGGTTTGTTAAAATTAGGAGGGTTCACGGGCTCTAACTCTATTAGAATTTAGAGCACTGATGAATAATTTGTCTGGGATAAATTATTACGCACTGAAATAAATATCAGAATCACTTCATGTAAATTGACTTCATCTCAATGATGACCGTTAAACTATTTGGATATTGTTCATAGGTACGTTTTTTTATTTGAAAATGGTATTTTAAGTAGGTAACAACTGTATGCACTAACTAGAATCGATGTCTAAACATCAGCGCCCAGCGATGTTACCCGCGTAGTTCCCGTTATTTTGTCGGAATAAAAATAGCCTGTGTTCTTCCAGACTATAATTTAGCTGAATTCCAAATTTCAAAACAATCCGTTCATACGTTAAAATGTGATTGAGCAACAAACGTCCAAATATCCAAGCATCCATACATTGTCATTACATTTATAATAGTAGGATGTCTGAAAAACACTGGTATAAGTTTCATTTAAAACATTATTTTTGAAGTGTAAACTTCTTTGGGTTAAGTTAAGTGTAAACACCCAACGCGGTGTTTCTGAGATGAGAGATTTGACAAATACAATTGAACTCGCGACAACGCGACATTAAAGGTACAAGTTCGCGCGGAGACCGCGACACGAGACCGCGACAGGAGACCGCGACCGGAGACCGCGACAGGCACTTGACACTATGGAATTGTATGGGCGCCAGTTCGCGCCGAGACCGCGACAGGAGACCGAGACAGGTCGCGGTCGCGGTCTCGGCGCGAACTGACGCCCATACAATTCCATAAAGTCAAGTGCCTGTCGCGGTCTCCGGTCGCGGTCTCGCGTCGCGGTCGCGGCGCGAACCGCTACCTTAACCGTTACCGACACCTCATAAACTTCGATGTAAATCAAAGGATGTGCCCTAAGCCCCTTAAAGTTGTTAACAAACTTCGTCTGTGTTTGTAGCGTGAGTGGTTTACAACTACCAATCTACTTGACCCCTAGAATCGCTAGCACCGAGGTACGTTGTGGTTTTACTTGTTTTGGTTGTTGACAACGAATAGTGATAGGTAAAAACGTCCGGCGTTCACCGCTTCCTATAACCGACTAGAACGGAAAGAGTGAGCTCACTCTTCCCAACGATAACATAATTCCGTGTGCCTGAGGTTTGGGAGGGCACACCCGATATCCCGATACCGATTTATATCGATGCCCATAAATATATAAATTATTTACTAGCGGTCCGTCCCGGCTTAGCCCGTAGTACCTATATGTAGTCTATACCTAGCACTCAGGTATCACGTACATATCCAACAGTGAAAACCTTTTTGAACTCGTTCCAGTAGGTAGTTCCTGAGATTACCGTAAGTACAGATAGTCCAGTCAAAATAGACTTAATTATGATTCCAGTTTGCACTAATTCCCAACAAGCTGGATTTTTGTGCAGGCCTTGGATTCGTCATTACAAATGACATATCAAAAGTCCCCATCGATCCCGCTTGTGCGTTGTTTTTATTCGAGGTCAAAGGCGCAAATTTGCGTTTTTTGCGTTTATATCTGAAACAATGAAAGCTACCGAAAAATGCTTTAAACAAAGTTTGTAGATCAAAAAATTGTCTACAAAAAAGATCTCAACACTTTTTCTTCTACGATGTACGGAGTTGTCGTGGAGTTTACCTATTAGTATATTAAAAAGTTCATAAAGCGATAAAGTTTGGTCACAACGTTACTATAATATTTGACGGTTACACTGGTTATACAAAAAATATCAAAGCTGCAGAACAACGTCGTCGAGCTAAACAAACAGCTTCATCATCTGATATTGTTTTTGATCGATCAATGACTGTTCCGACAAACCAATAGCTGTTTCTTGCTAATACTCATAATAAATTTCGTTTGATTTCGATGTTATGTGGTGAAGAATTTGCAGCTGCCAATATTGTTGTGAAACAAGCTCAAAATGAAGTTGATGTCATCATTATTGAAACCGCAATTAAATAATTCAGTAGCACCAATCCAACTATCGTTGTTAGAGAAGATTTAGATTTGTTAATAATAGTAACTGCACGAACACCTAGGGATAAGATCACATTTACTTTGTACAACCAAGGAGAGCTCAAGAACAAACGAAAATATTATATTCTTCACAAAATTTAACTGCACATCAAAAATGTCAGCCTCATATATTATTCCTTCATGCGATAACTGGCTGCGATACGACATCGGCAATTTTTAAAAGAGGCAAAAATACAATATTCAAAATCAGAGGTGGTGCGGAAATGTGTGCATGTAGTAGAAAATACGACTTTCTTGCGGTCTAAAGTAACGATATCTCAAAAGCGATGCTTTGTAGAAGAAAAATGATGCAATCTTTTTTGTAGACAATTTTAAGGTCTTCAAACTTTGCCTGAAACATTTTTCGATAGCTCTCGTTGTTTCATAAATATACTCAAAAACGCAAATTTGTAACCTTTGACCTCGAATAAAAAACAACGCACAAGCGGGATCGATGGGGACTTTTGACATATCATTTGTAATGACGTATTCAAGGCCTAAACAAAAATCCAGCTTGTTGGGAATTAATGCAAACTGGAATATCTATTTTGACTGGGCTAAGATAAGTTTAGTGTGTTCGCTGTTTAAAAGAGAGCGTTTTTTAATAAAAATAAAGTGGCCAAGTGCGAGTTGGACTCGCCCATGAAGGGTTCCGTTGCAGCAAGTAACATAATATACATAGAACATATAGTTTTTGTAGTTCGTTGTAACTTTGATCGAAGTTTCAATTATAGTGTATTTATGACGTACTAAAAAAAAAGTACTAATCAGATCGAGTTCAAACTAATTTTCGTTGGTAGTTTACATGGTAATGTACAACACATATTTTTTTTAGATTTTTCATTCTCCTACTTTAGAAGTTAGAGACACACATTTTACCACTTTGGAAGTGTCTCTCGCGCAAATTATTCAGTGTAGACGAAAATGATTTAAGAAACATTAACATCATTTTTGAAGACCTATCGATAGACACCCCACGCGTGTAGGTTTGATGAAAAAAAATGTTTGAGTGTCAGTTCTCAATATGGGGGGCAACCCTAATTTTTCTTTTTTTGAAATTTTTTTGTTCAAATCTTAATGCGGTTCACAGAATACATCTACTAACCAAGTTTTAACAGTGTAGTTCTCATAGTTTCGGCAAAAAGTGGCTGTGACATACGGACGGACAGACAGACAGACAGACATGACGAATCTATAAGGGTTCCGTTTTTAACCCTAAAAAATGGGTAGGTACAAAGTTTTTGCTTCACGTAAGTACTAATATTATACACAGTAACATTTTGGCAAAAATTTGACAGCGTTTACTACTGCCGTTACTGAATACGTACATACACACATATTGAATCTCTTCAGAAAAACAATCGAAACTGTGGTGAAGTTTTTTTTCTCAGAAATTATGCAAATTATGGTCATCGACATCATTTACAGATTACAGATTCTATAGTATCGAGTATGAGGGTAAACTTTATTACACAGTTTTTATGTGCTATGTTGCCGACATGGCCACTGAAAAAAAAACGGTGCATAGATGATACATTTGCGCCAACTATTGCAAAATTGAGAACTATCTTCGACAGGTAGATGTGCACTCTAAAAGCGCCTGATTCGGAAGACGCATGACTCATCTAGATTATTACCACCTGAGTGGCGTTATGAAGTATTATATATAGACATTATACATCTATTACGTGCTGGATATGATTCAATACCAGTTCGTTTTTCACATAGTCATTGTGTACTTTATGAAACCAAGATTTTGGTCAGTGATATAAATACAACGCTAGTTGTGTCCATCACATTCAGTTGCCAGTGTTAGTGCATATTACTTCTCAATTCGGACACAGATAAATCACAGTAAATTTTCAGGTAGGTATTCAAAATATTTTACTAATTATATACTTAACATTCACTTTCAAGTTGTCTCAATATTTCCTTATGAATCAAAGGTTGTCTGGAAGAGATTGCTTTCAGCGATTCGCTCGATACAGTCGAAGAGGGGGAGGGGGGGGGGGGGTTGCAACCCTTGATCGTATCTCCTTGTCGCTTGATTTTTGTACGGCGTTGCAGAATAATAGATTAGAAGAGGTATACTGAAACTATATAAAAATTATACATTTTAAGTTTTTTAATTATTACTTTGTCGGAAAAATTAATGATTTTCCGAAGATTTACAGATTAAATTTGGGCATTTGATTATGTACGGCATTGGTTCCATACAGTTTCAATACCTCTTATATATAATCCATTATTTCGCAATGCCGTACTAAAATCATGCGACAAGGAGAAATAATGATCGAGGGTTGCAACCCCCCTCTTCGACTGTACTCAGTTGGACAGCTTACAAGTGATGGCATAGTGCTGAATCTTATTACTTTATACCATTCTATCATCCTACATAGGTCTCCTGGTGGTTCATTTGATACGTCAATTTTGTTCACGGGCCTGTAGTAATGTCTTTCGTTTTAGAACATAGACCTGCCGTTTTTTTTAAAAGATAGAATGATTCGAGAAGACGGTTTATAATAAGTAGGTACGTGGTTAAAATAGTCGCGAAACAATGCTAAAATTTTAAAGGTTTCTAATATGATGTCATAAAAATAATTATTATCGAAAGGTACACACATCGCAGAGTGTGCTTGTGGAAGTACTATACCTTTGCCAGTTATTCTACTGCCCAGTAGTAATGTGAAAACATTACTGTGTTGTATTTGAAGGAAAATGTTTCGAGTGAATTTACAGGACATAGAGATTTAACATCTTATATCTCTGGTTGACTAGCGCAGGCAGACTTTATGGGCAGGCATGTTGCGGACCATCAGGAACATGTCCTGCTCGTCTCGTTACTCCATAATATAAAAAAAAATAATTGGCAGTCATAGGAACTGCCGATAGAAGTGAAAACTTATAACTCAGAATTTAATAGCTTACTTTGGAAACTACACGGGTGTAACCGGAGGGCGTGGCCTCGCCATCTTGGCATGGCCATCTAAAAATGCGTCACCATTTCCCATTGGGTGATGCGTTTCTAGATGGCTATGCCATGATGTCCACGCCCTTTCAGCATTTCCCATTGGGTGACGTATTTCTATATGGCCAATAGCCATGGCCCCGAGTTTACCCGAAGCTTTCTTATAATACCCGAGCGTGACGAATTAATTCAATTCACAGCCCACGAAAACTCTGTCTAGGCGCGCCTAAAGAAGTTTTCATTTCAAAAAGTACTAAGAACATAGTAGGCAGGTGTTTGGTAGACAGTAGAGTCGAAAAAAGCTTGTGCTTTACTTTAAGACTTAGAAAGATCAGATGGTAACCAAACCATCCACTCAATCCATGTCAAGCCAACGTCTTAGGGACGTACCGTCTTATAGCACAGGGTAGTGCACAGTTATGAATTACCCCGAACTAGCATTCGTGTTTCAAGAGATATTATCCTGATAAATTTGTCAATGAGCCGTTTTCCGACGAGACAAAAAGATATGGTTTAATAAAACGATAATAGGAGGCGCTGCTAGGTCTTTCGATTTGTTGTCAAAAGCGGTAGGCGCAATGGGACTCAATTAATTTAATTTGCGAAAGCACGACTTCCAGTAATAAATAATAAACTACTTTATCCATGTACGCATTTTATTCGAATGAAAACTATATCAAAATTTCAAAACAAATTCGTAAACCTGATGAAAGACAAAATATATATTTTTTAAATTTATTCTTGGCTATGGATACTAATCCTTCAGCCGAGACAGTATCTCTCTACTTAGTCTGTGGATAAAATATTGTCCTATCAGTGTTGCTATTTATATCTTTGAATTTTCCTTCTACTTTGGCTTAGTTGGTGTCTATTGCCTCGGGAGTTCTAAAGATTTTTACTGAAAAGGGATTGTGATCAGTAACGGTTTTTTATTACATTATCAACCTAATTAGCTATTTTTATTCCCAATATTTTAAGAGTTTAACACAAATGGTAAGATGAAAAATTGTTTCAGTGTGAAATTCCTTCATGTGTTTAGGGGTTTTTATAGAAGGTAGACATACCAAACTAATCAGCTGAGCTAAGAAGAAAATTATAATTTAAGTATCTAAAATAAATAATTGATGTGTTTACGAAACCTCTAAAAATTTAATAATTTAGATAAGATTTTTTCCTTGAAAATGGGGAGGGGTTTCGTTGTGATTACACTTTTGAGAATCTATGGTAGAGACAGATCTTGCCAAATCTACACTACGCCATCTAGGGCGTACGCTGGAACTATTTTTGTCTCGTCGGAAACCCTCTCATTGCCTAATATATCTATGTCAATATCTAATCGCTTCGTAATGTTTACATCATTTTCCTATCACGCACACTCGAAATATGTATAGATTAGCCGCGCCCAACCAGCCTGAAAGGACTGATGAAACACAAAAATCAATTTATATTTCGAGAGATGACATCAATTTCTGAGTAGCTATTTCAGGCAAGCTGAACTTATCGCATTCCTATTCATTTTACCTCGCTACTCAGGGGCTGTGTCAATCACGTGATGTTTTTTTTAAAAATTTTTAACCCCTCCCTCCCCCTTGGTGATACGTGGTGAGGTTTAAAACTAGCCCCCCCCCCCACCCCCCACCAAAATCACGTGTATTTTCAGTACTTACCTACAAAGAATCTTAAATTATGTGTTATATTTTTTTTTTAAATACCGGTATTAAGTATAATCTTATCCTATTCTAGGCGCGCGAGGACTTCGTTCGTTGCCTGGCAACGGGGAGTCAAGGTTACTACACGCCGATTTTCGATTTAAAAATCACGCGTTTGACGAAAAATTAAATACCTACACGTGATATCTTACTATTCCCCCACCCCCTTGTGATATTTCGTGATTTTTGCCGAACCCCTCTCCCCCCCCCCCCCCTTTTGAACCTCATGTGATTAATGGACTGCCCCTCACCAGCTAGGACAAGTTTTCAGCGCCTCAAATACTTACACAAAATTTGGGGCCAACTTTCGGAATTTTAGATCTGTTAATAAATAGCGGCCCGTTCCTGCTTTGTTTGGGTATTGTCAAAAAAAAATGATTACTAATAATTGAAACTAGCTGTCCTGCGCGCGTTGCTGCGCCACCTGTTGCAAATCCGTCGTACTAACTCAGATTTCGAACAAATTTGATTAGAAAAGGTTCTTAATAAAGCAATCTTAAAAGATAGACACACGCTGACACGGACTTCAGCGTCAACGCACGCAACGAAAGCTCCTCAATAAATGGATCCAACAGAAAAATAATCATTCAATTCGGACCGTATAGAATAGACCATATTTATAATAATAACGCCTACAATACGTGAGGCAAATCATAGTGAGCCAAAATGGCTCAGTCCGTACGAAACTACCATCAGTTGTCAAGGTAAAGCGCTAGTGCATGCGTCTCCGACAATTAAAAACATTGCGATGGTGTGTGTGGTCCTTCAGTTTTGTTTGGCGAACTTCGGCGTAAACCGTATGTACCTAACATACGGTTTACGCCGAAATCAATCTGCTTATTGGCTAACTAAACTAAGCTAACTTAAAGTGAAGCGTTTGTTTGAAGATTATCGATCTACACGAGGCGTTTTTAATCTATGAATATACCTTATTAAGTAGTTAGATTTCTGTGTTTGAACACTCAATGGAGCTTCTCGTAGTGCAGGGCAGGATGGAGGGAAAGAGACCCCGCGGTCGCTCTCCAACCAGATGAACAGACCTCATCTCACTCCATCCACCATGACCGGCTGTTCCCACAATGCCTCCAATGGAGCCAAATGGAGACGCCTAGCAAGAGCCGTCATTCAATAGGACCCACACATAACCACGACCGTTCTGCTAAGAGTGCCCGACTGAGAGAGAGAAGTATGTACCAGATATATTTATTGTCCCTTGTATTTCTCAGCAGAATGGCTCCAACCCTGTACTACGACGCCGCGTCCGCGCCGTGCCGCTCGGTGCTACTGACGGCCAAGGCCCTCGGCGTCCACCTCGAGCTGAAGACCATCGACATGAGAGCGGGCGAGCACATGACACCCGAGTATCTGAAGGTATGAGTTTGAATCAACAAATCAAGAGTGAATCTGAATCGGTTTCTTTTAGGTAAACACGCTACATCGTAGACAAAATCATCGCTTAAGATCAGCCGAGATGGTGGTCAAGTGTACCTAAGCCTATAAAAGTTAAAAAAAAACACCATAAAATTAGGGCAAAGCCAGGACGGACCGCTAGCAATATATTAAAAGTCAAACTTTTGCAAGTTGGCTTTTAATAAACAATCTAGTTAAATCTAAATTTGGAAAAAAATAAATCTCTTCTTTTAAAATAGTTCTTTCGTTTCTTTCGTTTTAGAATACAGACCGGCCGCCGCACCGCCGGGACCACTGCGAGAACAAATAGAGAATTACTAACATACGTGTTTTTTTCTTTTGAAGAATGGAGCCCTGAAACAATCATTGCCCTATTGATCTATAACCAAATAGTCGATTTCACGTTTCACGTATTAGCACAATAAAAATATCCAACGTAATCAGGTTTCTATGATAATCGCCAATCTGTTTAAAATAATTCTCAATATTTACATTTTACACAGGTCGCGGTAATGTTTCACTCTGTTATAAAAATTAGATAAGTATATTAACCTTTTGACCGCCAGGACTAAATTGCATTTCCGTGCCCTGTACGCCAAGCGTACGAAATAGCTCAAAATTTAAAAAAAAAATTGTGCTATCACCATTTGACAATGTTTTGGCATAGGTAGTCCGTTTTTTTGCCAACTATAGACGTCGCGTCGTTGGCGTACAAGCCTCGCTAGCGCTTGTGAAGTATAGGTGACTCTGGCGGTCAAAAGGTTAAATACTTTTAAACTTTCGCGATATGAAGTAAATTTGTATACACAACTTAATCAGTGAGTCTTCTCGAGACCATGGCGGCTGTAACTCAGCTTAAAATAATAATTTAGATCGTGTTATGTTTCACAATAAGCATATTATAATTTTGACAAGGTTCCTTGATGTGAATTAGTATAATTACAGAAAGTCATTAATTTTTATTAACGTGTTATTTATTTATTTAGATAAGATACTTATTTCGTGTTAACTATATTGTGTAGCACTATTAAATATGTAAGAGCAAAGTATTTAGATACATTGCTTTAAGCTTTATAAATGGCACTCTGGAAGACTGGTGGTTAATGACAAAAAAATGTAATTAGTCTGTCAGTTAGATTATTAATAGTAGATTATGCTATAAGTGTGTAAAGTTGGTGAATACCGCTGAGGTGGCATTAAGGCTTGAGCCGAAGGCGAGGGCCATAAGAGAGCCGAAGACGGTATTCATCAATACACACGTGTATAAATATGACGTTTTTTTAACACACTTGTGAATAAAACAACAATAAAGATAAGTTCAAATTTCAACAGTGAAAAATAGCTACGAAATAATAATCAAAATCATGTCGGATAATAAACAACGCCGGGACTGGCGTCTGGACTTGACGACCCCACCACCCACTGCCCACATGTAGGTACCTTGAATCTGAAAGACATATATCACGCGCCAAACCGCACTGGGCCAGCGCAGCATGGTGGATAATGGTCTTGAGTCTTGACTCTCTTCTAGCGAGAGACGGCCCAGAGTCCCAGTCCCGGCAGCAGAAGGTCCCAGCAGTGGGAACATTTAGTGGGCTGGTTATGCTATTACGCTACGGTAACTTTTAGTAATTAGTTAAATTAATTGAGTGTTTGCTGTCCTTTTCAGTCCTAAAATTAATTGAGTATTTGATGTATTTTTCACCGTAACATTATTTCCCCTCAGTTGAACCCCCAGCACACGATCCCCACGCTGGTGGACGATGGTTTCTCCGTGTGGGAGTCCCGCGCCATCATCACCTACCTGGCCAACAAATACGGCAAGGGCTCGTCTCTGTACCCTGAGGAGCCGAAGGCCCGGGCGCTGGTGGACCAGAGGTTGTACTTCGATATCGGAACCCTGGCCGCAAGGTTCGGGGAGTACTTCGTAAGTATCATTCATTATTGAAGTGATAACTTATTTTTGTGCATCGCAACACAGATTTTTCTTAGGCTGTGAATTGACCTCAAGCGTCACGTTCGTAAATGAAAGAAATCTTCGGGTGAACTCAAGATCACGGCCATGTAGAAATGGTGACACATTTCTAGATGGCAATGGCGTGTTACCATGGTTACCATTACACATCTAACCATGGCCATGTCTAGAAGACTTATATAAATATGTATGCGATAATGCGATAATTCCAGACTAGCAGCGCCTTCTGGTTTCACCCGTGTAGTTTCCAAAGTGAGCTATCAAATTCTGAGTTATAAGTTTTCATTTCTATCGGCAGTCCCTATGACTGCCAACTTTTTTAAATTAATGCATGGATAACTCACGTATGATGTGGCCGGCCCAGTTTGACATAAGTAAGTTTAAGCAGCATTCGCCTTTGACAATAAATAGTTCAGGTGAGCCGCGGGTTATCGCCCACGCTGGTCCAGTACAGATTGGCAGGAGACGCATTACCTCGAAACATTATAGTGACTTGCGGGCTTCCTTATGATATTTTTCTTCGCCGTTATAGCCAGTGATCATCACCAACTGTCTTGTAAAAATACTCAGAAGTGGCGGCGAAATCCGACTCTACGACGATTGTGAATGCACATTCGTTCTGCCTTCTAGGTCACCACGGCGTTTTGCAGTGCAAGCAATGCTGATCTTGTACGTGTGTGAATATGAAAATTATTCGTGTTTTTTTCGCAGTACCCAATCCTTTTTTTCGGCAAGCCAGCTGACAGCGACAAGAAGGCCAAAGTAGACGAAGCCCTTAAATTCCTGGACAGCTTCCTGGAAGGTCAGACGTACGTGGCCGGTGACAGACTCACCCTGGCTGACCTATGCCTCGTATCCACTGTCTCCACCATTGAGGTTGCCGAAGTGGACATCAGCAAATACAACAATATCAAGAGGTGAGTCTACCATAATTACTGGCACACGTAAGCCATTATATTCCTACTGTTGAGCTTCGGGACCTCTTTGCAAGGAGGAGTCAATACATCACACTGGCCAAACACGTGTGTCACATCTCCTCGAAATATATTTTTCTAGTAACATGTTGGCTTCGTCATGATGATGTCTTTCACCTTCGCTCAATGTGGTGGTGGTGTGTGGTGGTTCTCTAATACGTAGCTCCATTAGCACTGAGTAACGTATGCAGTTCTCTTGTTTTATTTTAATTGACGTGTAACGCCGGTCGTTTGTAATTTAACTATTAACATAAGCAGCCCGCTAAATCCTATTGCGAGAGAGACTCGGGGAATTCACTTGCAAGGAGGGTAGGGAAGGGAGTCAAGTCGCTAGCCCAGTGCATGTTGGCGAATGTCGCATGACCTAGAAATACTCTTGGAAGATGCCGGTTTTCATCGTTATGTTTTCCTTTACTGTTAAAGCCCGTAATGACAAGCTTGCACATCTTTAGTTGGAAAAACATTTAGGTGGGTTCCGAACCTACGATATCACGTTTGTGTTTCACGTTTTAGCCACTTGGCCAGGGGTTACCAATTAGATTCGCTCGGGATCCATTTCAAGAAATGAAATGACCTTGGCACATTTTATAAAAAAATGTTTATTAAATAAAGGTAATTACGGAAATTAAAAAAGGTGTTTATTTACTTTTAAAATGAGAAAAAGTGTTATTTTTTGTTGCTGATTACTTCAGTTCAATTCTTGGTTGTCTGGGCTATACGACTTTGTCGTAAAGCCCATAGAAAGCCAAAGTAAAGCCAATGTCCGTTTCTTGGATTGTTGCTGATTATTCTCTGTCTGAAGTTTGGAGTGTGATTGGTGCAAGCTATTGTCATTAGGTCAACAAAAATACTGCGGAGGATACATTTTTTCGGTCCGCACACGTTGGGTCGACGGTCCGGATGAGGACCGCGGTCCGCCATTTGGTGACCCCTGTAATAGGCCATCGTAGCTCTGCGTTATAATCAGTAATTAAATATCAATTTAACCAGTATTAAAATGTTACAACGATATTCTAAAAATATACTAATGCATATTTCTGATGGCCCTGTCCAACAGGTGGTACCAGACTCTCCAGAAGACCGCCCCTGGCTACAAAGAGGCCAACCAAGATGGCATCGAGTCCTTCAAAGCCATGGTCAAAATGCTGAAGAAACAGTAAACCTCCACAAAACTGTTTACTTATAAGTACAAATATAGCTTCCCCTCTTTGTTTATTTAATTTAGTGCCTAAGGAAATGTAAAGAATTAAAGTTTAAACACTGTACTATTCTGTTTATTTTATCTACCAGTATATACCTGTTCGACCCGTCATCAATATCATCATGACCTTGTTACCTAATAAGTCCCAGCAATATAACAGGGATTTGGACCATAATAGTTCATGAGATTTATTCATAACCATTTATGCTACATGTCAGATTTAAAAACATAACAGACAATAATAGCTCGGGGTAGTTCCTAGAATTAAGTTCAGAAAAAGTTAATACTACACTATTCATAACAATAAGAAATAAACATATCAGGTTAAAATAAAACAATAAATGTTTATTCATCCCCTCATCTCGGAAGAGTAGACTGGCCTCGTGGCTTAGTGGGTAGTAGCTCTACCTGCGAAGCCGAGGGTCGTGGGTTCGATTCCCACCCACTGCAAATATTTGTGTGATAAATTCAAATGTTTCCACTGTGTCTGGGTGTTTCTATGTATAATAAATAAGTTTTTAAAACCATATAAGTATTATATCAGCTATTTGGCCGCCATAGTACAAGCTTTGCTTAGTTTGGGGTCAGATGGTGTTGTGTGTGAATTGTTCACCAATATTTATTTTATTTATTTATCTATAAATATTTGCTCTTCATTAAAGGCGTGCAAGCGGTGCAAGTCATTTTTGAAAATAAAATTGCGCGAAAAGCAAATTTAAAAAAAGTACACCAAGAAGGTTCCGAGAGAGTATCTCTACTTAGTCTGTGGTTCCGTGTCTGCGTTTTTTTAACAAATAAAAAAAAATGTAAGATGAATTCGGCGCCATTATTGGCGCCGAATTCATCTTACAAAAGTAAAGTAGGTAGAAGTAAATAGGCTTTTTATCGATTTCTTTTATCATTAAGTGAAACTTCAACCATAGTATTTTAGACTACACATGAACCACTTATAAATCAAGTAATTAATTTAGCAATAGGTAATTGGTGGTGTTGGTGGTGGTGGACAATTCACAATTACTCATTAAACTGTCATTACAAAAAGGTACGAGTTATGAATTGTTATCAAAACAGCAACAAATACTGACTTCGCCTTGTTATGAAATTAATCAGTAGTTATGAATCAAAACACGGTAATACGAGTAAAGGTCTAAATCGATCTTAAATTAGGTAACGCATATCTGACTATTGTTATTGACGCCAGGTTCCATATATCCAGGACCTCCACGTCGTCATATATAATGAGATATGTAGTGTTTGCTATACCCTGGATAATAAATATATAATGAGATATGTAGTGTTTGCTACCCTGGATAATAAATATATAATGAGATATGTAGTGTTTGCTATACCCTGGATAATAAATATATAATAATATACGCTCTGTAGGTCACTGGTTAATTGCAACAAGCAGATCCACCACAGAAATCTAACTTATTATTTAGATTTCTGTGAGATCCACAGACACTAATTTACAAAATGTCGTGTCACATTGTTTGTCAGAGATGAACTCCGAAACTACTGAACAGATTTTAACCATATTTGCACACACACACACACACATATTTGTGCAGTTTGATCCAACTTGAGACACGGGATAGCTTTTTTATTAGTTATTTATTTCAAATAGTACCGTGTTATATAAAGAATTACACTAATGACACTTAAATTATAGCTAAAGCTCAATAGTCCCCTATTCTAGTCAATAGTCTCCCGATCAGCTATGAATCGGACATTAAACTTTGGAGGATTATTTCATAGTGTAGTAAAACATTTAGAAACTCGTTAACTTGGGTAACTCAGAGGCAATATTACTTACTATTAGTACCTAATACACCATATTTTAAGAAATTACAGCTGTATCGTTCTCCTTTCGACCCGGTAGGTACTGCCTCGTTTTATAATTTGACAAAGTAACTCGTTCTGGGTGCATCCATCCAGCACAACACTGTTTTCATAAACATAAGCAGCCCACTAAATGCTCCCAGAACTGGGACTCTGTGACTTCTCTCGCATGGAGAGAACTCAAGGCCAAAATCCACCACGTTGGCTCTACGGTCTGGGTAGAGAAGTTTTTTTTCCAAAAATTTATCAATGTAATAAGTTATATTGAAAGGGTAAGCACATCGTAAATGATAATCATTATTTTACCAAAACACCATGTCCTGGTGCTGACATGACTAGCTACAACGGCTTATCGCGATAAGAGAATATGAAAATATTTTTGCTCAATAATGGCCCACACACGTGTAATATTTCGATGTAGGTACATGGGTATGATTAGTTAGTAAGATTAGGTTATTAGGGCCCTGTGCAGCCTTTTGCTGTCGATCAAATCAGCGTTCAATCAAATGTCAGATGTTGGAACTGCCGATAGAGTTAAAACCAATAACTCAGAGTACCTAACCACTAAAGTTCCATAATACGCGGCCTTTATAGCTACAGATACCGTAGCCACCCGATGAATAATATACATACCTACACTCAAATAAGGGTAAGCGGTCTGATAATCTATGTTGCCAGTAATCTATATCTTAACGGCATGGAATAAAGCCCATATTTGAGTGTATTTTATTTGTCAGGTAGGACCGGAGTCGTTAAAGTGGGCTAAGGCCATTAGGCATGTCATTGACGCGAACTCACAAGATTCACACTCATCCAAAAAGCGGCTTAGAGCACGTCCCTCTCCGACACTACGCTGCTACGCCACCACCGCCCGCCAATAGCATGTTTTTTTAAAAATAAAGAGTGACGAGACGAGCAGGATATGTGTCTGACGGTAAGCAACATGCCTGCCACATAACAGCACAATGACACGCAGCTATTGGAACATGAAGATTCAAATCATTACCTAGTACTGCACTGCGCTCGTCACCCAGAGATCTAAGATATTACATCTCTAAGCCCAGTAATTTCTCTGGAAACATTGCCCTTCAAACCGGAACACAGTAATATTTGCCCATTACTGCTTGGTGGTAGAATAACTGCCAAAGGTGTGGTACTTCCCCAGGCGGACTCTGCCAAGAGTCCTACCACTACTAAACGTCGGTGATCCGAACCTGTTTATACATGTTCACCGATTAGTCAATCGGTGATAATACTTCATGTAGGTCTCATGAACAGGTTTCACAAGACAAATCTGTCGTCTACCACTACCATTAGATGTTTATCTAGTCATCGTCCAACTCTGAGGTTTGGTGATCCACGAGAGTCTTGCAATGTCACTCATGATTGTTAGAACCAAAATGACGGAATTATTCTGCAGAATTTGCGGTATAAATATAGTAATATCCGGATTGGACATTATTCCGTAGCAGTGCTGTCGAATTGACTCTTCGTGAAAAATAGCAGTAAAGGAATAATTATTAAAATATTAAAACCATTTGAACTGAAATTCATAGGAGAAATTAACAAATCATTGAAAGGAACATACATTGCGCCCAAAGACAAAAGAAGATAAAGAAAATACACCATTCGACTCATCAATTGAAAGAAGACTAAGTACTAGATTAAGTCCGAGACCATAAGCATGGGTCCGACGCTGTACTACATACCCACCTCTCCCCCCTGTCGTGCTGTATTTCTGGTCGCTAAGGCCCTCAATGTAGAACTGAAACTGAAATTGATCAATCTCCGCACCAGGGAGCACCATATGCCGGAGTTCAAAAAGGTAATATTACGATTCATTTGTTTTCAAGCTAACATTGCCATTTTGTAGAGTCCATTACTACGTCAATTTTATACACGGGGAAGCACTTGCAGTCTCATTGGATATCTCGAAGGCTTTCGACTAGGTTTGGCATGATTTTTGGCTTTTATCTATTCTCCGCAAAAAGGAATCAATTCCAACTGACTCCTACTTTTCTAAGTGTATCCATGCCTGACATCTACCATTACCTTGACATCTACGCTTCATTTTGGCCCTTATGTCGAGTCCAAAGCTAAATTAGCTGCCAAAAACTAAGTGTCCTCTCAAAGGTGCAAAGGTACGTCAAGTCTGAACAGTTGCTAATATTATACCAAGCACAGATTCGCTCTTGTATGAAGTAGTTTATGAATACCTTTGGAATGGGTCAGCTAAATGCCAGCTCTATCGTTCGGCGTCAGGGGTTCACAGATTTTTTAGTTCTAACGGTCACTGTTCAGAAGGTTTGACTTCAATAATGTAGCTGATCCTCCTACTTTACCTGGGTCTGGGTCTGACCGGCTGGGATACAAATGTTCTACGGCAGATTTAACCACCCATGCTGTCTATATTCATGTAAAATTGTGTAAACAATTTTCTCAGCGAAACTTTTTTTAATTTTGATAGGTTTACGCTTGACCGCAATCCCGTACAAACGTTTAAAAACCAATATTCTCTCTCATTGTTGACCTGAAGACATGAAAATTTTGTTCAGTAGGAAAAGCCCACTGACGCAACGCATTTTCCTATCTGGGTGTTTGGATGAGAAAATTGACATCAAACCTCTTCTGTGGATATTAGGGATTTTAACAAGACTTGATTATTCCTGCATCTAGGTAAATTCTGTATTGTTTGTTTTCATTCCAGCTTAATCCTGTGAGCACGGTGCCAACGCTAGTGGACGAGGGAGTCAGCATCGGGGAGTCTCACGCCATCATCATGTATCTCGCCAACCAGTACGGGCGCGGCTCGCCGCTCTACCCGGAGGACCCCAAGGCTCGAGCGCTGGTGGACTGGAGACTAATATTCGATGCCGAGTCCTTGTATGCCAGATTCTCTGATTACTACGTAAGTTTCCAGATTATAATCTAACCAAGTCAGGTCGAAAATTTCGTGACAACCATACCTACTATTGTTCTGCCCAGTTACAGTAGCGTTTCTTAGAAAGGAACAAGATACTATAGACATCAATCTGTCAGTCCTCGATATTGTGGCACACTATTTCAGTATACTTAGTAGACGAGACCATGTTCCTGTTTTGGTCTATAACACCGAAGAAAGTGTGTTATAATAGTTCTCGCAGATAATAATGGAATCATCTGTGGTATTCGTTTAATACTGTAGGTATATTCCACAGAGCTATTTACTTATTTGAAGTTTTGCAAATTCGAAAATAATTTTACGACAGCAAACCATATAAAACTCATGGTATCACAATAAGTTCTTTTCTTGTACCGCTAGGATCTGTTCTTACAAATGTTTCTGTGTTCAGTTCCCTATAGCATTCGAGGGCCAGCCCGCAGACCCAGCGAGGCTGGCTCTGCTCGAGGAGACCTTGCAGACCCTGAACACGTTCCTGGAGGGGCAGGACTACGCGGCGGGAGACCAGCTCACCCTCGCCGACCTCAGTCTCGTGGCCACCATCGCGTCTTTCGAGCCTTCCGATATTGACTTCAAGAAATACGCTAACATCAAGAGGTAAGTCGATCTATTGATTGTTATCACTCGTGGTTTCGTGGATCGAGACTGGCTTCGTCTCAGTCGGTAATAAGTCTGCTCACTGAGGTGTAGGTTCTGGGTCCATTTCTTATAAATGTTAATGTTAATTCGAGGCATGACAAGTTTGACAAAATCTCTACGGGTTTCTTTTAGGGCAAAGTCGCGGGACCGCTCTCACATTCCACCGTCACCTTGGCACTGCTTGTGTCCTTGCGGGCCTGATGCGCGGAGAGAACCTCCGCATACTTAGTATTATTGTTGTTATTCTTCGTTTGCTAGTTAGTTTTCTTGTTTAAATAATGTCATGTTGTACATCTCCAGATGGTACGAGACCGTGCAACAGACGGCGCCGAGGTACGAGGAGATCGAGGGGAAGGGGCTGGAGGCTTGGAAAGGGCTGGTTGCCAACTACTTGAAGAAATAAATTTGCATACTCAAATAGTCTATGTTATTCTAGAAACAATACTGGAACTAATACGTAGCCGCTCTTTTTTGGTTTGTCTTGCACATTACTTCCATTTGTAAATCAATTAATAGGTGCACGAAACCGACCTAGTGTAGAAAACAGAGTTCAAATCAAATCAAATTGCTTTATTACTTAATTTCTGTATCACAATGTGGATCCACCGTCTCCGAACTAGTTAAAAACTGTATTTCGGAGTCCGGTGGCCTTCTCCTAAGGTACATGATTTTCCAATATATTAAGCAAAAAATAAATAAATTACAAAATAATTAATATTACAAAATAAGTAATATTATTAAAAAATTAAATTAAATTACAATCAAAGTTAATAAATTAAATTCCAAATAACAATTAACAAAAAATAAAATACGAAAAATAATATAAATTTAGTGAATTTATACATAAAATGTAGGGCAAATCAGCCAAGCCATGTCAACATGAGATGGCTGCAATGCAATGCAATGTAAGAAAAGTTTTTAATCTTTTGATGCCGTCACGGGACTCCGCAGTCACTAATTTCAATTTAAACAGTACCTAAAACGTATTATGACTCAGCATAAATGTAACGTTCACATTAAATTGAATATCAGTTTTTATATTTCATTTAAGTGGTTATATGAGATCTTAGGCAATTTAAAATAAGTACTAAAATTATTACATTATTAATTAGGTAAGTGTATTCAAATCATTATAAACAATTTAATAAAATACATTTGATTTCAAAACGTATATCAAAAAAATTACTTTTTGATTAACCTCGTGACTTTCTCGTAGTTAGTAGTACCTAAGCAAGCCTGCGGAGCCGTAGATCTTGAGTTCGATTTCTACCCAGGGCTAATATATGTTTGTACATGCAAATATAATTATAATACCACGACACTCTAGTCTCTCATTCACTATAAATGTATTAGTTTGGTCGAACACGAAAGAAACGCGTTCTGAGTGTGTAAACGTAACATTTTTTGTACAGATAACTCTTTTGCTGCCAGATTCAGCCCATATCTTTTTACAACTCACAATGCAAAACAAACAAGACAAAACTCAGCATGCTGGTAGGTTGGATATACCTCCCTACTACCATAAAAATAACGTTTAGGTACTTTAGCGTTTGTCAATAAATGCACGAGTAGCCTACAGGTTTTATGCAAGCAAAAACCTCTAAACAATAATCGTGTCTGGTGTAATAAAATTTTCAGGATTGTTTTCTTTAATTAATATAGTAATAACTACTACTACAGGGTGCATGCCTGTTATGATACACTATCTTACTTTGTACAGTATTTGTTAGATTTATTAGACAGGAATAATCAAAATTCGAAAGTATTTTTTACACATGCCTGCTTTGATGAAACTAAGTAAACTTAGTGTTTTAAGAGTTCAATGCATGCCTGTAAGGATTTCACTCCCGGCCCAGGGCTCCATCACCGCCGCGATGCGATCTTTTGTTGCTATCTGGAAGTTGAGGTATTCCTTGAACCACTTGGCGGCTCACATGACGCATACAAAACTAAACAAATAAATATCGCATCGTCCTCGATGTTGTCGGAGTACTTACTGGAAGGGCAGACGAGGTTTTGAGATGATGTTCGCGGAAGCGATAAAAAATAGATTAGCATTAGGTACCTAAGTACTAACAAAAGTTAGTCAGCTATTCGATTACTCAGTTATTATTACCGGACAAAGCTCGGTTTAAACTGAGTTACTCTGAGTATACTTATATAGATACCTACAGAGAAAGGGCTCCCAGTCATTGACATCTATATATCTTCTATCTTCTATAATATAAAAATGAATCGCAAAATGTGTTGGTAAGCGCATCACTCAACAACGGCTAGACCAATTTGGACAATTCTTTTTTTTAAATGTTCGTTGAAATCCAAGGATGGTTTTTACGGCAAGAAAAAATCTAATAATTGTCCCTGAAAACAGCCCTTTTCTTTTTCCCATACACACGTTTTCTAACTAAAATGTTAAGGCAATTTGAGCTTTATTTCTATGTCATAAAGTTCATATTCAATAAAGTGCTTTTCCATACAAACGTTTTCTAACTAAAATGTCAAAGCGATTTGAGCTTTATTACTATGAAATAAAGTTCATATTAAATAACAAGCACTCACTAATGTCTAAGCAATATATGTGTGTTCCTAACGTCAAGGTGTCAATTTGCACTTTATTCCCGCTGCACAAAGTTCAAATTCCATCATATCTATCAAAACACGCAAAATTAGCCAACGCACCATGCGTTGGCTAATTTTGCGTTCCGAAACTCACTCAGGATAATATCGCGAACCAGATCAAATTGAATAGTCACAAAACGTAAGATTCATAGATCATTAGTACTTCTGATTTTCAATTTGGTCGGCTTCACGATATTATTTATTTTGATTTAGTTTCGGCACGCGATGTAAAATGCGTCAATTTTCACGTCATTATATCAACCAAGTGTCAGTCCCGTGTCAGTCAAACACAAACCGCGTTACCAAAAGTGTTTTATTATTTTGAATTATTAGTTTAATATCCCTATCTGTGCAAAATTATTTAAATACACACGTTTGCCAACGGACTCTGCGCTCCATGAAGTATTTTTAGAGTAAAACTATCGGACAGAATACGAAACACCATCGTCAACAACTATCCACCGGAATTTTTGAACTCTCTGGATTTTCCAGGATTGCCATCTCACAATGTTCAATTAAAAGTTGGATCGGTAGTTAAAATGTTGCGAAATATGAACGAACCGCGTCTTTGCAACGGCACACGGTTAGCTATAAAAATACTGCACAACGTGATAGAAGCAACTATACTGAAAGGACTATTATTAATATTCGATGGTGAGCCCTTTCTTCCAGATTCGCCCAATATTTCGTGAGTTTCTAAATTATCTTATCAGATCATTGATAATTACGTGGCAGCCCAACCATAACGTTTCTAAGAAGCAAGATACTTTAGGGACACCATTCCGCTGGTCTTCGAATTTATGCCATATTACTTTGGCATAGCTTTTGGACGAATCCACATTCCTTTATCGGTCTATATTGCAACCAAAGGACGAATTCTTATGGTTCCAGCAGATACTGCTTGAATCGTTTGTCTTAGACGTAAAAGGTCATATTCAAGGCCAAGGTTTTTTCCATAAAGTGATTATTATTTTCATTTATAAATAGTTTTTCCATATCTAGTTCGTGTGGATCGGTATTTATGACTAGAAATAAATACCGATACCTACCTGCGGTCAAGCTTAGTGACTCAAGACAAATTTTGAAACGAAAGATACCTACTACCTACTAAATTTATCAATGGACGGTTTATCACTGAATAATTTTAACGATCATCGCATTAGTTGATCATACTGATACATCACACTCGGATTATTCAATCCAATTGTGATTGTCATTTTGTTTTCATCCATATCATTTTACACAACCGTGTGAACGTTGACGTGTACAATCGAAATAATAATTCTCTAGAAACATCGTTGGATCTCAGTCAAGAAAAAGGAACACAATGTAATTTAATGGCAAAGTTAAGATTTACCATACCGAGGGGTATGACAAAGTCGAAATTACTTTATCATGGATATGCTCATGGTAGCAGAATAGGGTCGGAATAGGCCTGTTAAAATGTAAAAAAATTTCCTGTAATCTGTAAAAACATTTAAATGTACGAGTATACCACACATTGTAACAAATGTTTGTGTGTTCAGTTCCCTGTAGCATTCGGGGGCCAGCCAGCAGAACCTGCAAAGCTGGTTCTTCTGGAGGAGACCTTGCAAACCCTGAACACGTTGCTGGAGGGGCAGAGCTACGCGGCCGGAGACCAGCTCACCCTCACCGACCTCGGTCTCGCAGCTACCATCTGCGCCTTTGAGGCTACCGATTTTGACTTCAAGAAGTACGTTAACATCAAGAGGTAACATAAATAGATAATTTAAAGTAGCAACTCTTTCCTTCTGATTAATATTCGATTACGCAGATTAATGACGATTAAGTGAATTTATAACAACATTACTTGGATTTGAATCTTGTTGTGAGCTTTCAACACATAAAAGACGGAAAAAGTTCGATATTTTCGGTGGATCTCCGTTTCCAATGGCCTCACCATTCCTGGAGTATTCCTGCAGACTATTATAATGATTTCACAAAAGTCTCACCCTGCCCAATTCTCTGCGGTTGGATAGGACGTAAACTTACACAGCTGATGCTCTTAGGTGAAATTGTTTCTTAAAAGCGTAAAACGCATATTGTTCTCGCATCCGGTCTATTGATTAGTTTTTGTTTCAAGAAATTAATCAAAAGACGGGTGGTAATAATCTAAGTTTTCTCCTTTAATTGATATCATATTGTGCATTCCCAGATGGTACGACACCGTGCAGCAGACGGCACCACGGTTTGAGGAGATTTGCGGAAAGGGATTGGAGGCTTGGAGGGCACTGATCGCAAGCTACTCCAAGAAGTGAAGCCGCATTCAATAAACGATTGACGACAAACCGAGGACATAAAATAGTCTATTACTATAATCCCCATACACAATACATTTCTTTACTAGTAACGCCCAGCTGTTTGACCCGCGTAGTTCCCGTGATAAAAAGTAGCCTATCTACTATTTAGACTCTCCACGAAATTTTCTGTCTGAAAAAACGGTTTCCTTAATTTTTTTTCATGTTGGTTGCGCAGCAAAATCCATAACTCCTCTAAAGGCTTAGAGGAGTTCACTTCAAGCTCCACTTAGTTCCTTATGGTAGGCACCATAAGGAACTTCGTTCCAATGAATAATGATTCATGTGCACAAAAAATAATAATTAATTGAATGTAAATTTGTTTTTTGAGATACATTTTATTATTCAAATCGAGAATCAATAAAAATTGACAACGTAAAATAAAAACAAACAGCGATTTTCATTTCTGCTTCAAAATGTGCACTTAAGGTTTTTTGATCATTTGGTCTATGAATCCTTTGAAAGCTGTCACATGTTTCTCAATCGCTTCCGGATATTCTGGAACTGAAGTCTTCACTAGATCGAGCCACCTGTAACCAAAACACATCAGTTAAATAAATAAAATCAAATCAGCAATAAACATTTTTGCCTAGTTTTTAGAACAAAAATGTCTTTGGGAGTGATAAAGAAATGAATCAAAAAGTAAACGACATCAATTTGAGCATAGATCTATTTTTCTAAAACAATAACGATGGAAAGACTATCTAGAGCAGATTCAGAGAAGCAGGCAGGGTTGGAAGCAGACCAAGGGCTCAGAGCAGAGCCAAAAGTTTATACGAGTATTATTGTTATACTAAAAAATCGATAGTTACTCTTTATTGTTCATACTAAATTAAAAACAGATAATCAGGCCAAAATAACCAATGAAAACCTGGCGCTACAACAGGTGGCCTTAAACGATGGCTGAAAGCGATCTCAGTCAGGTCACCTTTAGATAGATAGATAGATAAATTCTTTATTACACTTAAATTATAAAGAAAAATAACAAAAATACAGAAAAATACCTTAGAATAAAGTAGCAATTGGCGACCTTTGGGGAAGATATGGTTTTAGATATGCAAATCTAAACACTACGTCATCGTCAGTGAAATACAAATGCAAGTAAACATTCACGCTAAAAATAGCAAACTGGCGTATTACCTGATAATATTGGTGTGAGCGTTCAAATCCACAATATCAGCCACCTCGATGACCGCCACGGTGGAGACGAGCGCGCAGTCTGCGATGGTGAACTGCTCACCAGCCACGTACTTCGAGCCCCCCAGGAAAGTGTTCAGGAACCCGAGTATTTCATCTATCTTCTTCAGCTTCTCTGGCGTTCCTAGTGCTCCTCCCATAAACTGAAGATACTGAGAAGTGAAAGCCACGTTTAGGCTAAGGATAATATTATGACCATTGTCAGCCTATCCTAGTACAGTGCGGGACATAGGTTTCTCCCTTTATACACCATATTTAAGGACGTTATATGCTACGTTTGCCAATTCAAGGTCTTCAGTTTTTTTTTTTTAATTTTAATTATTTAATTATTGAGTGACGTGCATACATTACTGTGTTCCGGTTTGAAGGGCAATGTTTCCAGAGAAATTACAGGGCTTAGATATGTAACATATTAGATCTCTGGGTGACGAGCGCAGTGCAGTGCTAGGTAATGACTTGGGCTCTTCATGTTCCAATAGCTGCGTGTCACTGTGTTGTTATGTGGCAGGCATGTTGCTTACCATCAGGCACATGTCCTGCTAGTCTCGTCACTCTTTATAAAAAAAAATGCACTATTCGAGAATACTGTCTGTAGTTTCTCCAGTTCTTCACGTTACGCAAATGGGGACGATTCTGCATTTGGTGGTACTTACATAGTAGTCGCCGAAGGTCTCATACAAGCCGTAATCAAAGTCTAGTTGTTGATCGACGCGCGCGCGCGCGGCCGGCTCTTTTGGGTACAGTGAGGAGTCAGCGCCGTACTTGTTGACTAAGTAGCGGCAGATGGCGCGCGACTCCCACATCACCAGGGCACCGTCCACCAGCGTGGGGACCGTGTGTTGGGGGTTCAACTGAAATAGCAACACGGACCTTTTTTACCTCTTCGAAACATCTTATGAATTCGACTGGTTCCCCAGAAACTGGCACTATATATGATATCTGCGTTGCGTTTTTTATTTTAAATCTTCTCTGGCAGGCAAATTGGAAAACTTAGACTTCAGACCATACAAAACTGTAATTATGTATGCAGGGGGTTTCGGGGACGATAAATCGATCAAGCTAGGTTTTATTTTTAAAAACGTCATTTTATGCGCGTTTTTAACATTGGAAAACTGTTACATTGACATTAGAATGTGACGGCAAATTTCGCAGCGTTGGCCGACAGTAGCTCAGGCGGGAAGTTGGGCGGTCACGAATTAGTAGACCCGGGGGTTGTCTACCGCCTAACGAACAACGCTTTGACGCTTTGATGCTTTGGCATTCCCGTCTTTTTCATTTCAAGCGAGAAGAAAAGAGACAGCAACGTCAAAACGACAAAGCATCAAAGCGTTTTTCGTTAGGCGGTAGAGGCCCTGGTTTCGAATTCAGACGGCTCCTCTTTATTCAAGTTCATCTTTTTTTTGAGAAAATCTGTTACAAGGTAACTTTCATCTATAGATATCTATGTACTAGCTGAAAGCGCGCGCGTTGCTACGCCATCTATCGAAAATTGGTCGTACCAATTCAAATTTTGAACAAATTCGGTTACTTTAGGTTCTAATGACGCAACCCTTAACATATGACATAATGACATTTATGCTGTCACGCAACGAAAGCTCTCAAAAAGCAATATTATTTCCCGTTTTTGTTACATTTTCCAGTCATGCTCCGCTCCTGTTGATAGTAGCGTAATGTTAAATAGCCTATAATAGCCTTCCTCGATAAATGGACTATCCTACAAAGAAAGAATCTTTCAATTCGGACCAGTAGTTCCAGAGATCCTTGCGTTCAAACAAACTCTTCAGCTTTATAATATTAGTATAGATAAGTATCAGTAGGTATCAGTGTCTAAACCGAGCAAAGCTCGGTCACCCAGGTATTACTTACCTATGCAAGCAGCTCAGCTCCATTATCAATTACACGAGTAGTAAGTATCTTTATAATTTCATCATACTTTAAAGAATCGTAAGAGATTAGTATCAATTAATCCCTTCTCTGGTATCAGTTATCATTCATGGTTCATTCAATAGCCTTATCTAAGATGGAATCCCGCTAATATTATGCTTGTGTGTTTAGACATTTTGACGTTTGTTGCGCAACCAAATAGATTGAAGTGTGGAATAACATATAAGGTACTAAAAAAAAAAAAAATTGCTAGCCTATCGGTTTTTTATCGGATACACTTCGGAGAGAGTGCGACTGATTTGCATGATCTAATAATACCTTCTGTCCTTTTTTCTATCGGAATGCTCGTAGCTCGAAAAATCGACATCGTTTCATGGTTGATGTTCCAAAGACACGGACGAAGAGATTTGACTCTACTTTTGTGATAAGAACGTCTAGGCTGTGGAATACGTTGCCTGAGTGGGTTTTCCCCGGTGGTTACAATCTTTGTGTCTTCAAATCGAGAGTGAATCGGTTTTTTTCTAGGTAAACACGCTCCATTGTAGACCGCATCGTCGTTAACATCAGGCGAGATGGCGGTCAAGTGTAAACCTATAAAAGTTAAAAAACTTTTCATACCGAAAAAGTACAAAGATTCTTAAAGAATAATCATTTTCTAAGTTATTGTAGAGCTAAGGGTTCTCTTTGCAGAATCTGCCTGGGGAAGTACTCGTACCATACTTTTGCCAGTTACTCTACCGCCAAGCAGTAATGTGGAAACATCACTGTGCCAGCTAGTGTTTATTTTCATTTCAGTAGTAATTTTTTTGGAGATTTGATTCCAACGATGTGTGCACGAACAAAAAGAGAGCGTTTAGGAAAATAAATGACAGCATTTCTTAATTTTCAGTTCATTTATAATGGACATTGAATAAGACAGACGCCTTTAAATTAAAATAAAGTGGCCAAGTGCGAGTTGGACTCGCCCATGAAGGGTTCCGTTGCAGCAAGTAGCATAATATACATAGTACACATAGTTCTTGTAGTTCGTTGTAACTTTGATCGAAGTTTCAATAATAGTGTATTTATGACGTACTAAAAAAAAACTACTCATCAGATCGAGTTCAAACTAATTTTCGTTGGTAGTTTACATGGTAATGTACATCATATATTTTTTTTAGATTTTTCATTCTCTTACTTTAGAAGTTAGAGGGGGGGGGACACACATTTTACCACTTTGGAAGTGTCTCTCGCGCAATTTATTCAGTGTAGACGAAAATGATTTTAGAAACCTCAACATTATTTTTGAAGATCTATCGATAGACACCCCACACGTGTAGGTTTGATGAAAAAAAAGTTTTTGAGTTTCAGTTCTCAGTATGGGGGGCAACCCTATTTTTTTCTTTTTTTTTAATTTTTCTGTTGAAATCTTAATGCGGTTCACAGAATACATCTACTTACCAAGTTTCAACAGTGTAGTTCTCATAGTTTCGGCAAAAAGTGGCTGTGACATACGGACGGACAGACAGACAGACAGACAGACAGACAGACAGACAGACAGACAGACATGACGAATCTATAAGGGTTCCGTTTTTACGTTTTACGGAACCCTAAAAATATATATTTTGGATCATTATTACAATAGTGCAGTTTTTATCGTAATTTAGTTTTGTCAATTAGTCTTTCACAAATGTATATCAATGAAAATTTAAAATTATAGGGCATAGAGATAAAGCATCTTATATCTCTAGTGACGAGCGCAGTGCAGTGCTAAGTTACGATTTGGTCTCTTCATATTCCGATAGCTGCGTGTAACTGTGCTATAATAGGCAGGCATGTTGGTTACCATATGCCCTGTTCATCTCGTCACTCTATACTATAAAAAATAACACGGAAAAAATAATTACCTTCAAGAATTCTGGTGACTTGTGCTCTTCTTTAAGGAAGTCGATGGTCTTCAAGTTGAGGTCCAGCTTCAGAATGTTAGCGGTCAGGAAGACCCGGCTGCACGGTGGGGATCCTTCGTAGTAGTATAAAGTCAGTGCCATTTTTCAAGTATCTGACCTATAAATTAAACAAAAAAAATGTTTGTCTATAAAGTCGGTTTACTGACGATAGAACGTGACAACGTCTTAAGAAAATACTGATGGAATGGTAGCATTTTTCAAAAGAAAATTTTAATTTCATTTGTTTAATATGGATTTGTATGTAAAAAGTAATCAGTAGAATTTAGTCATTTTCAATCAAAACAATGCAAAAAAGCTTTTAGATGCCGGGGATCGAACCCGGGGCATTTCACATGCAAAGCGAACGCTCTACCACTGAGCTACATCCCCGCTTGAACTACTGGTCGAAATAATTAATACAACTGTAACAAACATGCGGCGAGGTAACGACCGACGGTAACGGTACATGACGTCATGTTTTGTGGGCGTGCAGCCGGCTTCATCGAATTATAAGACGTTATCACGTCAAAAAAAAATTTGATTGAAGTTTCTTACGGCGGGCTTGGACGATATGGGAATTTGGCTGCGCGACCGAACTAAAACAAAACCGGCAAAGTGCGAGTGAGACTCCCGCACGAAGGGTTCCGTACCATTACCAAATAAACGGCGAAAACCTCTTTGGCTTTAATCCGAAATCCGTATACATAGACTATCGCAGTTTCCGCGGACAGGACCAGGACAGAAACAACGAGGCACCTGGCGACGACGGAATTACGACTGAGCTTCTGAGAGCGGGTGAAAAACCGGTACTTAAAGCCCTCCAGAAGCTGTTTGACTCCGTCATACTTGGCGGTACTACGTCAGAAGCGTGGAGCAGAAGTGTAGTGGTGATCTTCTTCAAAAAAGGTGACAATACCATGTTGAAGAACTACAGACCCATCTCACTTCTGAGGATAATCGTAGTCATCGAGGGTAATCACGAATCGTCTCGCACGCAGGTTTGACGACTTTCAGCCACCCGAACGTGCCGGTTTCCGAAAAGGTTATAGTACCATAGACCACATCCATACGCTCGGACAGATTATACAGAAAATCGAGGAGTATAATCGGCCACTATGTATAGCGTATGTAGACTATGAGAAAGCCTTCGATTCCATCGAGACCTGGGCAGTGCTTCAGTCTCTCCAGCGATGCCGCATCGAGTATCGCTATGTCGAAGCGTTGAAGCGTTTTGGGGACCGAGTCACCTTCGTCCGTGGGGAAGCACCTAGATATTGAAACCTCACACGTGGTCCCTGGGTGGTGCTAATCAGGTGACAAATTACCGGTGGTAGGCTTCGGCCGTGGTTGGTGACCACCCACTAGACTAAGTCACGACGCCAAGCGGCCTAGCCGTGTTCCGTCGTGTTGTCTAGTGACACCATTTAGGGAAAACGGGTCAGAACAGTTGCTGCACAACTGCAAGACCGGTCTGTCACACACCAATACTGTACATCGGGAAGCTAGTCATGGAGGGTAGCGGGATCCGAGGCACGGTTTGCCGCACCGACCGCAGATAGTTGGGGGCCCAAGTAGTGAGCTAGCCACTCATGAAAGGCTGCCCCGCCATCTAGCGAAAAATCCCGGGATGCGCTATCCTGCCGGTTGGCGACCGGATGACAAGGCCAGATAGACATCCCCGGGGGGGCTCGGGCGTCCCCGCAGTCTCCAGGCTAGCTCCCCACTGGTGTATTCGTGTTGTGTGTTGTGACCAATGGTCAGTAGTGTGTGGCCTCGTTCTACTGCCGTTTTCCCCACCGATTTCCTCTCCAAAAAACATGAACAAAGTAAAAAAAAGAAACAAAGTTAAAGAGCGGCTGTACGCCTTGTCAGTCAAAGTGCACCTCACTAATATTCGAGGTCTGCACTCAAATCTCACTGCAGTCCACCATCACCTAGAGACTGAGCAGCCGACACTCTTGTTTCTTACGGAGACGCAGATAGGTTGTCCGTCGGACGTGGCGTACCTTACGTATCCAGGCTATACCCTGGAGCACAAATTCCGGCCTCGTGCTGGAGTATGCCTGTACGCCCGTGACGACATCTGCTGTCGGCGTCTCCGTAACCTTGAGGACACTAGATTTTCTGTTCTTTGGGCACTAATGGACACAGGCATAGACAAAATTATCTACGCCTGTGTGTATCGGTCGCACAGCGGAGATCTGGAGACGACTAGGCTCACGGAGTATCTAAGTGAGGCGGCGGACGCGGCTCAACAGAAGTACCCTTCGGCCCAATTAGTGTTACTGGGGGATTTCAACGGCCATCATAAGGAATGGCTGTACCCATACCGGGACACTGATTACGCTGGGCAGGAAACGAGAAAGCTAGCTTTATCGTTAGACCTAACCCAGCTGGTCCAAGAGGCCACAAGAGTACCCGACGTTGAGTCGCATACACCTTATTGCTTAGACCTTCTGCTGACAACTGATCCAGACCGTTATTCGGTGGCGGTATCGTCGCCGTTAGGCAGCTCCGACCACTGTCTGGTGAAATCTGTATCTGTCTACCATCCGCCTGATCCCAGCCCTAGAGGCAACCGGCGGTTGTGGCGATACAAGTCAGCAGATTGGGATGAGATGCGCTCTTTCTTTGCGTCTTACCCATGGCAGTCATTGTGCTTCGCTTCTGGTGATCCCTCAGTCTGCGCAGATGCTGTGACTAATGCAATACGAACGGCTATGGAATATTTCATTCCATACTCCGACATCTCATTATCCAGCAAAGCTCGCCCTTGGTTTGGTTCTCAATGTAAAAGTGCTGAAGCATTTAAACATGAGGCCTACCTAGCCTGGGTTGATGCTCGACAGCGTAAGGCAAGGGACATACACCAGAAGAAGAAGGCGTTCAACAAGGCTGCTAAGGCATGCAAAAAGGTTCTTCAGAGGGCTCGGTTTGACCACATTAGTCGAATAGGGAACAAACTAGCTTCGTACCCAGCGGGCAGCAAAGCGTTTTGGTCCCTAGCTAAATCGGTCGAATCGAACTTCTGCCGCTCCTCACTACCTCCAATGCTGAAACCTGATGGGACACTGGCTCACACTGCAACGGAGAAAGCAAACTTGTTTGCAACTCAGTTTGCGGAATCTTCGCGTCTAGATGCTGGTAGCGCGACACCTCCTACTCCACCTGGCTGTTCGACTTTTATGTCAGAGATACGCATTCGCCAAAAGGAGGTTCGCAAAGTGCTACGCAATCTGGACGTGAATAAAGCCAGTGGCCCAGATGGTATTCCTGCTCTAGTATTGAAGGCTTGTGCGCCTGAGTTGTCACCGATATTGACACGCCTATTTAGACTCTCTCTCCAAACTGGGCTAGTACCGAAGTCTTGGAAGCTTGCCAATGTGCAACCTGTGCCCAAAAAAGGTAGTCGTGCTGACCCTGTCAACTACAGGCCCATCTCAGTCACGTCCATACTCTGCAAGACTATGGAACGTGTCTTAAACCACAGGCTCCTGACGTACCTAGAATCGAACGACCTCCTCAGTGACCAGCAATACGGGTTTCGCCGAAACCGGTCCACCGGGGATATTCTAGCGTACGTCACTCACATCTGGAGTGAAGCTATTGAGAAACACGGGGAAGCACTTGCAGTCTCCCTGGATATCTCGAAGGCTTTCGACAGGGTTTGGCATGATGGCCTTATAAGCAAGCTTTCTAGTTATGGTTTGTCTTCTGGGTTCATTGCTTGGATATCGGACTTCTTGAGGGATCGATCCATACGAGTCGTCATTGATGGCTGCTCGTCGGATCAAATGGGTATCAGTGCCGGAGTCCCACAAGGGTCGGTACTCTCTGCGACGCTCTTCCTGCTACATATCAATGATCTGTTGAAGCCCGGTATCTATGGGTACGCAGATGATAGCACCGTTGTAGAGAGTTACATATCTAGCGCGAGAGCCACTGGGCAGCAAACTCAGGTACTGAGAGAGAGTCTGATCGAGCGTTTGGGCTTGACCCTTGATGCGGTGTCCAAATGGGGCGATGCCAATCTGGTCAAGTTCAACGAGATTAAGACGCAGGCGTGTCTGTTCTCCGCTAAAAGGAGTCCTTTCCAACTGACTCCAACTTTTAGAGGTGTATCCGTGCCGGTCTCTGACCGTCTTGAACTTTTGGGCGTTACTTTGACCTCTACGCTCAACTTTGGCTCGTTTATCGAGTCCAAGGCTAAACTTGCTGCCAAAAAACTTGGTGTCCTCTCAAAGGTGCGAAGGTACTTCAAGTCTGAACAGTTGCTTACACTATATCAAGCACAGATTCGCTCCTGTATGGAGTACTGTTCGCACCTGTGGGATGGATCGGCTAAGTATCAGCTGGAGGCTCTGGAATCGATCGAGAGACGTGCCAAAAGGCTCATAGGCAACGACACTCTTGTGCGAAAAAGACTTCAAAGTCTTGAACATCGCCGAAAAATTGCTAGCCTATCGGTTTTTTATCGGATACACTTCGGAGAGTGTGCGACTGATTTGCATGATCTGATACCACCTTCTCCTTTTTTCTATCGGAATGCTCGTAGCTCGAAAAAGCGACATCGTTTCATGGTTGATGTTCCAAAGACACGAACGAAGAGATTCGACTCTACTTTTGTGATAAGAACGTCTAAGCTGTGGAATACGTTGCCTGAGTGGGTTTTCCCCGATGGTTACAATCTTTGTGTCTTCAAATCGAGAGTGAATCGGTTTTATCTAGGTAAACACGCTCCATCGTAGACCGCATCATCGCTTAACATCAGGCGAGATGGCGGTCAAGTGTAAACCTATAGAAGTTAAAAAAAAAAAAAAAAAAAAAAGTGTATTTACAGCAAAGCCACAATGTCTATCCGATTACAGGACCGGTGCACAAAACATATCCAGCTACAGAAAGGAATGAGACAGGTAGATGTTATATCTCCGAAATTGTTCACTGCCGCGCTGGAAGATGTTTTCAAGCTACTGGACTGGAACGGCCATGAGATCAATATCAACGGCGAATGCAGCACTCACCTTCGGTTTGCCGACGACATAGTCATTGTGCGGAGTCGCTGGAGGACCCCGGTGCTATGCTCAGGGACCTCAGTAGAGTATCCCAACAGGTTGGTTTGAGGATAAACATGGACAAGATGAAGGTCATGTCTCACCTGTACCGGTTATTGTTGGGAATACCACACTCGAAGTTGTTGACGAATACGTCTACCTGGCTCAAAAGATCCAATTAGGTAGATCCAACTTCGACAAAGAGGTCCAGTGAAGGATCCAACTCGGATGGGCAGCGTCCGGGAAACTTCGGCATATCTTTGAGTCCAAAATACCCCAATGCCTAAAGACAAAAGTCTTTAACCAGTGCGTGTTGCCAGTGATGGCTTATGGAACTGAGACGTGGTCCTTAACTGTAGGCGTCATAGCAAAGCTCAAAGTCATACAGCGAGCTATGGAGAGAGCTATGCTCGGAGTCTCTTTGAATCCATAATGAAGATATTCGCAAAAGATCGAAAGTGGCCGACATAGCTCAAAGAGTAAGCAAGCTGAAGTGGCAATGGGCAGGCCACATCGCTCGAAAAACTGATAACTGATGGGGAAGAAAGGTTCTCGAGTGACGACCACGAACCGGAAGACGCAGTGTTGGACGGCCTCCCACTAGATGGACAGATGACCTCACAAAGGTCGCTGGAAACCGCTGGTTGCAGGTTGCGCGGGACCGTTCGTTGTGGAAATCTAGGAGGGAGGCCTATGTTCAGCAGTGGACGTCTTGCGGCTGATGGTAGTGGTGGTGACACGACTATATATCATATTTTTTGTGAAATCAATTAAACACAATGTTCTAATGAGACAACAAGGAAGTACGAATACGACATCGTGATAGGTAAATTTTACAGTTTTGTTGATATTTCAAAAACCGCTGCATTGATATGGACTAAACTGATATAGTATCACCTCAGAAGTATTATGTACAAAACAAAAAAGAGTCATTAAAATGACATTTATAATTTAAAAACCCGACTGCAAAAATCAACAGATAAAAATATATTACTTAGGACATCATACATTTTTATTATCTAAGAACACTTGGGTGTTGAGATGAATATATGTAACTCATTTGTCCCATACCTCATTTGTCACAATTAGCATAGACATCGCGTAACAAACAGACAAAACAACATACATATATGTACAATCGAATTAAGAACCTCTTCCTTATTTGAATTCTGAAAAAAATAGAAAATGCTCTATAGCTACAAAGTCACAAAACACGAAAAATTTAACAAATCACTTACACAATTCGGCAACTTGAAGATAATTTCTTAAAGTGCACTGAGAGGAATGTTTTGATTACATCGTATATATCCCCTCATCATGCTTATCACGTATGTATTTAACAGATAGTATAATAGGTAATTGTGTTTGTAAAGTGATGAAATTTGATAAAATCGTGGCTAAACGTAAGTACCTATGGTAAATACTAATTCCTTGATGTCAGCACTCGAAGATCTCGTGTTAGCAATATTAGTAATTTATTTAAGTTCTTATTGAAAGAATAATAAGAATACCGAAATGCACTCTATGGCAACCCTACAATTCCGGGTTTGGTTGCTATAATATAGTCTGTGGTTTGATCGTTTTGGCGGGAAACAATCAAGCTCTTGTTTTGGCTCGTAAAACATATTAATAAGAAAAATCATATACGGCAGCAAGTCCAAGCGAAAGGTTTAAATTAAAAGTGCTAGTAAACCGATAAATATCTAAGTAAAAGTTATAATTGTACATCTGTTACTGAATATAAGGTACTACTGTAAAGCGTTTTTGTGAATATATTGTTTTACAAAATGTACTAGGTAATTCAGCTGCACAAGGCAGCTGTGAATAAGTTGGTATGATGAAAGATTGATTCCGAAATATAAAGCTGTAGACTGATCATAGCTGTTTTATTTATGGACTAATTGTGTTCTTAATTTAGAATAAATTACGTACTTAACACTCGTGTCTCGAAAATCGTGGCTAAACGTAAGTACCTATGGTAAATACTAATTCCTTGATGTCAGCACTCGAAGATCTCGTGTCTCGTGAACTGTGTTTAAATGTAAATTAGCATAAACAGAAGCAGTTCACGAAATGTTAAAATTGCTGGGACTCGGGGCCTTCTCTCGCAAGGAGATAGTTAAGGATATATAATATAATTTTTCGGTCCGCACATAATGGGTCTGCGGTTCGGATGTTTGTTGGGGTTCAACAAATGGCGGACCGCGGTCCTCATCCGGACCGCAGACCCATTATGTGCGGACCGAAAAAATATATTCCCCGTAGTATTTTTGTTGACGTAACATCAAAAACTTCCACCAATTTCACTCCATAGGTACTTCAGACAGATAAAATCAGCAACAAAAAAATATCACTGTTCTCATTGATAAGTAAATAAATACCTTTTTAATTTCCGTAATTACCTTTTTTTATGTGCGGTACGCGAAGGTCATCTCATTTTTTTAAATGAACCCCGAATGAAACTAACTGGTGACTCCTGGTCTAGGAGTTTATGCCACAATCTACTACTATCTGGTACAGCGCGGGTTGGTGGATGACACATGGCCTCGAAAGGTACTAAGAACATGTCGGTTTCCTCTCGATGTTTTCCCAGCATTACACACATGACTTCGAAAAGATAATGGTATGCGTAGAATTCTAACCAGGAGCTTCGGATCGGCAATCGTCTTTCTCCCAGCCAGCCACCATACCAGCCGAAACTTATAAATGTCAATGAGTTAACCGTGATTTTTCTCACAACACCAGGCTTCAGGGCTCTAGCCCTGAACCAAGCAAACCTTTCAAAATATTAGTCTTCAAACTTCATAAATAAGTTTTTTTATGAAGAGAGACGAACTTCTTAGCATTCCATGGATTCACCGTGCGGGTGCCGGGTCCATCGTGTGGCAGAAAGAGAAATCTCGAATAGACTCGAATAGACCCCAAGACTTGTGACTCGGGCGTAGGTTTAAAAGGGGCGCCTTTTGGTGACGTACGTCAACACTCACCTTCACTACTCGTATTTCTCTCCCTGCCCAGCCAAATCCGATATGATCCTACTAGTGCAGTTTTAGATACTCGTTCTAGTATAGAACTTACTGCACTTCTAGACAAGCCAAGGTCTTTAAGGAAGTTGTAGAGAGATTTTGCTGATATACCTCTCGCTCCTACTTCTACAGCGTATAAATTAACTACATAGCCATTTTTTGTTAATTCGTTTTGAAGGTCATACTACTTATTTTGTTTCATCGCGTGGTCTTTAGGTATATTAGTTTCCCACGGTACGGAAAGTTCTACAAGGACTATGCGTTTCGTAGCCCTAGAAAAAAGGAAAATGCCCGGTCTGGATGACGAAACACCCACATCCTCTGGGATTTTGTAGTGCTTTTCATACGTGTCCATTAAAATAGTCCAATCAGGTGCTGAACCCAGGAGTGAGTAAGGCTTGTGCTTGGAGTTTGAAGTTGAGCCCTCTTTTACAAAAGTTATTATCCGAGCGAAGCCGCTAGTAATTTTATATAAAAAAGATAAAACAAGTAGTTGGTTTTTTGGATATAAATAATGATGTCACCTCATGCTAATAATACCTTGTTTTTGCCAGCAATAGGTATTTAATACTGTTGATTCTGCAATAAAACATAACATATTTGTACACAACTTAGACAATAAAAAAATCTGATTTCTGGTTTCACTTTGTGTACTTAATAAAGAAATTACCCAGGGAAATCCAATGACGACTAATGGTTCAATTAGCTTTTTATTTGTTAACTTCACGTCATCACAATCTTCAGTAGGTAGAAATGTACCTCAGTGTTACGAAAGTGAAGATATTATTATACTTTGCAGTAATGCAGTGACAAGACTAGCCGGAAATGTGCCTGATGGTAAGCAACATGCCTAATTGCCTACCTATATCTAACAGTACAGAGACACGCAGGTATTGGAACGCGAGGAGTCCAAATCTTTACGTAGCATCGCACTGCGCTCGTAACCCGGAGATATGGGGTGTTTTATATCTTAGTCCAGTTATTTCTCTGGAAACATTTCCATAACAAAGTAATATTTGCGCACTATTATTGCTTGGCAGCTGAATAACCGGCAAAGGTGTGGTTCTTCCCCAGGTAGACTCTGCTGAGAGCCAGGAGAGCCATTACTTTTTTGTAGACAACTAGTAGCGTTCTACGGTTTTACCCGAGTAGTTCCGGTTCCCGTCATTTTCCAGAATTCTATATTTCAGCCAGATTGACGTTCGGTGTTTGAGCAACAAACAGTCAAACTTTCTCATTTATAATGGAAACAAAGTTTATGTTAATGGAAAGAAAAATTGAGTTTCTGAAACATCTACCATGGCACGATGTCGCTTTCTGAAGCTACGGGCAGTCCAATAGAAAAAAGAACAAGAAGGTATCTTACCTTCGTACCTGTTATTTAATGAAAGAGTATTTATAACCGACTTCCAAAAAGGAGGAGGTAAAAAAAATTGTATATATTTTTCCTAACTTCTTAAGCTCCTAGATAAATATCTAGGAGCTTAAGAACTTATGTATGTTACCTGATGCATTTCTTTTTTTGTCCGCATGGGTAGGTATGCTTCCCGAATAGTCCCATATACATTTTATCGATATCGGCTGGGCGGTTTTTGAAATATTAACAAATAACTACAATTTGTCTACAATTTTGTCTGGATGACATATTGACATAGTTGTAGATTGCACAAAAGCACAAAAGTTATGAAATTCGATAATATCAACACGAAATTGTGTAAATGCATTCATTACTGACTGATGACTGGCCTCGTGGCTTAGTTGGTAGTAGCACTGCCTGCGAAGCCGAGGGTCGTGGGTTCGATCCCCACCCAGTGCAAATATTTGTGTGATGAATTCAAATGTTTGCACTGTGTCTGGGTGTTTCTATGTATAATAAGTATGTATTTAAAAACTATATAAAAGTATTATGTCAGCTATCTGGCCGCCATCACACAAGCTTTGCTTAGTTTGGGGTCAGATGGTGTTGTGTGTGAATTGTCCACCAATATTTATTTATTTATATTTATTCATTAATGAAAACTTATTTTGCACTAAAAAGGGTAAAATAAACTATTTTTGTACAAAAAAAATTACTGACTTCAAAACCACAAATAAGCACTAAAAAGCGAAAAATAATTTGACGAGTATTATTATTATAAGCCCTTCATTCACAATAGATGAGTGAGTAGCACTTATAATAATCATTACCTATATGTATTTTTCGCTTTTGTGTGCATAAAAGACGTTTAAAAAGAGTTTATTGCTCTTCGATATCTGAGAGAAGTTGTAAAGTAGCTAGAGAATAAAGTAGCTAAATTTGAATTGAGAACATCGTGTGCACTAAGTTTGTGAATTCAAAACATCACACCTGTGTATTACTCCTATTTACATCTACCTCCATGGTGCCGAATTTATATATTTTTTTAATTTGTTAAAAACTCAGACCATCTTGGTGTTCCAATTTTTTTTTAATTTGCTTTGCTCGCAATTTTCTTACACGTCATCTTATCTTAAACCTTTAAACGAGCAATTCTTGTATATAAATATGTATATTTGTATATATATATTTATATAATTTATATATAATTTCATGAAAATCGTTCGAGCCGTTTCCGAGATTCAGATTCTATATGTATATATATAAATATGTTTTCTTTTCGCTTGATATGATAGTGACAGCAATAGCAAAGCGATGATCGATTTAGTTAGGCGGTAGAAGGCCCGTGCTTCTACCGTCTAACTAAATCGGCTATCGCTTTGCTAATCCTGTCTCTATCATTTCAAGCGAAAATAAACGAGAGAGAAACATCAAAGCGATGACATTTTTCGTTCGGCGGTTCAACCCCATCGGGGGGTTCAAGTCTTACGCGCACCGCTGTCTTTTCGAAGTCGTGTACGTCAAACCACTAACTTAAAAACGGTGAAGGTAAATATTGTGAGGCAACCGACATGTACCTAGAATATTTCGAGGTCAAGCACCATCCGCAACCCGCACTTGGGCAGCGTGGTGGATTATGGCCTCGAATCCCCGAGAGAAGGGTCCAAGTCCTAGAAGTGGGAACATTTAGTGGGTTGTTTATGCATGGTAATATGGAATACTAGCAGCGCCCCGCAGTGTTACCCGCGTAGTTCCCGTTCCCGTTGTTCCCGTTGTTTTTCCGGGATAAAAAGTAGCCTATGTGTTCTTCCAGTCTATAATCTATAATTCTATATGTGTTCCAAATTTCAGCCCGACTTGTTCATATGTTAGGACGTGATTGAGCAACAAACATCCAAACATCCATACATTGACATTTTTATAATATTGGTAAGATGGGGGACTAATACCACCATAATAAATATAACCGCGGCAAATGTTTTGTAAATAATTATAACACTTCAGTAAACAACCACGATAGCTTAAATCCTCGTTTGATTGCCTTTGTAATCGCCTTCAAGGAGATGCATTCGTTATTATCTGTTTTTAATGTACTTAGGTAACTCGTAATCGCCTATGGGTACTGATTTGGTTTTTTTTTACAAATTAGCTTCTCTGTGACCATTGCGTAAACGCAAACCTTTCAAACCGCACGTTCACCTTTGCTCCCAGTACACTCCTCTTCTGATGGGCGGTCCACCGAGAACGCCAGAGAAGCTGAAGAAAATCCAAGACGCCCTCGAGTTCCTCAACACATTCCTGGGGGGCTCGAAGTACGTGGCTGCTGAGCAGTTCACCATCGCAGACTGCGCGCTTGTCTCCACCATGGCTGTCATCGAGATGACCAACTCATTGGACCTGAAGGCCTATCCCAACATTCTTAGGTAAGAATTGCTGGTAAGATGTCATGAGCCGGCTGATCCATATTTTGTAAAAGTCCAAGCAGTCCAGGCCTAAAGATGTTTTGGAGGTTGCCTACGTCCTTAGATTTTCGCTCTGAATGTACTACTTACTGTCTTCTGAGGCATTAAATTTTCAGATGAAAAGTGTTTATTTTTTTGTATTTAGTAGAATTTTTGTGATGTAGCAGAGAATAAATTTCACACCATTACACATTTGTTCGTGATCAGAGACAATACCTATTTGATAGATCGTACGACTTTCCCTCCTTCGCAGCTTAATAGTAGCACGCTTGTTCAGGCCAGCACAATGGGAACCCGTTGATATCTTTCTTTGCATCCTACTCTGTCGTTTGGAAGTTTATCTCTATCTAGTTTTCTCCGATCATTTTTGGAAATTAGTGCACATCACACGGATGTTGGGCTAATCTCAAGCGCGGCATTGAACCTCGCCCTGCGCCCCCGCTGGTGAGTTGTGATAATAGGCGAAATTCGTATGATCACCGATCAACAGGGTATCTAATCTGTGCTTGTGACTGATCTCGTCGTTTAGTGTTGAGTAAATCTGCCTACGAAGCCGAGGGTCGTGGGTTCGATTCCCACCCTGTGCAAATATTTGTGTGCAGAACCATACTATATCAGCTATCTGGTCATCATAGTGTCAAGTTTTGAGCTAGTTTGTGTTGTGTGAAGAATATCCAATAATAAGTGTTTATTTATTTTAAAAAAAAATCTATAAAATCTGTATATATAATTCAGTCATTTTTGTTAACTTCGATATCTGGCGTTGTAATTTATACTTGTGTTATCAATTGAGTAAAAGTAAACCAATTGAATAAATGTAAGAATTTATATTGACAACTGTTCGATCTTTCCCATATAAAATTTCACAAACGAATGCTCTTCAACGGCTTAGCTCCATCTATAGCGCCAACCCCTCTAAAACTCTTTTGAGATGACGGGTAGAAGTGAATGGTATCCCACCAGCGCCCTCTATACTAAATTTTATCAGTCTTTCAATAATCAGATACTTGTTCTTCTAAGACACATATTTAGACGCAAATCCCAGTATTAAAAACAATACTATATAGTGAAATACACTACATACAAATACAGGTGATAACACTTGTATTATTCCAATAAATCGACATTGTTGTAAAAAATTAGGTAAATGAAATTGAAATTGAAAACTTGTGAAAAGCGTTGTGTTAAGATTAATTTATATAGTTTACTTAATTTTATATCATTGTATCTTGTTTGCAGGTGGTATGACTTGGTGAAGACCTCGGTACCAGACACAGAAATCTAAATAATAATTATTTAGATTTCTGTGGTACCAGAGTACCCGGAAGCCATTGAGAAAAACGTTGCTATATTAAAACAAATTTATGGACCACATGACGAAAAAATCTTAAATGTATAGTTTGAAGTAGATATTAGTAAATCTGATTTGTATAATTTTGTCTTTATTCATAGATTCTTAATTTATCGTCTATCTATTATTAAATATTTTTTTACATTGAATAATTTTTGTTTTTTCTACACAACTTTATATTCATGTACTTTGTTTCAGGAATCCGCAGCTAAAATGTAAACAAATCAATGTCACTCTTAATAAGACAGACCAGCATTTCTTTCAATCTTTGTTTTACAAGTTAGTTCTCATCGAACTATTCGTAAATGGGTATTTACGTTTGTAAATCATCTAAGTACTTAAGTTGCTCAATAATACAAGTATTATTTAATGTAAAACTTGATTATTATATCGGCATGTGACGATGCACAGCATCTATAGTGAGATTGCGCTGTTCTTCTTTCTGGCAACACACAGGAAATACGTCACAATTCTGGTAACTTTAGTCTATGAAAATAGCATGATACAACCTGATTTCCGGTTCTGGTCACCTGAGCTCGAGCTAAGGCGATGTACCCTCATAGCGTCGTTTTCTTTCGTTGAAGCAACGACTCGAGCCGAAACTCACCGATTTTGAGAAATGTTCGGTAATTCGAACAGTTTATCAGATTATGGTCAGTTATTTGTCTAGTGTGTCGCGCGAGTGCTATACTAAAGTGAAAATAACTGATCAAGCGTTAAGTGCAATTAATGATCTCAGTTAGTGATCACATTATAATGATTGAAACGGGTACCTAGTGGTACCGGTAAGAAATAGATTGCCCTCGCCCACCTTGGCAGTGGGCTCGAGGATGAGCGAGTGTGACACACTCCCATACGGCAGGCTTCGTCCGAGGACAAGTCGGTGCCGGAGTAAGCGGCAGGGTTTTTCGTACGATGAAGAGCAGAGGTAAAGAAGAGAAGCGGGAAAGTGAGATGCACAGTGGTTTCTTGTAAATGACATATTGAGGTACGAGCGATTCCAGAGTTTTGTGAAGTAATGAACGGATGGTGCCTGCTATCTTTTCTGAATAGTAACTTTTTCTACCACTAAGTCGGAGATCGTTTGTGCTATGGAACAGACTAGACAATAATCGAGACATTCTTTCGAAACTCGATATAGGTATTACAACAAAATCTTCTTAATATATAAAAATCTACTGTCACGATGTTTGTCCGCGATGGATTCCTAAACTACTTAACTGATTTTAAATTAAATTGGCACACCGCGAGCAGTCTGGTCCAACTTGAGATATAGGATAGTTTTTATTTCGATTAATAGTCTTTAAATGACAATATCCGAGCGCAGCCGGAATAGGCCGCTAGTCTGAAATAATTTGAGAGAATCATCTGAGAAAGATGTTGGGTACACCGATGTTTTACAAACTCAACTTTTGCTACCTCTAGTTTTATCCATCAAATTTAACGACCCACTTTGTCAACTTTTATTGCATTTTATTTATTGGCAAGAGATTGCCTGAAAACTAAGAAAAACCCGTTGGTAGGACTGTATGCCTTTCTACAACGAAATAATATTTTCAACCCTAAACAGTGTTTAGATTCTGGGTGTTTCTATGTATGATAAGTATGTATTTACTACTATATAAGTATTATATCAGCTATTTGGCCGCCATATTATAAGCTCTGCTTAGTTTGGGGTCAGGTGGTGTTGCGTGTGAATTGTCCACCAATGTAAAAAAAAAAGCTTTTTACAATAAGTTAGACCAATCTAAGGAGGCAATCATCCCCTAAACTCGACTATCTATGTTCTACAGGTAAGAGCAGGAGACTGAGTGAGACATTTATTAGGAAATATTGACTTATTATATTGAATTGAGTTTAGAGGATTATTGGCCCCTTAGATTGGTATGTCTTATTGGAAAACGAACATATTTACAAATGGAGCATGAGAATGTAAGTGAAGTTAACTTATTATTTTGGAGTCGTTAAACAAAACGGCCGACGGAAAGTGTCTGGGAGTATTGGGACCTTGTTTTTAAGGATATTGCCTACAACATACGTGAAAATAATTTATTAGAAAATACGTGAAGTAAGTAATGTTTGTATGTACCTTCATTACCCCATATCTCAAAATTGGCCGTCTAAGCAAGTTAGCGAGTAAGCATGTGTTCTTAGTACTTACTAACTCTACTCAATCGTCCACATTTCATTCATCAGAAAATAGGTGACGTCTGGGAGCTCTAGGATCATACTCTATTAATTTGATACCCATATTGAGGTAGTAGTGAAAAAAAATTATGTAATTAGCAATTTTGTGGTGGCGGCCATCTTGGATTTGAAATTTGTTATAGTGTTTAGTGTTTTACTAGCCAAGCCCTTTCATTTGATACCCATATTGGTAACTGTGAAGAAATATTTTGTCCGCCATTTTGTGGAGACGGCCATTTTGAATCGATATCAACCATACATAGTTAAAAACACTAGCACAACAAATAAAGAAAACCGCATCGAAATCTGCCCATCCGTTTGACCTCTACGGTGCCACAGACAGAGACACCGACAGACATCGACGTCAAACTTATAACACCCCTTTTTTGGTCGGGGGTTAAAAATAGGTATAAGTAAGAATTTAAGTGAAGTTAAGTCAATATTTTGGGAGTTTTAAAGCGTCCGTTAAGCAAAACGGCCGACGGAAAGTGTCTGGGAGTATTGGGGCCTTATTTGTAAGGAAATTGCCCATAACATACGTAAAAATCAGTTGTCAGAAAATAAGTGAAGTAAGCTGTATTTTTATGTACCTATTTAGTATTTTAGTATTTTATTGCCCCATATCTCAAAATTGGCCGTCTAAGCAAGTTAGCGGGTAAGCATGTGTTCTTAGTACGTACTAACTCTACTCAATCATCCACATTTCGTTCGTCGGAAAATACGTGACGTCTGGCGGCCCTGGGATCTTACTCTATTGTTTTTTGAGAGTTTTCGTTGCGTGCGCTGAAGTCCGTGACAGCATGTGTCTATCTTTTAAGGTTGCGTCATTATAATCCATTTTTAACCGACTTCCCAAAAAGGAGAAAGTTATCAATTCGACCACCATTTTTTATATAGGTATCATATACATTGTATTGAACAAAATATGAAATACTAGCGGCCTGTTCCGGCTTTGCTCGGATAATAACCTAGATACCAACTGCAGCACCATCTGCCGGGCTGATTTGTGAATCTAAACCATCGAGGGCCCTGCCCAAACACATACAGAAAAATTCATTCAAACCGGTTCAGCCGTTTAGGAGGAGTTCACTAACAACGAAAAGTGGCATTGATATATCTAAAATTGTAGGCAAATTTTAGTTTGTTGTTCATCGTTGTATATATATATATATAAATATATATATATATATACATCACATACAAAATATCATATACAAATACAAAAATCTTTATTGCTGTTTGTAGGTAAGATAAGATAATACAAAACATTTTAAAAGTTGCCCCATACAAACTGGCCTCTGCGAGAGGCATGCAATATGTCTGGCAAGACAATTTGTTAGTCTTAATTTTTAAATAAAAACAAAAAGATTTTTTTTTAAATAATAGTCAGCTGATTAAAGTCTTCTTCTTCCTCATCTTCTATCAATTTCTGGTTTTTATTTATGTCATCTGATTCTTCATCTTCGATTCATTTCTGGCTTCTATTTGGTGATATATATTTGTGTGAGATAAATGTTTGGTGAGCACAATTTCGCCAACGTCTTGTGTTTCATCAGGATATTGTCTTGTGTTTTTGAGTTTGATCAATATGTCCATCCAGGGTCTAAGGTCTTGCATTAGTAGATCTTGCAGTTCATCCATGTGAGGAATGTCAAAGAATGTATACAAAACAAACGATGAACAAAAAACTAAAATTTGCCTACAATTTTGTCTTTTTATACAAAAAAATGTACCGATTTCGAAACCACAAATAGGCACTCAAAAGCGAAAAATAAGTTCATATCTATACTAATTTTATAAAGCTGAAGAGTTTGTTTGTTTGTTTGTTTGAACGCTAGGATCTCGGGAACTACTGGTGCGAATTGAAAGATTATTTCTCTGTTACATAGTTCATTTATCGAGGAAGGTTATAGGCTATTTAACATAACTATATTACTACTATATACTACTAGCAACAGGAGCGGAGCATGAATGAAAAATGTAATAAAAACGGGGAAAAATATTACTTTTTGAGAGCTTTCCTTGCGTGACAGCTTGTGTCTAACTTAAAGTTTGCGTCATTAGAACCTAAGGTAACTGAGTTTGTTCAAAATTTGAATTGGTACGACCAATTTTTGATAGATGGCGTAGCAACGCGCGCACGGATCAGCTAGTAATTATTATAAGCGCTACTCACTCATCTACATATTTGAAGTTAATGTAATTATTATAAACGCTATACTCACTCATCTGCATCTTTAAAGCTTTTGGCGATAGGATCTGGGGTGTCCGACGTTTAGGGTCACCCACCACTCCGGCTAGGGATAGGAGCTCCCGAGGCGGTAGCGCGGCGCTGGTTTCCCCAACGCATCACTGGTCTCAAATGCGGGGCTCGGTCCCCCGCAAGGGCGCCGGCGCGCGGCGGTGTCAGTAGGACCGGAAATACTAGGGCTATAGTGGCCGGCAAACAAGTTGATCCAAAATTGACGTGGAAGGCGAAAGTTCGCACATGTACACTTCCACCAAAGAGACCTTAAAAAGTTTCTGCGCAGACATGCGCAGCTAACTATATTGGGTATTTTTTTGCCGGCACCTATATTTATGTACCAGGGCGAAAGCTTCGTCGAGCCCTCCACAATAGAGACTTTGGGAAAAAAATCTTTGAAATTCCGACTACTAAACCCCTTTTCCTTTGATATTTTTTTCTCGCCGTTTTGCCTTTACCTACTGTATGTACTTTGTATATACATGATTAATAATAATAGTATATTATTCTCACATATTAACAGTAAAAATAAATCTCAAAAATTGATTTATTAAAAAACTGGACTGATAAACATTGTTCATTTTATTAGGAAAATAAAATAAATACATAAATTCATTTCCTCAACAACAACAAATGGTTGTCTGTAAAGTCGGTTTACTGACGATAGTTGAACGTGACAACGTCTAGTATTTGTGTTAAGCGCCATCTAGGTAAAACATTCTGAAGCTTTTTGAAAAGCTGTTCAAAGCGCCATCTCTGGGTACATCATTGGACTAGCACAAGTTCTTAACTTCATATCGTCGCTTTTCTAAAACATGGACAGACTCCTTGAACGTAATACACATTTCACTCACTAGATGGTGCGAAAAGTAATAAGGCGAGGTAACGGCGGTAAATATCACGGGTAAATATTAAATATAAATAAATAAATAAATATTGGTGGACAATTCACATACAACACCATCTGACCCCAAACTAAGCAAAGCTTGTGTGATGGCGGCCAGATAGCTGATATAATACTTATATAGTTTTAAATACATACTTATTATACATAGAAACAACCAGACACAGTGCAAACATTTGAATTCATCACACAAATATTTGCACTGGGTGGGGATCGAACCCACGGCCCTCGGCTTCGCAGGCAGAGCTACTAACCACTTAGCCACAAGGCCAGTCATCTAATCTAATATTATCTAATATTATCTAATCTATGGCGGTAACGTTACATGACGTCATGTTTTGCGGGCGTGCAGCCGGCTTCATCGAATTATAAGACGTTATCACGTCAAAAAATGTCCGACAACATCTGTTTGTTATTTTTAAAGTGAAAATTTATTTTAACCACAGACATATTTTTCGTGGGCTGTGAATTGAGCTCAAGCGTCACGTTCGTAAATGAACGAAATCTTCGGGTAAACTGGGGATCATCCCCATTTATTTATTTATTTAATCAAATTAGAACGGCATAACGCCAATTATACTAATGATATATTATACATTCATTTTCTAACAAATTATAATAACAGTAAAATGTAATCAATTTATGTCATGTATGTCAATATAAATATGTCATGTCGTGATACAATAAAGATGCTATGTTATGATAATTACACACATTCAAATATTAGTCTAATAAAAAAATAAGTCAAAAGTTAATTTAATTAAATTGAAAAAAATAGAATTAGATGTCAAAAATTAGATGATAAAAAGTACACAAAAATAACAAATACCAAAGCGATACATGAACGAAAATACGAAAGTCAAATAATACAAATAACATTAAAGGAGGGTTATGAGTAGTTACTATTCATTATCCATTTTCTCACAAAAGTGTAAGCACTCAGACATCAATTCCCTCCAGTCGTCGTCAAATACATCGCACTTTGGCTGTGCGTTTAGCATGTCGTTGAGCGCACCAAGAGATCGCGGCACCGGTGACGTAGCATGCGCTACGGTTCTGCACCTAGGGAGAGCAAACAGCTTGTGCCCTCTACCCCGGAGGTACTTATCGGGAACAAACAAGGAGGATAGCTGGCTACAGAGCTCCGGTGCATCAATTCTTCCTCGAAGTATTTTGCACATTGTTGCCAGCTGGTCATAAGATCGTCTAACTTCTAATGAGTTATATCCCAGTGATCCCAGCAAGAATTTTGTAGGATACATAAACGGATAATACCCATACAAACGCTTGTACAAATACCTGAGGAAAGCTTTTTGAACCTTCTCCAACAAAAGGGTATACTTGCTCTCATGCGGATGCCAGACGCAAGCGCTTGCTTCGAGTTTACTACGCACTAGCGCACTAAACACAAGCTTAACAGCGTCGATATTGAGCATATCTCCAGAGTTACGTAACACAAAACCGAGACGTCTGTATGACTCTCTCGCCACCGCAACTATATGGTCATTAAACGTCAGCTGTCGGTCGAATACCACACCCAAATCTTTAACGGAAGTTACCCGAGCAATTGCTTGCTGGCCTAGCTTGTATTGGAACTCGATTGGGTGTCGCATTCGACCGAAAGCCATGACGTAACACTTTGAGCAGTTTACTTTCATCTCGTTCTTAGAACTCCATCCGTGAGTGGAATCAATATCCTCCTGCAGCTTCAAACAGTCTGCCGGCGTATTGATTTCTCGAAATATCTTGAAATCGTCCGCATAAAGGAGACACTCGGAGTGCTCTATAACTGCTGGAAGATCGTTGACCATGTAATTAAAGAGTAAGGGCCCGAGCACCGATCCCTGACTTACTCCTCACGCCATGGTCATGGCCCTCTGGGTTCATCCGCATAGTTTCCAAAGAGAGCTATCAAATTCTGAGTTATAAGTTTTCACTTCTATCGGGAGTCCCTAATACTGCCAATATTTTTTTAGCTTGCTTTGTGACGCGGTTTCTCTCGCGTAATTCGTTGCATTTGTCACACAAACATTGCCCTTCAAACCGAACACACAATATTTTTTGCATGTTACTGCTGGGGGTAGAATAACTGTGATACTCCTTCAGGCGATATCTGACAGGGGTGACAATAACAATAAGTTGTGTAGAGAAATAAACAATCTTTCAATGTAATAAATTATTATTTATTTAATGAGATAGACGATCAATTAAAAATTTATTAATGTCGACATAATTATGCAAATCACAGACATTGGTTTCTATGCACTTCAAGAAATGCATTTAAGATTTTTTTGCCATTTCATCTATGAATTGTTTTAAAATAACGACGTTTTTCTCAATCGCTGCCGGATATTCTGGTACCGAGGTCTTCACCAAATTGTACCACCTGCAAACAAGATACAATTAATAAAACTAAATAAATGACCTTTTAACAAAACTCTTTTCAAGAGTTTTACATTCCTACATTTATCTGCAAAAAAAATCTACCAAATTCGATTTTTGGAACAATCTATTTTCTAATAGACTACAGGCCCGTGAACAAAATTTACGGGTCAAATGAACCAGCAGGAGACCTATGTAGGATGATAGACGGGTACAAAATAATAAGATTCAGCACTATGCCGTCACTTGTAAGCTGTCCAACTGAGTGCAGGTGAGAATTCAAAAGTGCAAGTAGAGTGGGTACATTTTGGTCATTTGTTTCTGTACGGCATTCTTACCATCCAATAGATCCATGAAAAATAATGAGAAAACGCGTAGTGCCGTACAAAAATACTGATCCACGAAGTCGGAAACATTATTGCAAATCCGGAAATTTTGAAGGAAAATTTGGTCATTTGATACTGTACGGCATCGGTTCCATACAGTTGCAATACCTCTTCTAACCCATTATTCCGCAACGCCGTACAAAAATAATGGTTCAAGAGGAAATGATCGGGGGTTCAATTTCCTCTTTTCAGTGATCCGGAGAGGTGATTTGAAAAAGTACGGCATCGGTTCCAAATGATTATGTTGCACTCAAACGGACAATTAAAAATAATGCCGTCTAAAAATGACTGTTCATTTGAATGTTTATCGATAATTACCTTAATTTCATCGTATACTTCATTTATAAAGGTGGTAGGTCATTTGATCCTGTACGGCGCCTTATATTTCTACATGACATTGCTATAAACTATTGCTGTATGATAATGCCGGACAAAAGAAAGTGTTCTAAAAAAAGTTACAGAAGAATACAAAACATGCAAGTTTTCATTTATTTGAATAACCATAGATTAATTAACTATAGCAATGTTCAACATATTATTATTGTTTTAAATAGTATTCAAGTAAATAAATTTGAAAAAAATAATGCCGTACATTTTAACCCTTAATCAAACAAAACATGTACCACTTAGTTAGAAACTCGGAAACTCGGAAACTATGTACAGTACCCGGCGATAAGTATTGCACATCGGCCTTTGGAGGGAGACAGTCGGCTGATTTCGGCTTCGTAGAGCATTATCTCTGTCGCACACTACCTATGTGACGTTTTGTCAGTCGTTGTTCAAGTGCGATAGAGTGCGGGCGCGTCCAGTTAAAAAAAAATATATAGAGTTGTTAACACCCCCAAATTTAAATAATTTAAAGTTGTACTATGGCATCTTTAGGAAAAAGAGGAAAACCTTTACGAGGTCAGTCACGCCAAATTATCTACAATGTTTATAAATATTTTCTAACCTTTTAATATTTTTAAGCTGACAGATTTAAAAAAAATGAAGATGAAACTGTAAGTTGTTATTTTAAGAAGGTTCAAGCGCGAGTTGCAAATGCCACTGGAATTTCAAGAAGAACTTTGAACAATATATTAAACGAAGTCAGTACTGAAACACATTCTACTGAAATTAAGTTTAGCACTCCCAAAAAAGGGAGACCAAAAAAGCAATTTCGTTTGGATATGGACGATTTTGATTATGATGTTGTTCGAAGAATGGTGTATGATTTTCACTTACGATTTAATGAACTGCCAACAATAAAGTCATTAAAAGCTAAATTATGTGAAGCTATTAATTACAATGGGTCTGAAAAGACGTTGAGAAAAATACTTCACGAGATGGGATTTCGGTTCACTAAAATGGAAGACAATCGAAAAGTTTTAATGGAAAAGCACGATGTAAGTCTCAAACGAATGGAATATATCGATAAAATGCGCATATTTCGCGAAAGAGGAAAAAATATCGTCTACATGGATGAGTCTTACATACATACATCCCACACTAAAGGTAAATCTTGGAGTGATAATAAGAAAAAAGGAGTAAAAAAGCCAATTTCAAAAGTGCAACGTTTGATAATAGTTCATGCGGGAAATGAAAAATGCTATGTACCCGGTGCCTTTTTAACGTATAAATGCACGGATACTACAGGTGACTATCACAATGAAATGAATAACGATAACTACGAGAAATGGCTGGTTAATCAATTAATCCCAAATATACCCAGTGATTCCGTTCTAGTTATCGACAACGCACCCTATCACAACAATAAATATGTTGAAAGACCCCCCAACTCAAACATCATTAAACAGGAAATGATCAACTAGTTAAACAGACACGAAATTCCAGTTGATCCAAAATTAACAAAAACCCAGATTTATGCCATTATAATTATGTCGGCACAAGGAGAGGTATACAGAGTTTTCCGTGGACAAAGTACTTGCCGGACATGGGCACACTGTGTTGCGATTGCTACCGTATCATCCGGATTTTAGTCCAATTGAAAATATATGGTCTCAACTAAAAGGCTATGTAGCCTGTAGAAATGTGGGTATGAATTTAACTAAAGTAAAAACGTTATTGACTGAAAAAGTAAACATGATCGGGACTGAAGAGTGGAAAAAGGTTTGCGATCACACAATCAAATGTGAGAATGAATATAAAAGCATTAAACACGGTTTAGACAATTACACTGATAGACTAGTGATAAATACGGCTGATAGTGACAGTGATATTGACCTCTTTGAGAGCACAGATAGTGAAATGGAAGTAATTGAGAATAAGAATTATAATTATTTTTATTACAATGTCTCACTTTAACAATAGGTACAATGGTGTTTATTATGTACACTACAGCTGTAATTTTCCAAAATAATTAAATACGTAAACATAATGTGAAATGTTAGGGTTCCGTAAAACGTAAAAACGGAACCCTTATAGATTCGTCGTGTCTGTCTGTCTGTCCGTATGTCACAGCCACTTTTTGCCGAAACTATGAGAACTACACTGTTGAAACTTTGTAAGTAGATGTATTCTGTGAACCGCATTACGATTTTTTCAAAAAAAAGAAAAAAAAGTAAAATTACGGTTGCCCCTCATACTGAGAACTGAAACTCAATTTTTTTTTTCCATAAAACCTAAACGTGTGGGTGTCTATCGATAGGTCTTCAAAAATGATGTTAATGTTTCTAATATAATTTTTGTCTACACTGAATAATTTGCGCGAGAGACACTTCCAAAGTGGTAAATTGTGTGTCCCCCCCCCCCCTTCTAACTTCTAAAGTAAGAGAATGAAAAAACTAAAAAAAATGTATAATGTACATTACCATGCAAACTACCAACGAAAATTGGTTTGAACTCGATCTGATGAGTAGTTTTTTTTTAGTACGTCATAAATACACTATTATTAAAACTTCAATCAAAGTTACAACGAACTACAACAACTATGTGTACTATGTATATTATGTTACTTGCTGCAACGGAACCCTTCATGGGCGAGTCCAACTCGCACTTGGCTACTTTTTTATTTTATTTTACTCGAACCTAAAGCCATCTTTTATAGAACACTTATTGGTGTATTTTATACAAAGAATAAAAAGAATTATTAAAAGAAGCAAATTAAAATTGTTTTAACAGCTCCTAATAGATACCGCACTGTTTGTATTTCGTGCTACAGAGATGACGCTCTACGAAGCCGAAGTTGGCCGATTGTCTCTTTTCAGGTGTCGATGTGCAATATTTATCGCCGGGTACTGTACTTTAGGGCAAAAATTGTTGAGATTATTATTGTAGAAAATAAAATTTTACACTTTTTGTTCCAAGACAACTTATTTGTGAAATATACCGTTTGCGATTCATGGCCCATTTAAAATACCGGTTTTTCTAACACGGCCGATAACTCTTGAAATATTAGCTTAATCAATAAAACATATTGAACTATTCTTAAAGATCAGTTTATTTTCTACAACTTTTGTGAAAAGTTTTTTTTGTAATGCCCATACGTTTTGATTTATAAGACGTTCAAAATCTGTTATTCCGCCAAAAATATTATAAATCAATGGATTGTATTTAAATAAACAATAATTTTGTTTGTCGATGACGATGAAAACTCTGATAAAGAATAAGTAAATAAATAGATCAGGGTTTTCACGCAGATGAGGTGTATGTAAGCTATGGCAATATAGTGATTCGTCCAATATTAAACTTGTTTTAACTCAAAAAGTACAAACTTGAAAAAAACAATTTTGGCAAAAGTTGTAGAGAATAAAGTGGTCTTTAAACGTGGATTGATGCGTCTTATTTATCTAAATATCTCAAGAGTTATCGGCAGCGATAGAAAACCCGATTCATTAAATGGGCCGTAAATGGTACGTTTAACAAAAAAAGTTTTGGGCAACAAAAGGTGTAAAATTATACTTTCTACAATAATGCCCCCAATAATTTTTAGTGACGTACATAGTCCCGAGAAAACGTTTTTTTCAAGATGACACTTAAAGATCCACCTGAATCTGTCAACATTTTGTTAATTTATGCTCAGTAAGTGATCATACTCGTACACCTTATAAAAAATAAATTTAGATCGAAAATTTATAAGTTAAATTCTATTTTTACTGGCCTTTAATATGAACTTTCAGATTTGTACGGCATTAACTTTTCTTAGACATACATTAATATCAAATAAATTATCAGAATGGTGTTAAAAAATCGTACCAACTATCACCCTAAAGTACATTTCGTCATATGCAATGTTCTGGAGGTTTCTTGCCATTTACTGATTTATAAAATTTGTATCTATGCACAAAATACTTTCGGAATAAATTAATTTTACGTTGTGTCAAATCACCTTTCCGGATCACTGAAAAGAGGAAGTTGAACCCGCGATCATTTCCTCTTGGACAGTTATTTTTGTACGGCGTTGCGGAATAATGGGTTAGAAGAGGTATTGCAACTGTATGGAACCGATGCCGTACAGTATCAAATGACCAAATTTTCCTTCAAAATTTCCGGATTTGCAATAATGTTTCCGACTTCGTGGATCAGTATTTTTGTACGGCACTACGCGTTTTCTCATTATTTTTCATGGATCTATTGGATGGTAAGAATGCCGTACAGAAACAAATGACCAAAATGTACCCACTCTACTTGCACTTTTGAATTCTCACCTGCACTCAGTTGGACAGCTTACAAGTGACGGCATAGTGCTGAATCTTATTATTTTGTACCCGTCTATCATCCTACATAGGTCTCCTGCTGGTTCATTTGACCCGTAAATTTTGTTCACGGGCCTGTAGTCTATAACACATGATTACAGCGCCTGATATTGAAGTTAACAAATTATTGATTGATTTTTATGTAGATTTTATGGATTAATAGTAATAACTTTTATACATGAAATAAATGAAAGCTGGTTATTTTGTACGAATAATACTATCTTATTGTTAAATGTAGAGTCTTTTATGTCTTTATTTAGTTAAGGGATAATATTAAGGATTGTAATTTATGGCTTGTCGCACGTGTTGGCATGTCTGTAAGTGCTACAATTAGTTAATAAATAAACTCAATATTGGACATTCCATACACACAACACAAACTAACTCGAAACTAAGCAAATCTTGTGCTATGGGAACCACATAGTTGATCCGGGAGTTTCATCCGGTTGTTCTAAGTACCATACATAGAACAACCGGATGAAGAACCGGGATGGAATCGAACCCACGCTCCACGGTAGATTTATTATCAAGTAAGCCACGAGGCCAGTCAGTGAGCCGCATACTGAGTACATGACTTGTACCCTAGGCTGAACTGTGTGAAATTTATTCTCTGCTACAATATAACACAACATTTTTTTTATCGGAATTGAATGCCTGAAAAGACTAAAAGAAGCACATTCACAGCGAAAGGCAAACGACATAGGCAACCTCCAAATCTTTAGGCTTGGACTGTTTGGACATTCTACAAAATATGGATCATATGACTTATGTCATCTCACCAGCGATGCTTACCTAAGGATGTTGGGATAGGCTTTCAGGTCCAATTTATCGGCCACCTCGATGACCGCCACGGTGGAGACGAGCGCGCAGTCTGCGATGGTGAACTGCTCACCAGCCACGTACTTCGAGCCCCCCAGGAATGTGTTCAGGAACCCGAGTGCGTCTTGGATCTTCTTCAGCTTCTCTGGCGTTCCAGGTGGACCCCCCATCAGAGGAGAGAACTGGGGGCAAAGGATACGTTTAGTTAATGATATCGGTATCCACCAATTTTAAGTTTCAAATTTAAAGTTCATACTTTAAAATCCCCTCATCCTAAGTGCATGGTCGCTGAGTGAAATTTGTTAAACTGAGAAGAAAGCGTCGACCAATAACGAAAATGTGATTACCAGAAAAGAAATACTACAGTAATAGTACCTACATTATGATATAAGTGCGGTAAGTTGATAATTACAGCCGAGGCTTTATTGCTAGCTCGAGCCGAAGGCGAGAGCTATAATTAGCAGAGGCCGTAATTATCAAAGCGCACGTATGTCATACGACGTTTTATAACATATTTGCGAGGAAATAAACAAAACTCTGACGACATTTTCAAATAAAAACAATACAGCGAAAAAAAACGCGCGGAATAATATTTACTTGATCACAGATCACAGCACAGAGTAAGTAATCACCACAGATCACTATGTAATCACTATGGATCACAGATTAGCAATGCGCGCGCATCGGCGCCTTTTTTTTAAGCAACGGCACAGAACCAGCCGGTATGCCATTAATAATAAAGTAAATTAATATTTTTGTGTTTTGTTACAGAAAAATTAAAGTAATTTATGGTCTAAATTAATTAAATTAACAAATTTAATAATTCTTTATTATATTTTACCTCTCAAAGTTAATTTAATTCATAAAATGTTGACCACACTTTTCTGACATAAAAACTCTTTACTAAGATATAAAAAGGTACCGTTCGTTTTAGACGGAGCATATCTCTCTACCTAGTCTGTGGACGGAGAATTTTGAAACCGTGCGTTTTACATTACACATTACAGCACTAGTGCGTAATAAGATACATTACGATACAGAAATTGGTCCAATAAGAGACCCTTTACGAGCAAATATGTTATAAATATTGTTTACTGTACTACATATTATACACACCCAAGCTCAGATCCAGATGGGGGGGGGGTGATCCCCTGGGCTGGGACCACTAACTAAAAAGCATGCATGTACTTATAGCAGCTTTGTGGCTTGACCTCGCATGGTTGTGTGAGCCCCCCATGGCGCCAAAACTAGATCCGCCCTTGTTAACACCACATATTCTTTTGCTGATATATACACAAACACTTTCATACCTGTGACGCTTTTGTAGGTACTTACATAGTACTCGCCGAAGGTTTCATAGAGGCCGTAGTCGAAGTCGAGTCGCTGGTCGACGTGCGCGCGCGCAGCCGGCTCCTGTGGGTACAGCGCGGACCCTGGCCCGTACTTGTTGACGAGGTAGCGGCAGATGGCGCGCGACTCCCACATTACTAGCGCGCCGTCCACCAGCGTGGGCACCGTGTGCTGGGGGTTCAACTGAAACACATACCACCAAGAACCTCTTCATCATCATCATCAGCCGTAAGACGTTCACTGCTGAACATAAGCCTCCCCCTAGATCTCCACAACGAACGGTCCTGCGCAACCTGCAACCAGCGGTTTCCAGTAACCTTTGTGAGGTCATCTGTCCATCTAGTGAGAGGCCGTCTAACACTGCGTCTTCCGGTGTGTGGTCGCCACTCGAGAACCTTTCTTCGCAGTCGGTTGTCAGTTCTGTGAGCGATGTGGCCTGCCCATTGCTACTTCAGCTTACTTACTTTTTGAGCTATGTCGGCCACTTTCGTTCTTTTGCGAATATCTTCATTACGGATTCTGTCGCGCAAAGAGATTCCGAGCATAGCTCTCTCCATAGCTCACTGTGTGACTTTGAGCTATGTAAGATGTGGTCTACACAATGAAAAAATCAGGGATGTTTTGTCTATGCGTTTTAATATCACTATGTGACATTGTGATTTTTGTCAGCCGTCTGCAAACGGACCCTGGCACAATAACGACAAAGTCATACAAGCAAACTGCAATAGGTGGATAAAAAACTTATGTAAATAACAAAATGAACCCCAGACCTTCGTTATTTTATCAAAGCTGAAAGTTTGTCAGCGTATGCCTCCAACACAGCTAAGAACGATGGCCCCTGATGAAGTTTGGATCATCCTGGCAGTATTTTTTTTTTATAGCATAGAGTGACGAGACGAGCAGGGCATGTGCCTGATGGTAAGCAACATGCCTGCCACATAACAGCACAGTAATACGCAGATATTGGAACATGATAGTCCAAATCATTACCTAGCACTGCACTGCGCTCGTCACCCAGAGATCTAAGATATTATGTCTCTAAACCCTGTAATTTCTCTGGAATCATTGCCCTTCAAACCGGAACACAGTAATGTTTGCACATTACTGTTTGGCGGTAGAATATTTGGCAAAGGTGTGGTACTTCCCCAAGCGGACTCTGCTAAGAGTCCTACCACTACAAAGTACAAAAGATTAACGGTACTTAAGGTGTACCGATCTAAATTTATCAAATTATAAGGTCTGATATTTTGGTTTACCTTCAGAATATTATTAAAAATCTAATAATAATTGCTAGACACTAAACTCTTGCCAGACACCCATGTTGTGTTAATGTTCATGTAATTGTAATTCTACTTGCGTCATAATATGCGCGCTGATTTTAATACATAATACTTGGGTAACAATTAGCAGCCTAATTATCATAAGCAGCCCACTAAAAGTTCCCACTGCTGGGACTCCGGGCCTTAGTACCGTTTATCTGCCAAAACCAGGATGACCCAAACTTCATAATGATCCATTGTTCTTAATACCTGTGTTAGGAGCATGCGCTGACAAGTTTTATAAATAACGAAGGTCTGGGGTTCACGGGCTATTGCTCTAAAATATATGTTAAAGTAAAAAAAATACATAAATACTTTACCAATTGCATCATGCTAAAGTAAAATAACTATTACACAAATTTTAGATGATAATCATATATGATTCATTAACATCTTTATCTGTCATTAAATATATTTCACAAGATAATTTATTTGTTAGTAATGTACCTAACTGAAATCTTTGTCTTGTATCTATCTGGTTTAGCGACAAAGCCCATTAACAATAAATATTATTATCTATATTACTTATCTTAATATGTAAAAATCCAGTGTCATGATGATTGTTCTCAGTGAACTAACTCTTCGCCAACTTCTCGCGAATAAAATTAACTATACTATAATAAATAAACATTTAATTATTTAATTTTGAACATAAATTAAAACAATATATCTGGAACAAAACTCAAAAATATTAAAATTTACTTCATTAAACTGGCTGGTTTTGTGCCTTTGCTTTAAAAAAAGCGCTGATGCGCGCACAAATATGTTATAAAACGTCGTATGACATACGTGCCTTTTGATAATTACAGCATCTGCTAATTATAGCTCTCGCCTTCGGCTCGAGCTAGCAATATCGCCTCAGTTATAATTATCAACTTACCGCACTTATATCATAATGTACTATTAATTCTTGCATTAGATTTGACACATGATAGAGATGAATGGAGGAAGCGGACATGTTGTACCGAACTCACATAACCTACCCCTAGGTAGGCGAATGATGACAGGTAAGAAAGTCAGTGAGAAAATTTAGTAGTTATGTATATCAACAGTAATAAATGTTACTTATACTCGTAACTATCCAAATCTTGTCACTGCAATCTTGTAGGTACCTAGATATTGTTCAGAAATAAGAAATACCTTTAAGAACTCGGGTGATTTGTGTTCTTCTTTGAAAAAGTCGATATTTTTCTTGTCAAGGTTCAGCTTCAGGATGTCGGCGGTGAGGAACACGCGGTGGCACGGCGGGGAGCCGTCGGTGTAGTACAGGGTGGGGGCCATTCTTAAATTTTCTGTCTAAAATCATACAATTTTTAACCTATTATTTTACCTGAAACCCCTTCACGCGTTTGACGAGAACTCGCAGTACGCTCCATACGTGCCGGCTAGATCATTTTCACATATTCATAATTATTATATATTCACAATAATATACGTACATTTATATATCACCAGAAAGCCCTTGAAATATAGTTTACTATTGTATTCAAATGAGACAATACTTTAATTCAAAAATATGTACCTCAAGTAATTAAAAATATATAATTTACATTGAACGTTCAAGTTCAAATAATAATTCCTAACCGTAATAAACCGTAATTCTTAATTCCAAAATTTTAACCGACTTCAAAAAATTTATACCTACTAAATATAACTGTACGTTATATGTACTAAAATGTATATCAATTATTAACTAATCGACCAATTATTTAGTGCCAGTGAATGGCTATCCATGGTCACCACAAGCAGTTTAACTTTAAGGGGGCGCCTAGTGCCAGCAGAAAACGAAAAAAGGAATTTTCGACGCCGCTCACTGATGTTAAGAAACTAAAAAATATATCCAAAAAAAATTGGCGTATGGTACAATCAAGAAGAAGCACAATAACCGAATAGAATAAAAAAAATAGATCAGATTTATTTACAGAAAAAAAATTAAAATGGCACCGAAAAAAACTATTTTAATTCATGTACTCAAAATTATCAGGGATGACCAAACATTATTTTTTGGTAATAAAATTCCTAATTTTACGGTGTATTAAAGTAACCGAACACTTTTTTAAATGTATGTTTAATTATTGAGTAATTAAATAAAACTTGGTTCAAAACTCGCTCCTGATTTAATATTGATTTCCCCTCCAAACTGTGTCATGCTATTCTCAACTTTATGCATATCAAATTAAGAAGGGCCTCACGCGGGTGAAATCTGATTTTTTCCTGGCATTAGACGCACCCTTAATAAATAATGTAAAAATGCATATATTTTAAAAAAAGCCTAAAACCAGGATTCGTCATAATTATCGGAATACGAATATTGGCAACCTCGCATTTTTAATTATTTTCTAAATTACCGTCAACGTAAAGGTCAGCGTTACAGAGAAGCTAATTTATTTAAAAAAAAACAAATCAGTACACAATAGGCTAAATACAGGTAATGACGAATGCATCTCCTTGAAGGCGATTAAAAAGGCAATTGAACAATGATTTAAGCTATCATGGTTGTTTACTGAAGTGTTATCATTATTTACAAATATTTACCGAGGTTATATGGTGGTATAAGTCTCCGATATTTACCATGCATAAATGGCCATTAAATGTTCCCACTGCTGGGATTCGTGGCCTTCTCTCGAAAGGAGAGGGTCAAGGCCATAATCAACCACGCTGGCAAAATGCGGGTCGGCGAATAATACATGACCTCGAAATATTCTAGGTACATGTAGGTTTCCTCACAATGCTTTTCTACACCGTTTATAAGTTAGTGGCACATGACTTCGAAAAGACAATGGTGCGCGTGAGACTTGAACCCGGAGTCCCCGGATCGGCAGTCGCCGTTCTCCCGACTAGTCCAGCCGTAACTTCTAGACCAGCCATAACTTGGTATTTACCATAGTAACACGATAAATATGTAATTAACAATAGCAAATGCAATAAAATTTATCAAAATTAGCAAACTCACTGTCTGCGAAGTCACAATTTTTAGAGACTAACCAAGGCTGTGTATACAATGCGGTAAAGATGACTTCTTATAGCGCACTGAGAGAAGTTTATTGTATTTACGCCGTTTTTATCCCCTTATCATGCTTATCGTGGGCAAAATTGGGAGGGGGCAATGAAAGGTAATTAAGCTGACACAAGATGATATTGTTTTGATAAAAATACACCTAATATATAAAGTATAAAATAAATATGTGCTTGTGGTCGTGCCAGTATCACAGAATAAATATTAGTACAAGTACAGAACACTCACTTAGCGAAAACAATTATATACCTAATTAACGACTCTTGCTGGGACACAACAAAGTTCAATTCAGCTCGCATTAGCGCTCAATACCTGTCGCGATTTTCAACTAAACATTTGCGCTCTCTTCTAACGCGTAACTCTGTCGCTGTCTCGCGCGGAGGGTTGTCGACATAAATTATCTACTAACAATATGCGCGGGAAACGTTGCGCGAGCGCTCAGCCGTGCATCCGTCAACTGACTGTCACTTGTTTCCTGGAAGGAACGGTCTAGCGGTAGGCTAAAACCGCGCGACCTTGAGCGAGTAGTAATGCACTGCCAGTATCTCGATCAGCACTTGAAGATAACGTGTCGCATGAGTTTAGGTTAAAAAATAACAACATACTTAATATGTTGTAATAATTATAATTCTTAACTAAACAAAAACGACTTTTAGGCTACGTCAATAAAACTATAATATCCGTAGCTCTACCTACAGTGGGCACAAGACGTTTTCTTATGCTATTGAAAATAAAATGGCGGCATTTTTTTCCAGAAAATAAAACTATATCCAAAATTTTGCCGAGGAAGGGTTAAATGAAAAGTTACTAATTCGTTACCGCTATGGTAGATACCTGGAGACGCTTTCCAGAAATTTTCATTAACATTTAGCACAAGAATTCCAAATCTACTAGAGCACAATCCGTAATTCAAACGAATCGCAAAATTTCTTTACTCGAAAATTGCAGCTTTTTGGCTTGACTCTGACGTAAACCGAATCTTATACCATTAAACGAGCAATTCTTGTACCTAAATAAATATGTATATATATATATAGAATCTGAATCACGGAAACGACTTGATGGATTTTCATGATATTATGTATGCAGGGGATTTCGGGGACGATAAATCGATCTAACTAGGTCTTATTTTAAAAAAACGCATATTATGCGCGTTTTTAGACAATGAAAAACTGTCACATTAGACATTAGAATGTGAAGGTAAATTTCGCCGCGTGACGCGACAGCATAATTAGCTCAGACGGGAAGTCGGGCGCTCATAGCGGTCACGAATTAGTAGCTCCGGGATCGAATCCAGACGGGTTCTCTTTTTTTTCCATTCGTTTTTTTTAAGAAAATCTATTTCTTGGTGTCTTTTATCTGTAGGTATCTAAGTATATTTAGTATTTAAACCGAGCAAAGCTCGGTCACCCAGGTACTAAGATAAGATAAGATAAGATAAACATTTATTAACATATTAACACATATATCAAACTTAGCTGCAAAATGCATTGTCAACCAAAAACTTAATACAGTGAGTAATATGTCTCGTCTTTCGTATTTTTTACAATTTAAATAATTTGAGAAATTGATTTTCTGCTGTAAATGGGCAAAATAATCTTAAAAAACATTCTCTACACTTTATCAATTAAAAATTAGATTATAAAATAAACATGTTAAACAGTATACGATTAGCAATTTCACGATATGAGGTCATCTAGCAATAGGTAGGCACATTTTTAATGTTATCAATTAATGTAATGTAGTTAGACATCAGGCAACGTCGTCATAGTCACAAGTCAAGTACTCATTTATGGTGTACAATGTATTTTTTAGTAAAAGTTGCTTGACTTTACTTGTAAAAATTGCGCTACTGGATTTTCTGGCAATTTATTGTACAGGACTCTACCCATGTTAATTGGCAGTTTTCTTGCTACAGAGAGTCTGCATTGTAACGGTTGCAGTTCGGTTTTAGATTTACCCGATCTCCGATCTATTTTTTCCTTTATTATGAATTTTTCTATATTTTCCCTGGTGTATTTAATAGTCTCAAATATGTAGAGTGCAATTGAAGTCATTATACTTAAGTTTTTATAAAGATCCCTACAGCTATCTCTATATTTTGAATTAGTTAAGATTCGTATTGCTCGTTTTTGTATTTTTAATACTCGTTGGAAATCTGTTGAACAACCCCAGAAAATTATACCGTATGACATAATGGAATGTACATAACAATAGTATATGTCTTTTAAGCTTTGTGGAGAGGTGACATATTTCAGTTGCTTTAATGCATATGTACCTTTGGCCATTTTTTTGCAGATTGCATCTATATGATGTTTCCAGTTCAAAGCAGGATCCAGTTCAAACCCCAGCAATTTGACTCTATTTGTGCTCATTATTTCTGTCCCGTCCATTAATTTTACACAGTGACTTATTTGCTTTGTCGACTTTAAGTTGAAAAACATAACGTTGGTCTTATCACCGTTCAGCTGTAGGCCATTCATTTGGAACCAGCTCTTAAATTTATCTACAGCTTCACGTATTTTTAAAATTAAGTTTTCTGTAGAATCCGCTGTTAATATCAAGGTGGTATCGTCAGCATATTGTATTATTTTTCCATCTAATTCCAAGAACGACAAATCGTTTACAAACAACGAAAAAAGTACATTTCCCAGCGAAGAACCTTGGGGCACGCCTATATTTATGCATTCTGGTTGAGATCTATGTCGCCGGTTTTCAGTTTTGATCTCTACTATGTATTGCCTATTTTTTAGAAAAGATTTTATAAGCTCCAGATTTTTATTCCTGACTCCGTAGATCATAAGCTTCCTCAATAAAAGCTCGTGATTCACGGAATCGAAGGCCTTAGATAAATCTAGCATTATTGCAGCTACTTTAATTTTTCTGTCTAGATTCTCTACCGTATTCACTAGAAAATCATGAACAGCCGAAATCGTAGACCGCCCATTTCTATACGCGTGCTGTGTATCAGAGATAATAGAGTGTCGATCAAAATGTGCTATTATATTCTGTGACATTACTGATTCAATAAGTTTGGAAATTGTAGGTACAATAGTTATAGGCCTGTAATTTTTGACGCACTCTGTTTCGCCTTTTCCTTTATAGAGTGGAGTTAATCGCGATTTCTTTAGGTATTTTGGATAGCACTCAGATTGTAAAATATTATTAATTAAGAAAGTAAAGTGATCTGACAGGTAGAGCAAAATACGATACAAAAATGCACCGGATATGTCATATATATCTTTAGTGTCCGAATTCTTAATTTTATTACTGGCTAACTCTATTAAATCCAAGGGTGTGATAGTTTCAAAGTGAAATTCACATTGATTTTTTATTCTATTTTTTAAAAATAAAATAGATTTATTCAAATCTGGGGAATTTGCTATGGTTAGGTTGTATGCTGTGGTCGCAAAATGTTTACTAATGTATGACGCTATTTTGTCTTCTGCTATGGGAAAATTATCTGAACCATCTACAAGATGCCAGTTCCATTTTTTTACATTTTTATTACTCTCCTCTTTGATAACGTTCCATATCTCTTTCTTAGGATTTCTAGAATTTCTGATTCTCTGTTGAATATATTCTTCCTTTCTTTCTTTCATTAGTACGTCTCTACATTTTTTCTTTTGATGTATAATACTTTCAGACAACCCCGAATACTGACGTCTCAGTTGGTATAAATCATTTACTTCTATTTGCAATTCAACAATATCCTCCGTAATCCACGGACATCGATTAGTTCGCCGATTTTTTGTTTTTACTAAAGGAAAGAAAATATCGAAGTTCCAAAGAATTTTACTTATGAAATTTTCAAAGGTTTTTCCATTATATTTTTCAAATATATTGTCCCAATCATACGCTAACATAGCATTACAGAATTCTATTATTTTATCGTCGGTAAAAAAGCGTTTCTCTACGGAAATTACTTTTGGTTTAAGCTTTTTGTGTGATACAAAGTTGACAAGTTGTGCGTCATGGTCAGATATACCTGTAGCTATAGGTACTATATTAATTTCTTGCGCCGGTATATTAGTAACAATGCAGTCTACAGATTTGATGTACTAGACTCGTTTTCATATCGCGTGGGAAAATCAACCGCATTGCGAAAACCATTAGAGCGCATCAAGTCATCAAGCTTTATTTTGTTGGGAGAGTTTACAAGAAAATTTACATTCCAGTCGCCTGCTAAAATCACGTTTCTGTTCGTAAAAGTGCTCAGCAGGTGGAATAGTTGTTTCATGACTTTAATAAATAACTTAAAGTTGCCGTTACCTGTTCTGTACATACCTATTACAAGAGGCCTATTCAAATTAACAATTTCTACCGCCGTGAGCTCACAATCAAATTCCACAGACAATTCGTTAATTCGTTTGAATGGCCTACATGTGAGCTGTTCAGTAACAAATACTGATACACCTCCATGCAATCATTTTGTTCTGAAAAAACAGCTGGTATGATTATATCCATGAATTAGTACATTATTAAAATTACTTTCGTTTAACCAGGTCTCACACAATACTAATATGTCTGGTTTATAAACAAGCGTTACTCCTTGTAGAAGCAGAGCTTTCTTAGTGTTAAGGGATCTAATATTTTGATGCAAAATTTTTAAATTGTCGTTGTTTATATCACACAAATCTGTTTGGATTCGTGATCTAAAAAAGGTTGGGACTCACTGCGGTCCTGTAAAGTTAAAGCTCTGTATTGTGTCTCGTGAGTATCTATACCAGTCAAATATATTAAATTATTATTATTAAATGTCTTAAATCTAAAATTTTTCAATATTTCATTACACATAAACTTAATAAAATTCTTTGACAAGATATTGCGATACATAAATATATTTTTATCATATGAATTAATGTCAATTATGGTAAGAAATGGGAATCGTAGAGTTAACTTGTACAAATGCTCATTAATTTTAAACTTTTTAAAGTTATACATTTTATCAGCAGAGTTCCCATATTCGTAATGTAAGGTAGAAATTTGAAGTTTAAGCTTTTTGTTTTCACATAATTTTATTAAATTTGTTATGTAACTTATTTTATAATAACTTAGTCCTGAAACGATAAGAATAACTTCGTCATTTTCCTTCATATTTTTAGTCAGTGTTGCCACATTTTTTACTATTTCTCCAAGTGTGGCATTTGGTTTACAGTCCGACGTAATCACGTAATTTTTAGAGCTGTACCTGGAAAAGTGTTCTGCAAGAGATTTGCCATAATTGTCACATAATATTAAGATCTGTCGTAATGCAGACCCCAAGCGATCGCGGTTTTTTACTTGTGTTTCTTTGTTTGAGTTAAGAAAATTTTCAATAGCAGTAGTGGGTCTCTTCTTATTTATTTGAGGCTGCAAAATGGGAGGTGAAGTATTTGTTTCTATCGTCCCTGCGGTACTTAGTTTTTTATTGAGCTCAGAGCAACATAATTCATTTGTTTCTGTGCATAACCTATTGAATTCCGATACATTAGAATCAATGTCCTTGGTTTCTGCCGTTAGAGAGCAAAACTCGACAGAAAGTTGCTTACTTTTTAGTTCTAAATTTTCTTTTTGTAAATTTATTATTTGTGTGGTTAATGTTTGAGTATGATTATGCAATGAGTCAATTTTTTCTTGAAATTGTTGTTCAGTAGTTTTTTGTAGCGTTTCAAAAAGGGTGGCATTTTTTTCATGCATCTGAATAATTTTGAGTGCATTTTCGTATTCATTTAAGTCCTCTGATCTTATTTCTGTTAAGTCTTTGAGCTGAGATTTTTCTGCATCAATATCGATGATTTCAGCTTCTTTTTCAGCTAATTTAGACTTCAGTTGCGTTATTTCGTCTACCAAACGCTTGAACTCCTCTGCGCACTCATCTTGCTCTTGCAGCAGTTTAATATTAAGTTGTTGTGATTTTTCTAAGTCCAGGGTTAATGTTCTTATTTTACGTTGTGCCTCAATTAACGCTGTCTGATTTCGTGTCTGCGGCATTTTGCAAATATGTTGATTTTTATGTCATTTAAGATAATTGATTACCACAATAACGATCGCTACCAAAGGACAGAAATCATTTGTTGCGCGTTGTATTGTCAAAGTGGCGCCACCTGGCGAATTATGTCAGTTCCTTCACAATTGCAAAATAGTATTATTGAGTATCGAGTATTATTTTTGTTGAGAAATCAGGTGCCAAAGTAGTGCAACGGTTCCGCACTAGATGGCGCTGTTAGTGATTTCGTTGTTGGATACGAAAGATAATGTAGTATGACTAATAATAACTAGATGGCGCTAGTGGTGTCTTTGTTCGTAGATACGATCGAACAAAATAATTTAAGTATATTTCATAAATATAACTCTTTTTACTCACAAATAATACTTCTGTCACTAGATATGCACAAAAAAAACTATAACATGGAATAGGACGGTTGATGTGAATAGTCTAATGCAATATTTCTTATTTTGTACCAAAAACTTAAAGGAATAGCAAGTAAGAACACGGGCTGAGCGGTATAGTACAAGCTATGGGCGGAGAACGCATCATCATCATCATCATCAGCCGCAAGACGTCCACTGCTGAACATAGGCCTCCCCCTAGATTTCCACAACGAACGGTCCCGCGCAACCTGCAAGCAGCGGTTTCCAGCGACCTTTGTGAGGTCATCTGTCCATCTAGTGGGAGGTCGTCCAACACTGCGTCTTCCGGTTTGTGGTGGCCACTCGAGAACCTTTCTTACCCATCAGTTATCAGTTCTTCGAGCGATGTGGGCTGCCCATTGCCACTTCAGCTTACTTACTCTTTGAGCTATGTCGGCCACTTTCGTTCTTTTGCGAATATCTTCATTACGGATTCTGTCACGCAAAGAGATTCCGAGCATAGCTCTCTCCATAGCTCGCTGTGTGACTTTGATCTTTGTTATGAGGCCCACAGTTAAGGACCACGTCTCAGTTCCATAAGCCATCACTGGCAACACGCACTGGTTAAAGACTTTCGTGAACGAACGAATACTAGCACGTTATTACGGTCGTGTCGTATAATAAATGCTGAATTATTTATTTACCATGTGGAGTAAGAGCACGTGTAGTCGTGCACCCCAAACCTTCGTTATTTTAACAAAGTTGAAACTTTGTCAGCGCTTGCTCCCGAGATATGTAAGATTGCACATTATGAAGTTTGGGTCATCCTGGCTTTGGCAGATAAACGGTACTAAATGTGTACCCATGAAATACCGATCTAATTTGTCAAAATATAAAGTCGGGCCGGTAGGGCACCAGGGATGCCAGGTCGACTATTGAATTTCCGTACAGGCGGCAGTCGAAACCTGAAAAAATCTAAAGTGCCCTAATACGAAGTACGAGATGTAGTACCTACTCGTTGAATACTGTAGGTGACGGTAAATATTTGAATTGTTTTAGATATGCTCTACTTATATCCGTAAGAAGGTTTAGTCAGTAATATTAAGTTAGTAAGGTAAGTAACTATTTTCTGATCTGTGGTAAGGTGCTGCGCCTTTCGCTACTAACGCTAGTTATCTATAACCTCTACTATTACTTGTTGCGAAATGTCATGAGTTTAAAAAGCAGAACTTCTATGGCTAATGTTATACATTGCCGTTTTTTGGCAAAGATGTCCTTGGGCTGGACCGCCATATTATCTGATGTGAAGCGGCGATGCGGTCTAAGATGAACCTCAAACCTCACCGGACTCGAGTAGGTTTACTAATGTTAACTTTGCCCAGTCTGTCGGGCCAAAAATGTCTTTGTGCGTAATATGGGCCGATAATGGTGATGACACGTATATTTTATATCTTGTGTGTATGTTTAGATATGTATTGCAGCGTAGCAACATATCAAAATGATTCATACTATGACGATGTCATCTATTCACTTAAAGCACAGTACGGTAAGCATACACGTACCTACAGACACGTGTGTGTCACCTAGTAGTACAGTAATTTGGTAAGCTTAAGTCAGTAGAACCCTATGGCTTCTTCGCTAGCCCAAAGTTCGGAAAGTTGTAGACCATCTGAGGCTAACTGTCATTTATCTCTTTGCAAATAAAAATACGACTAAGTAACAGACAATCAGATATGCCATCACTTCACGTTGTGTATAGGTACAATAAAGGAATTACCAGGGAAAAACCAATGACGAGTAATGTTTCAGCCTGGCCTTTTATTTGTTAATTTATGTCATTAAATTCTACAGTCTTCACTGTAATGCACTCAGTACCGTGTTTCGAAAGTGAGAATACTCGTCAATTTATGCGTTCTGGCTAGGTCAATAATTTCATAATCTCCGAAAAAACTAACAAAAACCTACTTCAATTTAAAATTAAACTGAGACCCTCGACTATATATCGGATTTTTACGAAATCAATAATTAAACTAATGAAACAGCAACACAGCAAGAGTGTACGAACACGTCGAGGAAAGCAATGCTAAGATCGTTGGTTATAACTAAAAAAAATTGGCAGTCATAGGAACTGCCGATAGAAGTGAAAACTGAACACTCAGAATTTGATAGCTTACCTTGGAAACTACACAGGCGTAACCGGAGGGCGTGGCCTCGCCATCATGGCATGGCCATCAATCTACACTAAACAAATCATATCTCAACATAATAACATTCACAACATTGTTCATAACTAAAAAGTATAAAATACAATTTAAAAACTCAAAAACCCGACCCGACGAAAAGTGCACCAAACTACGTACCTACTTACATACAAAAAAAACTGAAAAGAATAAAACAAGCACTTAGATTTCTGGTGGTCTATCTTATTGGAAAAAGCTTCAAAATAGTTGTCTGACGAACATATTAACTAACTCTACTCAATCGTCCACATTTCATTCATCAGAAAATAGGTGACGTCTGGCAGCTCTGGGATCTTGGACTAAATGTGGTTGCCTAGAAAAAACTGATTCCCATCAAAATTTGAAGACAACCCTATCAGGACATATCCAAACATGCACGCATTCCGAAGTTCAGAAGTTCTTATTATGAAAGTAGTAGACTACAGGCCCGTGAACAAAATTTACGGGTCAAATGAACCAGCAGGAGACCTATGTAGGATGATAGACGGGTACAAAATAATAAGATTTAGCACTATGCCGTCACTTGTAAGCTGTCCAACTGAGTTGCAGGTGAGAATTCAAAAGTGCAAGTAGAGTGGGTACATTTTGGTCATTTGTTTCTGTACGGCATTCTTACCATCCAATAGATCCATGAAAAATAATGAGAAATCGCGTAGTGCCGTACAAAAATCCACGAAGTCGGAAACATTATTGATCATCCGGAAATTTTGAGGGAAAATTTGGTCATTTGATACTGTACGGCATCGGTTCCATACAGTTGCAATACCTCTTCTAACCCATTATTCCGCAACGCCGTATAAAAATAATGATCCAAGAGGAAATTATCGGGGGTTCAACTTCCTCTTTTCAGTGATCCGGAGAGGTGATTTGAAAAAGTACGGCATCGGTTCCAAATGAATATCTAGCACTCAAACGGACAATTAAAAATAATGCCGTCTAAAAATTACTGTTCATTTGAATGTTTACCGATAATTACCTTAATTTCATCGTATACTTCATTTATAAAGGTAGTAGGTCATTTGATCCTGTACGGCGCCTTATTTTTCTACATGACATTGCTAAAAACTGTTGTTGTATAATAATGCCGTACAAAAGAATGTGTTCTAAAAAAGTTACAGAGGAAAACAAAACATGCAAGTTTTCATTTATTTAAATAACCATAGATTAATTAACTATACGAATCTTCAACATATTATCATTGTTTTAAATAGTGTCCAAGTAAATAAATTGGAAAAAAACAATGCCGTACATTTTAACCCTTAATCAAACAAAATATGTAACACTTAGTTAGAAACTCGGAAACTCGGAAAGTATGTACTTAAGGGCAAAAACTATTGAGATTTTTATTGTAGAAAATAAAATTTTACACTTTTTGTTCCAAGAAAACTTTTTTGTGAAACGTACCGTTTGCGATTTATGGCCCATTTAAATACCGGATTTTCTATCACGGCGGATATCTCTTGAAATATTAGATTAATCAATAAAACGCATTGAACTATTCTTAAAGATCAGTTTATTCTCTGTTTTCTTTGTGAAAAGCTTTTTTTTGTAATGTCCATACGTTTTGATTTATAAGACGTTTAAAATCTCTTATTCCGCCAAAAATATTATAAATCAATGAATTGTATTAAAATAAACAATAGTTTTGTTTGTGGTCGGTTATTAGACGATGAAAATTCTGATAAAAAAATAAGTACATAAATGTAAATCAGGTTTTTCACGCAGATGATGTGTATGTTAGCTATGGCAATATAGTGATGCGTCCAACATTAAACTTCTTATAACTCAAAAAGTATAGACTTTAAAAAAAAAACAATTTTGGCAAAAGTTGTAGAGAATAAACTGGTCTTTAAACATGGATTGATGCGTCTTATTTATCTAAATATTTCAAGAGCTATCGGCAGCGATAAAAAACCCGGTTCATTAAATGGGCCGTAAACGGTACGTTTAACAAAAAAGTTTTGGGCAACAAAAAGTGTAAAATTATACTTTCTACAATAATGACTTCAATAATTTTTGCTCTAAAGTACATAGTTTCCGAGAAAACGTTTTTTTCAAGATGACGCTTAAAGATCCACCTGAATCTGTCAACATTTTGTTATTTTATGCTCAGTAAGTGATCATACACCTTATAATAAATACATTTGGATCGAAAATTTATAAGTTAAATTATATTTTTACTGGCCTTTAATATGAACTTTTAGATTTGTACGGCATTAACTTTTCTTAGACAAACATTAAATTCAAATAAATTATCAGAATGCCGTTAAAAATCGTACCAACTATCACCCTAAAGTACATTTCGTCATATGCAATGTTCTGGAGGTTTCTTGCCATTTACTGACTTTTGGACTAACAAAAATGTACGGCACGTATAAAATTTGTATCTATGGACAAAATACTTTCGGAATAAATTAATTTTACGTTGTGTCAAATCACCTCTCCGGATCACTGAAAAGAGGAAGTTGAACCCGCGATCATTTCCTCTTGGACAGTTATTGTACGGCGTTGCGGAATAATGGGTTAGAAGAGGTATTATAACTGTATGGAACCGATGCCGTACAGTATCAAATGACCAAATTTTCCCTCAAAATTTCCGGATTATCAATAATGTTTCCGACTTCGTGGATTACTATTTTTGTACGGCACTACGCGATTTCTCATTATTTTTCATGGATCTATTGGATGGTAAGAATGCCGTACAGAAACAAATGACCAAAATGTACCCACTCTACTTGCACTTTTGAATTCTCACCTGCACTCAGTTGGACAGCTTACAAGTGACGGCATAGTGCTAAATCTTATTATTTTGTACCCGTCTATCATCCTACATAGGTCTCCTGCTGGTTCATTGGACCCGTAAATTTTGTTCACGGGCATGTAGTCTTATAGGTTCAAACAGAATAATAACGCCTAGAAACCGGTCCGAGAAAAAATCATAGCGAGCTATATTGCTCAGTCCGTTCGAAACCAAAATCCAATTAATTTCATCAAACCACCATCACTTGTCAAGCGTTAGTGCATGCGTCACCAACAATTAGAAACATTTTGATGGTTTGTGTGATCCTTTATAGAGTAAGATCCTAGAGCTGCCAGACGTCACCTATTTTCTGATGAATGAAATGTGGACGATTGAGTAGAGTTAGTAAGTACTAAGAACACATGCTTACTCGCTAACTTGCTTAGACGGCCAATTTTGAGATATGGGGTAATGAAGGTACATACAAAAATTACTTACTTCACGTATTTTCTAATAAGTGATTTTCACGTATGTTGTAGACAATATCCTTAAAAACAAGGTCCCAATACTCCCAGACACTTTCCGTCGGCCGTTTTGCTTAACAACTCCAAAATAATAATTTAACTTCACTTAAATTCCCATGCTCCATTTGTTAGTATGTTCGTCAGACAACTATTTTAAAGTTTTTTCCAATAAGACAGACCAATCTAAGGGACCAATCATCCCATTCTCAATCGGCCACATTTCATTCATCAGAAAATAGGTGACGTCTGGGAGCTCTGGGATCTCTGACTAATAACTGTACCTACATACTCCACGACATTTAAAGATTTGTTTGGCGAACTTCAGTACATACTGCTTACGCCGACATCAATCTGCTTTTTCCCTCACTTAAGATGAAGCGTTTGTTTGAAGATCATCGATCATAATCGTTATTAATCTATGGGGTCAAACCTATTCTTTCGAGTTTTTGAAACACCAAAATGATGTCGCTTTATCAAGCTATGATCAGTCTGATAGAGAAATAAAGTAGCCAAGTGCGAGTTGGACTCGCCCATGAAGGGTTCCGTTGCAGCAAGTAACATAATATACATAGTACACATAGTTCTTGTAGTTCGTTGTAACTTTGATCGAAGTTTTAATAATAGTGTATTTATGACGTACTAAAAAAAAACTACTCATCAGATCGAGTTCAAACTAATTTTCGTTGGTAGTTTTCATGGTAATGTACATCATATATATTTTTTAGTTTTTTCATTCTCTTACTTTAGAAGTTAGAGGGGGGGACACACACATTTTACCACTTTGGAAGCGTCTCTCGCGCAAGTTATTCAGTGTAGACAAAAATTATATTTGAAACCTCAACATCATTTTTTAAGACCTATCGATAGACATCCCACACGTGTAGGATTGATGAAAAAAAAAATTCTGAGCTTCAGTTCTCAGTATGGGGGGCACCCCTAATTTTTGTTTTTTTAAAAAACTTTTGTAAAAGTCTTAATGCGGTTCACAGAATACATGTACTTACCAAGTTTCAACAGTGTAGTTCTCATAGTTTCGGCAAAAAGTGGCTGTGACATACGGACGGACAGACAGACAGACAGACAGACAGACAGACAGACATGACGAATCTATAAGGGTTCCGTTTTTACGTTTTACGGAACCCTAAAAACAAGGTGGTAATAGGGTATACAGAGCAGCTTCACACTCTCCGAAATACTATTTTTTTGACTGGCCTCGTGGCCTAGTGGGTAGTAGCTCTGCCTGCGAAGCCGAGGGTCGTGGGTTCGATCCCCACCCAGTGCAAATATTTGTGTGATGAATTCAAATGTTTGCACTGTGTCTGGGTGTTTCTATGTATAATAAGTATGTATTTAAAACTATATAAGTAATTATATCAGCTATCTGGCCGCCATCATACAAGCTTTGCTTAGTTTGGGGTCAGATGGTGTTGTGTGTGAATTGTCCACCAATATTTATTTATTTATTTATTTATATTTATATTATCAACTAAAGGAACGTCTTTAGCTATTATCAAGAAAAGGAACGAACTTGGCCGCCATCTTGCCCGGAGATAGCAACGATGCGGTTCATAATGGAGCACATTTACCTTGGAGAAACTGATTCACTCTTGACCGAAAGACACCCAGATTATATCCATCAGGAAACAGCCATTCCCGCGAGGCATTCCAAAGCTTAGATTTTCTAATACCGAAAGTGGGGAGAGAGGAGACTTCAAACAGAATAACTTAAAAACTTGGGATACTTGGGATAAAACAAGAAAAGCGAAATAAGGTTGGCTATCGGTGCCTCCTGGTTTCACCGTGGTACATATATATAAAGCCTATATCACTCTCAGACCATCTAAATATCCAACGGTGAAAGAGTTTTGAAATCGGTCCAGCAGTTCCTGAGATAAGCGCGTTCAAACAAAAGAACTCTACAACATTACGCGAATAATATAATCCCACCAAAAACATTCTGTAAAAAACTAGCCAAGTCTCGATGAAGCTGCATATTTATCTCTAAAAAGTAATGAAATCTAGACAAAGCCGTGCCAAGTCTAAGGTTCCTTACTGCGATTTCTTTATTATTATAGTTAATGTTGTGTGAATTGGCCGTTGAAGGGTACACAAGGGTACAAAACCAGGTGCTCCATGACACCATTGCACCAATCTGTCGCCAGAACCGCTACCATTGACGCTGAAAAATGGCCACTTGGAAAACGTTGATTCAATAACCAGTCAATTGTTTTTGTTTTACTGTTTAGCTATACGGTGTGAACAATAAAGAATTTCAATAATACTTATGTGTAGGCGAGCCAGAAACAAACAGTTTAAAAAAATATTTCTAGTCTAGACGGACTTCTATTCATTGATAGAAGTCCGTCTGTACAGCAGACGACCGTCTGTACCGTCTGCAGAGGTCAGCATTCGATGCTGAATGCAGGTGCTTGCTGTTGATTAACAACAGCCTATTAAGAGACACTAGCGTCAAATTACCAATACCAGTATAGGGTATTATCTCGCTTAACAAACATAAGTAGTTACAACAGATACAACATAACGTGTAAATAAAATTGACTTGTATCCACTAACGGGCTAACGTATAAAGAATGTTTAACGGCCAAGTCACACAACATTAACTATAGTAATAAAGAAATCGCAGTAAGGAACCTTAGACTTGGCACGGCTTTGTCTAGATTTCATTACTTTTTAGAGATAAATATGCAGCTTCATCGAGACTTGGCTAGTTTTTTACAGAATGTTTTTGGTGGGATTTCACTCCTTTTTGTAGAAACGTGGACTTATTGATTTATTATATTAGATGTATTATTTGACACGTATTCTTTTTTTCCGGTTCTGATTCTTGAACAGTAGCAACAGTTTTTCGTATTGCCCATTCGCGTTCATTATTTATGTAAGTGGACTCTCCAGAATAGGCAAAGAACTTTAGAAGATTGGAAGAAGACTGCAAATAAATAAAAGACAGTCTAGCTTTATCCAGAGTTTTCCTTTAATTTTATTTATATACATATATGCGTATTAAAATTTTGACTCTGACCATACATTATATTGTTATCCTAACTTTACAAATCTTTCTTTTCTTTCGTTCAGATGTTGTGTCGAATTACTCTAACTATAATACCCAAAATATAAATACAAGTACGAAGCCTACTTTTGCCTCTATTGGAAGCATGAGTGGGGTGTGGCGTAAGCCGGCTTTGGATGCAGAATGGAAAACGGTGCAAAGGAAGCGACTAAAAAACAAGTTTGTTGGTAATAGGGGCATAGCTAGTGCTGACCCAAATAGTAAATTTAAAGCTGCGATAGTAAAGATACCGCTTTTTATTACTAATGTACATAAAGATGCCACAGTGAAGGATATTACAGACTATATCTTTACTAAAACCCAAGAAGTGGTCTCGCCTATAAAAATTAAAATGAAACGACAACGGGATTATAATGCGTTTAAGGTATTTGTAGTTAAAGACAAAATTCAAACTTTCCTTGATGATACCTTTTGGCCAACCGGAATTTCTTTTCGGAGATTTGTCAATTATAAAGACATGGATCATGCCAATAAGGCGCGTGGTGATACGGGGCAGCTCACTCACTCTTAATATGGATAGTACGCCATACGTGAAGCTAGTTTCGTTTAACTGTAGATGATTTAAGAGCTCCCTGACTGACATTAGGGCGTTATGCAAGCAAGCCAGTGTGGTCGCGCTGCAGGAGCACTGTTTACTGCCCCATGACCTGCCCCTACTGAACACGGTGGATGAGGACTTCTCCTGTACGGGGATATCGGCGGTGGACACTTCGGCTGGAATACTTCGGGGTAGGCCCCATGGCGGCGTGGCCCTACTATGGAACAAAAGTGTGTGTAGTTCGGTGTCTGTTGTGGACTGTGATGATGTGCGACTACAAGCTATTAAAGCCAAAGTTAGTAATAGATTGATGTTAGTTTTTAATGTTTACATGCCGACTGATTCGAAGGACAAGGATAAGGATAACTTAATGGAATTTACTCAGTGCTTAGGAAAAATTAGCTCTATAATTGAAGAAAGTAGTGTGGATGACATATATATATTAGGTGATTTTAACGCATACCCTGGAGCTAGGTTTGGTACTAAACTTTTGGAATTTTGTGAGGATGAAAGATGGATCTGGGCGGATTTGAAAAAACTGGGCCTAGAGTCGGACACTTTCACTTTTATAAGTGACGTACATGGAAGTGTGAGATGGTTGGACCACTGTTTAGTTACAGAAGGTACAATGCCATCTATTAAGAGAATTTGGGTAAAGCGTGACGTGGTGTGGTCAGATCACCTCCCACTTTTTATTGAATGTGATGTGGAAAAAGTGACTAGTGGCCGGAGTTTGACAGATCGCTCAGGCTTACTGCCTAGTGTTAATAAAGTAACTTGGGGAGAGCGCACTTTGGATCAAGTTGGCCAATATAATCAGCTCTGTCATACTAAATTAAGGCTTGTTGATTTTCCTAATAAGCTCTCTCAGTGTTGTGATGGAATATGTTCGAATATCAGTCATAGAGGTATTTTAGATGAAATGTACTCGAGGATAGTCACCATTCTGTCAGAGGCCGCATCTGAGTCTTGTGAACGTCCTGCGGTACGTAAGAGGGGAGGTTATGTTGCCGGGTGGAACAAGCATGTAGCTCCACTTCACAGGGAGGCCAGACGAAAGTTTTTGGCTTGGGTTGCAGCTGGTAAACCAAATACTGGCCAAATTTATATTGACATGTGTGAGAGCAGGAAATTGTTCAAAAATAAACTGAAGTGGTGTAAAGATAGTCAACAACAAATCAGGATGGACATTCTTGCCTCACAACACACAGCCAAAGACTTTAAAAGCTTTTGGAAGAGCACGAATAAAATAAATGTGACGCCTGGCCTTCCTGCGAGTATAGGTGAAGTAAGTGACCATAAGCAGATCGCAGACCTTTTTAAGGACCACTTTAAGGTTGTGTCAGGCCCTAGTTCAGATGCCTGTGAGATGTTGGATGCTGGAACTGTTGAAACAGAGAGAACGGTGACATTTAGTGCGAAACAGGTAGAGAGAGTTGTTAGTACGATGCAGAGAGGGAAATCACCTGGACACGACGGTCTCAGCATCGAACACCTCAAACATGCTGGAGTACACCTGCCGCGCGTGCTCTCCATGTTTTATCATTTGTGTCTGTGTCATGGATACCTACCTGGAGACTTGACGAGGACGGTTGTAGTGCCGATTATAAAGTGTAAAACTGGAGACACATCTGATAAAAATAGCTATCGGCCTATATCTCTGGCAACCATACTGGCAAAGGTCCTTGACGGCTTGCTAAATGATACGATGCTGCAGTACGTCCAGTTGCATGATGCACAGTTCGGTTTTCGAGCAGGACTATCGACGGAAAGTGCCATACTGAGTCTGAAGCAAGCTGTCAGGTACTATACGGATAGGAAGACGCCGGTGTACGCCTGCTTTCTCGATATATCCAGAGCATTCGATACCGTGCTGTATCGGAGGCTTTGGAGCAAGTTGCAGATTGCGGGTGTGCCAGCGGAGGTTGTCTCTATACTGAGGTGGTGGTATGGTTGTCAGCAAAACAGAGTGAGGTGGGCTGGGACGTTGTCAGATGGCTATGGCATGGAGTGTGGCGTCCGGCAGGGCGGAATAACCTCTCCTCTACTGTTTAATATTTATGTTAATTACCTCATCGGCGAGCTCAGCGGCACCCATACGGGATGCATCATAGATGGCGTGTGCGTGAATAATATTAGTTATGCCGATGACATGGTGCTGCTGGGTCCATCGGTGGGATCAATTCGACAATTAATTGATATTTGTGAAGCATACGTGGCGGAACATGGGCTGAAATATAACTCTAAAAAGAGCGAAGTAGTTGTATTTAAAAGTGGAAACATTAAACCCGCTCAGGTTCCGCCAATTATGCTCAGTGGTGTGGCCCTGCAGGTGGCGACTAGGTTTAAATACTTAGGACACATGATTAATGAAGACCTCACCGATGATGATGATATAGAGAGGGAGCGCAGGGCGCTGGCGGTCCGAGGGAACATGGTTGCTCGGCGGTTTGCTCGCTGCTCGAGGGAAGTGAAAGTGACTCTTTTTAAGGCTTATTGCCAGTCCTTTTACTCGAGCAGCTTGTGGGTGAGTCATACTCGTCGGGCTGCCAGCGTTCTTCGCGTCCAATTCAATGACATTTTCAGGATGCTGATGCGGCTGCCTCGCTGGTGCAGCGCATCTTTGATGTTCGCTGAGGCACGCACGGACGACTTTCACGCGGTTATCCGCAAGAAAGTCGCCTCTCTACGACAGCGAGTGCGAGTCAGTCGCAACAGTATCCTGAAAATGATATACTATAGACTGGATTGCCCCATTCAAAACAAATGGATGAATGTTGTTTTAGGACATAAGTTGTGATGTTGATATCTGTTGTTGTTGTCCTGAATGTTTTTAATAATCAATTGATATAAAATAATTAATATGTGTGACATTTTATTCTATTGTAATTTTATTGTATATGGTGTTTACCGAAATAAATGATTTAATAATAATTTTCATTTTTTCCGGTTCTGATTCTTGTACAGTAGCAACAGTTTTTCGTATTTCCCATTCGCGTTCATTATTTAAGTAGACTCTCCATAATAGGCAAAGAACTTTAGAAGATTGGAAGAAGCTTGCAAATAAATAAAGGCCAGTCTAGCCTTATCCAGAGTTTTACTTTAATTTTATTTATATGCGTATTAAAAGCAGAAAGGGAGGCATTCGCCCAGTAGTGGGAAGCAATAGGCTACATTAAATTATAAGATATGTCCCACTACGCTGGATTTTTGCAATGACAGTCGATTTTTTATGTACCAATAGTAGAATGGGGCATTACTATATCTCTTATACAGCTGAGAGAAGCTGAGGGTTCTTCATCAGATACTTCAGACCTTCGATTTTTGACATCAAATGAAGAGACAAACAAAGTTGAATATTTTTTGTAAAGGCGTGTTTTCAAATAACCAGGTATACCACCAGGTACTCCAGATTTTCGATATTCCTAGTTTTTATAGTTTTCCTTTTATGTGGCCATTAAACCCTAAGTCTGTACCAAATTTCAGCTCTCTGAGTTTATGGAAAGTACTAGTTCTATTTTGATGATCATGAGTGAGTGAATGAGTGTCGTAAATGCGAAACTTTGCGTTCGCTTAACTTCGGAACTAAATGACGTACAGACTTGAAATTTTGGATTTCAAGTACGTGATTATAGCTTACTAGATGACAAAAATTTCAGCGTTCTGGTCTTATCCAGAGGTTCTCAAATAGGGGCCTGAAAATGCGACGAAATGGTTCCAGTAAAGGATGGTACGGCAGTGTTTGCTTCGCGCTCGACTTGGCGGGGGCACTGCTGTGCCCCCAGATAATAGTCGTAGTGATATCACAATTTTTTTATTAAAAGCAAATTACAAATTAACTTAAATTTATGTTCTAAAATAGCCTTGGTTAACTAACCCACTGTCTTATTATTCTTGAATTGTTCCAAGATTTTAGTGAACACTTCTAAGTTCTTCTGCACCGCGTCTTCGTAACCAGCTGTTGTCGATTTCATCATGTCAAACCACCTGTCAAATAAAAATAATGAATCACCAACACGTTATTTATCTACATAAGTACAATCTAGGTTCATATGCATGGATGTGTGTACCTATTTGGAAGTATCTTACGAATATTTTAAAGATGTAAGTTTGTGCGTTTGTTATTTTTAGTTTATTTCAAAAACACAAATTGTTTCAAACTAGCTGCAGCCCGCGGTTTTACTCGCGCAGTTCCCATTCCCGTTATTTTTCCATGATAAAAAGTAGCCTATGTGCTGTTTCAGATTAAAATCTGTTCCAAATTTCAACCCGATCCGTTCAGACTTTCGGACGTGAATGAGTAACAAACATCTAAACATCAAATTGAATCTGAACACTAAATGTTCTCACTGCTGGGACTCGGCGCCTCGGGGCCTTCTCTCGCAAAGCGAGAGTCCAGGTGATAATCCATCACGCTGGCCAAGTGCGATTCGGCGGATGACGCATGGCTTGGACAGATTATTGGAACGTGTCACAACCCTCACGATGCTTTCCTTTCCTTTCCTTTTAACGGATCCACGTACATGACCTTGAAAAGACAGTGATGCGGTGTGGGATTCGAACCCGGACCTTCCGACCAGCAGTTGTCATCTTCCGACTAGACCAGCCATAGACCTGTTTTATTACTAAAGATAATGAGTCCACAAAAAGAAGATTGAAATGTATACCTTAATACGTTGGAGTAAGCTTTCATATTGATGCCGGCGACTTCGAAAGTAGCAACGGTAGCCACGATAGCGAAGTCTGCGATGGTCTGCTGGAACCCCGCTACATACTTGCTGCCGTCCAGGAAGATGTCCAGGAATCCCAGGGCTTCCTCCAGCTTCTTCAACTTCGCTGGATCTGCCTCTTTCCCTTCCATCATTTGAGGGTACTGAGAAAAATAAATAGCTGTTGTACGGCCTTGGAATCGATCAAGAGACGTGCCAAAAGGCTTATAATGACACCCTTGGTCTACCAAGACTTCAACATTTGAAACATCGCCGCAAATTGCTAGGTTATTGCTAGCTCAGTTGCACAATTTAGAGAGTGTGCAACTGATCTACATGATATAATAGCACCTTGCCCTTTTTTCTAACGGGCTGCTCGTAGCTCGATGAAGTAACATCGTTTCATGGTTGATGTTCCAAAGACTCGAACGAAGAGGATCGACTCTACATTAATTTGTGATAAGAACGTCTAGGCTATGGAATGCGTTGCCAGAGTGGGTTTTCCGTGTTACAATCTTGGTGTGTTCTAATCGAGAGTGAATAGCCTTCTTCAAACTAGACACATTCCATCGTAGACCTAGATCGCATCGTCGCTTAATATCAGGCGAGATGGCAGTCAAAACTGTGATAGTAAAAAAAACGGGCCGTATCCAGCTATTTCCGCAAAACGCGAACATAAAAGTTGTAGATTTAGTTTGAAAAAAAAACAGTTATTGTATTAGTAGTCTGTATTAAAACTTGCATTTTTTTTTTACATAAGTTTTATTCTGTAAAATTACGGGAACGGCCAACGGGTGAAACCGCGAGGCTAGTCTACTATAAGGTGTTGCAGAAAGGTGCAACAATATTTATGGTAGTTCATCTACATTAAGTTTTGAATCATGTATGTGAAAATTAGGCATGAAAGCTCAAAAATTTTTTTCCATAAAAATTATATTTTTTTCGGTTGTTATTTCATTTGACATACCCCTAATGGCCAGATCTCCGCACGGATTTTTGTACGATGTCACGGCGTCGGCGGCAAGGTCGTTTGTCTGCTGTACATGCTTTAGGGTTGAAGCTGGTGATTTGGTGGGAATTTTACGTCAAACTTTGACTCGAACTATCTCGTGATCTACCGTGCTGAGGGGAAAGCGACCTTGGGTGATGAAGTGTACATCAGTGTTAGAATGGACTGTTAAAATATTGTTGGGGGTAAATTCACCACGTAATATAATGCAACACAGATAAAAACACTGGACTTATCAGATTACGTTAGGATTAGTAATACTTGTTGACGTTGTATACCTAAATAACTTATCTCACTAGATAGGCAAGTCATCGTAACTAAAGAATTAAGATAATAACCGGCCAAGTGCGTGATATCACACTCAAACGCTGATTCCGTAGTTACCTGACACTCAAATATTATACCTGACTTGAACTATCTTATTTTTAAAAACTGTGATATCCTTTCTTCGTGACCTTGGGTATGTTGACGCTATGGCTCAAGAGATGGAAAAATGAACGAAACATCTAGAAAATTAGTTGGCACGCTATAGACACGAGCTTTGGACCCGTAAAATTGAAAATACCTTTTACAATTCTATCGACTTACATAATAACTTAATTTCAAAAATTTAATTGATATGTACGCAAAATTAAAGTGACGCTAAACATATTATTCGAAACATGGCTACTTTGGCGCAAAAAAATGCTGTCATAGGAACTGCCGATAGAAGTGAAAACTTATAAATCAGAATTTGATAGCATACTTTGTAGACTAAAGGCCTGTGAACAAAATTTACGGGTCAAATGAACCACCAGGAGACCTATGTAGGAAAGATTCAGCACTATGCCGTCACTTGTAAGCTGTCCAACTGATTGCAATTGAAGAGGGGGGGGGTTGCAATCCTCGATCATTTCTCCTTGTCGCATTATTTTTGTACGGCGTTGCGGAATAATAGATTAGAAGAGGTAATGAAGAGGTCCTGGTGGTTCATTTGAACCGTAAATTTTGTTCACGGGCCTGTAGTCTATTGGAAACTACGCGGATGAAACCGGATGTGGCCATGAGCATGGTCATCTAGAAATGGCTAATGGGAAATGCTGACGCATTTATAGATGGCCAATGGTCTTGGTCCCGAGTTTACCTGAAGATTTCTTATCATTCCCGAGTGTGACGCTAGAATTCACAGCCAACGAAAAATCTCGAAAATCTTAGGTGCGCCGAAAGAAGTTTTCACTACAAAAATTCGACTCCACAAACATCTACAAGGTTTTTAGAACAAGCGTCTTACACAGAGGCGTTGGCTCAATGATACTTGGTGACATCGATATAAACACTCCAAGATGTGCCTTCCCAAACTTCAAGCGCACGGAATTATGTAATTGTTGAGAAGAGTGAGCTCACTCTTTCCGTTCTAGGCGATTGGAGGAAGCGGTGAACGCCGGACGTTTTTACCTATCACCATTCCATGTCAACAACCAAAATATTTTGAACCGCAGCATACCTCGCCGCTAGCGATTCTAGGGGTCAAGTAAATTGGTGAGTTGTAAACCACTTACCTATACTACAGACACAGACGCAGTTAGTAACGATTTCAAGGTGCTCAGAGCACATCTAGTAGTTTACATCGATGCTTGGTGAGATATCTTGGAAAACTAGCAGTGTACCGTGGTTATACTAAGCCTATTGTGTGCCTTAGTGTGTATTTATTATTCTTCCAGGCTATAATTTAGCTTTGTCCAAACAGCCCGATCCGTTCATGCGACGTGATTGAGCAATAAACATCCTAGCATAACACTTGTAATATTAATACCTCAAAGTTTGCATGTAGAGAATTAATTAAATTTTGATTTTTTTGCAATCGATCCCCTTCCTACGGCTCAGATAGAAGACTCACCTCCTACTGAGTCATGACGCCAGAGGCCTGTTCACACTGGAGCGGTCTTCGCTGCCGCCTGCGGTAGTGAAAACCGAGTGAGGTAAGCGGTAATATTATACTGTTCACACGAAAAAATACCGCCTACCCAGAGGGTACGTACAAAATACCGCGCGGAACCCACAAATTCCGCGCGGTATTTACCTCCACCTACAGCGGTAGCGAATACCGCTCCGGTGTGAACAGGCCTTTAATGAGCACAGATGGACCAATGTGGTGAGATTATGAGGTTTCCTTTTCAACAACGGTACTCTAGAAAGGTATTATTCAAAACTGATGACGATGCTACGATTATGTTTTTTGATTTGTTGCTTCACAACAGCGTTTAACTACCTAAAACTGGTTTACGCACACACACACACACAATGTAGGTATATAATACTAGCGGCCCGCCCCGGCTTCGCTCGAATAATAACCTAGATATCAACTGCAGCGCCATCTGCCGTAGCCTATGTTACTCGGGAATAATGTAGCTTTCCAAAGGTGAAAGAATTTTTGAAATCGGTCCAGTAGTTTCGGAGCCTATTCATTACAAACAAACAAATAAATATTTCCTCTTTATAATATTAGTATAGATAAACACTAGCATTTAAATTAATCTCACGTTAACGCTAGTCAACAGGAATAATGTTGTACAATAAGTAGTCACATATACACAGTATACATAACTACACATTTGCTATTATTACGTATTTCGGTGATGCGAAATAACAAGATTTAATTCTTCCGAAAAGCGTCTAAAGCTCCGCTCCGCTGCACAAACGAAGCGAGGAAGCGACGCGACGTTTTATTACTATCTCTGCGAGGCGAATTCATAAATACATAATTAGATTTATAGAGGTATATAATAATCGCACATCTAGATCTAAAAGGACTATCAAGCTAGTTCCAAGCTAACATGTTTTTAATGCATTTTGGGGGATCCGCAACCTTGAAAGGCAAAAAGAGAGTTTATAGTTCGATACACAAAATTTTACAGCCCTCAATTCTGCCTTTTATTTTGAAGTTAATGGGTCCTTAACAAGAGTATCTAATGTTTATAAGAAAGATAAATATTATACTATTATAATTGACATAAGAGACTTAAGATTAAGGTTTAAGAGTACTGTTATTATTATTACTACTTGTGTTTTTGCTAATTCATCATCCTACAAACCCTGTATTGCTAGTCACAAATCAATATATTGCTCGAACTAATTATAAATAATACAGATTTCTATTGAGTTTTAAATATCTGGTTATTCTTTTTCTTCTTCTTTGGTTCATCAAAAGAGAGCTAACTAAGAACTTGATTCAACAACACAGGCTCAACTCAAAATAACAAAAAAAAATTACAAACATTGGTTAGCAACAAGGAAACAACTCAGAAAATCCAATTATTAGCCGCAACACATGAAAAAAACACGAGTTTCCTATAACATACTTGTTCTAGCTGCGTTTAAAATCATAACTTCTAATCAGAACACTTCTGTCGTGCATTAGGACACAGTAATCAGTTTTTCGCGTTTTCTGAAAAAAGTGTTTTTTTGAGTTGACCAACTCATAACTCTCTACTAACAACTCAAAACTGATTACTGTGTCCTAATGCACGACAGAAGTGTTCTGATTAGAAGTTATGATTTTAAACGCAGCTAGAACAAGTATGTTATAGGAAACTCGTGTTTTTTTCATGTGTTGCGGCTAATAATTGGATTTTCTGAGTTGTTTCCTTGTTGCTAACCAATGTTTGTAATTTTTTTTTGTTATTTTGAGTTGAGCCTGTGTTGTTGAATCAAGTTCTTAGTTAGCTCTCTTTTGATGAACCAAAGAAGAAGAAAAAGAATAACCAGATATTTAAAACTCAATAGAAATCTGTATTATTTATAATTAGTTCGAGCAATATATTGATTTGTGACTAGCAATACAGGGTTTGTAGGATGATGAATTAGCAAAAACACAAGTAGTAATAATAATAACAGTACTCTTAAACCTTAATCTTAAGTCTCTTATGTCAATTATAATAGTATAATATTTATCTTTCTTATATACATTAGATACTCTTGTTAAGGACCCATTAACTTCAAAATAAAAGGCAGAATTGAGGGCTGTAAAATTTTGTGTATCGAACTATAAACTCTCTTTTTGCCTTTCAAGGTTGCGGATCCCCCAAAATGCATTAAAAACATGTTAGCTTGAAATTTCGTCAAGCTTATCTTTACATATTAGTCTATTTTTCGCCACAGAGTGGTCTAACTCTTCTTTTTAGGGTTCCGTAAAACGTAAAAACGGAACCCTTATAGATTCGTCATGTCTGTCTGTCTGTCTGTCTGTCTGTCTGTCTGTCCGTCCGTATGTCACAGCCACTTTTTGCCGAAACTATGAGAATTACATTGTTGAAACTTGGTAAGTAGATGTATTCTGTGAACCGCATTAAGTATTTACAAAAGTTTTTTAAAAAAACAAAAATTAGGGGTGCCCCCCATACTGAGAACTGAAGCTGAAAAATTTTTTTTTCATCAAACCTACACGTGTAGGGTGTCTATCAATAGGTCTTAAAAAATGATGTTGAGGTTTCAAATATAATTTTTGTCTACACTGAATAACTTGCGCGAGAGACGCTTCCAAAGTGGTAAAATGTGTGTCCCCCCCCCTCTAACTTCTAAAGTAAGAAAATGAAAAATCTAAAAAAAATATATGATGTACATTACCATGAAAACTACCAACGAAAATTAGTTTGAACTCGATCTGATGAGTAGTTTTTTTTAGTACGTCATAAATACACTATTATTAAAACTTCGATCAAAGTTACAACGAACTACAAGAACTATGTGTACTATGTATATTATGTTACTTGCTGCAACGGAACCCTTCATGGGCGAGTCCAACTCTCACTTGGCTACTTTATTTTTTTACATTTTTCTTAGACTTAGACACAGATTGGTATGATCTTAGGTGAAAGTTTATTTTTGTGAGCCAATAGAAAATTAGAATCCTTATCGGAGTCATCAATATCACTTTCGTCGCTCTGGATTGGTGAAATATATTTATTACAATTGTTAAATAAATTATAAAAATGTGTGCCAAAATTTTGTTGCTTAGACGTGCAGGGAATAGATAATGTAACAACCAATAATATAATGGGACGAGTTTCTTGAGATCAGACTTCATCACTAGTTGACGTTATTTTCAAGTCATCTTCCAGTGTTTCATGTCATGTAGAAATTATGGAAGGAGTGATGATGTCTTTATCCCTTGTTTCATGTGTAGAAATGATGAGAGGAGTGATGTTTTCTTTACCCATTTCTTCCATCGTATTTACTAAGAACCGACCACGTCTCATTGTTTGCCTGAGAAGGGGCAATACTTATTATATTTAATTAAAGGACTATGTGCACCAAAGTTATGTAAATAGCCTTAAATTTAGCATTTATGACCCCATTAGCGACATTGTAAAGTAATATTTGGAGAATACCATCTAAAGGGAGCTAACTCAAAAATTTGCAGTAAAGTCAAAACAAATCCATAAAATTTAAGGGCGACAAAGAAAAGTAATAATTTAAAGAGATCCTTATAGCTATTAGCAATAGAATTGTATTTAGGTAGGTTTTTAGAAATAATATAAGCGCTTAAAATGTAACTCAGCAATACAGAGGTAACTCAAAATTCAAAAACGATTCATCAATATGGCAACAATTCAAAATAAAAAATAAAAAATTACTGATCTTGCCAGCAATACGGGTTCAACTCAAAATGTTGTATCAACTCACTCAGCACTAACCACCTACAAAACGTTAACTCAAAATAAATACTATTGAAAATATCAACACTGCAGGTACAACTTTGAATAATTTTAAATTGTGTACAACTTCGCTTGTATTTTTGATTACAACTAGCAATATCCCTGTTTTGGTGGGAGGTAAGCAGGAGCCACTCTTTCAACAAAAGGGAGATTCGGCGTCATCTAGCATCGAATAGCAGAGATATTTTTAAACCTGTTTTGTTGGTAGATTGGTCTTTCACTCGAGAATGCGATGGTATACTTAACTCGATTTGGTCGATTTTTGAGTTGACCCCCTTTAGATCTAGATGTGCGATATGCACGTCGGAGAAACACTGTTCTCGTCGACACCGTCATTAATGGTTGCTGGTTTTGTGGGCGGTGCACGGTTTTACACTTTTTAACACACAATTTTACAATAACTCAACAATTAAGACAGAGCAGCGAGTTCTGGGCACCGAACTTACTTTAACCAACACAACATTTCGAAATACTTTCACATAGACGACACTACAATCCAATTCGATCGATCGCTAGCTATCGAACATCAATCACACGAAACTACCCGCCTGGCTAAAAGTAAAGATGGCGCCTCGACCACGCTCGAGACTAATTGTGCTCTGCTCCGTTTGGTCAATTCAGTTATAGTATTCATGACCTTTATAAGTTAAGTTTTGAAATCGTAGAAAGGTGTAACAAATTCAATAACATTAAATAGGCTACTATTTATCTCGGGAAAGTAACGGGAACGGGAACTACGCCGGGGAAACCAAGGGGCTCTGCTAGTTTTTAAAATGAGTACCTCGAATTTTGCAAAAATTATGTGTATTTAGGATCAAAATGCACTTACGAAGTAATCAGCAAATCTGTGGTACAGAGTTCCAAAGTCGAAGTCCAGTCTCTGGTCGACGAGCGCCCTGCCGCGAGGTTCCGGGGGGTAGAGGCCGGAGCTGGCGCCGTACTGGTTCACCAGGTACCGGCTGATGGCGCGCGACTCCCACAGCGAGAGCTCATCGTCCGTCAGCGTGGGGACCGTGTGCTGCGGGTTTATCTGGAACGAAACACTCTTGCTTACTTCCCTTACAAAAAAAAACTGAAAATTAGCAGTCACAGGAACTGTCGATAGAAGTGAAAACTTATGATTGGATAGATTGTGGCCATCAAGATAATTATGCTGACGCATTTCCAGATAACCATGGTCCCGAGTTTACCCGAAGATTTCTTATCATTCGCAAGCGTGACGCTAGAATTCAATTCACAGCCCACGAAAAATATGTCTGAGGCGTTCCAAAATAAGTTTTCACGTAGAGTCCCCATTACTGGAGTACCGGATCTTATCCTAACCAAGTAGGGAGGTTTAGACCGAGTTGCGGGTAGGCAATCTTCACTAAGACTTGTCTTTGAAGAGGCTTCTCGAACAAGCAGGTTTCCTCACGATGGAGAGGAGAATGGAGAAGGAGATGGGGGAGAAGGAAAGACAGTTCTGTGAGTGGGATCTGAATCAGGGCGCTCCGGATCGGCAGTTTCTCGCTACTAGATTTTTCAAGTGAAAACTTCTTTAGGCGCGCCTAGACAGATTTTTCGTGGGCTGTGAATTAAATTCATTCGTCACGCTCGGGTATAATAAGAAAGCTTTGGGTAAACTCGGGACCATGGCTATTGGCTATCTAGAAATACGTCAGCTAATGGGAAATGCTGAAAGGGCGTGGACAGGCCATCATGGCTGGCCATCTAGAAACGCATCAGCCAATGGGAAATTCTGACGTATTTCTAGATGGCCATGCCAAGATGGCGAGGCCACACCCTGCGATTACACCCGTGTAGTTTCCAAGGTAAGCTATCGAATTCGGAGTTGTAAGTTTTTACTTCTATCGGCAGTTCCTATGACAGCCAATTTTTTTTTTACCTGGAGGAAATGTATTTACGCGGACTATTCCACCTGGAGGGACGGACTATGTCGGACTTCACTTCACGCATGGGTATGGTGCCGCTACCCACTAACACTCCGCGGGGCTCTCCCTTTGGCGGTTACGGCTGGAACGCAGAGACGCTCTCGCATTCTCCCGCGAACCCGCCGCAGCTTACCCATGCGGGGAATCTACCGCCTAACGAAAAATGACTTTTCTCTCTGTTTTCTTTTCTCTACCTCTCTTTTCTTTTACCATCGATACCTCTCACCTCTTGATGTGCCCTCCCAAACTTCAGGCCCACGGAATTATCCCATCGTTGGGAAGAGTGACCTCACTCTATCCGTTCTAGTCGGTTGCAGGAAGCCGTGAACGCCAGACGTTTTAACCTATCACCATTCGATGTCAACAACCAAAATAGAACCACAGCATACCTCTGCGCTAGCGATTCTAGGGGTCAAGTAGATTAGTTTCGCGTAGGTATAGGTACCACTTACGCTACACACACATAGGCAGTTCATAACCGATTTCAAGGTGTTCAGGGCACATCTATTAGTTTATATCGATGAGCCATACACGCTATCTCTAATTATTGTAATTAATGTTTTACCTTGATGCCATGGGAGAGGTCGACCAAAAAAAGCGTGGATGGATTATGTGAAAGACGATGTGAGTAGGACAGGAGTGAGCTTAGATCTGACGAATAACAGAGATGAATGGAGGAAACCTACATGTTGTACCGACCCCACCTGAAGTGGGATCAGGGTAGGCGAATGATGAATGATGATGTTTTACCTTGACATATTCAGGCGCCAGCTGTTCCTTGGCCATCAGGTTGATGGTCTTGTGTTGCAGGTCGAGTTTGAGAGCCCGGGCCGTCAGCAGCACCTGGTGGCACGGCGCCGAGCCCACCATGTAGTACAGGGTCAGCACCATCTTGTCTGCAAACGATAACACAGAGCAATTAGGGATACTCTCTACTTAGCCTGTGGGATATACTCAAAGTATACTCCCAAGAGAATGTACTACGGTATACTCTACAAATAATATATTATTTTTACATTAACAAATCACAGAATTCAATCACAATTCAATTAGGAGTTTTATTTTCGTCAGAGATAGTAATTTACATTCTCTTTGGTTAGAGGCAGATAGCCATAGACAATATTGTAAAATGAGTCGCAATAAAGCCCAATGAGAGGATTTTAAATATGGGACTAAAAAAATGGCCGTCACAGGGGCTGCCGACAGAAATGAAAATACATAACTTAGAATTTTAGTATTCAGCATAAGCAGCCCACTAAATTATTTAGCGGCATTACGAACATGACTAGATAGTGGTTCGCGTGGGATTTGAACCCGGGGCACCGGATCGGCAGGCGCCACTCTCCCGGCTAGACCAGTCGAAGCATATCAGAATTTTAGTATACAGCACTGATGTTTCAAAAAACGTCACCTGTATAGTGTATAGCTACTTATATACGGCTATTACGCACGTCGGTCACGCGAAACCATAAGATTATTCCTACCACAACCGACTAAAGCAGTTTTCACTTAAAAAAAAACGATACATAACGCCAATCTTCACGGTTATCTTGACTTGAACATATTTTGTCCAAATCTCGCAACTCCGACAAAGGGTTACCCACAAATTTTAATTATAAAAAACCATTATCTGTTCTGAATGTATTACACTACAAACATATCAACTCAAGTTCAATAACGCAACTAATAGTCCGAGATCCCAGAGCTCCCAGACGTCACCTATTTTCTGATGAATTAAATGTGAAGTTAAATTATTATTTTAGAGTTGTTAAGCAAACGGCTGACGGAAAGTGTCTGGGTGTATTGAAACCTTGTTTTTAAGGATGTTGCCTACAACATACGTGAAAATCACTTATTGGAAAATACGTGAAGTAAGTAAATGTTTGTATGTACCTTCATTACCCCATATCTCAAAATTGGCCGTCTAAGCAAGTTAGCGAGTAAGCATGTGTTCTTAGTAGTTACTAACTCTACTCAATCGTCCACATTTCATTCATCAGAAAATAGGTGACGTCTGGGAGCTCTGGGATCTTACTCTATAACAGTTCAAAAGAAATAATAACGAACAATTTCAATCACACGTGATCACTTCGACTTTCTTTCATACACAAAAAAACAAAAGTGTTGACGACACAAACAAATACACAACAGGACAAACACTTATAACACTCACACATTGTTGTACGCACATTGGTCAGCAACATTGAAACATTGATATCGATACGAATCATTAATTAAATAGTATATCTAACCACACTTGGGTTAAATGCCTTAGGTACTGTTTTAGCCTCAGACAATTTAAAAAAATCTCTAAGTTTACGCACACAATAATGATTATAGATTAAATAAAATTGTTCCTCAAGACTCTAGGAAATAGGGTCTATGAAGTCAGACCGTTCCTAAAAAGTTTAAAATGCATATGTTCTAAACAGGTAAACACATTACAAAGGCAAGAATTCTCTGTGAAACACACATAGTTGTGAAATTCAAAACAGGATTCAAAACGCCTGCCAATAATTGCACACCAATTCACTGCGTATTTCATACAATAAGAAATCGCCACACCTGCCCACAATAGCACAGCAATACGCGCAGTATTTGGTACATTGAATCACTACCCTACATGGCATCGCGCTTATCACCACGACAAATCGCATGTTTATAATTGTAATGGCTTAACAAAAAAAATTACGTAAGTGCTTTCATATATATTTAACGCCCTAACAACATGCATTTTTAATCGACTGCAAAAAAGGAGGAGATTTTCAATTCGGTTGTAAAAGATTTTTGTATGTATCTGTATAATGCGATGGGTCCTAATCATGCGCGGTCCGAAGGGGGGGGTCACAGGGGACATGACCCCCCCCCGCCCAAATCGTATACGTTACATTAAAATGGGGCGCTACTAGTAGTCTTATTCACTCGATTTATTGTATTTCTACTCATGACCCCCCCTCCCCCCCCAAATCTGAGGATGTGTACTGGTGAACCCCCTCTAAAATGCTAAAATGCGATGCTGAGACCGCGCCTGCTCCTAATGTGAATCGATTATGATAGTTCTTTTTTTGTTTGGTAAGTATATCATAGTTTAAAATATATGGTCTAATATAAAGGAGACGGCTCATTTCTGCCCCAAGTCGTTTCAAGTTTATGGACTTAATTAGCCCCGGCGACCTACAAAAGTTATTTATTTAAAATAACATATAATTAAATAATGCAAATGCGGAGAGAGGGAAGACCTCAAATGCATTATCTTACTCGGCACGATTGTTTCCATTTTAAATTAAACCAAAAAAGCAACACCTCTTACGGTTGACGTTCCGAAAACTCGTTTAACTCCATTTTCGTTATTTGCCAATGGATACAATCCGAGTGTCTTCAAATCTAGAGTGGATCGGGTTTTCCTAAGTGTCTTAGACGTCAACATTGTTTTACATCAGGTGAGATGGCGGTCAAGCACAACACTACGAGTACTTTCGGTAAAAAAAAAGATCAAAATAATAAGGGAAACACAAATGAAAGGCGAGTTTGTATAACAAAAAATTTATTCCGAGCAAATTACAAATAAGATTCTTAAATTAAAATAAGCATAAGCCCCAAAATATCCTTAGACAACTAACCCTGAGTGAAAGTTTTGTTCTTAGCTTGTGCCAGGAATTTTACAAACCCTTCCAAGTTCTTCTGCACCGCGTCATCGTACCCAGCTGTCGTCGATTTCATCATGTTGAACCATCTGGCAAATATATCAATTAATCATTAACACATTACGGAAGTACATCGCACTAATATTATAAAATCAAGGTGTGTGCGGTTGCCACATACCTATTTGAATGATTTTTCAATGGACCTATGATGGGTGTTGGTCTTAAGGTCTCTACAAGCTCAAGGAAACTGGCTTTCAAATGAAAGAAATCGCATCGTAATCTGTCCATCCGTTTGAGAGCTCCGGTGCCACAGACTGACACACCCAGAAAGACAGACATACATCGAAGTCAAACTTATAACACCCCTTCGTTTGGTCGGGGCTTAAAAAGAAGACTGAATGTTATACCTTAATATGTTGGGGTAAGGCTTCAAGTCTATGCCGGCGATGTCGTAGGTAGCAATAGTAGCGACGATAGCAAAGTCGGCGATGGTGGGCTGGGACCCCGCCACGTACTTGCTGCCGTCCAAGAAGATGTCCAGGAATCCCAAGGCTTCCTCCACCTTCTTCAACTTTGCTGGATCAGCCTCTTTTGCTTCCATTATTTGAGGGTACTGAAAATAATAATTGTTTTAAGCTATCAAGGACGTTTGGTACTCTATAGTCTTCTAAATAAAAGTGGTCAAGTGCGAGTTGGACTCGCCCATGAAAGGTTCCATAGCATCAAGCATAATATAAAAAATCTTGTAATATTTGTAACTTTGGTCGATGTTTTAATAATACCGTATTTATGACGATTACAAAAAAACTGCTAACTAGATCTTATTCAAACCAATTTTCGGTGGAAGTTTGCATGGTAATGTACATCATCATTATTTTTTAGTTTTATCATTCCCTTATTTTAGAAGTTACAGGGGGGGACATTTTACCACTTTGGAAGAGTCTCTCGCGCCACTATTCAGTTTAGAAAAAAAAAACCTCAATATCATTTTTAACACCTATCCATAAATACGTAAGGTTTCGATGTAGAACGTTTTAGAGTTCCTTGACAGACATTAGGGCGTTATACTTCGCTGGAACTCTGCGCCTTCTTCTGGACTACTTCGCCTGGAATACTTCGAGGTAGACCCCATGACGGTGTGGCCCTACATGGAATAAGGGTGTCTGTAGTTCGGTGTCTGTTGTGGACAGAAGTGAAAACTTATAACTCAGAATTTGACAGCTCACTTTGGAAACTACGCGGGTAAAACCCGATGGCCCCGCTAATCTGGAATAAATTGTCGCCTAGATAAGTCTTCTAACCATGGCCATCTTGACTAGATGGCCATGGTATCCCGAGTTTACCCGAAGATTTCTTTCATTGACGAACGTGAAGCTTGAGCTGAATTCAAGGCCTACGAAAAATCTGAGTGTGTTGCGCCAAAAGAAATGTTCACATACGAAGTTCTCATTGCCGCTAAAGAAGTTTTCAGTTCAAAAATCTGCAAAAACTGTTTAGGAATATGTATATTACATGTTTAGGCTCAAAATACACTTACGAAGTAATCTGCAAATCTTTGGTAGAGAGTTCCGAAGTCGAAGTCTAGCCGTTGGTCGACCACTGCCCGGGCGCGAGCCTCCTGAGGGTAGAGGCCGGAGTCTGGACCGTATTTATTGACCAGGTACCGGCTGATGGCGCGCGACTCCCACAGGGCGAACTCATCGTCCGTCAACGTCGGCACCGTGTGCTGCGGGTTTATCTGTAACAAACCATTCTTACTTACTTTCCTTCAACAAGCTATTTCAATTTTAAAAGCTCTCGACTTGTAAAATAATACGAACGGCTACAGAATATTCCATTCCATACTCTGACGGCCCATTATTCAGCAAACCTGCCCTTGGTTTGGTTCTCAATGCAAAAGTGCTGAAGCATTTAAACATGGGACGTATCAAGCGTGGGTTGACGCTCCACAGGGTAAGGTTAAAGACACACCAGAAGAGGAAAGCTTTAAAGTCTTGAAAAAATGTTCTTCAGAGGGCTCATTTTGCCCTAATTGCTCGAATAGGGAACGAACTAGCTTCGTAGTTTCGTATCCTGCGGGCAGGAAAACTTCTTGGTCCCTATCTAAATCGATCGAATCAAACTTCTCATCACCTCGATATATCACCAGTCAACTTGGAATTGCGGTCTAATAGTCTTCGGGCGAGCTGATGATGGCGGAGCGGATGGCTGCTCATCGAATCAAATGGATGTCAATGCCGGAGTGCCTCAAGGGTCGGTGCTTTTTCTGCGATGCTCATTCTGCTACGTATCAACGATCTGTTGAAGTATCTTTGAGTACGCAGACGCCAGCAATGTTGTAGATAGTTATGAATCTAGTGCGAGAGCCAGAGGGTAACAATCACAGATATTGAAAAAAGTTTAGTATGATCGAAAAAAAACTGTGCCAAAAGGCCCATAGGCAACATCACCCTAATGCAGAAAAGACTTCGAAGTCTTGCAAAATTGCTAGTTTATCGGTTTTTCATCGGATACACGACGGAGAGTGTGCACCTGATCTGTATCTCACACCGCCTTGTCCTTGTTTCTATCGAACTTCTCGTAGCTCGAAAAAGCGTCATATTGGTGGACAATTCACACACAATCGTTTCGTGGTTGACGAAACCAAAGACTCGAACGAAAGTGGTTCGAGTCTACTTTTGTGATAAGAGCGTATAGGATGTAGAATGCGTATGTGCCTCCCATAAAGCCAAAGTAGGCCAAAATTAGCCGCTCTCCACAGTGCCTGATTAAGAGTTCCTACCGCCCTAGGCTAACCATGAGAACGCGCCCCTGCACGGGTCGGCCTAATAAGTAGTATATTAGTTTTGACTTTGCTTACAGTTTTAACATTGTTCATACTAAGTACGCAAAAGTTTTTAGATCGATCGATCTTTTTTTTGTACTTTTATATCACTTGACCGCCATCTCGCCTGATATTAAATGAAGATGCGGTATACGATGAAGCGTACCTATTTACCTAAAATAAATCGGTTTGACTAAGATTGTAACCATTGAAAAAACCCACTCAGGCATCGCAATCCACAGCCTAGACGTTATTATCACAAAATTAGCGTCAAACCTCTTCGTTCGAGTCCTTGAAACGTCAGTCATGAAACCATGTCGCTTTTGAGCTACGAGTAGTCCAATAGAAAAAAAGCAAGATGGTTTTGATTAGATCATGCAGTTCAGTTGCACACTCTTCGAAGTGTACCTGTTTAAAAACCCAATAAGCTAGCGATTTTGCTGTTATGTTCAAGCTTTTGGTGTCATTGCTTATGAGCCTTTTGGGTACGTCTCTCGATCGATTCCAAGGCCTCAAGCTGGTACTTAGCCGAGCCACTGCAAGGGTGCAAACAGTATTCCGTACAAGAATGAATCTCTGCTTGGTACAATATGAGCAACTGTTCAGACTTGAAGTAACTTCGCACCTTTGAGAGGACACTTAGTTTTTTGGGCGCTAATTTAGTCTTGTGACATGAGAGGGTGTTGCCCGTAGTCACCAAACTGGGTTGGCGACCGCAGAGGCAGAACTTTTTGTTCCGATGACGCTGCTGCCCATCACCGCCCGAGATTTAAGATGTGCCATTACTGTGATGGTTTAACTGGCATCAGTCGGTTCCCCATTTGTGGGCTCTTACCACAAGAGATAGAATGTGGCATCGATCTCCCGACGCCACATTCTATGACCGGGTACGGCCACATCCTAGGGACTCTGACAGTCAAAATGGTCCGAAAGCTCAAAGTCGTTCAGCGAGCTATTTAAAAGACTATGCTCAGGGTTTCTCTGAGCATTATATACGCAATGCATACGCAATGAAGTAATTCGTCAGAGAACTAAAGTCTCCGACATAGCTCAATGTATTAGCAAACTTAAGTGGCAATGGGGCGGTCGCATCTGTCGTAGACCCGATAACAGTTGGGGTAGACGGGTTCTGGAGAGGCGACCGCGAATCGTTAAACTTAGTGTAGGACGCCCTGAGACTAGATGGAGTGATGATATTCGCAAGTTGGCTGATGGCGGTTGGAAACGTAAGACCGAGGATCGGGCTAAGTGGTGTATTAAGGGAGAGGCCTATGTCCAGCTGTAGACGAACAAAGGCTGATGATGAATTTAGCCTTGTACTCGATGAAAGAGTTAAAGAGGAGCATAGATCTCAAAGTAACGCTCAAAAGCTGAGTCAATAACCGAAACAGATACACTTCGAAAAGTAGGAGTCACATGAAGTGGACTTCTTTTTGGGCACCAGATCTCGCGCAAGATATGTGTTTTTTTACGTCGGTGCTGTCATATGCGTGTCCAAAAATTCAACAGATCATCGGTATACAGCAGAAATAACGTTGCTGAGAGCACCGACCCTTGAGGGACTCTGGCATTGATTGACAATTTTACAACACGCAGCAATCAATGTCCACACCATTGAGCCCTCAAAAAGTCCATTGGTGTGAATCCATAAAACCAGGAGACAAACCATAAGCAGAAAGCTTTTTCTTATAAGGCTATCGTGCCATACCCTGTCGAAAGCCTTCGAGATATCCCGGGGCTTACTCGTATTTTTCGATAGCCTCACTACAGATATGTGAGTGATGTACGCTAAAATATCCCTGGTAGACCGGTTTCGGTGAAAGCCGTATGAAGGATGAAGATCATAGAGGAGGTCGTTAGACTTTGGGTACGTCAGGACGTCAGGAGCCTGCGGCTCAGAGACGTTCCATAGTGTTGTGGAGTATGGATGTGGCCGAGATGGTCGTGTAATTGGCAGGGTCAGTACGACTATTCAATTACTTGGTCAATTTGAGAGAGTCTAAACAAGCGCATCAGTAAAATCAGTATAGGCGACAACTCAGACGCCTTCTTGTGAAAACTTATTGTTACTTTTGTTATTTCTGAAATACGTAAAGAAATTGGGAAATTTATATTATTTTTTGCTTAGCACGTGGCGTGGCCCGGGAGCCCCGTATAATAGGGTATCAGACTGGGTCAATTTTTGACCCAGTCTGCACTATTATAATTATTAGTCCGTCAGCTACATCAACAAAAACATGGGACACGTATTTTTAGATTTTTCAAAATATTAAAAATCGACAAAGATATAGATCATCAAATTTGGGGGGTCACGACGTCACTCGTGGGTAGAAATTGTACCCACGAGTGACGTCACACGAAACTTCTAAGCACTGTATCTTTGTCATTTTTTGTTTGTGAAAAAATACGTGTACAATATTTTTTAGCAATCTATCTGACAGACAAATTAGTTTTTTTGATGATTGTACCCTATTGACACGGTAAATACGGCAGTAGCTACACCCCTGCTCTGAAAATAAGGTCTAAAGTCAAACGGAACAGCGCGGCTTCGGGGTGCCTGTTGATATGTGGTCACCACCGTGTGTTTTACGGGTACAGCGAGTTTGAGCGCTTGAGGCCCACATACAATCATCATCTGCTTACGATTGGTACAAAGGAATCGTGCAAAAAACCTGATCTATCTACTTATTCTTTATCTGCCGCAAAGCGTCCACTGCTGAACATAGGCCTCCCCCCCAGATTTGCACAAGGAACGGTCCTGCGCAATCTGCAACCAGCGGTTTCCAGCGACCTTTGTGAGGTCATCTGTCCATCTAGTGGGAGGCCGTCCAACACTGCATCTTCCGGTTCGTGGTCGCAACTCGAGAACCTTTCTTCCCCATCGGTTGTCAGTTCTGCGAGCGATGTGTCCTGCCCATTACCATTTCAGCTTAGCTAATCTTCGAGCTATGGCGGCTACTTTCGTTCTTTTGCGAATATCCTCATTACGGATTCTGGATACATACAATACCTAAGTTTAATTGATGTTATATTGACCTTGACATATTCAGGTGCCAGTTGTTCCTTGGCCATCAGGTTGATGGTCTTGTGTTGCAGGTCGAGGTTGAGCGCCTTGGCTGTGAGCAGCACCTGGTGGCACGGGGCTGAGCCCGCCATGTAGTAAAAAGTTAGCACCATCTTTCCTGCAAACAATATCAAAATTATTATTTTGACGTACTCAAAGCACTAAAGGAGCTTTTTTTTGTGTTATAGACACTATAGACAGACTACCTAGTCTATGCTATAGACACATAGCCAGAGACAAAGCCTGAGCACAGACTAAGTAGAGAGTGGTAGAGAGATACAGCCTGAGACACTAACTTACACATAGATTTCGATTTTTAAGCTATTGCATAGCTTTTATCGCGGGCCTGGAGACCGAATTTTTAGACGTCGTAGAGCATCTCTTTCTTGTGTTCACAAGAAAGAGGGATGGAAGACTGGAAGACTGTAACTATTTTCTATTCTATGCCGTAACGTTAATTTCGTCGTCCTCCCTGCTTGGTCATTGGTCATTCGACTACGGCCCTTCAATATCGGACAAACGTCACAGGTTCACCTTTGCTGCTTTGAACCTTATTTTGTTCGGGCGAAAGTGGACCATAACTTTTTTATGCACATAGATCCTATTGAACCGACCGAGCCGAGCCGAGCCGACCGTCGGCGTCGCGTCGGTCATTCGTTTACTCTACTAATTTTGGTCGAACAGAAATTCTGTTGGAACTTAATGCAAATGTAAACAACTTTGATTTAGAAGCATTATAATCTAGTATTGGTAGGATACAAAATAACAATATGGTAGAGGACTCCTAGAAATTGTCGATTCATATTTATATGACGTACGAGCGTATAATGCTAAATGTCAAAATTCTAAACAATAATATGTATTTATTTATTCGTATGTGTGTAGTATTTTACATTATGTTTGTAATACCTAGGTACTGGTTGAAATGTTCTGTAAATTCAGTGAATTGTTTCTACAAGTTTTTTTGCAATTTTTAATTGTAAAATGTCACAAATCAATAACCAAATCAATCACAAATCAATAAAACGGAAACTTCAGCAGCATTATGGACTAACTTGAAGTGTCTGAAAATAGAAGTGCTACATTCGTTGTGACAAATAATGTTCACTCTCGAAAGAATGGAGGGTTGCCTCGAACCTCTAAGCCAAACTAATATGGCGGTACATTTTGATCAAACAAAAATATAAAGATTGTAGGTACAATCCAAAAGCTTTAAAATAGTTGTCTGAAGAACATATTTACAAATGGAGCATGAGAATTAAAGTGAAGTTAAATTATTATTTTGGAGTTGTTAAGCAAATCGGCTGACGGAAAGTGTCTGGGAGCAATGGGACCTTGTTTTTAAGGATATTGCCTACAACATACGTGAAATCACTTATTAGAAAATACGTGAAGTACTTAAGTAATGTTTTGTGTGTACCTTCATTACCCCATATCTCTAAATTGGCCGTCTAAGCAAGTTAGCGAGTAAGCATGTGTTCTTAGTACTTACTAACTCTACTCAATCGTCCACATTTCATTCATCAGAAAATAGGTGACGTCTGGGAGCTCTGGGATCTTACTCTAATAGTAAAGGTTTTGCAAACAAAAGTGGGAGAAATATGTTGTGATTAAAACTGACTATTTACAGTTAAATGCAGTCCTCGTTAGCGTAGTATGAGAGTGTAAAAGATTGTCTTTGTAAACTAGGTTTTAACAACAGTCAATATGGACCATATTTGTTTGCAAAACACAAGGTAATATAAAAATTATTATTGGGCTGAATGTAGATGATTTTTTGTTTTTTCTTTTCAAAGACAGAAAAAATAAAGAATGCATTACTTAGCTCCAGAGTTCAAGTTAAAGGATTTGGGTTTTGTCCGACAGTATCTGGGAATGAGAATCAATGTAAACAAAGATAAAAACATGTGTTATTAGTATTGATCCAATATGGTTTACAAAGTAACTATTTTCTTGTATGTGATGGTATACTGAATAATTAATTGAAAAGTTTCAGATGTCGGATTGTAATCCTCAAAGTACTCTTATTGAACCAAGATTGAATATAGAAAAATTTAATTGTTGAACTTGCTGGTCAATAACATCCGATATCTTTATATCATATATCCGATATTCCGATATACTACTTGTTTCGCATTAAAAAGAGAGTCCCGTCTGGCGTCGATGGAAGCAGCCTGGACGTGTTACTTTGCGACGGTATCTCGCTGCTACAGTACGGCGTTGAAATCTGGGGACAGTGCTCAGGGCAGCGATTCTAAATCCATTCGGTTGCATCCGACACGGAATCTCATCTCTCGGTCTTATCTGTTTAGCATGACAGAGACAGGGATTGTCATTCCGATTTTGAAGCCCTCATGTTTGGGTTGCAACCCAGGGTAGCGATTCTAAATGCATTTAGAATCGCTACCCAGATTAAAAGAGAGTGTTCCGACAGTAAAAACTCTGCTAAATCAAAAGCTATACGACCGATCGTACAGGTGGTACTAGGAATTCTAAGAAAAGTATAGGAATTCTCACGTTGCCATCAATTACGATATTACAAATGACAATGTACGCGAGAACACACTTGTCATGAAATAATGAACTCAGAACTCGCGACAGGAGAAAGGTTACCCCGATCTGAGGAACTCAGATACATTTGTATGTAGGAGTGCTCGACAAGCCAGTGCTGTTTTTTTCATTTTTATATGTCATGAGCCACACCGTGTACGGTAACTTGCCGGACTCTATCAAGTCGGCCCCCAGCTTGTTAAGCTTCAGACATCGCCTTCAGCGCTGGCTTGTCGAGCACTCCTTTTATGACGTGAAGGAATTCCTAGTTCCTAGAGTTACTACCATATTTTATAATTATTAACGAATTAATTAATAAATTGATAACATTACAATATTTACAAATAATAAATAAATAAAAAAAAAACAAAACACACTCCCTACAAATCAAACACGCCATCGAGTTCGCTGCCGCGCGGCAGGGTTCCCAGAACGCTGGCAGCGTTGCCCTGTTGGATGGCGATACTAAGTTTTTGGGCGAAGTAAGTGCCAGCTCTGAGATCCCCTGAGGCGAGAACCAACCGCTTCGACAGTTGTTTGGAGAACTTTTTCATATCGGACGACCACGGTCCCATAGTCTCCACAGCCAACGCAAAAAAATCATAATTTGCGCTGAGCTGGGAGTACTTCCGTTGTTTAAGGAGCTGTGCCTGTTCAGCCGCAGCTCCAACGGTTTGAGCCGAACTACCGACATGAGACGGAGCCAGGGTGTCCACACACGTGGCATCCCAGACTAATGCCCTACCGAGACACCACGGTACTAACGTGGCACTGTCTGGCCGCTTTCCATCTGTCGACATTCCGGTTGGTTCTAGCGTAGCTGGTATTGACGCTGTGTAGAGTGCCCGTTTCACTAGGTCGTTGATTGCCCAGTGCCTGAAAGGTCGACCGGCACTCTTCACACAGGAAAGCCCGTGACGTCCCAAATGGTCAACAGCTTTACCGCACTGGCAGCGATGAGGCTCGCACAATTTAACACCCAGGCGAAGACCTGACGCTATGCGTAAACAACTCGGGTCGAGGATAGTACCCAAATTTTTTGAAGGTAAAGCGTGGAGCCAGTAACCTGATTCAGGTTCTGCAACAGCAAGGAGACGAGCTCGTTCCGAAATATCGAGTGCGTGCTCTAATAAAGCCTCAAAGGTAATTTTAGTGATCGGAAGGTCCCAGTTACGCTGCACATTGGTTTCTGTGGGTGAACTAACACCAGGGCACAACGCGCGCCAGGCCGCCAAGGCCTCAGTCTGGCAAGCAACTCGAACATCAGCCATTGAAATGTGTAATATCATGCCGATGAGAGATTGCGAGCCGTGACTGGAGGCCAAGAAAGCTGGAAGTGCGATGCTTGAACTGCGGCGAATGCCCAGCCCACCGAAAGCAATGGGAAGTGTAGCTTGTGCCCACGAATCATTATCAAACTGTAAATTTAAATTTTTTGCTATTGTGTCTTTCATAATCGAATCGATCAGTTATTGATAAAAAATACCACAACGGAGAGCAACGCATCAAAAACATGAATTTTGGCGCAAAAAGGCAATGCCGAAGTATGTAAATTGCCATGTGTGGCTTAATTTAGAAAAGACGATGTGAGAAATTGGAAAACTCCTGAAGTTTTTGGTTCATTAAGGGTGGCAGTGCTTCCATAAAAATAGGAGCCCCTAAAAGTGTTAAAGAATCTTTCGACTTGTAACAAATATTAGGACACAATGAATTAAAATTTTGATAAATTAAAGATTGAATGGTTTTCGGTACATGTTCTGGAATAAAAATTTCACATTTATTAAAATTTAGGGATAGGCCAATAGAATCGAATCGCTCAATTATGTTTTTAAGGTCATCGAACACTTCACTTTATAATTAAGTACTACAGTGAAAATCTTAACAGAATGTTGGAGGTTCAGAAGCGTCACTAATGTTGCTATGCTACCTTTTTTTGACATGTTTTTGTAATATCTGTTTGACGTGTAGTTCGGTTTTACCCACGTTTTACCAATAAATATGAATATACAGGGTTATCGGTAGTCAGTCTGCATCCTTTAAGGGGATGTTTAGTACATTAAATACATCAACAACTTTTGTTCTACAGTTTTTAAAAGTTCGTACTAATTTTTCCGATACAAAATAAAATAAAATTGAATTTGCCCGGTCTAAAAGCATCGAACTCTACGTAACAATTCGTAACAAGAGCGCACGCGCTCTTTAAGCCTCGAAAAAATGATGTGCAGAAGTGAATAAAAACTAAACAGCCGTTAAACACTGCTCTCTTCTTCTCAGTCGGGCACTCTTCACAGGGCGGTCGTGGTTATGTGTGGGTCCTGTTGAATGTCGGCTTTTGCTATGTGTCTCCATTTGGCTCTATTAGAGGCATTGTGGGAACAGTCGGCAAACACTGCTAGAGAGATCAAAAACCAGTTTTTTTTTTGACATAAATATGTACCTATTGAGTTTTAACAAAAGTTGTAGAACAAAAGTTGTTTGTTTAAGTACTTATAAATAAGTTTAAGTAGGTATACAGAATATCCCCTTAAACGGATGCAGGCTGATTACCAGTAACCCTGTATAAATGAATATGAAACCGCAGGGCACAACTAGTGAATAAAAAATGCAAAAAAACATCTCCAAATTATTATTATTAATAGGGATCAATACGCACAAACGTTACGGCTACGGCTGGTCTAGTCGGGAGAACGGCGCCTGCCGGTCCGGAGACCCCGGGCTCAAACCCCACACGAACCACTGTCTCTTCGAAGTCATGTGCGTAATGCCGCTAACTTAAAATGGTGAAGGAAACATCGTGAGGAAACCGACATGTACCTAGAATCTTTCGAAGTCATGTGTCATCCACCAACCCTCACTGGACCAGCGTTGTGGATTACGGCCTTAACTCTTTAACGCCTAGCCTTACGAGAGAAGACCCCGAGTCCCAGCAGTGGGAACATTTAGTGGGTTGTTCATGATGATGATAAATACGCACAAAGCGCAAACAAATCAACTCAATTTTGACAACACATGACACAACTTACGATTTCAAAGAATTTATAACCATCAATTTAATAACACAATGATCGTCAATTTATGAACACAAAAAAAACTTTCGATGTAGTCGACGCCACAAATAGATACACAGATAAGACGACCTTATAACACTCACACATTTTTATATATGTCCGTCTAAGTATCTAATAGCAAATCTTACAATAACATCGTGCCGTAAAATTAAAGGTGTGATTTGAATTAATAATTAAAGAGCCTATCTAACCACGCTTGGTATTGCTGATAAAATAATTTTCTCCCCAGGAGACTTTTTTTTTTAATGTAGAATGACGAGACGAGCATGACATGTGCCTGATGGTAAGCAACATGCCTGCCACATAACAGCACAGTGACACGCAGCTATTGAAACATGAAGAGCCCAAATCATTACCTAGCACTGCACTGCACTGCACGCTCGTCTCGTCACTCTTTATTAAATTTTAAAAAAAACCTCTCGGTTTGTGTCTTATCCGTTTAGAACGACAGAGACAAGGATTGTCACTCCGTGCTCGAATCTTTCGGACTGCGTTGTGAATTACCACCCTAAACAAAAAGGCGGAAAACGCGCAACAGTAATTAACACGCCTGCACACAATACCACGGCAATGAAAGTGACCACGAAATGTAAAGCGACCAAAATGTCAGGACGTCTAAACTCTTTCTACGAAAAACGTAATTTCGAAATAAACTCGCCACTTTCCTACTGATTAGTGACTTTCTTACTGGTGTTACTTCGTTTCGTCCGTTTAAATTTTAACATTTAACGTCAAACGATGTTCAATCGGACCGAGTAGGTACTGGACAACCGGAGTAGGAAAGCCGCGAAATTTATTTCGAAATTACGTTTTTCGTAGAAAGAGTTTAGACGTCCCGGACGTAATTGAATCAGTTAGGTCGCGATTTAATGTGAGAGTGTTCAATCTCTTCTCATCTTATATCTCAAGGTGACTAGAGCAGTACAGTGCTAGGTAGTAATTTGGATTATTCATATCAAATGCCTGCGTGCCACTATGCTGTTCTGCGCAGGCGTTTTGCTTACCATCAGTTGCATGTCTTTCTCATCCGTCAATTTACATTACAAAAAAAACAAACCTTTTCTAAATTTACTAAGTCAGGCACCCGATATGAATATTGAACTGAATTTAATAAAATTCTATTGATATTGATCGTAGTAATATAAAACCAGTGGCATAAGTAGGTATGACAGACACTTGATTTCGTTAATTTAAAACATATTATCGCACATTTAGAATTGTGACCGAACTACAAAAATATAATTAGTTTCATACATAGAACGGATTAAAAACATGTTTTTTTTTGCAATTTACAAAGAACTATTTATAACACGGACTGTCTTCCAAAAAAGGAAATAATATAAGTATGTAAAAATAACCCTGAACTTATAAATGAAAAAAAAAATTTCAATGTAAATTTATTTGCATTTACAAAAAATACATCAATTTATGATTGAGTTACTTCAATTCCAAAGGTGCGATTATTAAAAAGTCCTAGTCTTTTTACGTTATAAAAAATAACACTTAGAATTAGAATTTAAACGAAAATTGAACTCACGAGTTAGCCGGCTAGTGTCGCAATCGAGAATAAACACCGGCCGGCGATCACTTGTGTAATATGTGAGTAGCTAGGGTTGCCACCGATTCCTCAACAGGAAAAATAATTTTTCGTTTAGGACGTCGAAAATTTATCTATTAGGGTATTTTTGGTGGGACACGTAGCGTAACCAAAGACGCACCGGTGACATCCCGAGTTCTCCAAACTTTTGACGCAAAACTTTCGGGAACTTTAATTTAAAAAATCTAACTGCAAAAAACGAACACAAAAAACCCTATCTTAGGACATTTGGGTGATTAAGACGAATCTAACGATTCCGTAGCTGTCATGATCCATCCATCTGTTTGGAAGATACGTGGGAACAAAGAAATTTACAAACATACCTACATTTATTTATTTATTAACTAAAACGGGCGTACATACCAATTACATTAGTTAACCAAAATATCAAATAATATACACCATTCATCTCATTTAAATTCAGTAATTACAATTATTGAGTAGTACCTATTCAACAAAATACCTATCAATAAAACAATTATTGCAGAAACGCGTAACTGCGAACAACAGACATGTCAGAATATGCGTCAACTTACAAATATAGTCACAAGTAAATACATAGTTAAACAGAAATTTACAGTTACATTATACGCGCGAAAAACATAACCGTTCTTTCAGTCGTATAACAAAAGCATATATCTTGCTATTTAGTGTGTCAGTGTTCAAACGTTGGACGCCGGCGAAATCACGGTAATATTACCGAATGGAAGCCAAGAGAAAAAAAAAAATAACAGTGTGTCAATGACGCGAACTCACAAGATGACACCCATTCGAAAAGCGCCCAACACGTACGTCCCGTACACAATATGCGCGTAATATAAATAAATTACAGGACAACTGAGACTCTAGAACGAATGTCTCGAAGTAATGAACGCCGTTGCAGTGCTGGTTTGGTTCAGAATGACCATTTTTGTTTATTATATTATAAAAAATCTGTCATATTCAACCTACACCAACAACGAAATAACAAGAATTTAATTAAAACTTGTAGATCTTTTATTGAGCCCATAAATATAACCACTATTTGTAAATTTTGCGTATGAATGCTCTTTTAATGGGGTTCCTAGGATCATCTCATTTTTCAATAGGGTTTAGATCACGATGGGTCACGGCGGTAACCGCAAATTTCTTGCCCATGTCCCTTCAACAGTTATTTTACTTGGTATTGTGGGTCTTTTTTGTGCCTCTTTATTACTCAATTGCGGTTTTGTCCAACAATCGTAAAATTGAACATAAACACCATCTTGTCACCTGACGTAAAAAAGAAGATGACAACCCGTCAATTAGTTCCATATTTAGCTACGCGCAGAGTAATATTGCGCGGTGTCTAAAATACGTCCATACTTTTAAATGTCACTTTAACATTGTTAACACCTGAGGGTCTACCGCCGAACGAAAAATGTCATAGCTTTGATGTTTCTCTCTCTTTTCTTTTCGCTTGAAATTATAGAGACAACATTAGCAAAGCGGTAGCCGATTTAGTTAGGCGGTAGAAGAGCGGGAGATTATCATCTAAAGCATGAGATTGCAATGTTGCTGTAGGTTAGGTTTTGTTAGTTTGTAATCTGACGGTTTTTATAATTTTACGGTGACATATACAGGTTACGGCATGTGCGGTCCGAAGGGGGGGGGGGGGGTAAAATTGCAATCATTTTCTTGTAATTTTACTCGTGACCCCCCCCCCCCCCAAATCTGAGGCTGTGTTCTGGTGACCCCCTCCAAAATTCGACTCTGGGACCGCGCCTGGGTTACGGTAATGGTAACAGTGTTGCGTGTTCAATTTTTTTTTCAAAGTAACCTATGCGTCAACAGAAGTGTTGATTTAAAACAGTATAGATTAGGCAACCCTAGTCGTGTGTGGCGCGCTGTTTGGACGTTCCTATTATCCGCTCAAGGCCGCATCGTTAGATGAGGAAACTTGCTGCGTCATCCTACATCGACGAAACTCCATACAAATAACCGCTGCTTTGACCAAAGCGTTAGTTCAACAGTACAAGGTCTCGGTCACAAGAAATAAAAATAAAACTATCGGTCATTGCTCAATATTAAAGAGAATTTACGAAATTGATTAAAAACCCGAAAATGAATATCGTTGAAGTGAAAACTTATTTTGGGGCACCAGGGACCACAGACCGGTTTTTCGTAGGTTGTAAATTAGGAGCTAAAGCGTCACGTTCGTAAATGAAAGAAAGGTTCGGGTAAACTCGGGACCATGGCCTTGGTCATGGCCACGCCCTCCGGTTTCACCCGCGTAGTTTCCAAAGTGAGCTATCAAATTCTGTGTTGTAAGTTTTCACTTCTATCCGCAGTCCTTATGACTGACAATATTTTAGTAAGTAAATATTTGCCACTAAATGTTTCCCAATGCTGGAACTCTGAGTCTTCTCTCGTAAGGACAGAGTCAAGGTATAGGTAAGAGGGGCACATGTTTTGTGGTTGGGGTTCCAAAGGCTCGAAGACTCGAAGCCTGCAGGTCTACTACGAAAACAAACTCCGAATGATCGGATCCGACCGACAACTGAATCGGATTGTAGCCTACCACGAAACACATTCGGATCGATACATCTCAGTCGGAAGTTATAGACTTAGGTCAGATGAGGGTCGGATCGAACGAAACGGCCGACCCGATCAACCGACCGATTGTCTTTCGTGGTAGGAAACGTCCATAAGTTCGGCCGATATATCGTTTATCGGATTTCGTAGTAGACCTGCAGAGGTGGATTTTCCCGATGGTCACAATCACAATCTCGGAGTCTACAAATCGAGAGTGAATCGCGTTTTTCTACGTAAACACGCTCCACCGTAGACCGCACTCAGGCGAGATGGCGGTCGAGAGTAAACCTATAACAGTTAAAACACTGTACCAAGCGGGCCCAAAGCGGGTTAACGGGTGGCACATGAATTCGAAAAAATCTTGGAACAAGTTGGTTTCCGCACGTTGTTTTCCTTCACCGTTAAAACCCAGTGGCGATGACAAACTTGTACAGCACTTAGAAAATACACCGAGAGTTACAGACGGTATGTGAATCTACGACCTCATGATTGCGGATCGAACGGTCACTACTAGCCACTAGGCCTCCACAGCCCACGGCCTCTTTCGCATACAGGGCTCCGTACATCAATTACCTATTTCATTATTTTGCACTACCAACGCTCCGCGATTTTACCCGCACCGTTCCCTTCATTTTTAGGGTTCCGTAAAACGTAAAAACGGAACCCTTATAGATTCGTCATGTCTGTCTGTCTGTCTGTCTGTCTGTCTGTCCGTCCGTATGTCACAGCCACTTTTTGCCGAAACTATGAGAACTACACTGTTGAAACTTGGTAAGTAGATGTATTCTGTGAACCGCATTAAGATTTGAACAAAAAAATTAAAAAAAAAAGAAAAATTAGAGTTGCCCCCCATACTAGGAACTAAAACTCAAAAAATTTTTTTTCATCAATCCTACACGTGTGGGGTATCTATAGATAGGTCTTCAAAAATAATGTTGAGGTTTCTACAATCATTTTCGTCTACACTGAATAATTTGCGCGAGAGACACTTCCAAAGTGGTAAAATGTGTCCCCCCCCCCCCCTCTAACTTCTAAAGTAAGAGAATGAAAAATCTAAAAAAGATATATGATGTACATTACCATGTAAACTACCAACGAAAATTAGTTTGAACTCGATCTGATGAGTAGTTTTTTTTAGTACGTCATAAATACACTATTATTGAAACTTCAATCAAAGTTACAACGAACTACAAGAACTATGTGTACTATGTATATAATGTTACTTGCTGCAACGGAACCCTTCATGGGCGAGTCCAACTCGCACTTGGCCACTTTATTTCATGATAAAAAGGAGCTCAATATGATGTTCCGACTACAATCTAACTATGTTCCAAATTTAAATCCGAAACTTTTGGATTAAAAAAAATTACTTTAAGTAATTATTTTTGTGCATCCTATTCTTTTTACGTATCAATAAAGTGTATCTAGGTATGTATCGTGCACCTGATGATAAGCACACAGATTTCAATTTTTTTTTTGCTAGATAAGCAACACATCTGCGCGTGACAACACTTTCATTTCATAGTCATGCCGTAAACTCATGTTTAAAACTGCACAGTCATTCTGAAACGGCATCTCTGAAAATAGTTTAATAGTTAGCCTCAAGAATGTAAATCGATGGCGATGGTTAGATAAGTAATACCTACATTCATTATTATTTATTTAACCTTATTTGACCTTTGAGTATCTAGCCATTAATTAATATGTCTGAGGCGTCGAGTGCTTTGGGACACATTAATTATTTACTATCAAAATCCATACTTCTATACTAATATTACGCATTTGAAAGTCAGTCTGTTATGCTGTCACACCAGGACGTCTACTCTCTTTCTACGAAAACGTAATTTCGAAATAAACTCGCGACTTTCCATCTCCGATTCTACTTCGATCCGTCGTTTTGTCCGTGTAAATGTTCTAAGCCTACTCTAATTAATTAGAGTAGGCCTAGAACATTTAATTTAGACGTCAAACAATGTTGTATCGGACGAAACGAAGTAGAACGAGAGCTGAAAAGTCGCGAGTGTTGTTTTTTCGAAATTACGTTTTCGTAGAAATAGAGTAGACGTCTTGATTTTGATGGATTTGTATAAAAATGTTAAATATAAGGTGTTTTCTACAAAAACACTGCCTGAGTCACCTTAATATTTAATTCGATTCGCGTACGAAGTCTTGGGTAAAAGGTCTTGACTTTTGAAGTGAAAACTTCTTAAGGCGCGCTTAGATAGATTTTTCGTGGGGTGTAAATTGGTTCTAGCGTCACGCTCGGGTATGATAAGAAATCTTCGGGTAAACTCGGGACCTTGGCGATTGGGTGGGTATCTAGGAATGCGTCAGCGAATGGGAAATGCTGAAAGGGCGTGGCCTCGCCATCATGGCATGCCCATCTAGAAATGCGTGAGCCAGTGGGAAATGCTATTAACTGGGACGTGGGAAATCCGGTTAACCCGCGTAGTTTCCAAGGTAAGCCATCAAATTCTGAGTTATAAGTTTTCACTTCTATCGGCAGTTCCTATGACTGCCATTTTTTTTATACGTCCATGGGTAATAAATAGTAAGTAATAGCTAGTTATTTACAAAAATATTTTTGAAGTGAAAATTTATAACGATCTGTAATTATTTTATTGCATATAACATTTTACTGTTGTGCGATATTTCCAGATAAATTATAAAGCAAAGAGATAAAGCGTTCTGCGTTACGAGCGTAGTGTAGTGCTAGGGTGATTTCGAGTATGTATTCAACATCAAATATATAAATGACACTGTGGTGTTATGAGGCTGTTATATGTGTTTGTCCAGTCACTCTATATTTTAAATTATAAGTACTTAAAAGAGAAACATTTTGAGGAAACCGACACGATACAAACAAAAAAATATTGTGTGGTTTTATGACTCTACTAACAACTGACTGACTTTTTTTCGCATTGTTGACACTTAACAAAAAAAAATTGGAAAAAAAACGATTTAAGTACTTAACTTAACCAGTAACGTATTTTGAAAAAACCCAGGAGCACTACATTTGTTGTTTAAGCTGGGATTTTTTAAATTATTTTATCCCTTTTTCAATGAGGGAGTTTCCGACGAGACAAAAATAGTTCCAACGGACGCACTAGATGGCGATTGTTCGAGATCCAGATAGATCTGTCTCTACCATATACTCTCAACAGTGTAACCCCTTTAGAGACCCTACCCGTTTTCAGGGAAAAAGTATAGTGTAAAAAGTGTATTTTTTAATTTTAAAATATTGGGGATAAAAATAGCTAATTAGGTTGATAATGTAATAAAAAACCGTTACTGATCACAATCCCTTTTCAGTAAAAAATGTTTGTCTGTAAAGTCGGTTTACTGACGATAGAACGTGATGTAACAAACATGCGGCGAGGTAACGACCGACGGTAACGGTACATGACGTCAAGTTTTGTGGGCGTGCAGCCGGCTTCATCGAATTATAAGACGTTATCTCGTCAAAAATCTTTAGACCTCCCGAGGCAATAGACACCAACTAAGCCAAAGTAGAAGGAAAATTCAAAGATATAAATAGCAACACTGATACGACAATATTTTATCCACAGACTAAGTAGAGAGATACTCTCTCGGCTGAAGGATTAGTATCCATAGCCAAGAATAAATTTAAAAAATATATATTTTGTCTTTCATCAGGTTTACGATTTGTTTTGAAATTTTGGTATAGTTTTCATTCGAATAAAATGCGTACATGGATAAAGTAGTTTATTATTTATTACTAGAAGTCGTGCTTTCGCAAATTGAATGAATGAGCCGTTTTCCGACGAGACAAAAAGATATGGTTTAATAAAACGATAATAGGGGGCGCTTGTAGGTCTTTTGGTTTGTTGTCAAAAGCGTTAGGCATAATGGGACTCAATTCATTCAATTTGCGAAAGCACGACTTCTAGTAATAAATAATAAACTACTTTATCCATGTACGCATTTTATTCGAATGAAAACTATATCAAAACATCAAAATTTCAAAACAAATTCGTAAACCTGATGAAAGACAAAATATATATTTTTAAATTTATTCTTGGCTATGGATACTAATCCTTCAGCCGAGAGAGTATCTCTCTACTTAGTCTGTGGATAAAATATTGTCGTATCAGTGTTGCTATTTATATCTTTGAATTTTCCTTCTACTTTGGCTTAGTTGGTGTCTATTGCCTCGGGAGTTCTAAAGATTTTTACTGAAAAGGGATTGTGATCAGGGTAGCGATTCTGAAACCATTCGGTTGCATCCGACACGGAATCTCATCTCTCTGTCTTTGTCATGCTAAACAGATAAGACAAAGACCGAGAGATGAGATTCCGTGTCGGATGCAACCGAATGGTTTCAGAATCGCTACCCAGTAACGGTTTTTTATTACATTATCAACCTAATTAGCTATTTTTATTCCCAATATTTTAAAATTAAAAAAGCATTTACACTTTTTACACTATACTTTTTCCCTGAAAACGGGTAGGGTCTCTAAAGGGATTACACTGTTGAGAGTATATGGTAGAGACAGATCTATCTGCATCTCGAACAATCGCCATCTAGTGCGTCCGTTGGAACTATTTTTGTCTCGTCGGAAACTCCCTCATTGAGTCCCATTATGCCTAACGCTTTTGACAACAAACCAAAAGACCTACAAGCGCCCCCTATTATCGTTTTATTAAACCATATCTTTTTGTCTCGTCGGAAAACGGCTCATTACATATTATACGTCGTGGACTTTTCAGTTTTGTTTAATTTTGCTTTTTACTTTAAACTTTTTAGAGAGCATAGATAATTTTCATGTTTTTAGGGTTCCGTAAAACGTAAAAACGGAACCCTTATAGATTCGTCATGTCTGTCTGTCTGTCTGTCTGTCCGTCCGTATGTCACAGCCACTTTTTGCCGAAACTATGAGAACTACACTGTTGAAACTTGGTAAGTAGATGTATTCTGTAAACCGCATTAAGATTTGAACAAAAAAATTAAAAAAAAAGAAAAATTAGGGTTGCCCCCCATACTGAGAACTGAAACTCAAACATTTTTTTTCATCAAACCTACACGTGTGGGGTGTCTATCGATAGGTCTTCAAAAATGATGTTGAGGTTTCTAAAATCATTTTCGTTTACACTGAATAATTTGCGCGAGAGACACTTCCAAAGTGGTAAAATGTGTGTCCCCCCCCCCCCCCTCTAACTTCTAAAGTAAGAGAATGAAAAATCTAAAAAAAATACATGATGTACATTACCATGTAAACTACCAACGAAAATTAGTTTGAACTCGATCTGATGAGTAGTTTTTTTTAGTACGTCATAAATACACTATTATTGAAACTTCGATCAAAGTTACAACGAACTAAAAGAACTATGTGTACCATGTATATTATGTTACGTGCTGCAACGGAACCCTTCATGGGCGAGTCCAACTCGCACTTGGCCACTTTATTTCGAAATATGACTCCAAACAACCACGCTGCCCGTGACACAAGACAGGGATGTCATGGGTACCTACTCCAAAAAAATCTTATAATATCTTTCGACATTATTATCTTTAGGTACAGATAATATGTTGACTATCACCGTGGTACCGTGATAACGCCGAGTATCTGTAAATATAAATTGTGTACCAAACGGGGGGGTCTACCTTCTAAAAATGACAGCTTTGATGACTCTTTATTTTTGTTTCAAATATTTTTGGATATTTCAAGTGTTGGGCGGGTTATTAATCGTAGAATGTTTTTGACGTGACAACGTCTTATAATTCGATGAAGCCGGCTGCACGCCCACAAAACATGACGTCATGTGCCGTTAACGCCGTTACCTCGCCGCCGGCGTTACCTCGCTCTAAGGTGTAGTTGAAGTTGTCACGTTCAACTAACGTCAGTAACCCGACTTTACAGACAACCATTTTTTGAATAATATTATTTATTAGCCGAGTTGAGTAGCACTTTTTGGTGGGCATAATTTAATGTAGCGGCATAGCGTCGAAGGGACGCCGGAGCAGCGTAGCGGGACATGCGTGTTAGACGTTTTTTAGGATGGCTGAAATTTTGTGGATCACCGACTTGTGTCATAGCAGTATAAATATCTGTAGCTTTGTATATCTGTTTCCAGAGAAATTACAGGGCTTAGAAATATGATATCTTAGATATCTGGGTGACGAGCTCAGTGCAGTGCTAGGTATAATGATTTGGACTCTATGTTTCAATAGCTGCGTGTCACTGTACTGTTATGTGGCAGGCATGTTTCTTACCATCAGGCACATGTCCGGCTAGTCTCGTCACTCTTTACTACAGAGTAAGCGTTTTCTGCAAAATTAGTGATATTTGTAAACTCCAAGTTATAAGTTCTCACTTTTATCGGCAGTCCCCAACGATATTATGATATGTCAATGGCAGTCCTTATGACTGTTGTTTTTCCTTCGGTTAGTTACTTCATATTTTATTCTTCTCAAACAAACTTGTAATGATGTAATTATTTGGACAACCGTTTTTGCTTCCAGTCTCGACAACACGCCAGAAATATTGTACGGAAATTCGTTACCTACTGATTACTGTTAATGTTGAGTTTTGGCCGTACCTACGCCTCGCTATTTGTTTTATAATCATCGAATAGTTTTGTATAATAAAACAAACTTCTACCTATGTCTATGTTTGTTTGTCGATTTCTAATGATTTGATAAATATAATGTACAATATTTTTTCATAGTCTACCTTGATGGATTGATGGATTACAATTATTATAAGTCTTAGACCCAGTCGACATCCCGAAACGACTCTTTACAAATGTCACAGATGATCATAGTACACGAAAATACAAACGGTTGTCACTAGCTAGTAGGTACCTATGTATCCTCCTCGCGGCGAAAGAGATACTTTTTTTAAAATTTAAGAGTGACGAGACGAGCAGGACATCTGCCTAATGGTAAGCAACAGCGCCTCCCCGTAACAGTACAGAAACGCGCAGCTATTGGCTATTGAAACATGAACGAGTCCAAATCATTACCTAGCATTGCACCGCACTTATACAGGGTTACTGGTAAATAGCCGGCATCCATTTAAGGGCATGTTCTGTATATTTAAACAAACAACTTTTGTTAAAACTCAATACAAATCCCAAAAAAACAGTGTTTGTTGTCATTTCTAACTTCTAACACTGTTTGGCGGTTGTTTAGTGTTATTCACTTCGGCACATAACTTATCGAGCCTTACGAATTGTTACGAAGGGTTCGATGCTTTTAGACCGGGCAAATACACATTTTTTTTGTTTTGTTTACGATTTTTTTTACGGATTTAAAAAAACTGTAAAACAAAAGTTGTCGTATTCAATGTACTTAGCATCCTCTTAAAACGATGCAGGCTGGTTACCAATAAAATCAAAAATCAAAATCAATTTATTGCGCTTGAGGTCCTGGGTTACAAAGGTGGTACATAAAATAAATAACAGTTCTCCAGGTCCCGCTTTTAGTATGCAAGCAGGTAAACAGAGAATGTAACAAAATTAAATTCATAGACAATGGATAAAAGTTGTTACTAAATTTAAAAAAAGAGAAAGTTTTCGTTGACACCAAACTTTCAAGTTACTGCAGCAAAACAGTGTTCATTTCATGAAAACATTTCTTATAAGATTCGTTAAAATAATATTAAAACATATGTCAGTATACAATAAAAGTCATGATAGTAAATTTCAAAAGCACCACACTAAATCAAATAAATAAAGCAATGTCAGCGAAATAAACTAATGTCAAATATAAATCAAATTGCAATGTTTGCAAGTCAATCAAATAAAGTAAAACAAACACTCGTACACAATTTTGTCAAGCATACCCAATTATAAAAACCTAGATCCAAACACTCTTGGTAGGTAAGTCATTATAGACAACAGAAACAAAGTGCATGGTGCGTCTCAAATAATTACAATAAGTCAATTTGCACTAGTTACTTTTATTCTTCTCCGTCAGAAAATCATTCAGGGAATAGTATGCTTTCGATATCAAATATTCATTGTGCTTATGTTTGAAGCTGGCGACGTTATCCCATTCTCGGATGGTCTGTGGAATTTTATTATAAATTCGTGGTGTCATGCAGAATATACTTTTCAACAGAAATGTCGTTTTAATTTTCGCGGGGAATCGTATCATATTTTCACATCTGCTTCCGTGTTCAAAGGACAATGTCCATTTTTGACTCGCCAAAATATTTGTCGTGTAGACATATGAGTTATATATTAAAAAATCGGTGATTTTTTTGTTGTACTCGTGTGCGAAGTTATATAACTTTCTAACATTACAAAATAAAATAATTTGCATTTCTTTAAATTAAACCTACCATTTTCCAACAAAGCTGACTTGGAAAATATTGCAATAACGAATCGGTACTTGCGTTTCGTTTTATTGATCCGCGTTAGATTGAGATTGAATGTAGATGTTATGTATGGCAATTTATTTCACAATGTCGTTTACTTACTACTTTTACATATTTAAATAACGATAGGTATATGTAATTACGGCGACAAAGAAATTATCATTGCATTTTATAGCAATGTAAACGAGAAAGAAGTTGGCATGCAATTGTGAAACGAAACGTTTTCACCAAACCAAATTGGTCAAACAAAGAGGTAAAACAATCTTTGTGGTCAAAGATTAATGTCAAATTGACAAGTTGTCAAATCAAAAATTCAAAAAGTAAACAAGCAAAATGAATTGTTTTCGTCCTATATTATAGTTTTCTTCGTGTTTTCTAAGCGGTGTAATATTTATGCATTATTCACCACAACAAACTCCGATTACCAATGTTTCAATGTCGGAATTCAGACACAGTAAAATTATTCCGATTGTTCAAAAGAGATTGCTCCAGGAAGATTTTTTTGAGCTTCTTTGCGGTGCGTAGAGAAATATTAGGAATTAGAAGAATATTATTAATTCCTAATCGGACGTCAACGACAACTCATCCAGTTTTTGTGAGGGAATTTATATTGGTTTTAACAAAACTGGGAATTATGTGATTCAGTGCTCCTTATTACTTAGGTACATAATTGTGGTAATAATTACATAAAACCATATATGCTTGTGTTGTCTGATGGAAACCTCTAACTCGAATATCAAAATAATGAGATATTTATATCACAATTAAGATATTTCCTTCTGTGACAATATTTATATGCAAATGAAGTGTTCATACGTATGGTAATCATGCAGTTGGTATTGAGCAGTACTATTATTCCTATTTATTCTGTTAAGAAATATGTTTTGAAAGATAATATCATAGTTCTTTCTTTTCTTTTCTCTTCTAATCCGAAAGAAAACATAATTCTAATGTATTTTGACAGTAAACATAACCTTACTTTTGGTTTAACTGTAACTCATTTTTGGTATTTGGAAAATAAAAAACACCAACAGCAGACGTTTTAAGAAGCATGAACAATCCTAATTAGACACTATTCATCTCTATGCACTTTCAGTATCAAAAAAAGTTTGACAGGGTTTTCAATGTATGGGACGTGGGCATTGTCCTTTGGAAATAAATGTTGATTCTTTTTAATGAATAAGGCCACTTCGCTTATGTACATACACGGAAAAGTTAATAATTTGAGCTCTGCAAAATATTTTTTGCACGATTGGCGTCGCTTTAGACCACATATTGCTCTTACGCACTTCAGGCTCTGAAGACCTTAATGTTTTCAGTAGCATTGTCCCAGAATATTATGGCATATCTCAGTATGGAAGCTACGAGCCCGTGATATGCTGTTAAAAGTGTTCCTCTGTTGGCGATTTTACGTAATTTATATAGTGCAAATGAGAATTGTATCACCCGTTTTGATACTACAGAAATATGACAGACAATGTATTGTCTGTATTTATGTAGTCCGAGAAACTTTGTGGTTTTCACTTCTTCAATTATTGAAGTGAAAACTTCTTTAGGCACGCTATAGACAGAATTTTCGTGGGCAGTGAAATGGACTCATGATCACGTGATCATCACGCTCGGATATGATAAGAAATTTCGGGTAAACTCGGGATGCTAGAGCGAGCAAGATAATGTGGTCAACAAACGTGCCAGACCGAGAAAGATAATTGTTAGAGGAGGACATGGGACAATACATATACTCTTACTCTCTCTCGCTGCTCACTACCAGAGTTGACACTTTAGCGACTTTCTCGCTGAAACTGGCGAATTTTTAAACTTTTTTATCACGACATTAACTTCTAGGTACTTACCACATCAATTGAACCTGTTACGAAATGTTAAATTTGCATTTCACGTCCATTGCAAAAAAGTTATGGTTGTAATATTTTATCACAGCACTTACACTACGTAAACACACAAAATGATACCCATTTTCATAAGAAGGTGCTTACACAAATACACTATAACACAACATATTTATGCATTTTTAGCGAAATACATAAATATGACATAACTAAATAGCAAACACTAAAAACTTGCGAGTTTTAAACGGCATTTTCGACCCGCGTATTTTTTTTTTTAATTTATTCTTGGCCATGGATACTAATCATTCAGCCGTAAAAGTTTTAAATTAAAATTATTTAGTAGTCATTATATAGTTAAGTATTTCTTATTTTAGTTTTCACTTCTGCCGTGCGGTTTTAAGCGCACACATTTTTTTTACCAAGGTAGTTAATATTTGATTTTGCTTTAATAAAATATTTTTTTTAAATTTGAACCGCATTAACTTGGTTTTTTCAAAATTACCTTTTAAAGCATTGTTATCCAACCAATTGACCGTAGACACCATAACCCTGTATAGAATAAGTACGTGGCATAGGCGAGGGCCTTGCCCATATGTAATGGACTGAGTCGGCATTGTCAGTATTTTAGGTCGACTGTCAGTATTAGGAAGACAATGCTGATTCAGGTTCTGTGCTGCTGTGTATCAGATCACTCAGTAAGCTAAGTTAATGAAAGCAACCACACGTAGTTAACAAGCATCAGAATTAAGACCGCCACACAGGTCGCACATAGTTGAAACTAAGTTGGAAAATCGGTAAAAATAAAGTTTAATTATATCTATATCTATCTATACTTATAATAAAACTGTAGCGGGTCGAATTCGGTATTTTGAAAAAAAAAAATTTGGGGCACTCCATAGTCGATACTGATGGCGAAACTGCATTTTTTCTTTCATATCTGTCTGTCTGTCTGTCTTTCTGTATAGGGAACTCTCATCACGCCGAAACTACTGATTCAATTCAAATGAAACTTGACATGATTTAAGATCATACTAAGGAGATGGTAGCTGTCTACTTTTAATCCCCAAGTTCTGGACGGTTTTCTTGCAGAAAGGGGTGAAAGTCAGAATGTGTAATTGGTTGTAACTCATGTTTGCGTTGTTCAATTTCGTTAATTTTTATTTTGTTAGAAAGAACACATTTTTAATATAGTCCCCTCACAATTTTAACATCATTGGTCGTGTGGTTCGGAAATAACATAGAAATTCAATAATAGCGGTAAAAATAAGTTCGGTACATACTAGCTTCTAAGTAATCTGTGACACTGTAAACAACAGGGATGTAACGAAGGTCGTTTTATCGGAACCGGAGGCGGAGTCGGAGTTTTAAAATTTGATTTATCGGAGTCGGAACCGAAGTCGTAGGCATAGGCAGGATTAGAAGTGGTGGCAGGGGAGACATTTTAACTGGGGTTTTTTTTTTTGCCAAACACAAGGACACGATAAACTTTGACGAGCAATTGATTTCGGAAGTTGGGATTTTGTATTTCCATTTACTATCCACCACAATAAGGGATTATCTGCACTATAAATATATATTTAAAAGAATAATTAAAAGAAACAAAGTTATAAAGCGGCTGCACTCCTCGTCACTCAAAGTGCACCTCACGAATATTCGAGGTCTGCACTCCAATATCACCGCAGTCCGCAGTCCACCACCATCTAGAGACTGAGCAGCCGTCGCTCATGTTTCTTGCGGAGACGCAGATAGGATGTCCGTCGGACGTGGCGTACCTAACTTATCCAGGATACACCCTGGAGCACAAATTTCGGCCCCGTGCTGGTGTGTGCCTGTACGCCTGTGACGACATCTGCTGTCGGCGTCTCCGTAATCTTGAGGACACCAGATTCTCTGTTCTTTGGGTGCTGTTGGACGCAGGCATAGACAAAGTTGTATATGCCTGTGTCTATCGGTCGCACAGTGGGGATCAGGAGACAACAAGGCTCATGGATTATTTAAGTGAGGCAGCGGACGCGGCTCAACAGAAGTACCCTTCAGCCCAATTGGTGTTACTGGGGGATTTCAATGGTCATCATAAGGAATGGCTGTACCCATACCGGGATACCGACCACGCTGGGCAGGAAACGAGAAAGCTAGCTTTATCGTTAGACCTAACCCAGCTGGTCCAAGAGGCCACACGGGTACCAGACGTTGAGTCGCATACTCCTTATTGCTTGGACCTTCTGCTGACAACGGATCCAGACCGATATTCCGTGGCGGTATCTTCGCCTTTAGGCAGCTCCGACCACTGTCTGGTGAAGTCAGTATCCGTTTACCATCCACCCGATACTTGCCCCAGTGGCAACCGGCGGCTGTGGCGATACAAGTCAGCAGATTGGGATGAGATGCGATCTTTCTTTGCGTCTTACCCAGTCAGTCCTAGTACCCAGACCTTGTTTTTAAGGATATTGCCTACAAAATACGTGAAAATCACTTATTAGAAAATACGTGAAGTAAGTAATGTTTGTATGTACCTTCATTACCCCATATCTCAAAATTGGCCGTCTTCGCAAGTTAGCGAGTAAGCATGTGTTTTTAGTACTTACTCAATCATCTACTCAATCGTCCACATTTTATTCATCAGAAAATAGGTGAGGTCTGGCAGCTCTGGGATCTTGGACTATCATCTATTGTCAGGTGAACCTGACATTGGAAACATTAACTACAGATGGCAGCTCATGGTACGAAACACGATCTGATATTTATTAGAAAATGTGTAATGTAGTATTTGTTGTTGTAGCGGCAATATAAATACATCATCTGTGAAAATTACAAATGTCTAGCTATTACCGTTCTTGAGATACAGTCTGGTGACACACGGACGTACGAACGGACGAACAGCGAAGTCTCAGTAGTCATAGTAGTAGAAGGGTCCCGTTTTTATCAAGTACATATATTATATGGAAAACAGGGAGGCGGTTTTTTGAATATTAACAAAAACTGGATGACAAGATGTTCAAGCCCACTACCAGTCGGAAGTGTACCCAGCATGCTGGCGGCAGTACCACGCTGAATGTTTATGCGTTGGGCCAAATAAACGCCAGCATTTTGGTCACGCGTTGCGTCGGCCAAGCGCTCGGAAAGGCTTTTGAAGATGAGGTGAGCTCCCAACCCCGAGCCCTGAGACAGGCCCGATGTCTCAACCCCAAACTTTTGAATGAATTTTAGCTAAGTATATTATATTATTATCGATTTACAGAAGACATTTAATAACTTTTTTTCGTAGGTTTGGCTTTACCATGTCGTTGATATTTGCACTTAGGTGCAATGTCCTGTGGAATGTGAATATTAGTACAAGTTCAAATTCCAATAGTACCAAATAAAAACACAGCTAAATCACAGGAACTTATTTTTATTATTTATAAAAGTAGGTACTACATAATTAAACTTAATAAACAATAAAATACATAATTAACTTAAACAAAAAAATATACTTAGGTACTAAATAATGGTATGTATTAATTGATAGTTATGGTTTTATTTTTTATTTGATTCATAAGTTTAGCGTACACGTCCACGTTTTTCTGCACGCATTCATCGTATCCGTCTGTTGTGGACTTCATCATGTTGAACCATCTAGAAATTACAATATTAGTTAGTACGAACTACGCTTATGTTAAAAAATTCATAGGAACTGCCGACAGAAGTGAAAACTATTAACTCAGAATTTGATAGCTCACTTCGAAAACTACGCGGGTGAAGCCAGAGGGCGTGGCCATGGTCCCGAGTTTACCCGAAGATTTCTTTCATTTATTTATGAACGTGAAGAATCTGTCTATGGCGCACCAAAAGAAGTTTTTACTTAAAAAAATTGGCAGTCGTAAGAACTGCCGATAGAAGTGAAAACTTCTAACTCAGAATTTGATAGCTTACGTTGGAAACTACACGGGTGTAACCGGAGGGTGTGGCATGGTCATCATGGCATGGCCATCTAGAAATGCGTCAGCATTTCCCATTGGCTGACGCATTTCTAGATGGCCATGTCATGATGGGCAACCCACGCCCTTTTAGCATTTCCCATTGGCTGACGCACTTCTAGATGGCCAATGGCTATGGTCCCGAGTTTACCCGAAGATTTCTTATCAAACCCGAGCGTGACGCTAGAATTCAATTCACGGTCCACGAAAAATCTGTCTAGGCGCGTCAAAAGAAGTTTTCACTTCAAAAAAATTTCGAGTTACCTTGAAACATTCGGGTAGGGCGTCAGATCTGCGTGGACTATCTCGAAGTTGGCCAGGGAAGGGACGATGGCGAAGTCCGCGATGGTCGGCCGGGGGCCCGCCACGTACTCGTTCCCTTGGAGGAAGGTCTCCAGGAGTCCCAGAGCTTCCTGCAGCTGCGTCAGCTTCGCTGGGACCGCTTCTTGTCCTTCCAATATTTGAGGGTACTGTGAAAAGTATTAGTTGATAAGCAATTACGCCTATTTCACAGTGCAGTGCAGTCTTAGCACTACCAGCAACCTGGGTGAGATTTCTGATTCGACTCAGTGATTTTTAAATGGTGATGCTTTGACTTGACTGCACCGTGTGCGAGACATACCTACTCACACGACTGTTTTTGTATCTACAAAATCATGATTTTACAGAAGAGAGTTCCAAAGATAAGCATTGCAATTACATCGTCATTATTTCTTGATATATTTGTGTAAAATTAGGGTTAAAAATATATACAAGCCTACGTACACCGAATTTTAAATAACAAGAAATGACTTTAATGTATTTTTTGTCCTTGAAACGTTCTCCTGTAAAACACAGTTTTGGGAGATACAACAAGTTATGTGGGAGGCATCGTACAGACTAGACACAATGGCGGAAACGCCTGCCCTTACGGCACGTCGCCCCATATATCCGGCTACCTGCGAGTCTACCGCAAACTAAATCTGCTTTCACTTCGCTATTGCTGTCTGCTGTCTCTATCATTTCAAGAGAAAAAAAAAGAGAGAGTAATATCAAAGCTAAGACAGTTTTAGTTAAGGGCGTACCCCGAGCAAATGCCCTTGAGTATTTCTTACCTTATCGCACACCGCAAGAAAGAGCAAGAGAGAAACAGTAGGATTTGTCGCTGTTTTACGCTCAAATTTTAGAATAAACTCCTTATAAAATCAGATTTTGGTCTTTTGAAAAAAATAAAACTACCAAAATGTTTGTAATGGAATTTTCTATCCGTTAGTGTAAGTACAAAATCAAAATAATGGACGATTTTCGAGGAGATGCATGATAACTACAATTATTTAATTTTTTCATGGTTTCGTTGTGAGGCGATTATTTAAACAATAAGTTAATTAACAAAAAAATAAAACTACCATTTTGAAGCCAAGAAGTTGTAGAAATTTAATGTATTTTTTACCAGTTGACATTTGTTGTGGCTAATGAGTAGATAGCTCTTAAAACTGGACAAAAAACTCGTTTTGCTGGGGGACGCACCTTAAGCGGTAGACTCGCTGGTCGGCCGCCCTACTGCGCCCTACCCTAACGCTGGTACTTGTCTATTTCAACCTACGAATGAGGGTTTTATAAAAAGTAAATATAGTTTGTTTATTGTGTTGGACACTATCTAGGAATAAATAGAAACAGACGTACAACCCAAAACCTCAAATTAAAGATTAGGCATCGTGGCATAACATAAAAATATCAACCGTATGTATTGTTTTATTTTATTGTACTGATAAGATTGTACAGAACATTTTTTTATCTGTTTGCATTGGGATTGACAATTGTTATTGACACGGGTACCTACATTTTCTATTTTATACAATTACCTAGATTTCCATGTCATCGTGACCGAGGTAGTTGACAGGAAATGAGTATATCGATGACATGGCCATAAAATGAATAATTTTGATATGTTGTTACGCTTCAGCCATGGACGTATAAAAAAAGTCGGACGTAGTCTCGCTAAAATAAAAACTGTGTCCATCGAGTCGGCCACATAAAATGCACGTGTGCGCTGTCACATACAGGCTGACACGCACACATCAGTGAGTCATTACATGCGCAACTTGTATCTGTGTGTGCGTGTCAGCCTATCAGTGACAACCTGACAACGCACACGTGCAAATGTGGCCGACTCTAGTGACACAGTTTTTGTTTTAGCGAGACTACGTCCGACTTTTTTATACGTCCATGGCTGAAGCGTATCATATCTAAACAGCCACGTATATAGAGTATAAGTTGTACTTGTCATCATCATTATCAACCCCCCATAGTATTCTTCTTCTGAACAAAAGATCTTCATCATCACAGGCTGGGGAAAAGCCAGCAATATTCGGATTGGGTGAGATTTGAAATACAAGGATATATATATTATATTTAAACTAGCATTTACCTACCCGCAACTTCGTGAAACTGAGGCAGTATTTTACCCATACAAATCTACGTTTACTAAAAACAGCTTATATAAAAACATTTTTATACAATTTAATCAAAATCAGTTCAGTGGTTTAGGCATAAAAGCGCAACAGACAGAAAGACAGAGTTACTTTCACATTTTCACTTGACACGAAGCAAATAAATATTTGTTGTAGCAATTTTGTAATTTTGAAATGTATGGGGATGAAATTGGAGTTGATATGGGAGACGAATGTCTTACACTTTTCACCTAAGCAACTGAACCGATTAACCGATAGTAAATGTGTCTGGGTATACAAATAGGTACTGCATGAGTTACCTTAGTATTTATATCGCGCGGACGAAGTCGCGGGTAACAGCTAGTTATATATATATAGCTAACATGGGTTTCTCCCAAGTTGAGTTTTTTTTTTTACTTTTTTAGGTTTTCACTTGACCGCCATCTCGCCGCGACGATGCGGTCTACGATGGAACGTGTTTACGTAGAAGAAATCGATTCACTTTCGATTTTAAAACACTAAGATTATAACTATCAGGAAAAACCCACACCGGCAACTCATTCCACAGCCTAGACATTCTTATCATACAAGTAGAGTCAAACCTCTTCGTCCGCGTCTTTGGAGCATCAACCATGATACGATGCCGCTTCTTCGAGCTACGATCGTGTAGATTAGTGCCACAGTTTCCAAAGTGTATCCGATAAAAAACCGATAAGCTAGCAATTTTGCGACGATGTTCAAGACTTTGAAATCTTTTTCACACTAGAGTGTCTTTGCCTATGAGCCTTGTGGCGCGCCTCTCGATCGATTCCGTTCTTCTAGATATTAATTTAAGACCGCGTCGTCGTTTTACATCAGGCGAGACGGCGTGAAAGCGTAAGCCTATCTTTGTTTATAAAAACGCGATGTAGGTATGTCTATTCCTATAAGCTCTACACTTCTCTACACGTTCCGTAAGTATATTTGATATGGACAATGTGATTCATGCATGCCCGGGCATTACTTATTCCTAATGCCCGGGTACTATTACCTATTCATAATGTCTAGCTTTATCGGGCAAAGTGATTAATTAGGTACTATTTAAATTTGTATTTCCTGGCCATTATTACATACATACTTATATGTTATATGTAACATACTTATATGTTACATACTTCTGGAAGAGATCGCTATTAGCGATAAGATCGAGGGATGTCCTGAGTGGAGCGAGCCATATGAGGCCAAGCGAAGCGGAGAGGGGCGTGGTGGTGAGCGAAGCGTACCGGCGACCTCCGTAGTGAAGCGCAGCTAGCAGTTCTCCGCGGTTTTAACCGCGTAGTTCCTATTCATGTAATTTTCATGCGATAAAAGAAGCCTATGTACCTATTATTCCAAACTAATCTAACTGTGATCCAAATCAACTCGATCAATTTAGCCGTTCCGACGTGATTGAGCAACAAACATTCAAACTTTCACGTTTATAATATTATTAGTGTACCATGCGCCTATTGCGCTAGCTAATTTAGTTATCAGAAGTGGCCATCTGAGGCTTTTATAAGATCGCCATCAACTTACGTAGTAATCTCTAAACCTGCGGGTGAGGGTTCCAAACTCGAAGTCCAGTCTCTGGTCGACGAGGGCCCTGGCGCGGGGTTCCGGGGGGTAGAGGCCGCTGTCAGCGCCGTACTTGTTCACCAGGTACCGGCTGATGGCGCGCGACTCCCACAGGACGAAGCCGTCGTCTACCAGAGTCGGTACTATGTGCTGCGGGTTGATCTGAAATAGACGTTTGATAGGTTATAACGTTATAAGTTTGTGTTGATGAGCACTTTGAACCACATAGATAGATACTTACTCTTTATTGTACTCACCAAAAACAATAGAAGTGAAGAGTCACTCTCCGAAGGGAATTCGTAAAACACCGATGAGCTAGCAATTTTGCGACGATCTTCAAGTCTTTTACGAACATGTCGTTGCCTATGAGCCTTTTGGCACGTATTTCGTTCGATTCCAGAGCCTCCAGTTGGTACTTTGCTGACCCATCGTAAAGGTGCGCTGTTCGCACCTTTTCCACACAAAAATGAATCTGTGCTTGGCATAACATGAGCAACTGTTCAGACTTGAAGTACCTTCATACCTTTGAATGGGTACCTAATTTTTGTACAAATTTTCATTTAGAGGGCTTTGCGTGAAGAGTAAGTAATATCCATAAGTATACTTATTTATTGGGTAAAACGGGTAACTCACGCGTAATATAGTCAGTCAATCCGACTCGAGTTTCGACCGGATCTGGCGCCCTTTTTCAAGGAGAGTGCACGCGCACGACGGCTGCCCGTTTGGCACTGCGGGATGCGGCGCGGCGCGCACGCAAGCTGGAAACAATTCCAAAGATTATAAGGGTCCAGGTGGTAACAAATACAAACAACCGTAGTGGGTTTAAAGCATATCAAATATTTATTCATCTGAAGTACCCTATTTTCCACAAATGAAACGAAGGCGCGAGGTAATTTTACCTGTGGCGCCATCTGTTGGGTAAATTTTAGAACAAGTGACATTTGCATTGGACATACCGCCCACCAAGAACATCATTAGACGTTCTTTGATATATACAACTATAGGTACCGCCCACCATAAAGTTACTGCGGGTTCAAAAGTTTTAACTATTACTAAAATACACGTGAATGCTTACAAATTTGAACATGGATTACACTAGTATAAATCAACATTACATTGTTAACATCAGGTCATTCAAATGCTTATTCGGTAATTGGCAATAAGCAAAGTTTTGATGTCTCTTAAGGAGAGCGCCATTGCATCTCAAGGTCACCACTCTGGTAATTTGATCCAAACCAGGGTGTTTTGTAACCACCCTGCCTAATAACCAACGCGTTGGAGGCAGATTATCCTCCTTCACAAGAACCACATCTCCGATGTTTGGTTCAGGGTTAAGCCTTGACCATTTGTATCTCTACAAGCAATTCACAAGATACTCATCCGACCACCAACGCTAGAAATCTTGTAATATTTGCTGAATGAGTTGCCAACATTTAAGTGCACCGATATTGCTCAGTTCATAATTGCGTTCTGGGACTACAATTAAGAATTATCTGAAAAGGAAGTGTCCTGACGTGAGAAAAGACGTAGCATAATGTTGGTTGAGTAGCATCGATAGCGGTCTTGAAATTCCGTTGTCATTTTAAAAAGTGGTTCAGTGACTTCAACTTGCTCTTGTCTTCTTCCAACTCGGTGGCCTGACATTGCTTTACGCAAGTGTCTAGAGCATCGTTGCAGTCCAAAATTTCAAGGGAAGTCAGGAATTTCTGACCTTGTTAACATTTTCAGGTATCGACACTGTTAAATCATTAACCCTCTGCAGAGAAGAAAATCTTCTATGTTAAATGAGATTTAGTGTAGCTTTGGTTACTAGATACATGATCATCAATCTGACGTTTCTCCAAATCCATTGATATAGCTTTCGGCGTGCTATATTCCACAGTAGAATTATTTTGCCAATCTGGGTCTTGAAGCCACAAATGCTTCTGAGCTAATTCTGAACCTAACAGCTAACAGATATCAGCTAACCTTTGGATGTAGGATCTGCTGGACTTTGAAGCTATGACAGATGAGACCACTGAGAGCTGTCTAGGTTTAAATTTCAGATGTTCTAGATCCAGATTCCATAGTTTCACCGATGACCAGCTGTTGCAGCGTCTTCACATCCAGGTAAGGAGACGATGCTGTGCCGAAAGTGATTAGATAATACTTATACAGTTTCAGATTCTAGGTCATCTCTCCAAAGCAGTCGCTAGAAGCCTGCAATGTTTATGGGATACAAGCACCTGGCGATAAATTTTAATAATGTCTGCGCTCAGAAAAATGGGGTGAGTTCGCCGTCTCATTACGATATAGCGTCGATCCTGTTGTAAAGTAGGTCATACCATCAATGTATCGTTGAACAATTCTTTGTTGGTTCCCTCCCATGATGCATCGAATACAAGACGATGTTAGCTCCTGGTTTTTGAGTTGCTGATACCGACGTGGTGGATAGAGATGCCTTTTCTTGATATCGGGATCTTTCCTGCGATTATTTTGGTGAAATTGCTTCAGGGCAATATCACTTGTATTCCCGCACTCGTATTGAGGATCTTTTATCTTAAAATGATGTTGCGCTATGTACCGTCCTGAGAAATCTCTTCGGTTGGTTTGATTGCAAAAATCTTTACAAAGTTGCTTTTTGTGTGTGAGAATTTCTTCGTTGAAAACATCAGTTTTGTTTTTACAACATTTCTTTAGAATATTATTTTGATTTTCATGAGCATCCATGCTCATTATAACATTATGGAAAGATTGTGTTAAGGGTGACTGATCATCGCTATTACGATGTGTGGGGCCAGATATGACCCATCCCAACGATGTTTGCTGAGCAATTAATCTACCGTTGGGACCCTTCAGTAATCCTTCTTTCAACACTTTGCCACATGCATCAGCGCCAATCAAAATATCTATTTTGTTTGGTGTTTGGAAATCAGGATCAGCTAACCTGATCCCTGCTAGTTCCGGCCAATCGATGTGTTCTATCTTTTGAGATGGAAGCAAGCCGCCAAGCAGTAATGTGCAAACATTACTGTGTTCCGGTTTGAAGGGCAATGTTTCCAGAGAAATTACAGGGCTTAGAGATATAACAACTTAGATCTCTGGGTGACGAGCGCAGTGCAGTGCTAGGTAATGATTTGGGCTCTCCATGTTCCAATAGCTGCGTGCCACTGTGCTGTTATGAGGCAGGCATGATGCTTACCATCAGGCACATGTCCTGCTCGTCTCGTCACTCTTTATTTAAAAAAAAAAAAAAAAAAAAAAAAGTGTGTAATTGAGCCTAGCACGTATGCTTTTACTTCCATCTTAAATGTGGGATCGAGGTTCGATTGTACCGTGAGCATCACTATGTGTCTTGATGTTAAATTAGCATTATCACGACCTAAACCTGAAATCACGCTTTTACAAGATAATTTATTGAGACCAAGCTGTTTAACGGCTGCTTCTGTCACGAACGACGCTTGAGAACCCTGATCCAGTAACGTGCGAAGTAGCTGCGTGTCGCCGTTCTTTTTTTGTGCTTTGACGATAGCTGTAGCCAAAAGAACTTGGCTGGATGTGATTGCTTTCGAAAAGTGTGTGGTGACATTAGATGACATTACTTCTGGTTCAGAAGTGGTTTGATCCTTTGGTGAAATATTCTGTGCTTCCAACGCCACCTCTCTAATAAAAGAGTCGGAAGACCGTGATTCTGGCGTCGGTTTAGGATGAAGTAGTGAATGGTGATTCTTTTTGCAGATTTGACATTTGCTAGTAGTGCGGCAACTATTGGCAGAGTGGTTTCTACCTAAGCAGTTGAAACATAATCCATTTGTTTGGACAAAATTATGTCGAGCGTCATAACCTAGCTTACCAAATTCCTTACATTGCCATATTTTGTGATCAGTATTCTTACAAAATGAACAAGTATATGTCGCAACATTGGAATCGCTTGCAATTGCATGCAGTGATTTAGCCCGTTGCGTTGAAAAACTTGTTTTAGATGTTGCTTTAGGAGTGATAAATTCGAGAGAACGAAATCGTGCTTCCAGAAATTCCCGCATTTGAGCTAAAGTAGGCAGTTGATTTGACACGCTTATTTTTGCCTCCCACTGTTTACGAGATTCCGTATCTAACTTCATGCAAATTATGTAAATAATTATTATATCCCACGAATTTACCTCAACTCCTAAGTTTTTCAACCCATTGAGAGTGTCGTTAGTTGTGTCCAACATATCTTTAATACTACTGCAGGATTCGATTCCGATGTTGGGTTGGTTCATAAAACGCCTCAGTAGACCATTGGCAAGATATTTTTTATTATTATATCTCCCGTTGAGAATTTTCCAAGACTCTTGGTAATTGTCTATTGTAATGGGAACATGTCTCAGGAGTTGTTCTGCTTCACCTGAGAGATGTCCCTTTAGATAGTGCATTTTCTGTACGTTATCTAAGGAGGCATTGTTATGAATCAATGATTCGTATAATTCTCTAAAACTAGACCATTCAGAATACTGACCCGAAAAGCTTGGAATATTAATTTTAGGCAAGCGAACATTACTTTCATTTTTACAAACAGTTTGAACATTATTGCTAGAGGACGCTTTTGGTATACAATCATACAATGCTTCCTTAATGTCGGACTTATAATTTATGTATACTTCTTCAATGTCCGAGAATACATTTTCAGTAAAGTATTCATGTTGCAACATGACATCCGTTATACAATTATTTTCTGATATTAATTTCCATTGACTTTCTAAAGCCTCCAATCTAGTTTGTAAATAAGACTCTTTAGCAAGACGATCCTTTGGAGATTTTTTATAATTTTCGTAAGACCTTTCTAAATTCATTGTTAAACGCATTAAACCTTTAATAATTGCTGCCATATTGTAATAGTAACAAAAATAACGTTTTTAGAAATTTTACAAGTTGATGACAAAAACATAAAAATATTCTAGTGTTTGGAATTCAATTCACTTCTGGTTGAAAACCGGCGTGGATTCCCCGTCCGTACACTTTTTGAGAAATTATTCTAAGTTAATGAAATAACATGCAAAATTTACAAGTCCAAAATGTTACGAAAAATATTCTAAGTCGATGGAACTGATTCTATGTTCTATCCACCCCGGACACTCGGCCTAAAATCTATACAGACGGTGCAGTTGACATACCTACACTCACACAACTACGCATATGTCGTTCGAACACATTTACGCATGTGTGCGTGTCATCTAGGGTTACTAAATTATTTTAGTAAGTTAAGTACACTTACCCAAAGGGAAAACTTTATTCTGACAATATATTAATTAATTACTCCACATATTTCGCGTATTTCATTATAGACTAGTCACAGAACATTAGATTAGCTATAACTACGTTCATAAGATGCATTAAAAAGCGGTATCACAGTTTACTATATCAGAGTATTATACACTGCACAAACTACTTATTAATTATTAACACATCATGTCAGCGACCAGTAAAGAGAAAGCACATGATTTTTCAACTCAAAACTCCAAATTAAATGTTGTAAACAAACCAAAAACAAACATTACGAATTTTTATCAACTATGGCCGATAATGTTGCTAGTTCCGGATTTAATTTATTACTAATGCTTAAAAGAATATTACTTTTGTATGTTGATAAATAGTGATTTATTTATTCGCATTATAGTAAGGATCGCATAAAACTTTAAATATTGTGAATTTGCGCCGAATAAACAAAAATCGGTTTCAATTTTAAATTAAATTCAGAAACTAACTTGACCAAATTTCAACGACGATCATAAAAAACTTGAACAAAAATAAACGAAAGTAATTTTTAGTTTTGTTTTCATATTTCAAAACTATGATCTACCAAAAAAAAAAAGAAACATCATAGAAGACATGGCCCAAATCGTACCCTGACCTCGGCACAAAATAATTGTATCTAATCTCAAAAAAATCTAATAATTGTATGCAAATATATTTTAGGAAAAAAAATTACACCACTCCCATAACCCAAATTAGTGGCTAACATGTTTTTTTATTAGTGTAGTTTTGTAGGCGTTTTTTTTAAAAGTTCATCAATACTGTTTGCAATCCGATGTAATCATCATCATCATAACATCTTAGCATATACCTCTCTTCAAGTACGCCTCATATCCCAGGCCTATGCTAGTACTTGTCCAGATTTGACCCGCGATGTAAGCATACTGATAATTGAATACAAAGTCCAAAGTACATTACCAAAAATAAGCGTATTATCATGAATTATTTTACTTACACTCGTTAAATTTGAATTCAATTCCAAGGCCACCCATCGCGGAAAGAACCTAAGCATATTCGTGCATTGTTTGATATATATCTTTATGACTCAGCCGGTATATATTATTTTTATATCATTAACACCAAATTATACAATATATTTTGTTCCATAAAACGAGCTTTTGACACGAACTTCTACAGGCAAAAAAACGCAGGTTAGCCACTCAAACGGATGATGATGATAGTTTAGAATATTATTACTAATAACTTAAAATCCGAGGTACATCAAAAAACCCAGGTGTGGCACCTGGGTTTTTTCAATGTGATTTGGGCTTATGTCCTTTGTTTCACAATAAATGGAGCTATCACGTAACAAACATATTTTAAACGAATTGAGATCCGTCTCCTTTTTTGAAGTTGGTTAAAAATGAAACTAAATCGTAGTAGTACCGGTAGTACTAGAACCGGTAAAGTTTATAAGTCAATGTCAAAGCCGTTAATTACTGAATAAGTTTTAGTTTAAAAATATCGTTAATTTTTTTTTGGAACTATCCATTCCAATAGTCAATGTACTCGTATCCTCTTACTGCTTTTAATGAACGGTTGTTGCGAAATCTTAAATAAGCATACTACTAGATGAAATCCTATATTCATTGTTCACTACTAACCGACATAATATATACATGGACGCACATAAAAGTACAGATAGTCTAATATAGAACCTCTTTATTTTATTTGAGTCGGTTGAATGCTAAGAAATAATCACTTACCAATAAATCTGAATAGTAGCAATCTTAGTAAAAAAATCCACTAAATTGGCAACACTAGTGACTTCGTAAATTCCGCGCCATCACTCGTTACCATACGTATTTCACAACGATTAACGAAAGCCGCAGTTTAAAAACAACGAGTTTAATAATTTCGTCACAGGACTTCAGTGTTGGCGCGTACTTCTAACCAGAATAGCTTAATACAGTTTATAAAAATGATTCAATCTTTGTAATAATTCTTATGAAATGAAAAATCTCTTATTCTTGTTTCGTATAATAGACGAAAAATTTGGTACCATTTTGTTAAATAATACAGCATCATGGTCGTATTCTCATAGAAAATTATCGTCCGATATAACCCTTCGTTGAGTGATTCTCGCGTCCTTGCGGGGTAGGAAGCTTGAAACTGGCGGGGGGTGGGGAGTGTCCGTTCTATCTGTATTATCTATTCTATGCTTCTGGCTCCTTCCTTCCGGTTCCTTTTCACCTCCTCGGTTGGTTAGTGCGGGCGCACCTAGGTCCAACCAGTCGTATCAACCCTCTTCAGTGGGCCAACTACGATGAGCACAATGTTCAGTGGCAATCCGCCACTGGTGTCTAGTGCTGTAGGCAAAAAGCCGGCAAGTATGTACGCTGTCACACTTGAAAATCACTTTACCGTATAGGCACTGTATCTGACTCGACTAGGACCATGGAAACAATTCCAAAGATTATAAGGGTCCAGGTGGGAACAAATACAAACAACCGTAGTGGGTTTAAAGCATATCAAATATTTATTCATCTGAAGTACCCTATTTTCCACAAATGAAACGAAGGCGCGAGGTAATTTTACCTGTGGCGCCATCTGTTGGGTAAATTTTAGAACAAGTGACATTTGCATTGGACACAAGCTCAACGTATAGGTATAGTCACAAAATTTTATAGTAATATGATACTAGTAGGATGATTGTTTTGTGTATTTTTATATACCTTAAGGTATTCTGGCGATAGGTGATCCTTGGCAACCAGGTCGATGATCTTCAGCTGCAGGTCGAGGTTGAGAGCCCGGGCCGTCAGCAGCACCTGGTGGCACGGCGCCGAGCCCACCATGTAGTACAGAGTCAGCACCATCTTGCCTGGATTACATTAAAATCATTAGAGGCTAGAGTTTATTGGAACGAAGCTCTTTAAGAGGCCTATTACATTTCACCCGTATTTTTGCACAAATCTATCAACTTTTAACTTTTTTTACTACTGTTTTTTTTTTTATAATGTAGTTTATGTATTATTGTATATGCTTCTCATAACTAATTTTTGTCTTAATTATTTACACAGAAATAAAATCCCCAAGCAAGTTTTTCAAAAAACGCTCGACGACTAGTTTTTGAGCTCATAGATTGAACGATAGTGTTGATTGAATGGAATGAAAAAATATACTAACGTACAATAGACACTGATATAGTGGATAGCGGCTCCAAATTTTTCTTCCAAATCAACCATATTAGGTACCTTATACCTACTGTATAATATACCTACTATTTAGTATACGGTACCGTATAATGTAGGAAAGTCATAATATATTACAGATGATATTAGATATGGGGAAGTAAGGCTGCTTTTCCACCATAGATGTGTAAGATGCGTAGCGAGGGATGTGTTTGTTGAGAACCAATAGGTACCATCGCTTCATTTAAAGTCCGCGAGGTATAAGCTGAGCTTTGCATTAGTGTGAGTGATCACCAAAAGTACAGTCAGACGCAGGACGCTGTGACCATGTTCTCTTAATAAGGTGTTTCTTCAAACCAGAAGTGCTGCCATCTGAATATGATTTTGATGAAGTGTGAGTGGTGTCAATATATGTTTCATCGGTATAAACGATAGGCCTGCCCTGAATACGGTATTCGGAAATTTTAAGTAAATAAGTTATACGTAGGTGACGGATCTCATGCTTTTCCATTAAAATTTTTCTGTTATTCTCTGTCCTTGACCATTTGAATCCTAAAAGAGATACTTCTTTTCGCAATGACCATATTGATCCTGGATAGTTAATGTCAGCTTGTTGTTTAAGAGTTTGTTGTCTGACTGTACTTTTGGTAATAGATGCGTATGCATGTGATCACTCACACTAATGCAAAGCTCAGCTTATACCTCGCGGACTGTACCTCGCCTCGGTTAGAACAGCTCTGATGGAAACGGCTCAGCGGAGCTAGATTTGCGCATACAAAACAAGCGAGGGCTGTGTGCGAGGGATGTGTTACGAGGTTTGCGACATACTGTACCAGCCAGTCCATAGACGGAGTCGCAACGCATCCTCGCACCACACATTATTCACAGCTCCGCTACACATCCTCGTACGACATATTTTCCTCGCACCATCTCTGGTGGAAACGCAGCCTAAACGAGCAATTCTTGTATATAAATATGTGTATATATAAATAGGTACAACGTGGTGGATTTACCCCCAACAATATTTTAACAGTCCATTCTAACACTGATGTACACTTCATCACCCAAGGTCTCTTTCCCCACAGCACGGTAGATCACGAGATAATTCGAGTCAAAGTTTAACGTAAAATTCCCACAAAATCACCAGCTTCAACCCTAAAGCATGTAGCCTACAGCAGACAAACGACCTTGCTACCGACGCCGCGACGTTGTACAAAAATCCGTGCGGATATCTGGGTAGCGATTCTGAAACCATTCGGTTGCATCCGACACGGAATCTCATCTCTCGGTCTTTGTCATGCTAAACAGATAAGACAAAGACCGAGAGATGAGATTCCGTGTCGGATGCAACCGAATGGTTTCAGAATCGCTACCCTGGCCATTAGGGGCATGTCAAATGAAATAACAACCAAAAAAAATATTTTTTTTATGGAAAATTTTTTTGAGCTTTCATGCCTAATTTTCACATTGGTACATTATTCAAAACTTAATGTAGATGAACTACCATAAATATTGTTGCACCTTTCTGCAACACCTTGTATATATAATCTTATACCTTTAAACGAGCAATTCTTGTATATAAATATGTATATATATAATTATAGAATCTGAATCTCGGAAACGGCTCGACGGATTTTCATGAAATTTTGTATGCAGGGGATTTCGGGGACGATAAATCGATCTAACTAGGTTTTATTTAAAAAAACGCATATTATGCGCGTTTTTAGACAATGAAAAACTGTCACATTAGACATTAGAATGTGAAGGTAAATTTCGCCGCGTGACGCAGCAGCATAATTAGCTCAGACGGGAAGTCGGGCGCTCATAGCGGTCACGAATCAGTAGCTCCGGGTTCGGATCCAGACGGGTTCTCTTTTTTATCAATTCGTTTTTTTTTTAATCTATTTCCTGGAGTCTTTCATCTGTAGGTATCTAAGTATATTTAGTATTTAAACCGAGCAAAGCTCGGTCACCCAGGTACTTTCTTTTAAATGTATGATGATACTAGTGTTGTGAACAACCTTGATAGTTCGTTTATAATGTTATTACAAATATACCTACCTACTTAAGCTTTAACAATTAGTTATTACATAAATTACCAATTCTTAAGATCATACAAATTATTATCAGAAAAATAACTTCTTAAGATTATTTGTTTTTCTATTATTTATTTTTATCAGGTCTTCTCGTCACCCATTAGGTACACAAAGCTTGAAGATAATAAACGTTTTCAATCAGTATCAAATAATCAGTAATCAGCAGGTCTAGGTACTACGAAAACAAACTCCGAATGATCGCATCCGACCGACAGCTGAATCGGATTGTAGCCTACCACGAAAAACATTCGGATCGATATATTTCGGGTCGGAAGTTATAGACTTAGGTCGGATGAAGGTCGGATCGAACGAAACGGCCGATCTGATCAACCGACCGATTGTCTTTCGTGGTCGGAAACTTCATAAGTTCGGCCGATATATCGTTTATCGGACTTCGTAGTAGACCTGCAGTACCTAATCAAATAAAAAGTAATCAGTAAAAAACTTTTTACTACTCATGACCTACGGTGCCGAAACGTGGACAGTGACAGTTAAGACTTTAAAGTTCACGATTGCACAGGGTAGGTACTTAAGTACTAAAATCAAGTATGGAAAAACAAAACCATAATACTCACAAGTTGGTCGGGTGGTATCTCCTGTGTGAATAAACAGCACCTATTTAGGGTGGTCCTAATATCCGGCGTCTCGATAGATAAAGAATTGCTGCGTCATCCCACGTAGCCACGTACCTACCTACACCGGCGCCGTATGTGTATGTATAAATAATACGTAGGTATATATCGTATCAATGTGTCAGAGTTTCAATGGTCCAAGGTCGCGCTCGTCGAAATGATAATCTCTATATATATTGTCTAAATTCTCTAAATACCTGAAAGTATATTTTAGATATATCCAAAACCGCCACACCGATGCGATTTCGATAAAATTTACCTATATGGAACCACCTCTGAACTATTATGTATCTAGGTAGGTAGGTACCTACCAAACAAATAAAACGCAAATTATATTTTTGTAAGAAACCCACGACGTGTAAAAAGTAATCGAACAAGGATAATATAATTTAAAAAATCCCAACTTAAAAAACAAAAAATGTAGCGCGGATCGCGAGATACCTAATTAACGCAAAACTTTCGGAGGGATTTGCCATCTTCTTCATCTATTCTTCTATTTATATAAAAGCGAAAGGTCACTCATCAAGGAATCTCAGAAACTACAAATGCTAGGAGTCTGAAATTTTGCATGAAGGTCCCTTTTAGCACGTAGGCGCTCGCTAAGACGGGGTTTTGCAAAATTCAACCCCTAAGAAGGTGGAACAAAAGATGAACGGTTGTATGAAACTTCGTCATTTTCAAAGTTATCAAATTTTGTATATAGACACTTGACACGAAGCAATATATCGTAAAACCAATTCAAGAACCGTCACTTATCAGCCACAAACCGATCAGCCCATCACTGGTAACTGCATCAAAATCGGACTAGTAGTTTTGGAGAAAAATGACAACATGGTCCCGTGTCCACCCGAAAATTACTTATCATTCCCGAGCGTGACGCTGCCCACGAAAAATCTGTCTATAGAGCGCCAAAACTATTCACTTCAAAAAAAAAACAACCAACGAATTGATAAACTCCTTTTTTGAAGTTGGTTAAAAATATATTTTGTTAGGCTGTGTCCCCAGTAGGCATACTGTGAGCGGCATGAGTTAGCGACGTGTCGGTCTAGTACACCTTATTTAAAATACATATACCTCTATGTATTTTAAACGGGGTGTCCAGTTACACTACGTTCTCAATACGCAGTTTGCACAAAACTAACAAATTGTGGACATTCCATTTCAAATAGGTACATGAAAGGGCGTACTAGACTAACTCAGTCGGCCGCTCTGTTTGCCAGGGATAGTCTTAGCTTCTTCACTCTTGAACATGTCCAATAAACTTCATTACAATGGGGCGCTTTCCAGATGAAGATAGACTTGTCAAAAATAGTTCTAAATTTTGCCAAGTGTGCACCACTGTTTGTTTTTGTGAAATTTCTCTAATAAAATGAAACATTGACGCCACTTATGGTGAAATTGGGAACTGTCTTTGAGAAGTCTATCTTCATCTGGAAAACGCCCCATTAAACAGCCCTTCAGCGTCGCGCCGCTGCGCTTCGAGTGGCTGCACCCGTAGTATTTACATTCTCTTTGGCTACACCTTTTTTTTTTTTAACTTTTATAGGTTGGTTTACACTTGACCGCCATCTCGCCTAATGTTAAGCGACGATGCGGTCTACGATGGAGCGTGTTTACCTAGAAAAAACCGATTCACTCGCGATTTGAAGACACAAAGATTGTAACTATCGGGGAATACCCACTCAGGCAACATATTCCACAGGCTTGACGTTCTTATCACAAAAGTAGAGTCAAATCTCTTCGTTCGTGTCTTTGGAACATCAATCATGGAACGATGTCGCTTTTTTGAGCTACGAGCATTCCGATAGAAAAAAGGGCAAGGTGGTATCAGATCGTGCAAATCAGTCGCACACTCTCCGAAGTGTATCCGATAAAAAACCGATAAGCTAGCAATTTTTCGGCGATGTTCAAGACTTTGCAGTCTTTTTCGCACGAGGGTGTCATTGCCTACGAGCCTTTTGGCACGTCTCTCGTTCGACCTTTGGTGTTAGGGCCTGTAGCAGCAAACAGTGGCTATAGATAGTGCAATCCACGAAGACGCGCCCCCACAAATTTTTTTCACCACCAATCGCGTTTGCTCCGAGCGTCAGCCGCGAACCATTCACCAGCAGTCATTGTAGTGTGCGTGTGCATTCATAGGTAATTAGTGTGTACCTACCCATAACACTTAAACATTGACGGAAGCTTGCACACATATACTATAAACGGTTAGGAGGAATAGTGGGGCGCGTCTTCGTGGATTGCACTATCTATAGCAGTGCTCAAAAATTATATTGCTCTTAAATCGTTTTTGTTTTACTTTTATAGGTTTAGACTTGACCGCCATCTCGTTCTCTTTGCGATTTACGAATTAGAGACGATTCACACGGCGCGGCTGCCAACCGCGCCCGCGCGCGGGCGCGGCAGATTTCCATATAAAATTGAATTCAATACACACGACGCGGTTTACGGCCGCGGCGGCTGCGGCAGCCGCGTGGCTGCGCGCGATTCTTGCGGAGTAGCTTTACGGAGCAGAAACCGCTAAAACTTGCGGTCTCGTGAGTATTTAAACAAAACCGTCGCGCGGCGCGGCGCCGCGCCCCCCGCGCGCGGCCGCGGTTGTCAGCCGCGTCGTGTGAACCGAGCCTTACGATGGAGCGTGTTTACCTAAAACAAACCGATTCACTCTCGATTTGAAGACACCAAGATTATAAACTAGGTATCGCAGAGCTCAGGCAGCTCATTCCACAGCCTAGACGTTCTTATCACAAGAGTAGAGTCAAACCTCTTCGTCAGTGTACTAGGTAAGCACGCTCAATCGTAGACTGGATTGACGCTCACATCAGGCGAGATGGCGGTCAAGTGTAAACCTATAAAAGTAAAAAAACCCGCTGGTAGTGCTAACACCAGCACACTGTGTGTAATTTTATGTTTGTATGGAAATATTTAATCTAGAATCAATACCACGCGTAAATGATTACGTTATCACGATATCATTTTTAGTATAAATATTTGTATTGCTGCTGTGATTACAAACCTTACAACAGACTGTGACACCACAAAACTAAAAACACACATCTCGAAAGGGATTCCCAATGAAAAATCAAAGAATTTACATTATATTTTATTTATTATCTTTGTCTTTAATAAAGTAATTACAGATAGGCACTAAAAAAATAACCATGCATATTTTAAGACCATAATACAATAACATATTATCTTAGATACAACGAACACCGCATTCTCTTGTTGATAAATGGACGAGCCTGGCCCCGGGCTGTATGCCCTCAGGGCCGCTTCTTCTCAGGTATGTGGCAGAGCCAAGAACACTACAATTATCTGAGTATTGTCACAGTGGCAAATAAGTGAGGATTTTTCCAGTATCAATACATCAGTCACCAACAAATGCATCAAATGGGGGTTCAAGTTTTACGTAAATCAATTTTTATAGTTTTATACACCCTCGGTAACTTTATAACGCCCCACCCCTCCCTCTCACTAAAAGTCACGTAACATCCAAGTGACCATTTTTACCTAAAAGCCACCACACAAGTTGCCAGCTTGGAAGATATCATTCCCAATTTAAATAAAAATAATTACCTCGTAGGTACTGTGACGTTTTTAAATACACCTCCCCTCTAAATTGAGTAACGTAATACTTGAATGTACCCCTTAAGAGCAGAGCTTCCCAGAATAATTAATTACCCTATAGTGACTATAACATCATCCCCGATAACAAAAGCCAACGCCAAGTATGTGGTCAAACTTACATCTTTAAGCAAAATTTGACATGATATTTTTTTCACAATTATAAAATTTTTAGTTATCAGTTTCTAGAGCTAAATTAACAGCCACAAAGATTGCTTTTAGTTTAACATTTGTACAAAAATCGCTATAAAACTTGTAATAACAGACAACAAACTAATCTTTGTTGACAACTGATTTCTGATACTGTTGAATCAATTACTATATCTGTCTGCGACCGTGTCCTGCGCGGTAACCGACGGCACTGCAAGAATCCAGTTTATATTCAGCGATACGACTCCAACATTACGCGAAAACAATAAAAGCTTTAATAGAAAACGTACATGGCTATCCATGTCCACTGAAGGCACATAATATCAAGTAAAACAAACGTTCCCATTTAAAAAAGCTATTCTCCGTACTTATTCAAAATTCTAACAGCTAGTGTAGTACAAAAACAACGGTTCTCGGGAAGCTATATTCTGTGCTATGAACAGTTTAACAGTGTGCCGATGTGTTGCGGCCATATTTGTTGATCCATACGATAAATTCATGGTGTATTCATCTGATAACGCACTGGGCCAGCATGGTGGATTATGGCCATAACTATCTCCTTGTGAGACGAGGCCCCAAATCCCAGCAGTGGGAACATTTAGTAGGCTGCTCATACCATACCTAAAGCCATCATTACGAGGGGATTTTGTTCACTTTTTTTAAATAGTGACAGTACGATATAAACATGAGCCTTATGGTATGCACCACGCTTAGCCATAACACCAGTACCATGTAGCTATTTGAACATGAAGAGTCCAAATCACTACCTGACACTGCCATGCATTAACAAAGTAACAATACACCCATATACTCAAAATGTTAAGAAAAAAAGGAAAATTTCATTGTACAACTAAAATGGACCACCAGTTTAACTTGCTATATAAATTTTTAATTCACTAAATAAATAGATATTATAATATAATGAATTATCTACTAATTCCAAATAAAGTGGTTAACACCTAAAATAAAAATAAAAAAAAATGTAATATTCAGGTAAATTTTACACAGGCATTGTGTATCACTAGGAGCGCCAAAAGAATATAGGTGCTTTCACTATAACAAAAGCATGTTCACTAACTCGTGTCTTATTATATTTAGTTTCCTCGACGTTATTGATAGTTATTATTATAATTTAGGATTCATTTCGTTCGGACACTAAATATATCAATAATTACACAAAGCTATCTACATGAGCCACTCTTAACCGCTTTTGATTAGTGTTGCCAGTCGAAAATATATAGCCAACAACTAAAATAGAATACTGGCCATTTTCATAAGAAATACATAATTTATTGCCAATGTTAAGAAAGTTTGGCCGCGGTTGCTTTTTTTTTAATTTAGAGATGCGTTCGTATCACAGCCCGCAGTTTCCCGGCCTGGCAACACCGACGTCGATATAAACACCATTATTGGGAATGATTCTTGATGATTGCAGTTAGTTCTCCAGCCATTTGTCTCTCACATTTCCGCTCCGACATTTATTACTGGACATTCCTGAAACAACACGAAAGCACAACTTTGAAACATGCATATTTACTTTAAAAAGTTATAATACTTCTTATTTTTGTAGTAATAGGACTCTTGGCAGAGTCCGCCTGGGGAAATACCATACCTTTGCCAGTTATTCTACAAACATTTTGGAAACATTTCTGTATTCCGGTTTGAAGGGCAATGTTTCCAGAAAAATTACAGGGCTTAGAGATATAATATGTTCGATTTTTAAATGACAAGGGCAGTGCAGTGCTATGTAATTACTTGGAATCTTCGTATTCCAATAGCTGTCTTGTGTCACTGTGCTGTTATGTGGCAGGGATGTTGCTTACCATCAAGTACATGTTCGGCTCGTCTCGCCGCTCTAATCCAGGGCTTTCCAAACTTATTATTCTGCTGCCCACTTTGAGAATAAATAATTGAATGCCATAGGGAGAGCGTTCAAGTATTACGTAACGCGATTTTCAAAGATTTTGCCGCCTATGTTAGGTTAGGGTGAGGTACGTACAGTCGGCCCGGCCAGCGCGCACGGCGGTGTTAGGTCAGGGTGAGGTACGTACAGTCGGCCCGCTACTGGCAGCACTGCCGGCGCACGGAGTCGGCCTGGCCGGCGGTGGTAGGTCAGGGTGAGGTACGTACAGTCGGCCCGCTACTGGCAGCACTGGCGACGCACGGAGTCGGCCTGGCCGGCGGTGGTAGGTCAGGGTGAGGTACGTACAGTCGGCCCGCTACTGGCAGCACTGGCGACGCACGGAGTCGGCCTGGCCGGCGGTGGTAGGTCAGGGTGAGGTACGTACAGTCGGCCCGCTACTGGCAGCACTGGCGACGCACGGAGTCGGCCTGGCCGGCGGTGGTAGGTCAGGGTGAGGTACGTACAGTCGGCCTGGCCGGCGGTGGTAGGTCAGGGTGAGGTACGTACAGTCGGCCCGCTACTGGCAGCACTGCCGGCGCACGGAGTCGGCCTGGCCGGCGGTGGTAGGTCAGGGTGAGGTACGTACAGTCGGCCCGCTACTGGCAGCACTGGCGACGCACGGAGTCGGCCTGGCCGGCGGTGGTAGGTCAGGGTGAGGTACGTACAGTCGGCCCGCTACTGGCAGCACTGGCGACGCACGGAGTCGGCCTGGCCGGCGGTGGTAGGTCAGGGTGAGGTACGTACAGTCGGCCTGGCCGGCGGTGGTAGGTCAGGGTGAGGTACGTACAGTCGGCCCGCTACTGGCAGCACTGGCGACGCACGGAGTCGGCCTGGCCGGCGGTGGTAGGTCAGGGTGAGGTACGTACAGTCGGCCCGCTACTGGCAGCACTGGCGACGCACGGAGTCGGCCTGGCCGGCGGTGGTAGGTCAGGGTGAGGTACGTACAGTCGGCCTGGCCGGCGGTGGTAGGTCAGGGTGAGGTACGTACAGTCGGCCCGCTACTGGCAGCACTGGCGACGCACGGAGTCGGCCTGGCCGGCGGTGGTAGGTCAGGGTGAGGTACGTACAGTCGGCCCGCTACTGGCAGCACTGGCGACGCACGGAGTCGGCCTGGCCGGCGGTGGTAGGTCAGGGTGAGGTACGTACAGTCGGCCCGCTACTGGCAGCACTGGCGACGCACGGAGTCGGCCTGGCCGGCGGTGGTAGGTCAGGGTGAGGTACGTACAGTCGGCCTGGCCGGCGGTGGTAGGTCAGGGTGAGGTACGTACAGTCGGCCCGCTACTGGCAGCACTGGCGACGCACGGAGTCGGCCTGGCCGGCGGTGGTAGGTCAGGGTGAGGTACGTACAGTCGGCCCGCTACTGGCAGCACTGGCGACGCACGGAGTCGGCCTGGCCGGCGCGCACGTCTGCGGGCTCGGCGTCGGGTCGGATCACGTCGCCCTCGGGCGGGTCGCGCATCTGCTTCTGCGACACGATCCTGTAGATCTCTGGAACGTAACAATGACACGTTACAATCGTATATTCGCTCGTACCCGGTGCTAACGATAGCAAAATGTTCCAGTGTAATTATATTATAATAGGGTACTGTCCTCAAAAAAACCTAATTACTTAGTCCTTCAGAAAAGGTACAACTTCGCGCAGAGACCGCGACAGGCACTTGACATTATGGAATTGTATGGGCGCCAGTTCGCGCCGAGACCGCCACAGGAGACCAAGACACACACGACACTCTCCGAAAAATGCGAATGTGATGCAAAATGTAATGCGAAAATAATGTACCTTTTGATTGCTAAAATATTGTACTTACACGTATTTTTCCTTTTGTATCACAAACAAAAAATTACGAAGATAGTGCTTCGAAGTTTCGCGTGACGTCACTCGTGGGTACGATTTTTCCCACGGGTGACGTCGCGACCCCTCACTCTCGAAATTGGATGTTCTATATCTCTGTCGATTTTTAATATTTTGAAAAAAAAAACAAAAAATAGTGTTCCATATTTTACCATGATCTACTAATTACAATGGTGTATTTTTAACCCTGTCCAATACCCTATTCCAGGGCATAAACATTTAACATCTTATGTCTTTGGGTAACGAGCACAGTACAGTGCTAGGTAATGATTTAGCTATGTTTTGCTAGGAAAAGAAGATATCGTTGTCAGCTTTGTTTTGTTTTAGACTTTTTTAGAGAATCCACAGTCTGATTACACTGGTACCAACCAGGTGTGGATTTGTCACGCACTACCTGTGTATTGATTAAGCAAACATGAATCATAGCCTTGTTATGTGAACACACTATTAAATCTTTTATTTGCCTACTCAATAATGATGCAAGAATGAATGACTAATCTGTACCACTAGTACATAGACAGAAGATTTGTATTTTTGTCTAAATCTAATAGGGTACAATCCTCAAAAAAACTAATTAGTCCCGTCAGTTAGATTGCAAAAAAATATTGTACACGTATTTTTTATTTTGTTTCACAAACAAAAAATTTTTATACGCTTAGAAGTTTCGCGTGACGTCACTCGTGCCTATGATTTTTACTCACGAGTGACGTCGCAACCCCCCACTCTCGAAGTTTGATGTTCTATATATTTGTCGATTTTTAATATTTTGAAAAAACAAAAAATACGTGTCCCATATTTTTCCATGATCTAGCTGACGGACTAATTAGAATAGTGTATTTTTGACCCAGTCCGGTACCCTATTGTATCTGTGCGTTTGAGATTATATGTTTCTTATGTTTACTATTACAGGTTTATGGTTAACTTTGCCAGATGCAAGCGACGATTTGGCCTACAATGAAACGTAGACCTCATCTAGAAGAAACCAATTCACTCTCGACTTAATAACCAAGAAAGTATCCATTGGGAAAACCCCACTGAGACAGCGTATTCCACAGCCTAGATTTTTAATACGAAAGAAGAGTAAAACTTCTTCGTTCGAGTCTTTGAACATAAGACTGAACAATGTCGCTTTTTCGAGTTTTGAGCAATCTGCCTGAAAAAATATTATTAGATCATGCAGATCAGCTGCACACTCTCCGAAATGTATCCGATCAAAACCAATAAGCTAACATAAAATCAGCCAGCCAGACCAGCCGTAACTTTATAAGCTAGCAAATTGACTCGATGACAATGACTATAATTCTAGTTTTTCTCCTACATAAATTCACTGTTCCAATCTAATCACGAACCTACAATTACTGTCATCGAAATGCCAACCTACTTCCACATTCAAGGCGCGCAGTTCAAAGGGGAAATGACCCCAAATTAAACCCATAACTATCGTCGTATACGCCATAGGTGCCTAGTCAACTGTTATTGGCCTCCAAACGATATAAATAGAATACGGCCACGCTGCCTCCGTCCCAATATGGGAGGGCGTTGACATCACTCATCGCGGAACTTAGCGTGTCGCGTGTATCGGTAACTCGCGGCGTATCGGTTCGACACTCAATTAGTGCGCGAGATAAACAATCAAGGATATATTAAAATATCGTTTGGTTTCTTTTCTTGGACACAGGGTAATAATATAACGAGAGCAAATGTTGGGTAGATATTTTGAGGCAAGCTGAAAATTTGTAACATAAAACTCTCCTATATTATACCCAATCCCCGAACGACACGAGGCCTAGTTTTTGAAGCTAGGATGGCAAGCTAGTACTTCTAGTTGTAGACAACGCTACGCAACGCTAGTTTTGTCTACACGAAGCTAAAAGGACTCTTATTTTCGCTTAAAATTACAGAGACAGCAATAGGAAAACCAAAGCAGATTTAGTTGACGGTAGGACCCGCGGGTGGAAATTTTGGAACAGTTAGATTATAGTTCAGAATAAAACATAGCCTGCTTTTTATTGCGAGAAAATAACGGGAACTAAATAAATATTGGTGGACAATTCACACCCAACACCATCTGACCCCAAACTAAGCAAAGCTTGTACTATGGCGGTCAGATAGCTGATGTAATACTTATTTAGTTTCAAATACATACTTACTTTACATAAAAACACCCAGACACAGTGCAAACATTTGAGTTAATCACACAAATATTTGTGTGATGAACTCATATGTTTCTGGGTGGGAATCGAACCCACGACCCTCGGCTTCGCAGGCAGAGCTTACTACCCACTAACCCACAAGGCCAACTACTCGAGTAAAGCCGCAGAGAGCTGGCTAATGGGTAATTAAACCGTAGCGGCGAGAACATTCGATTCACAACCGTGAGATCTAAGATTCGAAACCCGGCTGAACAACTGTATTTTTGTATGTATATAATACAGCTAGTTTATATAAAACTTACCAGTTAGAATATTCTGGAATGCAGGTTCCACATTAGTAGAGTCGAGAGCTGACGTTTCTATAAAACTAAGTCCGTTCTTTTCCGCAAACGCCTTCGCTTCTTCCGTTGGGATGGACCTGGAATTACGGAAATAAATCTGAATAACTGTAGACAAACTTGACAGTACTAGACTAGCATAGAGACAAATTTGAGTAAGACTACGGACTAAGTTTACGGGGAGACGGAATGTTGGATGTGAACCTGGGGGCTTCGGATCGGCAGTCGCCGTTCTCCCGACTAGACCATTTTTTAATTATTATTTTTTTCCCAGGGAAAATTCTTTATGAATTCCACCGCACCAAGGGAGCGCAGTGGATATGTGGAACTCTCCGTCATAATGACGGCCTATCCACTAAAAACCCTGGGGTGTTTCTTCCGTACGCTTAAGTGCTGGCACTACGGGAACACTCTCGCACTACACCACAGTTCCGGCAGCGCTGATCTCCTGGGACCCGTCACTATTTAGGGGTGGATGTTCCAACACTCTTTCATTTCGAGGCGCGCGGAGACGCCGCGCGCGCCTTCTCAGGGGCTATACTCATCAAGCGACGGACCCCCCGAGGCCGACGCTCAAGGCCCCTTTTCATGGACGTCTGAGGAGAGCATGAAATATTCTCCTCCGACGACCGGGACGACGTTGGCGCATTGGGAGATCAGACGAGATCTCCCGATCACCCTCAGCTGTTTCTTTCTGGAACATAACTTGTTCGCAGAAAGAAACAACCGCCTCCCATGATCTCTCGCATCCCAGCATTGAATTGATCAATGCTGGAAGCGAGAGATCACTCCCAACCTCCCGACTAGACCAGCCGTAACTTACTAGACCAATCGTAACTTACTAGACCAGCTGTAAGTTACATAGAGTGAGATGAGCTAGAGTGAATAACGTTTAGGGAATTAATTTATTTCGCTCCTCCACCGAGACGGCAGCAGACAGCGGACGCGAAGGCGAGCCTGGAGAGCTGCCACTCGGGCTCGCATCCCGCCTCCACTAGAGGGCCAAGGGCGTCAGACGTTAAGCACCGCACCTAGGGATAGGTCTTCGAGGAGTTTACGTTACGAGGTAACGCGCCGCTGGTTTCCGTTATTGACGCCCTCCGCGAAGCGGCAAGTGGGTCAAGTGGGTCAGAGTCGTTGGTATAAGTGCGATAAGTGACCTCGCGACCCTGACCCCTAGCCATGCAGGAGAAATCTGTGAGGGTTTAAATCGGTAGGGCAACATGTCGGCCCTTGGTGTCGAGCCCGACACACCTGCTGACTGCCGACAAAAGTGAAAACTAATAATTCCGAATTTGATAGCTCACTTAGACAAGTATGCGGGTGAAGCCGTAGGGCTTGACCATCACCCGAGCTTACCCGAACATTTCTTTCATTTACGAAGGTGACGCTTGCTCAATTCACTGCCCACGGGAAATCTGTACGTTGTGCGCCAAAATAAGTTTTCACTTCAATAATAATTAACATTTTACCTACTAGCGACTAGGGTTCGCATGGGTGGAACGTTGATACTACATCTTTCTTAATATATATAAATCTCCTGTCACGATGTTTGTCCGCGATGGATTCCTAAACTACTTTAAATTAAATTGGCACACCGTGAGCAGTCTGGTCCAACTTGAGAGATAGGATAGTTTTTATGTCGATTAATAGTCTTTAAATGACAATATCCGAGCGCAGCCGGAATGGGCCGCTAGTATGTTAATATAAATGGTTATTATGGGTTATTCCTAAGAGATAGACATACACTATTGTAGACTTTTTTGGAGAGCTTAATACTGCATATTTTGATCTAACTCATAGGGTTCAGCCAGCATTTGCAGTGTAAGCGCAAAAAATGAGTTTATTTATGACATTACTTTAGAAACCTATAAAATTATCTATGTTTCTCTGCTATTTTATGCACGTATTATACATATAAACCTTCCTCTTGAATCACTCTATCAATTAGAAAACCCCGCATCAACATCTGTTGGGTGGTTTTAGAGATCTAAGCATAATTTTATATAGGGTCGGACAGACGCGGGAAGTGACTTTGTTTTTGACTATGCAGTGAAGATGTATGTAGTGGTTGCAGGTTGCGCACGACCGTGCGTTGTGGAAACCTATGGGGGAGGCCTATGTTCAGCAGTGGACGTCTTGCGGCTGATGATGATGAGTGAAGATGTATTACCTAAGATGCCTGAGATCGTTCTTGTTGCCCACCAGTATGATGAGTATGTTTTAGTCAGCATGGTCTTTCAGCTCTCCTCTTATAGGACAGGTACTCCGCTTTGTCTAAAACTTGAGCGCCCCATAAGCGTCTCAAAACAAAAAATGTGGCAATATATTACCTAAGATGCCTGAGATCGCTCTTGTTGCCCACCAGCATGATGAGTATGTTCTAGTCAGCATGGTCTTTCAGCTCTCCTCTCATAGGACAGGTACTCCGCTTTGTCTAAAACTTGAGCGCCCCATAAGCGTCTCAAAACAAAAAATGTGGCAATTTATTACCTAAGATGCCTGAGATCGCTCTTGTTCCCCACCAGCATGATGAGTATGTTCTGGTCGGCGTGGTCCCGGAGCTCGCGCAGCCACCGCTCCACGTTCTCGTAGGACAGGTGCTTGGCGATGTCGTAGACGAGCAGCGCGCCGACCGCGCCGCGGTAGTACGCAGACGTGATGGCGCGGTACCGCTCCTGGCCCGCCGTGTCCCAGATCTGGGCCTTTATGGTCTTACCGTCCACCTGCAACCAAGTTGTGCCTAATTAATACTAATAATAATAATAAATATTGATGGACAATTCACACACAACACCATCTGACCCCAAGCTAAGTAAAGCTTGTAATATGGCGGCCAAATAGCTGATATAATACTTATATAATTGTAAATACGTACTTATTATACTTGAAACACCCAGACACAATTAACATATAAGTATTGAATATTGATGATACACATAGGCAGCCCTTGAATAGGAAGCTTTAAAGTAGTTCATTATAAAATTGTCATTCTCATATTTATCATCATTATAAGTTCTCAAATTGTCATAGACAACTTAATATAGTTCTCAGTGTAAACTTTTAATATCTTGTTGTATCTACCTACCCATTTTCGCAAATAAAGTAATTATTTATTTACACTTAGTGATGGTAAATAAAAAAATACATTGTTCATTACAATTGTAATAAATACATTTAAGTAATATAATGTTTGACACTATCTTTATCTGTCCGATAATTATTATTGTACAATAAAAGAGACAAACTTCTTAGCACTCCATAGATTCACCGTACGGGTGCCGGGTGCAATTTCAATTTAAACTTTAAACACGTATAAAAGCACTTAATATGCTCTTTTTTTGTTTTATTTTTAAATTTGTGTGTAAACTGTATACTATACAGTTTATAAATAATAAAAAACTTGGACTATGGCTTTAGCATGAGCAGCATGTATAAATGTTCCCACAGCTGGGACTCAGAGCCTTCTAATGAAAGGAGAGTCGAGCCATAATTCATATAAATATATATATACAAATCCAGTGACATGATGTTTGTTCCCAGTATTCACCAAGTGGAGTGATATTCACAAAAGTTGGCATTTATGTGTAATTTGGTCCAGTGTGAGAGATAGGATAGTTATTATTCCTATTTATGTTCTCAATAATTTCATATTGAGATTTTTTTCAAATGCCATTACCCAAGTTAGAATGGGTCGCTAGTAGTACATTAGTATAAGGAAGAGTGGACCTTTCAAGGTGGGATGAGTGATTCAGGTTTTATAAGAGTTGAAAGAGACACAAACAAATAAATCCAAAGATTCAGATACAAATCAATATGAAGGTAAGTGAAGCTCTCTTGCTCTTCATTTATTTTTTATTTTGAATATCCCGTCCATGTAATTTGGACTGCATACATTATCTGTGTTGCACTATGGTCACTTGATGACTGTCAAAAGTATTTTTGATTTATAAAAAAGCAATGTGAACACATTATAAGAAGATTTACTAAATTATATAAAAACTATTGAACCTATAGATTATGTCTCATCATCATTATAAGCCCAACATAGTCCTTTGCTGGACATATAGGCCTCTCCCAAATTACGCTACTGCTACTGCCTGCTCCTGACTCTGACTTTTTCCCTGCTATTTTATGCAGTGTCACTCCGTCTGGTCATAGACTCTCAGCTCTTGCCTTAGCCTCTACTGTGAGCATAACCTTGTACTAGTGCAGAAGGCCTACTAATCTAACTTACTATTTACATAGATTCTACATTTACAGAGATTCTAGTTTGTGTATTATGGTATTTAAATACACGCTTGTATTTGCATAAAATTGTATTCTTTTATTTACTTTCAGCAAGGTTTAATAGTGCTACGCTGATTGTTTTCACATTGTTTGTAATTTACAAATTGATTTAAAAAAAAACTTAAAAGCATGAAGCATAGCAGCAGCAAGCAGAATGTATAAAAGCAAACACTTTTAATTACATCCTTATGATTCAGATACACTATTAGACTGTCTATGAATAAGTGACCGGATTGGTTGAGGAAGTAGGTACTTTTGGTATTATCTCCATACAATAATAACTCATTGGACAAAACTATAAATACATAGTACCTAAATTTTACTTATGGTAGGTAGATAGGTATGAATTATACCAGTTTCACCATTGTTGATGTGGCTTTGGTAGTGATAAGACTACCCACAGAGGTATAAGTTGCCAATTTAATTTATTTATGTATTTAAAACTATATGTATAAGTATTATAACAGCTATCTGCCGACGAACATACACAAGCTTTGCTTAGTTTAGGGACAGATAGTGTTGTGTGTGAATTGTCCACTAATATTTATTATTACTTATTTCTCCACCATGGGTACTGTAGGTGTTACTGTTATTAGCGAGGAAGTGCAACCATGTCACTGTATAAATACAGTACAATACAACAAATAAAAATAATAAATACATTCCTCACACAATGCTCACTAGTCGCAATCTGGCAATCAATCAAAGTGTGTATGATATAATTATTGTAAATACATACTTATGATGCAATGCATGTACATTTATGAAAGTTCATTAGCATAAAGCAATATGTACAAATTTTTAATGAATAAATGATTGGAAAAAAAAAATCAACCCGGTATTTGTTCCCACAGCTGGGACCTGGGACTCGGGCTCATCTCTCATAAGGGGGCATCCATTAATTACGTAAAGTGTTCAAGGGGGGAAGGGGTCAAGTCAAATCTCACATGGCAAATACATCTTTTTCTGTGCAAGAAAATGTATTAATTCTGTGAGAAAATGTGGAGAAATTTAGTTGTGTAAAATTCTCACATAGAGGGCCCCCCCCCCCCCCCTACGTGAGGTCTGAACCAAATCTCACCAAAAGGGGAGGGTGTATCGAAAATTACCTCACGTAATTTAAGGATGTGCCCCCCAAGGAGAAAAAGTCACTTTTTTTTTAGATAGGTCTCTTTGCTGGGTCTGGCAGGGGAAGTACCACACCTTTGCCAGTTATTCTATTGCCAACCATTACAACATTAAGGTGTTTCGGTTTGAAGGGCAAAAACTACTTGGCTAAAAGATGAAACCCCTTATATCTCCGGGTGATGAGCAAGGTGCTGTGCTGTTATGGGCAGGCATGTTGCTTGTCTTGTCACTCTATTCTATTAAAAAAAAAAAGGTTATGTTTTCCTTTACTATTGAAGGCAGTGGTTTTGATAAAATTCTACATCAGCACTTGGAAAACTAGGAGCACTCCAGAGATACAGGCGTGATTCTAATCCACACCCTCACAATGGGACATTTACAAACTTTCTTGTTTTGGCATGAAAGCCAATTACAGTAAAGTATTGCATAATGTGAAATATTTAGATGTCAAAACAATAAAGTTACACAGTGTCAATTTAGTTCGGATTCACTATGAGAGAGTGATGTCACCACAATTACAGTCGTAGCAAGCACTTTACACAGAGGTTTTATAACATAGTAGCAATCCGTCCCATTCCAAATAAAGACTATCCTATCTCTCAAGTGGGATCAAATTACACAAAAATGCCAATTTTTGTGAATATTTGCTGATAGATTTCACTGGGAACCTAATCTATGTTCATTGGGTTTTATTTATTAACCCATATACTGGTGTTGTACCCACATGGGTTCGGGCCCCATTTAAACCCAAATTTCCAATAGATAGCCTATATTTATTTACCTTTTTGAAAGTTAATTTAAGTTTATGTAAGTTAATTGACAGGTTAAGATAAAGTTATTAATTTAGTAATAAGGTTTATCCAATAATAGATAATTTAATCTTTTTACAAGGCCAATTCACAACCAACCCACAAGTCTCCAACATCCTTAAACCTTTTTAATTATAATGAAATAGACCCTCAACTGAAAAATTACAATTAACAATAATCTCATGTTATAAATTATAAATAGGATAGCATATGGAGTGAATTGTGTATATACAGCAAATAGGTGAGATCAAAATCTACCCCTATAATTGAAACAATGATGTAATTTAAATAAATATGCAATCGTGGATATTATGGATAGCATTGTACTGCTGCAATATGTGATACTAGCAGCGTCCTGTGGTGTTACCCGCGAAGTTCCCGTTCCCGTTGTTTCCCTTGTTTTTCCGGGATAAAAAGTGTTCTTCCAGACTATAATCTATATGTGTTCCAAATTTCAGTCCGATCCGTTCATACGTTAGGACATGATTGAGCAACAAACATCCAAATATCCATACATTGACATTTATAATATTGGTAAGATTCATTGTGCCATCATGCCAGAGATCTTGACTCATTTGTGGTAAATCAATTCAAAAGATCGGATTCATTTGACATGTCTATCCGTAACTTGGTTGCTAAATTAATGGACTGATTATGATGCAGGTTTTTTCTTCAAAGGCTGATCAAGATTAAAATGAGCTTTTTAGTTTGGTAAATATTTTTGATTTACTAACGTACCAATCTACTATTCTGTTAGTACAATAATATGAACAATGACATGGAAACAGGATATCATAGGAAACAAAACAAATCAATTGCAAACAATTCAATTGTAAGTGTAATTGTTGTTTTATTTAGTTTATTTTAGCTAGTTTCTTGGTCCAGGCAATCCCAATGTAACAATGATAAGTAAACAAAACAATTTAATTGTATTACTGTTACAATATACTTCCTAGGTACCTATGGTAAGTACCTAATTATTTGTAGTTCGTTACTTCTTAATATTAAGTTTCAATTATGTCTACAAATTCAAATTACTAAACAGAAAGATAATATGTTGTGAAAGGATATTATCTCTTAGGTTCAAATCATAGAGAATATTTACCACCCCAATTTAAATGAATGCTAAATACAGACACAGGAAGGAAACAATAGAACTTGTTAGTAAGGAATGAGCAGGCTATGCTATGCTTTCCTTATTTCCATATCCTTAATGAAAAAGCATACAATTAACCTCAATAGATTATTATTGATATGATTGAGAACAAGATAAGTGTCTCTATGCAAAACAAGGTCATTTCACTAAATATATGAGTCCAATTCCACTCACCTCTATACTTCTTGTGGCAAATTCCACACCTATTGTAGATTTAGACTCTAAATTGAATTCATTTCTAGTGAAACGTGACAGAAGACTGCTCTTTCCGACTCCTGAGTCTCCAATGAGAACAACTGAAACAAAGAAACCACTAAACTTATTTTGATGTTACAAACATACAATAAACAAGCAAATACTCCAAGTAATGACACAGTTTCTAATTATTATTTTTAATAAGATCGCAAATGATAAGTCGAAAGATGACTCACGAACCCCGAAACTTAACACAAAAATCGATGAGTGACTCAATCAGCTGATGCTAAAACAAACCACAAATTAACACTTTACGAGCACTTAGACGGCCAAGGTAACATTTTTATATCTTTCAGGAACAGTAAACAAACTCTCAGATTCATCACAATAGGAAACAAAGAAGAAAATAACATCTTTGAGCTTTTTCTACGTCACTGCTAGATAGGACAATGGATCCTGATTTACTATGCGAGATAAACATTAGAGGCATTCTATTATTATAAATCAAACAAGATACAGTGATCCAGCGCTAGTTACCTTTGAATAAGTAGTCGTATTCGTCCTCTCTTGTACCCATTTTGATTTATCAAGAGAGAGCTTCTTCAAAACGACGTCAAAATCGGTCAACTATAAAATTCTTATGTCAACGTAAACAAAAATAACCACGGACACAAATATCACAGCTTATGAAATCAATGCACTGTATTGCAAATATCACTACTGAAACGGGATTATCAGGATGTTTACGGGTTTCTTGAAATAAAAACCTAAATTATCAAAGAGACAAAATGGCGGACTGTTTTACGCCCCTCTTGGGTGCGTTCAGAAATAAAAAACATGAGAAACATGAAAACAAGAACACAAACTAAAATGAAACACTGTAGATAACATTTAATAATTTCTGTTTGAGGAACGACAATTTAAAAACAGGGACAATAATAATAAGTCAATCAATTTATTTCCAAATTGAAAAAGAGCTACATTTATTTTATGACTGTATAATAATATTAATAAAGGACATTCGACATTCGACGCAACGATGAGGTTCCAGTAACAAATAATAGTTTTAGAACGCAATCGTTTGGTGTTGTCATTTTGACAAACGTTGACATTTATGTGCCAACATGGCAAACCTAAATTTATAATACAGGGTCGAAATAAGATAAAATTATAAATATTTATACGTGTATGTTTTATTACTTAAGTGTTCTGTATATATATATTTATATGTTGTTCTCTGTGATCGTCTGTAGTTAGTTACAACTAACAATTGACTGGCCTCGTGGCTTAGTTGGTAGTAGCTCTGCCTGCGAAGCCGGGGGTCGTGGGTTCGATCCACACCCAGTGCAAATATTTGTGTGATGAATTCAAATGTTTGCACTGTGTCTGGGTGTTTCTATGTATAATAAATATGTATTTAACACTATATAAGTATTATGTCAGCTATCTGGCCGCCATCACACAAGCTTTGCTTAGTTTGGGGTCAGATGGTGTTGTGTGTGAATTGTCCACCAATATTTATTTATTTATTATTTATTTCCAATTTGTATTCCAGAAAAGGGGGAAACACTTGTTTCAAGAACAAAATCTCACCGTAGTTCACCTTTAATCTCCTAGTTCATTTTCCTCTCTAGTACCTACTCTGTTTATCGATATTTGCGTTGGCATTTCTTTTATCGAATGTTATCATTGCTCGCGCTCTTGCTACAAAGAGTTTGATATTTTTAAACCGGGCAAATACTATTTCTTGTTTTGTATGGGAAAATAAAATAAAGTATATTTTTATATTATTTTTTTACATACTTTTTATACATTTTTTTATATTTTTATACATGGGAGAGTCACATAAATGCGTTGTGTCTGAAAATTGGGCGGGCGTGCTTTGCATTGTGGCGATTGTCAGGTGTATTATCGACAAGCATGGTGAAAAACTGTTATTTCGCTTCCGTGCACTCACTTCTACAATACGGGGTAGAGTTTTGGGCGCGTTTCGCAGATTGGGAACGCGTCTTTAGGATGCAGAAAAGAGCAGTGAAAGCCGTAGCCAGGGTGCCGGAATACACGCCTGCACAGGAATTGTTCCGGTCGTTGAGGATCCTGACGCTGCCGTGCATGCTTATTTTACAAGCCGCACTGTACGCCTGGGACCACTTAGATGAGTACCCGCGCCTGCGCACCGCGCGACACGCGCACGTGCTCTGCACGCCTCCGCACCGCCTGGAGAAGACCTCCAGGCAGGTTCACGTCATGGCCGCAGACATCTATAATCGCCTCCCGGCAGATGTTAAGGAAGCGCCATCTCGTAATAGTTTTAAAATGAGGGCAAAGTTCTGGTTGACGAAGGAAGCGTTCTATCGAATAGATGAATTTGCTCCCAAGTGTTCATAAAGGAACGCTTCTGAATTTCTGAATTTCTTTATTTAATTTGTAATAGATACCAAATACCAAATACTACGACCATATTATGCTAAAATGGTCTAATTGCTAGGTTTTACTGTTTGTTTATTATTATTATTGTTGACATTTTTTAAATTTAATTTGATTCCTACTTACAGTAATGTATAAATTTCATTAATAAATTAATTTGTATATATGAATTGACACACTCGATATTATTGTTGTAATTTAATTTGATATTTACAATACGTATCGTATATATATAGACGTTTGATTTAAAAATTGATTTATGTACTGATTTTGGATTTATGAATTGACGTGTAAAAATATTTTTATCAATAAAAATTAATATGAATGAATATGAATATAAACTGTAAAACAAAAACTTAATTATTTAATGTAATAAAGATACTTAAATGAATACAGTCTGATTACCAATAACCATTGAAAACAATTTTACTTTGTTATATCAATGCCAATAACCCTCTATAAATGTACCATTCTCATCAAGCATCAAAATTTCAAGATAAAACTATGGCTTCATTTATCGTTTAACATCTATAGGCTGGTCAAATAATAACGCAACTTCGCCTATAGCCGCCAGTGAGTCGGCTCTCGCCGCTGTAGCAGTGATTATTAAACTTCTATTATGGAATAGAACACTCTTACTAGAGTAATACTTCCCACGAAGCCAAGTAAGATAATAATTTTACTGATCCTGTAACGGCTAGACCAATAGGTCTTGCCGATGTAATTTCCTGTCATTAGAGAGTTTGATTAGTGATACATGTCTAAATAACTATTTTGTTCTACAACTTACAATTGATAACCTCCTCCTTTTTGGAAGTCGGTTAAAAATAAACTCTATAAATTTCTTACATTTTCTTAAATTCGTTACTGTTATTTCCCCAGATGTTTTCTAGTTTTAGCCAACATACAGAAAGTGACGATGGCATATGGCTGCGTTCGTTTTTTTACACTTTATTTCTCGACCTTGCAGGAGAAGCATTATTCCATCGACGGCGACGTAGAAATAAGTTTCAATATCGTTGATCGCAATGATATTAGAAACTAATACGTCAATGGTTGATCGACATTGAATAAATAAATATCACTGCATTATTCAAAGTAATCGAGAGTCTCAATTTGAGACTTGAAAAGTGTACAAAATTAGAGCCATAGAATAGATAATATAGAGATATGGTAGCGCGATGACATAATCTCTATGCTATGACGTTAACATTGCTTGTTATACATAACCACTGAGTTTTTCTTTTTATAGTATAGAGTGACGAGACGAGCAGGATACGTGCCTGATTGTAAGCTACATACCTGCCACAACAGCACAGTGACACGCAGCTATTGAAATACGAAAAGTCCAAATCATTACCTAGCACTGCACTGCGCTCATCACCCAGAGATCTAAGATATTATATCTCTAAGCCCTGTAATTTCTCTGGAAACATTGGCCTTCAAACCGGAACACAGTAACGTTACCACGTTACTGCTTGGCGGTAGAATAACTGGCAAAGGTGTGGTTCTTCCCCAGGTGGACTCTGCTAAGAGTCCTACCACTACAAATCCCCTGGAGGTATTACTTCTGAATTCTGCCCCAATACCATCCAATACGGCGATTTTGAGCAATGTCAATCCGTGCAGGGGCAAACGAAGACTAATAATAATTGTTACCAAGGTAGCGATTCTAAATGCAATCCGAATGGTTCAGAATCGGAATGACAATCCCTGTCTCTATCATGCTAAACAGGTAAGACAAAGACCGAGAGATGAGATTCCGTGTCGGATGCAATCGAATGGATTTAGAATCGCTACCCAGGACGTCTTTCGTCCGTTTAAATGTTCAAAGTTTACTCAAATACATTTGAATAGGCTTAGAACATTTAAACGTCAAGGCCAATTTAAACTGAACGAACGTAGAGCTGGAACAAGAGCATTCTTTCCACTCTACTTAGTCTGTGATTCTTTCTCGATCTTTTAGTGTAAACGAAAGATCGTTCTTAGCGTTTTCCATATTATAAATTCCATAGAATCTTTGCGAACGCAAACAAAACAACGAAAGAATGCTCTACGTTTGTTTACACCAAATGAATTTGATACAGTAGATACAGGGGATAGAATGAGCATTCGCTCGTCTGATGTAAATCGGCCTTCAAACAATGTTCGATCGGACAAAACGAAGTAGAATCGGAGTAGGAAAGTCGCGAGTTTATTACGAAATTACGTTTTTTGTAGAAAGAGAGTAGCCGTCCAGCGTAGCGATTCTAAATCCATTCGGTTGCATCCGACACGGAATCTCATTTCTCGGTCTTTGTCATATCTGTGACAGAGACCGAGCGATGAGATTCCGTGTCGGATGCAACCGAATGGATTTAGAATCGCTACCCAGAACTTATACCTCATTCCAAATCTCTGTGAATAAAAGGTAAACAAATCGATGTCACTCAAAATATGACAGACCAGCATTTCTCAACCATTGTTTTACAAGATAGTTTGTATACCTCATTCCAAATCTCTGTGAATAAAAGGTAAACAAATCGATGTCACTCAAAATATGACAGACCAGCATTTCTCAACCATTGTTTTACAAGATAGTTTGTAGTACCTTTCATTGCTTGCCCTTTTAAATTTTCGCCGCATAAAAAGGCTAAATATATATGTATGCATATCATAAACACCTAAATAAATGTTCCCACTGCTGCTGGGACTTGGAACAATCAACACATTGCCGCTGTAAAAAATCGTCAGGCACAAGAATCTGCAATTGCTGAACATTTGATTGATGCTAAAACTGGTCATTGGATCGAGATCCACGACCCGAAGGTTCTATCTACCGAATGTCATTACTACGCAAGAATGGTTCGGGAAGCATTGGAAAATAAAAAACATAGGTAGGTATATATTTCAACTACGACGCGATGACCACGATGTCAATAACCGAAAACTAACCAGTTTACGGTTATCGGCGTCGCGAAATCCTCTAATAAATAAATGTGTGCATAGCGCACTTAGTTTGGAGAAACCTGGTGATATGGTTAGTCTTGTGTGTAGTGTTAGTCACCGTGCAATTTTTGAAGCCCAAATGAGGGTAGATGGAGATTTCCTCTCATTTCATAATGAGAATATGGCGGGCATACGTACATTTATTTCCCCCACGTAAAAAAAGGAAAGGCAAAGCATTTGAGTTCGGAGAAGAATGTAACACTAGAAGAAAAGTAATTTAGATGTTTCCTTATGTGAAAACGTTCCTTTTATTTTTAACAATAATTAAATAAGACTGGCCTCGTGGCTTAGTTGGTAGTAGCTCTACCTGCGAAGCCGAGGGTCGTGGGTTCGATTCCCACCCAGTGCAAATATTTGTGTGATGAATTCAAATGTTTGCACTGTGTCTGGGTGTTTCTATGTATAATAAAAATTTATTTCAAACTATATAAGTATTATATCAGCTATCTGGCCGCCATCACACAAGCTTTGCTTAGTTTGGGGTCAGATGGTATTGTGTGTAAATTGTCCACCAGTATTTATTTATAAAAAAAATATCTCGTTCGAATTGTCCTCGTACTACCCAAAACTGATCATTACACTATGACGTAATATTCTGTAAACACATACAAAAGTTTCGATCAAAATAACACAAAATGTATGTCATTTTAGAGTGAAAACTATACATGCTTTTGATAGTAAACAGCGTAATGTGGAACACGTATTTAGAGGTTTGCGATTTTCTCTCAACTCGTTACGACACAAGAAACCTTTTTCTCGGAGTTCTTTAGTCATACTCTTACTCTTTTATTGATAACGAGTAGTTGCATGTCATATTCAAGGTATTCAAATATTACCAATACAAGTCAATAATTTAAAAAAAAGTAGACGTCAATTTAAAATCCCATTACAATAAAAATCAAATAATACATTATATTAAAATCAAATTACATTATAATTAAAAATTCTAAATTAATGACAAAAATAAATAGAGTAAAATTAATCCATACTGGAATATAATGGAAATGGGCATTTTCACAATATGGGCATGATGGGCAATATGGGTATGTTAGAAAAATAGGCGCGTACTTAATAAGAATAATTTGATGAAAAGAAGTATAAATGTCTTGAATGCAACATTGAGAGTTTGAGAAACACAGATCAAATTGCTAGTACTTAAAATCATATTTCTATCATCCTACCATTACTTTATATAACTTTTAAAATAAGATAGTATAGAATTATTTGATCAATACAAATCTAAGTATATGGTATTTAAGATCGCAATAAAGTCGAATTCTATTTGTGAAAAATATTTTAAGGCTATTTCATAAAAATACTAAGATTAAACGATGTTTATGTTATGGTATCACCTTTGTTTTGGTTTGTTTTGGTTTTCTACACAGCTTATTGGAATGCACTATAGACCTCTGCGCATTCGTCTGATCTGTTGTTTTTTAAATAAGTTTTAATAAAAATTCGAGCAATTTTAAACATGATAGGTTTATTGTTCTTTAAAATCTAAATAACATCTACAATACAATAAAACAACTAAGCGGTGGCGGCGGCGGCTTCGTCCTCGTCGTCGCTGTCGTCCTGCACGGCGCGGGAGAGCTCGCGGTCGACGTGCGCGAACGGGTCTATCTTCAGCTTCTCGGGAGACGGCGGGCTCACTATGAGACATCTGGAACACAGATAGGATTTAAAATGCGTACAAAAATATTAATAATAAAAAACCGTTTAATATCCCCGAATCAGGACGCCTACTCTAATTACAGTAGGCTTAGAACATTTAAACGACATACAATGTTCGATCGGACGGAACGAAGTAGAACTGAATCCATTGGTTCAAAATCGGAATGACAATCCCTGTCTCTGTCATGCTAAACAGATAAGACAAAGACCGAGAGATGAGATTCCGTGTCGGATGCAATCGCATGGATTTAGAATCGCTACTATGGTCTACTCTCTTTCTACGAAAACGTAATTTCGAAAAAAAACTCGCGACTTTCCTGCTCTCGTTCTACTTCGTTTCAACATTGTTTCCGATACAACATTGTTTGACGTTTAAATGTTCTAAGCCTTTAGAGTAGACTTCAAACATTCAAACGGACAAAACGACGGATCGAAGTAGAATTGGAGTTTAAAAGTCGCGAGATTATTTCGAAATTACATTTTCGTAGAAAGAGAGTATACGTACTGGAGTAGGGAATCCGCGAGTTTATTTCGAAATTACGTTTTTCGTAAAAATAGAGGAGACGTCCAGCTGTTACAGACAAAATAAAGGATGCGTTCAAAACAAAGAAATTATTCCTCTTCAAACGAGTCCAGGGTAGCGATTCTGAAACCATTCGGTTGCATCCGACACGGAATCTCATCTCTCGGTCTTTGTCATGCTAAACAGATAAGACAAAGACCGAGAGATGAGATTCCGTGTCGGATGCAACCGAATGGTTTCAGAATCGCTACCCTGAAAAGGAGCAGGTTTCTAAATTAGAACGTATGTATATATTTTTTATATTAGTTTCTAGATCTTTGATTTCTTAGACCTAAAATGTATGTATAGGGGGTTTTCATTTAGAAATTCCTGCATAGAAATTCAAATGCCAAAAATCTTGGAAGTTCTGTAGACCTACAGAACTTCCAAGATAATATGCAATTTTTTCCTCAGGGCTCAATAAAATTGATGGCTTACCTAGTAATAAAAAGGCCATCCCTCTTTGGTCTCGCAGCTTGTAAATCTTTTAATAACGCTTCAATGTTCTCAGCTACTTGTTTTGCATCCATGTTCAACTGTAACAATTAAAATACATGCAAATTATGGTTATTGACAGATTTTGAAAAAGGACGTAATAGTAGATTTGGTGGTATGTATCTTTCTAGTTATACTTCTTTTGGTACATTAGGGAAAAAATTAAGAAAATATTTTTTTAGATGGGCACGCACACGTAAAACCGACACCGTGAAGTTAGCTACTCAACATCTTAGTAAAAATTGTAACTTTTTTTAAAAATAAAGAGTGACAAGACGAGCAGGACATGTGCCTGATGGTAAGCAACATGCCTGCCACATAACAGCACAGTGACACGCAGCTATTGGAACATAAGGAGTCCAAATCATTACCTAGAACTGCACTGCGCTCGTCATCCAGAGATCTAAGATGTAAGCCCTGTAATTTCTCTGGAAACATTGCCCTTCAAACCGGAACACAGTAATGTTTGCACGTTACTGCGTAGAAGAATAAATATAAGTATAAATATTGATGGACAATTCACACACAACACCATCTGACCCCAAACTAAGCAAAGCTTGTACTACGGCAGCTTGTACTATATGAATACCTGGCAAAGGTGTGGTGTTCTTCCCCAGGCGGACTCTACCAAGAGTCCTACCACTACAAAATTAGCGTCACGCTCGGGAATGATAAGAAATCTTCGCGTAAACTCGGGACCATAACCATTAGTCATTTAGAAATGCGTCAGCGTTTCCTATTGGCGATCTGGAAATACGTCAGCATTTCTAGATGGCTATGCTTTTGGCCACGCCCTCCTGTTTCATACGCGTAGTTTCCAAAGTAAGCCATATTATTCCCGAGTTACCTATAAGTTTTCACTTCTATCGGCAGCTCCAATGACTGCCAATTTTTATTCTTACCCGTCCTACAGCGACCTCCACGGAACCGAAGTTGTCCTGCTTCTCATCCCTCACGACTCTATACTGGGTTCCTCCAGCGAACTTCCGCACCAGCCCCGGCAGGTCCGTGTCCAGGGTGCCCGCCTTGATGGTGGGGAACTTCCTCTTCATCAGCCCCCGGATGGGCACCAGCTCGGTGATGATGTTCGGGTGCGCGATCACGTAGTCGTATTCGAACAGTTTCACTTGACCTTCCTGCGGAAATAAGCAAAGAGTCATAAGAGTCAAAAAGAAAAATATATTTGAATAGATAATGAAACAAGGCATCATTTAAGTTTAAAATATGAACTTTAAACTCACAACTTCTTACCAATCAACCAAATTCAAACTTAAATTTGTGATTTTTCTACTGATTTCCCGCCAATATTGTATTATGTTATTACAACAAACTTACGCTATATTTTATAGTTTTATAAACTCATTGAAAAAGTAAATTATATTTCCTTTCAAATAATTATAAAATATAAACAGAGGATACATGAGAAGTCTACTAAATTCAATGATTAAAATGATTCCTCAAATCGCGGCCATTGTTCCCGACGCAAAGGCGAAAAGGAAAAAAAATGCAATAGCTGAAAAACTAAAAAATTGATTAACCGCCATCTATGATTATTTCTGGAGATTATAAACCACAGTCAATACATATCTGCGCAACAGATTATTAATAAAAATGTGTTTCCGAACGCTTCGTGGTTGTGGCTCTGTAGTACCACTAACAGTTAACGGGAAAAAAAAATATGGTACTGTAGTGACCAGGGACAGGCAAGTGGATATTAACCAGTCGTAACTTGCTAAACTGAAAAAGTTACGGCTGATTTGGTCGGGAGAACGGCAACTGGAGCACCTGCTTCGAATCCCATGACCAACACTGTCTTTTCGATTTCATGTGCGAATAGGGTACAATCCTCAAAATAACTAAGTAGCCCGTTAGTGCCGTCAGTTAGATTGCAAAAAAAAATTGTACACGTATTTTTTCTTTTGTTTCACAAACAAAAAATTACGAAGATACAGCGCTTCGAAGTTTCGTGTGACGTCACTTGTGAGTACGATTTTTACTCACGAGTGACGTCGCGACCCCCCACTCTCGAAGTTTGATGGTCTATATCTCTGACGATTTTTAGGGTTCCGTAAAACGTAAAAACGGAACCCTTATAGATTCGTCATCTCTGTCTGTCCGTCTGTCTGTCTGTCTGTCCGTCCGTATGTCACAGCCACTTTTTGCCGAAACTATGAGAACTACACTGTTGAAACTTAATAAGTAGATGTATTCTGTAAACCGCATTAAGATTTTTACAAAAGTTTTTAAAAAAAAACTAAAATTAGGGTTGCCCCCCATACTGAGAACGGAAACTCAAAATTTTTTTTTTCATCAAACCTACACGTGTGGGGTGTCTATCGATAGGTCTTCAAAAATGATGTTGAGGTTTCTAATACAATTTTTGTCTACACTGAATAATTTGCGCGAGAGATGCTTCCAAAGTGGTAAAATGTGTGTCCCCCCCCTCTAACTTCTAAAGTAAGAGAATGAAAAAACTAAAAAAAATATATGATGTACATTACCATAAAAACTACCAACGAAAATTAGTTTGAACTCGATCTGATGAGTAGTTTTTTTTAGTACGTCATAAATACACTGTTATTAAAACTTCGATCAAAGTTACAACGAAGTACAAGAACTATGTGTACGTACTATGTATTTTATGTTACTTGCTGCAACGGAACCCTTCATGGGTGAGTCCAACTCGCACTTGGCTACTTTATTAATATTATGAAAAAACAAAAAATACGTGTCCAATATTTTTCCATGATCTAGCTGACGGACTAATTAGGATGGTGTATTTTTGACCCAGTCCGGTACTTATTGCTGCCAACTTGAAAAAAAAAACGGCGAAAGAAAACATCGTGAGGAAACCGAGATGTTCCTAGAATCTTTCGAGGTCATGCGTCAGCCGCACTTGGCCAGCGAGGTGGATATGGCCTTACTCTCTCCTTGTGAGAGTCCTGGTCACGTTTAGTAGACTGTTTATGTGTGTGAAAGACACATTTACAAATCAATGTGAATGTATTGTAATTCCTATATAAGGTTGGCAATGTTCCCAACTCCCCCTATTTTCCTTTTTTAGGGTTCCGTAAAACGTAAAAACGGAACCCTTATAGATTCGTCATGTCTGTCTGTCTGTCTGTCTGTCTGTCTGTCTGTCCGTCCGTATGTCACAGCCACTTTTTGCCGAAACTATGAGAACTACACTGTTGAAACTTGGTAAGTAGATGTATTCTGTGAACCGCATTAAGATTTTTACAAAAGTTTTTAAAAAAAACAAATATTAGGGGTGCCCCCCATACTGAGAACTGAAGCTAAAAAAATTTTTTTTCATCAAACCTACACGTGTGGGATGTCTATCGATAGGTCTTAAAAAATGATGTTGAGGTTTCTAAGATAATTTTTGTCTACACTGAATAACTTGCGCGAGAGACGCTTCCAAAGTGGTAAAATGTGTGTCCCCCCCCCCTCTAACTTCCAAAGTAAGAGAATGAAAAAACTAAAAAAAATATATGATGTACATTACCATGAAAACTACCAACGAAAATTAGTTTGACCTCGATCTGATGAGTAGTTTTTTTTTAGTACGTCATAAATACACTATTATTAAAACTGCGATCAAAGTTACAACGAACTACAAGAACTATGTGTACTATGTATATTATGTTACTTGCTGGAACGGAACCCTTCATGGGCGAGTCCAACTCGCACTTGGCTACTTTATTGTTCTCCTAATCGACAATATATTATGTTAAAGAACTCAATTGATGAAGGTCAGGAACCCAGAGTTTGTGGAATTGCTAAATCCTACTATGTACTATAATAGATGATACTATCTCTGATAACATCGTTGCTCAATCAAGTCTGAACAGATCAGGCTGAAATTTGGGACAATAATAGAATATAGGCTGGAATAACACATGGGCTACTTTTATCACAGGAAAGTAACGGGAACGGACACTGTCCTGCTAAAACCGCGGGCCGCTGCTGAACTGACAAGGTTGAAAGACATAGTTACTGGGTAGCGATTCTAAATGCAATCCGAATGGTTCAAAGTCGGAATGCCAATCCCTGTCTATGTCATGGTAAACAGATAAGACAAGGACCGAGAGATGAGATTCCGTGTCGGATGCAACCGAATGGATTTAGAATCGCTACCCAGGAGTCTGATTTATGTTACCTGTATCTTCTTGACGAGTTCCCCGCCGCCGACGTTGGTGGCACCAGCTTCGAGCACTTCCTTGGCGAGCTCGGGCCCCTTGCAGAACGCGAGCACGGTGCGCTCCTCATCCCGCGGGAACGGGTGCGGCAACAGCGACAGGCGCGTGAAGCTGTCCAGGTAGCGGTTCTGGAAAACAGACACGTATAATTATCACCAAACTTTCTATTCAAAATTGACATCCATCGTAAGGTAACAAGGCCAGGCCGCGACCGGATACCGAGACACGTGTTGCGGTCTCCGGTCGCGGTCTCGGCGCGAACTGGCGCCCATACAATTCCATAATGTCAAGTGCCTGTCGCGGTCTCGGCGCGAACTGGCGCCCATGCAATTCCATGTCAAGTGCCTGTCGCGGTCTCGTGTCGCGGTCTCAGCGCGAACTTGTACCTTTAGACTTTACTTGTTCCATTAGGTATTCCATGGTTGACGGTCCAAAGATTAGCGTTCTCCGCTCCCTTAAGACCCTCGCGTAACGGCTCGGGTCTCAGGTAATACCAGCCAACATTACATACATTTGCACTTGTAATGCACTAATAAACATTCATCATCATATTACTATCCGAGACTGACACGCTCCATCGGAGATAGCATCGTAGCTTAACATTAAGCGAGATGGGAGTCACGGGGCTTGGTCCCGCGGAAATCATCTGACTAAACTGAAACACGATTTCAGCGCCCCCCGATCCTCGCGTCCTAGGCTACAGCCTAATTAGCCCAAAGGTTCATCAGACCCTGACCAGGATGTCTACTCCCTTTCTACGAAAAACGTTATTTCAAAATAGACTCGCGGCTTTCCTACTCCGGTTCGACTTCGTTTCGTCTGATCAAGCATTATTTGACGTTTAAATGGAATGGTTTAAATGGACAAAACAAAGTAGAACCGGAGTAGGAAAGTCGCGAGTTTATTTCGAAATTACATTTTTCGTAGAAAGAGAGTAGACGTCCAGTATTAACAATACAATGGCATACAAAACACTTTATTGGCACCGCAAAGTTAACAATAAGTAACACATAAAATGTATTTATTTATTTAATAATAGGCGAGCAGCATTAGCTGATATGCCTATATCTCAGTGTTGAAATATGTAACAAAATTACAGGTAATTGTCTGTTAAAATGATATTGTCTTTTGCTATCCATTTGTCAAGTTTGTTCTTGAAAGAGTGCAATGATTTTGCCGAAATAACATCCTCAGGCAACCTGTTCCAGTTGTAAACCACTCTGTTGCTGAGGATGTGATGTGCAGTGTTTGTCAGTGATGGTGCATGGGATAACTGGGACTTATGACGCCGACTGTCTCTCTTAATTTATGCTCCTTCAATCTGTACAGGTTCCGTATGTGGGGGAGGTTATACAATCCATTCATTATTAATGTTTCGATCAAGTCTCCCTGTAACTGTCTCTCTTCCAATGTAGTGAGACATAAGAAAATAACAACATAATGGACACAAAAGGAGATCTTATCGATAAAAGCGATCTCTTTCAGATAACCTTTACTTATTATTTACTTTACCTTCTTAGCAGAAGCCATGTTGAACTCCACCTGAGCGAACACATAGGCATCAGGCTGGTTGTACATGGTGGGGTGGTGTGTCTCTTGGTGTGCTCTCACTGCATCCTCCGCGGAGTGCACCACCCAGCGGTAGAACTTCAACGGGAACACATCATCCTTTGGAGTGGGCTTGTACAAGTCGTCTGCATGTTTGTTTGTAACTATCTTTGTTACTCTGGAATTAAATTACAATATTTTATGTTGTGGCTTTTGCAAAGTTTGCCTGGGAACTACACTATTGCCAGTTATTCTACAGCCAAGCAGTAATGAGCAAACATCACTGTGTTCAATCACCAATCTATTTATGTCTAGTAAATTACTTAATAAATTAAATTACTTAGTAAATTACTAAAACTTAAGTTAATTCCAGAATTTTAGACATTAGGCTCTTCAATTCTATTATTTACTTATTTTTTTTTGTTAATGGCTCTATGTGGTTTAGTCGCACAATTATTTACTTATTTGTATTATCAACATATTTTTTTTAAAAGTAGGTTTAATGTCCTGCCAATATTTTTTTATGTTTGTATGGTTAATATAGGGTCCTAATTTTTAATATGGTCCTAATTTTTAATATGGGAATTATCATTACTAGTTATCAAACACCAGAACCTCACCTATCTTTTCCTCTCTCATTGTGCGGTATAAATCCTACTTTTGTGACTTCAACTTTAACTTTTTTGGCGCGCGCCTTTGCCCTGGTTCCTTTACGTGCTGCATAGTAAACGGCAGCAGTGTGAATCGAACGCTGGAAATTATAATTGATTAATATAAATGGGAATAACAGTGCAATGGTTACAATCATCAGACTTAGTTCAACAGGAATGTATTTAGACAATAATGTTTATAGTTTTAGTACATTATCTGTGCAGTGGATTTTAATTTATTGGAGAATTGTAATACTCACTAGGTTCGCTGAATTTGAAGTGTAACATGATAAAGAAGTGTTGAACACGGACCCTGAAAAAATTCCGCATCATAATTTATTTTACGGTCAACAGATAAGCGATACCAATGTAAATTGCAATGCATAAACTTACGGAACAAAGTCCCGGCCATTTTTTGCTCTTTAGTTTACAGTTTTATTTCAGAATTATAATTATATTTTGTGTGTATTTATTTTACATTTTAGACTTTTTTGGTTAACCATAGACGATTCACGTAACTTCAACTTTTATCTTTGGCTTCTGTATGCAGCTTGACTGCCACTTCGCCAGCGTCTATGTATGGTTGCTGGTACACTCTTCCCAAGTTTGATCGGTATAGGCGCAGCGTTATATTGACATGGGCCGTTGGTCGGTGGACTTCACGTAGTTTTACTGGTTGTTAGTCTACTACTACTACTGAAAGGGACAAACACAAATATGACGTCACAACACAGATATACATAAAGATAAATAAATTAATAATGTATTTACACAGAATATATAGAATATAATAATATATGTAATCATAACTTAATATTATTAACTTTGATAAATTTACTAAGTACATAAATAAAGGGAGTGTATACTAGGGGGAGGAGGTTGGAAAAGGAAACAGGACGAGGAAGGTCATCTGGGATCAAGTCATATAAGGAGCCACGATTTTTGATGCACTCAAAAAATATATGATCTGTTGTACCTTCAGCTAACCCGCATTCGCAAAGGGAATGGTCTTGTATTCTTATTTTAGCCAGGAACACTGGGGTACAAACAAAACCCAACCTTAGGCGGCAGAGAGTCACAGAACACTAATACTAGAGAAGAATGATAGGTTCATACAAAAAGAATGCTTACACGGCTCACTAGCGCCTCCAACGAATAGCAGGTAAATTAATCTGTAACCGCGGGAAAATTTGAAACACGGGGCGCAAATATTCGAATCATACTCGATCATATATAGGAAAACCTCTAGAAAAATAACTTTTATTGTAAAATTTATGGAAATCTGTAAACTCGTTTCCAATTTGCAATTAGAAGAGACTACAAGAAATTATCTAACATAGTGTCTTATAAATCAATTTGATCGCGGAACAATAGTATTACAAAATAAAAACAAATCAGAAACGGTCTTTTTTGTTCACAGATATCCAAAAATTTTACAACAAAAGTTATTTTTTCTAGGGTATTCGTTAATACAGCATTAAATATTGCGTAGTACGGCATAAATAAAACCAATTTAGTACACATTTTTCAAAATTTTTAATTTTCGTAATTGTAATTGTTTTGAAGCTTCATCAATGAAGCCTCTGTTTGTAGTAATACAATATCTTTTGATGCAAATAATAATTGTGGACATTATTATTTTTTTTATATTAAAATCATCATGTAATTCACAACCCTTTAGGCAGTTTGCAGGTATTTTGTTGCATAATTTTGTAATTTTATCTTTAATATTTCTTTCATGAGATATTTTAACTAAAAACTTGTTGATTATAGTAGCACTGTGTTCAACAAATTTAACAAATTCAGGTTGTACATACTTCAGACTACATTTTTCGCTGTTATATTCTTTAAAAGATGTGAAGATATGGCATACCTCAGTGTTCGGATCAGATAAAAATATTTTCTTACACATCATACAATTTAGATCCAATGCTTTCACAATAAACCCACACACATAGGCACAAGCTTGCATTTCGCCTGAACACTGAGGTATGTCATCTATGCTTTCCAGGGGCTCAAGATCAATACTTACCGGAAAAGAAGTAACATCATCAACGCTTACTGATGAAGTTCCTTCTTTTCCGGTTTCAATTTCTTGAGTTAGGAATGTTTTAAAATTGCTTAACATGCTGTTTTGATCATCTGCACCGTTTCTGTTTTTATTCAGATTCATTAAATTTGTTGTTATGCTTGTTTTTAGAGCTGCTACAAACTGCACAGTTGTGGGGTTTGGATTTGATCCACAATTACTTCTTATGCATCCAAAGCAATTTTCCAATGGGTCCTGATTTAATCTTCGTGGTGATAGAGTATGTATATGAAACTTTTTTAAATTTTCATATATTCTTTCAATCCCACACAGTGTCCTCAACCAGCCATCTTGTGAAGGAGGTCTGGATCTAGCCCCTAAGAATTTCATTTCTTTGAAGAATTTTTTCATTTTCCTGAATATTTCAGAGTGATGGCTGGTTGAGGACATGTTGATTAACAATGGTTTTCCTCTCTTTCTATCTGGTGTATCTCCATTGACAGCATCAAATAGCTCATCCATTTTGGCTACCACCGTTGCTGTTGAGGTAGCACTTTGCGGTAACTCATCTGAAATTAAAAAAACAAGGAAACCTTTACTTATTTTTGTGGAGAATGTTGAAGCTGATCTTTCAAAATAACATAAATACTAAAACAAATTAAAGTACAAGCATACAAGCTTTTGCTTTTATAATATCAGTAAAGAAAACACAAATAATAATTATAACACTAACTTTGTGCCACTTTGGCATATATTCCAGCAGCAACTGAGTGGCTTAAGACCTGAGCAGCAAAACGTACTTTCATTTTTTGTTTTCCGTTCGGTTGTAGGTGTTGTTGTGTCAATGCTGGTGCAAATACAAAATTTGGATTGTTTTTGTCTGCGTTGTGCAATTCCTCAATGTCCGACCATTTTGCTATTCCTAGAATAAAATAAATAAAGTCAGTAAGCTAACTTTAACAACAAATTTTCCATGACACAAGAATACTTAACAAATACATGTTTGATAAATTGCAAAAGAAAAAAGCAGCTATTCTATGTTTTGTTGGATCCAAGTTCAATATTGCATGAAACAGCCGATTTGACTGATCTTTTATTTCTCATGTTTGTTACTGATACCCTCCCAACAGAAAACTGTAAGATTTTAAGCCACTGAATGTTGAACTCGTGCCTCAACAATAGAATCCTTTGCTAAATTGAGGATCAAATTCAGCACTTATGAGGAATGTTTTATCAACAAATACCTTTTATACATTTATGGTTGCTTATTTGTATGTCTTCTGTGAATTCTATATTATGTTTCATGAAATTGTTTCTGAAACATTTTAATAGGTGTGGTGCATCTAAAACAGTGACAATTTCATGTCCTTCATAGTTAAAGTAGGGTTGTTCTGTTGATGAACCCAATGAGTTTAATGCACGTAAATTGACGCCATCACAGTCGCAGACAGTGCCAATTACTTCTAGACCAGCCGTAAAACAAGCACCCAGTACCTGTAAAATAACATATAAATTCATAATGGTCAAGTTTGTTGTAAAGTATTAAGCTTATGAGTAAAAGTGTTAACATATTATTTCAAGAGTCATAGGCAAGAAAACAAAACCTACCTCTTTTATAAGGGTTGACAGTCTATCAGCTGTAACATTAGCCCCTGAAAAATAAAAGGCTATAGGCTGCTTCCAATTTTTTCTGACTCCCATTGCCATAAATGTCAAGGCTTTACTCGCTATTTCAGAGGTTCGTCCTTGACCAGCATGGTCCTGGTAACCATTGATTTGGTCTTGTTTTGTATTATATGATATATTTTTCCTTATGCTCATTTCATCAAAAGCCAATATGCATATATTATCTTGAACTGGCCTTTTTTTTGCAATTTCTATTATGGTGTTTATTATTTGGCTGTTAATACCACACTCCAATGGAATTTTGTTTAGAAGTGCCTTTAATGAGCTGATGCTAGGCAAACAAAATAGTCTCTTTAAGAGGCGGTAACATGAGCTGGACTTTTTATACAAGCTCAAAGCTAAAACTTTGTCATCTACTGTCCACCTTCGCCCTGACAACTTCCTTGTGGTGTTTTCAATTTGGTTTTGCAGCATTAAATAAAATGGACTCGTCATTTGGCTCTGCATAATTTCATTTACTGCCACATCAGAATGTAATGCATCTAAAATATTTCTTTTACATTTTTTTATGCTCTTAAGCTTTCTGCGTAATCTTAAGATTTCTGATAAGTTTTTCCTGCATCTTTTATACATCTTTTGTTTTCTAGGTGTTAATGCAACTAATGATTTAGCACCTATTTCTTTCATAATACTTTTGCATGGTTCCTGTAAAAAAGTAATATTGTATGTACTAATCCTAAATTCATTGTTAGTCTATACAAATACTAAGGAAAGTAATATGGTATATATAATTGTTTGTCTTCTATACTACTACTATAAAGAGGTAACATTTGTTTTTTTTTTTATTTGTTCGTGGACATGATTTCTTTTCCAACATTTTTTACAACTTTCTTTTCTTCTTCATTTATAACATTATTTATTTCATAGAATATGGAGAAAAAACAGTCAAATTTTTGGTTACCCACCTTAACACCACAAGTATTGCTTTCTGTCAAAGGCTCTGGTGCGTTCGGGAACTGGGATGTGCTAGGTCTATCTTCTGGATTCATCTAAAATAAGTGTAATTTTATTTAAAATGCGCATTCAACTTAAATAAACTTTTAATAAGTACAAGGGCCTTGCCTCGCAACAAACTCATAATGTGAAACTTCTGTCAAATATCTGTGTGTAAAATGATGTTGAATACTCACTTCAGTGCCTTGTAAGCTTATTGGTAGATTGGTCATCTCTTCACGTTCTTGGGCCAAGATGTTTCGCGCCTCATGCGGAATGGCAAACCTATTCAATCGTTTTTTTTCATTGTTGGTATATGCAGAATCGTCAAAATGTTTTCCACATAAAACTTTGTTTAGCTTGTACAGCTTGTTCAATGATTGATCAGTTGACCAGTCATCATTAGGATAACAAAACTTTGCCCAAACTTTCAGCCTGAAAGAAAAAATAAAGGTAAATAACAGTATGTAGATATGCCTACAAGTAAAACTACTGTTTTTCATTTTAGTGATTAAAAAATATTTACTTACTTCAGAGGGCCATGCATCGATGGAAGAGGAAATCTATGAAAAGACAAACCAGGGTTGTCTTTTGAACTTATGCCACACTTGGCACAGGTCACATTCCTTTTTCCAACCATGATAAACGTCTATTGCGCGACAGGTTATAATCACTGTTAGATCAGCTAATCACTAAAGCGTCTATGTCGCAATACGTCATTTAATAACACAAAAAAGCGTCAATATCGCACTGGAGTCCATTTCTCAAAATTTCACAAAATAAAACTATTTCAGAGCGTCTCTATCGCAGTCACGCAACAGAAAGTAGCGATGTTAGTGTTCTCACTAAACAGAACTGCAACCACAGAAGTCTAGTGTACACAAATATCGCAATAAACACACCAAATAACAGCCGGGAACAACAATAACAAAAAATTTAAGGAAGAAAAACAAATGGAGTTGTTATTTTCTAAAATGGTACCGCCGCTGTGGAGTTGCCATTTTGGTCAATATAAATTGTACTACAATTTAGTGCATGAATGAAAATAACATTTAAAAATCTTTATCTTATTGAGATTTAATATCCAATGTTAGGTAGTTAAATTGTTTTTGCAAAACAAAATGTGAAATATAGGTGTAATATATGACTACTAGCTTGATTTTTTTTATCAATAACATCCCAAATGAGTTTATGAAATCTACTATAGCAGTTAGTTTCGAGTAAAGTGTCGTACCTATGGAGACCACTAATTCTGTCTCATTTTTATGTATAACTCTGTTTCTGTCTGACGATTTAATAGCATGCTGGCATTGGTTTCTTCAGGAGTTGGCACCCCCTGCAGAGAGTTGAGGTAACACGCTTATCAATTTTTTTAAATTTGAAAAACCAGGGTCTAGTTGGGATAGCAGGTTGGATTTGACCATAGAATTTACCTTTAGTGGTTTTGGACTTCTGCCACTCAGCATTCCATGAATCAAGGAGTTGGGGTAGACAGACAGCGGAAAGGTCATGGGCATATACACTGTAGTGATCTTTATTACCATGTAATGTAGCTTTTTTGGCATGGAAATCTGCATTTTCGTTACCCGGGATGCCTACATGCCCTGGTATCCAAGCTAGAACTATTTGGAGGCCAAGATTAGAGGACTTGAAGAGTTCCTCTTTAATTTTGAGTATAACAGGAAATTTAGTTTTAATTTTGAATTGGTTAGCCAAAATAGCTTGTAAACAACTTTTTGAGTCGGAAAGGATTAAGGTTTTGGGAATAGAATGGGATGTAACATACCGTATTGCCTCAAGTATAGCTATTGCTTCGCCAGTGAATACAGACGCCAATGGAGGACACTTATAACTTAATACAATGCTATATCTTGGAATCCAGACAGATGCACCTACGTCTCCATTCTTACACAATTTAGATGCATCAGTGAAAACAGAGAGCCAATGACTCCAGTTGCTATCAATAATTTCAGAGAGTGCCTTGCTGGGATCTGTTGTGTCTTTACTGATGCCTAAGTCTAATATTACAGATGGCTGATAGGTTATGGCATTGTAGGAAGTTGTGAACAGGGGATTAATAGGAAAGTTGACTGTCGGGAATGGGAGGAGTGAAAGTTTAACGAAGCTGCGAAGAATACATGGCAGATTAGTTTGAGTTCTTATCTCTTGTGGTGAAGTAAGTCTGTGGAGTTCAATGAGTTTTGGAAATAAAGGGTGGTCTGTATTCTGAACTATTTTATTGTAAAATCGGTCAGCTAAAAATTGTCTTCGCAGGTATAGGGGGGGATCACCAGCTTCTATTTGAATAGCATTAGTGGGTGAGGTTTTCATAGCCCCTAGAACGATGCGAAGGCATTTAGCTTGGATTGATGTCAGTTTATTTAAGGCAGATTTGTTACCAGGCTCCAGCAGGAATGCTCCGTAGTCAAAGTGACTACGAATAATAGAATTGTATAATAGTTTTTGGGTAAATGGATGGGAGCCCCACCATACGCCAGAAAGAGAGCGGAGAATATTAATGTTTTTTTCGCATTTAGAAGCAACATGCTCTGAATGGGCTACACCTGTTAATTTGGTATCTAGCCATAGGCCTAAAAATTTTATGCAGTTTTTTTGGGGAATTACTTCATTGTTGCATTTTAAAGTCAGACTTGGGATTGTTCTTTTATTAGTGAAAACTATTGCGTTACTTTTGGTGGGAGAGATTGATAATCCAATGTCGTTCAAATGATCTTCAAGATACAATAAGGCTAGGTTTAGGGAATTTGCAGCCTCCTCGATGGATTCACCGGAGTAGTAGAGGGCAATGTCATCAGCATATTGTAAGATGTTACAGAAAGGGTTCACAGTTTGGTCTAGGTCAGCTGTGTATAGGCCATACAGGGGGGGACTTAAGACTGAACCTTGGGGGAGACCCTTCCAGACCTTTCTAGATATAGGCATATCCTGGTTTTGAATGAGGATGGTTCTTTCAATCAGAAAGCAGCTAATGAATTGTACCATCTTCTCTGAAACACTCAGCTGCAACAATTTGTTTCTGAGTTTTGGAAGCTGGACATTGTCATATGCTGATGCTATATCTAGAAAAACTGCTGCAACATACTGTTTCTTACTTTTAATTGCGATACGGATGTCGGTAGTTAGTATACTTAGGCTATCCATGGTGCTCTTTCCTTTTCTAAAACCAAATTGTGATACTGGTAGTAAGCTATTATTTTCTATATACCATTCCAATCTATTTTTGATAAGAACTTCAGTGATCTTAGCAGCTACGCAGGATAGGGCAATAGGACGTCGGGAGTTGGGATCAGAGGGATGTTTACCAGGTTTAGGGATAGGAATTATCATTTGAGTTTTCCATGAATCTGGGATATAGCCCTGCTCAAAAAATATGTTTACCAGATTCAGAAAGTAAAGTTTTGTTGCATCATTAGCTCTAGTGATAAAAGAGTAAGGAATGCCATCTACTCCAGGGGCAGAGTCGGTCAGTCCATCTAGAGCCAATCGCAGTTCTTCAAATGAGAAGGGGACATCAAAATGGGTAGATGTATGGGAATGTGATGGGCTGGGATGATGTGGATTCTGATGTACAAAAGGCGGGGCCAACTGGTCGGCAAATGGTTCCAACCAGGAAACAGGATCGTTGGTAGCCGGGTTATTATCTCTGTAAGAGCCTCTGAATCTACGGATTTGTTTCCACACAATGGTAGTTGGGGTGGATGGTGATAGGCTTTCGCAGAAACTTAACCAACCCTGTTTCTTTTTAGACGCAAGTATCTTTCTGCATTTTGCAGCTGTCTTCTTATAAATGAGGAAATTATTTGTGGTCATTTGTCGGTTGTAGTTGGTTTCTGAACTTTTTCGATCATGAACCGCTTTTGTACACTCAGAATCCCACCAGGGAGGGGAGAGGAGATTGTTTCTGGGCTTTTTTAGAGGGATAGACTCATCAGCAGAAGATATGATAATATCTACAAGTTTTTGGTAGCACACCAGGGGATTTTCTTCTATTGGATTAGGAAGAGATGTAGTTTTTTCATCCAATTGTGAAGAATATGTGTCCCATTTGGCTCCAGTTAACCTATATTTTAAGAGAGGGGTGGGAGGGGTGAGATGGGATACCCTGAGACCTAGGCTGATTAAGATGGGGAAATGATCGCTACCATTGGTGAGAGGGAGGACCTGCCAAGATAGGGAGGGAAGCAGACCAGGAGAACAGAGAGTTAAATCCACTGCTGATTTTGGATTTTGAGTGGGTAGAACTCTTCGAGTAGGAGTGCCGTCATTCCCTATGCACAAATTTACTTCATCCAGAGCCTCAAACAGTAATCGACCAAAAGAGTCACTGTGATAGGAACCCCAGGAGGTGTGGTGGGCATTGAAGTCTCCCATAACCACAACTGGAGAAGGAACAGAGGATATGATGAGAAGGATATCGGATATGAGATGTGGAGAAGGATGAGGGATGTATAGGGATATGAAGGAGGAATTAAACGCATGTACAGCGACCGCGTTTATTTCAGGACTGTGAGGGGGAAGGGGAATTTGGGAGAATGTTTGGGATAATTTGACAAATAATGCACAGCCAGCTGTTCCATCCTGGCGGTCGCTCCGAAGACATGAGAATCCCGGGACTCGATATCGAACTCCAGGGACAAACCACGTCTCCGAGACGGCCACCAAGATGGGGCTGTATTTGTTGATAAGGTGGAGGAGTTCAGGAAGCTTCCGACGGAGGCTCCTGCTGTTCCATTGGATTATTGGGCATAGATCCATGGTGGGCTATTAAGGTTGGGAGTTGGGAGATCATGTGGGCTACGTTGGACGGTAAGGAATTGGGGTCTTGTGTTATCATTTTCATGACAATTGTGAGAAGTTGGGTAAGGAGATCATGAGTGTCTGGTGTTAGGTGATGGGACTGGGATTGAGCTTGCTCTAAGGAATATCCGTTAGGGATTGTGGAAGGACCCTGGGCAATGATGTTCTGATGGGCAATGCGGTCGTAGGATTTTCCAAGAGGTGCTCTTGGACGTGGGCTCTGGGAAATAGCCTTTCTGTAGGATTGGACGGGTTGTGATGAAGGAGAAGGGAGAGGTTGAGTGGCATTGGAGGGTGGGAGTTGTGAGGCTTGCATTTGGGCAACAGGTACGCTTCCAGCAACTTGGCTAAACCTTCTATTTACTTTAGCGGTTTGACTGCAAGCTTCTTGGTACGAAATCCCATCTCTTGACATTTTCATTTTTATAGCTCGCTGTCTTTCTTGTTCTGGACAGGACCTACTTGTGGAGAAGTGGCGCTCAGAGCAGTACAGGCATGAAGCCTCTGACTCTTGCACCACGCAATTGTCTCCACTATGAGGTTGTGTACAACGAAAGCATCGAGGTTGAGAGCGGCACTGATTTTTGATGTGTCCGAATCTAAGGCAGTTGTTGCATTGAATGGTGGGGTACTGATATGCCTCTACGGTCAAAGATGAGTAGAACGAGAATATTCTGGTTGGCAGTTGTTGAGCTCTAAATGTGAGAACCACTGTCTGAGTAGGCACCCAATTTACTGTATTCTCGACTTTGTTTTTTCGGTTTAGCCTCCTTGCCTTCAGAACGTAGCTGTTACCAGGTATTTGGATTGAGTTTGCGAAGTCCTCCATGGACCATTCTACAGGGACACCCCTCACTAAGCCCATTCGGGTGACATTGTAAGTTGGGATCATCGCCTCGTATTTACCGATTTTCAGGATAGGGTTGATTAGGAATTTATTGGCGGCTGCAGCATTTAGGAATTCGATAGATATTTTGTTCCTACCTACTTTTTTCACCCCATCTTGGCAGACACTATCAATCTTGTTTGTGTGCAAGAATTTTCCAAATTTCATAGGTCGAATCACCGTACCTAAGGTTGGGTCAGGATCAGTTCTAGAAACATGCACTATAAACGGTCCAGAGTCGATGTTTTCATATTGTTGAATACCTATAATCGACATCGCAGGATGGACATATATCTGCTGTATAGACGCGGTCGCTGTCTCTGAGTTCATACCAGACTTCTTTACGAGTGCGGATCGGTCTGGCTGAGATGGTAGATGCCTCTTCAAGAGGTTTGGAGTCATCGAATTTTCTGTTTCCATTATATTACTAGGATCGGGCGGATCAGGGGGTTTTGGCGACGGAGAAACATTCTCCATTGTCTCTGCCTTCTACTAGCTATTAAAATATATAAAACTTACCAATAAAATTCCAATAAATAGTACACAAATACAAGAAAAAAACCAAACACGTGTAGGGGTTATAGCCACCACCGAGTTAGTCCCACGTAACTTTTCTTAGAAACTGCGAACTTGATGTTGACATTTTTGACAGTAAAGTTAATAAAAAGTATTTTGTCGGTTTCAAATTGTCTATGTCTTCGTTTATACAAAGCCGACGCATTCAAAACACAGGTGTTTTGTAGTTTTATTTCAAATAAGAATAAAAATAGTGTAATTATGAATTAAACAAAGACTGTTTTAGATAGTAATTTTTCTAATAAGGGTTTTAGTGCAAAATGGAGACAGTTAATTGCACTTTCCTAGCGATATCGCTATGTGTTTTGCTATGGGGTGTGGCCGGCCAGTATGAATGGCAAATACGAGATGCTTTCGACGAAATTCGGGGTAAAATGGACAAGATAAATGAAGATAACTGCTTTATTAGCCATCTAGATGACTTGTATCTGCCTGAAGACTCGGTATCCCATCACCCGGATGTTAAAGAAATCAACATCAATCCAGTGTTCCCAAATCGTACTGCCCTGCTTCATTTACACAATATGGCAATGAATCGGGCCTTTTTCTGGAGCTACATTCTTCAGTCGAGGTTTATAAGACCCGCTATCAACGACACTTATGATCCCGGTATGATGTATTACTTCCTTTCATCGGTGGCAGATGTTTCTTCTAACCCATACATAAACGGCAGTTCAATTTATTTCTCTCCAAATATGTCTTACACTTCGTCATACAGAGGGTTCTTCAATAAGACTATGCCGAGGTTCGCTCCAAGAGCGTATCGTGCTGACGATTTTAACGACCCTGTCCATTTACAAAAGATATCAACTTTAAATACATTCCACGTTGAAGATTTGGGTGCTTTTGACTCGGACAGCTTATCGAAAGATTATACATCAGAATTTTACCGCATCAATGAGTGGTACAAGAAATGGTTGCCCGACAGAGTGGATAGAAGGCATGACACAAAGACAACATATCAGGTGGAGATCAGATATGCAAATAATACTAATGAGACATTTACATTCCATGGACCTCCTGGTAATGATGAGGTTTGTGTGTTAATTTGTTTCTGTATATTATTATCTATACATTTGTTCATATGCTTAGATACTTACAATGTTTTTTATAACGTAGATAATGAATGAGCTAAACGTTAAAGCATATGGCGTTAAGTAATATATCTGCCCATTTTAGCACGGACATACAGCTATTTGAACATGAATCCAAACATGTGATAATCCAGGGTGGGGGTCAAGGGGGAGATTTTTGTATTTGTCATCTGATCTGATGCTAAAGCAATCTGTAATGGGCATGTTTAGCTAAGTGAAAACAAATTTATCTCAATCTCAGGTGTTTACAGCCGCTTTATTCATTTTGACATTGTTATTTTATCTTATTAAGTACATGGATTCTTTGCTTTTATGTTAATGACATTACCAAGTGTTCTTATGAATTTATGGTTCGAATAAATGAATTGAATTGAATTTTCAAATTGAGATTAATTTGAAAACACCCCCATTCATTAGGGATTACCCACTCAGGCAAAGTATTCCATAGCTTAGATGTTTGTATTATGAAACTTGAGTCCAAAACTAGTTTATGGATTGTACATATTTTTCTAAAATCCTACCCATTTATGGATTCGGGAAGATTGCCCAGTTGAGCAAAGTTAGACTCAATCAACAGGAATTTAGATTTAAAGGAACAGGAACGTGGCATTCCACCGGTGGGTCCATGCCACATAAAAGGTTAATTGGCATATTTTTATGAAATCGATAGGTTCCCGGCCCTGTGAACTGGACTCGTCCATATTTCGACTGCGGTCGGCTGAACAAGTGGCTGGTGGCAGCCGTGTCACCTGTTGCGGACATATTCCCTCGCCACACTCAGTTCCGGCACATTGAATACCCTACGTGAGTACAACAGTGACCATACCCTTCCACTTGGAGAAGTATAAACCGAGATATATCTTCTACTGACATCATAGATCTTAGTAAATGGCTATTTCGATTGAACTCTAAATATTTTCAAGTTGAAAATTAGCCTGTGTGTTATGCCAGATTTTTACCATCTCATTACTAAAAACATAAATAATTTAAAAAATGCCAATTATAGGCACTGCTGATAGCAGTGAAAACTTATAACTCGAAATTTGATAGCTTACTTTGGAATGTTGCAAGTGAAACCGGAGGGTGTGGCCATGAGAATGGCCATCTAGAAATGCTGACACATTTCTACATGGCCAATGGCTACCAAGTTTACCAGAAGATTTCTTATCATGCCCGAGCGTGATGCTAGAATTCAATTCACAGCCCATGAGAAATCTGTCTGTGGCGCGCCAAACGAAGTCTTCATTTCAAAAAAGTAGTTTTTGTGTGAAACACGAAACAGTGACCTTTATAATGTAAGGGAGGATTAGTAGCAAGTAGGATGTACAGAATTTGTTATTTTCTAATAAGTATAGATTCATGGAAGCATGTGTCATGCACAATGGCCCAATAAAGAGGCTAGATGTGGAAAAGGCCCCGCTAAACTAACAAACTATAGATTCATGTGGCACATAATAATACTAGGAAACAATGGGATGTTGTGACTGCAAATGAGCACTAATACAGGTTCAAGTTGCAAAAATGCATTGTCTTGAGCTCAGTTGGCATACATAATTCAAATACTGTATGCATTGTTGTATCTATGGATCTATTCATCCTTAGGTGTTTAGAAAATAAATGTATAGTTTAGATCATTTGACAAATCAAGTTTTAGCTTGTCCGTTAATTTATATCAGGGATGTTACGGAGCTTCGAGTCCGACTCCAATAAGTCGGAACTTCCGATTTATTATTTTTATTACACGTTACATGTTTGATAATCCCTTCATTCACCACAATCGGTGGAAAGTAAATGAAAATACAAAATCGCAACCTCTTAAGAGTGCGCCTAAACCCAGGAAAAAATCAGATTTCACCCGCGCGACGCGTTTCTTAATGTGATGTACATAAAGTCGAGAATAGCATGACATAGTTTGGAGGAAAAATCAATATTTAATCATGAGTCCATTTTTGACCAAGTTTTATTTAATTACTCAATAACTAAACATAAATTTAAAAAAGTGTTCGGTTACTTTACTAGAACGTACAAATAGGAATTTTATTACCAAAAAATAATGTGGGGTCATCGCTGATAATTTCGAGTACTCGAATTAAAACGGGTTTTTTCGGTGTCATTTTTATTTTTTTATTGTAAAAAACTCTGATCTATTTTTAAAATTCTATTCGGTTATTGTGCTTCTTCTTGATTGTACCCACACGTCAATATTTTTTTTGTCATAGTTTTTAGTTTCTTAACTTCAGTGAGCGGCGTCGAAAATGTCCTTTTTTCGTTTTCTGGCTTTAGGCGCCCCCTTAAATCAATTGCCCGCCAATGTTTATCGCGTTCACGTGTTTGACAAAATAATGTTTTATTTGTCCCCAATAAAAATATCTGTCCTGCCATCACTTCTGATCCTGCCTATGTCTCCGACTTCGGTTCCGACTCCGGTTCCGACTCCGATAAATCAAATTTAAAAACTCCGACTCTGACTTCGGTTCCGATAAAAGGACCTCCATTACATCCCTGATTCATATACATTTGCTTATTTATTTTATTATGGTTCATTACACGTCATATACTTCTGGGTCAACCGGTTCACAAGTATGATGCGTGTGCAGCCATTGCTCTTCTCTGGCTATTATTTTAGGGAAGAAGGCAACTCTATACACAAAATTTACTTTCATGGCATGATGGCTTCTTATGAAATTTGGCAGAGTATCTGAATTTAATTTTAAATTGAAGTCAGTATTTTGTTTTTTTTTCAGAGGAAATAAATTATCTTTTGACTAAAAGTAACTTATATGCAATACCAGATTACATTCTGTGTTCCAAATTCCATCCCAATCTGTTCAGTCATTACTATGTGATTCAGCATCCAAAATTTTGCTTTTATAATGTTAGTAAGATTGAAAACCTTTATTATTTTATTAATATTATATTATTTTATTAATATTAGAGATTTTCTGAACCCATAACGGTCTGCTCATTTACAGATATACTGCAGCTGTGGTGATGGAGCTAGACTATGACCGGATAGACATAAACCAGTGCCCTCCAAGCCAGGGCAATGATCGACCCAACCGGTTTGCATCCACGGCTAGGTGTAAGGAGACTACTGAGGTAAGAAAATCTTTGGAAACTGTTCCGAGGGTCATTCTTTGGAATAGATTCCATAAAAGTTTCCTGCTTGGTGGTAGAACGGTAGAATAATGGCAACGGTGTGGTACTTCTCCAGGCGTCAATAGTGGATCCAGAGTAGGGGTCATCGGGGTAACCCCTCCCTGGGCTGGGTTCAGAACCTATGTGGATTACTAATAGAAACGCATACATGCTCTTGACGGTCTTGTACCTTGTCCACGACTATGTGACCCCCCTCCCTCTGGCGCCAAAGCTGGATTCACCCTTGCCAGGTGGACTTTGCAAAGAGTTTTACCACTATAAAAATATAGTGAGAAAATATAGTATTTGGGGCGTTCCATGCGAAGCGGACGGTTAAAAAAGTCGATGTTTCCGATTTCAGTAATATTAGAGTATGTTCTACCTATCTATACATGTCCTTGATATCAAATATTTATGTCTTATAATGACTGCTTATGGAGTTATGGGTCTTTGAAATTTTGACCAAGTGGTGGGAATGTCAAAACTTGTAATAAAGTAATTATAACACTCGATTTATTACTTAGTTTGAGCTTAATAACTGTATTTTTGGAAATCAAAATATTTTTTTGATACCAAAAATGCGATTTAATTTTTTTACCTTGATTTTCACAAACATAGACCATTTCGTAATTGTTTTTTTTTAAATAGCTAATCCTACTAATATTATAAATGTCAATGTTTGGATGTTTGGATATTTGGATGTTTGTTGCTCAATCACGTCCTAACGTATGAATGGAGCGGGCTGACATTTGGAACAACGGAGCGGGCTGACATTTGGAACACAGATAGATTATAGTCTGGAAGAACACATAGGCTACTTTTTATTCCGAAAAAGCAACCGGAACGGGAACTTCGCGGGTAACACCGCGGGGCACTGCTAGTATTGTTTAAAACATGCTATTGATCAACACATCCACTATATACTAATAAAGGACTGTCTTGGACTTAAACATAACTTCACTCATAAATGTTTATACTTGTGTCCGCAGTGCGAGCCCCTGCACGGGTGGGGCTTCCGCCGCGGCGGCTACCAGTGCCGCTGCGCGCCCGGGCGGCGCCTGCCGGCCGTGGTGCGCCGCCCCTACCTCGGGGAGCTCATCGAGCGCGCCACCGCCGACCAGTACTACAACAACTTCGACTGCACCACCATCGGATGTGAGTCTTCATTACATACGGATTGATTCGTTAGTTGACCTAACCCACCCTGGATCGTCCAACTCTGACCTTTCAACCTGATCCATCTAACCCACTCTGGATCGCCCTACTAAGACCTTCGAAGACTACAACAACTTCGACTGCGCCAAGATTGGATGTGAGTCATTATTACATAAGGATTGATTCGTTAGTTGACCTAACCCACCCTGGATCGTCCAACTCTGACCTTTCAACCTGATCCATCTAACCCACCCTGGATCGCCCTACTAAGACCTTCGAAGACTACAACTTCGACTGCGCCAAGATTGGATGTGAGTATACATTAGATTGGTATTTTCGCTCTCCCTAGTCGATCTAACCCAGATAACCCACCCTGGATCGCTCAACTCAGACCTCCCAACCTGGTTCACCTAACCCACCCTGAATCGCTTTACTCAGTTCTTTAAACCTGGTTCACCTAATCTACGCTGGATCACCTTATTCAGAGTTTCCAAAGTGATCTACCTAACACACCCTGGATCGCCCTACTAAAACCTTCCAATCTGATCCACCTAACACACCATGGATCGCTAAACTCAGACCTTCCAACTTAATCCACTTAACTCAGCTTAGATCGCCCTACTAAGACCACCACACACGTACAAACTTTGCCTTGGCCTTGTGGCCTTGTGGCTAAGTGGTTAGTAGCTCTGCCTGCGAAGCCGAGGGCCGTGGGTTCGATCCCCACCCAGTGCAAATATTTGTGTGATGAATTCAAATGTTTACACTGTGTCTGGGTGTTTCTATGTATAATAAGTATGTATTTAAAACTATATAAGTATTATATCAGATAACTGGCCGCCATACACAAGCTTTGCTTAGTTTGGGGTCAGATGGTGTGTTAATTGTCCACCAATATTTTTTGAAGTGAAAACTTCTTTAGGCGCGTTATAGACAGAATTTTCGTGGGCTGTGAAATGGATTAATGATCACGTGATCATCACGCTCGGATATGATAAGAAATTTCGGGTAAACTCGGGATGCTAGAGCGAGAAAGATAATGTGGTCAACAAACGTGCCAGACCGAGAAAGATAATTGTTAGAGGAGGACATGGGACAATACATACCTACTCTTACTCTCTCTCGCTGCTCACTACCAGTGTTGACTGACACCTTAGCGACTTTCTCGCTGAAACTGGCGAATTTTTAAACTTTTTTATCACGACATTAACTTCTAGGTACTTACCACATCAATTGAACCTGTCACGAAATGTTAAATTTGCATTTCACGTCCATTGCAAAAAAGTTATGGTTGTAATATTTTATCACAGCACTTACACTACGTAAACACACAAAATGATACCCATTTTCATAAGAAAGTGCTTACACAAATTAATACACTATAACACAACATATTTATGCATTTTTAGCGAAATACATAAATATGACATAACTAAATAGCAAACACTAAAAACTTAATGTGAGTCAAACGGCATTTTCGACCCGCGTAATTTTTTTTTTTTAATTTATTCTTGGCCATGGATACTAATCATTCAGCCGTAAACGTTTTAAATTAAAATTATTTAGTAGTCTTTATATAGTTAAGTATTTCTTATTTTAGTTTTCACTTCTGCCGTGCGGTTTTAAGCGCACACATTTTTTTTTTTTTTTTTTTTCACCATAATGTATGTTATCTTTACCCAGGGATCCAACGTCTCCCCGTCCAATGGGAGAAGGCGCACCCGTTCCTGCGCGCGCTGTACACGGACCGGTACTACGAGTACGTGAACGCGACGAGCGGCCCGGCCGCGCTGCACACCGAACGGCTGAACGTGTACGAGGCGCTCAACTTCATACGGAGCGTGCAGCCGCACAACTGTTCCAAGTCAGTATCTTACTATGGGGGCAAACAAGTATTACGTAACGCAATTTTATTTTCCTTCAAATCAAAAATATTTATTTATTTATTGAATAATAGGCGAGCAGCATTAGCTGATATGCCTATATCTCAGTGTTGAAATAACAAATTATAGGTAATTGTCTGTTAAAATGATTTTGTCTTTAACTATCCATTTGTTCGATCTGTTCTTGAAAGAGTTTAATGACTTTGCTGAAATAACATCCTCAGGCAAACTGTTCCAGTTGTAAACCACTCTGTTGCTGAGGATGTGATGTGCAGTGTTTGTCAGTGATGGTGCGTGGGACAACTGGGACTTATGACGCCTACTGTCTCTCTTATGCTCCTTTAATCTGTACAGGTTCTTTATGTGAGGGAGGTTATAAAAGGTTATAAATAGTAGAAACTAAAAACACGCTATCGAACATTGTGTCTATTATAGGTGTTTCGGGTAAAGACAATTCATTTCGTCCAATCCGCCATCTTGAATGTCCGCCATGTTGGATTTAAGTCACGTGACTATTTTGTTCGTATTCCTCACAGCAAACCCTTTCATTTGATACCCATATCATGGGGATGCATTTCAAATAGCCTGTCCGCCAACTTGGACAGTTGAGCAGTTGAGCAGTCTGGTCCAACTTGAGAGATAGGATAGTTTTTATTTCGATTAATAGTCTTTAAATGACAATATCCGAGCGCAACCGGAATGGGCCGCTAGTAATTATATATTTTGAAGCCCTTCATGTGACTATGATTCATCATATCCTTGAATATCTAAAGTGTTCAAACAGTCAGCCTGTATATTTATCTTACGGTTTTAGTCTCACATTTTTTTCAGTTCGGTCACGCAGCATTATTCGAATCTCCTCCAAGCCTGTAAGTAAGGAACATTGATCCAAAAAATAAAAAAAATTTACTGTCATAGGAACTGCCGATAGAGGTGAAAACTTATAACTCAGAATTTGATAGCTTACCTTGGAAAATACACGGGTGTAACCGGAGGGCGTGGCCTCGCCATCATGGCATGGCCATCTAGAAATGCGTCAGCATTTCCCATTGGCTCACGCATTTCTAGATGACCATGCCATGATGGCGAGGCCACGCCCTTTCAGCATTTCCCATTGGCTGACGCATTTCTAGATGCCCAATCGCCAAGGTCCCGAGTTTAGATTCTTTACTTTAGAGTCCCGAAGATTTCTTATCATACCTGAGCGTGACGGTAGAATCCAATTTACACCCCACGAAAAATCTGTCTAGGCGCGCCTAAAGAAGTTTTCACTTCTAAAATTAAACGTGTATTGCAGATACAACCCGACGGATCTGTTCCTGAACGGCGACGTCGCGTACGGCGCGGAAGAGCAGCTGGAGAACCAGGCCAAGATGGCGCTGCGACTCGCCAACTTCATCAGCGCCTTCCTACAGGTCCGTAATCAACTATTATTATCTTATATATAAAATTCTCGTGTCACAGTGTTAGTTACCTTACTCCTCCGAAACGGCTTTACTGATTTTTACCAAATTTTATATGCATATTCAGTAGGTCTGAGAATCGGCTACTATCTATTTTTCATAGCCCTAAGTGATAAGGCTTGAAAACAAAAAAAAAATATTTTTGGACAACATTTTTTTTATCGTTTTATAATGTGGCATTAAAAAATACATACTTACAACCCTAAAAATTTAACTTTATAACACAAACTTCTATTTTTTGATAGCCATTTTAGTAAATTAATCATTTTTCATCCCGCTCGATAACTGATCAATTATCGTCTTTTTAGGGTTCCGTAAAACGTAAAAACGGAACCCTTATAGATTCGTCATGTCTGTCTGTCTGTCTGTCTGTCTGTCCGTCCGTATGTCACAGCCACTTTTTGCCGAAACTATGAGAACTACACAGTTGAAACTTGGTAAGTAGATGTATTCTGTGAACCGCATTAAGATTTCAACAGAAAAATTAAAAAAAAAGAAAAATTAGGGTTGCCCCCCATACTGAGAACTGAAACTCAAAATTGTTTTTTTCATCAAACCTACACGTGTGGGGTATCTATCGACAGGTCTTCAAAAATGATGTTGCGGTTTCTAAAATCATTTTCGTCTACACTGAATAATTTGCGCGAGAGACACTTCCAAAGTGGTAAAATGTGTGTCCCCCCCCCCCTCTAACTTCTAAAGTAAGAGAATGAAAAATCTAAAAAAAATATATGATGTACATTACCATGTAAACTACCAACGAAAATTAGTTTGAACTTGATCTGATGAGTAGTTTTTTTTAGTACGTCATAAATACACTATTTTTGAAACTTCGATCAAAGTTACAACGAACTACAAGAACTATGTATATATATAATGTTACTTGCTGCAACGGAACCCTTCATGGGCGAGTCCAACTCGCACTTGGCCACTTTATTTTTTGTAAATGTGTTTCACTCTATTTCGATTAAAATTTCCCGGAGCTTATGTCAAATCTAAAATTGTTTTATAAAAATAAATATTTATTTTTATTATGAAAGTTTAGGGTTTTGCAATGGATGGTTTAGATTCACAAACCAGCCTGGCAGATGGCGCTGTAATTAGTATCTAGGTTATTATCCGAGCAAAGCCGGAACGGGCCGCTAGTCAGAGTATAAAGAAATACTACCAGTAGTTCATCGCCTTTGACCTTGGAAGAAACGCCGTTAATGTCTAGACACGGGTAGATATAACAGAAAACTGAGTCGCGCTCCCGCTATACTAACATTGTAATGTTGGCAATTTCGGGAGCGCACTTCCCGCGTCTCACCCCGTTCGTCCCACTTTTTTGTTTGTTGATTTTTCGAAGACACGACCGAAGAAGTTTGACTCTACTTTTGTGATCAGAACATCTAGGCTGTGGAATGAACTGCGTGAGTGGATTTTTCCTGATGTTTATAAACTTGGTGTCTTTGAATCGAGAGTGAATCGGTTTCTTCTAGGTAAGCACGCTTCTCCGCAAGCCGCCTCGTCGCTTAACATCAGGTGAGATGGCAGTCAAGTGCAAAACCTATGAAAGTAAAAATTGGCAGTCATTGGAACTGCCGATAAAACTGAAAACTAATTACTCAGAATTTGATAGCTTACTTTGGAAACTACGCGGGTTAAACCGGAGAGCGTGGCCATGAGCATAGTCATCTAGAAATGCTGACGCATTTCTTGTTGACTAATGGGAAATGCTTACACAGTTCTAGATGGCCAATGGCCGTAGTCTCGAATTTACCCCAAAATTTCTTAACATTCCCGAACGTGACGTTAGAATTGAATTCACAGCCCACGAAAAATCTGTCTTTTCTGGAGTTTTCACTTCAAAAGTGAAGTAAAGTAAGTCCTGTAAATCGGTGTTTGTGTGTGTGTCGCAGGTGTCGGACCCGCGGGAGGTGTTCAGCGGGAACCGCGTGGCCGACAAGCCGCTCACGGAGGACCAGATGTTCGGAGAGACGCTCGCCGTCGTGCTCGGGGACTCCAAGATATGGTCCGCAGGTAACTGACAGATCTATTTATTTATGTTCTAGCTGAACCGTGCGCGCGTTGCTAGATTGAGATCGAGACACTTGATGTTTTGGAACGATGTCCCCTTACGGCAAGCTTGGAGGAACTAGATGTCGTTAATTTATACGCTGTAGAAGTAGGAGCGAGAGGTATACCAGATGTTGCCAACCGTAATGTTTTTTGCATAGTAAGTATAGAATGAGACAAGTAGGGACATGCCTGATGATAAGCAACATGCCTGCCGTATAACAGCAAAGTGACATGCGGCTACTGAATCACGAAGAGTCCCAAATCATTACCTAGCACCGCACTGCCCCCGTCACCCGGAGATATAAGGTGTTTCATCTCTTAGCCCAGTAATTTCTATGGAAACATTGCTCTTCAAACCGGGACACAGTACTGTTTGCACACTACTTGGCGGCAGAATAACTGGCACAAGTGCTACTTCCCCAGCGGACTCGACAAAGAATGCTACCACCAGAGACGAACTTCTTAGCATTCCATGGATTCACCCTGTGGGTGCTGGATCCATCATGTGACAGAGAGAGAAATCTCGAGTAGACCCCAAGACTTGTGACTCGGGTGTAGGTTTAAAAGGGGCCCCTTTTGGTGACATACGTCAACACTCACCTTCACTACTCGTATTTCTCTCCCTGCCCAGCCAAATCCGATATGGTCCTACTAGTGCAGCTTTAGATACTCGTTCTAGTATAGAACTTATTACACTTCTGGACCAGCCAAGGTCTTTAAGCAGGTTATAGAGAGATTTTGCTGGTATACCTCTCGCTCCTACTTCTACAGCGTATAAATTAACTACATAGCCATTTTTTGTTAATTCGTTTTGAAGGTCGTAATACTTATTTTGTTTCATCACGTGCTCTTTAGGTATATTAGTTTCCCACGGTGCGGTAAGTTCCACAAAGACTAAGCGTTTTGTAGCTCTAGAAAAAAGGAAAATGTCCGGTCTGGATGACGAAACACCCATATCCTCTGGGATTTTATAGTGCTTTTCATATGTGTCCATTAAAATAGTCCAATCAGGGGCTGAACCCAGGATTGAGTAAGCCTGGTTCTTGGAGTTTGAGTTGAGCCCTCTTTTACAAAGTAACCTTTAACAAATATGCTTCTATGTTATCCGAAGGAACTTCGTTTCTGCCTGGTGTCGTGGTGTCCCCTGAGACCACATCTTTTTGTATGTTACAATTTTGAGTTGTGTAATTTTTCCACGTTTAATAGTCTAGTTGTGGAAAGTATGTGTGACATCGGTATAATAGGGTACCGGACTGGGTCAAAAATACACCATCCTAATTAGTCCGTCAGCTAGATCATGGAAAAATATTGGACAAATATTTTTTGTTTTTTCCTAATATTAAAAATCGTCAAAGATATAGACCATCAAACTTCGAGAGTGGGGGGTCGCGGCGTCACTCGTGAGTAAAAATCGTACTCACAAGTGACGTTACACGAAACTTCGAAGCGCTGTATCTTCGTCATTTATTGTCTGTGAAACAAAAGAAAAAATACGTGTACAATATTTTTTGGCAATCTAACTGACGGGCTACTTAGTTTTTTTGGTTTATTCCCCCGGCACTACCAAGCTGCACTACTGGTAGTGTCGTGGGGATTTTTTTTTCCCTTTTTTTGAGGATTGTACCCTATTTCCAGGCACGTTCTGGGACAGGAACAAGTTCACGAACAGAACGTTTTTCGCTCCGTTCGCGTACAAGAAAGAACTGAACACGAGGAAATTCAAACTAGAAGACTTGGCGCGCCTCAACAAGACTGGTGAGTGACCTTCATTAATTTATCATTGTATAAAATTTTTATAAATTATTTTATTTGTAGCGAATACTTCCTTTGACATACCACACACGGTTTTTTTCATGGGCTCTGAATTGAGCTGAAGCGTCACTTCGTAAATAAAAAAAATGTTCGGGTAAACTCGGGAAAGATAACAGTATGCTGCTGCTGTCTGTCTTTTTGTAGGGTTCCGTAAAACCTAAAAACGGAACCCTTATAGATTCGTCATGTCTGTCGGTCTGTCTGTCCGTCTGTCCGTCCGTATGTCACAGTCACTTTTTGCCGAAACTAAGAAAACTACACTGTTGAAACTTGGTAAGTAGATGTATTCTGTAAACCGCATTAAGATTTGAACAAAAAAATTAAAAAAAAAGAAAAATTAGGGTTGCCCTCCAGACTGGAAACTGAAACTCTAAAATTTTTTTTTCATCAAACCTCGTGTATGTTGTGGGGTGTCTATCGATAGGTCTTCAAAAATGATGTTGAGGTTTCTAATATAGTTTTTGTCTACACTGAATAGTTTGCGCGAGAGACACTTCCAAAGTGGTAAAATGTCCCCCCCCCCTCTAACTTCTAAACTAAGAGACTGAAAAATCTAAAAAAAATATATGATGTACATTACCATGTAAACTACCAACGAAAATTGGTTTGAACTCGATCTGATGAGTAGTTTTTTTAGTACGTCATAAATACACTATTATTGAAACTTCGATCAAAGTTACAACAAACTACAAGAACTATGTGTACTGTGTGTATTATGTTACTTGCTGCAACGGAACCCTTCATGGGGGAGTCCAACTCGCACTTGGCCACTTTATTTATTTTAACCTAAACCTAAGATGTATTATTTTATCCTATCGCAGAGGAAGTGTACACAAACAAGCCGTGGTTCCAATTCCTGAAGCAACGCTGGTCTACCAACTTCGACAGCCTCGAGCAGTTCTTCCTGAAGATGAAGATACGAGACGACGAGGTCGGGAAGTACCTGAAGAGATACGAGAGGTTCCCGACCTCGTACCGCGCGGCGGCGCTGAGCCACGGGCACTGGACGCGGCCGTACTACGACTGCGAGGGGCATCTGAAGCAGTGGGTCATCACCTACGCCGCGCCCTTCTTCGGCTGGGACAGCGTTAAAGTCAAGCTGGAGTTCAAGTGAGTCGATTTTTATCCAAAATGTTCATAGGTAACAACGAAGGAGTCAGTTTAAACTGCAAATTTTTGAGGTGTATTTCTTCTGATTAGGTCCCATCTTGAGCTTTGGGGCGTAGCTGAAACATGTCTTTCATTGAATCCAAGGCTAAGTAAGCTGCCAAAAATCCAAGTGTCATCTGAAAGGTGCGAAGGTACTTCAAGTCTGAACAAGTTTCTTTGGGTAGAGCCTGTGTGTGTTTGGGTATATGTAACTGACAGCAACGTTGTAGAGGTTACATATATTATGCAACAAAGTCAGGTACTAAGACTATGATTCAGTGGCTGCGTTTGGTCCTTGAGGCAGTTGCTGAATGGGGCTAAAGTTATGCTGGAATTAAGGAAGTGGAAACTTCAGTTTTGCACACGCATCCTGCCCGAATGGCTATTCCCTATTGAATATAATCTGTGTTTTTAGTCGAGAGTGTCGGTTTCTGATTGATTATCGATTATTGTTGTTGTGTACATTCAGAGTGTGCAACTTTAAGAGTAATTCATTTTGATAATTAGCAAATGCTGATCTCTCGATCCTACGATAATAATGTTGTGTAATTTGTCAGTCAACCTTTGTGAACTCAGTCTTTCTCTAAATAAAGTTTTTTATTTATTTATAACAGGTCGACGTGATGGTCCGCCATTTGAATACCACTGTTCTAAAAGCACAACATTTTTGAAGTGAAAACTTCTTTTGGCGCACCATACACCGATTTTTTGTGGGCTGTGAATGAAGCTCAACGTCACGCTCGGAAACGAAATAATTGTTCGGGTGAACTCGGGACCGTCGGGTGTGCCAGAACGAGAAAAATAGTCAGCTGCTTCTGTCTGCTGTCGCTGTCTATTTTTTATTTATTCTTGGCCATGGATACTAGTCCTTCAGCCGCATCTGTCACTGGCGTGTCGCTGTGTTTGCTGTATTCAATTTATATGGAATCGTTTTTATTTTTAATAATTCACATAATTCAATTGTCATTCTAATTTAAGTTTTCACTTCTGCGTTGCACAGAATAAATATTAGTACAAGTACAGAAGCCTCACTTACCGAAAACAATTATATAAATAGCGACTCTTGCTGGGACACAACAAAGTTCAATTCAGCTCGCATTAGCGCCCAATACCTGTCGCGATTTTCAACTTAACATTTGCGCTCTTTCTAACGCGTAGGTCGCTGTCTCGCGCGGAGGGTTGTCGACATATCTAATAACAATATGCGCGGGAAACGTGTTGCGCGAGCGCTCAGCCGTGCGTCCGTCAACCGACTGGCATTTGTACCATGGCAGGAACGGTCTAGCTGTAGGCTAAAACCGCGCGACCTTGAGCGAGTGATGATGCACTGGTTGCGGTTTTAATCACATATTTTTTTCCTTAGGGGTGTGGTAGCGGTGACAATGTCGCTGACCTCCCTCGACATCAACCAATGCCCCGACAAGTACTACGTGCCTAACGCGTTCAAGGGAACAGACAAATGCGACCGGGCCTCCTCTTATGTAAGTATACCACTATATTACTGGCCTAAGCTCAGCCAGCTGTCATCATCTTGATTTTAATTCCTCTTTCCTGCTAGAAACTGACATTAAACTCAGTTGTCATTAGTCATTATCTATCTTTCAATTTCTCTTTCCCGCCAAAAAAACTGGTAAGTATTAAATCCAGCTATAACTATCTAGCCTTTTATTTCTCTTTCCCGCTAGAAACGGCATTTAACTCGGTTATAATTATTCGACTTTTATTTTCTCTTTCCCGCCAAAATCTGACATTAAACCCAGCTATAATTATCTGGCTTTTAATTCCTCTTTCCTGCTAAAAACTGACATTAAAGCTAGCTGTCATCATCTGCCTTTTAATTCCTATTTCCTGCCATAAACTGACATTATACCCCGTTTACATGATTCCAGTCCAGCGACCGAATCCAGCGCTGGATTGCTTACTGGAATAATGGAAACCAGCACTGGAATGCATCAATCCAGTGCCAATGCATTTCAGTGGCGGTTTACATTATTCCAGTAACAATCCAGCGCTGGATTCGGTCGCTGGACTGGAATAATGTAAACGGGGTATTAAACTCAATTGTATTAAATCTATTTCCCGCCACAAAATTGAAATTAAACCAAGCTGTCATCATCTGGCTTTTAATATATCTTTCCCGCCAAAACAGTATCTTTCCCGCCAAAACAGACATTAAACCCAGCTATCAATATGTCCCTAGTGCGTTCCAATCCTGGGCCGCGGCTTCGAATCGGGCGGCTACAAGTGCGAGTGCCTGCAGGGCTTCGAGTATCCCTTCGAAGACCCCATAACGTACTACGACGGACAGATCGTGGAAGCAGAGTTCCAGAACATCATCGCAGGCAAGGAGACTCGTATAGACATGTTTAAATGTCGCCTGGCCGGCGCCGCCGCTATACAGAGCAGCTTAGTAACCATTGTTGCTGTGCTGTATCTCATTTATAAGCTCAGATAGAACATGACTTTATTATCCTTATTTATATTTATTGTGTAAACGGGTAACTCACGTGTAATAAAATGGTCGGTCGATCCGAACGAATCAGTGCCGAACGCGCAGCCATCGCTCGCGTAAACTCTCCTTGAGAAAGGCCGCCGGACGTGGCCGAAACTCGAGTCGGATTGACCGACCATATTACACGTGAGTTATCCGTTTACCCAATAAATATATGCAACAACGTTAATTTTATTATTGTTATTCGACATATTAGAAACATTGCACAGGACTTAATATGATAATCACGAAAAGACTCCATTTGTATAACTCTATATTTAAAATCGAATTTGTAAATGGAATTTAATCTCAATTGTATATGGAATAATGTTTCGAACCGTAAATGGAATATAATCTCGAATTATTCTCGAATTAATAGTAAATGGAAGAGAATCTCAATAGTGAATGGAATACAATATCCATTTGGAGTTGGAATAATATCTTAATTTACAAATGTAATATTATTTCAAACTTTATACAAGTCATAAATACTTTAAAAAAATCATATTCACCCTTTTTTATGCCAATCTGTAAACGACATATTAAAAAATATAACCATAAATGGATTCATAAATCTCAAATAGATTATCCCAAATGGCAAATCTTAAAAATTTGATCTTCTTTACATTTATGTTTTAAGTTTAAAAATTGGATCATTTCAATTTCTACTCCTTAATCTGTCTCAATTGTTGATCCGAAAATCATCTGTAGTCAAAATTGTCTTATTTTGTCTATGAGTATTTCTTTCTTTACCACAAAAAATACTCGAAAACAATCAAAGACTATATTTCTCTTATTTCCGACAAACTACCCTCAATTTTATTCCAATGATAACGAGAGTTTTGAAAAAGAAAAAAACGAGAACTAAAATTATTTTAACCTTCAAAGGTTTTGAAAATCGGCAGCAGTTTTTTTTTTAATATTGTGTTTTGTTTTTTTTTTATGTATTTTGTGTAGCTATTTGTGTAAACGACAGCTAAGTAAGAAATGGTAGCTCTAGTTTTTAAAGTTAAAATGTTTTTATAGAATAGGTGGAGGAGGCCCAGAATAAAAAGTAATTAATTGTTTTAGTAATTTCCTGTTTAAGTCTCTCTTTCTTCGTTTTTTTATCTGTGTTATTGAATCTAGAACTTTTTAATTTACACTTTTACAAATACTTTTTACAATCTTTATCATTATTTAAGGCAAGTTTAAAAAAGAGAAGTTTTTAGATAATAAGTATAATCGACATCATACACATGAAGTTGCATTCATTAATGCTTAAGAATGAATTAAATACTATTTTTTTATGTTACTCCTTCGTGCATTGAAACTCTCGATTTTTGTTTTATCAAAACTTTTTGTTTCTGTGTTTGTTTTATCATAAGTATGTTTTTAAAATGACATAAGTGTCATAGCAGCTATCTGGCTCCCGTAGTACAAGCTTGGCTTAGTTTTGGACTACTTATTGTTGTAAAGAATCTCCAAAATATTAAAAAAAAAAAATATATATAAGTATAAGTGTTTTTTGTGTATGTTCTGGGGCTCCTCAGCTGATATATCATCACATCGGCAATACTTCAGAGTTTCAGAGCTTTACGCTTGATAAAGTTGCTGATGGAGTATCATTTTTTCAATATTTTGAAGAGATAAAAATTAGAGACAGGGGGTTTAAAAATGAACATTTTGTGTAGCCATTCCGTAAGTAATTTTGTTAGGCGTCAAAAGGCTAGCGCATCTGCTGGCTAAATTAGTTATGGTATTGTTATCCCTTTGTCTTTCATGGATATTAAACAGAAGACGATAGGAAACCCAAAACCATTATAGCAGCTATATAGTAGTTTGATCTCACCAACCAACACCGTCTCTTGTGGTGAACAAGTGTAAGAACACGCTAAGTATGTGTGCGTGAAAACAAAATGCCGTCAGCACAAAATTCGATCTGTGGATGTGTGATCCGCGTTCACACACACATTCAGAGCGTGTTTCTGAACATCGTTACTGCAAATAAAGCGTTGCTTCGTGAGATAATAGAACTGTACATATACATACCAGTGTTTCATTAAAATAAAAAATTAATCACCAATATGCCTTCAATAATTGTTATTATTATTGAGCTTTACATTAGTTACTTAATATTTTAGGTCGTAATCTGTGTTTTATATTTGTATTATTTAGTTAAAACGAGACTTATTTTATGCACTTGGGGAAAGTACCCAGACTGTTATACATCTTCATTAATAAAATGCTATTAATTATAGAAATTAGCTCAAAGAAGCGCAATATTTTAATATGTTTTCTTATCTTGTGTGCAATAAAGTTAATCCATGAATCGTTTTGCCTAGAGGATCCCCTCCAGGGGGAGGGTGATAATTTTATTATAAAAACGAATGTGTTTGTTTTATTAATTAATTAATTGTGACATTGACATTTATGTTTTAAGTTTCAGTCGCATTTAGCGGGCTTTTTTAAGGTAAGAAGTGTGAGGGCGATGGTTGAAACAATACGCAGATGCGGTTAGGTAGTATGGGTACTTTTCCTTAACTTATATATTAAAACACACACACTTAGCATAAGATACGTTTTTATTCGTATTTTTATACACCGTTTTTTCCGTCAAAATATGACTGAGTGTTATATATTTCTTTACATTTTGACATTTCACGGAGCGGATTCCAACCGCGGCTCCGCGGCGGGCGACGGTTTTGTTTCAATACTCACGAGACCGCAGGTTTTCGCGGTTTCTACTGCGGAAAGCTACTGCGCAAGAACCGCGCGCAGCCGCTGCGGCTGTAAACCGCGTCGTGAGTTTTGAATTCAATTTTACATACAAATCTGCCGCGTCCGCGCGCGGGCGCGGTTGGTAACCGCGCCGTGAAAACCGGCTCTTACTTTCTCGTGTTTTTGTAATATATGTATGTTTTTAAATACAATTCCTCTACTTTTTGTGTTATCAAATCAAACAAAAAAAAAACCGACTGATATTGTGTTTTTGAATCTCTACATACAATGTAGTATTTAGGCAGAAGAAAAACAGATTTTCTACCAAAAATGACTTTTATGTTGGATTTCGACACAGTGAATTGATATATTGAAAAATATTGGAGCCAAGAGCGACAAAATCCTGCACCCGCAATCAGTCCGAGCCGAGTCTCCGGGGAGTGTCCATTCAATTATGCTTGTTTAAGATCTGTTAAAAATAGTTCTCAATTTCGCCAAATGTGGCGTCAATGTTTCATTTTGTATAAGTTTTTGAACAAGTGAAACATTAATGCGACCTATGTCAAAACTAAAACCTACATATATCTTTGATGATCTATTTGAATCTCGAAAATGCCTGCATCATAGTATTATTTATCCATACCTACGCTAAGTGGCAGCATACCTTATTATGTTAAGTATATTCACGAAACGTATCTACACTTTTACAATTAAGTATATTATATTAAATTTTACACAAAGCATATTTAAAATTATGTAACTATTTTTCCGAGAAGACAATTATGTATATCATATAGGTATAATTTTAAGTATAGATTAAATCATATCAATATCTGCTCTACCGCTATCTTTTAAAACAATATTATTTCAGTTTTGACTAGTTTTCTTTCGTTCTCCAACCTATACAAGGTTACGCGTGTAATAAGCCAAAAAGAGCCTCTTTAATGATTATTATGGCTAAAAGTTGTAACCACGTACCATCTGATGCGTCGTTTGCGTGTTAAACACTCTTTTAGAACGAAACCTGAAGTAAAATTGCTTTTAAAAGTACGAGAGGGCTTGTTGAAGCAATATCAGTGTATAAATATTACTTATAAATTAATGTTTAGTACCCTGCAATAGGAAACAAAACTAACAATGGTAACTGAAACTTTGTATTAAGAATTATTGTCAATTAATCATTTATGTACAACAAATACTGCTAAGTACTTACTGAGTTTCACAATGTCTGAATAAGTTTCGATTGGCAGATTTTGAAATGACATTTTACACAGTTGATTTTAACCTCATAATTCTTACAAAACGGATCAAGCAAAATGCAAGGAGGAAAATTAATCAAGAGAAAGTTTACAATTCTTAAATGTACGATGATATTTTTCAATAGAGCAGTGCGCTTAATTCGCCTACATATATTATTTGTATTCGTAAATTTTATAACAATTAGTCAAGTGTGCGAGTTTTATTTACACACTTTTTTATTTATTTTCAACCCAACGAATATTTTTCGTAGTCTAAGGCTTGAAACTGCGTTACGCGGACGCCCGCGCGGTTCCATACAAAACTGATCCGTCGCGCGAGACTACTGAGAGTACTGAGAGCGCGGGTAGTGTTTCTACGCTACGAACTAAGGACCCAAATAAGTGTAAAATAGTAACAGCGTGTCATTAATGGTAATTAAAAATTATTTGTGGCGATGTAAAATTATTACAAAAAAAGGTAATCAGAAAAAAAAACTAACAAAATACTCTAAACCTACCTCATATAAGAGGAAGGTAACTTTCAACAATAGATTGAAAATATTTTACAGAACTTAATAGTAAAGATTTTTTTACTAAGAATAAAATAATATAATTTATGCCAGTTTTTTTAAACTTATTCAGAAATTGTGAAATATTTATTTTTTGCAAACATTCCATGATGACTGTTGCATAAGCTGATTATGAAACTTAAAACCGTCCATTGTATGCCTTTTACAATTTTATAAATAAAGGTTAATATTTCAAAGTGTTATTTTATTAATCCATTTATTTGGGTAACATTTCTTCATTCCATCTGAAACAATGCACCAGTAAACATTTGTTTAACTTTAAATGGCAGTGTCTCTAATGACATAATTAAAAATGCACGTTGTTTCATGAATAAAATATATATAGCGACGCTTGAATGGTAGAAATTACCAAGCGACACTTTGACAACTTTACACCAGCCTCGCCAGAGCATTTTTAAGTTTCTGCATGTATAAAACTTCAAAGCGCCATTCATAGATGGCGTTTAGTATTACTATTGATGTTTTATAATCAAACTAGAGGTCGTTAGTGGCTATTTAGACACCTTAAATCACGGTAACGACATGTTTCTCGTGCCGCAGTTATCGAATAAATGGATCTGGGTAGCGATTCTGAAACCATTCGGTTGCATCCGACACGGAATCTCATCTCTCGGTCTTTGTCATGTTAAACAAGTAAGACAAAGACCGAGAGATGAGATTCCGTGTCGGATGCAACCGAATGGTTTCAGAATCGCTACCCTGTTCAGTGTTTTATTTATAATAGTAATAGGTATTATACATAATATATACCCTTAGGATTGTGTTGTGCAAGGCGTATTTTGAGAAAAAAAACATGAAAAATTGCAAAAAAAAACATTAGTCACTTGATTCATTATGATTATTAACCCTTAAACCCTACCCTATAAATAAATCCGTGTTTAATTTTTTGCAAATATTTTTGAGGAAACGAATCCCATTGACACGTGACTCATGCTAATCCTCGATGATACCGGAATTACCGGCGGCCTTATTGTCATTAGTATTGCGTTACCAACGTAGACGTAATTTTGGGGTCCAGCAGACCCCAGGGTAGGAATAAAGTAATATTTTTTAATTTCTGCTGTTGTTTGTACATTGCTATATGCTGATGTTTTTGATCAAAAAAATAAAAAGGTAAGTAAGTAAGATTTTTTGTTGTTTGTATTTATAGTAATAGTATAAGCTCACATTACATAGACAAAACGCCATTTTGTTATTTTTTATGACAGTTTATTTATTATTCTGTGTCATATGTTTAAATTGTTTTAGCAGCACAAGAATAGACGATCAGAATATGCAATGGTTGCATGAATATCTCTCTGACGAAAAAGAATGGTGTTCTGGATCCTGACCTTGAAAGTGATGTTGAAGAATACGGAATTATTGAAGACTTTCGTGCAGAACAAGTCACTTTAGTTCAAATGATTCTTCATCAGAAGATGACACTCCTCTGTCTCATTTTAGTTCAGGTAAAAAATGTCCCAATATTGTCAATCATGCACGCAACAGCAGATAAGAATCGACTACCGGAGATAGTGGACTTCTATAATAAGACAAAAATTGGAGTCGATTCAATGTACCAGTTATGCCACAAGTATAGTGTGTCTAAGAGGACAAAGTGATGACCAATGGCAGTTTTTTATGAGCTTATGCATATAGAGGATGTGAACTCATATGTGCTGCTAAAAATGGCCACAAAAAAGCATAAGGATTGGACGTGTTTTCCTAAAAAACTTGCCTTAGACTTGATCACCCCTCAAATGGAGGAAATATTAACGTTTCTTTCTTTGGCCACAAATCTCCAAGGCCTAGGCCTAGGAGAATTTTACAAATGATACGTCCAATAGACGAAACAACACCTGTTCCTATGGCAAAAAAAAGATGTGCTGTCAGCCCAAGGGGGAAGGACCGTAAAACTTTCTGTGGCATATCCCGTAAACCCCTCTGTGGTGAACATATTGCACCAAGATGTGATTAAAGTATCACCCCATAAAGCTAAATACCTTTTTGTAACGCTAGTGAAGCTTTCTTCCTAAATAAATATGATTTTTATCAAAGGAGACGGCCCATTTTCGATGGGCATTTGCCCCACAGAAAAAGTGCAAGAGACTTGACCAAAATTGGATCATTGTATAGGATTTTTAATGTATATTGAGGAACCGTTTATGTTTTTATCCTGCATAGCGGGGTTTAAAAGATATCAACTAAAACATTGAAAAAAAAATACGCCGCAAGTAGGTAATCAAGAACGTGATTATGTACTTATTACTAAAAGAAGGTAGTAAATTCATTACTTTGCGACGTACTGTGCTCAGAATAATGTCGACTCAACACAGAGAAGGACCGGAGATTCGGCCAAACCACAAAAAAATTACATAACCTTTGGAAACATAAATAAATTCCATGTGTGTTGTGTGGGTTTCGAACGAATTTTTACTGTACGTAAACTTCAACTGAACTAAAATGAGAACTTGAGAACAACAGTGCTGACTTTGACTATAGTCTGTACACATAGGTACAAATGAAAGGAGTGTTATGGGTACTGACCCGAAGATAAAACACGAACTAAACCTTAACAGGCTGATTTAAATTCACATAAACTTCGCTAGCGTGTTTTAACGCCGTACAACGCCATCTAGTTTGGTTTTATGGAACTACGGTACTTTTTAATCACCAATTTGCAATCCCCGCTTGGCAGGTTAGTATTGAATGTACAGTTTGAATTATTTAATTATATGTTATTTTAATTAAATAACTTGTTAAGATCTCCGGGGCTAATTAAGTACCTAAACTTGAAACGACTTGGGGCAGAAATGAGCCGTCTCCTTTGTGTTTCATTTATTTAGTATTAGGTACTGATTTAATTATTGGGGTCCATGAAACCCCTGGGTAGTAATAGTGTTTCTCCTAGGATGGGTAGGGTTTAAGGGTTAAGGGCAAACCAAATCGAAACTTACTATGTAAAAGTTATTCATAAATCGATGAATCGATCGATCGCAGTTTGAATCGTTTGATCGCCGAAAACTGAAAATAGTAGGTAAGCTTTGATGTCAGTTAGTCACCAGGTGACATCAAAACTCGTCCTAGGGAGACGGGAGTAAGACCAAACGACGAGGAATTTTTTACCGATTCTAATTATGTGTATTACTCATTATTGGCCAACATGTCGCTTAGTCATTTTTGCCTTTCAAGCGTCGATATTGAAGTGACCACCAAGTTGGTATAAACCAAGCAAATATGAATAATCCATGGAGTTATGAAGGTCTAGAGGTCAGATGGAGGACTGCAAGAACGGTAATCATGGTTAAATATTAAGAAACAAACAGCATTGTGTTCACAAGTCGAGTTAAGAGATAAGAGGGGTTTAAATCTGTATTCAAAATATACTACCATTTAATCCACAAAGGGTGCTCCTGTGTTGCTCTAGCACTCATTTACTGACCAGTTTCCGATTAGGGCGGATCCAGCTTTGGCTCCAGGGGGGCGGGGTCACATAGTCATGGTCGTGTCACAAAACTGTGCGATAGGTACATACATGCTTTTTAATCAGTGGTCCATCTAGGTACTGGACGCCCCTTAGATCGGCGCCTGGTCTCAGAGGTTGTCCCGGCGGACCATTGATATGCTGGTGCGTCTGCGACGAGGCGATGGAGACGATTTTCGGTTGTGAGTATCCCCATGTGCCCACCATAGACGTCAAAGGCAAAAAAAATATCGTAAGGGTTTTAGACGATAGGGACATCCGTCGTGATGTCGAATGCAAGTTCGACAACCCTGGCGGCGAGTGTCTAGCGAGAGAATAAATGGATTCCCTCATGTTAAATAAACACATTACCTGTGCGTCGCGCAGTTGGGTAAAAAATATGATATTCTTATATAGTTGTATTACTTTTCCGTAGTTAAAACTGGAGTTTTGGAGTGGTTTTTACGTCCTTCCCAAACTTGGTTGCGATACCAAATACTGCCTCGGTTTAATCTTTTCGTATTTTCTCGTGAAATAGCTTTGCGGCATCGTGGGACTGTTTGGGAGCATGGGACTTACAAGGGCTCTTCAACGCTATGAATGAACTTGCTCCTGGCATAGATGAGGCCGCCTACTAACCCGAAATAGCCTATAATGTAGATTAGCATGTATATTATAACTATGTAGCGGATAATACCCATTTCTTGTTACAGCCATTTACTATTTCGGTTTGGCCATTCTGGTATTGTAAGTTACATGATTTTATTTGGTTTTGGATTTACTATAATATTTCAGATAATAACGACTGTTTTACATATTTGTAACACAAAAAAATTATTGACATCAAACGACATATTTAAACACAGACTAAGTAGGGAGATATGTACTCTTATTTAAAGTTTCTTGAAAATTGACATCTGAACGTATCATTTTTTCAAAGATTAATACCTAAGGGCCTATTCAGTGCGACGCGGATGACCTACGCGGACGTCCGCGACGGACGGTAAAATGTATGAAACCATAATTTTTGATGATAAGTAGTACGTCTGTATTTTAGTCCGATTTAAGCTAAGTACCTATTATTTAAGAAGCACAAAGACGCAAGGGTGTTTTATTTCCGCTGTTTGGGACGCTTAGCTGAATTAGCCGCTGCACCTGAGACTAGACGGAGTGATGACGTACGGAAGGCAGCAGGCAGTGGGTGGAGACGTGAAGCTGAGGATAGGGTTGAGTGGCGTACCATGGGAGAAGCCTATGTCCAGCAGTGGACAAAGATAGGCTGATGATAACGATGAATGTGGTTTACAAAAGAAGAAAATCCTAATGCTCAATAGCTACTTTAAACAATGATTACCACTTTTATTTTGAGGCATAGAAAATGTTCAAAGGTTATGAATGATTTTATTTCTTTCATAATCGCAACGAGTTTTTTTTTGCTTTTATATTACTACGCAAATACGCGAACGCAGCCATGTAATGATAATGAGACAGTTTTTTTTGTTTGTCATTGACAATGTCAATTTGACATTGACACGATTACGATTACACAGTGAACAAGTGACATTGTAGCAAAACGAAGGGCGATCGTTGTAAAATTGGAAATACATAAATAATTCAATTGAATTCCACTTTAAAATCAAGGTTGGTGGTTCGCCTGGCATCGACACGTAATATTTCATTCAACGTCTCCAAAAACTTGATGTAGTTAATTTGAAAAATATTGTGATAGTAACCTTGACATCTATCTGTTCTCTCCGCTTACAGTAGACGTAATTTTGCAATTTACTGATTATTATGATGGTCGGAAATTGATATCTTGAATTGTAAATTTATTATTTCCATATTAAATCCAGCTACTGGGTTCAAATGTGTTCTAAAGTGTTCTAAAACTAAGCAGTTTTTCACTTTGTTATTCCAATCAATGAGTGCAATTCGTGTGGTTACAATCTTTGGAGCGATCTAAGCTTCTCGAGTTGTTGATGGGATTTGGGATTGGGAACAGTACACAGTATAGCACCATCTTTGCTTTACATAATATCACGTGTATTTTTCTTTGATCATTTTCTGTTTTTTTTTCTACATTGCTCTCACAAATACAAATTTTAATGAAGTAAAAAACAGTGAACAAACTCATATAATAAAATCAAATTAATGCACATCTAACAATACGTTGTTTTTAGTAAATTTTACCCACACTCTTTTATTTTCCAGTGAAAATGGCGGCATTTGCAAGGAACATGTTGAATCAGCTCAAAAGCAAAGAGTTCAGAGAATACTTGATGAGGTAAGTTAATGCCAAATAGGAAATTATAGACACATTGAGACTGGCTCTGACAGTCTGCTTGGATTCGCCTAGAAATTTTTCAGTAACATTTAATAAATAATAATAATAAATATTGGTGGACAATTCATACATAACACCATCTGACCTCAAACTAAGCAAACCTTGTACTATGGCGGCCAGATAGCTGATACAATTACTTCTATAGTTCTAAATACATACTTATTATGCATAGAAACACCCAGACACAGTGCAAATATTTGAATTAATTACACAAATATTTGCTCTGGGTGGGAATCAAATCCACAACCCTTGGATTTGCAGGCAGAGTTACTATCCAGCAATTATAGTTTATTTGGGACCCTCCTCTAAGTAGTGTCTTGTAAAATAATTTAGTGAAGTTCTGGGTACTTGGCATAGTTGCTCCTGTGCTGATAAAGATGTTTCTTCAAGATGTTGTAATGGTGTCAGCTTATTATTATCTATGCACTGTGAGTTGCTTGCTACTTGCTACCTTGTACCTACCGTTACGTCTCACTTCAAGTGGACTATTTTGAGTTTCCAAATATAAAATCAAGTGTTCAGAAACTTGCTGGATAATGTAGCTATTTTTTGTTAATTGCATAAATGAGAAATGGGGAATGAAATATGTTAGCTTGTGGCTTGTTGGTTTGTAAGTCATGTCTGTTTTTACTTAATATTTAAAAAGAGTCCAGTAAGGGTAAGTGAAACATTTACTGCATTCAGTGAATATTAAACTTGTAAAGAAATAAAAACAATCAAAACTTAACAATAATATCTATTAAATTATTGACAGTCCAGTCAACTTACAATTTGTTGACATATGGTGTGTGATATTACATTTTTCATTCATTCTGGTTTCAATAAGTAGTATTTTTATCAAATATCCTCTAGCTATCCATCTAAAAGATAAATATGTGTTATATTTTAAAATTTATTCTTAAACTGAAAACTTCTTCTTTGTAAACAACTATAATATTTACAATGCCCGTTTCTATAAAATAAACTTATGAATGATGTAGGAATTAGACTGATTTAAATACTCGCATATGTTTCAGCACACATTTCTGGGGTCCGGTTGCCAATTGGGGGATTCCGCTGGCGGCATTAGCTGATATAAAGAAGGACCCTAGCTTCATCAGTGGAAAAATGACATTTGGTGAGTTATGATTTAAAAAATTGAGAGAAAATCAGTTTCTTTTAGGTAAGCACACTCCATCACAGACTATTTTGTCCCTTGAGGTCTGGTGAGATGGTGGTGAGGTGTAAACCTGTAATAGTTATGAGTAATGTTACTAAATTATGTTAATTTCTATAATAGGTATTTGGCAAATAGGGTACAATCCTCAAAAAAACTAATTAGTCCGTCAGTTAGATTGCTAAAAAAAATATTGTACACATATTTTTTCTTTTGTTTCACAAACAGAATATGACGAATATACAGAGCTTAGAAGTTTCGAGTGGCGTCACTCGTGCCTACGATTTTTACTCACGAGTGACGTCGCGACCCCCCACTCTCGAAGTTTGATGTTCTATATCTTTGTTGATTTTTTATATTTTGAAAAAACAAAAAATACGTGTCCCTTATTTTTCCATGATCTAGCTGATGGACTAATTAGAATAGTGCATTTTTGACCCAGTCCGGTACCCTATTGGAGATATGTATATTTGGTAGCAAAGAATTCAATGCATTCTGATTCATTTATTATTTTTCCATTAAATGTATTGATGCAATTTTAATATGGTGTGACAACACATACAGCACAGTACCACGTAACACAACAGCATGGTACCACGTAACACAACAGCATGGTACCACGTAACACAACAGCATGGTACCACACAGCTATTTGAACATGAAGAGTCTAAATCATGATTTCAAATCTTTCTAATACTGTATTGTGTTTGTTACGCAGACGTATAAGATGATTAACCACTTGAGCCCTGTAATTTCTCAGGAAACATTGCCCTTAAAACTGTAATATTAGTAATAAGCCGCAGCATATTAGTTCTACTGCAGCAGTAGAACTGACAAAGGTGTAGTTCTTCCCTAGATGGACTTCTCAAAGAGTCTACTTCCATATAAATAAATCAAGCTGAATCTAGTTAAAACATGAAATCTTTTAAAGAATAATCTACAACGTGACCTTCATACAGTGAGATGACTGATATCACTGATATCTATTAAGTTGTAAACTAGTTACATGATGTACCATAGTGGTTATCAATCAACAATAGTGACATAGAAATCATATATTCATAATTTCTGTTGAAATATTCACTTTATAACTACTATCAATTGTCAAGTTGGAGCTGGTCTAATAGGGAGAATGATAACTGTCGAACTAGAACCCCTGGTTCTAATCTTCTAATCCAACATGCACCACTGTCTTTTCGATGGCTTGTTTGTAATGGTGCTATCTTAAAAAACTGAAGGAAACATTAGATTTTACTCTTCTAAGACAATATTACACAGTAATACCTTGGACTTACGCGATTGGTGGGGCCAAGCGATAGTCGTACATGTATGTTGAATTAGCGTAAGTCGAGGTTCAATTTTTCATTATCAATATGTGTAAAGTTTTTGTAATCGGGACTTATTATTTGTCTTTTGGACGCCTTAATTAACGATACATCGATAATGTGCACCGCACACGTAAAACAATTCCACGAGGAATAGTTAGTTAGTTAGTTTATAATAATAAATATAATACACTCGACCTTGTCGTAAACCGACAAGACAGTGCGGAGTGAGCAAATGAAAAACCACGTATATCCGAATTCGCGTAAAACGAGGTCGTATATGTCGGGGGTATTACTGTACTGTACCACTATAAAGAACTAAGTGGATGCACTCACCTAATTCTATCAGTCTCTAGTTATCAACATATTTGATAAAACCATTGATTTTGTTAAGCCAGCATTACAGTTTACAGCCATAATATAATACAATACTATTATCTCAAGTATCCATAAATCCTTATCTATTTGCAGTGGCTTGATTTATCTCTGGCAGTAAAAGATATTATACTGTTAACAATTTGTTTATAAAATTGCTAAATTATCAGACTGTAGTTATGCTGTTGATTTGTACATAAGTTATTGTAATAAAAGAAAGAAAACTCGAAGGAAAACACGGACTCGAATAAAAAATTAAAAAAAATACCATTATTTTTTTTAAACCAATCTTTTATTTAAATGCCCTAAAACGAAGAAATTATAAAATAAAAAATGACATAAATGATAATATGACGTGGGCTCGCCATGTTGGCATGACCATCTAGAAATGCGTCAGCATTTCCCATTGGCTCACGCATTTCTAGATGGCCATGCCATGATGGCGAGGCCACGCCCTTTCAGCATTTCCCATTAGCTGACGCATTTCTAGACGCCCAATCGCCAAGGTCCCGAGTTTACCCGAAGATTTCTTTTCATACCCGAGCGTGATGCTAGAAATCAATTTACAACCCACAAAAAATTTGTCTAGACGCGCCTAAAGAAGTTTTCACTTCAAAAATAACGCAGGTAACATACCTACGTTCTCGTGACCCATGATCATACATAGTGCAGTAGTCCGTAACTGTCTGTTTGGGGATTTTTAGCACTCATCACTGATTCTTCTCCACCTGCTGAAAACCAATTGCTAAATCCAAAATCATTAGCATGCTAAAATGGCAGTGGGCTGATTATATATTTATGTTGTAGGGCCGATAACTGTTGGGATAGACAAACATGTACTAGGATGGGAACCGCGTATCGACAAACAGCGTTAGATGCTTGAAACTCAGATATACGTATTCGGTGTATATCTTTAGCCAATAGCTAAAGATATACACCGAAAATAGGGGTAAATAGCGTGACATTGGAGAAGTCTACATCTAGCAGTGGACTGGGATAGGTCGCTCATGATCTAAGATATTGATTAATCAATGTACTGTCCTTTACTAAGTTTGTCTAGGATGGAAAAAAAAAGTATGTAGGTACTCGTATTTCAAAATCTAAATCATCTTTCTAGAAATATTTTGTGTTTTGTTACATATCTATTAGTTTTTAACCCCCAACCAAAAAGAGGGGTGTTGTAAGTTTGACGTCGATGTCTGTCTATTTGTGGCATCGTAGCTCTCAAACGGATGAATCTATTTCGATGCGGTTTTTTCTTTTGAAAACCAGTTTCCTTGCTATAGTTCTAAGCTATGTTTGGTTAATATCGATTCAATATAGCCGCCACTGCAAAGTGACGAATTATATCTATCTTTTTAACCGACTTTAAAAAAAAGTAGGTTTCTCAATTCGACCGTATATTTTTTTTTTTTTTTTTTATGTGTGTTCGCGGATAACTTCGTCGTTTATGAACCGATTTGGATGATTCTTTTTTTGTTGAATAGGAGACATTTCAAGGGTGGTACCATGATAAGGAAACCAGGATCTGATGATGGAATCCTGCAGAAATTGAAGAGAACTTGCAAAAATTGTAAGGGCGACAAGCGCGATTGTTAATTTTTCCATTAAGTATTTACAAGCACTACAGTTTATTTTGGTTTGGCACTACGAAGACTTGGAAGCGATCTGATGATGGAGCCAAAATACTGTCGAGGGAACTCCTCAAAGATTTACAGCAGTTATCTTGTGTTTGGGCTTGATTAATTTGTATTGATGAGCACTTTACGTCTAGATGTCTTGGGACTGTCTTTCATCATCATTATAAATGTCTATGTTTGGATGTTTGTTGCTCAATCGCGTTGTAACTAATTAATTAATCGTTAGACCTTTAAAAACTGCAAGGGTAGACTAGTGCGTTTGAAAATGTTTCAATTAAGTATTTTAAAGCACTACAATTGAATGAAGGTCTGGAGTCGATCCGATGAAGGAGCCGAAAGACAGTCGAGGCTGCCCCTCAACGATCTACAGCAGTTACCTTGTGTATAGGCTTGATAAAGCTGTATCGATGAGCACTTTACACATACCTAGGTGGGATGTGACTGTTATTAGGGGTCTGACGATGAAGACAAAGGACAGTTATGTGAACTGTTTAACGGTTTAAAGTAGCTAGTGTTTCTGCTTGATTCATGTACTCTTAAATATCTATATTATCTTTATCTTCTCACCTAATTCAAGAATTATTCATCTAACCATCACTTAAAATCGTAAAATAAAATAATTTTAACAAAAAAAAGAACCGACTTCAAACAGTAAACTAAAAAGTAAAAAATAAATCTCTTTACCACAAAGTAGAACGTACTTTGATAAATTTGAACAGACATGATTAAATAAGTATTTAACAATTCTGAAGTCGGTGCCAAGTCAATGTTGCAACAACCTTCCTGTCTATCATACATATGTCCCCAACAACTTCTCTATGTTCAAAATGTCAGTTCGATTGACTACTCAACGAATGTTAGCTTCAGCTGTAGTTGTTTTACTTGGCACCGGCTTCAGAATTGTTAAATACTTATTTAATCATGTCTGTTCAAATTTATCAAAGTACGTTCTACTTTGTGGTAAAGAGATTTATTTTTTACTTTTTAGTTTACTGTTTGAAGTCGGTTCTTTTTTTTGTTAAAATTATTTTATTACACAACTGCTTCAATATGGGTATGAAATGAAATGGCTTGACTAGTAGAATACTATACAATATAACAAAGTTCAAATCCAAGATGGCCGCCACTACAAAATGGCGAATTATATTATTTTCCACAACTCCTTCAATATGGGTATCAAACGAAAGGGCTTGACTGGTAGAATACTGTACAAATTTCAAATCCCAAGTAGTCGGGGATAGATCAACATATTTAATGTTGTTCTTGTTGCTTTCAGCTCTCTCATTATACTCGCTGATGTTCATGCGGTTCGCGTGGCGAGTGCAGCCGCGCAATATGCTCCTGTTTGCGTGCCACTTCACCAACGAATGCGCGCAGCTCACGCAAGGCGCCCGCTTCGTCAACTACCACTATTTTACTGATAAGGACAAGATCGAAACAATCGCTAACGTCGAACCAGCCGTGAAGGATGGCCCTGCTAAGAACGATCCATCAGCTTTGAAGGCTTAGCTCTGAAATGGCGACTGTGCTCTAGGAAAGTGACTTTAAATTAATACAGTAAGTAATACCGGGTGTAAAGGGTACGCTCATCTTGATTTTCCATTCTATTAAATACCCACATTTTATTGTAACGACCAAGTGTACCGTCCAAGGAAAACGATCTTAACTTTGATATAGCTCTCTTCTTTCTTTTCGCTTTAAATTACAAAGACAACAATATCAAAGTCAAAGTCGATTTAGTTAGGCGGTAGAAGAGCCCGTCGCAAATACCTACTTCAGTAAATAAGATGCAGTGATTAGAGAATGTGTATAGCGAATGTTTTACAGATTTCCTTGAGCGACCTTTTCCCGGTATTCTTTGCTATATACAGATAGTATAAAGAAATATAAGAATAAAATTATAACCAATAGATAGAAGACAAAGATACGATAAATCGAATATGAGAAAACAACAGAAGATATGAAAATTATTTGAATTAATAATGAACGAAAAGTCAATAGAAAATATGGTACATGATTGTAAAGGTTGCCTCAGCATATCTTAAATCTACAATACGGAGGAGAACGTGCTATTAAATGGTGCTAAATCACAAAATGATGTAGGGTGTATAGCAGAATGGGCAATGCACACTGGGAGATAAGGTTGAACGAATATACGTACATCTTTGTATGAATAGTACTAAATATTGTGTACTTACGTACACATTCTAATTTCTCAATAATTTTCTTTTTCGCGAACTCTTTTCACCGTGCTTGTTTATTTCCCGGTGTTGCTTCCCCAACGGAATGGGTGTGATTAGCAAAGTTATGGTCCAGTAATACTTCAGAGGATACGCTATTTTCGAAATTACTAAGTTACCATACGGCATAGACCATACGCAATGTTAGGGCTGTGTGAACAATTGTGATTAGACTTCTTTATCTTTTGCTAACAAAACGTGACGTCTGTTCTGCTTCACCTGACATATCAGAAAACAAAAATGGATCAACTTTACAACACAAGTCAATATTGTGCATTGGGATGCTGACAGGCTCAAAAATATACCATTTAATTAGTCCATTATGTAGATTATACAAAAAATGGTACACGTATTTATGTTTTATCAAATTAATAATAATCAAAAGATATTGATCACCAAACTGCCGGAGTGAGGAGTTGTGACGTCACTTCTACATAAAAATCGAACCCGAAACTTATAAGCACTGTCTTTGTTATTTTACGTTTATGAAACAAAAATAAAATACGTGTACAATATTTTTTAACATAAACTGACTCGCTAATAATAAATTATTGTTCGAATCCATGTTTCTTTTTCTTTTATGAAAGGTAAAGTTAAACTAGACTAGATTGTGTGATGAAACTAGTAATGGTTCTTTGTAATATAATATAGAATATAACTATTAAGTTTCAAGAAATTTACGTGGTTTTAGATGTTGTTATATTAAACTATCTGTTTGATTGTTATAATTCTATGTTAAAAGGAACGTGGTAGTGCGTTAAAATAAGATTGTGAACTAACGATGCACCGGCTGTAATATATTTATTTCAAATACTATTTTTGGTTGTTTTGACGTAAATACTTATATGTAGATATCTTATCTTGTGGAAATATTATAGATCTTAGAGAACTGCTACAGTAGTGGCTTCTTAAATGTAACTTATACCCTTTTTACGTAGTTATTTAATATTATAACGATTGTAACTTTTGAAAGTCGCTTGACTGGGCGCGTTCTTGCCACAGTGATACGGTGTGGAGGTTTATCTCTGTGTCTTTAGGATAATGTTTCGACTCTATTATATTATTCATTGAACTAAAACTGACGAATCTAAAAGTATCTGGTTTTCCTTTCTAAGCCTAAGAAAAGGAGAATAGTTTAATGTATAGGGAGGATTAGTTTAATGAGTGGTGTCGCAGGGTCGAAACCAAAGTAGCGCAATCTATACAGTTAGGGGAATTTGTAGATTTATTAAACACAGGTGATACGACAATGATTTTTGAGATTTTCAATATCAACTGTTTACCGCGTTTCAAAATACCTATGATGGTATTTATAAATATGCTAAAAATAAATGTAAGAATACTTCTAGTTTCGATAACAATATGATATACAGACAGTCGGGCCAATCTGATCTGGGCCGACACTTACAAACTTAAAAAAAAAGTCAAGTCATGCAAAATGTCCGCACATGACTATTGTTGTATAGTTAAGTTGGAATAGATCACATCATCCTAAGTATATTTATTTAGAAATGTTGAGTATTGTCTGTTTCGGCTCTAGTAAGTATTAAACGGTAGCGAATGAAACAATTATCCTGGCTGAGTATCTACTGTTTCAAAAGATCTACGATTTCGCCCTTCCTGTAATAGTAGAATTTTAAAATCCGTAGGTTGTATGTACAACGTGTGTAGTTCAACTAATGTTACGTTACGAATTTACAGTGTAGTATATTTTGTAATATATTTATTGTGAATTTTTATTATACTCTGTTATTGATCTGTTGTATGCTGTTTTAATTCTTGAATAGTACCTACTTTAATCTCACGAAGCGACGCGAGCTTTACTTGTGGTAACGATGTTCACAAACATGCTGTGAGTGTGTGCGGGACTGTGGACGATCTCACCACAGTGTATTAAATCATACAGTCGTTCGACGAAGCCGTCTTGACGGGGCAATCGTGCGGGGCGTGCGGGGTGAGACGCGGGAAGTGCGCTCCTGCATTGCCTACATTACAATGTTAGTATTGCAGGAGCGCGGCTCAGGGCTGACGTCTTCCGTATGTCTTAATTTTATTTTTGTGCCACGTTTTTTTTTTGTTTGCGACAACCCTACCCGTGTCTAGACATTATCGGCGTTTCTCCCAAGAATGAACAACTGGTAGTATTTCTTTATACTGTGGTCTCACGCTCTCAGTACCGTACGAAACGCGGATGGATGTATTTGTTTTCACGCACACATACTTAGCGTGTTTTTAGACTTAGTCACCTCAAGTAAGACGCGGCGCGGGTCGCGTCGTTAGATGAAACTACTATAGCTGAAAATAATCCTTTCTCCTGATTTATTACAAGTGTTCGTTTATTCGACTTGAATGTAAAATATGGGTATTTTTCGTTATCTCTAGAAGTTAGGAGGGGGGGGGGGGGGGCACATTTTACTACTTTGGAAAAGTCTCTCTATCGCAAATTATTCAGTGTAGACAAAAATGATATTATAAACCTCAACATCATTTTTGAAGACCTATAGATAGACACACCACACGTATAGGTTTGATGAAAAAAAAATGAGTTTCAGTTCTATGTATGTACCTACCTAAGTATATGTTTTTTTTTCTAAGTCTTAATGCTGTTCACAGAATACATCTACCAAGTTTCAACAGTGTAGTTCTCATAGTTTCGGCAAAAAGTGGCTGTGACATAGGTACGGACGGACACAGACAGACATACATGACGAATCTATAAGAGTTCCGTTTTTTCGTTTTACGGAACCCTAAAAAGCAGTAGACAGAGAACCTCTTTCATACATGAAAATGTTACTATTGTGACCAAAGAGTACCTATCTATGTAAGATTGTGACTATGATTTTTGTTTATCTATACTTATATAAATAATACACGTAGAGATTACTTACTCTCACAGACTAAGTAGAGAGTTACTCTGTGTAGGGGAGACCGAGGAGAGTTGTGACAATTTTTACTTGGAGCAACATATCTCAATAAAGAAACATACCAGAGTTATGAACGTTATGTCCTAATGTACCCCAATTATTACTCTTTTGAAAACAGTTATCAAAGTCAATTAAAATTATATGGTATATCCACAAAAACTGAAAGTATTCCTATAGTCACAACTCTCCTAACACCGAGGTAAGTTGTGACAGGTACCAAGGTTAGTTGTGACATCTATGTACTTGGACTATATTTGACAGATAAATATATTTTTGTGAAGTATTATAATCAAAACACGTTTTTTTTGCATAGGAGTACTTTAATTTTCAATTAAAGTAATAGTAAAAAAAGAAAACTTGAAGTATTTAACATCTAAATAACAAGTATTAATTCATGTATCAGTATATTTATGGTCTCATGGCAAGATCAATAAAAAATCATAATCTAATCTCACAAAAAGTTTTGACAGATGTATTGCATTGCAGGTCTTATAAAAATTGCACTGGGAGCGCCCAGTACAATTTTCATAAGACCAGCCTTTAAATTCCAGGGACTGAACCCATTTTTCATATGGTCTGCTATAGAATTCAAGGCAGCATAAGTAATAATACCTAGGCATTTTTCATAAATGGTGTCACTAGCCACTTCTCTATCAGTCTTTCGTGTGTAGTTATAAAGCATCCTGTAACGAAAAATAGCAATTCAGACCATCAAAAACCATTATCAAACCACGTGGCCAAGTAAGTTGCGGACAAAATATTTTTTATTACGATTAAAATTTTTAATGCTGAAAACATTTATCCCAGACTTAGGTTGTAAGAATTGACATAAACAAACGAACATACATACTATAAAAACAGAGGAAAACATTGCTAACATAAATTAAAATAAGCTAACCATAAGATAAACTTAAATAGGAGAGTTGTGACAGCGTGTCACATCTCTCCTAGGTGCTAAAAATAGCGACTTGGTCAGAATAATAACTCATAATTTCAAAATGAGATGCAAATATACGAAGACAATGCCACTTTTTGAAACTTCAAGAACCATTCAATATACAGAAAAATAGCCTAATCATGTGAATGCAATATATCAGAAAATAGAACCAATCAAAATTTTGATGAAAATCTTACTTTTCGTTTTTTTTTTCATGCAGACTTCGTACTCGCACAACCGCTTGCCGTACTCCTCTGGCGCATACTGTGTTAACTAGCGTGTCTCTAAAGAAACATTTGCGCGGTATTACCAACCTGCTAACGGTCAAAGGTTCCGAGAAATCGACCTTGTCACAACTCTCCTCTATCACAACTCACCTCGGTCTCCCCTATAATACCATTGTGGAAAATGACAAGAAAATGTAAACAATAAATTAAAAATGAAAAAGCAGGATACCGTTTTAACAGCATTTCCATGAGATTACAAGCTGAATAAAATTATTTTGGATAAACAAACCCTTGCGTCGTCAGCGTTTTAAAGTTCGAGGCATTAAAGGCCATCTGAGGTATATACCTATATTCATAGTTTCTTACAATAACTTTCATTCTAAAAACCAGACTGCAAAAAATCAACACGTAAAAACACATTAAATAATATCTAAGGACACTTGGGTGATTGAGACAGATCTAACGATATCTTGATTATTGAAATCCATCCAGCCGTTTGGAAGATACGTGGGAATAAAGACATTTACAAACATACAAGATACGCGCGAAAAACATAACCCTTCTTTCAGTCGGGTAAAAAGTCTGTGATTTCATTTTCTACATTTCATTGTGCCACGGCGGTCCTCCAGACACAGTCCCCTGAAATAACCAAGTCAAAATCATGAAGTAAGTAGGTACTTAGTTTCAAGATATCTAAAAGTATTTATAATAAAATTATAAATACTTTTAGTATTAAAATTAACGTGGTTGTTGGAAACTCGAGTCGGATTGACCGACCTCATTACACGTGAGTTACCCGTTTACCTAATCAATATTATAAATACTTAATTTTATATATGTACCTTCAGGGCTTTTTCGACAATTATTCTTTGAGGGCACGCCAATTCTCGAAAGTTGTAAACGTCGATAGTTTATTGGAGAACTCGGTGTACCTACCACCAGCGCATCTTTCACAAAAAATACCCTGGGTAGGTACGTACTATATATACCTATACTATTCGCAACACCCTAACTACAGGGTAAACCTAATGTGTAACATTATTTGTAGTTCGTAGGCATATCTATTCTATGTCGTAGGTAAAGCATTTTACTAAATGTAGGTACCTATCTTACTGATAGGTAAGTACTAAGTATACATACCTATTTATGTAGTGATGTATACCTGAAATAAATAAATAAGTTCTGGGTCGCTTAAGACGCTTAAAAGGAAATTTACAGTACTGATTGCAGGTTTTGATTTTGTTTAGATGGTATCTTAACAAACTTGAATGTTGTTATAACAACAAAATGGCGGGATTTGTAAAAAACATGCTGAAAGAAATCAGGAAGAAAGAGTTCCGGGATTACTTGATGAGGTGAGAAAGTGAAAGTTTATGATATTTTATCAAAAAAACTCATATCTAATAATATCTAAAGATCTAAATGAAAATGTACCTACTCTAGTTAGAGTGCATTTTCATTTTCGTTAGTTAACGGCAAAATTACTTTTATACGCCGGCAGAGCCTTTATTAAATTACAATGACAACTACACCACACCTACTAGGTCCACCCCTAACTAATCTGATCTGACGGCGTTTCTCTGGTTTTGGCTACTGAGATTGGAGAGCTTACAGATTTTTTCTTTCCAGCACACATTTCTGGGGTCCAGTCGCCAACTGGGGCATTCCGTTAGCTGCAATAGCGGATACAAAGAAGGACCCTACCTTCATAAGTGGGAAAATGACCCTAGGTAATTTGGCTCCATTTCTTGCCAAGTTTTCAACAGTAAAAACCTAGTGTTACAATTGACAGACATGTCATGATGATCGAGTCTTGCCGATGATCGAGGATGATCGAGGATGATCGAGGATTGCCATGTGTTTACGTTCTAGAAGTATCTAGATTTACCTACTCTCAATTTGGAGATAGTTAATGGTTTCCAAGGAAAACTCACTCGATCAATGCTGTGAACGCTGTTAACGTCATGGCAAAGTAAGATTGTAACTTTGTAACATTCCTTTGTTCATCCATTGTGGATCCATTCCATCAGGAATGAATGGATTCCAAAGTGGACTATCAGTCCCCCTATATAATAAGATGGATAGTATGAGTATGATTCGTATGTTTATATCGTGGGTCAAATTTATCGGCACAGGACCGGCATGAATGCTAATGGTAAGTATAGTCGGAAATAGAGTCTAGCAAGTGTGTTCGAGTCTATGGAGAGGAATTTGTAGTGGTGGTTGTAGATACTAAGTATGTAGGTATGTAACCACTCTAAGGAACTATGTTCTTTCTGCTAACGTCTCCTACTTACAACATTGCATTTGGAAAAATGTACCAGGAGCGCAGGCGGGATTCACACCTAGGCATCTAACAATTGTGAATCGCTCGTTTTAGGCATCATGACTTATTTGTTGATTTGGTTTGCCTACATGTGAAGAAAAAAGTAAATCCATTTATCTCTCTATGTTGATTTCAGCGTTGTCACTATACTCACTGATGTTCATGCGGTTCGCGTGGCTCGTAAAGCCGCGGAACCTGCTCCTCTTCGCCTGCCACTTCACCAACGAATGCGCGCAGTTGACCCAGGGTGCCCGCTTCATCAATTACCACTATTTCTCCGGCAAACCTTCGAAAAAGGACTGAGTCTACCCAAATTCTGCAAAAGAAAGGGTTACTAGGATGCCGAGAAGGAGCCAATCGGTGACGAGATGCCTTCTAAGGAAACTGAAGCTGGGAAGACCCAAGTGTAACAGCAAATTGTGACCAAACACCATAGGTAGTCGGCGAAGAAACAAGACGTTAAGCAAATCAATACACCGTACAGTACCTAACCGCCTTTAATACAAAACTTGACATGAGTGCAATCCTGTTGAGTTCGTTGTAAGTTAAACATCGAAAATCTCCCGCGGTAATAAGCGCATAGTTACTGTTCCTTTTATTTATTGTTTATAATAGTTATTTTCAGGCGTTAAAAAAGTAGCTAGGTATGTGTTATTCCAGGTATCTATTTAGGACACTGAAATATAAAATACTTAGTGGCTTGAATAGTTCTGGTGAATTAAAATATAGCTTCACTCAAGATTTAATCAAAAGTAAATTAACGTGATAGCCATATATTGTAACAATTTTAGTATGTCTACTGATTGTGTTACGTTACTTATTATTACGGTGTCTGCTAATTTATAATTTTGTAGCTAGTATTTTTAATATGATCAGTTATCAAATGTTGTGATTTTGTTGTTTTTCTTCTTCTTACTTATACGTCTAGGTGGAAGCGTGCTTATAGCCCCGATCACTTTGCGCGTTGGTTTAAGAGCCCAGTTAAAGAGTCCCACATAACCACTGGCCATCCTCCAATCTCCGTCGTCTGTTCCGGATGCCTGTCGCAACCTTAACAGGATGCTTGCCTTCTGGGACGGCCTGGGCTGGTTGGAGTAGGAAAGGGAAGTATGAGTCACGCACAATGGCCCAATAAAGAGGCTAGGTGCGGAAAAGGCCCCGCTAAACTAACTAACCACTGGCCATCAATCTCCCCTGCGGGCTGGTGGTATCCGTCACAGATTTTCCCTGGAAAATAAATGTGTGATGTCATGGGACACCAGGGTAGCGATTCTGAAACCATTCGGTTGCACCCGACACGGAATCTCATCTCTCGGTCTTTGTCTTATCTGTTTAGCATGACAAAGACCGAGAGATGAGATTCCGTGTCGGATGCAACCGAATGGTTTCAGAATCGCTACCCAGGTAGGAACGAAGTTCCTTCGTATAATATCGGGTTTCGGATTGCTTCTAGCAACACAAATCGAAGTAAAATATTGTTTAATTTTATTATTTATGGTACCGGTCATCTGAAAAGTAATGTTGGCAACATTGGTCACGGGCAGTTTTTACAGAGTATCTCTCTACTTAGTCTGTGGTTTTTACGCATCACTTACGTTGTACTTACTATATTTTTCTTAAGGTTTTAGGCTCATTTTTTACCCGACTGCGCGACGCAAAGGAGTGGTAATGTGTTTAACAGTCTATGTATGTATGTATGTTCCTTTGAAGCACTATACAGACCAAACGCCTTTGCCGATTTTTATGATTCACACGTCAATCGATTCCTCTTAATCTGGCGAGTGACACTAAAGACATGACATTAGTGTAAGTCCAATATGGCGGATTCAGGACGCCATATTGTCCAAATAAAAAAAATGAAAATCATCAAAATATGTCAAGAGGGGTATCGTTGAATAGGTATTTAAAAATAATGTTTAGCTTTGTCTCAATGTTTTTCGATTTGACTGACCGTTTAGGATGTATATCGATTTAAAGTTGAGTAACAACCATTCTCACATTTATGGGTTTTTAGGTAGCAGAAAACTTCATATAACTAACTGTACGTGTGAATGTGGATGGACATTATATACTAATGTATCTAGTAGGCATCGATATAAATCAATAGATGTGCCCTGAGCACCTTGAAATTGGTAATAGACTGCGTCTCTGTATGTATCGTAAGTGGCTTACAAACAACCAATCTACTTGACCCCTATAATCGCTAGCGGCGAGATTTGCTGTGGTTCTACTTATTTTGGTTGTTGACACCGAATAATGATAGGTAAAAACGTCCGGCGTCCACCGCGTCCTGCAACCGACTAGAACGGAAAGAGTGAGCTCACTCTTCACGTTGACATGATTGCGTGCGCCGTGAAGTTTGGGATGGGGCCCATCTTGGGTTCTACGATCTATGCTAGTAGGTATATTGGACTACCTTTTTTTCGTACGTGCAGGAAATGTATTTACGCATACCCACCCTACTGCCCCGCCCCGCCCGGGAGACACATCCGGGTTATGTTGCACTCTATATCATGTATGGATATGGTGCCCCTATCTACTAATAAACCTCCATGGGGTTTCAACTCTGCCGCTGATAGTGGGAACACGGAACCGCTCTCGGATTGCTCCGCCTCGGTCGCCCATCTCCAACTTCAAACGATTTAGTAGGTAGGTACTCAACATCAATCGAAAACCTATACTAACACAAAACTATAAATATGAATTACATGCAGTAGAAAATCCTACATATTATGTCAGTAGAAACGAAGACATTTGGTCAACAACCAAAAGATGCATATTATTATGTTGAGCATATTAACATTCACAACATTGTTCATAACTAAAAAGTATAAAATAAAAAAATATAATTTAAAAACTCAAAAACCCGACTGCGTAAAAAGTGAACCAAACTACGTACCTACTCGCATACTAAAAAAAACTGAAAAGTATGAAACAAGCATTTAGATTTCTGGTGGTCTAGAATTCTATAATATGTTATTGTATTAATACTATTGAAATATATACAATATTTTCTAATAAAAGAACATTACAACTGAACAGTCGGGATCCATTGAACAATTAGATTGTATGTCGAATAATAATGGATCCCGACTCTTCGAATTCTAGACCACCAGAAATCTAAATGCTTGTTTCATTCTTTTCAGTTTTTTTTAGTATGCGAGTACGTAGTTTGGTTTACTTTTTACGCAGTCGGGTTTTTGAGTTTCTTTTTTTTTTTTTATTTACATTACGGTAATGCAACGGAATTCATATCGCCTCTAGAGTTGCCGTTGCCGTAAAGAACTTCGTTCCCAGAATAGGTTAACTGAAGTATCAAAGTTGATAGCATTAAAAGTGTTTGAAGTGACAAACAATCAACACTTTTTAGCCGCTTTGAGCAGTTTTTGTTGGGTAAAACTTCATGGCTTCGCGTCACCAAAATGGTAATGTAGCATCGTAGCGTCACGGCAACGCAGCGTATCGTTGGAGCGGCGGTGGAGCAGCGACGCGGGACGTGCCCGTTACACATTTTTAGATGGGTGAACTCTTGTGAGATTGCGTTACCAACTACCGTAATAGCAGTATAACTGTAGTTATGACCAGATGCAAATTAACATTGAAAGCGCTGTAGGCAAGCATCTCATTGGTGCCCCTATACTACAAATTGCTAAAAGTAGAAGTTTAAAATTAAAAAGTTGATGACTAGTTGGCTCTACTACATGTGTGACAGAGGTTACTTAATTACATAATTCATTTTATGATGCATTCAATATTTTTTGTTTGTTTTAAAGTTCCGCTTGACGCGCTCTTTTATACCCTCGCTGCCTTAGGCACGTCTAGTTTGCTTCAAGGATAATCCGCCTCTGGTAAACCTAAGTTACAGCTGGTCTAGTAAGCTACGGCTGGTACAGTCGGAAGAATGGCAACTGCCGATCCGAAGCCTCAGGCACGACTCTCCAGCATGGCAGTCTTTTCGAACTCATTTGCATAATGCCACTGACTTAAAAACGGTGAAGGAAAACATCGTGAGAATACCGAGATGTTCCAAAATCTTTCGAAGTCCAGTGGCATTCAATACACTGGACCAACGTTGTGGATTATGGCCTTGAATCTCTCCTTGTCCGAAAATACCCCCGAGTGCGAACATATGCATACATAATTATATTTATAACATATTTGCTCGTAAAGGGTCTCTTATTGGACCAATTTCTGTATCGTAATGTATCTTATTACGCACTAGTGCTGTAATGTGTAATGTAAAACGCACGCTTTCAAAATGCTCCGTCCACAGACTAGGTAGAGAGATATGCTCCGTCTAAAACGAACGGTACCTTTTTAAATCTTAGTAAAGAGTTTTGATGTAAGAAAAGTGTGGTCAACATTTTATGAATAAAATTAACTTTGAGAGGTAGAATATAATAAAGAATTATTAAATTCGTTAATTTAATTAATTTAGACCATAAATTAGTTTAATTTTTCTGTAACAAAACACAAAAATATTAATTTACTTTATTATCAATGGCATAACGGCTGGTTCTGTGCCGTTGCTTAAAAAAAAAGGCGCCGATGCGCGCGCATTGCTAATCTATGATCCATAGTGATTATTTACTCTGTGCTGTGATCTGTGATCAAGTAAATATTATTCCGCGCGTTTTTTTTCGCTGTATTGCTTTTATTTGAAAATATCGTCAGAGTTTTGTCTATTTCCTCGCAAATATGTTATAAAACGTCGTATGACATACGTGCGCTTTGATAATTACAGCCTCTGCTAATTATAGCTCTCGCCTTCGGCTCGAGCTAGCAATAAAGCCTCGGCTGTAATTATCAACTTACCGCACTTATATCATAATGTACTATTATAACATATTTGCTCGTAAAGGGTCCCTTATTGGACCAATTTCTGTATCGTAATGTATCTTATTACGCACTAGTGCTGTAATGTGTAATGTAAAACGCACGGTTTCAAAATGCTCCATCCACAGACTAGGTAGAGAGATATGCTCCGTCTAAAACGAACGGTACCTTTTAAAATCTTAGTAAAGAGTTTTGATGTAAGAAAAGTGTGGTCAACATTTTATGAATAAAATTAACTTTGAGAGGTAGAATATAATAAAGAATTATTAAATTCGTTAATTTAATTAATTTAGACCATAAATTAGTTTAATTTTTCTGTAACAAAACACAAAAATATTAATTTACTTTATTATCAATGGCATAACGGCTGGTTCTGTGCCGTTGCTTAAAAAAAAAGGCGCCGATGCGCGCGCATTGCTAATCTATGATCCATAGTGATTATTTACTCTGTGCTGTGATCTGTGATCAAGTAAATATTATTCCGCGCGTTTTTTTTCGCTGTATTGCTTTTATTTGAAAATATCGTCAGAGTTTTGTCTATTTCCTCGCAAATATGTTATAAAACGTCGTATGACATACGTGCGCTTTGATAATTACAGCCTCTGCTAATTATAGCTCTCGCCTTCGGCTCGAGCTAGCAATAAAGCCTCGGCTGTAATTATCAACTTACCGCACTTATATCATAATGTACTATTATAACATATTTGCTCGTAAAGGGTCCCTTATTGGACCAATTTCTGTATCGTAATGTATGTTATTACGCACTAGTGCTGTAATGTGTAATGTAAAACGCACGGTTTCAAAATGCTCCATCCACAGACTAGGTAGAGAGATATGCTCCGTCTAAAACGAACGGTACCTTTTAAAATCTTAGTAAAGAGTTTTTATGTCAGAAAAGTGTGGTCAACATTTTATGAATAAAATTAACTTTGAGAGGTAAAATATAATAAAGAATTATTAAATTCGTTAATTTAATTAATTTAGACCATAAATTACTTTATTTTTTCTGTAACAAAACACAAAAATATTAATTTACTTTATTATTAATGGCATACCGGCTGGTTCTGTGCCGTTGCTTAAAAAACAAGGCGCCGATGCGCGCGCATTGCTAATCTGTGATCCATAGTGATTACTTACTCTGTGCTGTGATCTGAGATCAAGTAAATATTATTCCGCGCGTTTTTTTCGCTGTATTGTTTTTATTTAAAAATGTCGTCAGAGTTTTGTTTATTTCCTCGCAAATATGTTATAAAACGTCGTATGACATACGTGCGCTTTGATAATTACCGCACTTATATCATAATGTACTATTATTGTGAATTCAAATATTTCTACTGTGTCTGGGTGTTTCTATGTATAATAATTATGTATTTAAAACTATATAAGTATATCAGTTATCTGGCCACCACAGCACAAGCTTTGCTTAGTTTGATAGTTTGTGGTCAGATGGTGTTGTGTGTGAATTGTCAACCGATTATGTTAATATGAATAACCTTGTCAACCAAAATATTTGATGTTATCATTCATAACTACACTAAAATGATTTTAGTTTCTGGAAAAGTTGGTAAAATTTTAAAATGTTCTCTTCAGAATTGTAAGTAAATTACTAGAAGCGAAAATAGACAGGGTGAGAGTTAAGAGCGGAATATAGTTCACCGTATTTATCCTCGCCTTTCACGTATTCCTTTGAATACCGTAGCAATTATAATTTTCGCTCGCACAATATCGCGCGCTCTAGATCGTGGCAGTGTATTCAAAACAACCACAGCGTAGCAGTCTTTGCAGAAGAACGAGTGCCGTAAGTAGGGCTGTGTCGGTGCTAAGGCACACAACGTTGAATAGAATTATTCCGAGAGTTGGCACCATATTTTGGGTAGGCATATGAGCTACTCTCCAGCTAGGTCTGTACCTGCATGTTGGGATATAATAGGAAAGCTGTGTCAAGTTTTCAGCTTGCCTTAAATACCTACCCAAAAATTGGTGCCAGTTCTCGGAATAAATCAGAATAGTTGCTGGCTTTGTGGTTTAGTTGGAAGTGAATTTACCAGCGAAGTCGTAACTTACCTATACAGGTTTATATTCCCACCCACTGCAAATATTTGTGTGATGGATACATTTTTTTTTGTTGTGTGTCTGGGTGTTTCTATGTGTAATAAGTAAGTATTTACAATTATTTATATACTGTGTCAGCTGTCTGATCCTCAAAGACTCTGTAAGTTTTACTTAGTTTGGGTTAGGTGGTGTTGTGCGAGATAAGTCTAACAATGTTTACTTATTTATTAGAATGAGAATAAAGCAAGAAGTGAATCGTGTGGTGAGTCTCGCTTCGTGTCTAGTAATTTAAAGTTTACCCCAGACTTATGGAAATGTTCTTAACGTTAATTTTATTTATTTAATCTTCTAAAAACTATTCGTCAGTTGGGTTAGTTATGACTATAAATGTCTCCAATTAGCCCTTTCGAAAGTACCATCAATTGTCAAGGTTCAGCGCTAGCGCATGCGTCTTCGACAATTAAACACATGATGGTTTGTGTGGTCCTTTACTGCACATTCTCCACGACATTAAAGTTTTGTTTGACGAACGTCAGTACATACTTACTGCTTACGCCGACACGCCAAACCGATTGTTTGAAGATTATCGATCTAAGTAGGCGTTATTAATCTACGCCTATATGATAGTTTGTTGATAACATTGCACCCCCAGGCCACCGGTGGTTCTGGCTTTGTTAGACTGCGGCAGCGCGGCGGGACAATGAAGACGGCCGCCATTGTCGTCGTTTCTAAACGCTAGCTATTGTTTGATAAACGCCTCGCACGGTGGCTTAGTTCTGGCCCCGATCTAGCTACTGTCTCGTTAGTTTGCTGCTAATTAGAGCGGACTTACTTCTAAGAATCTCGAAATCTATTCATTTATTCAGTCCTACTCCTACCTACATTAGTAAATTAGTATTATAATAAATTACCTATAGAATATTTATCGAGGTTATAAGGAGAGTGTTCCCAATATCACGAGGATGCCAAAGCTAAGCTTACTTAAAACGGCGAAGGAAAACATTGTGAGGAAACCAACATCTACCTAGGGAATGTAAACTAGTAGAGAAAGTTGCAACGAGTAACAGTGTGACTCGTTGGGAAAAAAAAATCCCAACGAGTCACAGTGTGACTCGTTTGGTATGACTCGTAGGGAACCCACCGAATATTTCAAGGCGTAGATGTAGATATCGTCCACCAACCCGCACTGGGCCAGCGTGGTGGTTGTTTTTGTAGCATTGATTCTCTCCTCGTGAAAAAAGAGCAGTGGGAATATAAAAGCTACCTAGCTCTGGAAACTATGTGACCGTCGCTATTAATGCTAAGCTGTGTAACTTGGCAAGTAAGATGAGCTACATATCGATCGAGCTAGACGATACTGTAGGTACCTACCTACTAGTTTATCAATATCTAAACTAAATAGGTACTATTTATAACTAGCTTATCGGGTTTTTATCGGATACTCTTCGGAGAGTGTACCTCTGATCCGCATGATCTAATAACACCTTACCCTTTCTTCTATCGGACTTCTCGTATCTTAAAAAAACGACATCGTTTCATGGTTGACGTTGGAAAGACTCAACGAAGAGATTTGACTCAACATATTTGTGCGAAGAACGTCTAGGCTGAGGAATGCGTTGCCTGCGTGGATTTTCCCCCGGTGGTTACAATCTTTGTGTCTTCAAATCGGTTTCTTCTAGGTAAGCGCGCTTTATCGTAGACCGCATTGTCGCTTATCATCAGGCGAGATGCCGATGAATTGAAAACCTATTAAAAAAAGGATTCTATGGCCACAGGTAAACTATCCGTCTAGTGACTTATGTTCCGCGAGATCACATCACATCTAACCCATAAAGTAAGGTCGCCAGGTAAGTATAAGTAAGTTAGGTAAGTTGCGAAGTAGTAATTCCGACCGCGGCGGCGGTTCCCACAACAGTCAGGTATTCTTAAGAAGTTGCGTAACTTTGACCCCACAAGAATACTTGAAGTTGGGCCCGAGTTCACCCCATTCCATAGGGGCTTTATCTAGAAAGCGGTTAAAGATACCGTCACACATTTTTCTGTAGTTTATTTGTAGGAATCAGTGCAGAGAACGGCGTTTACAATTTAGAAAAGTGAAATCTTTAAGGAACTCCACGTTTTTTTGAATAAAAGTAAGATAAAGCCTATTTGTAATTCCAGATTAGTTTGAGTTTCAAATTGTAAACTGATCCGTTCAGTTCTTACAACGTCAATGAGCTAAAACATTCTTCATATTTTTTTATCTTTTAACTATAATAGGTTCGCACTTGACCAACATTTCGCCTGATGTTAAGCGACGATGCGATCTACGACGGAGCGTGCTTACCTAGAAGAAACCGATTCACTCTCGATTTTAAGACACCATGATTGTAACTATCGGGAAAAACTCACTCGGGCAACGCATTCCACAACGTAGACGTTCTTATCACAAACGTGGAGTCAAATCTCTTCGTTCGTGGTTTTGGAACATCAACCATGAAACGATGTCGCATTTTTGAGATGCGAGAAGTCCGATAGAAGAAAGGTCAAGGTGGTATTAGATCATGCAGATCAGTTCTGTTGTACACTCTCCGAATGTATAATATTAAATATAGTTCTCCATAGTCGATCCCTCATGTCTGAGTATCGTGGTCAGTATCGGGATGATATTTAGAGCGGATGGTTTACCTCCACCGGTTTCGGTCCAGCGCGTCTCACGACCGCGTAGAATTTGGTGGACGATGATTTCTCTTGATCGGTCCATCTGGTTGGTGAACGACCACGCTAGATTGCCTTTGGTGCTTCCCAAGACTTTGAATTTTCTAAGCCCTCGTCGTCTCTGCGCATAATGAGTGGCATAATTAAGAACAGATGCGTTGTCTTAATGCGAGTCATAAGCAGTTGATTTTTAAGTAAACTCAAATTGGTTTCAAAGTGAATTTGTAGCAGGAAAACATGTGTTTATTTTTGTGATGTGTTTAAAAAACTTAAAGAGTCTGTCTGGGACTTTGGGAAAATACCAAAGCCTTTTAGAGGTATTCTAACGCAAAGCAGCAAAACGCAAACATGTTTGTAGTGAAATTACAGGGCTACGAAATATGTCCTCTTGTATCCCTATATGACGAGTGCAGTGCTAGGCACTAGGCAGTCATTTGGTTTTCCTGTCCCAATTTGGTACTTTGCTGTTACGGACCGGCGTGTTGTTGACTATTACGGGAATTTTTGCTCGTCATTCTATCTATGAACTAGATAGTATGAAGCTAATAACGTTGAATACGGTCTAAATAATATAAATTCCAAGTAAAATCATTAAAATGTGTCCGAAAAGTTACCGTACACAAACATGCCGTAGACTATCTTTTAGCTGGAGCAAACCTAACCAATATTACAGCACGAATAGTCCCAACAGTAGGTATTCGGGGCGGCGCAACTAACACAAATCCTATTGTTCGTGTTATTTCATTCGTACAGGTATTTCTTTGGTACACCGAAATGAGGCGAGCAACAAACAGCACAAATTACTACGAATTCGTGTTGGCTTTACATAGGTACCCAGGTACCCGCGTACACGCGTAATTCTGAACCGATACGTTTTATAACTATTGTTATAAAACGTACCTCTATACGCTATCCCAGGGCCGGCCTTAGCCACCTAGAGGCCCCGGGCGAGTAATGCCTCAAGCGCCCTATAAAGGACAACACTACACATTGTGGGGACGTTGAAATAGGCTATTAAGATTTCCCACCGCCCTTGTTAGTAACATCTAGGCGCCCCGGGCGAGCCATGCCTCAGGCGCCCTAAAGGACAACAATACACTTTGGGGACGTTGAAATGTTTGAATACCCCCCCCCCCCCTAGGTTAAGATTTCCCAGCGCCCTTGTAGTATCCGGCGCCCCGGGCGAGCGACCCTGTCGCCCCACCCTAACCGCGCTGTCCAAGCGCGTAAGAGAAATAAAAGTTACTTCAAACATATCCGTAATTCTTTTAACGATGTGGATTTTATATTTTTAATCTCTTAAATCGCGTTTTGTGGCTAAGTAATTTGTGTAAAATGTGGCATCTAGCTAAACAAATACACGCCGAGTCCGCCTGAACACACAGATAGCTCCTAGATTTAATTAAAGTTGCATTGTTTTGGTCAAACGGCGCACGGCGGTTACCTGCGCGCTTTGAAATTCATTCCAGTTAAGTAAATTTAACTGACAGAGTATAATATTTGACAATGTTCGCTAGTTGTTATTTGTCTAGTTATAAACTAGCCACTAATGCAGGACTAGTGCTAAGCAAAAAAATATTATTAGGTACAGTGCAATTTCAACGAGAAGTTTTAAATTTTCCTGAAATTAACTAAGAATTGTTAAATGATTTTACTATGAAAAATAACTTGGTTGTTACACAACTCAGTGTCAACCCGAATATTGGAGAAACGGTGAAACGTGACAAATTTCAAAAAGTCAAATCGCCGACGATATATAATTCAAATGTGATCAAACTGTAGGACATTGGCGAAATTACGGTAATAAAACCGGATGGAAGTCATAGGAAAAAACGTAAGTAATTAAATTGAACAAAGCGAAAAAACTAAGTAGAAGAAGAATAATTGTACATAATAATTACCTATAAAATACTGTCTATTTGATTTTCAAAAGTGTACACATGTAGGTATCAAATTGATGATTAGACGTTATACGATTGAGTAAAATTTGAATTGAATACGGAGGAAAATATGTTTCGGCAACTAAAAACCGAAACAATAAAACTAACCCGTTTCCGGGGTTTTTCTCTGGAACATTTCAAATGAATATTAACACTGTTTTGACGGGAAAGCCATTCCTTCGCACTGGCTGGATACATTTCAAATGTAAATATGTTGGAAAAACAACGACATTGCCGCTCGGCGCGTTGCCCCATAAAAACGCAGTAAACAAACATATTAGGTCTCCATTACCGGTTCCTCTGTATTCGCTAATAGGTTTTTTCCGTTACATGTTGCCAAAACTATCACGGCTTGTCTTGGACGAGTTAAGAGGGCTGTAAGTACTGAAGTTCAAGTATGAGTTTTGCATGAGAAAAGAAAAACGATTTTTAGGGGACTGTGTCAGCTTCGTCCATGAGAAAGCACCTGTAAATAAAAACCTCACACGTGGTCCCTGGGTGGTGCTAAACTGCTGGCAAAAATAACGGTGGTAGGCCTCGGCCGTGGATGGTGGGTGGTCACCAGACTTAAGTCATGCCGCCAAGCGGCCTAGCCGTGTTCCAGCCATGTTGTCTGATGACGCCATTAGGGAAGACGGGTCAGAACAGTTGCTGCATAACTGCAAGACCGGATTGCCATACAACATTACTTTGCATCGGAAAACTAGTCGTGGAGGGTAGCGGGATCCGAGGCACGGTTACCGCGACCGACCGCAGACAGTAGGGGGCTCAAGTAGTGAGCGCTAGCCCCTCATGAAAGGCTGCCCCGCCATCTAGCGAAAAATCCCGGGATGCGCTATCCTGCCGGTTGGTGACCGGATATCAAGGCCAGATAGACATCCCCGGGGGAAAGTGCATAAAGAAAAACATTGGAAGGATAAATGCTGAGGGGAAATCTCTTCGTCTTTTCTGGGTGAGAGCGCATGTTGGCACCGTCGGCAACGAAAAAGCCGACGAACTGGCCAATTCGGCTGCGCTCACCTTGTCGCCCAGTGACTATGAGGGGATCCTCTTGTCCTACGTCAAACGGAAAATCCGCGAAGAATCGGTCAAGAAATGGCAGGATCGATATGAGACCTCGGACCTATGACCTAGGACCTATGCAGCCGTAGTGGAGGCTCTGGGCCGGGAGGAGGCGGCTTAGGCAAATGGTAATTAGGCAAAGACTCGATATCGAGCCGATTACTAGCGGTAGAATCCCAACCGCTAGTGATCGGCTCTACCAACGAGCACTAGAATTAAGTTCGAAAAGTGCCCAACTCCCCCCTATTTTCCTTTTCTTCTAATCTAAGAAATATGTAAAAAAAACAAAAAAAAAAAAAAAAAAAGACATCCCGGGGTGGCTCGGGCATCCCCGCCGTCTCCAGACTATTTTCCCATAGTTGTATTCGTGTTGTGTGTTGTGGCCGTTGGTCAGTAGTGTGTAGCCTCGTTCTATTTCCGTTTTCCCACCGTAATTCACCCTCTGTTTGAGGGTGATCATGAACAAGGTCAAAAATAGAAACAAAGTTAATAAGCGGCTGCACTCTTCTTCCTTAAAGTACACCTCGACAATATCCGAGGTCTGCACTCAAATATCACAGCAGTCCACCACCACCTGGAAACTGAGCAGCCATCACTGTTGTTTCTTACGGAGAAGCAGATAGGACGTCCGTCAGACGTGGCGTACCTAAACTACCCTGGTTACACGTTGGAACACAACTTTAAGCCACGTGCTGGAGTGTGCCTGTACGCCCGTGACGATATCTGCTGTCGGCGTCTCCGTAACCTTGAGGACTACAGATTCTCTGTTCTTTGGGCGCTGATAGACACAGGCATAGACAAAATTGTGTATGCCTGTGTCTATCGGTCGCACAGTGGAGATCTGGAGACAGCTAGGCTCATGGAATATTTGAGTGAGGCGGCGGATGCGGCTCAGCAAAAGTACCCATCAGCCCAACTAGTGTTGCTGGGGGATTTTAACGGCCATCACAAGAATTGGCTGTTCCCATACCGGGACACTGACCACCCTGGGCAGGAAACGAGAGAGCTAGCTTTATCGTTAGACCTGACCCAGCTGGTCCAAGGGGCCACTCGGGTACCTGACGTTGAGTCGCATACTCCTTATTATTTAGACCTTCTGCTGACAACTGATCCAGACCGATATTCCGTGGCGGTATTTTTGCCGTTAGGCAGCTCCGACCACTGTCTGGTGGAGTCAGTATCAATGTACCATCCGCCCGATCCAAGCCCTAGAGGCAACCGGCGGTTGTGTTGGTTGTGGAGAAATAAACATGAACATTTATAATATGTAGGATTAGCTGCTCCTTGTGATGTAAGGGTAGGTAAGACTTTTGTCTTTTTTATCGCGGGAAAATGGCGGGAAAAGGAACTAAGCTGGTAAAACCGCGGGGCTCTGCTAGTAAACCATATAATTGGCAAATTCACAAGAAGTTCATTACCGATACTGCAATAAAAGGATAATTTCACTTAGCAAACTCTTACTAAGTACACATTGAAGATTTTATTGCAGTCGATATTTCACCGCACTTAATTACTAGTCTAGAGGCTACGCGAGAAGCTACTCCGGCCGGCTATAAGTTTCGAAGAACTTGCAATCGACCAACTTATTTATCAAGCTAGTAGAGAGCCACTAACCGTTTATCATATAATACGGCCGGTTTTGCGTGAGTTTGTTTATTTTTTCGATTGAAGTCTTAAGCTGGTGGGGGTTTGTAAACATCGGGCTCAGTGCCAGAGGTGCCAGACAGTTTGAGATTTTTTCTCGCTGTCCACCGTGGCCGGATCCTTACGCTACACGCGATTGAGCTCAGAGAAATATGAATCAGCAGTCACAAAGATTTATCTCCAAAAAACGAAGTAACCGCCTTCACCGTTAAACTGTTGTTGTTAATTTATATGCGGTGTATTACCTCATATCTACAGTCGAATTGCGAATGTTTTCCTTTTTAGGGTTCCGTAAAACGTAAAAACGGAACCCTTATAGATTCGTCATGTCTGTCTGTCTGTCTGTCTGTCTGTCCGTCCGTAAGTCACAGCCACTTTTTGCCGAAACTATGAGAACTACACTGTTGAAACTTGGTAAGTAGATGTATTCTGTAAACCGCATTAAGATTTTTACAAAAGTTTAAAAAAAAAAAAAAAAATTAGGGGTGCCCCCCATACTGAGAACTGAAGCTCAAAAAATTTTTTTTCATCTAACCTACACGTGTGGGGTGTCTATCGATAGGTCTTAAAAAATGAAGTTGAGGTTTCTAATATTATTTTTGTCTATATTTTATTTTATTTATTTATTATTATTTAAACATGAATTGATACGTATATTAATTTTAGAATAAAAAATAAAATACCCATTCTGAATTTCAATATTTTTAGTAGACAGTTAATAGGTTTATGGGAATACACACAATATTTAGGTAATAGTAGGTTATGCTGTAAGGGTGTAAAGTTGGTGATTACCGCTGAGGAGCCATTAAGGCCTGAGCCGAAGACGGTAATCAACAATACACACGTGTATCATACGACGTTTTTCAACACACTTGCGAATAAAATAATAAGAAAAATCATTTTAACAGTGAAAAAGAGCTATGATTTGATTTTGTTTTGGCGGGAATAATTAATCGCGCGCAACTAAGCCACAGACCAAAAAGTAAGTTTTCTATGTTTTGCTTTCTGTGGATAGTTTTTTTAGCCACTTACAAAATATGGATTGTTTTTTCTTTATTACAAAAAGCAAAAGTTATATTTGAGTGAATGTTTTATTTTATGATACGTACAAGTTCAAATTATTTATTTAGCGACGAAGTTGCATGAAGTGAGCAAGCAATAATAGACACAGTAATTCATTTGTTCTATTGAACACGATCTTTTTTGTATCCAAACTTTTTTCAGAACAAAGGAACTTAAACAATAAAAAAACTCTATAACTCACTTGTGAGTAATGGTAACGAAAAAGTCCCAGTTTGATTATAGGTGTCATTACATGCCTGATTGCGGTGAAATTGAAGCCACTTTATGAGCAAGTGTGTTGAACAATAAATGTATACGACGATGCAGCTAAAGAAGTAGTATTACTTAAGTTGTTTGTGGTCTAACGCACACTCGTTTTTTTCGTAAATTGTATCCTCTAACATGTCTATGGTCTGAAGCGTTCTTTCGCTTGACCACTCAAGTAATAAAAGGTAGAGTTTGGCTTGAAGTGAGAGTTTGCGAACGCGCCGCCCGCCGCTTCCGGGCCAGGCGCCGGGCTGACGCCGTCCGGTTCCGGGACATGGCGGCCGCTAGGGATGGGACAGCCGGAAAACTGACAATCTTATTCGAGTGAAAAGAACCAGGACGGTGTGAATAAAGTGTGAGTAAAGGACATCCTGCTACAGTGGGGCACATCCGATGTTATACTGTTTCTGAATAGAATAAGAAATTTTTAATACGATTTTGTCAGTACCTAAAATAAGTTTTTAAACTTAATTAAGTTTCTGTTATTGAGATTATGTTCGGAAAGATTTCTTGAAAGATGGGTGGAATAAAAGACAAATATTTTTTCATCCATGTCAAACTGTTATTGACATTAACGTACACTTATCAAATGCATCTAACAAAATAAAACGTTAACGCCACTTGTGATGCAATTCACTATTTTGACACGTGTTTTTTTTTCCAACAACGCTTCATTGTTTTTAAACAGGTTAAGAGAGTGAAACCGAATTTAATAGTGATCAAAGTTAAATCAACGAAAAAGAATTGCGTTGTCATTATATTATCAAGTAACTAGCATCTGACCACAACTTTGTCCGCATAAAATTAGGAGAAATACTATTCCTGAAGAAACTACACATTATTCAAGATAAAATACTGCAAGAGTCTTAATGACGCGTTTTCCAGATGCAAATTGACTCGTCAAAGATAGTTCAAAATTTTGCCGAGTGTGGCACCACTGTTTCTTTTTGTGAAATTTCTCTAACAAAATAAAATATTGGCGCCACCTATGGTGAAATTGGGGACTGTATTTGACAGGTCTTTTTGCATCTTTAAAACGTCCCATTAGAAACTGCCTTAGTTCTAAATTTCAGACTGATCTAAGTAGTTCTAACAAAGTGATTGAGCAACAAACATCTCAACATCCAACACTTTGACAATAAAATATTAGTAGAGTTTTAACGTCTGGTACGTTCTCAATACTCCGCAACAACCCCAAAAATTGTGTTCAAATAATGTTAAATAAGTGGCCAAGTGCGAGTTGGACTCGCCCATGAAGGGTTCCGTTGTAGCAAGTAACATAATATACATAGTACACATAGTTCTTGTAGTTCGTTGTAACTTTGATCGAAGTTTTAATAATAGTGTATTTATGACGTAGGTACTAAAAAAAACTACTCATCAGATCGAGTTAAAACCAATTTTCGATGGCAGTTTGCATGGTAATGTACATCATATATATTTTTTTAGCTTTTTGTTCGCTTTCTTTAGAAGTTAGAGGGGGGAGGGGACACACATTTTACCACTTTGGAAGTGTCTCTCGCACAAATTATTCAGTGTAGACAAAAATTATGTTTGAAACATCAATATCATTTTTGAAGACCTATCGATAGACACCCCACACGTGTAGGTTTGATGAAACATTTTTAGTTTCATTAAATTTAACAAATTAAAATTAAATTAAAATTAAATTAAATTAAATTAAAAATTCAGTTCTCAGTATGGGGGCCAACCCTAATATATTTTTTTGTAAAAATCTTAATGCTGTTTACAGAATACATCTACTTACCAAGTTTCAACAGTGTAGTTCTCATAGTTTCGGCAAAAAGTGGCTATGACATACGGACGGACAGACGGACAGAGAGACAGACAGACAGAGATGACGAATCTATAAGGGTTCCGTTTTTACGTTGTTCGGAACCCTAAAAACTACTCTCGCTTGGCTTGCCCTTACGTCAAACTGAACAAAAGTCAAAATAAACATCGCGGATTGTTAGTTTTTCGCAAGTTTTTCGCCACGGTTCATAAACTGTCGTCATAAACTTCACCCGGGCTGCACTATCAAAAAGCGCGGGAAACGCGCGAAAGAAAAGATGGCGATTCTTACAAAACACACCCATTACCGGCTTTAGTTCCAGTGCACGTTAGTTATTGCTCTACATTTGTACCGCTGCCACGTCTGAGACGATAATAGCTGGGAAATATATATTCCGAAATACATTGCGTGTTTTATTCAACGGAAAAATTGTTGTTTGCAATGTTTAAATTGGCGCGAATTTGTCACAGTCCATTGGGTATCAATTTAATGGCAGTGGCTTTACTTTTTAACATGAAGTTGATTTAGTTTCATTTTTCGCATGATTCTTGTTTTGTTTTTGCACTGTGTGCTATGATAACGAATGATTTATTGAAAGTTGGGTAATAATTTATTGTGTTTCGTGTAACAATATTTCATAAGTGTGTTAAACGATTGCAAGTACAAGTATCAGCTACCAGCTACCTAGCCCTAGTTAGTTTGGGTCTAATAGTACTCGTATTTTGTTAGAAATATTCAGCAATGTTTATTTTTTCATCTAATCCCACCCTCGTCTTTTTTTTATCGATCGGCTTGTGCCTTGAAAACATGCAACCGATTCCATGGTTGATGTTTTAAATACTCCAACGAAGAGATTTGCCACTCGCACGCCACTCCACTTTCATCATACATAGAGTGGAATCAGTCAATATGTTGCCGATGTCATTGTTTTCTGAGCGATACATATTATCTGAAACTCTACAAACTCAGTGTGACTCTTCTAGGCAAGTGTGCGTCATCTTTGACCATACTGTCGCTCAAGCTAACCATCAAGCAAGTTGGCAGTCAAACGCGTACTAAACAAAATAACGCGGTAGTCATAGCTAGGGACTGCCGATATAAGTCAAAACTTATAACTTAGAAAATGTTGGTACTAAACAATACTTACTAATATTGCACAGTAGGTACGTCACTTGTATTATTATTATAGTACGTACGTCACAGTATTTGTAAGGGTGGACCCTTGCAAAAGGCGTCTATACGTCCACGTTCCGCTCTGCTGCTCGGAATGTCAGTGACGCTATACCATAAGATTTTTCCCCTTTTCACCTAAGTACTTAACGCAGCTTAAAAAGTATTTACTTTAAAAATGTGGTCAGTCATATCATTTCATAGCATCCGTAAATTTTAACAGCAATAATGGCCGTTCGTGACCCTTCGTAGCCCTGAGGGAAGTTAGTTACAGTTGAGCGTTATGGCCGCCCTGAATTATGTTCACAGGACGTGTCGTAGCCGTACGTTGCAGTAGCCATTGTAGGCGTCAGCAGGAAGTGCTGCACTTACTAGGATTAAAACGAAAGAGTTTAATGTTATATGTACTGGAAGGTAAAATTAAGAAAATCGAAGACGAGCGTAGGCTTGTTACCTTGTTAGGACTTTGAGAGATCTGCTGCTGTCGAAAGCTATATTACCATCCGAGTTTTTAACCGACGACCTAAGAAATTTCAAGAATGAAAATGTTAGTGCTTGACTGTGCAATAAGATACTTCGGGTACGCATCAGGCGAGATGGTGGTTAAAAGCAAACCTATAATAGTAAAAAAAAACATGCCCAATTCGGGTACGTTGTGTTATAACTTAATTTTGTATCAACCTTTGGAATCTTTTCTATCTGTAACTTAAAGAAGCAATAAATTACTAAGTATTAAGATCTTTTTTGAAGTTTTTTGAAGTGAAAACTTCTTTAGGCGCGCCTAGACAGATTTTTCGTGGGGTGTAAATTGATTTCTAGCTTCACGCTCGGGTATGATAAGAAATCTTCGGGTAAACTCGGGACCGTAGCGATTGGGCATCTATAAATGCATCAGCCAATGGGAAATGCTGAAAGGGCGTGGGCTCGACTTCATGGCATGGCCATCTAGAAATGCGTGAGCCAATGGGAAATACTGACGCTTTTCTAGATGACCATGCCATGATGGCGAGTAAGTTATAAGTTTTCACTTCTATTGGCAGTTCCTATGACTGGCAATTTTTTTTTTATAAATATTAGGCGGCGTAGGCCCCGTGGTTTTGTTCACGTAGTTCCCGTGTTCGAAAGTTTACGACGATAAGAACCATAATATTATGTGCCATTCTATAATTTAAGTGTATCCCAAATTTCAATCCGATCCGTTCAGCCGTACCGACGTGATTTAGCAAGAAACAATTGCATTTTTTAAATTAGAAAATTGAAAAAAAAAAACAAAATAACAAAACTGTAGGACTGATTGTATTCGTTAATAAAGAAAGCACTAAACAGGACTTAATCGCTATTAAATATAATGACTATTTAGTCACCTCGCCGTTTCAACGTTTTCCAGAAAAAGAGCGCTGTTTAGTGACAGGCTGAGGTGACAGGCTAGGCCGTTCAATTTAACTAGTTGGTTGCGAATCTCCCTATTTAGTCTCTGGTTGTATGTTTGAAGTTATATTTCTTAGCGTGAGTAATAAAGAGCAGAAGTTTAGTATTAACACAGACTAAGTAGAGAGTGGTATAAGAGCCGGCTTTCACGGCGCGGCTGCCAACCGATTTCCATATAAAATTGAATTCAATACACACGATGCGGTTTACGGCCGCGGCGGCCAAGGCAGCCGCGCGGCGCCCGCGTGACTGCGCGCGATTCTTGCGCAGTAGCTTTCCGGAGCAGAAACCGCGAAAACCTGCGGTCTCGTGAGTATTGAAACAAATCCGTCGCGCGGCGCGGCGCCGCGCCCCGCGCGCGGGCGCGGTTTGAAACCGCGTCGTGAAAATTGGGCATTAACATCAGGCGAGCTGGCGGTTTAGTTCTTACGTGCATTCGTAGGTACATAAAACACATCCAATTTTTAATGAGAGACTTTAACAGTACAGTAATAGATTTTCAAAGGTCTTTGGTGGCGCTAACTGACCTGTTGTGTATCTACTGTTTTGATAGGTCTATTGAATATTAATCGCGCGTCACACCGACCTCTGTCGCGGCCTAGCGGTAGCCCATCGATATAAACTATCAGATGTGCCCTGAGCAACTTGAAATTGGTAATAATAAACTGCGTCTTATTGGTAGTTGAATTGTTGATATATTTGAATGCTAGATTTAATTGGGTATTATTTTAGACATTTAGTAATATTTTATTGTTATTTTGTAACTTGATTTGATTATTTTGATTTTATGACATGAATTCGTAAAGTTTTCCATTTTTTGTATCCATATAGTTGAAAGGTGATTTTACAGCATACCAATTTACTTGACCCCTAGAATCGCTAGCGGCGAGGAATGCTGTGGTTCTACTTTTATTGGTTGTTGACGTCGAACGGTGATAGGTAACGTCCAGCATTCACCGTTTCCTGCAACAGAAAATAAAAATTGAGGTCACTCTTCTCAACGATGACATAATTGAGTGCGCCTGAAGTTTGGGAGAGCATATCCAATGGTTTATATCAATGCTTCAGCCCCTGTCGCGCTAATCTATCTTTTGTCGCCGCGCGCTCGCGCGGAGCGCACGTGACGTCATACTGCCTCGCTTTAGCTAAAACATTTTTGTAGCGGGTAGGAAGAACTCTTTTCTAGAGTTCGGCTGAGAGAGTGTATTAGCCAATTGTTTCGTTGCTAAATTTATTGTGTATCTATTTGGAAGAATATATTTACAGAGATATTATAAATTACGTAATGAAAAAAACATGAAATTATTTCTCCGGATGACAGAGCACTGTTAGATGATTCGTGCCTTTTGTCTTCAAAATACATAAGTATTATGTACTTATTTAAAAAAACCTAGCAGGGTTGCTAAAGGCATGCATATTGTTCACCATCAGATAGTTGACCTGTTCATTGTGTGTATAAAACCCTCAAAATCCCAGAATGGAAAAACAACCTACAGCCTGTCGGGTGTAAAAGTTTTTTAAGTAACAGGTCAATCTAGTCAACATCACAAATGAAACGCTTGCGCGTTTTAAGATACCGTCGCCGTGCTCACAGCGCCATCTAGCTAAATATTCGGAACTAACCCAAACATTATGTCAATCAGTCTTACCTTACTTATGTCACAGTAGTAAAATTGAAAACTCCGTCAGCTTGTAATAAATCGCGTGAGAATACAAAACCACAGTAAATTAGTTTAGTTTATTATCTGACGTCGTTAAATTGTAAATTCTGACGATATACTTTTACGGAGACATAAACAATATCCTGTTCTAGCAACACATTAGCGATCACAATTGGATTCCACCGACTATGTCAATACAATGCAGGATGCGAGTAAATTGCAACAGTCTTCCCCCAGGGAGTTTAATGGGTACAACTTTTATTTCTTAACTATATTTAATAGGTTCGCACTTGACCACCATCTCACTTGATGTTAATGAATGAGGAAAAACCCGCTCAGGCAATGCATTCCACAGCCTACACGTCCTTGTTACTAATGCGGAGTCAAAACTCTTCGTTCGAGTTTTTCGAACGTCAGCCATGAAAGGGTGTCGCTTTTAAAGCGATGATCAGTCAGATATAAAAAAAGGGCAAAATAGTATTGGATCATGGAGATCAACTCATGTTCTCCGAAACGTATCATTGCTCGGAGTATTTAGCAGCGATATCATTTAAAAACAGCGTAAAACGTATTTGTTTTAAAAAGCAATTTAAATCAAATTACCAATTTTTTATCACGATAACTTAACAAACATCGCTTCGCAAGCTATCATTTTATTTATAGACCAGGGTAGAAGCCTTTAAAAATAATAAAAAGTGAAAAAAAATAGTAGTAGGATGAAACCCATTGGAAAATGAGGGGAGTATTATAAAAATGAAAGGAAAAATAAATTACGGGCGATCTGAGGTCGGGAAGGGGATGGGGGTGAGTTTTTAAGGGTAAAAAACGGTTATTCTCGATTTCCGGCAAAACTAAAAGTCCTATTGAAAAAAGTTAAATGGCAAAGTTGTAGGTAATAAAAAGATCTAAAACTTTTGTTTACACACTTTTTTCACATAACCTCAAAATGTATGTGAAAAATTCAAAAAACCAACTTTTTGGTTTTTTATTTTTATCTTTTACAAAAATATTTTTTTTTAACGAAATTTGGTGAAAACTTATCTTTTTATGTCCCAAATACGCTGTAATTTATTTGATCAAAAATATTAATTTTTTCACATTATTTTATTAATTTATTTATTGAATAATAGGCGAGCAGCATTAGCTGATATGCCTATATCTCAGTGTTGAAATAACAAATTATAGGTAATTGTCTGTTAAAATGATTTTGTCTTTAACTATCCATTTGTCCAATCTGTTCTTGAAAGAGTTTAATGACTTTGCTGAAATAACATCCTCAGGCAACCTGTTCCAGTTGTAAACCACTCTGTTGCTGAGGATGTGATGTGCAGTGTTTGTCAGTGATGATGCGTGGGACAACTGGGACTTATGACGCCGACTGTCTCTCTTATGCTCCTTTAATCTGTACAGGTTCTTTATGTGAGGGAGGTTATAAAATCCATTCAGTATTTTAAATGTTTCTATCAAGTCTCCTCGTAACCGTCTCTCTTCCAATGTAGTGAGGTGTAGAGCTTTTAATCTGTCCGTGTAGGATTTACGTCGAAGGGCATATGGCCATTTTGTCGCTTTTCTTTGCACACTTTCAAGCAAATCATTATTATTTTTTTGAAGTAGGGGCTCCAGACTTGATAACCATATTCTAGTAGCGGCCTCACATAAGTTTTATATATTTTAAGAAACATCTCTACAGTTATAGATTGAAAGGATCCACGAATGACAAAGAAAAGAGTTTGCTTTCTTAACTATTGCAGAAATATGTTCTTCCCATTTTAAATTTGATGTAATTATAACACCAAGGTCTTTTTGCTGATTCACTGAGGATAAAGCAACACCATTGAGATAATAGGGTATTAGTGGGTTATTCTTGCCGAGATGTAAGACCCCACACTTTGCAACATTAAAACTGACAACCCAATCCATGGTCCATACTTGCACTTGATCTAGATCCTTTTGGAGCCGTCCAGAACTAACCAATGGGTTTGCAAAAAATTTACTATCATCAGCGAAGAAGGCAGATTGACTTTCAATTGTTTCAATTAAATCAGTTATGTAGATCCCAAAGAGTTGAGGAGCAGTCACCGATCCTTGAGGCACACCACTGAACACGTTCCTGTGCTGTGACAGGGAATTTCCGACTCGAACTTGAAAAGTTCTGCCAGTCAAGTAATGCTCTATCCATTTGAGCAGCCTCCCACGTATACCATAATGGTCTAATTTCATCAGGAGACGCTGATGAGGGACTCTATCAAAAGCTCGCTGAAAATCTAAGTAAATAATGTCCACTGGATTTCGTCCGTCCACTTCTTTACTCCAAGTATGGACACACTCTAGCAAGTGATAGTGGATCTTTTCTCAACAAAGTGATAGTGGATCTTTTCTCAACAAAACCGTGCTGTTTTGTAGATATGATACAATGTCTATTAAGGAACAGTGTCAGCTGCCTATTTACAATTTTTTCCATTATCTTAACGACAACACTAGTAAGGCTTATAGGTCTATAATTCTCTGGATGCATTTTGTCCCCCTTCTTAAATATGGGAGTGACCACAGAGTGCTTCCAATCTTGTGGTAGCTTCAAAGGACGCATTCATCAGAACCGAGAGAGCAGGGGCAAGTGTGTGAGCACAATTTTTTAAAACGCAGACTGGAAGCTGATCTGGACCTGGAGATGACTGAGTGTTAAAATTTTTAAGAGTTTTTATTACATCTGATTCAGAAAAGGTTATGTCACACAAGCTATCATTTACACGTGGAATAGATGAAACTGTCATACCAGGATCAAGAGTAGGTTCATTTGAATAAGCTTTTACAAATTCATCGGCGAAAGCATCAGCTATCTCACAAGGTTGGGTAACAAGGTCTCCATTGTGATTCCTAATTGCCGGAGGAATGCTAACTTTTGACATAGTACATCGTCTCATGTGGGAGTAGAAAGCTTTGTCACCCTTACTGAGAATTTTAGTTTCATAATTGCTCCGTTGTTGTCTGCATAGTGCAACACTTGCAGTGTTGTTCACTTCTCTAAACGTGTGATAGTCATCTACACTCATAGAAGCTCTGTACTTGACCCATAGTGCTTTTTTCTCAGAAATCAATTTAAGAACATTATTATCAATCCATGGCTTGTTTTTTGGCTTGGATGTTACTTGCCTCAATGGGGCATGTTTATCAGTGGTGATGTTGATTGCATTTAAAATACCACTCCATAGTTGCTCAGGGTCATTAGATATAGATATCATTTCCAAATTGTTGCTAAGTTCAGTGTTAAAGATGTCATAATCAATACAATTGTAGTTCCTTCTTAGCCTAGGTATAGAATTTTCTTTACGTGTTAAGCATTGAATGGTAAAATGTAACACTGAGTGGTCACTTTTTCCTATGGGAGGCAAGTGAGAGACATAATGTATAAGAGTGTCCTCATTCACTAAGATAAGATCTAACATTGATGGCTGCTGATTAACTTGGTGTCTAGTAGGACTTTTTACTAATTGATGCAGATTACTGGATAAATACATGTCGACAAAAAGATCTTCAGGTTTGGAAATCTGGTCACTACTACGATGTTGAGTTACAGTGATAGGCCATTTTAAGTGTCTATAGTTAAAGTCCCCAGCTATCACTACAGTGTTATGCTGAGAGGCAGATAAAAGATTCTGCATTAATTTGTTATCACGAATCTTCCAAGTCACTGCCTCTGTATCATCTGAGCGATAAACCCCAACAACCAAAAAATGATTAGATCCATATTGAATATCAATGTAAAGTGCTTCCACCTCATCACACATGTATCTATGGTTCTTTCTCGCTACAATAGGAACACCACTCAATTGATCCCTCACATACACCGCTACACCGCCACCCCTCGTCTTACCTACAGATTTAGCCTTTTTGTGTTTGCGGTCTAATCGAAATAAAGTGTAACTTGGTATATTATATGAGCTGTTACGGTCTTTAGAATTCAGCCAAGTTTCAGTGATTACAACCACTGATGGTTGGTAAGAGTTAACATGGGCCATAAAAAGGTCAAATTTTGGACGTAACGAGAAAAGGTTTGTGTACATTATAGTAAAGTCACTGTATGGATTTTTATTGCTAAAATTGATTAGTTTTTTGGAACAATTTTGGGAGTGCCCTTTATATATTTAATGATTAAATTACTTTCCCCATTCTCCGTTCTATGCTTAAGTGCCTCACGTAGTTTGCCCAGCTCTGCCCTCTGTTCTGGTGTTTTGTCGTCGTATATTCTTACCTCCCGGCTGGCCTTGCCCTTATTCTTCAATATGCAAAGAGCATCTTGTCGACTCTTGAGGATTACCTTCATAGGCCTCTGCTTCCCCGCCTCACGGCGACCGAGGCGTTGCACCGATACTACCTTATCGTCAAAATTGCCACCATTCACATCGTGCAGAATTTTGTTCACACATTTTTCATCGAACAACTTTCTAGTCTTGCCGTCATCAGCTGCACTTTCCTTAACACCAACCACTATCAGGTTATTTGCCCTCTTTTCACGTTCTAATAGCTCTTCAACAATAGAATTCGTGTTGGGAACTGCAATTGGCGACGATTGTGATGACGACAGCGACACTAATGACGTGCCATCCTGACCTCCCGACACGGGCACAGGTGTTGTATCCTGCCTACAGTTACGCGTCTCTAGCAGGAGCACCTTGATTTCTTCGACCTCCGCTTTCAGTCCGTCGTAGGACTTAATCAATTTCGGCACTTGGAAAAGGGCCTCCCTGCACGGATCACACAGATAAAGTAGCGTACGTTTACCCTTCAGTCCCATGACGCGCGCTTCACTACTAGTGAGGTTACTACACTGCAAGCAGATGTGCCGCTTGCATCCATCACACTGCACATTGTTGTCATCATTATTTAAGTGGCTTTCACACTTAAAACACTGCATTTTGTACAGACGATTAACAAGTTTGGACAAGAATACAAAAAATTTACAAGAAAAAACGGTTGCGATTTTTGTCACGATTTCCTTCAAACCAGAGATATAATTTCGCAAAAATTGAACACTTTGTATGATATTTAAGCAACAAGGAATTAGATAAACACTGATACAGTCCTTTAAAACCAATTTAACAATTTTTCGTCAAAATGTAAAATACGACGATATTTCAACACTTGTTTCTTCAACCGAGGGTAGACAGAAAAAAAAAAAACTTGAATGAATATCGAAAAAAACACCCTAACTTTCAATCGAAAAGTCACCCGTCAAAATATCATCTTTTTTCAAAAATTTGGTATGTTTTCTGTTCGTTGAAATCTTTACTTTCCGATGGTGAAAAAAAAAAATGTTACCATAGTAAATCTTCTCAGAAAATGCAAAAAATCGAAAAAAACTCGATTTCGTTTTTTTTTATTATTGTAAAAAATTTTGAGCTATTTATTAAAATTAACACTTTAATTACTCGAAAAACGTTAGATTACATGTTACATTGATAAATAAAAGAAAATTGCAAGTAAAAATATACTACTATAATTAACAAACAAATAAGTTAATAAAATTAATATTTAATAAGACATCTACAATATTTGGAGAAAGTTGTCGAATCTTCTTTAAATTATATGCGTAGATGTCTATTTATTACTATTTTAAGATAAATTATATACCTGAGTGACCTACGAAAAATAGTAGCCCATCAAAAGGTATTTCATGGAGAAGTGGGGAAGGGGCTAGGCGGGTCTGGGTCTTACTACATACATACCTACTATTTCGTAGCAGCTGTTACAACCGTTAGATGATGATGAGAATGATCTCATTGGTTAAAAATTTCATACCGGCTGAACGTGCAGGTAATTTGGAATTTTATTTAAAATGCGTGGAAAGAATGCTTACTTATTTTCATGCAAGTGGGCACTTTCTATACGCAAAATCTGCTCATCTTTATCTCCAAGATATGCGTAAGCTTAAAGACACAATAAATGATGATTATGAATTTACGCGATTCTTCACCGAAGGATTCTTTACAATTAGACGTACTGACAAGTTTTGGTCGGGAGTTTGGTCAGATATGACGATCGAGCAAGTTTTGATGAGATCTATCAAAACTCAGGGTGGACTTCCACATGGTCGTGGTTTGTCTGAAAGTGTTTTAACAAAATTCGTATTAACAATGATCATACTTTAAACTAACGCTTACCTTTTGATGGGCTACTATTTTTCGTAGGTCACTCAGGTATATAATTTATCTTAAAATAGTAATAAATAGTAAAAAACATCTACGCATATAATTTAAAGAAGATTCGACAACTTTCTCCAAATATTGTAGATGTCTTATTAAATATTAATTTTATTAACTTACTAGCTGGTACCCGCGACTTCGTCCGCGTGAAATAAATACTAAGGTATCTCAGGCAGACCTATTTTTATACCCAGACACATTAACGGTTACTAAAAACAGCTTAAAATAAAACTCTAAAACTTTAAAATGAAAATCGGTTCAATTGTTAAGGTGTGAAAGCGTAAGAGATACTCGTCCCCCTTTTCAACTCCAATTTCATACCCATACCTACAGTTCGAAATTATAAAATTGCTAGAATAAATATTCGTTTGCTTCGTGTCAAGTGTCTATATTCAGAGTTTCATGGTTTTATCTTCAACGGTTGGGATCTTTCATGTTGACATTCATCCCCCATTTCAACCTCAATTTCACCCCCGTACAATTCGAAATTACAAAATTGCTAGAACAAACATTCGTTTGCTTCGTGTCAAGTGTCTATGAGTTACACAAAGTTTCATGGTTTTATATTCAACGGTTGGGAACTTTCATATTGACATTCATCCCCCATTTCAACCCCAATTTCACCCCCGTACACTTTGAAATTACAAAATTGCTAGAATAAACATTCGTTTGCCTCGTGTCAAGTGCCTATTTACAGAGTTTCATGGTTTTACTTTCAACGGTTGGGAACTTCCATATTCACATTCATCCCTCATTTTAACCCCAATTTCAACCCCGTACAGTTCGAAATTACGAAATTGACAGAACAAACATTTAATTGCTTCGTGTCAAGTGTCTAGATAAAAAATTTTATAACTTTAAAAATGCCGAATTTTCATACAACCGTTCATCCCATTCTACCCTCTTAGGGGTTGAATTTCGCAAAACCCCGTCTTAGCGAGCGCCTACGTGCTAAAAGGGACCTCCATGCAAAATTTCAGATTCCTAGCATTTGCAGTTTCTGAGATTCCTTGATGAGTGACCTTTCGCTTTTATATATATAGATTTGTTTGTTAATTATAGTAGTATATTTTTATTTGCAATTTTCTTTCTTTATCAATGTAACATGTAATCTAACGTTTTTCGAGTAATTAAAGTGTTAATTTTAATAAATAAATAGCTCAACATTTTTTATAATAATAAAAAAAAAAAAAACGAAATCGAGTTTTTTTCGATTTTTTGCATTTTCTGAGAAGATTTACTATGGTAACATTTTTTTTTTCACCATCGGAAAGTAGAGATTTCAACGAACAGAAAACATACCAAATTTTTGAAAAAAGCTGATATTTTGACGGGTGACTTTTCGATTGAAAGTTAGGGTGTTTTTTTCGATATTCATTCAAAATAATGTGAAAAAAATTAATATTTTTGATCAAATAAATTACAGCGTATTTGGGACATAAAAAGATAAGTTTTCACCAAATTTCGTTAAAAAAAACATTTTTGTAAAAGATAAAAATAAAAAACCAAAAAGTTGGTTTTTTGAATTTTTCACATACATTTTGAGGTTATGTGAAAAAAGTGTGTAAACAAAAGTTTTAGGTCTTTTTATTACCTACAACTTTGCCATTTAACTTTTTTCAATAAGACTTTTAGTTTTGCCGGAAATCGAGAATAACCGTGTTTTACCCTTAAAAACTCACCCCCATCCCCTTCCCGACCTCAGATCGCCCGTAATTTATTTTTCCTTTAATTTTTATAATATTCCCCTCCTTTTCTAATGGGTTTCATTCTACTACTATTTTTTTGGTTTTAAAAATTATGGACCCTGGTCTATTACCTAAGTACATACTTATTACAATACAAACCGAAATGCACAAATATTTTCCATAATAATTCACGGCGTTCGTTAACATCCAAGCATTCAAAATGCACGCTTCGAAACCAGAAATAACTAGACGCAACCAGAAATATCTGGATACAACCGGAAATTTCCGTATTCAACAGAATATAACCGGATTCAGGCAGCGCTGATACCGGTCGATTTCCCAGCGGGTATTGGCGAAGATTCGAAAATTTCGATGTCCGATTACGGTTTTCTAATTGGTCCGTGAAATTAAAAAAAAAAGCTCTAATAAAGCGGGCCTTACCCCAGGGAGCCACGGTATAAATGACGATGATGCGAGACTTGGCAGCGGTGCTCATGAAAATTGGAAATTTTATGGACAGTTTTACGAGATCAAATTGAATTCTTGATGAGCTTTGCTTAGACCGATTTCATATCTTGAGACAATGGGCCCAATTATGATGGCGTATCTGAAGAATAAAACTAAAATGCCTAATTTTAGATACTCGTATCTTCAATATTTTAATTTTTAGATTTTCTCCGCGCAATTTGTAATTAAGATGAGTTTTTGATATGGCTGTCTCTTGCAGTCAAATAAAAACAAGATATACGATATTTCAAAAAAGGTTTTTGCTAAAAAGCTGTCTAGTATAGTTCACTATTTCACCCGAGGTGGCGTTAATGTTTCATTTTTAGGGTTCCGTAAAACGTAAAAACGGAACCCTTATAGATTCGTCATGTCTGTCTGTCTGTCCGTCCGTATGTCACAGCCACTTTTTGCCGAAACTATGAGAACTACACTGTTGAAACTTGGTAAGTAGATGTATTCTGTGAACCGATTTAAGATTTGAAAATTAAAAAAAAAAAAGTAAAATTAGGGTTGCCCCCATACTGAGAACTGAAACACAAAAATGTTTTTTTCATCAAACCTACACGTGTAGGGTGTCTATCGATAGGTCTTCAAAAATGATGTTGAGGTTTCTAAAATAATTTTCGTCTACACTGAATAATTTGCGCGAGAGACACTTCCAAAGTGGTAAAATGTGTCCCCCCCCTCTAACTTCTAAAGTAAGAGAATGAAAAATCTAAAAAAAATATGTGATGTACACTACCATACACCATGTAAACTACCAACGAAAATTAGTTTGAACTCGATCTGATGAGTAGTTTTTTTTAGTACGTCATAAATACACTATTATTGAAACTTCGATCAAAGTTACAACGAACTACAAGAACTACGAGTATTGTTTATAAGTGGCCAGTTCTAAGAACTTTCAGTTTGACCCTCGTATGTGTACTATGTATATTATGCTACTTGCTGCAACGGAACCCTTCATGGGCGAGTCCAACTCGCACTTGGCCACTTTATTTAAATATAAATGTTGTACCCTATATATAACCTGTATCCGCAATGATACAATTTAGACATATTTTTTCCTCCATTTATCGCTTGTGTCTTGTGTGTGTGTCACAGTGAAAATGCATTAAGGTCTTTGTTGTTGGAATATATGCGTTCGGAATAGGTCTACAAATAAACAGTTTTTGTAATTTTAGTTAAAAGTTATAATATTATCAAATTGAGACAAACATATTGTTTTTGTGATATTTTATATAGCAACAGAATAACTAAACTACGAGTATAAATGTTGTTTTGACGTATAAAGGTACAAGTTCGCGCCGCGACCGCGACGCGAGACCGCGACAGGAGACCGAGACCGGAGACCGCGACAGGCACTTGACACTATGGAATTGTATGGGCGCCAGTTCGCGCCGCGACTGCGACCGCGACCTGTCTCGGTCTCGGCGCGAACTGGCTCCCATACAATTCCATAGTGTCAAGTGCCTGTCGCGGTCTCCGGTCGCGGTCTCGTGTCGCGGTCTCGCGTCGCGGTCTCAGCGCGAACTTGTACCTTTACGCGTATGTTTTCAGTGATGGGACGGGAAAAACGCATTGTTTGTCGTTTAATTTATTTTATTCTTGATCAATGTATATCATTCTGTTTGAAATATAATGCACGTGTTTCATCGTAGAATTTTATCTAGTTAAAAGTGCTACATAGAATTTGCACGTATAGTTCGTTAGTCTATAAAACTTGTCTATTCTGGCTACACTGGCTTATTCAAATCCATTTGAATAAAAAATCACGTAGTTTTCACCATTTATTAGAATAAGTTATAGACTACAGGCCCGTGAACAAAATTTACGGGTCAAATGAACCAGCAGGAAACCTATATAGGATGATAGACGGGTACAAAATAATAAGATTCAGCACTATGCCGTCACTTGTAAGCTGTCCAACTGAGTGCAGGTGAGAATTCAAAAGTGCAAGTAGAGTGGGTACATTTTGGTCATTTGTTTCTGTACGGCATTCTTACCATCCAATAGATCCATGAAAAATAATGAGAAAACGCGTAGTGCCGTACAAAAATAGTGGTTCACGAAGTCGGAAACATTATTGATAATCCGGAAATTTTGAGGGAAAATTTGGTCATTTGATACAATACGGCATCTATTCCATACAGTTGCAATACCTCTTCTAACCCATTATTCCGCAACGCCGTACAAAAATAATGGTCCAAGAGGAAATGATCTGGGGTTCAACTTCCTCTTTTCAGTGATCCGGAGGTGTGATTTGAAAAAGTACGGCATCGGTTCCAAATGATTATCTAGCACTCAAACGAACAATTAAAAATAATGCCGTCTAAAAATAACTGTTCATTTGAATGTTTATCGATAATTACCTTAATTTCATCGTATACTTCATTTATAAAGGAGTAGGTCATTTGATCCTGTACGGCACCTTATTTTTCTACATGACATTGCTAAAAACTATTGTTGTATAATAATGCCGTACAAAAGAAAGTGTTCTAAAAAAAGTTACAGAGGAATACAAAACATGCAAGTTTTCATTTATTTGAATAACCATAGATTAATTAACTATAGCAAAGTTCAACATATTATCATTGTTTTAAATAGTATTCAAGTAAATAAATTTGAAAAAATAATGCCGTACATTTTAACCCTTAATCAAACAAAATATGTACCACTTAGTTAGAAACTTGGAAACTCAGAAACTATGTACTTTAGGGCAAAAATTATTGAGCTAACTATTGTAGAAAATAAAATTTTACACTTTTTGTGCCGAAAAAACTTTTTTGTGAAACGTACCGTTTGCGATTTATGACCCATTTAAAATACCGATTTTTCTATCACGGCCGATAACTCTTGAAATATTTGATTAATCAATAAAACGCATTGAACTATTCTTAAAGATCAGTTTATTTTCTACAACTTTAGTCAAGCGCTTTTTTTTTATAATGTCCATACGTTTTGATTTATAAGACGTTCAAAATCTGTTATTCCGCCAAAAATATTATAAATCGTATTAAAATAAACAATAGTTGTTGTAGTTGTTTGTCGTGGGTTATTAGACGATGAAAACTTTGATAAAGAATAAGTAAATAAATAGATCAGGTTTTTCATGCAGATGAGGTGTATGTTAGCTATGGCAATATAGTGATGCGTTCAACATTAAACTTCTTATAACTCAAAAAGCACAGACTTTAAAAAAACAATTTTGGCAAAAGTTGTAGAGAATAAACTGGTCTTTAAACATGGATTGATGCGTCTTATTTATCTAAATATCTCAAGAGTTATCGGCATATCGGCGATAGAAAACCCGGTTCACTAAATGAGCCGTAAACGGTAGGTACTTTTAACAAATAAGTTTTGGGCAACAAAAGGTGTAAAATTATATTTTCTACAATAATGACTTCAATAATTTTTGCCCTAAAGTACATAGTGCCCGAGACAACGTTTTTTCAAGATGACGCTTAAAGATCCACCTGAATCTGTCAACATTTCGTGATTTTATGCTCAGTAAGTGATCATACTTGAAAATTTAAAAGTTAAATTCTATTTTTACGGGCCTTTAATATGAACTTTCAGATTTGTACGGCATTAACTTTTCTTAGACATATACCTATTAAATTCAAATAAATTATCAGAATGCCGTTAAAAAATCGTACCAACTATCACCCTAAAGTACATTTCGTCATATGCAATGTTTTGGAGGTTTATTCCCATTTACTGACTATTGGACTAACAAAAATGTACGGCACGTATAAAATTTGTATCTATGCACAAAATACTTTCGGAATAAATTAATTTTACGTTGTATCAAATCACCCCTCCGGATCACTGAAAAGAGGAAGTTGAACCCCAGATCATTTCCTCTTGGACCATTATTTTTGTACGGCGTTGCGGAATAATGGGTTAGAAGAGGTATTGCAACTGTATGGAATCGATGCCGTACTGTATCAAATGACCAAATTTTCCCTCAAAATTTCCGGATTATCAATAATGTTTCCGACTTCGTGGACCACTATTTTTGTACGGCACTACGCGTTTTCTCATTATTTTTCATGGATCTATTGGATGGTAAGAATGCCGTACAGAAACAAATGACCAAAATGTACCCACTCTACTTGCACTTTTGAATTCTCACCTGCACTCAGTTGGACAGCTTACAAGTGACGGCATAGTGCTGAATCTTATTATTTTGTACCCGTCTATCATCCTACATAGGTCTCCTGCTGGTTCATTTGACCCGTAAATTTTGTTCACGGGCCTGTAGTCTATTAGTTTTCTATAAGATATTTTAAGTTTAATGCATAAAATGTGCGTAAAATATCAAATCTGTTGAAAAAATCTTACAAGGTTGAATACATTCTAAAAGCTTTTCAATAACTAAGCTTAAAAGTTTTTTTGAAATAAAACGAAAGTTTGTTGAAGTTGAATAAGAAACGTCCCCAGTAGGACCGCGTCTAATGTGCTAACTTCGTGATACGTGTTACACAAACTTACAGCGTACTTAATAAGAAATAATTTATATTCTACGAAAAAACAATAAATCGACTTCAATTTAAGATTTAAAAAAAAAAAAAAACAATAAAATAGATCTTAACTAAGTATACTTACAATATTTTCTTACTTCTATAAACATTCAGACTAAATTCAGATTTAGTAGTGGTAGGATTCTTGGCAGAGTCTGCCTGGGGAAGTATCACACCTTTGCCAGTTTTTTTACCACCAAGCCGGAACACAGTTATGTGCAAACATTACTGTGTTCTAGTTTGAAGGGCAATGTTTCCAGAGAAATTACAGGGCTTAGAGATATAATATCTTAGATCTCTGGGTGACGAGCGCATTGCAGTGCTAGGTAATGATTTGGACTCTTCGTGTTCCAATAGCTGCGTGTCACTGTGCTGTTATGTGGCAGGTATGTTGCTTACCATCCGGCACATGTCCTGCTAGTATCGTCACTCTATACTATAAAATTAAATTTAAAAATAAAAAAATTAAAAATAAGACCAAATTTCATAAGTATCTATCACTCGTCTAAATACATGAAAGCAAAATTTTTGTTTGTTGTTCATATTTCAAAAACTAGAAGAAGGGACGACGTTTCAATGATCTACCAAACATAACAATATCTTCAATATCAATATAAATTGTACTTACAATTATTGAAAACTGACGGCACAAGTGAAAAATTATAAATTACTATTTCGGTATTAAACAGCACTGATGAACGAAACACCTGTGTGGTTATAGATATACTGCTATTAATTATGTTAATAATTAAAGGAGTTGTATATATGTGTATTATATTGGATATAATTGGAAATAAATGTAACTCGGCATATTTGCGACTACGCGATTGGAGAAGTTACGGGTCGTCTTGTCGGGAGAACGGTGACTGCCGATCCGAAGACCCCGGGTTCAAATCTATTTTATATATCGGATACACTTCGGAGAGTTTGCAACTGATTTGCATGATCTAATACCACCTTGCCCTTCTATCGGAATTTTCTTATTTCATCGTTTCATGGTTGATGTTCCAAAAACACGAACGAAGAGATTTGACTCCACGTTTGTGATAAGAACGTCTAGGTTGTGGAATGCGATGCCTGAGTGGGTTTTTCCCGATAGTTACAATCTTGGTGTCTTCAAATCGAGAGTGAATCGATTTCTTCTAGGTAGGCACGTTCCATCGTAGATCGCATCATCGCTTAACATCAGGCGACATGGTGGTCAAGTGCGAACCTATAATAGTTAACAAAAAAAAACTCACTTTTATCCGTGTAACAATAAACATCTACCTATATATTTAACCCTTACCTATCTATCTAAAAAAATCCTTGCTCTGAGTTCCAGGAATGAGAACATTAAGCTGGCAAAATATATTTTGTCAAACGTAAGCCATGTCGAAAAGAAAACAAATCCGTTAGCCTGTTTTTAAATAATTCAATTCTTAACCGAATCCCGTTGATCCACGAAGAATAAATTAAAACCCAGCGCCGTTGCATCGGCGGCGGCGATCCGCTTAACTTAGTTACTGTTACGAGAGCTGGTACCAAATTTTGGAAAGGTATTTGGGGAAAAGCTGAAAACTTCTTGTCAAATAGCTCTCATAAAATACCCCAACAATATAAAATACCTCAAATATGAGAAGCGGGGCAAAATGGATCAATAATTTTTTATTATATTTATTCGGTGAATATGCTTGTGGCGATCTGCAATTTTTGTTATACATTGTACTTAGTATAATTTTAAAGAATAAAAAAAGAATAAGCCAGATGATTAAGTCAGGCGTTTAAGATAGCCAGGCGCGTGCAAAAAGGTTTTGCAAACATTATAAAAAATGAAAGTGGAGGCAATTTGAATTTAAAATTTAAATTGGGTTTTATTTATGGCTAAGAAACATCTACCTACCAGGTGATCTAATTCATGGCCGTCCATGCAACGGCCCGTGGGTCGCACGCGGCCCGCGCCTTGTTTTCACATATTTCGCATATTTCAACCAGAAAAAAATAATGTCCGATAAATCACTTCTACATGCTATACGTTTTGGCAACAACGAATGTAGAAGTTGATATTGATATGATTGTTAAAGACATATTAACGAAGAACCAATACCCAAACGTGTAAAAATAATTATTACTATGTATTTATTACTTAAAAACTTAACATTTTTTTTCTGCAGCTCTCCAGCTGTTGCAGTAAATTTAATTAGCCCTCGAAGGTTGCTTGGACGGCCCTGATCTAATTTAAGGAATTCATTTTGCCCCATAACTCACCAGCCAGGTCTGCACCTCCGTGTTGGGGTATAATAATAGGAGAGCTATGTGACAAATAACTTGCCTCAAATACCCACCCAAAATTTGCTGTCAGCTCTCTGAATATACTGAGCTCAATCACAATCGAATTAGCTGGTATTCCACCTGATTCAGGAGAGATTACTCTTTGGGTTGAATATATTCTGATTCCTGGTTCTAGGACTGTTGTCTCAAAATACCCGGATATCGAGAATCCGCGCCACCACTGAATTCCTGTGGTGAAATTGTTGAACAATAATATTTTAAATAAATGAAAATATTGAAATTAATATTGATGAACAATTCACACACAACACCATCTGACCCCATACTAAGCAAAGCATATACTATGGCGGCCAGATAGCTGATATAATACTTTTATAGTTGTAAATACATACTTATTATACATAGAAACACCTAGACACAGTACCTACAAATATTTGATTTCATCACACAAATTTAATATTTGCACTGGATGGGAATCGGACCCTCGGCTTCGCAGGTAGAGCTACTATCCACTAAGCCACGAGGCCAGACAGCTTTATTAAAAGCAACGCTTTTGTTTGCTTTTGTAAAATATGTACGAGAATCATGAACGGGTATTTTATTTTTAACGACGAAAAATGATAAGTTATAAAAAATGTGTGTGTTTAAGACCGCACGGCAGAAGTGAACACTTCATTATCTCAATATAATTAAGTATTATTATGCATCGTATTAGGATAAATGAAAACCAAGTCGGAGATTAATTTATTTATATCTATCTATCTAATACCTTTAAACGAACAATTCTTGTACCTATATAAATATGTATATATATATAGAATCTGAATCTCGGAAACGGCTCGACGGATTTGCATGAAATTATGTATGCAGGGGATTTCGGGGATGATAAATCGATCTAACTAGGTCTTATTAAAAAAAAAACGCATATTATGCGCGTTTTTAGACAATGAAAAACTGTCACATTAGACATTAGAATGTGAAGGTAAATTTCGCCGCGTGACGCGACAGCATAATTAGCTCAGACGGAAAGTCGGGCGCTCATAGCGGTCACGAATTAGTAGCTCCGGGTTCGAATCCAGACGGGTGCTCTTTTTTTTCAATTAAGTTTTTTTAAGAAAATCTATTTCTTGGAGTCTGTTATCTAGGTATCTAAGTAGGTATCTAAGTATATTTAGTATTTAAACCGAGCAAAGCTCGGTCACCCAGGTACTTTTAATTATATGCAAATCAAAATAGTGAACACATCGACACAGCAGTAAAGAGCAGCTAACTATCTTTCTCGGTCGGGCACACTCGGTGACCCCGAGTTCACCCTATGAGCCTTTCACCTCACAGTGTGACGGAAAAGCCTCATTTACAGACTACGGATAAATCTGAGTGCGGTGGGCCAAACGAAGTTTTCACTTCAATAAGCAAGTCAGACCTAATTAACGTACTTAATTTTAATACGGCAGTATTTATTTTATTTTAAATGATTGTTTTTAGGGTTCCGTAAAACGTAAAAACGGAACCCTTATAGATTCGTCATGTCTGTCTGTCTGTCTGTCTGTCTGTCCGTCCGTATGTCACAGCCACTTTTTGCCGAAACTATGAGAACTACACTGTTGAAACTTGGTAAGTAGATGTATTCTGTGAACCGCATTAGGATTTTTACAAAAAAAGAAAAAAAAAAGAAAAATTAGGGTTGCCCCCCATACTGCGAACTGAAACTCCAAATTTTTTTTGTCATCAAACCTACACGTGTTGGATGTCTATCAATAGGTCTTCAAAAATAATGTTAAGGTTTCTAAAATCATTTTCGTCTACACTGAATAATTTGCGCGAGAGACACTTCCAAAGTGGTAAAATGTGTGTGTGTGTGTGTGTCCCCCCCCCCCCCTCTAACTTCTAAAGTAAGAGAATGAAAAAACTAAAAAAATATATTATGTACATTACCATGCAAACTATCAACGAAAATTGGTTTGAACTCGATCTGATGAGTAGTTTTTTTTAGTACGTCATAAATACACTATTATAAAAACTTCGATCAAAGTTACAACGAACTACAAGAACTATGTGTACTATGTATATTATGTTACTTGTTGCAACGGAACCCTTCATGGGCGAGTCCAACTCGCACTTGGCCACTTTATTATTCATGTGTTCAGTCCATTTACTTGAATCTTAAAGGTGTGGAGTGTAAAAAAAGGACCCACCTCCTGGCAACATCCAGAATCATAAGTTGCATGCTTTTCTGAGTTCAAACCGTACTCCGAGTGCGGTCCTCATAATTTCCATCCAGCGTCTGGAATCCTTTCAAAATGTCAGATTCTAAAATCAAAGTGTAAATAGAATGGTAAAGTCAAAGATGTCGAACAAAAAAAAACGAAATCAATGGGTAAAGTAACGAAACAAAAAACTCCAAATAAATAAATAAATAAATATATTGGTGGACAATTCACACACAGCACCATCTGACCCCAAACTAAGCAAAGCTTGTATGATTTTTCATTCTCTAACTTCTAAAGTAAGAGAATGAAAAATCTAAAAAAAATATATTATGTACGTTACCATGTAAACTACCAACGAAAATTGGTTTGAACTCGATCTGATGAGTAGTTTTTTTTTAGTACGTCATAAATACACTATTATTGAAACTTCGACCAAAGTTACAACGAACTACAAGAACTATGTGTACTATGTATATAATGTTACTTGCTGCAACGGAACCCTTCATGGGCGAGTCCAACTCGCACTTGGCCACTTTATTTTTAATATTGATGGACAATTCGCACACAACACCATCAATCTGACCCCAAACTAAGCAAAGCTTGTACTATGGCGGCTAGATAGCTGATAACATTTAAATTGTAGGTTGTGGTCAAAATGGTCAAAATTTAAAAATCCCGCTCAGCATACGTACGCCGATGATTTTGATAGTGAGCTTCCAGTTATAAACCCCCGCACAACCCTGCCACCCCCGCCGGCCCCTGGGAGCGGCGCGATAATTTGCGATCGCACAGCATCGCGCCTCGGCTAGAGTTCCCACCGCGGCGCTCCGGAACCCGGAACGAACCACAATTTGTCCTGATCGTATAGATAGGATAGTTAACTTAAAATATCTGAATCACTACGGATTAAAACAGTGAAATCTCGTCTCGGACATCTTTTGAAATATAAATGAACAAATGACGTATAGATTAGTGTCTACAGCATTGTTGAACTACCTACTACCCAGAAATCAATGTAATTTTCAAGTATATCGATAAATTGTAAATACTTATTATATTTATGATGTATTTTTTTATTTAAATTTTGATACTATAAGAAATTTTAATATCGTTAAATAATATGACGTTACTATTCGTCATCAGTAAAAGAGTATGAGTATGAAATAAATAAAATAATTTTAACAAAAAAAAGAACCGACTTCAAACAGTAAACTAAAAAGTAAAAAATAAATCTCTTTACCACAAAGTAGAACGTACTTTGATTAATTTGAACAGACATGATTAAATAAGTATTTAACAATTCTTAAGTCGGTGCCAAGTAAAACAACTACAGCTGAAGCTAACATTCATAGAGTAGTAAATCGAACTGACATTTGGAACATAGAGAAGTTGTTGGGGACATATGGATGATAGACAGGAAGGTTGTTGCAACATTGACTTGGCACCGACTTCAGAATTGTTAAATACTTATTTAATCATGTCTGTTCAAATTAATCAAAGTACGTTCTACTTTGTGGTAAAGAGATTTATTTTTTACTTTTTAGTTTACTGTTTGAAGTCGGTTCTTTTCTTTGTTAAAATTATTTTATTTTACGATTTTAAGTGATAGTTAGATGAATAATTCTTGAATTAGGTGAGAAGATAAAGCATTAGTTTTCTTGCAATCTTGACTAGTAGAATAATATTCACTATGATAAAGTGTTCAAATCCAGGATGGTCGGTGTACTCAGACCTGTAAAATGGTCCTCAGTACCCATGTGGGTGCCAAGTTCTCATCAATATTTAAGAGTACATGAATCAAGCACAAACTCTAGCTACTGTAAACCGTTAAACAGTTCACATAACTGTCCTTTGTCTTCATCGTCAGACCCCTAATAACAGTCACATCCCACCTAGGTATGTGTAATGTGCTCATCGATACAGCTTTATCAAGCCTATACACAAGGTAACTACTGTAGATCGTTGAGGAGTAGCCTCGACTGTCTTTCGGCTTCTTCATCGGATCGACTCCAGACCTTCATTCAATTGTAGTGCTTTAAAATACTTAATTGAAACATTTTCAAACGCACTAGTCTACCCTTGCAGTTTTTAAAGGTCTAATGATTAATTAATTAGTTACAACGCGATTGAGCAACAAACATCCAATCATAGACGTTTATAATGATGATGAAAGACAGTCCCAAGACATCTAGACGTAAAGTGCTCATCAATATAAATTAATCAAGCCCAAACACAAGATAACTGCTGTAAATCTTTGAGGAGTTCCCTCGACAGTATTTTGGCTCCATCATCAGATCGCTTCCAAATCTTCGTAGTGCCAAACCAAAATAAATTGTAGTGCTTGTAAATACTTAATGGAAAAAATAACAATCGCGGTTGTCGCCCCTACAATTTTTGCAAGTTCTCTTCAATTTCTGCAGGATTCCACCATCAGATCCTGGTTTCCTTATCATGGTACCACCCTTGGAATGTCTTCTATCCAACAAAAAAAGAATCATTCAAATCGGTTCATAAATAACGAAGTTAGCCGCGAACAAACATAAAAAAAAAAAAAAAAAAAATATACGGTCGAATTGAGAAACCTACTTTTTTTTTAAAGTCGGTTAAAAACCTACTTTTTTTTTAAAGTCGGTTAAAAACCTACTTTTTTTTTAAAGTCGGTTAAAAACAACCAATAATTCTATCATATCGTTAATGTCTTTTTTTTCAAATGTCATTTTCCATCATAAGGTTGGCTAATAGCAATTAGCTTTCAGAGATTATACCGCGAAATGTCGCCCTAGTTTAAAGTTTTTTTTCCGGGTATCCTTTTATATTATTCTGCCCCTTAAAATGGCGAGTTACATTTTTTTCATCTCTCAGTAACCCATATTCAAATAAAAGGGCTTGACTATTAGAATACTGTACAAATTTCAAATCCAAAGTAGTCGGCGGTAAATATTATTTTTTTAATTTTGTTCCTGTCTTTGACGAAATTCAGAGTAAGTAGTCTTGGGGCGGTATAAATGGTATTGCACACGGGCGATGAAACAGCTAGCGGCATTCCTGACTCTAGGTTACTCTATGAATACTTAAATAAACCTACCATATAATTTTTTTACTATTACCTGTTTATACTTGACCGCCACCTCGTCTCATGTCAAGCGATGATGATGGAACCGGACTTCTATATCCTATATTAATATAAATAAAGCTGATGACTTTATTTATTTGAACACGCTAGTCTCAAGAACTAGTGGATCCCTGAGTGCTTATAGACTATGTAAGTACATATTATGTACCATGGGCAGCGAGCAACACGGAAGGGAGTAGCCTTAGCTAAAAAATATTGTTCAAATCTTTCTGTCATTTCTTGCGGGAGGGGAAGTTGCACACTAGCGCAAAGCCGCACTATTACATACAAAACATACCTGTACCGATCCATTGCCGATCATACTCACACAACCAAATCACTAACACATAAAAAATAAAGCACCATTCACAAATCTAGCCCCGCCCTCACGCCACAGTATATTATAAAACTCATTGGTCCACGCGGACTTGTACTTTGACAGAGGGGAAACGCTGTGTATGCCTACTCCCTTCCGTGTTGCTCGCTGACCACGGGCGAGGCCGAGTCAGACCACTAAGTTGTAGGTACATATCAACACTATTTATAACGTAAAAAAAATATACTTAGCCCTTTTCGATCAGTAGGTAAACCCAACAGCGTAATTCTGTTGGTCCGTATTACCCAGCCTTCCCCTGCAAGCGGGCCGGCTGTCAAACGCAGGTGACGATCATTGTGAGTGACGTGGCCGGTCCGAATTGTTTCAATTACTCATTGCGTAGGTGTCTACTGGCCACCCACCGACGGGGATGTTCGTTTGTCACCTCGAACTGAAACGCTGGAATTGTCTTACTATCGTATTATAATGGTTAATAAATGCTATCTATACAAATAAGAACGACATAACAAAAAAAACCTCTTAAGTTTAGTTATACATAAGTGAAGGTAGAAGTTCGCGCTGAGACAGCGACACGAGACCGCGACCGGAGACCACGACAGGCACTTGACACTATGGAATTGTATGGGCGCCAGTTCGCACCGCGATCGCGACAGGAGACCGAGACAGGTCGCGGTTGCGGTCTCGGCGCGAACTGGCGTCCATACAATTCTATCGTGTCAAGTGCCTGTCGCGGTCTCGGGTCGCGGTCTCGTGTCGCGGTCTCGCGTCGCGGTCTCAGCGCGAACTTGTACCTTAAAGACGACATCATCGACACAAAGAAGATGATTATACTGGTTGATATTGTTGCTATTTGGAGCCTATACTGTCCCAATTCTAGGCTAAGGCCTCCTACCCTCACTCTATTTGCTTTTATCTTCTGTTAATTTCTCCCAGTCTTTTAAATAGGTCTGAAGCTCATCCCGCCAGCGTTACTTTAGCCTTCCGTCTCGTCGTTTGCGATCGGGACGTATATCTCACGATGTTTTACTTCCCCATTTTTAAGTTTAAGGTTTCAAATACATGACTTCAAAGAGACAGTGGTGCGTGAGATTCGAATCAGGGACTTCGGATCGGCAGTTCCCGTTCTTCTAACTAAACTAGCCGTAACTTTCACAGCTGAGCAAAGACCCCAATCTCCCAATCATGGACGTATAAATAAGTCGAACGTAGTCTCGCTAAAACAAAAACTGTGTCACTAGAGTCGGCCACAAAGGCTAACACGCACACGTATACACAAGTTTATTCGTGTAATTACCCACTGATGTGGGTATGTGACCGTGATAGCCTGTATGTGACAGCCCACACATGCATATTATGTGGCCGACTCTATGGACACAGTTTTTGTTACAACGAGACTACGCCTGACTTTTTTTTATACGTCCATGCTCCCAATACTATTTTTTAACTAGTTTTACGCCAATTGTTTCAAGCTTTTCTACTCAAATAATAAGGACAGGTACATAGAAATAAATACAAAGTATTATTCGAATCCGGACAGGAAGTTCCGTGATTACCCGGAGACTGAGTTCTCGGACTCATTGGAACTTTTTAAAAGTTTCCCAGGACAAAGGAATCCGACCTAACCTGCGCTTCCTATTCGATCTTTAGAACAAGGGGACAGTATTAAAACAAACAGCAAACTGTATTTGCTGTTGCTCTGAAATTGTCAAATAATTTAGTAGTGGTAGAGGGCTCTTTGCAGAGTCTGCCTGGGGAAGTACTACACTTTTGCCAGTTATTCTACCGCGAAGCAGTAGTGTGCAATCATTAATCTGTTCCGATTGGAAAGCTATTGTTTCCAATGATTCCTCGTAAGTAGGTACGGCGTGACCACCTCAGAAACCATCCAGTAAGTGAGTGGTAGGTAGCAAATGCCCCGAGTGTGGACAGTGTGGACACCCATGGTCTTTGCTCCCCCGCGACGGGTCAGGTCTGTGGTCTCACTGCGTCACTGTTTACCTACTACTTTTCGGCTGTAAAACACAGGGAGAGCGCCGTACCACAGTACCCACACTCCTCTTCCCTTGCAATCGCGTTTGCCACTAGCCACCCAATAGTATAATAAGTAGTTAGTTAGGTATGTTTCGTAGTTTAGTTCTTATTGTATTTTAGGTTTGTTAATAAAGGCTTTTGCCCATCAAAAAATAAAATGAATGGAGTTCCCGTCAAGGATGTGGTGGGCAGTATCAGCGATGTCTATATGGCCGCATCGTTTCGTCATCGTCATCGTCACATTCTGAGTTATAAGTTTTCATTTCTATCGGCGGTTCCTATGACTGCCAATATTTTTTCGGCCGCTTCGACGCTACCCTGCTATGCCGCTGTAATACCATGTCAGTGACGTGAACCTAAAAGATTTCTCTTACAAAAAGTGCTGAACGCGACCAAAGCAGTTCTCACTTCAAAACAAACTTAAAACTACGAGTATATTAATAGTATTTACGTAGATAAGTTACTGATTGCTTCAGTGTTTCGGTTTCCGTGGCTGCATTCCTCCATCTACCCGTACAATGGATGCGCCCACACAATGCGATCTTCTAAAACTTGCACACACAAAAGAACATCCAATAAACCATGAGTGTAAAACTTTGCTTTTAAAAATTGTTATCCACTTTAGAGAGTGTGAGAATATATAACATTAACGTGCGATGTATTGTATAGCTTTAGCTTAGCTATTGTTCGATATAGCCTAGCATAGTATCGCTTTTGTATTTCATGGTATAGAGCAGGGGTGGCCAACCGGTCGATCGCGATCTACCAGTCGATCGCTACCATTACTCGAGTCGATCGTGGCAAGGCAAAAGGCATTGGAAAAAAAAATTATTAAAATCAGTTCGCGCATTCTCAAAAAAAAAATGTTGTTAAATTGATAACCATCTTCCTCCCTTTTCTCTTTGGAAGTCGGTTAGAAATAATTGGTTATGTATTATTGTGTTTAACCATGCTGTTTTATTTGAGATTTCAGGAGATATGCGGTTGGTAGATCGCACAGGGTTTTGAGAGTAAACAGTAGATCTGGGGTCAAATTAAGTTGGCCACTCGTAGAAGTATAGAGTGACGAGACGAGCAGGACGTGTATCTATACTAATATTATAAAGCTGAAGAGTTTGTTTGTTTGAACGCAAGGATCTCTGGAACTACTGGTCCGAATTGAAAGATTCTTTCTTTGTCCATTTATCGAGGAAGGCTATAGGCTATTTAACATTACGCTACTACCAACAGGAGCCGAGCATGACTGAAAAATGTAACAAAAACGGGACAAAAAATTGCTTTTTGAGAGCTTTCGTTGCGTGACAGCATATATGTCATATTTTAAAGGTTGCGTCATTAGAACCTAAAGTAACCGAGTTCGTTCAAAATTTGAATTGGTACGACCAATTTTCGACAGATGGCGTAGCAACGCGCGCGCGTTCAGCTAGTATAATGATAAACAACATGGCTGCCCATTATAGCACCGCGACACACAGCAGTTGGAACATGACCAAATCATAACCTAGAATGCGCTCGTTAACAGAGATATGAGATGTTTTATCTCTACGCCCTGTAATTTCACTGGAAACATTGCCCTTCAAACCGGAACACAATAACGTTTGCACGTTACTGCTTGACGGTAGAACAACTGGCAAAGGTGTGGTACTTCCCCAGGCGGACTCTGCAAACAGGCCTATCACTACTAAAGCCAATTTATGTTCCCATAGCTGGGACTCGGAGACTTCTCTCACAAGGAGAGAGTCAAGACCGTAATCCACCACGCTCGCCAAGTACGGGTTTTTTGATGACGTAGATAGATAGAAACGCTTTATTGTCCAGAACACTTTGGGGACCGAGTCACCTCCGTCCGTGGGGAAACACCTGTGAATAGAAAACCCCACACGTGGTCCCTGGGTGGTGCCAATCAGGTGACAAAAATACCGGTGGTAGGCTTCGGCCGAGGCTGGTGACCACCCACCAGACTAAGTCATGCCGCCAAGCGGCCTAGCCGTGTTCCGGCATGTTGTCTGGTGACGCCATCAGGGGAGAACGGGTCGGAATAGTTGCTGCATAACTGCAAGACCGTATTGTCGCACACCTATACTTTGCATCGGAAAGCTAGTCATGTAGGGTAGCGGGATCCGAGGCACGGTTGCCGCGACCGACCGCAGATAGTTGGGGGCCCAAGTAGTGAGCTAGCCACTTATGAAAGGCTGCCCCGCCATCTAGCGAAAAATCCCGGGATGCGCTATCCTGCCGGTTGGCGACCGGATGACAGGCCAGGTAGACATCTCCGGGGGGGCTCGGGCGTCCCCGCAGTCTCCAGACTAGTTTCCCATTGATGTACTAGTGTTGTGTGCTGTGACCGTTGGTCAGCAGTGTGTAGCCTCGTTCCACTTCCGTTTTCCCACCGACATTCACTCTCAAATAACATGAACAGGAAATTTAAAAGAAACAAAGTTATAAAGCGGCTGCACTCCTCGTCACTCAAAGTGCACCTCACGAATATTCGAGGTCTGCACTCCAATATCACCGCAGTCCACCACCATCTAGAGACTCAGCAGCCGTCGCTCATGTTTCTTACGGAGACGCAGATAGGATGTCCGTCGGACGTGGCGTACCTAACTTATCCAGGATACACCCTGGAGCACAAATTTCGGCCCCGTGCTGGTGTGTGCCTGTACGCCCGTGACGACATCTGCTGTCGGCGTCTCCGTAATCTTGAGGACACCAGATTCTCTGTTCTTTGGGTGCTGTTGGACGCAGGCATAGACAAAGTTGTATATGCCTGTGTCTATCGGTCGCACAGTGGGGATCAGGAGACAACAAGGCTCATGGATTATTTAAGTGAGGCAGCGGACGCGGCTCAACAGAAGTACCCTTCAGCCCAATTGGTGTTACTGGGGGATTTCAATGGTCATCATAAGGAATGGCTGTACCCATACCGGGATACCGACCACGCTGGGCAGGAAACGAGAAAGCTAGCTTTATCGTTAGACCTAACCCAGCTGGTCCAAGAGGCCACACGGGTACCAGACGTTGAGTCGCATACTCCTTATTGCTTGGACCTTCTGCTGACAACGGATCCAGACCGATATTCCGTGGCGGTATCTTCGCCTTTAGGCAGCTCCGACCACTGTCTGGTGAAGTCAGTATCCGTTTACCATCCACCCGATACTTGCCCCAGTGGCAACCGGCGGCTGTGGCGATACAAGTCAGCAGATTGGGATGAGATGCGATCTTTCTTTGCGTCTTACCCATGGCAGTCATTGTGCTTCACTTCAGGTGATCCGTCAGCTTGCGCGGATGCTGTGACTGATGTAATACGAATGGCTATGGAATATTTTATTCCATACTCAGACGTTCTATCATCCAGCAAAGCTCGCCCTTGGTTTGGATCTCAATGTTATAGTGCAGAAGCATTTAAACATGAGACCTACCTAGCCTGGGTTGAAGCTCGACAGCGTAAGACGAGAGACGTACACCAGAAGAAAAAGGCGTTTAACAAGGCTGCCAAGGCATGCAAAAAGGCCCTTCAGAGGGCTCGTTTTGACCATATTAGTCGAATAGGGAAAAAACTGGCTTCGTACCCTGCGGGCAGCAAAGCGTTTTGGTCCCTAGCTAAATCGGTCGAATCGAACTTCTGCCGCTCCTCACTGCCTCCAATGCTGAAATCTGATGGGGCGCTGGCTCACACGGCGATGGAGAAGGCAAACTTGTTTGCATCTCAGTTTGCGGAATCTTCACGTCTAGATGCTGATAGCGCGATACCTCCTACTCCACCAGGCAGTTCGTCTTTAATGTCGGAAATACACATTCGCCAAATAGAGGTTCGTAAAGCGCTACGCAATCTGGATGTGAATAAAGCCAGTGGCCCGGACGGAATTCCTGCTGTAGTATTGAAGGCTTGTGCGCCTGAGTTGTCTCCTGTACTGACACGCCTGTTTAGACTCTCTCTCCAGACTGCGCAAGTACCGAAATCATGGAAGGTTGCTAACGTGCAACCTGTGCCCAAAAAGGGTAGTCGTGCTGACCCTGCCAACTACAGGCCCATCTCGGTCACGTCCATACTCTGTAAGACTATGGAACGTGTCTTAAACCGCAGGCTCCTGACGTACCTAGAATCTAACGACCTCCTTAGCGACCGGCAATACGGGTTTCGCCGAAACCGGTCCACTGGGGATATTCTAGCGTACGTCACTCACATCTGGAGTGAGGCCATCGATAAACACGGAGAAGCACTTGCAGTCTCTCTGGATATATCGAAGGCCTTTGACAGGGTTTGGCATGACGGCCTTATAAGCAAACTTTCTGGTTTTGGTTTGTCTCCTGGGTTTGTTGCGTGGATATCGGACTTCTTGAGGGATCGATCCATACGAGTCGTCATTGATGGCTGCTCGTCAGATCAAATGGCTATCAATGCCGGAGTCCCTCAAGGGTCGGTACTCTCTGCAACGCTCTTTCTGCTACATATCAACGATCTGTTGAAGCCCGGTATCTTTGGGTACGCAGACGATAGCACTGTTGTAGAGAGTTACATATCTAGCGCGAGAGCCAGTGGGCAGCAAACCCAGTTACTGAGAGAGAGTATGATCGAGCGTTTGAACTTGGCCCTTGAGGCAGTCTCTGAATGGGGCGATACCAATCTGGCCAAGTTTAACGAAGAAAAGACACAGGCGTGTCTGTTCTCTGCAAAAAGGAGTCCATTTCAACAAACTCCTTCTTTTCGAGGTGTATCCGTGCCGGTTACCGACCATCTCGACCTTTTGGGTGTTACCTTGTCATCTACGCTCAACTTTGGCTCTTATATTGAGTCCAAAGCTAAATTAGCTGCCAAAAAACTAGGTGTCCTCTCAAAGGTGCGAAGGTATTTCAAGTCTGAACAGTTGCTTACATTATATCAAGCACAGATTCGCTCTTGTATGGAGTACTGTTCGCACCTTTGGGATGGATCGGCTAAGTATCAGCTCGAGGCTTTGGAATCGATCGAGAAACGTGCCAAAAGGCTCATAGGCAATGATACTCTTGTGCAGAAACGACTTCAAAGTCTTGAACATCGCCGCAAAATTGCTAGCTTATCGGTTTTTTATCGGATACATTTCGGAGAGTGCGCGACTGATCTGCATAACTTAATACCACCTTGCCCTTTTTTTTATCGGACTGCTCGTAGCTCGAGAAAGCGTCATCGTTTCATGGTTGATGTTCCAAAGACACGAACAAAGAGGTTTGACTCTACTTTTGTGATAAGAACATCTAGGCTGTGGAATGAGCTACCTGAGTGGATTTTCCCCGATAGTTATAATCTTGGTGTCTTCAAGTCGAGAGTGAATCGGTTTCTTCTAGGTAAGCACGCTTCATCGTAGGCCGCATCGTCGCTTTACATCAGGCGAGATGGCGGTCAAGTGTAAACCTATTATAGTTAAAAAAAAAAAAAAAAAAAAATAAAAAAAAAAAAACACAAAAATAAAAATAAATGCATTTTTAAAATAAGGGAAGTAAATGGCGATCGATCGATCTCTTTTGTATTGCGATTTGTGAATCTGAAATTGAAAAATTACTTAGGTATACAGGGTTATTGGTATATCCTTAGCCTTATAGCCTGCATCCTTTTAAGGGCATGTTATGTACATTAAATATGAACAAACAAAAAACAAAAGTTTACACTTTTGTTTTACTTACAACTTCGTGTATTTTTTCCCATACGCACGCACTCTTTAACAATAAAAGAAGTTCAGGCGCGCATATAGCTAAACAGTGCTAGAGAGGACAACACAAAATAAAAAAAAATATGGGATTCGTATTGTGTTTTAACAAAAGTTGTAGAACAGGCTGTCTATTTAAATGTACAGAATGTGTCTTTATTTGGATGCAGGCTGATTACCAGTAACCCTGTACAAGCGGGTTTTGAACCCACAACAACCTCACGATTACGATTGTGAAACCAGCCGCTCTCACTATTGCCTAATAGGTTGGTTTCACTATTTTACACCACGGATCTTTCCATAAAATATCAGAAAAAGAGGATTCTAAGTTCGTGTCCTCATCTATTGCCTCCATTTCAATGCTATAAGCCCACCGCAAACAGCATTCGCGAAGCCAACCAAATCTACCAAATATATTTGCGGTTGCTACAGCCAATGCAATCTCTCGACGCGTTTTACTTGAAAAGGATTTTCCCGGTTTTTTCCAGGTTTTTTTTCGCTCTGAAATCTGTTCGATTCAGCGACGAGAAAGATCCCGGTATTTTTAAAATGCCAGTCAAATTCACGTGTAGTTTTATGTCAGGTTTAAATTTGTTCTCAGAATTTTCGGTTTGCATTCAGTATAAGTTAAAACAGCCCACTAAATAAATGTCCCCACTGCTGGGACTCGGGGCCTTCTCTCGCACGGAGAGTCTCTTAAGGAGAATGCCATAATACACCACGTTCGCACAGTGCGGGTTGGTGGCTGACACATGATCTCGATAGATTCTAGGATTCCAGGTACATGTTGGTTTCCTCACAATGTTTTGCTTCACCGTTTTAAGTTAGCGACATTATGTATTTGACGTCGACTTTCACTTTGACTTGGTTTGCATTCAAATCAAAGTAATTTGTCGGTTTAGTTTTATTTTTATGTACAACTAACAGCGTTCAGCAGTTATACGCGCGTAGTTCTCGGTACCGTTATTTTATGCGTAACCTATTTGGTTTTTGAGACTATAATATAACTGTACATATTCCTAAACTTCAACCCGATACGTTCAGCCGTTTCGATGTAATTGAGCAAGAAACATCCAAACTTTTACATCCTACTAATCCATATTATAAATGCGAAAGTTTGTGTGTGACTTCATCACACAAAAACTACTGAAGGGATCTGGATGAATTTTGGTATATAGATAACTAGCGGCCCGCTCCGGCTTCGTTCGAATAATAACCTAGATATCAACTGCAGCGCCATCTGCCGGGCTTATTTGTAAATCTAAACCTTCCAGGGCCCTACCCAAACGTATACAAAAAAAAATCATTCAAATCGGTCCAGCCGTTTAAGAGGATTTCACTAACAACGAAAAGTGGCATTGATTTTTATATCTTCTTATATATAAAATTCTCGTGTCACAGTGTTTGTTTCCTTACTCCTCCGAAACGGCTTTACTGATTTTAACCAAATTTTATATGCATATTCTGTAGGTATGAGAATCGGCTACTAGCTATTTTTCATACCCCTAAGTGACAAGGGTTGTTCACTAAGGCAAAACAACGTTTGCGGGGTCAGCTAGTATATAGATAATAAAGATAATAGTCTGGAATAACACTGAGGGTAATTTTTATCTCGGAAATTTAATGGGTTCTGAAACTACGCGAGGAAACCGCGGGATGTTGCTAGTTCGTAATATTAAAATTATAGTAGAGTTCCGTGGTTTTACTCGCATACTTTCCGTTCTCTCTATTTTTCCTCCATAAACTCTTATGTATTGACTGTCGTCGTAGCTGGGTTGTTTATACGTGTGAGTAGTGTCCAACAACATTAGTTTATATTTATGTATTACTTTTTGAAGTGAAAACTTCTTTTGGCGCGCCATAGACATATTTTTCGTGGGCTGTGAATTGAATTTTACCGTCACGTTTGGGAATGATAAGAAGTCTTAGGGTAAACTCGGGATGGCTATGGTCATGGTGGCCGCGTCCTTCAATTGGTCCCCCGCGTACCTAGCTTCCAAACTAAGCTATCAAATTCTGAGTTGTAAGTTTTCACTTCTACCGGCAGTTCCTATGACTGCCACAATTTTTTATTTTGAGCAATAGATGATAAATAAATAAATAAATATTGGTGGACAATTCACACACAGCACCATCTGACCCCAAACTAAGCAAAGCTTGTACTATGGCGGCCAGATAGCTGATATAATACTTATATAGTTTTAAATACATACTTATTATACATATTATACCTCAGTTTAGTTCAGATTGCTTCAGTAGTGTTCACATTAAATAGTAACAACCATCTGTATGTCAATCCTCAGAAACTTTCGCAATTATAACATTAGTAGGATCGAGATCAGGGGTTCCCAAACTTATTTTGTCTACTGCCCACTTTGATTAGCACCCTCCTTTTTTCACATGATTAAAAACCATATAACCTCAAATTAAATTAATTAACTATCGTAAGATACATTAACAGAGATTAGACATTTCTTCGAAACGAGACTTTTACCGCAACTCGCAAGAGTTAACTTGAGACCTGAGCCCAGTAGGTAGTACAACGCCCTCATTTTTTTTCTGGGTCTCTTAACGCCCCCCTTTAGACCTGCAGTGCCCACAAGGGGGCGTTATCACCCACTTTGGGAAAGGCTAATCTACACTAAATAGAACCATCAAAATTGATCCACAATTGGCAGCGTAATCGAGTAACATACATTATAATGTATGTTACTGATGTAGGTACTGTTTAGTCAAGCCCCAAGAGGCCAAATTTGGGCAAAACCGGTTTTGGGACTTTAAAACCTTATTTTTTCATGATATACATACTCGATTATTAGTTTATTTTGATGCCTAAGAGATAGACAATAATATTAATTAGTACATTGTCGTTTACAGACACACAAAATTTGGATTCATTTTTTAGTATTAATGATTTTTTGTGTGACGTCATGACGCCGACCGCGTCGCGAGTCGGGCTTAATAGGTTAAACATGCAACCGAATAGATAACCTCCTCATTTTTTAATGTCGGTCAAAAATAGCCAGAAAAAGGACCAAATTGAAGGAGCCAAATTAATTTAAATCGGTTTAATAGTTTATTCGTGAAAACGTAAGAGACATGCACAGTTACTTTCGCATTTATTAGGTTCCGAGATAATAATAGTTAAGAGTTTACGACGGGGAAGTAAAACTATCTATCTCACTTCATCGCCAAACACGTATCAGAGTGATCGCAAGTTTCGCTGTGTCTCTAGATGTGATGTGTTCCCGCCATTCGTCTGCCAACGGCTCTTCATTTCCTCTCCCGTGATGAAAGCTCCGCTCCGGACTGTTATCGATTGACGTAACTCCTTAATGTCATCACCTAGAGTCCGGAAACTAGGTTATTCGCGTTCCTAGAACGGCAAATATGGGAATTAAAAATAGTTTGAAAACCTGATCGAAGTGAGGTTCAGAATGAAAACACGAACTGACAGTATTTGAACATGTATGAGTATACAATGTTCAAATGTCAGAGTGTTTATCTATGTAGATAAACTCATGTTTGCACTGAAATAAAACATTTAACGTATGTTTACAAACTTAGAATAAATAAAATATAGGTACCTAGGTAGGTACGTGTCGTTATATAGGTAGGTATAAAAACTAATAAAATATCATCATCATCATCATCATCAACGACCCACTAAATGTTCCCACTGCTGGGACTCGGGGCCTTCTCTCGCAAGGAAAGAGTTAAGGCCATAATCCACCACGCTGGCCCAGTGCGGGTTGGTAGATGACACATGCCTTCGAAAGATTCTAGGTACATGTCGGTTTCCTCACGATGTTTTCCTTCGCCGTTTTAAGTTAGCGGCATTACGCACATGACTTCGAAAATACAGTGGTGCGTGTAGGGTTTGAACCCGGGGTCTCCAGATCGGCAAGCGCCGTTCTCCCGACTAGACCAGCAGAAACTTCAAATAAAGCTTTATATAAAATATAATAAGCACTAATTAAAAACTAACGTAACGATTAACATTATTATTTTCCAATTATACATTCTAATATTAAAATATTAAATCTAATATTATTATAATACAACGTTTTACATTTGTTGTAATTGAAATTAAGTTACGGGATTTGTTAGGCATTGTGATGACAGATGGACGCACAGACTAAGTAGAGAGATACTCTGATGGACGTAAGTTGTGACGGAATGGTAGTCGTAGGAATGGCAAAATAATTGGAGTGCCGGAAATCCACCAGCAAAATGGGTCGACGATATTGGAACCATCACGGGTCGAACCTGCACTCTGTAAACACAGGACCGAGACAGACGGCGAAGTAAGAGAGAAGCCCATACCTAGCATTGGGATAAATAAATAAATATTGGTGGACAATTCACACACAACACCATCTGACCCCAAACTAAGCAAAGCTTGTTTGATGGCGGCCAGATAGCTGATATAATACTTATATGTATAGTTTTAAATACATACTTATTATACATAGAAACACCCAGACACAGTGCAAACATTTGAATTCATCACACAAATATTTGCACTGGGTGGGAATCGAACCCACGACCCTCGGCTTCGCAGGCAAAGCTACTACCAATTAAGCCACGAGGCCAGTCAAAAAATATATGAAACTAACAAGAAACTGTCTCATGTTGGATTTAACCTTGAAGTACTAATTTATTATCTGATTTGGTTTAAAAATTTACATAGATCAGAGACATGCCACGATGATTATTGTCTGTAGCTGGCAAAAAATAAAAGAAAATGTGTCAATACAAAAGTCGTCGAAAGTCTAAGTTTATAGAGACATAGAATAAGTTCGAGATTCTGTTTAATTGCATACAACAAAACTGAGTTATGACAATATAAATTATATTACCATATTATTATCATATAATGTACTGGTTGGGCGTACAAATGTCATATAAAATTCCCCTAAGTAGATAGAAATGGATAGAGAAGGCTGTGGACTGTGGAGCATGATGGAGTATTTTCTGGTTCTGAGTATTCTAAGTAAAATAACATTAAAACCGACGTAATACTCCAGTCTTGTCATTTCTGCCGCCTATTGAAAACATCTTTTTACGTTTCTACACAAAATGGTCCATTTGTTGTAATGACGTTATTAGAGAAGACGGGCTAAAGTAAAAATAATTATATTTTCATCTCGCACGGCACAAAACCAGTTTACAAAGAAATTAAATGTTACGGTCAACTTTTGAACCGTAAAGCGGACGAAGTAGGTCGATCATTGAAAAAGTTGGGTCTTTTTATTGTTGCGTCGCCTTAACGATTCTTAAATATGTTTTCAGTGCGCCGCGGAAAAAATAACTGTTGTTTTATTCACAGAAATCATGGATCTTATGAACTGGAATCAGAAGTTTTCAAGATGTCATAACCAATAGATTTACAAGTACCTACAAACCTACATTAAATATTTGTTAAGTTCCGACTCACATTATGGGACCGGAAGTTTATAACACTCTTCCTAAAATAGTTAAATCAGCCCTGAGTTTGGGCAGCTTCAAAAAACCGATTAAAAAGCTTATCTTAGCTTATCGATCAAAATGTTTAAAGTTACAGCGAGTTTTTAAAGAGTGATGGTAAACTCACAATGAAATTGTAAAAAATACATATATTTTAATGTTTGACACTTATTTTTACGATACTTATTATCGTACAATAGACAAACATTTTTTTTTTTTTTTTTTTTTTTTTTTTAACTGTAATAGGTTCGCACTTGACCACCATCTCGCCTGATGTTAAGCGACGATGCGATCTACGATGGAACGTGCTTACCTAGAAGAAACCGATTCACTCTCGATTTGAAGACACCCAGATTGTAACCATCGGGAAAAACCCACTCAGGCAACGCATTCCACAACTTAGACGTTCTTATCACAAACGTGGAGTCAAATCTCTTTGTTCGTGTTTTTGGAACATCAACCATGAAACGATGTCGCTTTTTTGAGATACGAGAATTCCGATAGAAGAAAGGGCAAGGTGGTATTAAATCATGCAGATCAGTTGCACACTCTCCGAAGTGTATCCGATAAAAAACCGATAAGCTAGCAATCTTGCGGCGATGATCAAGACTTTGAAGTCTTTTACGCACAAGAGTGTCATTGCCTATGAGCCTTTTGGCACGTCTCTCAATCGATTCCAGAGTCTCCAGCTGATACTTAGCCGATCCATCCCAAAGGTGCGAACAGTACTCCATACAGGAGCGAATCTGTGCTTTATACAACGTGAGCAACTGCTCAGAATTGAAGTATCTTCGCACCTTTGAGAGGACACCCAGTTTTTTGGCGGCTAGTTTAGCCTTAGACTCAATATACGTGCCAAAGTTGAGCGTCGATGACAAAGAAACGCCCAAAAGCTCGAGATGGTCAGTAACCGGCACGGATACGCCTCGAAAAGTAGGAGCCAGTGTGAATGGACTCCTTTTAGCGGAGAATAAACACGCCTGTGTTTTTCCTTCGTTAAACTTGGCCAAATTGGCATCGCCCCATGTAGAAACTGCCTCAAGGGCCAAGTTCAAACGCTCGATCATACCTTCTCTCAATAGCTGAGTTTGTTGTCCACTGGCTCTCGCGCTGGATATATAACTCTCTACGACGGTGCTATCATCTGCGTACCCAAAGATACCGGGCTTCAACAGATCATCGATATGTAGCAAGAAGAGCGTCGCAGAGAGTACCGACCCCTGAGGAACTCCGGCATTGATAGCCATTTGATCCGACGAGCAGCCATCAATGACGACTCGTATGGATCGATCCCTCAAGAAGTCCGATAACCACGCAATAAACCCAGGTGACAAACCATAGCCCGAAAGCTTGCTTATAAGGCCATCATGCCAAACCCTGTCGAAAGCCTTCGAGATATCCAGGGAGACTGCAAGTGCTTCCCCGTGTTTCTCGATAGCTTCACTCCAGATGTGGGTGACATACGCTAGAATGTCCCCGGTGGACCGGTTCCGGCGAAACCCATATTGCCGGTCACTGAGGAGGTCTTTCGATTCTAGGTATGCCAGGAGCCTGTGGTTTAAGACACGTTCCATAGTCTTACAGAGTATGGACGTGACTGAGATGGGCCTGTAGTTGACAGGGTCAGTACGACTGCCTTTTTTGGGCACAGGTTGCACGTTAGCAAGCTTCCACGACTTCGGCACTTGCCCAGTTTGGAGAGAAAGTCTAAACAGGCGTGTTAGTACTGGAGACAACTCAGGTGCACAAACCCTCAGTACTATGGCTGGAATTCCGTCCGGGCCACTGGCTTTATTCACATCCAGATTGCGTAGCACTTTACGAACCTCCTTCTGGCGAATATGTATTTCAGACATTACAGTCTGACTGCCAGGTGGAGTTGGGGGTATCGCACTACCAGCATCTAGACGTGAAGATTCCGCAAACTGAGACGCAAACAAGTTTGCCTTCTCTATAGCGGTGTGAGCCAGCGTCCCATCAGGTTTAAGCATTGGAGGTAGTGAGGGGCGGCAGAAGTTCGATTCGACTGACTTAGCTAGGGACCAAAACGCTTTGCTGCCCGTAGGGTATGAAGCTAGTTTGTTCCCTATTCGACTAATATGGTCAAATCGAGCCCTCTGTAGAACCTTTTTGCATGCCTTAGCAGCCTTGTTAAACGCTTTCTTCTTCTGGTGTGTGTCCTTTGCCTTACGTTGTCGAGCATCAACCCAAGCTAGGTAAGCCTCATGCTTAAATGCTTCAGCATTTTTACACTGAGGACCAAACCAAGGGCGAGCTTTGCTGGATAATGGAACGTCAGCGTATGGTATAAAATATTCCATAGCCTTTTGGATCACTTCAGTCACAGCATCCGCGCAAGTTGAAGGATCACCAGAAGAAAAGCACAATGGCTGCCATGGGTAAGACGCAAAAAAAGAACGCATCTCATCCCAATCTGCTAACTTGTATCGCCACAACCGCCGGTTGCCTCTAGGGCTTGGATCAGGCGGATGGTACATTGATACTGACTTCACCAGACAGTGGTCGGAGCTGCCTAACGGCGAAGATACCGCCACGGAATACCGGTCTGGATCAGTTGTCAGCAGAAGGTCTAAACAATAAGGAGTATGCGACTCAACGTCAGGTACCCGAGTGGCCCCTTGGACCAGCTGGGTCAGGTCTAACGATAAAGCTAGCTTTCTCGTTTCCTGCCCAGCGTGGTCAGTGTCCCGGTATGGGAACAGCCAATCCTTGTGATGACCGTTAAAATCCCCCAGCAACACTAGTTGGGCTGATGGATACTTTTGCTGAGCCGCGTCCGCCGCCTCACTCAAATATTCCATGAGCCTAGTTGTCTCCAGATCCCCACTGTGCGACCGATAGACACAGGCATACACAATTTTGTCTATGCCTGTGTCTATCAGCGCCCAAATTACAGAGAATCTGGTGTCCTCAAGGTTACGGAGACGCCGACAGCAGATATCGTCACGGGCGTACAGGCACACTCCAGCACGTGGCTTAAAGTTGTGCTCCAACGTGTAACCAGGGTAGTTTAGGTACGCCACGTCTGACGGACGTCCTATCTGCGTCTCCGTAAGAAACAACAGTGATGGCTGCTCAGTCTCCAGGTGGTGGTGTACTGCTGTGATATTTGAGTGCAGACCTCGGATATTCTCGAGGTGCACTTTAAGGATCAAGGAGTGCAGCCGCTTAATAACTTTGTTTCTATTTTTGACCTTGTTCATGATTGTTTGAGGGTGAATTACGGTGGGAAAACGGAAGTAGAACGAGGCTTCACACTGCTGACCAACGGCCACAACACACAACACGAATACATCTATGGGAAACTAGTCTGGAGACTGCGGGGACGCCCGAGCCCCCCCGGGGATGTCTATCTGGCCTTGATATCCGGTCGCCAACCGGCAGGATAGCGCATCCCGGGATTTTTCGCTAGATGGCGGGGCAGCCTTTCATGAGGGGCTAGCTCACTACTTGGGCCCCCTACTGTCTGCGGTCGGTCGCGGCAACCGTGCCTCGGATCCCGCTACCCTCCACGACTAGCTTTCCGATGCAAAGTAATGTTGTGTGGCAATCCGGTCTTGCAGTTATGCAGCAACTGCTCTGACCCGTCTTCCCAAATGGCGTCATCAGACTACATGGCCGGAACACGGCTAGGCCGCTTGGCGGCATGACTTAAGTCTGATGGGTGGTCACCAGCCACGGCCGAGGCCTACCACCGGTATTTTTGTCAGCTGTTTAGCACCACCCAGGGACCACGTGTGAGGTTTCTATTTACAGGTTCTTTCTCACGGACGAAGCTGACACAGTCCCCAAAACATACAGAAACACTTTATTATGCACACCAGAATAAGTACCTGGGTGACCGAGCTTTGCTCGGTTTAAATACTAAATATACTTAGATACCTACAGATAAAAGACTTCAAGAAATATTTTTCTTAAAAAAAACGAATTGAAAAAAAAAGAGAACCCGTCTGGATTCGAACCCGGAGCTACTAATTCGTGACCGCTATGAGCGCCCGACTTCCCGTTTGAGCTAATTATGCTGTCGCGTCACGCGGTGAAACTTACCTTCACATTCTAATGTCTAATGTGACAGTTTTTCATTGTCTAAAAACGCGCATAATATGCGTTTTTTTTAATAAGACCTAGTTAGATCGATTTATCGTTCCCGAAATCCCCTGCATACATAATTTCATGAAAATCCGTTGAGCCGTTTCCGAGATTCAGATTCTATATATATATATATATATATATATATATATATATATATATACATATATATATAGATACAAGAATTGCTCGTTTAAAGGTATAAGATACATACAATTAAACAACGAATAAATATACTGTTCAGTTTAAATTTTAAAAATGTTATACGCTTTGTATGCTCACTTTTTTTTTATTGGTGTGTAAATTGTACATTTATGAATAAAAATCTTTGATTTCGACTTTAAAATCTACAATTTAAAAAAAACACGTTTTTTCCACATAAAAAAAAAAAAATGTTCGGTCTAAAACATTTGAGGTCAATTCATAAATAGAGCACGCGCAAGTTCCACAGTGCGCGACAAGACCACAAAAACATCCCCTTAAAGAGATGCAGGCTGATTGTACTGTATTTATATACCTACAGCAAAAACCCCCAACCAAAATGATATGAGGCATATTAATTAAATGCCGCTAACTTAAAACGGTGAAGGAAAACATCGTGAGGAAACCGACATGTACCTTGAAACTTTCGAAGTCATGTGTCATCCGCCAACCCGCACTGGGCCAGCGTGGTGGATTATGGCCTTAACTCTCTCCTTGCGAGAGAAGGCCCCGAGTCCCAGCAGTGGGAACGTTTAGTGGGCTGTTGATGTTGTTGTTGATATTAATTAAATAGTTCTTTGTTAAAATAACACAAGCATAGCCTCTGGGGTTTGCTGATACTAGTACTTGTAGATGCATAAATGTGTTGTTAATATTTAGATAGACAAATTTAATTAACTCTTAAATTTAATTAATATCGTCATTGTACATATTGTCTGGGTGTTTCTATATATAACTGGTTGATCCAGCGAACTTCGTACCACTATATTTTTTTGTATTTTTTTCTAAAAGTTCTGCCATACAAATATTGTCCCGACAATAACGAATACATAAAACAAAGAATCATCCGGTTTGGTTCAGTCATTAAAAAATAATAAAGTGGCCAAGTGCGAGTGGGACTCGCCCATGAAGGGTTCCGTTGCAGCAAGTAACATAATATACATAGTACACATAGTTTTTTAGTTCGTTGTAACTTTGATCGAAGTTTTAGTAATAATGTATTTATGACGAAAAAAAAAAACTACTCATCAGATAGAGTTCAAACCAATTTTCGTTGGTAGTTTGCATGGTAATGTATATCATATATATTTTTTAATTTTTTCATTCTCTTATTTTAGAAGTTAGAGGGCACACATTTTACCACTTTGGAAGTGTCTCTCGCGCAAATTAACTATATTAGAAACCTCAACATCATTTTTGAAGACCTATCGATAGACATCCCACACGTGTAGGTTTTATGAAAAAAAATTTTTTGAGTTTCAGTTCTAAGTATGGGAGGCAATCCTAATTTTTTTTTCTTGTAATAATCTTAATGCGGTTTTATGTATATAAGATAAGTATCTATGTATTTTTGTCAGCTATCTGGCTCCCATAGTACAAGCTTTGCTTAGTTTAGGGCTAGATATAGCGAAATATCGACCAATATTTATACATTTATCCTACTATAAACGCGAAAATAAGTAGGTATGTTTCTTATGCTTACGCACGAAAACTATTAAACTGATCATCATCTTATATATAAAATTCTCGTGTCACAGTGTTTGTTTCCTTACTCCTCCAAAACGGCTTTACTGATTTTAACCAAATTTTAATGCATATTCAGTAGGTCTGAGAATCGGCTACTAGCTATTTTTCATACCCCTAAATGACAAGGGTTGGTCACCCCATTATTTTTTATTTTTATTTTCGGACAAAATTTTTTGATTTTATTTTTTTATAATGTGGCGTTAAAAAATACACACAACCCTAAAATTTTTACCCTTTTATTACCAACCCCTATTTTTTAATAGCCATTTAAGTAATTAAATAATTGTTCATCGTTGATAACTGATCAATTATTATCGTTTATCACTAGAAATCACTAGAAATTACCTAGAAATGATTTATATGGCATAACAACGTTTGCCGAGTCAGCTAGTGAAACTATGTCTATCATATTTTTGAAGGTATTAGATAGAAGTTTAGTAACATAGGCTATTTTTTATCTCGAGAAAATAATGGAAACGGGAACTCTGGCAGTAATAAACATTTGACGGTTGGGGTATGTCGTGTAATCTATACCATCTTTACTAATATTATAAAGCTGAAGAGTTTGTTTGTTTGAACGCAAGGATCTCGGGAACTACTGGTACGAATTTAAAGATTATTTTTCTGTTGGATAGTCCATTTGTCGAGGAAGGCTATAAACTATTTAATATTACGCTACTATCAACAGGAGCGGAGTATGAATGAAAAATGTAACAAAAACGGGTTATTTTTTTTAGAGCTTTCGTTGTGTGACAGCATGTGTCTATCTTTTAAAGGTTGCGTGTTGCGTCATTAGAATCTAAGGTAACCAAATATGTTCCAGATTTGAGTTGGTCCGACCAATTTTCGATAGATGGCGTACCAACGCGCGCACGATTCAGCTAGTGTAATATAATATGTATAGCGTCTTCGTAGGATATCGTGGTTGAAGGACTTTTATTTGATGCGTTATAGAACTTGCATATAGCGGTCAGCGATTGTTTGTTGCGCTTCGTTCCGGCGGCAATGGCGGTAATCGCCGGGAAGCAACTTTGCCCATTACACGCGACTCCGGCCCGTTCGTCGAGTGGAGGACAAGTCAAGAAATGCAACCTACTGGTAAAACTATTTTAAACCGTCCCGATGTGAATACGCAACAAATATCCATACTTTCTCATTTACAGTGTTAGTAGGAAGTAGCTAATTACAAAAAAAGGCAGTCTTGGGAACTGCCGATAGAAGTGAAAACTTATAACTCAGAATTTGATAGCTTACATTGGAAACTACGCGGGTGCAACCGGAGGGTGTGGCCATGACCATGGTCATCTAGAAATTCTAACGAATTTTTAGATAGCCAATGGGAAATGCTAGCGCATATCTAGATGGCCAATGGCCATGGTCCCGAGTTCGCCCGAAAATTTCTTATCATTCCCGAGCGTGACGCTAGAATTCAATTCACAGCCCACGAAAAATCTGTCTGCGGTGCGCCAAAAGAAGTTTTTACTTCAAAAATATATAGGTGAACATTTCTCACACAACGCCATCTAGTCCTAAACTAAGCAAAGCTTGTACCACAGTCTATTATTTATAGGTACCTACTGTGCTTGTACCAGGGATCCATAGATGATATACATCATCATCAACAGCCCATTAAATGTTCCCACTGCTGGGACTCGGGGCCTTCTCTCGCAAGGAGGGAGTTAAGGCCATAAACCACCACGCTGCCCCAATGCAGGTTGGTGGTGTTTGGTGGATGATATACATGCATACATACATATGTATATAATTGCTAATACATTCTTATTACATAGGGTATGTACATAGACATCTAGACACAGAATAAGTACCTATCTCTATTCGCCACACAAACATTTTCAAATCAAACCCCTACTTACGGTTTCGGTAGACTTCGTTACTACCAACTAAGCCACGGCAGTCAATTTGTGTACCCACTTCATGGGACTCGGAGCCTACTAAGAGAGGCCATAAACCAGTACCCTGATCAAGTGAGGGTTTTCAAATGCAGGTCCTCGAAAGATGTACCTACTCATATGTAGGGAACATTCCGATTTCCACACGATGTTTTCTTTTACCGTTAAAGTTAGCGGTGCTGGCATTGGAATATATTCAGAGGTGCAATTTGTGATTCGAACTTACGACTCCACGAAAAGCTTACGAAAACGTTTAAAACAACAAATGTTAATCCAAAACAGCAGCTCAAAACACCATTACATATCAATAACATGAAGCAACAATCAAAGTCAAAAATCTCTTCAAATAGTATGGAATTGTGAAATGTAAAAAAAAATATATACCTATCTTTGGGTGGCTTTACTGAAGGTACTTATTTACAGGACCTACGAAAAGTGTTTATTTTGTTTTATTCCCACAACACACCCTAGGGGTGGTTTCTTTGAAAAACAACTTCTAACCTTCTATAACCTGGAACCTTCAAACGCAAAATGGAAAGATATATTTTCCTTAGCTTAGTTCACCTTAAACGTTGACAACATCCTCAATTTCTTGTTAAGTAAAACCTTTCAGTAAGTATAAAAATATATACACCTTGAAATGGATTGACATGAACACTGATACGGATTGTTGAAGTGATACTTTCCGAAGCGGTCTCTAAGCAGCGAATGATCGTCTACCTATGTCAAATTTTTCACGATGGTTGCCACTCTTATAGATTGTCGCGATGGAGAAATTACTAAAGGAGGAGACAGAGAGTAGAAAAATATCATGACCTTGCTAAATCAGGCAGTGGACGGAGATACAGAACATAGACCAGTTCTTCAACCACTTGACAAAGAATAAATTTCGTCAAGTTTATTCATAATGCACCATCTATCAGGCCAGATAGCCGATAAAATAGGTACATATATAGTTTTTAATACATTATATTTATATAAACACTTAGACACAAAAGAAACATTCATTACATAAAACGTTTGCCGTGGACGGGAATTGAAATATGATCTGAGGCTCAATGAGGACGCACAGTAACAACACATCTACGAGACCAAATATTTTGCATATCAGTATTGATTTCCTATAACTTTCAAGGCTACAAATAGCAGGCTACAAACAGCAAACAACATATTTATATTCTCGTTAAATTCTGATACATTATCACTACTCCGACGACCATCATGATCCGGAAAATATCATTGGAAAATATGCTTGTTATACTTCCATAACAACAGAAACTAGGAAGCTGACAGCTAACCTTCTCTACCTGAACATGCATTTAAAGACGAAGAAAATATTATACAATACCTTTATAGAGACAATTGTAGCGAAGTGCAAGACAGTTGCATGAATACCATCGACCGTTCGATGGACGTCATCGTTTATCGAATAATAATAATAATAATACATTGGTGGACAATTCACACACAACACCATCTGACCCCAAACTAAGCAAAACTTGTAGTGGCCTGATAGCTGATATAATACTTATGTAGTTTTAAATATATACTTATTATACATAGTAACACCCAGACCCAGTACAAATACGTGAATTCATCACACAAATATTTGTATGAAAATATGTTTATCGATGGACGAGAATTCCATCGTTCCAACTTTTTGTGGTAAATGTTCCACGTCTTTGCACAAACCACTTCATAATAATATGAACAGTAAATCAAACAAAACAGCAAATCCAGAAACAATCTACAAATACCAGTGTTTTCACTCTCCGATAATCTGGGAACCTTTAAACGAGGAGGTAAAGATTTCTTCTGAACAGGGATTTGCACCTTAGACCTTGTGTGTACATTGTATTACTTGATAAGGCGAGGTCAAATGTAAGCCCATTCAGTTTAAAAAATGTATTTAATATTAAACAATTAATGAAGCGATCATCTCTTTCGATCCAGCGGCGAGAAAGTCCGATGTCACAAGCGTAAAGGCCTGTTTTCATTTTGATTAGTGCGATTGCGAGTGATTAGTGGAGGTGTTTAGTGATTAGTAGCAAACACGTGTGGACACCGATTGATTATTGCGAGTACATATAGTAATCAGCCGCGATTACTCACTCGCACTCGCAATTGCAATCGCACTCGCACTAATCAAAATGCAATGGTTAAGATTGTTCTAATCTTGAGTTTATTTCTTGTATTTTCCATAGGAAAAGGTTCTTAATTCGACTGTTTTCTTATGTTTGTTACCTAATAACTTTCAACTGAATGAACCAATATTGATAATTTGATTTTTTGTTCAAACCATTACCAATATAAATATCTTAATTCAAGAGATTTCAAATTGTTGTAATTGTTGTTTTTGTAATATCAACAAAAATACATAATAATATAATATTGGTGGACGATTGGTGGGATTGGTGGTATGTCGATGCCATTTTAATTTATTATATTATAGAACTACTAGCTGACCCCGCAAACGTTGTTTTGCCTTAGTGAACAACCCTTGTCACTTAGGGGTATGAAAAATAGCTAGTAGCCGATTCTCATACCTACAGAATATGCATATAAAATTTGGTTTAAATCAGTAAAGCCGTTTCGGAGGAGTAAGGAAACAAACACTGTGACACGAGAATTTTATATATAAGATGTAGATAAGTTTATTTTAAAATTGAAATCAGTTGTTTAATTTTTCATTAAAAAAAAACTATTATTTACACGTGCAGACAATACAGTCATTACCACTGGCTAAAACGTAATGTAAAATATCAGGAGTAAACCGACATGTTTTCAGAAAGTCTTCTTTTTGGACTTATCAAGGACCTGTGATATCCACCCGTAATTAGCCAGCGTTGTAGATTATAACATTGACACTCTCCTTATGTGAGAAAACGCCTGAACCCCAGCTGTAAGAATATACAGAGTTTTTAAGTTTTTAATGGATTAATGTTCGTTTGTGGATTATTAAACCTGTTCGTAATGTTCGTATGATACTTTCCGCTTCCTCCTCTAACTTGCACGGATCTCTAATTTCGCTTTCCGAACAAGGTTCCGATTTTTCAGGGAAAATTCCTAAAATGTATTATTAAAACGAATTGGTTACTTAAGGAACTTACTTATAGGTTCCCTCGCTATAAAGGCGAGGCTTTTTTGCTCAAATAATATCGTTAAGTACGGTAACTGGTGTAGTTCGGAAATCCGATATTTTGTTTCCGTTTGAATTAAGAAAACGCGTTTGAGAATAAACGCTTTAGTTTTTGTAATAATTAAAGATTATGCGGGCTTCGAAACTTGGGGTACGGAATTGAGACGATGGAAAAAGAAGTTATTTTTTTAAGTATTTGTAGTGTAGAAATTAGAGTAGTTCGTATTTTTTAAATAGGTCGTAACGTTGGCTTTACGTTGTATCTAGTATTACTAGTGAACTTTGAGCATAGAATACACAATAGTGGACCCAGGCCTTGTGTAGTCATTAGTTAGTAGGCGTGCGGCCTTACTAACTTTAATTGACTGAATTTAATCATATGTAATATTGGTGGACAATTCACACACAACACCATCTGACCCCAAACTAAGGAAAGCTTGTGTGATGACGGCCAGATAGCTGATAAATATAATACTTATTTTGTTTTAAATACATACTTATTATACACTAGCAGTGCCCCGCGGTTTTACCCACGTACTTCCCGTTCCCGTCGTTCCCATTATATTCCCGGGATAAAAAGCCTATGTGTTCTTCCAGACTATAATCTATCTGTGTTCCAGATTTCAGCCCGATCCGTTCATACGTTAGGACGTGATTGAGCAACAAACATCCAAATTTCCAAACATCCATACATTGACATTTATAATTTTAGTAGGATAGGAGGATAGAAACACCCGGACAGGGTACAAATATTTGAATTCATATATATACGACTAGCAGTGCCCCGCGGTGCTACCCGCGAAATTCCCGTTCCCGTTGTTTTCCCAGGATAAAAAGAAGCCTATGTGTTCTTCCAGACTATATTCTATCTGTGTTCCAAATTTCAGTCCGATCCGTTCATACGTTAGGACGTGATTGAGCAACAGACATCCAAACATCCATACATTGACATTTATAAAATTAGTAGGATTAGTGGGATTACACATTATTATACATACTTACCCATATACATAGAGAATACCAAAAAGTTCTTTGCTTAGATAAAAAAAAAAGTTAATGAACTTTAATCTGAATGCGTTTCATATAAAAATACAGACAGATTGAAGGACAAAATTTATGGGCATACCTGCCCAAATTATAAACATTTTTTTCCCGCTAAAAAGCGACTGCAAGTACAACAGTACTTCGTCCACAGTCGTTTGTTTTTAAATTCTTGGTCACTTTTGGCGGCGATTTGAGCACGCATGATTTGAGACGCACTGAAACGAGACTTCCTCATCATCAACAGCCCACTAAATGTTCCCACTGCTGGGACTCGGGGCCTTCTATCGCAAGGAGAGAGTTAAGGCAAAATCCACCACGCTGGCCCAGTGCGGGTTGGTTGATGACACATGACTTCGAATGATTCTAGGTACATGTCGGTTTCCTCACGATGTTTTCCTTCACCGTTTTAAGTTGCCGGCATTATGCACATGACTTCGAAAAGATAGTGGTGCGTGTGGGGTTCGAACCCGGGGTCTCCGGATCGGCAGGCGCCGTTCTCCCGACTAGACCAGCCGTAACTTCTTCCTCACTCGGGATATATGTGTCGACCTGCGGGTCTAGCACGGGCAGTGGACAATTATATCCACTGACAGGTGGATAAAAATGGTGGAAAGACTATTTGTCCACTGCCCGTTAGCCCCGCTGGTTGTCTTTGCGTCTGGGTATAGTATATTGTATACAACAGCCCACTTATAAGCACAGGCTGAAATGCGTTCCGCTTTCGCTTGAGAAGTCCGCGAGGTTGAAGCGTTCTATGATATTGAAAACGAGTTTATGAAATTAAAATAAATTTTATGATAGCAAATGGCTACACCTTTTATATTAATTTGGACATATTTCTTAATGTTTTAATTTTATTACTTAATCAGTTTTACATTATGTAATGTATATTATTATTTACCTACATTTGTTATTGTGTGAAATTATTTTGTTCTATTGACATGACTTGTACAGAGAGTACGAAATAAATGAGTATGAGTATGAAGTATAAATAAAGTAGCCAAGTGCGAGTTGGACTCGCCCATGAAGGGTTCCGTTCCAGCAAGTAACATAATATACATAGTACACATAGTTCTTGTAGTTCGTTGTAACTTTGATCGAAGTTTTAATAATAGTGTATTTATGACGTACTAAAAAAAAACTACTCATCAGATCGAGTTCAAACTAATTTTCGTTGGTAGTTTTCATGGTAATGTACATCATATATTTTTTTTAGTTTTGTCATTCTCTTCCTTTAGAAGTTAGAGACACACATTTTACCACTTTGGAAGCGTCTCTCGCGCAAGTTATTCAGTGTAGACAAAAATTATATTAGAAACCTCAACATCATTTTTTAAGACCTATCGATACACGTGTAGGTTTGATGAAAAAAAAATTTTTGAGCTTCAGTTCTCAGTATGGGGGGCAGCCCTAATTTTTGTTTTTTTAAAAAACTTTTGTAAAAATCTTAATGCGGTTCACAGAATACATCTACTTACCAAGTTTCAACAGTGTAGTTCTCATAGTTTCGGCAAAAAGTGGCTGTGACATACGGACGGACAGACAGACAGACAGACAGACAGACAGACAGTCAGACAGACATGACGAATCTATAAGGGTTCCGTTTTTACGTTTTACGGAACCCTAAAAACGGATTTAGAATTCATTTGAAACTGAACGATGTTTCGAACAGCCGCCGTTAAGACCGAGTTAAAACTGCGTCGTAATTGCATTATTTAGAAGCGGGCGTCGAGATTCGCGAGATGAAGGGCGGCGAGAAAAGTGTTAATTTTTAAACGGAAGTCTCTAAAATCCTTAATCGTTTTGGGGATGGAATATACGGGGAGTTATTTTAAAAATAAAGACAAGAGACAAAACAATGTTAGTTTGGGTTTGGTTGAGATTTGTTTAGAAAGTCACTGATATACACTTGTTAGCACTTGACCACCATCTCTTCCGTGATGTTAAGCGACGATGTGGTCTATGATGGAGCGCGCTAACCACAAACATCAAATCAATTCACTGTGGACTAGAAGATTCCTAGATCATCAGATATCCAGGGCTATTTTATGTCCATCAGGAAATACCCATGCATCCCCAAATTCTAAACTTATTACGAAAGTGTAGGCAAGCCTCTTCGAGTTTTGAAACATCAACCGTAGAACAATGTCGGTTTCTGGAGTACCAACATTCAGATAGAAATAATGTTCCCACTGCTGGGACTCGGCTTTTTCTCTTTGCAAGGAGAGAGTCAAGGCCATAGTCTACCACACTGGCCAAGACGGATGACACCTTACGTCGAAAGATTAAAAGTACACGTCGGTCTCCTCTCGATGTTTTCCCTCGCCGTGTTTATGTTAGCGGCAATACGCACATGACTTTGAAAAGTTCACAGTTAAGGTAAACTATTTGCTTTAAAATGAAACTGCGTCGAAATATCGGGGACTCGCTCTACCACTTAACCACGGTAAATATCCTGTAATTATTAATGCCTACTAGTCTGTGAGCATCGTTGATATTTTAAAACAGTCCTATCAACACGCTCCGGCCCTATCATTCCTTATTATTAGGATATATGCGGTAATCAAGCATAAAAATTTGGTAAAGAAATAAAAAATCTGGATTACTTGTACGGATACTTGTATCTTAAAGGTAGCGGTTCGCGCTGCGACCGCGACGCGAGACCGCGACCGGAGACCAAGACAGGCACTTGACACTATGGAATTGTATGGGCGCCAGTTCGCGCCGCGACCGCGACAAGAGTCCGAGACAGGTCGCGGTCGCGGTCTCGGCGCGAACTGGCGCCCATACAATTCCATAGTGTCAAGTGCCTGTCGCGGTCTCGGGTCGCGGTCTCCGGTCGCGGTCTCGCGTCGCGGTCTCAGCGCCAACGTGTACCTTTGCAGTATAGATTGCATTGGAAAATAGCTTTGCAATGAGAACTTTAAATTTTTTTTTGAGATTAAAAAAAAAAAAAAAAAGTTTATTTCAATAATCGGTACATTTACATGTGAATCCCTAATTTCCCAAACTAGGTGTGAAGCACACCTGTATTTTGGGTATTAGGTCTATTCGTTTTAAATCAATTTATGTACACTTCGTCATAGTTAAACATGTTAGGTATGTGTATTCAATTACAAGTACATTAAATTATGAAACACTTTAAAATAAAACTGTAAATATAGATAAAAGTAATGTAGATATGTGTTATTCTTCTGGACTATAATAAATTACCATCAATCCCAGCCTGAACCCTTCGGTTTTTTCAAGGTAATTGAGGAACTTTTTTTGTTTTCTCCGAATATAAAAACCTACTTCAAAATCCTACCAATATTATAAATATCAATGTATGGATGTTTGTTGCTCAATTACGTCGTAACGTAAAAACGGATCGGGTTGAATTTTGGATTACAGGTAGATTATGGTCTGAAAGAATACATATGCTACTTTTTATCCCGGCAAAATAACGGGAACAGGAAGTACGCGGGTAACACCGTGGAGCGCTGCTAGCTTACAAATAAATTCAGACGCTCGACCAAATTTCATAAGAATCTGTATATCTATATACTATATCTATTATATCACTATATCGTATTAATACATGTAAGCAAGTTTTTGTTTATTGATCGTTTTTCAGAAACCGCTAAACCGATTGCGATAAATATATGGGGCCACCTTTGAACGATATGTTCCCAGTCGCTCCCGCGGCAACTGGGAATAAAAATTCCCAGTTGCCACCGGTGGCGACTGGGAATCATTGCCCCCACTTCAATTTCGCTGTACATTGCTATCTCCATCGTTAAGAATAAAATGATGCAACTTATGAAAATAAATGAGGAAACTTATCCTAGACTTCCTAATAATCTCTAAAATAAAGACTGATGTGCATATAAATATTTGTTAATTTTAATTTGGATAAACCAAACATGTTTAAATTTAACATTTAAACTCGTAATTTGGATCACAAATAATAATCAGACTCTATGATCGACCAAACAAAACAATTACCATCAAAATCAATTCCTAATTGGCGGCGCTGTCGCGTAACAAACATACAAAATAAAAGTGGCCAAGTGCGAGTGGGACTCCCGCACGAAGGGTTCCGTACCATTAGCAAATAAACGGCGAAAACCTTTTAAATAGTTTGATACTTATCTGTACGCTAATTGTTATCGTACGGTGATATGTTAATTTTAAACTTTGAAAATGTAGGTATACTATTATTTGTATGCTATTTCCTTTGTTTTTTTATTTCATTAATATTTGACGTGTAAATTGTACATTTATGAATAAAGAACTTTGACTTTGACTTAAACCTGTGGCTTTATTTGAATTCCGTATTCATAAACCATCGCAGTTTCCACAGACAGGCTGTCATCCAAAAGCTTTTCTAAATACTGTGATTTTACCTTACGATTTTAACAAGGTCGAATTCGCGTTTTAGTGTACTAGTGGTGCCATCTAGTTTTTTTGAAACGGACTAGTCGAGCAAACAACGGTAAAAAATCAAGTTTGTGGTATGGGAGCCCCCGTCAAATATTTATTTTATTTTATTTTTAGTATTTGTTGTTATAGCGGGCAATAGAAATACATCATCTGTGAAAATTTCAACTGTCTAGCTATCACCGTTCTTGAGATACAGTCTGGTGACAGACGGACGGACGGACGGACGGACAGACAGCCAAGTCCCAGTAATAGGGTTCCGTTTTTACCCTTTGGGTACGGAACCCTAAAAACATACAACCGAAACGATAACTTCCTCTTTTTTGGAAGTCGGTAAAAAATTAACTACGATACTTTCATTGATACAAGTTTATAAGCCCTTTATGTAGAGAAACAAGATCATTGTTTTGCTGAAGGATTTCCAAATTTACGTCGTAATTAAATCTGAAACTCATTACTATGCGGCAAAGTTAAATTATAATTTAATTAAAATATTCTAATATCAGTAAGTAGGTACAAAACCAATAGTAAAGATTGAAGAAATCAGTCCTCGATTTGTTTGTTTTCAAAACAGCTTTGAGACGCCCACATCAAATTACTTCGGAAGCCAAGGAACGTCGACTCGTTTTACCAACTTATTTTCATAAAACAGTAGGTATTATTATACCCAACTTATTTAAACACGACATTTGTTGGCCACACGTTTTCTTTTTACTCCACGTTCAAGTCCAAACTTTCACATTCTTTCTAAACTTGGAACCCAACAAATACTAATTACGTATAAAATACACAGACATTTGTACCTTTTTCGCTTAAAAATCTTAAGTTTCGTGCCAATTCTCGGGCACAGGTGTGGTGGGGATTTTAGCTGTTAAATTTAATTAGTGAAAATTATTTCAGATTATAAGGATTTTTCTAATTGGCCTTCTGTAGCGAGCGAGGCTGCGACTGCCATGGATTTAACTCGGAGTTTTCGTTGCTTGGCAAACTGTTATAAATATAAGCATAATCCACAATTATATACTTTACAAATCTTTGTTACTCGTCATTGGTTTTTTATAGTTATTGGAACATGAAGAGAGGAATATCCAAATCATTAACCTAACACTGAATTGTGCTGGCCACCCAGAGATACTAACATAATGATTTATCTCTACGCTCCGTATTTTTTCTGGAAACATTGCCCTTTAAAACGGACCACTGTGTTCTGTTGCTTGTACATTACTGTTTCACTAACTGGCAAAGGTACTTCCACAGGCGGATTCAGCAAAGAGCCTTTCTAATAATATGGTGTTAAAAGTGTTTAGTGTTTTTAACTTTTGGGATACAATTTGGATACCTTTGCCAATTATTCTACCGCCAAGCAGTAATGTGCAAACATTACTGTGTTCCGGTTTGAAGGGCAATGTTTCCAGAGAAATTACAGGGCTTAGAGATATAACAACTTAGATCTCTGGGTGACGAGCGCAGTGCAGTGCTAGGTAATGATTTGGACTCTTCATGTTCCAATAGCTGCGTGTCACTGTGCTGTTATGTGGCAGGCATGTTGCTTACCACCAGGCACATGTACTGCTCGTCTCGTCACTCTTATTTTAAAAAAAAAAACACATTTTGTAACTTGGAACAAAAGCACCAAACTAAAAATCTCAATACAGTTTATATAGTGTTTTTCAAAAAATAATACGTTATTTTGGTGCCTTAGATACTATAAAAAAAAATTGGTTGCCTGTAAAGTCGGTATACGGGCGAAAGTTTTACGTGACAACGACTTTGAGTGGTTAGCCCGCCTAAGAGCGAGAGAGACAGACATAAAAAGTGAAAGGCACGCGTCCCTCTCACTCGCTCTCATTGTGAGCGCATAACGTGAGCGGAGCGTAACGCAGTTTCTTGAAGTGTCACCCGGCAAACCAATTTATAAGACGTTGTCACGTCAATAAATAATATATTCTAGGGTCTTTCACATATATCAAAACCAGATTTAAATTTTTTGAAGACTATAAAATATTCGATCATTTTTCTATCTCTTTATCTCTCGGATCTAAACAAACATCTCTCTTCCCGCACGAAACATAATAAGCGATCTATTCGTCCCACGCGAGCAATCCAGAGGCCGCACATAAAAAGGCAGCGTGCAATATTCCGAGTATTGGGCAAGTTTTCTCATATTTTTGCAATACGTTTGCTTTACTGTTCGAGAAACTTCGTCGGTTAAATGTGTTCCGGTTTTAATATTGAATTCTGGTTTACGGTAAAGATCGCGAGCACGTTTTTGTTGTGTGGACTGATTAGGAGTTTGTTTTGAGAAGTTTATAAATTAGATTGGATAAGGTTTCTTACACATGTTTTTACCATTTAGAGAACGCAATACATCTGCCTAATCTAGTACCAAGCAGTTATTTGAAAAATATCTTTAGTAATAAATACAACAGCTGATTGGTACTAGGTTAGGAAAATGTTAGAGGTTTAATATACCTGAAAAGTTTGTTTGCTTAAAACGCGCTAATGTCAGGAATTAATGGACCGACTTCAAAATTATATTTATAAATATATATGTACGGACAAAGCCGGGGCAGACCGCTATTCATTATATTTATTATGTGGGGCAAATTTTCATGCGTTAGAGTGATGGCCTACGCAAGGTAAGCGGAATGTGGAACGTTTTGCTGCAAGATGAGTCACCTAAATTGTCTCTATCGCAGGTTAAACCTGTACTCGATTGGCACAGGACCAAGGCAGATAGCATGACAAAAGAGTGTCCTTTATCCAGCAGTAAGAAAAAGAAGTCCGTAGATGATAATAACTTTGAATTGAATAAATTGAAGGTTTACCATAGGAGGACGCACGGAGGACGCTAGACATTTGGTTTGCTAACAAACTATTTTACATTTTTTTGGAGGGCGCGGGGTAACGAATATTTCACACATTTGTGAACTTGAGCTCACACAAATATTAATAATATTAATAAATCATTTATTTACTAAAACATTATTAAAGCTATAATTACATTTTACAAGTAGTCCTATCCTATGTAAGAGCAACAAATCTGTTTGTATAAACACAAACTAAGACAAATGCTACACACCTAAACAAAACATGCACACATCTATGAAACGCTTTATAAAACGCGGTTATTTTTTAATTTATTTTTTAAATAAAGAATAACAAGACGAGCTGTACGTGTGCCTGATGATAAGCAACATGCCTGCCACATAACAGCACAGTGACACGCAGCTATTGGAACATGAAGAGCCCAAATCATTACCTAGCTCCGCACTGCGCTCGTCACCCAGAGATCTAAGATGTTATATCTCTAAGCCCTGTAATTTATCTAGAAACATTGCCCTTCAAATCGGAACATAACAGTAATATTTGCACATTACTGCTTGGCGGTAGAATAACTGGCAAAGGTGTATTTTTGACAATAAAGCTCATTTGACATTCACATGGGCACGAGAACAACCATACCCCATGTTAGAACTAGGCTCGTCCCCTAAGAATAGTCGGTCTGAGGATAATATCGATGATGTGTTAGAACGTTGGCAGGTTGAGGGAAGTTTAACGGCAGTGCTGGTAGCACTGCCGTTAAACTTCCCTCAGACATTCCGAGCTAGTTTTTGCACGATTGACTCCGAAATTTATTTGGTTATTATGTTAGTTCTTCAATAGCGACGATATAAGTCGTCAGTTGATTCTTCAAGTATAAGATGGTTTGAAGAAACCGGAAAGCATTAATGTTTCGTTTCTGTTGAGATATCCCATTAGAGGCATTAGTGACGTCTTCAAGGGTATGGATGAGAGTTTATTGGAGATTTTTACGGTCCATTTGTTTGTGGATTTATGTGTTTGTTAATGTTCATGTTGGATATTGCCTAAGTTTTCGGGATTTCGAGTAAGTACATAGATGTAATTTTTCATATTTTCTATTTAAAACTTCAAAACAGTAGTTCATTTTTGCAGTGTCGCGGAGGTGTCGCAGTGGCGCGGATTTCGCTCGGTAAAGTAACATAACTCTGAAGGTATTGTCATCACAGAAAAAAGTTCAAGGAAAAAGTTGTTTATTATTAAAAGATGTACACTTTTGATAATCGGTAAAGTTTCATAAAATTGAACGGTTGGGGAGGAAATGGCGAAAGGGAGGAAAAAAAGTTAAATTTTCGCCTTTCGGAAGCAATAACTTGAAAAGTATTGATGACAAAAAGAAAAGTTGTTAATGTACAAGTTAGTAAATTTAATTTAGAAGAGAAAATGTCTTACCAATTTTTTGCCTAACACTAACAGTTCTTGAGATATCGAATTAAACGCGTTTTCATCGAAATGACCTTGAGCTGACCATGCCAGAATCCCTCAAATTGGAATATATGCTCAAAATGCACCCTTCTATCGATCCTTTATAGTCCCCAAACTACATAATTTAATGTTTTTTTATTCCATTTTTTTGCTTTAATGCATTGGGCTAAATTCGTCAGAATCTTGTTTTATGTATGTTCACCGTTTAATAAAGATGCCTAATTTAGAAAAAAAATATGATTTGTTTTTACATTTAAATGGGTAAATACCTACATAAATGTAAAAAAAAAAAATGTTTTTCGAACAAAATATAACAACTTTTTTTTAATGGGCAGGGTACTTATTAACACACATAACTTACAATTAGTAATACACTACGCCACATATAATATTACGTAGCTTACAGTTTGGAAGCTGTGAGTCGTTTGGTGTTGAGAAATGGGCTCGCGAGGGACCGCGAGGTCATCTCATTTTCAAGACCCATTCCGAACGTTTGGTCGACGCAAAGCGTGTCAAAATTAGAAAAAGCGACATCGTTTTATGGTTGACGTTCCAAAGATTCGAACGAAGATGTTTGGCTTTACTTTTATAATAAGAATGTCTATGCTGTAGAATGCGTTGCTGGAGTGGATTTAGCCCGATGGTTACAATGTTGAATGTTAGTGGCTCAAAAATTGTTTATTTGGCCTAACGGACTCGTGTAAGCATTGTCATTCAGCGTAAAATCGCCAGCATGCTGGGCACGCTCTGACTGGTAGTAGGCTTACAACATCTGAATTATCTTTAGACATTCACTGTGCTAGGGATACAGGCAAGACAACTAAAAAAAAGTAATTAGTCCGTCAGTTAGGTTATTAAAAAATATTGTATACGTATTTTTTCTTGTGTTTCATAAACAAAAAACGACGAAGATACAGTGCTCAGAAGTTTCGAGTCACGTCACGATATGGTACGATTTTACTATAGTGTGACGTCACAACCCCCTCCTCCGGAAGTTTGATGATCTATATCTTTGGCAATTTTTGATAATATTATAAAACAAAAAAAAACCATCTGGAACATGTTTTATCTACCTGACGAACTAATTGAAATGGTATACTTTTGACCCTGTCGTCATCCCAATTCAGACGTGCTTAGTATAGTCACAGAATAAATATTAGTACAGAAGCCACACTTACCAAAAACAATTATATGAATAGCGACTCTTGCTGGGACACAACAAAGTTCAATTCAGCTCGCAATACCTGTCGCGATTTTTCAAATAAACATTTGCGGTCTTTCTAACGCGTAACTCTGTCCCTGTCTAGAGCGGAGGGTTTACGACATATCTAATAACAATATGCGCGGGAAAAGTTTTGCGCGAGCGCTCAGCCGTGTGTCCGACAACCGACTGTCACTTGTTTCCTGGAAGGAACGGTCTAGCGGTAGGCTAAAACCGCGCGACCTTGAGCGAGTGAAGGTGCACTGGTATAGTTAAGTAAATAGCTTATTTATTTGTAGTTCCACAATAGTAGCATCACAATTACGCCAACTAAATGAGCTCAACTCGACCGTTACATTTGCCAGTCGACCGCAGCACTACGCCCAATTAGAGGCTCGCAAACATTTATATCGCAATTAAAATTTTACCGGTAATTTTAGGGCCGTTATACCGCTTTTACAGATTACAGGGACGCGTAATTGCTGTCGTTGGGATGTAGGTCGACGCAGCTTTTAAGAGTACGTTTGGAAATGATAAAAATGTCGAATGATTTTTTTTGGGGCTTAGAGTTTATTGCATGTTTAACATGTACTTACTTACTTACCTACTCGTATATGTTATCATTATATGTATAAATGCCTTTTTTTAAACGGGCAGAGCCTTCATTACAGAATTATAATACAATGAGAACTATAATACGCTACATACCTAACTACTACTTACACTAAGCACACCTGAATTATCCATAGACCAATGAAGGTCTACAGATAATCAACATGTTCAAGCCCACTACCAATCGGAAGCGTACCCAGCATGCTGGCGGCATTACCACGCTGAATGGCAATGTTTATGCGTTGGGCCAAATAAACGCCAGCATTTTGGTAACGCGTCGTGTCGACCAAGCGCTCGGAAAGGCCTTTGAAGATGAGGTGAGCTCCCCCGTCCCCACGGGCCCAACCTCAAAAGGCTCAAATAAGTAACCACTTCCGAGGGTTGCATATTTGCGCCGTTTGAGTCGCTCAGCTGAATTAGCCGCTGCACCAGCCCTACAATGTGTCTCTGGAAGATGTGATGGTGCCAGAGTATCGACGCAAGTTGCATTCCATACTATACTAGGAGCCAACCCAACTTCCAAGGCACAACAGTCATGCTGTCAGGTCTTTTGCCATGTTTTTAGCCGACATCATAACAGGAGGAGGTTTACTATTCTGTTGTATGTTTTTTTGTACGTTGTTTTTTATGTATGTTTCGCGATAGCACCGCTAATTGTGAATCGATTTTGAGGATATTTTTATGGCTAGGTAGTAAATATTTTAGAGATGGTCCGACATTAATCTTATCGAAATCTGTGTGACGATTTTTGAAATATCAACAACAAACTAAATTTTCATTCTCTTTTCTGGACGACGACGCGACGTAGTCATAGATTCTTATAAACTTTGGTCGAGTTTCTGAATTTAATTTTATATTGAAGTCGGTCTTCGTTTTTCCGGAGAAAATTAAATTATTGGACGAGAAATATCTAATTTCAACTAAGTAGCTTGTTGTGGTCAATTATTAAGAATATGTAAATTGAAACAAAATCGATTATTTGTTAGATACAAATGACACGATATACAGGGTTACTGGTAATCAGCCTGCATCCGTTTAAGGGCATGTTCTGTATATTTAAACAAACAACTTTTGTTCTACAACTTTCGTTAAAACTTAATAGATAACCCAAAAAATAAATGTATTTGTTGCCCTTTTTTGCACTGTTTAGCGACTTTTTAGTGTTTATTCACTTCGGTACATCATTTTTTGCGCGTTAAAGAGCGTACGCGCTCTCGTTACGAATTGTTACGAAGAGTTCTATACTTTTAGACCGTGCAAATGCACTTTTTAATTATTTTGTAATAGAAAAAAAAACGTTTTTTTTAGACTGTGGAACAAAAGTTGATGTATTGAAAGTACCTAACATCCCCTTAAAAGGATGCAGGCTGATTACCAATAACCCTGTATACAACGCTTGTTGAAAGACGCACACCGCACCCACTACTTACCTACATAGACATCGGTCACGGAAAAATTGTCTCGGAACAATTGGAAACAGTGTGACTGTAAGCAGTGCCATCCATCTGCAAGATGTGTCGATGTTAACATATTTGTCGTCTGGAGTCTATGGCCATAAGACCGAGGAAGATGACGTGATAAAAGAGATCCCTATATTCAGCAGTAGGATAAAGAAAACTACGGATGCTGATTAGGAGCTTAAATCAAATCAAAAATATTTATTGCTTTAAACAAAACATATCCGTCACATAATATTTGCAATAACTAAAATAAGTTTTATGGAATTTGTATTTAAATAAGTAAAGTAAAGATTTATTTGCGTAGTATGGGTACAATGGTAGATAGAATGGTCTTGGAAGTAGTTCGCCGTACACTGCCTTTCGGCATGCAAAATATACAAGAACAGTTTTAATCTACATTAATAGTTAATTAATAAGGATGCCCCAATTGACATTAATTTTAAATAATTACAGTTTTTAGTACCAATTACTCTGCATTCAAACACCGTGTGCATTTTACCAATAATATGCGTCAATTAAGTCTAATTACAAAAATGCAAATGTAGATGATTACACTGCTCCAATTGAATGTAATACTAAACGGTTGTTTATTGTTACGACGCTAATTGCATGCAAACGACAGATTTGGCGGTCAGCTCCATAATGTTATGGGCCTGTTATGGCGACGACCAACCTGTTATGGCGACGGTCGTGCTTATTGCAGCTACTAGAGGTCGCAAACTGCTGCGGTGATGGGGTAGGCGTGTATAACAGTTAATAGATGGTAAACGATTGCGTACAGCGTAATTAAATGTACCTAATAGAAAGCAAATGGTTTTAGAAGTCAATGGCGTTTTATCACATGGACAATACGTCTCAAACAAAAGTTACAAACGTAGTGTCGTTAGCTCATCTATAGGTCCTTAGATGCTTATAGTTTAATTATTGTGATTTCAAAAGTTTGAAATACAGCTCTATTTCCTGACAGTAACTGCTTTATTTGAATTTACGAGTTTAGAATTTTTAAGCAAGTAGGTAATCTGCCAACTAGGTGCTTTTTGAATTAGTCGGGTTTATTTTGTGTTTATGTTCAAATTGTCCATGAATTGCTTTCTTAGAGAAATAACGCTTTGAATTGACAAAATAATTATGTAGGTGTTTACTATACATACATCTGATGTAGGTATATGATACACAATTACTTTTTTTCGCTTTTATGGAGTAGTTATTTCACGACAATATTCACAAAACACCATTTAAAGGAGTACGCAAAATGTTCGGGGCTGCGCTAGGTTAAACAACGGCTGTAGTAAATAACTTTAATTTTAAAAACCCGACTGCAAAAAATAACAAACATTATATACTAAATAAGTACACATCTAGCTATCTAAAGACACTCGGGTGATTGAGACGAATCTAACGATATCTTAAGGGCGTACCCCGAGCAAATGACCTTGAGTATTTCTTACCTTATCACACACCGCAAGAAAGAGCAAGAGAGAAACAGTAGGATTTGTCGCTGTTTTACGCTCAAATTTTAGAATAAACTCTTGATATAATCAGATTTTGGTCTTTTGAAAAAAAAATCTACCAAAATGTTCGTAATAGAATTGTCTATCCGTTGGTGTAAGTACGAAATCAAAATAATGGAGGATTTTCGAGGAGATGCATGATAACTACAATTATTTAATTTTTTCATGGTTTCATTGTGAGGCGATTATTTAAACAATAAGTTCATTAACAAAAAAATAAAACGACTATTTTGAAGCCAAGAAGTTGTAGAAATTTAATATATTTTTTACCAGTTGATATCTGTTTTGGCTAATGAGTAGATAACTCTTAAAACTGGACAAAAAACTCATTTTGCTGGGGGACGCACCTTAATTGGCAAAATCCTTTACAAACATACAAGATACGCGCGAACAAAATAACCCTTCTTTCAGTCGGTGTTTCAAAAAGTGTTAAACTTGCTACCATTATGACACCCTTATGGTGAAGACGTTTTTAAAAGCTCACGAGAAATCTTTAGCTTTAATTTCATTGTTTGAAGTGACAATGTCTGTTGAATCAAGAACATTGAATATTTTTAAGATGGTGAAAACAATTCAACTCGCAACACTGTTAACCTAACCAACATCTCTGTAGGTATCTAAGTAAGTATATAACGACGGTGAAGTGTCGGCGAATACCTCCTATCTATCAGTTTTTGCAAAATGGACTTTTTAATTTATAATGCATTAATGTTCAGTTTTGCATGTACCTACTGGGGGAAAATTTTAAAGTGATAGGAACAAAAATAAGGGTCAAAATGATAGTAGAAATGTCACCTAAAATTATTTGAAAATATTTATACTTAAAACGTTTTTTTCATCTCCTGGAAAATGTGTGTTTTGTTAGACAGGTATTCGCATTTCACTGTCGATATGTAATGTACGTAGGAATTGTACAAGTTTTCATTTATGTAGGCACTCTCGGAGTGCCACTATTTTTTAGAGTATATATATTTCTCCCAGGATTATATTTTTTTATCAAAATCGGTGTTGCAGATCTTGAATATAATAAAATCTAAAAACTATCTACTTTGATAATATTTTCGTGTATTCAGAAATCTCGTTGTCAGTGCGTTAGGTTGACCTACCTATTACAATTCAATTTAAACAAATGTGTAATAATACATAATTGATTGGTTAAATTCTAAGTTAAAGGCGGTGTTTGTGTTTGTGCTTGCACCGCGGCTTTACCCGCATCGAAACAATTCCTGCCATTTTTTCGGGATTAAAAATAGCATAAGTGCTATCTATACTCTAATCGGATAGATATATCGGATAATGTATGCTATCGAGTGCAGTTTTTTTAGTTTTCGTGTTTATTATGTAGTATACAATTAATTAAAAACATAAATCACTATGTCTTCCTTATAATTTAATAGCTCCTAGAACATTTAAGAATTCGAAAAAACTTCGACACAAGTGGCCAAATTGTTAGTTTACAGTTCAAGCACATTAATCATAAACAAACGATACCGCCAGAAGCGTCTTGAAACGCTCTTAAGAATAATCCTACTATAATATTATAAATAATGTGAATGTATGGATGTTTGGATATTTTGATGTTTGGATGTTTGTTGCTCAATCACGTCCTAACGTATGAACCGATCGGGCTGAAATTTGAAATACAGATAGATTATAGTCTGGAAGAACACGTAGGCTTTAGTACTTTTTATCCCGGAAAAACAACGGGAACAACGGGAACGGGAATTTCGCGGGTAACACCGCGGGGCGCTGCTAGTGAGCTTATACAGGTACAAAAGTAACGCGGCACTTCATATGCCGAAGCGTAAGCAAACGCACTTAGGTAACCTGACACCCGTTTTCCCGCCAAAATGTTGTAAACGCGAATCGCCGCCAGAGAAGCAAGCGAAAGTAAAGGAAGTAAATAATAATTAATAATCATAATCATAATCTTTATTGTGTAAATGTTATTTACATGTCAAATGAAAATAAAATAATAATAATAATGTCAGGTTATAAATGAAAATAAAAATTAAAAAATACCTGTTTTAGTCAAACATTAATCGTAATCGTAATAAGTTATAGTATGTATAACAATAAATATAAATTAATAACATTTTTTTGTTAGCAAAGTATAAACTAAATTAATGGTTATATTATTTTCAAATGTAATTTGCATGCTAAAAGGCAGATTGTGGCGCTCTTAATGTTCTGTTTACATATATTTTATGTATCCATAAACGCGAATAAAGATTATGATTATTATCTTATTATGGCTACCGCAAATATACACTCTTCGAGGAAATCGTAGCGTCTTGACTTCAATCGGAAGGTCATTGGGAATGAATGGCGTTATAATACAACTATTTGTGTGAGTAAAGATTGCACATTTGTTTATCAGTTTGGTTATAGTAATATTCAATACAAACGACGTAATACCGAGTCCCAGACGGACGCGGTCAATTTAGGATCCAATTACGAGAAGCTTAGTGGGAAAAAATCCAGGGTAATCCCGCACTTGGCGGCTGGCGCAAGACATAGCGGTTCTTTGTACTGGTAGTAGACTAGGAGTTCCTTAAAGCTTTGAAATACTGTGGTGGCGCAGTAGCTAGATTAAACCGTCGGTCCTAGCTAGTAGCTACAACAAGCGACATCAAAATAGTGAGATTGCAAGTTCCTATGTGTTTTTAAAGTGAAATAGCTCTTTAGGCGCGTTGGGATTTTGATGCGATGCAAAAAACAATTGAAGTTGAGACACATACCGTTATCGACACCGATATATTTTATGTAAGTACTAGCAGTGCCCCGCAGTTTTACCCGCGTAGTTCCCGGTCCCGTCGTTCCCTTTTTTTCGGGATAAAAAGCAGCATATGTATTTGTCCAGACTATAATCTATCTATGTTCCGAATTTCAGACCGATCCGTGCAGTAGTTTTTACGTGAAAGAGCTACAAACATCCATCCAACCATACTTACAAACTTTCACGTTTATGATATTAGTAGATGGTATATGTTAGATAGGTACATGTACATTTATTGTGCATATATATGTACATACATGTATATATGTACATTATAGTCATGTAGACAAAAAAAAACAAGTTAGTCCGAGAAAAACATGGGGAGCTTTCTATCAATGTTCTAAGAAAGACGTCTTGAGAGACACTTGATAGACACTTGCCCAGCCTGATGGATTGTTTTGATGAATGGCTATATGTATATCCTTGGCCCTCTCGTTTTTTATCGCGCATATGTCCGCGTTTGATCACCAGCTCACCCGGTGGTAAGCGACGCTGCGGTCGAAGATGACGCATGTTGACCTAGAAAGCATCTACCTATTCAGTATTCACTTTGAAAAGTTCTAGATTGTATCTCTCAGGGATGATACGCTGCTACGCTGGGAGGCCACAAAAAGTGTAAGATTAGGATCGGAACTCTTTGAAGGAACTCCAAATCAAGTATGCAGAGAAACAACATCTGACGAAATGGGAGTGGGACTAATATGCCAGCGACCCAGCGCCGTGCTCCGCTATTCTAAGGAGCTTGGCTGGTTTGGGTAGGCTGGCCGGGGGGTAGTGCATTACACCCCTAGCGGGACGTCAGTGCAGGTAAACCACCCCCACCCTCAATTAGAACTAGAATCTCTCAGGGAGCAAGGAGGCCGGCAACTTATCCCACTCTAAAGCTGTACGAGGTATGAGGAAAGTGGACTGAAATCGTTTTGAGAGAACGTCCTGAGACCCAGCAGTGAGAAAATTAAATAGGCTGCTAATCCTGTCGCTCTCGCGTACTCTTGTGCCACATCCCAACCAACTACTAGATCTCGCGGCCTCCCGCATCAAAACACAATCGCCCTCGCCTAGGATTAAGATGCTTCATCACTATTGATTGCGCACTACTGACTCGCGGCATTGTTTGCCCGCTTACTTATAGGGGTACTGCCTTTTGCACGCAGGTAAGCAGTAAACTAACGCTTATGTTACGGCTTTTATCGAGATCTCTGAGGAATATTGCGAGGGTTTAGTTCAGTATAGACACGATATTATTGCTTTATTTGCATATTTTAAATCTAGGGTTGGCTTGTCACTCAATGCAGTATTTACAGTTTTTTGTTTCGTTACTTTACCTACCCATTGATTTCGTTTTTTAGGGTTCCGTAAAACGTAAAAACGGAACCCTTATAGATTCGTCATGTCTGTCTGTCTGTCTGTCTGTCTGTCTGTCTGTCTGTCCGTCCGTATGTCACAGCCACTTTTTGCCGAAACTATGAGAACTACACTGTTGAAACTTGGTAAGTAGATGTATTCTGTAAACCGCATTAAGATTTGAACAAAAAAAAATTAAAAAAAGAAAAATTAGGGTTGCCCCCCATACTGAGAACTGAAACTCAAAAATTTTTTTTTCATCATACTTACACGTGTGGGATGTCTATCGATAGGTCTTTAAAAATGATTTTGAGGTTTCTAAAATCATTTTCGTCTACACTGAATAATTTGCGCGAGAGACACTTCCAAAGTGGTAAAATGTGTGTCCCCCCCCTCTAACTTCTAAAGTAAGAGAATGAAAAATCTAAAAAAAATATATGATGTACATTACCATGTAAACTACCAACGAAAATTGGTTTGAACTCGATCTGATGAGTAGTTTTTTTTAGTATGTCACATTTACACTATTATTGAAACTTCGATCAAAGTTACAAGGAACTACAAGAACTATGTATATTATGTTACTTGCTGCAACGGAACCCTTCATGGGCGAGTCCAACTCGCACTTGGCCACTTTAATTTTTGTTCGACATCTTTGACTTTACCATTCTCTTCACACTTTGATTTTAGAATCTGACATTTTGAAAGGATTTGTCTTATAGACCAGACGCTGGATGGAAATTATGAGGACCGCACTCGGAGTACGGTTTGAACTCAGAAAAGCATGCAAATTATGATTCTGGATGTTGCCAGGAGGTGGGTTCTTTTTTTACACCCCACACCTTTAAGATTCAAGTAAATGGACTGAACACATGAATAATAATGCCTATTGTGGGTTGTCCCTAAGAGATAGATGTATACCGTCGTGGATTTTTTGTAGGCCAAAGGGTACAATTAATACTGTAGTACATTATTATGACATATCTCGTAAGATTCAGCCAGCATTTGAAACGTAAGCGCAAAATGTACATATTTATGTCATTATCAGTGTTTCGCTACTATTTTATGCACTTATTATACACATAAACCGTCCCCATGAATCACTCTATCTATTAAAAGAAACTTCATAAACATCTCCAAGTTTAAGAGAACTGATTATAATATATTCCAAGATACAAGTATAAATAGACAAAATAAATAAATCAAAACATTTGTCAGACGTCCTCATTACAAAGTTAACAAAAAACTACAGTAAGATATTTGATAACTCAAAGCCGTACCTCAATCAAAACTCCTCGTCTACTTTAATTAGGGAACTTTGGAAACGTCTATTCATTGAACAATACCGAAAATAGTTCGAAATACCGAAAACTTGGCAGCTACGAGAATTTACTGCCTTATTGTTCGAGAATATAGATAAAGAGATTGTATTAGAGATATTTTATATCTACACTTACATGAGACGCATGTAACAAATATCGATCTTCGAGTTAAACCGATCTGAAAGTAAAATCCAATTTTAGATTCTACATTTGTTAAGTTGCATCTGGTCTAGTCGGGAGAACGGCGCCTGCCGATCCGGAGTCCCCGGTTTAAATCCCACGCGCACCATTGTCTTTTCGAAGTCATGTGCGTAATGCCGCTAACTTAAAACGGTGAAGGCATGTGTAATCTACTAACCCGCACTGGACCAGCGTGGTGGATTATGACTTTGAGTCTCTCCTTGCGAGAGAAGGCCCCTAGTCCCAGCAGTAGGAACATTTAGTGGTCTGTTTATGCTGCTGCTGTACATACTCGTATTTGATGTTTTGTGTTTTTGACTAGAGTTCAAGTTATTGCTATGTTGTATTGATTTGCTTTACGTTGCACTGCGGTACCCCGTGTTGCCCTGCATTGCTTTGCGTGATTTAATTGTATTTGTAGGACTTGTATTGTAGGATTGTAGTGGTAGGACTCTTAGCAGAGTCCGCCTGGGGAAGTAGAAGTTTGTAGGGCAATATTTCCAGAGAAATTACAGGGCTTAGAGGTATAACATCTTAGATCTCTGAGTGACGAGCGCAGTGCAGTGCTAGGTGATGATTTGGACTCTTCATGTTCCTATAGCTGCGTGTCACGGTGCTCTTATGTGGCAGGCATGTTGCTTACCATCAGGCACATGACCTGCTCGTCTCGTCACTCCTTATTTAAAAAAAAAAAAGTTTTTATTATTCGACTAGCAGTGTCCCTCGGTGTTACCCTCGAAGTTACCGTTCCCGTTATTTTACTGAGTACAAAAATGTGCCTATGTGTTCTTCCAGACTATAATCTATCTGTATTCCAAATTTCAGCCTGATCCGTTCACACGTTACGACGCGACATGATTGAACAACACGATACATTGCCATTTATACTCGTAATATTGATGGTGGAGAATTCACAAATAACAAATATTAGTACAAATTCTGATTTGATTTCATCTTCCCTTGATTTTATCTCTATCACAAGACCCTCATTGGTCTGTGAATAATAAAGGTAGATGTGCTTTAATATTTGACTGGCCTCGTGGCTTAGTGGGTAGTAACTCTGCCTGCGAAGCCGAGGGTCGTGGGTTCGATTCCCACCCAATTCAAATTTGGGTGATGAATTCAAATGTTTGCACTGTGTCTGGGTGTTTCTATGTATAATTAGTATGTATTTACAATTATATATGTACTAGCTGACCCCGCAAACGTTGTTTTGCCATATAAATAAAGGTATGAAAAATACCTAGTAGCCGATTCTCAGACCTACTGAATATGCATATAAATTTTGGTTAAAATCAATAAAGCCGTTTCGGAGGAGTAAGGAAACAAACACTGTGACACGAGAATTTTATATATAAGATTATATCAGCTATTTGGCCGCCACATTACAAGCTTTGCTTAGTTTGGGGTCAGATGGTGTTGTGTGTGAATTGTCCACCAATATTTATTTAATAATTACACTGATTTATTTAGTAGGTGTATGAGGCGTATATATTAATAATATTTAATAATTTCACAACTCAACATTTTACATAATTTGATCGAGAAACCTTTATATAAATTAAGTACTTTGTTACTATTACTTCAATGGAGTTAAAATTTAGAATGTTTTTTCCTAAATTTTAATTTACCAATTCCCAAGTTTTCTTTAATTTAACATCCATTCACCCAATATTATACCTAAATGGGAAAGTTTGGATGTTTGGATGTTTTTTGCTCAATAATGTCAGAACGGCTGAACAGATCGGAATGAAATTTGAAACATAGACATAGTTTGAAATAGCACACAAGCTTTCTACACACTTTTTCAGAGGAAATATTATGTAGGGCGAGAATTATGCAGGTCAAATCACGGGCCGTTGCTAGTAGCCTAATATAAAGGGTATATTATATTGCGCTAATCAACATGCCAATAACGGACAAGTTATGCCTAATGCCCTGTTCAGAAACACGTCATGAACACGGCTGCGTCCGTATGTATTGAGCTGGAATAAGCTAAATTTGATACAATTATACTGAGCGTTTTTTATTATTCAGAGTGACGATACGAGCAAGACATGTGCCTGAGCCTATAATAATAAAGTGCTACGCAGCTATTTGAACACGAAGAGTCAAAATCCACTGCACTCGTCACCTGGAGATGTAAGAAGTTTTACCTGCTTGCCCAGTAATTTCTCTGCGATCGAACCGGAACACAGTTAGGTTTGCACGCTACTGCTTGGCAGTAGAATAATAGGGTACAATCCTCAAAAAAACTAAGTAGCCCGTCAGTTAGATTGCCCAAAAATATTGTACACGTATTTTTTCTTTTGTTTCACAAACAAAAAATGACGAAGATTTCGACTTAGAAGTTTCGTGTGACGTCACTTGTGAGTACGATTTTTACTCACGAGTGATGTCGCGACCCCCGACTCTCGAAGTTGGATCGTCTATATCTTTGGCGATTTTTAATATTATGAAAAAACAAAAAAATACGTGTCCAATATTTTTCCATGATCCAGCTGACGGACTAATTAGTATGGTGTATTTTTGACCCAGTCCGGTACCCTATTGGTACTTCAAAGATGTGGCACTTCCCCAGGTGGACTCTGTAAAGAGACATTCCTACAATTGACAAGCAAGACCAGTTTTAACGGTCTAGAGGCCCCTATTTACAGTGCACTTTTTCGTTATATTTCGTTTTAGTGATGTACACGATGTTGGCGGATTAAATAAATAAAAATTTCTAAAAACACAAAAAACATGAACACAAAGGGATCAAACCCTCATGTAAGCACCGTAAGTGTTTCACATCTTCCGATCGTGTTGTTCTTTAGTGAAATAAGATTCCTTTACGATCAAGCAAAGTAAAAACGTTATTTTCAAGTCTCTGCCACCAATTAGTTTTCCCCTCACGAAATCACGAAATTCGAGTCATCCCGAACAGGCTTTGTTACCGTTTTTCAGGCTGAAAAACTCCAGATTTTCCCATTATATTCCGAAGCCTAAATAAATTTACCATTTTTCGATCGTTAGAGATGTGATTAAAAATGAATGTTCAGGCCGTACATATCGGATTCCCAATTAACGGTACTTAAAGCGGTATAACGATACCCAAAATGGTATAACCGATAACCGGTACCCAGGGAATGGCATTAATTCTCGTAATGACCGATCTGATCCAGCCTCGGATCGCGTTTCTAATCGCTTCCATTATCTAATTATTGGTATTGCCAGACCTCGAATAAAGAAATGAAAAGTTGCGAAAAGTTTCGGTGTGTTTTTTTTCAATTTGGTAATTTTGCTCGAAGTACCTATTACCGGTATGAATTCTTTGCATAGTCTGCTAAGTGTAATAACAATATTTTTGTCAGTTATTGTGCCGGCAAACGGTGATGTAAAAATAATCCTCTGGTTTGAAGATCCGTTCTTCCCTTTATTCCTAGTGCTAAAAGTCTAACTTCAACCATTGTATAGATACTATCTTTGTTCGACCCTTATAAATGTCTTGAGGATAGTTGTAATTTCCTTCCAACTTGCGGTTGCGACCGTTACCGGCAGTCACACGTCTGAAGTAGCTACACCTCTCAAGAAGACCTCGTGAGACCCTGGGGCTTCTACCAGTGCATCATCACTCGCTCAAGGTCGCGCGGTTTTAGCCTACAGCTAGACCGTGCCTCCCAGGGGACAAGTGCCAGTCGGTTGTCGGACGCACGGCTGAGCGCTCGCGCAACACGTTTCCCGCGCATATTGTTATTAGATATGTCGACAACCCTCCGCGCTAGACAGGGACAGAGTTACGCGTTAGAAAGAGCGCAAATGTTTATTTGAAAATCGCGACAGGTATAATAGCGAGCTGGATTGAACTTTGTTGTGTCCCAGCAAGAGTCGCTATTTATATAATTGTTTTCGGCAAGTAAGGCTTCTGTACTTGTACTAATATTTATTCTATGCTTCTACACGCAACTCGGCAAGGAAATCTCCTGAGGTCACAAAATTGTGGTGCCCTAGGCGGGAGCAGTTGAAAGGTTGGTGAAGATTCTGTCTATCTTCTGTGCCGTTTTGTTAAAGGAAGAGTTCCTTCTCACCTTTTTTTTCTTTTGATAAATATACAGTCCATTAAAATTCGAGGGACATAAACTGACGGTGTGTACCGAACAATCTGTAGTGGTAGGACTCTTGGCAGAGTCCGCCTGGGGAAGTACCACACCTTTGTCAGTTATTCTACCGCCAAGCAGTAATGTGGAAACATTGCTGTGTTCCGGTTTGAAGGGCAATGTTTCCAGAGAAATTACAGGGCTTAGATATATAACAACTTAGATCTCTGGGTGACGAGCGCAGTGCAGTGCTAGGTAATGATTTGGACTCTTCATGTTCCAATAGCTGCGTGTCACTGTGCTGTTATGTGGCAGGCATGTTGCTTACCATCAGGCGCATGTACTGCTCGTTTCGTCACTCTTTATTTAAAAAAAAATCTTCAACGCAAAAAGTATTAATTTGAAGTTAGTTACACTATTTACTGAAATGTTGACTTCTATAATAACTTTAATAACTTCAGGGTGTCAATTTTTCGTGACGATGTGCGCACGCAGCTTAATAACTCTCGCATATTTTTTCCCGCAGCAAAAGAAAAATAACCTTAACAAATAAATAAAGTAAAGCGATGCTGAAAGGTCCAATTCAACAGTTTTTCATGGCAACCACTTTTCTTGTTAATTCCGCTTCCAACTCATTTAATTACAAAATACATATGCAGTTGTTCCAATCAAGAGATCCCAACATTCGTTAGCGACCAACCGCAACGGAAATTAAAATCCTCTTCCGAATAAAAACATATTTTAATTGCCAAAAGCGAGCCATCGAACGGAACGGTGTTCTGATGCAAACGAAGATACCTTGAACAAGTAATGGACCGAAATCGTAATAATAAATTGTTTATATTGAAAAGGTTTGTGTGAATGTTTTTCTCTTATGTATTTTGAAGTTATACTTGTTTTGGTATGTTAGGGAAAAAAATTAAAAGTATTTTTTTTTACATCGATGTAAATCATTGGATGTCCCCTCTCAATCTTCGGGCGCACGGAATTATGTTATCGTTGAGAAGAGTGAGCTCACTCTTTCCGTTTCAGTCGATTATAGGAAGCGGTGAACGCCAGACGTTTATACTTATCGGTTTTCGTTGTCAACAACCAAAATAAGTAGAACCGCAACATACCAGCGATTCTAGGGGTCAAGTAGATTGGTAGTTGTAAACCACTCACGCCACACACAGAGACGCAGTTTGTTAAAAATTTCAAGGTGCTCAGGGCACATCTGCCGATTTATATCGCTGATTTTTTACATTGCACGCACATACCGCCACGAAAAAGAAATGGCAGTCATAGGGCTTGCCGATAGAAGCGAAAACTTGAGACACACTAGGATTTGTCGCTGTTTTACGCTCAAATTTTAGAATAAACTCTTCATAAAACCAGATTTTGGTCTTTTGAAAAAAATAAAACTACCAAAATGTTCGTAATGGAATTGTCTATCCGTTGGTGTAAGTACAAAATCAAAATAATGGTCGATTTTTGAGGAGATGCATGATAACTACAATTATTAAATTTTTTCATGGTTTCGTTGTGAGGCGATTATTTAAACAATAAGTTCATTAACAAATAAATAAAACTACCATTTTGAAGCCAAGAAGTTGTAGCAATTTAATGTATTTTTTACCAGTTGATATTTGTTTTGGCTAATGAGCTCTTAAAACTGGACAAAAAACTCGTTTAGCTGGGGGAGGCACCTTAAATCTTAGAATTTTAGTATTAAACAGTACAAATTAAATACCTCACCATTATATTTATGTTCTATTACGCATGTCAACGTCGTCTACTCACAAGTTTTCACCAATAGTAAGCATCTAATGTGCACGTCCTTAGTCATTAGTAATGTTTTCTTCGTGCTGCTACTTTCGACTTTGCTACTTTCGTTGCCTGGAAGAAATTGCTATAAGCGATAAGACCGCCATTTATGGCGGTGATGATAAGTTATTTTCTTTGTAATTGGTTTTTCACTGTAAATGTATTCTGGTGTGCATAATAAAGTGTCTCTGTCTGTCTGTATGTCTTGCTCCACTGCTTCTCGTCAGCCGCTTTGATTCGACACCGTTATATTACTGTGTCGGTCACGTGAACGTACACGATTTTCAAACCCCTAGCAAAGAGTGCTCAAAGAAGTTTTCACTTCAAAATCAAAAAAAAAGGTAACTGGATTCCTTTTCTTACAAAAAGTAGGACTGTTTCGTTATTTTTAGTGATTAAATGCAACCATGAAGGTACGCTCGCAAATTGATCAAAGGCGGGAAAATAGAACAAGGTTTTTTGAACGGAACGCGGAACCCGTAGAGTGCGCTTCAGAGGGTTGTATTGCCCAAAGTTTTTAGGCTAAAAAGAAAACATTACCACCGCTTTTGTTTAAGTAGATGTATGTTTATGGCACTAGTAGAAAGATATATACGTAACTACATAAACTGTTTATGGTAATCCCATCGCTAAAAGTGATCTCTTTCAAACTATAATCTAAGTGTGTTCCAACTTTCAGCTCCACCCATTCAGACGTTACGACGTGGTTGAGAAAGAAACATCCAAACGTTAACATTTATAGGTAAATAACAGCGCTCCGCGGTTTAAGATAGCTGATATAACATACATAGAAACACCCAGACACAGTACACATATTTGAAATAATCATCCCACATATATTTGCACTGGGTGGGAATCGAACCCACGACCCTCGACTTCGCAGGCAGAGTCACTACCTACTAAGCCACGAGGTCGGTCAATCTACCGCTAAACAGTAATGTGAGTACCTACATGACTGTGTTCCAGTTTGAAGGGCAACGTTTCCAGTGAAATTAAAGGGCATAGAGACTTAACATCTGATGTATCTGGATGACGAGCCCAGTGCAGTGCTACATAAGTAACGAATTGGGTTCTTAATATATATTCCAATAGCTGCGCGTCACTGTGCTGTTATGTAGCAGTTATGTTGCTTACCATTAGGCACATGTCCTGCTTGTCTCGTCAGTCTATACCATAAGAAAAAAACAGTGGTAACATTTAGTTAGTTCCCTAACCTTATTCTATACTTGCTTTTTTTTTTCGCTATAAAAGTAGCCTATGTGCTGTTTCAGGCTATATATATGCATTATTCTGTTTCCAAATTTCAACATTTGATTCAACAATTCATTGATACGTTCCGAATTAATTGAGAAATAACTAATCTAATCTTTCGCCTTTATAATGTAAGTGGGATATCTCAGGATATAAGGAAGTCTGCAAGTATTTTAATGAGATAATAGTTTCCATTGACATTATTTCGGCGAGTAAATCCCCGGGCGGCAGCTAGTGGGGGATAATACCGGAACGAGCTGCCAAATCTGCGAGAACCTCGCACGGGCTCCGATATTATTTGGCGGATTTCCAAAATAATTACTTACGTAAACCAGTCGTCCACTGGCGGCCCAGGAGGTGGGAATACACAGAGCACAGTCAATAGTTTTACTTTCGTTACTAATTAAAACAAGTCAAGTTTTTAGTTAGATTGAAAATTCTTTAAACTAAAAGAAATCCTTAAAAAAAATCCTAAGTTTGAATGTTTGTTCCAAAGTGAGGCCGGAACGCCTGAACGTATAGGGTTGAAATTTAGAATATAGATAGATTATAGTCTGAAATATCACATATGCTACTTTCATCTCACGAGAATAATGAGAACGGGAACTACTAATCCGTTATTACGCAACGCCGTACAAAAATCATGCGACAAGGAGAAAAGATCGAGGGTTGCAATCCCCTATTTTCACCTGCACTCAGTTGGACAGTTTTAAGCTGCCTATACACACTGGGCCAGGGCAGGTCAACGCGAGTGTCGACAAAACGGCACGAGACAAAACGTAGCATCCACACACTGGCCCAGCGCAGGCAAAAGCGCGGTGGGCCAATAAGAGAACAGGACGCTACTCGCCGAGCGCCTTTGTTTTGTGCACAAAAACCGACACCGGTCACGAGAGACGAGTCGAGACAAAACAGCCCTATACACACTGGCCACTTGCCGTCACTCGGCCCGCGAGGCGAGCGACGCGAGTCGTCACAAAACGGCCCCCCCACACACTGGCGTTGGCCTCCACTCGGCCAGTATGTATAGGCGGCTTTACAAACGACGGCGTAGTGATGAATCTTATTATTTTATACCCTTCTATATTTCTACATAGGTCTCCTAGTAGTTCAAATAACCCATAATTTATGTACATGGGCCTGTAGTCTGCAATTTGAGTGTTTGTTTTTTTTCTTTAGAAACCAGTGACCGTTAGCTTTGTAAAATACGGCCTTTACCGCCTGGGAAACCTTGGCCGATCACAGAAGATGCAGAACTCTACGAACTTAAACTATTATGAAATAATAAACATTGGAGGACAGTTCTCACGCAACACAATCTGGCCCCAAATTAAACAACAATTTTTTTTTTATGTTAATGTAGAGTGACGAGACGAGCAGGACATCTGCCTGATTGTACGCAATACCGGCCACATAACAACACAGTGACTCGCGAAACATTGCCCTTCAAACTGGAACACAGTAACGCTTACACATTACTGCTTGGGGGTAGAATAACTGGCAAATGTGTGGTACTTCCCTAGGCGGACTCTGCCATGAGTCCTACCACTACTAATTAGGTACTTGTATAATTGTAAATACCTACTACTTGTATTCCTCACGAACCCGCGACCTATAGCTTCATAGACAGACTCAGTACCAACTATACTACTTACGCAGACACCTTGTATAGTATACCTAAATTATACTCGAAGTATATTTATTCTACTCAACTCCATTTCAGTGTGGTCTATTTGAAAATGCCACCTCCAGATCAGCTCCAGAAGTTTCGTTCCCGTCGGGCGGTATCAACAAGCACCCAATACAGCGTTGTATCAAATATTCATTATCTCTCACCAAGCCCGCTGCGAGCTCGATACCTGCGGGATCGTCAGTGCATGCACAAACCTATGCTATTCGTTTTTCTCGCGTTGTACGCGTGGAATTACTATATTCAGTAGTAGTTTAGTAGCGGTAGGACTCTTGGCAGAGTCCGCCTGGGGAAGTACCACACTTTTGCCTGTTACTCTACCGCCAAGCAGTAATGTGCAAACATTACTGTGTTCCGGTTGGAAGGGCAATATTTCCAGAGAAATTACAGGGCTTAGAGATATAACATCTTAGATCTCTGGGTGACGAGCGCAGTGCAGTGCTAGGTAATGATTTGGACTCTTCATGTTCCAATAGCTGCGTGTCACTGTGCTGTTATGTGGCAGGCATGTTGTTTACCATCAGGCACATGTCCTGCTCGCCTCGTCACACTTTACTAAAAAAAAAAAAAAATTGGCAGTCATAGGAACTGCCGATAGAAGTGAAAACTTATTACTCAGAATTTGATAGCTTACTTTGGAAACTACATGGGTGTAACTGGAGGGCGTGGCCTAGCCATCATGGCATGACCATCTAGAAATGCGTCGGCTGTCATATTGGCTTACGCATTTCTAGATGACCAATAGCCATGATCCCGAGTTTACCCGAAGATTTCTTATCATACCCGATCGTAACGCTAGAATTCAATTTACACCCCACAAAAATCTGTCTAGGCGCGCCTAAAGAAGTTTTCACTTCAAAAATATCTTGCTGTCAGCAGACCGAGGGACTGTCAAATAATTAGAAAACTCTTAAACAAAATCTTTCGTTTTTCTCGCGTTTTACCCGTGGAATGATTACTTAACTGACTACTTTTAAGATAAGAGGTTTTATGCATATGACTACGAAAATACAGCGGTGCGTGTGGTTTTGAACCTGGGGTCTCCGGATCGGCAGCCGCCGTTCTCCCGACTAGACCAGCTGTAATATGTCCTTAATTGACATTAATTTAAATTGTTTTATAATTAAATATTCTTTGATCGATTATTCTTATTCTAAAAGTTTGCAACGGTGACTGTTTTCTTTGACTTTTGACATAAATGAGAACAACTAATTTCACGAAAATAAAATGTTTATTACCTATAGTAGGTACATATTTTATGTTAAAATGTTAGTTTAAAATGTTCGGTTGTACCTACAATGATGATAAATTTAATGATGTAATAATGTAATGACTATTAAATATAATGTAATTTTGTTGTAATGTGACGAAATTAATTTAAATGAATGTTTATTTATGAGTCTTATGTTAGTTGAAATAAATGTTTTTTTTTTAATTTTTTTGCTGCAATTTGAATGTTTGCAAGAAATAAATGAGGGTAAGTCACATGTGATATGGTCGGTCTAATCTTACTTCAGTTTCAGCCGCGTCCGGAGACCTCTTTGAAGTGAAAACATGTTTTAGCATACCACACACGGATTTTTCGTGGGTTGTAAATTGAGCTCAAGCGTCGTCGCTCGTTTCCTCGCGGTGAAGGAAAACATCGTGAGGAAACCGATATGTACCTAGAATCTTTCGAAGTCATGTGTCATCCATCAACCCGCACTGGGCCAGCGTGGTGGATTATGGCCTCAACTCTCTCCTTGCGAGAGAAGGCACAGAGTCCCAGCAGCGTGAAAATTTAGTGGGCTGTTGATGTTGATGATGTGACGCTCGTAAATAAAAGAAATCTTCGGTTGAACTCGGGACCATGGTCAGCTAGAAATGCGTTTGCATTAGTCAGAAGCGTGGCCATCTCATCTAAATGGCCATGCTTAGAAGGCTTAATTAGACGATAATGCTTTGAAGCTGTATTCCAGACTAGCAGAGTTATGCGGTTTCACTCGCGTATTTCTAAAAGTAAGTTATCGAATTATGAGTTACGATTATCATTTTTAATGTCTTAATTATATTATTAAAGCCTTACAAGCAAAAGTAGGTTATTTTAAACTGTAATTTTAAAATCTCATGTTTATTTAGGTATCAAAAGCTAACTTACTTTTTCCCGCACTTAGCACAGGCAGTTAAAATATCTTACTTTTTATATTTATGACTTGAAACTAAAAACACAGGGCACGTAGACTCAGGAAAAGCTACACAAAAATAATCAAGATGAAATTTTAATCTTATCTCTTCTCTCCTCTCTGAATTAATTAGGTAAGTTGACGTAGTATAATTAGTACATCTGGTAAGGCGGTAACTGACCTATCGTAGATAGATTCATTTTCTTTATTGTTCGGTTACGGCTGGTCTAGTCGGGACAACGGCGACTGCCGATCCGGAGGATCCCAGGACGTCTACTCTATTTCAACGAAAACGTAATTTCGAAAACAAACTCGCAACTTTCCTACTCTTGTTCTACTTCTTTTCGTCCGATACAAAATTGTTTGACGTTTAAACGTTCTAAGCATAGGTACTCTAATTAGAGTAGGCTTAGAACATTTAAACGGGCAAAACGACGGTCGAAGTAGAATCGGAGTTGGAAAGTCGCGAGTTTATTTCGAAATTACGTTTTCGTTGAATTAGAGTAGAGGTCCAGGTTCAAATCCCACGCGCACCACTCTCTTTTCGAAGTCATGAGCGTAATGCCGATAACTTAAAACCACGTTCCATCGTAGATCGCATTGTCGCTTTACGTCAGGCGAGATGGTGGTCAAGTGCAGGCCTACTATAGTTAAAAAAAAAATGATGAAGGAAAACATCGTGACTGAAAACAACATGTAGGTACATCGAATCTTTCGAGGTCATGTGTCATCCACCAACCCGCACTGGGCCAGAGTGGTGGATTATGGCCTATGAGTCCCAGCAGTGGGAAAATCCTAGTGCTTTAGTACACGCCAAAAACAAAACACACAATAAAAAACTAGTGTTTTTTAACCCGCTGTCTTATCGCTAAAAGTGATCTCTTCCAAGCAACCTTAGGAAGGAAATATTTTTAAGAATGTGTAATCAATTCCCGAGGTATATAGGATATACTTAATAGTCCGAGTAGGAATTGATTCTTTTACCCGTGTTTTTGTGTTTTCTTTTACTCTATTTTTCATTTCGAATATGAGGAAAATTAAACTAGTTGTTTCTCTAAACTATTTATTAATAATATTTAACATTATTGTTACATTAGTACCTATTTAAAACTAATTGTCAAATTAGGACAAGTCGTGAAATTAAAAGTTACATTTTTGTTTGGAATGTTTATGCTGTTTGATATATGACAAATTTGTCTGTTTTGGATATCTGTGAAAGTGTGTAAAGGCGCGCCTTGACAAATTTTTCGTGGGGTGTAAATTTAATTCTAGCATCACGCTCGGGTATGATAAGAAATCTTCGGGTAAACTCGGGACCTTGGCGATTGGGCATCTGGAAATGCGTCAGCCAATGGGAAATGCTGAAAAGGCGTGGCCTCGCCATCATGGCATGGCCATCTAGAAATGCGTCAGCATTTCCCATTGGCTCACGCATGTCTAGATGGCCATGCCATGATGGCGAGGCCACGCCCTCCGGTTACACCCGTGTAGTTTCCAAGGTAAGCTATCAAATTCTGAGTTAAAAGTTTTCACTTCTATCGGCAGTTCCTATGACTGCCATTTTTTAGGGTTCCGTAAAACGTAAAAACGGAACCCTTATAGATTCGTCATGTCTGTCTGTCTGTCTCTCTGTCTGTCTGTCTGTCCGTCCGTATGTCACAACCACTTTTTGCCGAAACTATGAGAACTACACTGTTGAAACTTAGTAAGTAGATGTATTCTGTGAACCGCATTAAGATTTTTACAAAAATTTTTTAAAAAAACAAAAATTAGGGATGCCCCCCATACTGAGAACTGAAGCTCAAAAATTTTTTTTTCATCAAACCTACACGTGTGTGGTGTCTATCGATAGGTCTTAAAAATTGATATTGAGGTTTCTAATATATTTTTTGTCTACACTGAATAACTTGCGCGAGAGACGCTTCCAAAGTGGTAAAATGTGTGTCCCCCCCCCTCTAACTTCTAAAGTAAGAGAATGAAAAATCTAAAAAAAATATATGATGTACATTACCATAAAAACTACCAATGAAAATTAGTTTGAACTCGATCTGATGAGTAGTTTTTTTTTAGTACGTCATAAATACACTATTATTAAAACTTCGATCAAAGTTACAACGAACTACAAGAACTATGTGTACTATGTATATTATGTTACTTGCTGGAACGGAACCCTTCATGGGCGAGTCCAACTCGCACTTGGCTACTTTATTTTTACATGAAACTCTTCACAGCTGACAGTAGTTCTATTTTTAAAGTTCATTCCGTCCCTTAGAAGGGAAGTAATTTGTGTGAGTTTTTATGGAGGGAAGCAGAATTTTCCACCGAATAAATCAAATCAGATTTAAAAATAGCCTTACTCCTATAGCTCTCAGGGATTACAATACAATACAAAACACTTTATTGGCACCACAAGTTAACAATAAGTAACACATAACACACAGACTGGCCTCGTGGCTTAGTAGGCAGTAACTCTGCCTGCGAAGCCGAGGATCGTGGGTTCGATTCCCACCCAGTGCAAATATTTGTGTGATGAATTCAAATGTTTGCACTGTGTCTGGGTGTTTCTATGTATACTAAGTATGTATTTACAACTATATAAGTATTATATCAGCTATCTGGCCGCCATCTTACAAGCTTTGCTTAGGTTGGGGTCAGATGTGTTGTGTGTGAATTGTCCACCAATATTTATTTATTTTAATACTAGTAAAAGGTAGGTAAGTATGTTTATGTAAATAATGTCACTTAAACTGCAGAAACGAATTAAATTTCACAAAAAACTGGTAACAAGGTGCTCTACGTCTTGCTAATTCTGAAGCTCAAGACATCAGTTTTAACTTCCGAAATTAGATTCGCTGAAGAAGTAGCACCAATTAAGGAGGCGAACAGTTGGACACGGGGAAACCAATTTAAAGTGTCAAGGAGACGTCGAGAGAACGTCGGGGACGTCGGGGCGTCGGGGCGTCGGGCCGTCGCGGGTGTAGGCGAATCTTCCTGTCATACCTTGAGGAAGATAAATTGCGTAACGTTCCTATTTTGTATTGTTTCTACTGGACGTTTTGACATGTACATATTTGTGGACACTTAGCTTGGGCAAGATATCAAAATATATGGACGCGACGCGTGACCAAAATACTGGCGTTTATTTGGCTCAACGCGACGTTTATTTAGCCGCTTGATACAAAATTGTTAGTTTACATTTCAAGCACATTAATTTAAACAAACGATACCGCCAGAAGCGTCTTGAACCACTCTTGAGAATAATGGGCCTGAACAGGTATAAGTAACGCGGCACTTCATATGCCGAAGCGTAAACAAACGCACTTAGGTACTAACAACAAACGTCTGACAAACGTTTTCCCGCCAAAATTGTAAAAGCGAGTCGCCGAAAGTGAAGCAAGCGGTTCAGCATTGCCATTCAGCGTGTTTTTTTTTTAACTTTTGTAAATTTACACTTGACCGCCATCTTATATTTATTTATCTATCTCACCCGACGTTAAGCGATGAAACGACAACAAACAAACGACTGGCAATGTCGCCAGTGTGCTGGACACGCTTCCAACTGATAGTGAGCTTGATCGTTTTGAATATTTTTATACCTTCCTTAGTCTATAGCTAATTCTGATGTGCGTAGTGTAAGTAGTTAGTTAGGTATGTAGCTATGTAGTACAGTGTAGTTGTCATTGTAATAAAGGTAAAATTTTGTAAATAGGTTCTGTAAATAGGGCAGAAGTTGGACTAAGGTAAGGAGCTTCTGTAAGGCCCGCTGGTCACGTGACACGCGTGACGTCACACACGAGGGAACAAACTAGTAGACGGAATGTTTTCTCGCGTGTGACGTCATCAGCGTTCCCACCAATAACAGTGCATTTACGTCGGATACAAAAATTCTATTGATTTTTAATTTTTCTTTAGTGTATTTTACAAAAAATAAAAAACACAAATCCTACTATCTAATATTTTAAATGTCAAAGTTTGGATGTTTGTTGCTGAATCACGTTGCAGCAACAGAATAGATGAGACTGAAGACTGGAAGAACACTTAGGCTACTTTTTATCCCGGGAAAACAACAGAACGGGAACTACGTTGTTAAAACGGAAACTACGTTTTTCACAATGACAAAGCATTTTTACAGCTGCACCTAAATGACAAGGCCCCTTTACAGCTGATTATTTTTATTTGACATTATTCTTTGGTATTATTTTATCATGTACACAGATTATTTATGTAAAAGTAATTTTATTGTAAGTGACGTTACCAAGTGTTCTCTTGAATTAATGGTTCGAATAAATAAATTGAATTGAATTGAAAAAAAATGTTAGGCGCTTTTAGTAATAATACAAAAAAAGTGAAATAATATGTTTATTTAATTCATTACTAAGTAGGATGGTAAAATTTTATGGTGCGCCCGCAGTTTTACTAGCGTAGTCCCCGTTCCCGTTATTTTCCGGGATAAAAAGTGGCTTCTGTATTCCGGGATAAAAAGTAGCTAGGTAATAAGTTCTTCCAGACTATAATCTAGTCCAAGTTCCAAATTTCAGCCCCATTCGTTCATAGGTACGTTACGACGTGCGTGAGCAACAAACATCCAAAAATTGACATACATAATATTAGTAGGATTGGGTTTTATCAAATCTCGTATTAATGTAGTGTATAACTTCAGAAACCACTAATCAGTTAAACGTACAACGGAATGCAACTACAGGAACAAACATAGGAACAAAGTTACACCGAACTTACTCTAAGCGCAGGTGCTAATTACGAGCCGTCCACCACGCTCACTTGACCTCCCACCCCTCTCGCTCCAGGTTAATTCTATTACAAATAGAGGAAGTTGTACTCCTGATTGGAGGTCTTGATTTACTGGTTCTACTGGGTACCAATCGTTACTGGGCCGATATAAATTACTAGTATAAGTAGTATTGCTGACGGGATTATTAGTGGATGTTGTTTGACACCGCTGATGAAAATAAAAATGCTGGATATGGCTCTAAAATAATTAATAGTACACGCATGTGTTGCGAGACCAGTCGTGGCACGAACAGTCGCCCATAAAAAACTATAATGTCAAGTGCCTGTCGCGATTTCCTGTCGCGGTCTCCAGTCGCGGTCTCCTGCCGCGGTCTCTTGTCGCGGTCTCGTGTCGCGGTCTCGTGTCGCGGTCTCGAGTCGCGGTCTCCTGTCGCGGTCTCCTGTCGCAGTCTCGTGTCGCGGTCTCGTGTCGCGGTCTCGTGTCGCGGTCTCGTGTCGCAGTCTCCTGTCGCGGTCTCGTGTCGCGGTCAGCTACGGCACCAGAAATAAACACACGCAACCACGTCAAACTAATAACATCGTTTTACGTAGCCTCGGGTGTTCAACTTAAAAAAATATTCTAATATGTTAAATGTCAATGTTTGGATGTTTGTTGCTCGATCACGTCGTAACGTATGAACGGATCGAGCGAGAAATTTGGAACTTGGCTAGATTATAGTCTGGAAGAACTTTTTTACTTTTTAACCCGGAACACATAAGATACTTTTTATCCTGCAAAATAATGGGAACGGGAACTACACTAGTAAAACTGCGAGCGCACCATAAAACTTTACCGTCCTGCTTGGTAATAAATAAAATAAACATATTTCACTTTATTTTATAACTAGCTGAGCGCGCGCGCGTTGCTACGCGATCTATCGAAAATTGGTCGTACCAATTCAAATGTTGCACAAATTCGGTTACTTTAGGTTCTACGAGGAGGATCCTACTGCGAGGTCGTTTCTCTCGAACTTTTTCCAAGACAAGAGGCAAACAATTGGTAGTGTACCATTCTGCAGAAACTGTTTTTTGATCCTCTAACACAATTGTTGCGAAATGACCTATCCTTCCAAAGAACGAGGCCACCATTTTTTTCCCCGCACTTCGATCTCTCTTCACTTTAGTTGGCAACTCCTCGAAAGGAAACACCCACTGAGCAGATTGTCTTTTGGTTTCAGGATCATAACAGTAAATCCAGCTTTCGTCACCTGTTAGTATGTCGAACACAGCATTTGAGTCACCTCCGTTAAATCTTTCAATCATTTTACGGCACCAATCCACACGATGGAGTTTTTGAGCCTCAGTCAAATTATGAGGTATCCACCGGGCGCAAAGCTTCCTGACCGCTAAATGTTCGTGTAGGATTTTGTGCACTTGACTCATACCGATGCCTAAGCTTGTCCGAATCTGCTGATAGGTCACTCTTTTGTCAGTCTCTATCATACGCCGCACAACACAGATGTTATCTTCAGTCGTCGCCGTAGAAGGCCGTCCCTCACGTAAATCATCAGTGAGATTAGTGCGACCACGTTTAAACTCATTAAACCAGTTGTAAACAGTCGCACGAGATGGGGCTTCATCGTGAAAGGCCAATCGTAGTCTATCATAACTTTCTTGTTGACTTAAATGACATCGAAAGTCATAAAAAATCATTGCACGAAAATTTTCTCGTGTTAAATTCATGTTGACGTGACACAGACAATTTTCAATTTGCCGCCAAATCGTAAAACAAATGACAAATGAATGAAGTATATACTCAGTAATATTGGCAAAGAGTTCTATTTTCAAATTATAGAATTATTTTTTTATTATATTGTTTATAAGTGGCCAGTTCTAAGAACTTTCAGTTTGACCCTCGTAATGACGCAACCTTTAAAATATGACATATGCCGTCACGCACCGAAAGCTCTCAAAAAGCAATATTTTTTCCCGTTATTGTTACATTTTTCATTCATGCTCGGCTCCTGTTGATAGTAGCGTAATGATAGCCTATAGCCTTCCTCGATAAATGGACTATCCTACAAAGAAATAATCTTTCAATTCGGACCATTAGTTCCAGAGATTCTTGCGTTCAAACAAACAAACAAACAAACTCTTCAGCTTAATAATATTAGTATAGATATTACTAGTAGCGCCTAACAATTTCAACAACGTAGTTCCTGTTCCGTTGTTTTCCCGAGAAAATAAGTAGGTAACTACCTACTTATTTTAAATTATATATTTACTTATGTTAAATTATAGTCTGGAAGAACTCTTCCAGACTATAATTTAACTGTGTTTATGAAGTGAAAACTTCTTCAGGCGCGCCTAGACAGATATTTCGTGGGCTGTGAATTGGATTCTGGCGTCACGCTCGGGTATGATAAGAAATCTTCGGGTAAACTCGGGACCATGGCTATAGGCCATTTAGAAATGCGTCAGCCAATGGGAAATGCTGAATGGGTCGTGGCCTAACCATCACGGCATGACCATCTAGAAATGCGTGAGCCAATGGGAAATGCTGACGCATTTCTAGATGGCTATGCCATGATGCCCAGGCCACGCCCTCCGGTTACACCCGCGTAGTTTCCAAGGTAAGCTATCAAATTCTGAGTTATAAGTTTTCACTTCTATCGGCAGTTCCTATGACTGCCAATTTTTTTGAATTATTAGATTCTAGACTGAAATAACACATACTTACATTTTTTTATCTCGGGAAAAGTAACGGAATTCAAAACTACGCGGGAGAAGACGTGAGGCACTAGCTAGTGTAAAATATTTCGCAGTTAGCATGCACTGTGGCGCCGGACGCGGTGATCCCCGCGATAATTGAATACGCTTGCTCGTGTTATGAGCTTAGCGGCTAATTAGCTATAAATCGAGTGGCTCACGGGATCACAAGCCGAGAATTAGAAGAGCGCTGAACTTGGGATTGATTTGATGTATACTTGCAAGAATAAAATAATAAGCCCGACTCGCGACGCTGCCGGCGTCGTGACGTCACACAAAAAATCATTACTAAAAAATGAAACCAAATTTTGTGTGTCTGTAAACGACAATGTACTGATAAATATTATCACCTATCTCTTAGGCATCAAAATAAACTAATAACCGAGTATGTTTATCATGAAAAAATAAGGTTTTAAAGTCCTAAAACAGGTTTTGCCCAAATTTGGCCTCTTGGGGCTTGACTACTTTTAATTGTTGATAAACGAGAAACAAGCCTTGTTAACCGGCTTTAAATACCTGCCCCTCTATCCCCTAACGAAAAACGCTTTGATGCTTTGACATTGCCGTCTCTTTCATTTCAAGCGAGAAGAAAAGAGACAGCAACGTCTAAGCGTCAAAGCGTTTTTCGTTAGGCGGTAGACCCCCTGATCTTTATGAATACGCCGTCTTGGTCACCAGGCCACTAATGAATAATCAACTAAATCATTATGTATTAAAATCCAGTGTCGTAATGTTTCTTCCAAGTGAAAGTTTATTTTTATAGAGTAAGGAGACGAGCTGGATATGTGCCTGATGCAACATAGCTGACCATAACAGCACAGTGACACGCAGATGATGACTCGCATGAAGAGTCCAATTCATTCCGAATCAACTTCGTGTCCGAATTAGCTTCGTTCTTATCTGGTGTCCCTCGGCACAATGTTAAACAATGATGCAGTCCATGATGGAGCGCACAAATTTGGGGAAAACCGAATCGCTCTAGATTTGTAGACATCCAGGACGTCTACTCTCTTTCTACGAAAATGTAATTTCGAAATAAACTCTCGAATTTCCAACTCCGATTCTACTGCGATCCGTCGTTATGTCTGTTTAAATGTTCTAAGCATACTCTAATTAGAGTATGCTTAGAACGAACAATGTTGTATAGGACGAAACGAAGTAGAACGAGTGCAGGAAAGTTGCGAGTTTTTTTTCGAAATTACGTTTTCGTTGAAATAGAGTTGACGTCCAGATTATATCCACAAGAAAATACCCAAACAGGCAACGTATTTCAAAGTTGAGACGTTCTTGTTCCGAAGCTATGAGCAGTCTGAGAGAACAAAGGATAAGCCAGTATTAGATCATGTAGATCTGCACACTCTCCGAAATGTATCCTATATTTATAAGTGACATAGACCTAAATATATTAGCGAGTGGCATTTCGCGTTAAGTTCTCCTGAGTAAAACCACACTGGCAGCCGAGTAGAACCACCTGCTAAAGCGAATGTACTTTAATATCACAACTTTCCAAATTAAATTTATTTCTCCTAACAACCTGTTAATTGTCATCGGTAGATGCAGCCATCGCAAACAGAGACATTTTGTACTCTATTCCTCAGATATAAGACCTATTTTCGCCTTTCAATTACTGAAGAGTAGTCGTATTTCACTTGATTTTTTTTGTGAACTCTGTTCAAGGGGGTATAGAGGCTATTTTTGCTTGAGTGCAGAGGTGGGTAATTATAAGTTTTCGCACGTAATGCCTACAACGGTCGCACGCTGTCAAAGCCTGAAAGTCTAACGATTTTGAAATGAATTTTGCTAACTTTACCGCAGCCGCAACAGTTTTTGGTTGGTTAAATTGGTTAGTGTTTGTGTGTGTTGGTGAAACTAGAGTAGGGTTTCACTTGATTTTTGTTTACTTTTATAGGATTACACTTGACCGCCATCTCGCTTGATGTTAAGCGACGATGCGGTCTACGACGTAGCGTGTTTACCGAGAAGAGACTGATTTACTTCGATATGAAAACACTAAGATTGTAAACATCGATAAAAACCCACTCAGGCAACGCATCCAAAAGCCTCAACATTCTTATCCCAAAACTAGAGCCAAGTCGTGGAAAAAATCACACAGGCAACGCATTCCATAGCCTAAACGCTCTTATTACAAAACTAGACACAAACCTCTTTGTTCGATACTATGAAACGATGTCGCTTTTTCGAGTTACGAGCAGTCCGATTGAAAAAAGGCTGAATCTATTTTGTTTTATGAGATGCTGGTATCACCCCGTGGTTTTACCACCCGTCGTTCCAGTTTCTGTCATTTTTCCGCGATGAAAAGTAGCCTGTCCTATTCTAGTTTATAATCTAACTATGTTTCAAATTTCAACCCAATCTAATCATACGTTACAACATGATCCATACCTCGTCCTATCCTACTAACCCTACTAATATTATAAATGTCAATGTTATGATGTTTGTTACTCAATCACGTCGGAACGCCTAAACGGATCTGGATGAAATTTGGAACAAAATATAGATAACAGTCTGAAATAGCACATTTTTAATCCCAGGAAAATGACGGGAACGGGAACTACACGGGTAAAAACGCGGGCTGCTACTAGTGTTTCATACATCTACGTACATAAATGGAGACGATACTATTTATTCGTATTTTGCCTACAAATCTTCCTCATACTTTAGAATATTTAGATTTTTTAAGAAAAATAACAACGTATAAAATTTTCAAAAGTGTATTATAATTTTTTTCATAAAACTGTAAACTGTAAACAGGAAACAGGTAAAGTTTGTCAAAGCAAAGCCGAGAGCATCAGTCCAGGCGTCGCTTTTGAAAACCGGTCGCTTTTGATCACTTTCATGACTGTCGAATAAAATTCAGTCTGCAGACATCGTATCTATGTTGTGTCGGTGAATGACACATGACATCGGAAGTTTCTAGAAACATGTTCCTTAGAGCGGTTTCGCACTACGTCCGATCCGAACCTCATCCAAACCCGTGAAAACATATGGATCTAGAAAACTCGGACCGAGGGTTTCGCACTACATCCGATCCGATATACAATAAACTGCCAAATAACCTGAAAAAATGACCACTTTATTGAATGAAAAAATTACCATTTATTAAATGTCAAAAGAATATATTAGAGAATAAATGGTTTTACAAAAAATAAGTTTTTTTTCAAGATAATTTTGATGAAAAGACGTTCCGGTGGCACTTTTGCCATGCCATGAATGATTTTGACGCAGTGCGGGGAGCGTTCATCATACGAATAATACTATGGCTACTTCGGTTCGTCAATTATCTATTCCGAAATAGAAATTTACGGATGACGGAGACAATTCGGATGACGAAAATCGGAGCTAGTGCGTAAACTACCATACAAATAGCTGGACGACAACTTCGGAAACTGTTTTCACGGAATCGAATCGGATTCGGATCGGACATAGCGCGAAACCGCTCTAACGATGTTTTCATTGTTCATCGTTTTTAGGGTTCCGTAAAACGTAAAAACGGAACCCTTATAGATTCGCCATGTCTGTCTGTCTGCCTGTCCGTCCGTATGTCACAGACACTTTTTTCCGAAACTATAAGAACTATACTGTTGAAACTTGGTAAGTAGATGGATTTTGTGAACCGCATTTAATTTTTTTTTATAAAAATTAAAAAAAACTATAAATTTAAATGCCCCATACATAAAACTGAAACTCAACATTTTTTTTACAGCAACAAGCGCAACAACAGCGATTTAAACATCACCTTAAAAAAAATAGAAAATGTAAAAAAATGCCTAAAAACTATTATGCGTCTCATCAATAGTCGAATGAAATGTAGTACAATAGATTGTTATCTATATATATAAAAGCAAAAGGTCACTCATCGAGAAATCTCAAAAACTACAAATGCTAGGAATCTAAAATTTTGCATGGAGGTCCCTTTTAGCACATAGGCGCTCGCTAAGACGGGGTTGTGCGAAATTCAACCCCTAAGAGGGTGAAACAAGGGATGAACGGTTGTATGAAAATTTTGTATGAAACGTAATTTTCAAAGTTATCAAATATTGTATCTAGACACTTGACACAAAGCAATGAAATGCATGTTCTATTAATTTTGTAATTTCGAACTGTACGGGGGTGAAATTGGGGTTGAAATGAGGGATAAATGTCAATATGGAAATTCCCAACCGTTGAAGATTAAACCATGAAACTCTGTATATAGACACTTGACACGAAGCAAACGAATGTTTGTTCCATCAATTTCGTAATTTCGAACTGTACGGGGGTGAAATTGGGGTTGAAATGAGGGATGAATGTCAATATGGAAATTCCCAACCGTTGAAGATAAAACCAAGCAACTCTGTATATAGACACTTGACACGAAGCAAACGAATGTTTGTTCCATCAATTTCGTAATTTCGAACTGTACGGGGGTAAAATTGGGGTTGAAATGAGGGATGAATGTCAAAATGGAAGTTCCCAACCGTTGAAGATAAAACCATGAAACTCTGTATATAGACACTTGAAACGAAGCAAACGAATGTTTGTTCCATCAATTTCGTAATTTAGAACTGTACGGGGGTGAAATTGGGGTTGAACTGAGGGATGAATGACAATATGGAAATTCCCAACCGTTGATGATACAACCATGAAACTCTGTATATTATAGACACTTGACACGAAGCAAACGAATGTTTGTTCCATCAACTTTGTAATTTCGAACTGTACGGGGGTGAAATTGGGGTTGAAATGAGGGATGAATGTCAATATGGAAGTTCCCAACCGTTGAAGATAAAACTATGAAACTCTTTGTATAGGCACTTGGCACGAAGCCAAAAAATGTTTGTTCTAGCAATTTTGTAATTTCGAACTGTATGGGGATGGAATTGAAGTTGAAATGGGGGACGAATGTCTCCTACGCTTTCACACCTAAACAACTGAACCGATTTTGATGAAATTGTTTTATTGTAAGCTGTTTTTAGTAAATGTGTCTGGGTATAAAATGAGTTATTGCCTGAGTTACCTCAGTATTTATTTCGCGCGGACGAAGTCGCGGGTAACAGCTAGTGCTTAAATAAAACACATGACACCAAAAAAATATTATGCGAAAGTTGCATTATGACACTATACATTATGCTACATTCATTATGACAAAGTAAATTAGGAACAAAAAGTTATGCGTTTTAATAGCTCCCGTTTTGTCATGTATATTTTGGATATTTGAATGTTTGGATATTTGGATGTTTGGATGTTTGTTGTTCAATCACGCCGTAACGTATGAACGGATTAGGGTGAAATTTGGAATACTGTTAGATTTTCGTCTGGAAGAACACATAGGCGTAGACTTTTTATCCCGAGAAAATAACGGGAACGGGAAGTACGCGGGTAAAACCGCGGAGCACTGCTAGTATGTCATATCAACAACAATAATATATTATATTATAATTATATATAATTACTAGCTGACCCCGCAAACGTTGTTTTGCCTTAGTGAACAACCCTTGTCACTTAGGGGTATGAAAAATAGCTAGTAGCCGATTCTCATACCTACAGAATATGCATATAAAATTTGGTTAAAATCAGTAAAGCCGTTTCGGAGGAGTAAGGAAACAAACACTGTGACACGAGAATTTTATATATAAGATAATTAGCAACAATAATTATTTCTGTTGCATAATTTGTGTGTTACGGCAATACTGGACGACGAGTGACTTTTAAAATAAGGGTCTGAACTGTAGGAAGCAATCTACCGGCGAGAAGCTCGAGTATTTTCGTCGGCAGACAATCGGCGAGTCAATTTCACGGCGGCTGGACGGTAGAGAAGCGACCGGACCGCCAGGTGCGTGCCGGCGCGGGTCTACTGCGGAACTGAGATTGTTTATTATTATCTATTACAAAGTCAAAGTTCTTTATTCATAAGTGTATAATTTAATTCACCCGTCAAATATTAACGAAAAACCATAAGAAATAGCATACAGATAGTAAATATCTAAAGGCAGCGGTTCGCGCGGAGACCGCGACACGAGACCCCGACAGGAGATTGTATGGGTGTTCGCGCCTAGATCGCGACAGGCACTCGACATTACATAATTGTATGGGTGCTAGTTTGCACCGAGACCGCGACACCGTCTCCTGTCACTGTCGCGGCGCGAACTGACGCCCATACAAAGCTGGACGTCTACTCTCTTTCCACGAAAACGTAACTTCGAAATAAACTCGCGATTTTCTAACTCCGATTCTACTTCGATCCGTCGTTTTCTCCGTTTAAATCTTCTAAGCCTACTCTAATTAGAGTATGCTTAGAACATTTAAACGTCAAACCATGTTGTATTGGACGAAACGAAGTAGAACGAGAGCAGGAAAGTCACGGGTTTTTTTTTCGAAATTACGTTTTCGTAGAAAGAGAGTATACGTCCTTTAACGAAAAGACAGTGGGATTTGAAACCAGGGCTCCTCAATGACACCGTTCACAGTCACCGTTCTCACGACTAGACCATCCGTAACTTAACAAAACTGAAATTGAAAAGAGTTCTAATCATTACCTAGCACTGCACTGCGCTCGTCATATTCTATATGTTCTGTCATTTCACTGGCAACATTGCCTTTCAAACCGGAACACAATTATGTTTTTACCCGACTGAAAGAAGGGTTATGTTTTTTCGCGCGAATCTTGTATGATTGTAAATTTCTTTATTCCCACGTATCTTCCAAACGGCTGGATGTATTTTGACAATTAAGGTATCGTTAGATTCGTCTCAATGATCCAAGTGTTCTTAGACAGCATATTGCTTAATATATATTTTTTTTCTTTTGATTTTTTGCAGTCGGGTTTTTTAAATTAAGGTTGTAAAAAAATTAAGGTACATTACTGCTTGGCGGTCGAATAACTGGCAAAGATGTGGTACCTCCTCAGACTTACTTCGCTTGTTCTACCATATTGTTGAAATTCAATTATTATAGTTGAAACAAAAATCAACGCATTTTAAATAGACCCCTACCGCAGATAAGAAAATAATTATGCCCCCTATTGCACTTCTCAATCTTCTGAGAAGCGGGTAGTGGTCGGACGACTAATTACTTCCGTCGACTTCCAGACCCGCCACCACAGGTACACCGTTGTAGGTACACACATATACTACTATAATATAAAATACTAGGCGTTACCGCGACTTCGTCCGCGCGAAATAAATACTAAAGTAACTCAGGCAGTACCTATTTGTATACCCAAACACATTTACGGTTACTAAAACAGCTTATAATAAAATTTATTTTACAATTTCACCAAAATTGGTTCAGTTATTTAGGTGTGCAAGCGTAAGAGACATTCGTTCCCCATTTCAACTCCAATTTTATCTCCATACAGTTCGAAATTACAAAATTGCTAGAACAAACATTTGTTTGCTTCGTGTCAAGTGCCTATATACAGAGTTACATGGTATCTCAACGGTTGGGTACGTTCATATTGACATTCATCCCCCATTTCACCCCCGTACAGTCCGAAATTACGAAACTGATAGAACAAACATTTAATTGCTTCGTGTCAAGTGTCTAGATATAACATTTGATAGCTTTAAAAATGACGAATTTTCATACAATCAAGGGTGAAACAAGCGATGAACTCCCTTGTTTCACCCTCTTAGGGGTTGAATTTCGCAAAACCCCGTCTTAGCGAGCGCCTACGTGCTAAAAGGGACCTCCATTCAAAATTTCAGATTCCTAGCATTTGTAGTTTCTGAGATTCCTTGACAAGTGACCTTTCTATGATAGATGTAGGTGTACTAATCAACTAATCATAATCCTATTAAGATTATAAACTAGCAGTTTTACCCGCGTTTTCCACTTCCCGTTATTTTTCAGGACAAAAAGTAGCATAGTGTGTTCCAAATTTCAGCCTGTGATTTTTTGCGGATTTTTTGTGGCTTTTATTACCACATTATGTTTATTTGAAAAATCTTCGAAAAAACAATAAATTCATTTCGTATAAACGTTATTTCTAGACGCTACCACGAAGTTTATTTTGCCATTGGTCTTTGATTTAAATCCTATCATTAGTTTTTGCATGAAAGAATAACAAACATCCATTAACATTCGCGTTTGTAATTACTTGGATAATGTTGGCGATGATATCGGCTAGCAGACTATAATATCCAGTCCATCTATGTCCTCCTATAAAATATACTAAAATTAGAAAACTCTAAAAATAAAACAGTTACTGAGTAGCGCTCCCGAACTGGTAAGTTCAGAAAAGATCCACTCGTCCGCACTAAATATGTCATCCTTTGTATAAAGCCTTTGAGACACGAGCAATAAGGCTTGAAAATGAAAATCGGTCGGACTTCCGAACATGACTTTATTTTCCAAAGTTCCGCGACAAAAGGAATAGATACACTTTGAAAATAACAAGCATAGGCAGACCCACTTTATGTTTTCATTGCTGGGTCACTGGAGGTCTCGCAAGAAAATAATCCGTATCCGTGTCTCGCAGACCATAATGTACGTCACCAAGTGCATTAATGAAGTGCTTAAAAGATTTCAGGCGAGACGACGTGAAATTACAGGCCATACATCGGCCCCTAGTGTGGAACGCAACTTGCGTCGATACTCTGGCACCATCACATCTTCCAGAGACACATTGTAGGGCTGGTGCAGCGGCTAATTCAGCTGAGCGACTCAAACGGCGCAAATATGCAACCCTCGGAAGAGGTTACATATTTGAGCCCTTTGGGGTTGAGACATTGGGTCCGCGGGAGCTCACCTCATCTTCAAAAGCCTTTCCGAGCGCTTGGTCGACGCGACGCGTGACCAAAATGCTGGCGTTTATTTGGCACAACACATAAGCATTGCCATTCAGCGTGGTAATGCCACCAGCATGCTGGGTACGCTTCCGATTGGTAGTGGGCTTGAACATCTTGATTATCTGTAGACCTTCATTGGTCTATGGATAATTCAGGTGTGCTTAGTGTAAGTAGTTGTTAGGTATGTAGCGTAGTGTATAGTTCTCATTGTATTTTAGTTTTGTTAATAAAGGCTCTGTCCCTTTCCCTACTTAGAGGTGCAGACGAAATTTGAACCTAGATCCTCACAATAATTATGAAATTGAATATTATACTACACCTGCTCGGAAAGTACCTTGATACTTTATCAAATTTACGGTAGAAAGTACGTCATTGCATATCGAACAAATATGCAGCGAGAAAACGCATCTGAGCGGGAGAGAAAAGTGTATGAAAATCCATTTCTTACGTGGTTTTTCTTTTTTAATTTTGGGTAAGACTATGCGCTGGTAACCTAAATATGTTTAAAAGCCAAAAAGTTTTTACAGTGAGTTTTTATCTCCAAGTTCGCAAAATGACACTGGCCACTAGCTGTGTGTTGGATGGTGTCAAACAATTTGAAAAAAGAACATGTGAAAATTGCAGACGCCATTGGCGCCATTTTCAATTCATGTGTTGTTTGAGGATTCAGTTTTCGTAGAAAAGTAAAATAAAATTTATTTTCCTCGTAGGTGTGGTATAAAGCACTATGTATCACTCGAGATAAAGTGTGATTCCCGATCTCGGGTGTTTTAAAGCCCTCGCCTACGGCTCGGGCTTCAAACGACACCCTCGACGGTAATCGGTCACTTTCTCAAACATAGTAATAAATAAATGAAGTGACGCTTAAGATAAAATAAAATAACAAAGAATGTTTGGTATTAACAAGTTTTTTTAATATTTAAGGACATTATATAATATTATAAAATAATTCATAAAAAAAAAAATGGTAAATGAAAAATTCTGTGCTATGTCTAAAAGATTCCATACGATGCTGTGGTCGGGTAGTGTTTTTTTTTCTATGGAATAGCTATATCTGTATTTTTGCACTACTGTAGTTGATGCTACGCTAAAATTTGTTTATTAGATTAGTAGAACGTATCTTTTTAGATTTTAAGGAAATTAGATGTTTTTCCAACATGAGTTTGACCAACAGTGCGTCTCGTCATTCGCCTAGCCTAGTGGAAAGCGACATTGTGGCCAAATAGTCATGTATTCCTTATTAACGCTCAAAATGCTCAGAAAACCTAGAAGACGGCAAAATTTTCCAAACCCTGTTGGTTCGCGATTCTGACCCAAGTTATGATTTCTGAAAGGATAATAATTATAATTGTTTTAAACCTACTTACCTACCTATTTTTACTAAAGATGTTGATAGTTTTTTTTTGTGATTAGCGGATATGACACAACTAATAAAATAAACAAACGTACAAATATCGTCTACGTATCACATGTTCAAATATTTAACTGAACAAATATTAGTAAAGATAACTATTACGTACATAACGTACTGACGTACTGAGTGAGTCTAGAGTTTCTTTCAAAATCGAAATATCTTTCTGCAGTTTCCCCACCAATCTTCTCTATAACCAATCGGGCATTGGTTGGGCACTGATATCATTAACTTCGAATAGTTTTTGACACAATCACCATTTTCACTTTTCATGTAACCTTCTGGACAAGTAACACTGTCTTTTAAACCTGGATCTACATTTGCTGGAGTAGTAGAATCTTCAGTAGATTTTATATCTGGATCGATATGCTTTACTTCTTTTGGATTCGAAGTTTCTGTACCAGCCGCACTAGGGTTATTATTGGTAGTATCTACTCCAGAATGCTCAGTGGTTTCATCAACTATTATCTTCCCATGATATTTAGGTTCAACTAACTCCACTTCGCTTTTTGGACCTTTAATGTAAGTTACTTGAGTAGCTCGAATAACTTCTTCAGGATCCATTCGTGGAATCTCAGCTACAGTAGTAGTAGGAAGTGATGTTGCGTGAAATAGTTCATCTTCACTTGTTTTACGTTTCTCGACAAAAGCGTCGTATATGAATTTCTTATACACAACAAAAACTTTGCTGAAGAAATCGGTAAGGAATGACTTTTCTTGTACAGACGCGTCTTTTGTCGCATTCTCTTTGTCTTGACCCGTGAATGAGAATATCCATATTTTGTTCACTAATACGTCAGCCAGGACTTCGTTCCACGTCGCGGGTTTCGTTTCTTGAATATTTTGCAATTTTCGTAAGAGGATCCTTTGTTGGAGGTTCTTGTCAGTCTTCGCGTCTTCATTGAGTGAGTCGGTCCCCGCCGCTAGCAGGATTGCTATTCCGAAAATGTATATTATGTTCATTTTTGTTGTTATTTTTAATAATGATGGTGGCACAATGAAGGCGACTGAAAGATTGCCGGGAGATAAGCCGGACGCGCACGTATTGGTACAGTCGGAGACAAAAATGTTTATGTTTAAAATATTTGTGACGTGATGGAAAATAATGAGGTATTTTTCTCTTGGAGAACATACAACCGACTTCTATTTAAGGATTATATCATCGGTGAAGTACGAATACCTCTAATAAAAACCTCTAAAGTGCGAAAAATAATCTAATATAATATAATAAATTTTCCAGGAGATGAAAAAAAACGTTTTATTTAGTTTATAAATATGTTTTCAAATAATTTTAGGTGATATTTCTACTATCATTGTGACCCTTATTTGTGTTCCTATTATTTTAAAATTGTCCCAGTACATGCAAAACTGAACTTTAATGCATTATAAATAAAAAATCTATTGTGTAAAAAAGGTAGATAGAGGGTATTCGCACTTCAGCGTCGATATGTATTATCTATTTAATTAATTTCAACAAAACTTAGTAAATTTAAATAACTAAACAAAGGAAGGCCAACTAAACGCATTACTAAAATGAGCCAATGAGGTTTAGGTTTACAAAAATTTCATCAATACATTCAGTTTTTGGCAATTTCTCGCAAATTGCTCGACTGATTTAGTTGGAAGGTAGGTAACCTATAGGTGAAAAGTAATTTCATCAAAAATAAAAAAATAACAAGAGCGTCGTATCAAAATACCCCGACTTACTAAAATGAAATACCTTCATGACTCCTCGAGTTTTCAATCTAAATCAGGTTTCATCTAAAAATTTAGTTACACAAATTCCCTTTGCCAGCGCTTCTCTGTTTATTAGCACTGGATAAAGTTTCATAGAAATTAAACAACAAAGTCCGAACTTACGGCAACTTGTCTACATTGTTTCTGCGGATTCAAGCGCTGCAAGCTTCAAATTGCAATGCGAGTCTGTACTGAGTACTTGATTATTTTAACAAATTAAGACAATTCTAAATTACGCCTACTCTAGACGAGAGAACGGCAACTACCGATCGGGACATTGATTCAAATTTCACGCCCAATACTGTCTTACTTTTTGAAGTTATGGTCTTAATGCCGCTGACTTAAAAACGGCGAAGGAAAACATTGCAAAGATACCGACATATCCTTGGAATCTGTAGAGGGTATGCGTCATCCACCAACTGGCACTGGGTCATCGTGGTGGATTGCCTTGAATCTCTCCTTGCAAGAAAAGGTCTCAGCAATGAGAATATTTAATAGGCTGCTAGTGCTATATGCTAAGATGATTCTGTTGCTAATTTGAACTGAAATTTAAACAGAACATATCTGCTGCATGACGGATGAACTTTGGGCCATAATTATTACACAGAGGAAGTCTGGTAGCAATCGATGTTGCAGTAGATGAACTAAGCTATGATAAGGCACGATTTCGATAAATACACATTTTTTGCATAAAAAGAATAGTAAAATTAGTTAGATTAGAAACTATGGCAGATTGTTTTAGATGCCTTCTATTGATTTTGTTTTTAGTTTTTTTGTGATATCTAGTGACCAGACGAGCAAAACAAGTGCCTCATGGTAGTTAACATGTTATTAAAATATGAAAACTCTAAAACGCTACCAAGCACTGTTCAGCTTTCATCACCCGGATATATAACATTATTTATTTAATTACTCTGATTTTATTCTGAAAATATTACCGTTTAATATTTACGCATTACCGTTTAGCGATAGATTAATAAATATTCGATAAATGTCTCTATGATATAACACATACTGGCTCAGGATTGAGACAATTAAAAAGAGAGTTGGATGCGTTTGGTCAGCATTGGGGCATTTCAGACTCCTGATGTAATAAGCAGTAAGGATAACTGCACAAAAAATGTATTTATTTCTCAAACGTCACATTGGAGTTTTTATTTTATGAAGACTGTAGGCCACCACAGTTTCACTTAGGATTCATACTTAGTGAAATTACGGGGCATAGAGATAAAGCATATTATATATCTGGATGAGGAGCGTAGTGCAGTCCTAGGTTATGAGTTAAGGTAAAATAACAGAGCACATAAATTATATATCTTGTATAGAGATACAAGATATATACACAAGATATATACAAGATATACACTACTAGGTTATGTTTTGGACTCTTCATGTTCCAATAGCTGCGTATCACTGTGCTGTTATTGGCAGGCATGTTGCTTACCATCAGGCACATGGCTTGCTCGTCTCGTCACTTTTATACAAAAAATCTTTTGGTTATCTTCTAATAAGTACTAAATAACTTCTATGATAAGTGAATAATTTTTATAGCACTTTCTACGTCGCCTGTACACGGTATTACTATCTCTGATAACGATAGCGTTAACCAAACATTGACAGAATGACGAGAACCGCTAAATAGCAGGTTACTGATTGTTTTGAACCCAAGCTATCTCAAGTGGATGAAAATGTATCAAGGACACTGATATTGTGGGTCTATTACAAAACTATAATTTACACCAGTACTTATTTATTTAAGTACCTATATCGTTTTGATAAACTTACCTACTCGGTAGTTAATCTAGATGGATAGATTAATTCTTTATTGCTAGTGCAAATTATGAAAGAAAAACAAAAATACAGAAAACGTTGGACTAAAGTGGCAATTCGCAACCTTATCGCTAAAAGAGATTTGTAGTATAATATTGTAGATAGTATCATAGTAATGAGTTTGTTATTTGAGACTCAAGTCGTGGGTTCAATTCTCATTCAAAACAAACATTTGTTTGATAAATGCAGACGTTGGATGGTGTGGGTGTTTCTATGTTTCCTGAAAATGTAGTTAAGTTTTATTTATATTGTGATAGAATATCTGCCGTCCTTATTACAAACTTTTTTTCATTTGGGGCTAGATGGGGTTGTGTGAACAAATGTCGACTAAGATTTGTTAATTTACACTAATTATCTCCTCTTGAAGTAGCTAGTTTATCGGTTTTTTGTTACACGCGTCAACATGTATAATTTCTGAATATGTGATTGTTTTTCTTCATTTTCTGTGTACTTTTCGAATTCCTTATTTACAGTAGTAGCATTTGCAAAAAAAAAACAATTGATAACGCTATTAGTCTTTTAAATTTAACAGTTTGTTTATTTTTGACAACTGTACTTGATAGTTGTTAATATTATACATGTATAGATATTTGTTGCTCAATCACGGCGGAACACATGAACGGACAGAACGAGTCTGAAATAGCATACTGGCTATTTTTTTTACGGGAAAATCACGGAAACAGGATGTACGCGGTTAAAACCGAGGGCACTGTTAGTTAGTTACTAGATACATTAGGTCTATTGGCATAAAAAAATAATATTCTGAGAGCTGGCTAATTTTAATAATTTTTAGATAATAATTTAGTGTAGGTTTTTGAGAAAAGTTGAAAATTTGTCACATAGCTCTTCTACTATATATACCCTGAGCGTGCAGACCTCGCTGGTGAGCAGTGAATCCATCAATTTAGATCGCCTGGTAGATAGAAAACCCCACCAAAATGATCTGTCTTTTTGAGAATCCCTATTTGTTAGTCATAAATAACACACCCAATTAAGTTTTTAAATTGCCTGAATCGTCTGGCTTATTACTTTTTTATAATAGGAGACGCATGTGACATGTCTTCAGTTTGCCCCAACAATAGGGTACAATCCTCAAAAAAGCTAAGTAGCCCGTTCGTTAGATTGCCAAGAAATATTGTACACGTACTTTTTCTTTTGTTTCACAAACAAAAAATTACGAAGATAGAGCGCTTCGAAGTTTCGTGTGACGTCACTTGTGAGTACGATTTTTGCTCACGAGTGACGTCGCGACCTCCCACTCTCGAAGTTTGATGGTCTATATCTTTGACGATTTTTAATATTATGAAAAAACAAAAAATACGTGTCCAATATTTTTCCATGGTCTAGCTGACGGACTAATTAGGATGGTGTTTTTTTGACCTAGTCCGATACGCTATTGGTGAAAGCTCTCTGAATATAAACATTTCACGATACAAAGAAGTGAACAAAACAGCAGGCATGCCCGAGGCGGCGTCGCCGTCGCCGCAGTCGAAACGCAAATAACCGAATCTTCCGGAAACTTGCATCGTTATCGTGCTCGTATCGAATGGTTTTTCAAGTAACAAAGTTAACAAACCATTGCGAATCCGTTTTATCGTCCTGCGAATAAATAGCTGAAACAGCAAACACTTCGGAAGCCAATAACATTGGAAATGCAACAAACGATTGAATTTCTCCCCTTTTCATTCCTATTTGTGTTTGCTTAGGGTTGTCGAACTGTAATTTGATTAAATATTAATGTACCTAATGTTTGAAAATATTTTCTGTAGCTTATGCACTTCTGAATAGACTGTCTTATTTTTTTTTCACAACGAAGTTGTGTGATTTAAAGGTTGAATTTATTTCATTATTTCGATAATAATTAATTACAAGAAATAATAAATATTATATAACCGTCGTCTTTATTAGAATCCTTGATTGGTAGTTTTGAAAAATCTCTCTGAATTTGATTTACAAAATTGCGGTGCATCTACAGTATTTCCAAAAACATTAATTGTACAAACAGCTTTTAAGGGTTCCGTAAAACGTAAAACGGAACCCTTATAGATTCGTCATGTCTGTCTGTCCGTCGGTACGTCACAGCCACTTTTTGCCGAAACTATGAGAACTACACTGTTGAAACTTGGTAAATAGATGTATTCTGTGAACCGCATTAAGATTTGAACAAAAAAAATAGGGTTGCCCCCCATACTGAGAACTGAAACTCAACAATTTTTTTTTCATCAAACCTACACGTATGGAGTGTCTATCGATAGGTCTTTAAAAATGATGTTGAGGTTTCTAAAATAATTTTCGTCTACACAGAATAACTTGCGCGAGAGACACTTCCAAAGTGGGAAAATGTGTGTCCCCCCCCTCTAACTTCTAAAGTAAGAGAATAAAAAATCAAAAAAAAATATATGATGTACATTACCATGTAAACTACCAACGAAAATTAATTTGAACTCGATCTGATGAGTAGTTTTTTTTAGTACGTTATAAATACACTATTACTGAAACATCGATCAAAGTTACAACGAACTACAAGAACTATGTGTACTATGTATATTATGTTACTTGCTGCAACGGAACCCTTCATGGGCGAGTCCAACTCGCACTTGGCCATTTTATTGTAATTACATCGCAAAGTTGGTCCGAAATCTTACCATACTCCAAACGTTTGCTGAAGACAGCCAAAAATTTGTCCAATTTTCGAAAGTTAAAATGGTAAAAAACTTTTTGTCACTACTGATACGTGTAAGTTTTTAATCTGTTCCTTGTTAAGGTTTGTTACTAAACATTTTGGAGAAAAAATATTCCGTGTCATAGAGGTCCACTATACAAAACGTATTGTTCAAAGATAGTTTTACCTCGTATTGTTGTAATTGTACCAAAACATGACGGTAACAGCTAAAGGTAAAAACATGACGATGAACATAAGATAAGTATTAGTTTTTTTTTACTCAGGTTACTAAAACATAATATTATTAATACATTATTTTTTATAAGTAGCCAGCCCTAGCAAGTTGCTGCTTGTATTTTTGTTGGGCATGGTGTTTGGTAGCTTAATTGGTAACGTCGTTCGACTGCGTATTCCAAATCGCAAAGGGGCCTACCACGATCTCGACCTTAAGTACGAGTACCTATACTTGTTAAGCTTGTTCATAAGCACACATTTTTCGTTTTGTTTTCGTCAATAGCTTGGTTGCACTTACTTTTAACAGGTTGGACGTTTACATGCATGAATTAATGACATTGAATGTAGAAATACCACAAAATAAAAGTATCATCTTATTGTTTAGCGACCTTATTGTTACGAGCAATTTTACCCAGGCATATACTAGTTTTAAACTTATAACTCTTCTTGCAGTCGGGTAATAGGCATACATTTTTGGTTTGTTTTTCGCCAATAGCTTGGTTGCAATACTTTTAACAGGTTGCACGTTAAACACAGCACGTTACACGTTTAAAAACACGCAAGAATTAATAGTATTGGACATATTGCAATCAGATTAAATAATCTAGAAATAACATAAAATAAAAGTATCAACTTATTGTTAAGTTACCTTATTGTTAAGAGCAATTTTAGCCAGGCATTATAACTGCTATAAACGTACAAATGAAAAAGCGTAGTCTACTTTGTTTTCCCCCTGCTAGGATTCGGGACCAGAACAAGAAGAGAGTCAAGACTTTCCACCATTTCATGAGAAAGCCTGCGTGTTCCGTGTTTCGGTTTTTACGATGTTTTCCTTCATTGCTTTTTAAAGTTAGCGACATTACGCCAATGACCTCGAATAGAGATTAAAAATTAAAAAAAAATTAAATAGTGGTACACGTGAGATTCGAATAGAGGCAGTCGCCGTTCTCGCGATTACACTAGACCAGCCGTAAATACGCCAACTACACTTATACATCTGAATAAAAAAAGTTTACTGGTAGGCCTCTTCTTGGTTCCCTTAAAGTTATATTGCCCTTGAGAAAAGGTTTGCCGTGATATAACCTGCAAATTGATGATGATTTGATCCTTTTTTAGTTAAGTAATTTCCACCAAATAGATTTCTATTCCGATATTAAATCAAACTGAAGACTTTATTTTGTTTGAACTCGCTAATCTCAAGAACTACGACCAAAACAAAGGAACTACTGGACAAATTTCAAAAAATATTTCACTGTTGGAGTTATACATGATTCCTGATCGCTATAAGCTATAAATACATTATGTAACACGGGTAAAGCTGGGGCAGACCGCTGGTAAATAAATATTGATGGACATACTAGCAGCAACGATTGATGACATTAGTCTGTAAGTTTTTCAAATTTAAATTTTTGTTGATATTTAAAAAACCGTCACATAATATATTTGGCTTGGCTGAACCGATATTGATGAAACATTCCCGAACACTCCCGATTTATTACCTGTCAAAGAAAAAAAAACCCACACCCACTGATACACAGATTGACACACAGACACTACTTTAAGTTTGACACACGTCAAACTTAAAGTACCTTGTTCTTGCGTAGGGCTTAAAAATAAACCAACCCGAGGTTTACTAAGAGTTTTGAATTTTGTTCACTTTGTGCTAAAAAGTCTAAGCAATTTTACTTCGACTTTGACCGGTTTAGAAACGTTAACATTTGGTGTATGCCGTGTGTTATATATCTAATATACCTAGTAGTATTACGAAATAGTTCAGTGCAGTGAGCGATGCGTGAAATAGGTCCGGACCCACTGGTCACCCGCGCGTGGCGGCACGGGCACTCGGCTGAACCAATATTGATGAAACATAGCTAAAATACTCACAATTACAAAAAATAAAAATAACAACACACACAAATAAATGGATACGTCAAACTTATACCATCCTATTTTTGCGTCGCAGCTTAAAAATATACGAATCTCAATCTAAGGTTAAACTGCCAAAATAAAACATAGTTTTCACTTATATGATAGAAAATCAAAGTAAACTGGTAAATATCTAAGTAAAAAGCTTTGATTTTTACCAGTTTAGAAACGCAAACATTTGCTGTAAACCGTGTGTATATACCTAGTATACCAAGTAGTATTACGGAATAGTTCTGTGCAGCGAGCGATGCGTGAAATAGGTCCGGACCCACCGGTCACCCGCGCGTGTCGCCCGGTATCCCTACAATTGTACACGGCGTCAATCTAACTAAACAAAATACGAATCGATTTAAATTTCGAATAGTCTACTCGTATGTAAATCAACTACCTCTTATCGATGCTGTATTGAAAAGTTTCCATTTGTAATTGAAAATGGGGCAATTTTATTTTATTCTTACACCAGAGCAACATTAAATATAACCTACATAATGTCATTTAAAGCTAATATTGCAAATCATTTTCTTTTTTATCCACATCAGATACGAGGGCCCGTGCTTTTGTCAGAATATTTCAGTTTAATTTTTGGCAGGCTTGGAAGATATAGGGGAAAGGTGGATTCTGTATTAAGTCCTACCACTACAAATACACAAATTTTGGTAACAATCAATACGATTTTTTAACGTATTTCTATTCAAGCTTTAATGCGTAGATTAGCGCAATTTCTATGCGTGCCCATCGTAGGGTGAAGTTCACGTATAAGTTCGGCCCTTCCATGGCCGGGAAAAACTATCACATTAGTCATTACAAGAAGCTGCCACCGAGACAAGTTTTTGGGTGATGCTCAGGATGCACCACTTGGAGATTCCTGAACCTCAACTAATACCTACGGGCTTACTTACGACCTACCCATTTCGAGGACAGGCTAGCTACCAACTAAGCTACGAGGCCAGTGGAATAATTGAGCACATCCTTTTATTTGCCAGAATACAATTTCAAAAATCCGCTTCGTGGAATAATTTGTCAAAGTGTTGGAGCAGGTACGAGGGCTCGCGAAATAACCGAAACTCCAGTAATTATCTCCCGTCAGTAACTTCACTAACGACCGGACTAGTTACAGCGATGACGGCGCAAAGAAACGAACACTTACTCAAATAGTTGCGATTTTTGCTCCATACTTTCCTGACTTTATTACAGCCTGAGGTAGCAAGTCTGAGGTGTTGGCGGAGAGCGCAGTGTCTTTGTGTGCTAGTTACAGCAGGTCTACTACGAAGTCCGATAAACGATATATCGGCCGAACTTATGGAAGTTTCCAACCACGAAAGACAATCGGTCGGTTGATCAGATCGGCCGTTTCGTTCGATCCGACCCTCATCCAACCTAAGTCTATAACTTCCGACCCAAAATGTATCGATCCGAATGTTTTTCGTGGTAGGCTACAATCCGATTCAGCTGTCGGTCGGATCCGATCATTCGGAGTTTGTCTTCGTAGTAGACCTGCTGAAAAGGGAAGGATGGTGGACATGTAGTACCGGTGTTAGGGTAAGGCGTAGTAGGGCGATCGCCCTGGCCACGTGGTTCGACAGCGTAGTTCGAGCAATCGAACCACGTGAACTTTTTATTTTTATTTTAATAAAGAGTGACGAGACCAGCAGTTCATGTACCTGATGGTAAGCAACATGCCTGCCAAAGAACAGCACAGTGACACGCAGCTACTGGAACATGAAGAGTCCACATCATTACCTAGCACTGCACTGCGCTCGTCACCCAGAGATCTAAGATGTTAAATCTCTAAGCCCTGTAATTTCTCTGGAAACAGTTGGTTCGACTTTAGAATCGCACCACGTGAACTACTAATACCTGGGACCTCGTGGAAGTTCATCTGGTTCGATTCATCGAAGTACACTCGCAGGCACATTAAACCGCCCACCTTGTATTTCTCTAGTTTGTCTTGTAGGTACTTAACAAATTGAGATAATGAAAACATCATATTAAGAATCATCCCACATAACCAATTTTGTCGAAAATATCGCAGTAACGAAAAATATAGGTGGGTGGTTAATTGTGGCTGTAAATAATCTCATGTTTTCTTAGTCCGAGTAAACATACTGACCTGGATTCAATAGGTTATCAAATCTCTTTAGAAAATAATAATTCCACCCAGGCTTATAGAAATACCTTTTCTTCCCACGCGTTTCCCATAAACAAACTTGAAGCGAGACAATAGTCAAGTGCAAACATTGTTAAAATGCCTCCGTGACAATACAACGGAAATAAATGAAGACATCTGGTCGTGGGTCCAACATTTTCCGAACAATTTGATATTTGCCAATATGTTTTTTTTTTAAAATAAAGTGTGAAGAGACGAGATGGACATGTGCCTGATGGTAAGCAACATGCCTGCCACATAACAGCACAGTAACATGCAGCTATTGGAACATGAAGAGTCCAAATCATTACCTAGCACTGCACTGCGCTCGTCACCCAGAGATCTAAGTTGCTATATCTCTAAGCCCTGTAATTTCTCTGGAAACATTGCCCTTCAAACCGGAACACAGTAATGTTTGAACATTACTGCTTGGCGGTAGAATAATTGGCAAAGGTGTGGTACTTCCCCAGGCGGACTCTGCTAAGACTCCTACCACTACAGATTCCGTTGTGTTATATCTTTATTTTGTTTTTGATTAATTAATCGATTGAATAAATTCATTTTCTTTCATTTATTTAGCCATCGTAGTGGACACTAAATAACATAATTATGTCATGTGATATTTTAATATCAGTAAACAAAATATCCATTGCGATAGAACTGAAATGCAAACATCAAGTACTTACGTAAACACTTGGTTTGATACACTCTGTTCAAATTTCAAAGCTACGGTTGAGGGTTGCCCAGTATGCTCCTCTGATGTCCATATTCTAAGACATTTGAAAGATAAAGAGATAAAATCATTTAATATTTCTGTCTGACGAGTGTAGTGACATAGGAAACGATTTGAACAGTTTATATGTAAATAGCTGCATGATAAAGTATCATTATAAAATAAACAAAGGACAATGCCCACGTCCCATACATTGAAAAACCTGGCCAACTTTTTTTGATACTGAAAGTGTATAGAGATGAATAATATCTAATTAGGATTGTTAATGCGTCTATAAACGTCTGCTGTTGGTGTTTTTCATTTCCTAAATACCAAAAATGAGTTACAGTGAAACCAAAAGTAAGGTTATGTTTACTGTCAAAATATTTTAGAATTATGTTTTCTTTTGGATTAGAACAGAAAAGAAAAGAAAGAACTATGGTATTGTCTTTCAAAACATATTTCTTATCAGAATAAATAGGAATAATAGTACTTCTCACTACCAACTGATTACCATAAAATAGTTCTCGGATGGAATTATCATAGGGTAAACAAGCCTTAAACTGAGTGCAGGGCTAGGTCTGATGATGTAGACTTGTCTTCATGTTCTAATAATTTATGACACAAGACAGTGTGTCTTGTTAAAGGCAAGCATGTTTTCTTGCTTACCATCAGGCACATGTTTCGCTCATCCTATCATGGTTTCCTGAAAAAATACTTAAATCAGTGTAGATAATACTGTTCACCGATATCTTTCTACTGAATCTATATTCAAACCAATGCAAGAGAGGATAAATAAAATATATTGTTTGCTATTATATAATTATATTTACATTAAATAATAACTTTATATATTTAATAGCTCAAAACTACTACATAGCCAAAATACTCTGCTCGTGGATTTATGTGGTCCTGGTGTCTGGCCATCCTAGAAATCTCACGAAGAACTCTGCAATGCAAGTACAGCAGTACTGAAAGATGGCCTCTGCTGGTTGTCCCTATCATTTTCAACTAAAATATACATATTATATCTATTTTATTTGCTTCAACTTGTGTCTGTCTTCTAAAAGCAACTCAGGGTTTTAAAATTGGTAATTGCATAGGTTTTGTAGCAACTTAGCGCTATCCCCGTATTTCCTGTAGAGTATGAACACTTCATTCGCATAGAAATATTGTCACAGAAAGGAATATCTTAATTGTGATATAAATATTTCATTATTTTGGTATTCGAGACAGTGGTCTTAGAAGGTTCATAACAATCGAGGGTTTCCATCAGAAAACACAAGCAAGCCATCACAACAATATATGGTTTTATGTAATTATTACCACAATTATGTAAGTAATAAGGAGCACTGAATCACATAATTCCCAGTTTTGTTAAAACCAATTTAAACAAGAAGAAAACCAAAGTTAGGAAGAAAACCATGCATTTTGCTTGTTTCCTTTTTTTTGATTTGTCAATTTGACATTGATCTTTGACCAATTTGGATTTGGTGAAAATTGCATGCCACCTTTTTCCTCGTTTACATTACCAAAAAAAGCTTTGATAGTTTCTTTGTCGCCGTATTTATATATATCGTTATTTAAATATGTAAAAGTATTAAATAAACGACATTGTGAAAGAAATTGATATACATAATATCCATTTTCAATTTCAATCTAACGCGGATCACTAAAACGAAACGCAGGTACCGTTTCGTTATTGCAATATTTTACAAGTCAGCTTTGTTGGTAAATGGTAGGTTTAATTTAAACAAATGCAAATTATTTTATTTTGGAATGTTAGAAAGTTATATAACTTCGCACACGAGTACAACAAAAAATCACCAATTTTTTAATATATAACTCATATGTCTACACGACAACTATTTTAGCGGGTCAAAAATGGGCATTGTCCTTTGAAGGACACAATATCACCCAGCTCCAAACTCAGCGAATAAAAAATGAACAAATATTGGTGGACAATTCCCACCCAACACCATCTGACCTCAAACTAAGCAAAGCTTGTACTATGGCGGCCAGATAGCTGATATAATACTTATTATAGTTTTAAATACATACTTATTATACATAGAAACACCAACAAGACAAAACTCGTACTATGGAAATCAAATAGCTGATATAGATAGATAGATAAACTCTTTATTGCACTTAAATAACAAAGAAAAATACAGAAAAAAACCTTAGAATAAAGTAACAATAGGCGACCTTATTGCTGAGAGCGATTTCTTCCAGGCAACCGTAGGATGGTATTTTTTTATTAATAATGGAAGACGGGGAGTACAATTTTAGGAGCACTAACAATTTATAATAACTAACTTATTAAAGCCAATAGATATAGGTAGTACTTGTAAAATTGTAAATGCAATTAAATCCATACTTATGATAACAAAAGCATTTGCCCACACTCACAATACAGAAACAAATATTTGTATTCATCAAACAAATATATGCAATGGATGGAATAGAAGGATTAAGGATTCGCAGGTAGATTTAATAACAATCCGACCAGTCAAAACCATAGACAGGATTGTGGCTCACCGTCAGATACTAGTAATACTCGTCATTCTGTTTAATACTAAGTGGCTATACTAATAAAATACAATTCATTATTTCAGTAGTCCCTATATGTGTCTCATAAAATTAAGAAACTAATTCGCTTTCACATTTTCTTTGAAGATAACTACAAAATGAGCATCTCATTTCATCGTGCCTTTGTAAACGGTGACAGTTTACGAAGCTGAAACATAACTGGTATTTTTCATCTAGAACACTGACCCCTGTCTGGGAGCCATGTTTAACATCTGGCATTTGAGTGTTAGTTGTTAATTTGCGTAGAAAAGTGGCTTTAATTGCATTAATGTGCTAAGGTTTTTATGTACATTCGAGAAAATTTTACGTTTTATTACTATGACTGTAGTAACTAATTATTTACTAATGATAAGCTTTTTAGTATTCAAATTAACGTACGAGGTGGATAAGCTTGACGTATGTCTAACGGCGTATCTTTTTGCCATCAAATGCTCAAGTGTGCTTTGAAATAAATATGAGAAATTATTCAGTACCAGAATCTGGTTACATTTCTTACATGAACAATAAAATCCAACATAATATTATACTGATATCTTTATTTACGGTATATGTAGTGGAATGAGTCTTTGATATTTCAGTGTAGATTATTTATTTTCACGGGTTTTCAAAATTCATTTAAACTTTTAATTTACATGCACAAAAGTACTAACTACACTACTAGGAACTAAAAATAATCATGAAGAGTATTGCGAGGAAGCCAGCAAGTTCTAAAATCAGTATTTTTCCAGGTCATCTATAGCTCAACACACCTCGGCTAGCGTGGTGGACTATGTCTTTGAGGAGATAAATAATTAGTTTGTGTTTTTACTCCGGACATAAGGCCCTTCAAATAGAGTCAAAGTCAAAGTACTTTATTCATAAATGTACAATTTACACGTCAATTAATAAAAACATAAAAACAAAAGAAAGAGCATACAAATTGTATACATTTTCAAAGTTTAAAATGACTACTTTACTGTATTATAATAATTATTGTACAGAAAACTGTCAAGCATTATATGAGTATAATATGTTCCATGTCAAATGTTTGCATTCATTTTTATAGGACTTTGCCATCACTCTCTAAAAATTCGGTGTAACTATAAAAATTTTGATCGATTAGCCAGCACTTTAATCTATTTTTGAAGCTGCCGAAACTTGGGGCAGATATAATTATTTTGGGAAGCGTGTTATAAACTTCAGGTCCCATAATGTGAGTTAACTTCCGTGACCTCGTGAGATTGTGTGGTATAACATCCAGCTTATCCGCGTTACGCATGTTACGAGAATGTCTCTCTCCTCGCGTATTGTATGATTCTAGATTATTTCCGACATACACAGCCACCTGGAAGATCATTATAGCAGGTAACGTAAGTATGCCAAGCTCTTTGAAATATGGTCTGACGGATGTGCATTGCGATACGCCAACGATTGCACGTACGGCACGTTTTTGGGCGCGGAACACAGTGATAAGAACACAGTGATGTTTCCATACTAATCAGTGGCAGGATAATGACTGACAATGGCGTGGTACTATTATTTCTATCATCGAATTCTTAATAAGTACAATGTATAGCTGTAACATTGACGCTGTAAGATCGTAGATTGTAAGATCGAACGCCCGTTTGTAGTAGCAAAATTCTTCGTAGAGTCAGTCTGGAGAAGTACCACACCTTTGTCAGTTATTCCACTGCCAAGCAGTGGTATTAGTAAATTAATGTTTTTCGGTTTAAAGAACATTAAAGGACGATGTTTCCAGGGAGATTTGTGGACAAAGAGATAAATAATATTAGGTATGTCTCTGGGTGATGACAGCAGTGCATGACTAGGCAGTGATATCAATTCTTCATGCGTTTCGTGGCCCTATGCTGTTATGGGCAAGCGTGTGGCTTACAATTAGGCGATTAATATCTGGTTTGTTCTAACATTCTATCGTATAAAAAAAACATTTCCTTAAAACTTACGCGCATCAGAAACTCGAAAACAAGAAACTACACATTTTCGACTTTCATTTGAACTCTTGTGGTTCTAACTCAAAGAAAAATAAAGTAGCCAAGTGCGAGTTGGACTCGCCCATGAAGGGTTCCGTTGCAGCAAGTAACATAATATACATAGTACACATAGTTCTTGTAGTTCGTTGTAACTTTGATCGAAGTTTTAATAATAGTGTATTTATGACGTACTAAAAAAAACTACTCATCAGATCGAGTTCAAACTAATTTTCGTTGGTAGTTTTCATAGTAATGTACATCATATATTTTTTTTAATTTTTTCATTCTCATACTTTAGAAGTTAGAGGGGGGGGGGGGGATACACATATTACCACTTTGGAAGCGTCTCTCGCGCAAGTTATTCAGTGTAGACAAAAATTATATTAGAAATCTCAACATCATTTTTGAAGACCTATCGATAGGTGTACACACGCGTGTAGGTTTGATGAAAAAAAATTTTTTTGAGCTTTAGTTCTCAGTATGGGGGGCACCCCTAATTTTTTTTTTTTTTTTGTAAAAATCTTAATGCGGTTCACAGAATACATCTACTTACCAAGTTTCAGCAGTATAGTTTTCATAGTTTCGACAAAAAGTGGCTGTGACATACGGACGGACAGACAGACAGACAGACATGACGAAACTATAAGGGTTCCGTTTTTACGTTTTACGGAACCCTAAAAATCGCGGTTAGCTTTAGTTTTGTGATAGAGGTTAGTTCTCATATATTTGCTCTTTCTTTCACATCTGAGCTAACCACGCCATGTAGCCACTGAGGGTCAATCTGGCCAACGTAAAACAATTTTATGTTATTTACACACAGTAATTACATACTGAGCAGCAAAGACATCCTCCGCCCCCTGGGAAATCATCTACGGCTGTCCCTCACTCATATATGTAGTTCTCGGACTAAACAACTGTGGGATGTGAATACGCATGGTAACATTTTTATTTCACCTTTTAATGTTTAAGGTGAAATAAAAATGTTGTATTCTGTAGTATTTTGTAGGCTTTATGCAGAGTCCGTATGGGGAAGTGTTATGTCTTAGCTAGTTATATTGTAACTGTGTTTTGGTTTGAAGGGCAATGTTTCAGTTTCTGTACTGCTTGTCGTCTGTACACGACGACGACGATGTTGTTGTCTGTCGTCTTGGTAATCTTTATTATAAAAAAAACAAAAGGGGCTTTTTCAGAAAGGTACATTAAGTGTATGTGTCAATAAACTAACATAGTTAATGGCAAACATAATAATGTTATGTTTGCCAAATTTCTCAAACAAAATTGAGAACTATTTTTGACAGCCAAGGTGGCTATCTACGTTTACATCTTAACACCGCCTATTTAAACCGACTTCAAAAAGAGAGGTTCTCAATTCGGTTGTATATTTTCTTTTGTATGTACGTACGCGATAACGCCGCCAGTTGCGAATCGATTTTGATTGTTATGTTTTGTTTGATAGATCATAGTTCAGATGTGTTATCATATTATTTTTTTCAAAAAAGTTTTTAATACCTATTTAAGAACAAAAAATTTAAATTGTCTTTCATGTATTTAGGCGATATAGTGTTTGATTCTTATGAAATTTAGTCGAGTGTCTGAATTTAATTTAAAATTGAAGACAGTTTTTGTCTTTTCGGAGAAAATAAATTATTTTATTTACAATTTTATTTTCAGTCATGTTTAATTCTTGTCACATTGAGGGTAGATGGGCGATATCCCATGATTTTCGTCTTTACTATTCGTAGCTGTATCTTGATTTACGTAAAGAATTAAAATGTTTATCGATCTATTTATCCTGATGCAAGGCATATCCAATGCGTAATTCGTCCAAGATGTAGTTATTACGTCGCGTAGATGCGTCGTGAAATACAGATTCTATTTGTAGGACCTTTGAATATAAATAAGTTGGATACTGGACTCATTTCTCTAACTCGCTTCTTCAGATTGAAAAAGATAAAATAAGCAACAGATTCTGTCAGCACCTGGAGAACTATCTCTATATACATAGGTGTGGTCATGGCTTAAAATAGCTTTTCGTACAAAAATATCTAAAATTCCGAAGCATTTAAACTCTGCCTGAGTAGGGATTTCTTGTTGGTTTGAGTATTTTCAAGTCTAGAGGAAATTGGCTTCTTATAGACTAGCTAAACCGTGTGGGCGTTGCTACGCCATCTATTGAAAATTGATCGTACCCATTCATATCTAGAACAAATGTGGTTAGATTCTAATGACGCAACCTTTAAAAAGATAGACACATGCTGTCACGCAACGAAATCTCTCAAAACGCAAAAAAAAATGTTACATTTTTGCATTCATACTCCGCTCCTGTTGCGTTAATTGCGTTCAAACAAACAAACAAACTCTTCAGCTTTATAATATTTGTATAGATTAGCGCATCAAGGTCCAAATCGTCGCCTATCATCTGGCGACATGGCAGTTAAGTGCAAAATTATTACAGACCAGCTGTATCTGAAGCTGTAGCTGAAGTCCCCACTACTTGAACACACCTAAGGTATTTTTTTAATGTAACTCTAGGATCATAACCAAGACCACGACAAAATAGTTCTCAGGCACTCCGGGTGTGCAAGAAATGCGGGGAGAACTACTAATTACTAATATATAAACTTGATTAAGTTCAGTTTTACTTTATTTGACGTTATAACGACACACATCTTAGGTGTTTTGGCTCACGTAAGTCTTGCATTAAATGTTTGGAACGTTTCTTTACGAGTAACTATTAGGTAAGATTATGTTTACACTAGACTGCTATCTCGCCTGATGTTAACTAATGACGCAGAATACAAAGCGCGACGGATTGTGCTTACCTATAATCGGCGGCTATAAGACAAAACTCTACGAACGCAAAGTCGTACAGGTAAACCTATTTAATATCAATTTTAGTGTCTCCACGTGCCTATAATTTATTCAATCAATTTTATTAGCTGTCTTGTAGCCTAGTTTTATGCGCCGTTAAATAACTTCCATTAAAAGTAGTTGGAAAGTCGCATTAAAACCTGCTACTGGTTAAGTGAAACTATAGAAAGTTTTGACGGTCCCTAAAACATTCTGAAATGTTCCATGACAATAAAACTTGTACGCGTAACTTACTTTTTACGATCTCTGTTAAATTCTACGAATAAACATCTACAGTATTGTTACGAGTAAGTATATCGACAGGTCAAAAATGACGAAAAGCGTAGAATGGAACGATTTTCGTACAGGTAGGATTCTTTGCAGAGGTCGTTTAGGAAACTAGCTCACCTTTGAAAGTTATTTTACCGCCAAACAGAAATGTGAAAACATTACCAAGTTCGGGCACTGTAAAATTGTTCATTAGTTATTATATTTCTAGCACAGTGCAATGCTGAGGAATGATTTGTACTATTTATGTGCAAATAGGCTAGGCGTTATGGGCAGTGGTGTTGTTGATCATTCTCATCATCATGCAATCATCAGGCGCATGCATTGTTTGCCCGGGTCATCTCAAAGGATTGGATAAACTCGAGCCCTAATATAAAAATCGTGTATTTAATTTGGGCTATTGTATGTTTTTTGTTTAAATCATAGACATAAAAAACAATACAAACAGATAGCACATGAAATCTAGTATCAAAAAATGTGCATAATATGAAGATTAACAACAAGCTCAAATTAAATATACAACTTTTAACTTGGGGCTCGACTTTAGTGATAACTAAAATGAGGTAAGGTCGTTTTTGGTTTGACAGAGGTATATTGTGAAGTTTTCACAAATTAACATCCGCCAAATAAAAATCGACCTAACTGGTAAAGAGATAGGTCTTTTCAGTGACAAAATTTATAGATATTCTAGGTTCATGTTGGCAGGTGTTTTTGCTGAGAATTTTGGTTCTGTACTATCTTTGTCCGTAGGTTAGAATGTCACTTTGAATAAAATAAATTCGTTAAGTATGTGTGGAAGGGCTGCTACATATTTGAGTTGTCAAAACGGGGTATGCTTCCCTGTCAGACCATTTTGTCACACCAGTGTGACACAGAAGATTTTTTTTCTTCTGTGTCATACCATCTGTTGTGACAGACAATAATCGATTACATCGTATGACTAACCATCACACCAAATATTCAGCAACACAAACAACCAAGTTTAAATTGAAAAACAATCAATATATTTGAAAAGTATGTACAAAAACTAACCGGAAACAAAAGAAAATATTATTTATTACGAAACTGACAATAACAAATAACATCACTTAAGCGTCGTTACTTCTTAACGTAAATTATTAAGAAAAGTCTCAATTGTTAGTAATTTACTAACAATTCTCAAGCTTGAATAGGTTTTATAGGTAGGTAGAATATCAAAAAAGGTTGAGTATGGTTGGTTTTTTTCATTTACAAATTGTGAAAATTAGTTCTTTTCACAAACTCGTTTGCAAACAACTCAACTTGCATTATATGTTTCTAAGTAACCTAATCGGACCGGTTAGGTTACTTAAGACCCAGATCCGACTCGGGGCACCCCGACTCTACGTAGTCTTGTCGCTACTACCCCTAGAGTGTATATAAAAAATGCGGGAGCAAGAAGCTCAAGGGAGGTCACTCAGGGCTGACCGCAGAGCTTCTGGCGGGAGCCCACCCGGAGTAAAATTTTAGTGATAGACTCTAATCGGGCCGGTTAGATCAAATTGGTACTTTTATATTATTATGAGGTTTACATATTATCTAAATATAATAATATATGTTGGTGGACAATTCACACATAACACTACACACATACATACACACACAATAGTACATTACATTTTTGACGTGATAACGTCTTATAATTCGATGAAGCCGGCTGCACGCCCACAAAACATGCCGTCATGTACCGTTACCGCGTTACCGTCGGTCGTTACCTCGCCGCATGTTTGTTACAGTTGTATTAATTATTTCGACCAGTAGTTCAAGCGAGGATGTAGCTCAGTGGTAGAGCGTTCGCTTTGCATTTGAAATGCCCCGGATTCGATCCCCGGCATTTAAAAGCTTTTTTGCATTGTTTTGATTGAAAATGACTAAATTCTACTGATTACTTTTTACATACAAATCTATTAAACAAATGAAATTAAAATTTTCTTTTGAAAAATGCTACCATTCCATCAGTATTTTCTTAAGACGTTGTCACGTTCAATTATCGTCAGTAAACCGACTTTACAGACAACATTTTTTTTGGAATTATTATTACAAGTATATTTGGACAAGATGGTAGTGTGACTGTGAAGAATTAAATTCTCGCGTGTCACACTAGTGTGACTATGAAGAAAAAAATTCTTCTGTGTCACACTGGTGTGACAAAATGGTGTGGCAGGGAAGCATACCCCGTCAAAACCACTAGCATGCGATTATAGAGTTTTTGACTTTACACGCAACATTACACAGAACTTAATCGCGATTTAAATCTATACTAATATTATACAGCTGAAGAGTTTGTTTGTTTGTTTGAACGCTAGGCTCTCGGAAACTACTGGACCGATAGGAAAGATTCTTTTTTTGTTAGATACTCCATTTATCGAGGAAGGCTATAGGGTATATAACATTACGCTACTATCAATAGGTACGGAGTATGAGTGAAGAATGTAAAGAAAACGGGGAAAAATATTTCTCTTCGAGAGCTTTAGTTCCGTGAATTTAAATTCTCTTTGGTCGTTGAAGTCTGTGACGGCGCGTGTCTACATTTGAAGTTTGTGTCATTTGAAGTAATCAAATTTGTTCTACAACAATGCATTGTTGCTTATTTACGTATTTTTAGGGTTCCGTAAAACGTAATAAAGTGGCCAGCAATGGATATTTTAGTATGGATTTTCCTCAAATAGACGCGGGTGAAACCGCGAGGCACAGCTAGTTGTATTATAAACCGTTTTTATCATACACCAAAAATGCATACAAAAATGCATTTCTTCCACGTACAAAAAAAAAGGTTAGGGCAGTAGGTTAGTTTATAAATTAATAATATAAAATAAACTAACCTGACCCTGACCTGACACCCCTACTTATAAGACCGACCTATTGCGCAGCGGATTGTGTGTGATCTGACGGTTTCACATGGATTACAATCTACCGAAAAATAATGCGTTAAATTGTAAACAGTATGTACAATATTTCGACAGATTACAATCTCGCTGGAGAGATTGTAATCTAACAGTGTTTAAAATTTTACTGTGACATATATAAAAGAAATACCTGTTAGTTACACCAAAATATACATAATATATAGCTCAAGAATGGCTCGACCAATCTTAATTTCATTTCATTTCTTTGAAGTGAAAATAAAAAAAGAAATGTGTTTATGGATTTGTCTTCGTCCGGAATAGGAAAATAAGCATTTAAATTCATCAATAAAAGAATTATCGGTCAAATCACCAGTCTAGATGTAAAAACCCTAAATCTTGTCATTTATTGCCTATTAGGCGGAACGAAGTTCGCCGGGTCAGCTAGTAGACAGTAAAAATTTACATATAAACTAAGTAAAAATTATGAAAAAAAACATACGAACAAGTATTAGAACGAAAAATCCATCGAATTCGAAAAATCTTACTTTACTTTTGTAATAAGAATATCTAGCATACTCTGAAATACTTTGTTTGAGTGGGGTTTACCCATGCTTACAATCTTGGTGTCTTCAAATCGAGAGTGAATCGGTTTCTTCTAAGTAAGCACGTTCCATCGTAAACCGCATTGTCGCTTATCATCGGGGGAGATAGTTGGTCAAGTGTAAACCTACATAAGTAAAAAAAAGAAAAACCTTTAGAATTCAACAACTGCTACTACAACATACTATTACTACTGCTGATGGATTTACTATTTATTTTTAGAGGTAATTTTGTTAAATATATCCCGAAATAATAAAAATTCAAAAAAATTACCTTAAAAGTAAGAAAAAAATGGTTGTCTCTAAAGTCGGTTTACTGACGATAGTTGAACGTGACAACTTCAACTACGCCTTAGAGCGAGGTAACGCCGCATGACGTCATGCGGCGAGGTAACTGCGGTAACGGCGCATGACGTCATGCGGCGAGGTAACGGTGGTAACAGAGCATGACGTCATGTTTTTTCGTGCGTGCAGCCGGCTTCATCGAATTATAAGACGTTGTCACGTCAAAAACAAATTCAAACACGTGAGTCTCAAAGAAGCCATCTGTTCTGCAGATTTCATTTCCATTGTCCTAAATAGAGGCTATACTCAGCGTCGTATATTCCAGAAGCAAATGGGGCCCAAAAACAGGACCATATTTCCCGTGTGCATTTAGCTTTACGGTGCCAGTAAGAAGGGTTACAAGTGCCACTTTTTGTAGACTTTTTATAGTCGAACGTGAGTGAAATTGGGCCTCTGCCCGGAACCTGTTCCCAACTTTTTTATTAAGATACGCCAGTGTTTTATAACTAGAATTCTTGTTTTGTATGAGTTGGGGCATCGAGCATGACTCGAGTGATTTGAAGTTCGTACTTTTTTTTCTTCTGAAGTTGAAGTAGTGCTGCTGTATGATGTAATACCGTCTTATTGTTTTCTCTATCGGACTGCTAATAGCTTGAAGGAGTGACATCGTTTTACGGTTCTAAAGATTTAAAGGAATAAGGTCCTTACGTCTAGGGTCTAGGTTGTGTGTGTCTGCGTTGCTGAGTGACTTTTTTTTTTTAATTCAGAGTGACGAGACGAGCAGGACATGTGCCTGATGAAAAGCAACATGCCTGCCACATAACAACACAGTGACACGCAGCTATTGGAGCATGAAGAGTCCAAATCATTACCTAGCACTGCACTGTGCTCGTCACCCTTAGATCTAAGATGTTATATCTCTGAGCCCTGTAGTTTCTCTGAAAACATTGCCATTCAAACTGGAACACAATAATGTTTGCACATTACTGCTTGGCGGTAGAATAACTAGCAAAGGTGTAGCACTTCCCCAGGCGGACTCTGCCAAGAGTCCTACCACTACTAAAAATTATATGTAGGTATACTTCAATATTGTTAAAAAGATTAAGACTCTAAATTACCTACTACTCAGCACTGTCCTGCCTGAAATATGACTACTGCGCTAGTCACCCAGATATATAAGATGATTTACATCTTAACCCTATAATTTCTCTAGATACATTGCTTTTCAAACTGGAACAAAGTTATATTTGCACATTACTGCTGTGGATTAGCAAAGATGTACTACTTCACCTGGCGGACTCTGCGAAGAGTTCTCCCACTACATATCTTCTTAAGAAATATTCCTTTTATAATCCTATGGAAACAAAGTTAAAGACTAATATATAATAATGATACCAGTTAAAGTTACTTTTAAAATTGAGTTCCTGAAAACATTTTTCAAACTTGCAAAAGTCAACACACACAACTGCAGCACGTGGTGTAATACCGGAACAATTGCAGCGGCTAACCAACCGCAGAACATATCTGATTGTACCAGCGAATTCAATAGAAATGCACGTATCACGTGCCAGTAGAGATGGGAAGAGACTAAAATGAAAAATATCGATATTATTTTAATTGCGTCGTAGGCTGATTTAGATGCTGCTGCATTTGTTTACGAAAGACTCGGGTAATAAATTGCAATGAGGATCGATGTGATACGACTTATATGATCATTTTTGTTTGATTTTAATTAATCTCCACTGACCAAGTAACTAAGCTGGTCCGTATCTTTTAATTTTAGGGTTACATACTACATTGGATGCAAGAGAAAGAAAAAGTAAAAACTATTTAATCGATTTAAACCTGGTAAGATGCTAACTAGTGGTTCATCAATTGCTTTGTTTACGTATTACGTACTCGATATGATGCTAAAAATGAAAATAAAGTGACAGTTTTGTCGCTTCATAAATTAAGGATGAAAATATAATGTGTTGTTTTTTCATATCTATTCTATTTTTACGTGGTGATAGTTTATGTGTACCGTACTATGTAAATTAATGAAGTCAGTACCAGGCTAAGCTGTGATCAGAAGAAATCAATTTATATGGCTACGTGGAATTCCCTGTGAACCTACAAACGTACTTTTAACCAAAAAATGGTTGTCTGTAAAGTCGGGTTACTGACGTTAGTTGAACGTGACAACTTCAACTACGCCTTAGAGCGAGGTAACGCCGGCGGCGAGGTAACGGCGTTAACGGCACATGACGTCATGTTTTGCGGGCGTGCAGCCGGCTTCATCGAATTATAAGACGTTGTCACGTCAAAACTCGATCTAAGAATTTTTATCTAAAAAGAAAGTTTTCTTTTGATCTTTTGAAAACGAAAACATTCATGAATAAACTCGTTATTGGAATTTTCGATATCTTGCTCGATGTTGACATGGTAATAGCAATAGTATCGATATCCTGTATGCACATCACTACAGGTACGTGTAATGCAATGCAACGCGCGCCTTTTGATCCCACACAGAATACATAGGAGTAGTGCCGGGATACCCCGATTTGGTCCCCGACTTTGGAAGCAAATCCCGCTTCAAAGGATTTCCTCGCGAATATTTTATGCTTTGTAAATACGAAATACGTTTAGAAAAATATTTGTACGTTTAAAAAGAAATGCTTTCACGATTGGTGTTTATTAATGTATTCTTAATAAAACGTCTTTAAGCAACAGTTTTCTTTTGCTAGACTTTGCTGTGAGTTTGTGGTTGGTCATAGTTTGTAGCTTGGTAATTTTATTAATCACAAAAAATTACAAAGCTATGAGCCATCGGGATCTCGGGAAAATATCCGAGATATTTCAAGAATTTCATAGCATCTCTAGAAAATTTTGGTGACTACAAAATCAACAAAAAAAACTTATTGCGTCAAGTTATCAAATAATAACAAACCTTTTTCCACAATTTTTTTAAATTAAATCCAGCGGGTCTAAGACGAACACGATACATATACGGGACTTTTTCCAGACTACCGGTTCACCGGCTAAAACCCCTTGGGTGCTACACCATAAAATCGTAGCTGCAATACCATTTTCGCAATCCACCGACACCGCACCAGCGCTGGTCCCAAAAAACTAACTAACTTAACTAGAAAAGTAAGCCATAGACTTTGTCCAGCCAGCCCTTGAGAACGCCTAAACGTCATCAAAAACGTAGATCAAAAAGTCAGTCCAGCTTCTATCCCCAATTTTTGCGTAACTAATCATTAATTTCCCGTGTCGTCAACCGTTCTCCTCGGTAATGGAGGTTCATGCATCATGTAATCTATTTTACCCAGGGAGATCTGCAGGATCGAGAAACTGAATACCAACATAATTATATCACAAAATATAGATAGGTGTTTGCCTGCGGGGTTCGAGGACCAATTTAAAAATAAGGTATGTTTCAAAATAGCATTAAAAAAGGTTATGTTGGAAAGAATGAGCTAAGGGGATTGCTTCATTCTGATTCACGGTAGTTTTAACATACCACAGCCCCACAATATAACAATGTCTATAATAAAATCATTAAATTAAAATATTTGTATGCAAAGATAAAGATAAGATAAGATAAGATATTTTTTATTGGCATAAATTGAATACATACATTACTATTGTTATAATAATATAAGTTACATTTATAGCCTCGTCAGATTTACAATTAATAACTTCATTAATTTGTACTGTGAGTACTCTTGAAATACTCACATCAAGAGACTTATTAATCACATCAATTATTTTGAAATACATACATTAATTTTTGATCGTCATGTTATTTAATACATAAATTCCATACATTTGGAATAATCACTTCGGTTATAAAAGCTGTATAAGGGCTTTCGGTGGAAAAAATATTTAACATAAAAAAAAAAATATTTAACATAAATTACCAGCGTAATCTTCGTCAATGGATGTTTTATACAATAATAATTATAATCAAATTGTTAAAATGCAAACCTAAGAAAATGAATAAATGAGTGCAACTACTACTTTATAGTCATCGTATTTGTTTTTCATATATTCTGCTACTTTATACAAGGTTTTCGACAGAAGCAGATTTCTTACATTTTGATAGAACGCATTGTCTGATGCACAATCTTTTATACAATTTGGCAGTTTATTATAGAGTTGCTGACCTATCACAATAGGATTTTTTGTAGACAAGTGCAACCTATGCTTCACATGTAACAAATTATTTTTGTGTCGATAGTTTAAATGTGTATAATCACCACGAGTCTGATAAAGATGAAGATTTGATCGAACATATTTTATTACTTCATAAATGTATACCGATACTGAAGTCAAAATCCCCAGACTCTTAAAAAGTTCTCGGCATGATTCTTTATATTTTGCTTGTACTAAAACCCTTATGGCACGTTTTTGCATTTTCAGGATGCGCTCATTATCAGTAGAATTACCCCATAATATAATACCGTACGTCATAACTGAATGTATATACGCGTAATAAACTTCCTTCAGATAGCATTTTGATGCCATTGGTCGCAATTGAATTAATGCGTAAATCCCTCGAGACATCTTATTACTGGTAGTATTTATATGCGTTTTCCAAGTTAAAGCAGAATCTATCTCGAATCCAAGAAGTTTAACCAAAGTAGTGGTTTTCAACCACTTTGCATCATCTATTTGAGGAATAGTTACTATTGGTTGTTTTGGAGATACTGCATTAAATACCATAATGTTAGTTTTCTCCGAATTGAAGTTAACTCCATTCATATTAAACCAATTACTCAACATTTTCATATTCCATGCAATTTTTTCAATCAAATCTTCCATATTATTACTAGAAACAATGACTGTAGTGTCATCGGCATACTGAATTAATTCTCCATGTAATTCTAAATAAGCCAAATCATTTAAAAATAAGAGAAACATTGTATTTCCAAAAGAGGAACCATGAGGCACGCCAATATTTAGTTTTTGTGGTGCAGATCTAACTGATTTTCCATTTGATTTAATTTCTACTATTTGCTGACGATCGGTCAAAAACGATTCTATCAATTTCACGAATTTACCTTTCATTCCGTATACTTTTAGTTTGTTTATTAAAAGTTCGTGATTAACCGAGTCGAAAGCTTTCGATAAATCTATGAAAATAGCTGCAACTTTCAATCTTTCATCAAGGGATGTTATAACTTTATTTATAAAAACATGTGCAGCAGTTGTAGTTGATTTACCCTTTCTATAGGCGTATTGAGTATCTGACAATGCATTATGTTTATCTAAGTGTGACATAATTTCTCTAGATATTAATGATTCTATTAGCTTTGAAAGTGTGGGTACAATTGCTATTGGTCTGTAGTTATTTACTTTTGTTTTGTCTCCTTTTCCCTTATATAGAGGGCATAGGCGGCAAATTTTTAATGCTTCTGGATACATTCCAGATTTTAACATGTTATTGACCAAATATGTGAGATGATCCAGAAATGGTTGCATAATTTGGTACAGAAAATAGCCGGATATATCAGAAATGTCTTTGGTGTTCGAAAGCTTAATTTTACCTTTGGCTAGTTTTAGTAACTCCTCTGGTTTTATATGTGAAAATTCATAATTAGGCAATTCTTTCACAGATTGCTTTAAAAATGCTAGTGCTTTATCTATATTAGGTGGATGTTTTTTATTTAGCTCATTGCCAACAGAAATGAAGTAGTTATTTACAAAATCAGGAATTTCTTCATATGGTACCTGAGTGTTCGTTGCAGTGTCTATAATATCCCAATCACATTCTTTGATATTTTTATTCGTGTCTTCTTTGATAATGTTCCAAACTTCTTTCTTAACATTTTTAGCATTAGATATTCTTTGTTCGACATATTTTCGTTTTTCTTCTACTAAACAAATTTCCCTTTCTTTCAACTTTTTATTTATTATATTTAAATTCACAATTTCAGGATACTGCTTCTTAAATTCATACAAGTCGTTAATGTCATTGTATAGTTTCTTAACTTTTTCAGTTATCCATGGCACTGTCTTTTGATGATTATATTTAATTTTAGTTATCGGAAAAAATACATCAAAGTTCCATTTTAATTTAGATAGAAAAATATCAAACGTATTGTTATTATAATCATTAAAAACAGTATCCCAATCATATGACAGCATAGAATTGCAGAAGTCTTCAATTTTTTCTGGCTTAAAAAAACGCCTCTCTACATAAGTAATCTTAGGAGCGTCAATCTTTGTAGGCTTAATTTCTACTAATTGTGCATCATGATCAACACGTTCTATAGCGGCAGATATACCCTTTACGTTTATGCTACCCTTGTCTATGTTAGTTATTATACAATCAACAGAAGTCTCGCTAGAGTTTTCAATTCTCGTTGGAAAATCCACAATGTTCCTAAACGCAAATGTATCTAATATATCTAGTAATGCACGCTTGTCAGGAGAGTTGGTCAAAAAGTCAACATTCCAATCTCCTGCCACGACAACATTAGCATACGTTTTTTCATTTAACAATTGAAACAGTTTATCTATAACACTTTCAAAAATTGCAAAATTTCCTTTACCTGTTCTATACATTGCAATGATGACAAAGCTTTCAATTTTTCTCTTTATTTTTATTTCTACTGCGGCTAGTTCGCAGTGGTATTCTACTGTTAAGTTATCTATTTCTAAGATAGGTTTTGTCTTAAGTGTATTAATTGTAAATATTGAGACACCACCATGAATACGAGATTTTCTAAAATAACAATTAGAGTGGTGGTATCCCTGTAAGGCAATGCAATCTACATTATTCTTGTTTAGCCATGTCTCCGATAGTATTAATACATCTGGTTTATATATCGCAGTAAAACTATGGAGTGACAACATTTTATTTTGGAGGCTTCTACAATTTTGATGTATTACTGTTATTTCATTCTGGATACACTCCGGCACTAGGTTTGAAGTTTTAAACGGTCTGATGTTTCTAAAAAACATGTTTTATTAATTTCTGACGAGACTGCATTTGTAGCTGTACATTTTAATTCTACTTCATCATTAGGCGTTAATACAATTAAATTATTGTACCTATTCTTTTCATATGTTAAATTCTGAACAATTTGATTTTGCAAAAAATTCATAAAATTATAAGTTAATTTGTTAGAAAATATAGATGTTACTTTAATAAAATTAAACAAATGATCTGAGAGCATTGCTGCCTACAAACTGCTGTGCAGTTTGGCAGAGTTTAGTATTTTGAAAAATGTTACTGATATTTTTGAGGATTAAATAAAAAAAGAAAAAAAAAAAGTTCAGAACCCAAGCTATATTTTTTTCAACTCGAAAAACTTTATAAATCTATTTCCATTCTAGAATGGATCCAGGTATTTTTATTCCACGCAAAAATAAAAGCAGATTTTTCAGCAAGTTTTCGGCGCCACGTTACTGGGTCACGAAACGGCATGAGCATAAAAATCGAGATTTTCCGACTATAAAGATCGTTTATTCATATTTACAATCACGCGCGCACCTTACTTCGCGTAATGTTCTAAAGTTGAGCGCTGCCATTGTTTTGAGATATAACAACTGCGCGCCATGAAACTGCTGTTTTGAAGAACTGTGGATGCTGGATGCGGTTTATCCTACTAATGTTATAGATTCGAGAGTTTAGATTTTTCTAGCTCAGTCAAGCCGGAATCGCTGAACGGATCGGGCTAAATTAGTAACACTATTAGAATATGAGCTGGAATAGCACTACTAGATGAAATGACGATATACGGAAGACAGCAGGCAGTGGATGGAGACGTATAGCCGAGGCGAGGCTGAGTGGCGAGCCATGGGAGAGGCCTATGTCCAGCAGTGGACTAAGATAGGCTGATAATGATGATGATAACGCTGGCAAAATCGCGCTGTTAGTAGCTGAATATATCCCAACAAGTACTTAGTAGTTTTTGCAAAGTTCGCTTGGGGAAGTACCATATCTTTGCCAATTCTTGTACGACCAAGTTATAACGTTCAAACATCGTTACGTGCCGGTTTGGTGTTCAACGTTTCCAGGTAAATTAGAAGGCATAGATGTAAATCGTCTTATATCATCTCTGGGTGATGAGCGTAGTACAATACTAGGTAGTGATTTGGACTCTGCATATTCTAGTAGCTACGTGACACTGCTGTTACGGGAACATGACGTGCTCGTCACAAGAAAAAGGGAGATAAAGGGACATAATTTAATTAGGTACACACTTAGGCAAAAATATATAGATGAAACTGAAATATTAAACATTCGCTCGCCCATGTTCTCATGGTAAATAATTCCAAACTTAAACCAGTCCAAATATTAAAACTTTTAAAGTAATGTCCATATTAAAGATCGCAACGCAACGGTGATTGAGGATTTAAGCCCAGGGGAAGCTTTTTAAAAAATAGACATAAATGGTATAAGATAAGTGTCCGTACAGATGATATTTATATTTTTTAATTCTTCTTGCAAACCAAATACAATAGGTAAGTGAATTACACTTACTTTAAAAACGGCACGTACTTAAGACTTCGTGGATATTTTGTAAGGATTTTTGAAGTGAAAACTTCTTTAGGCGCGCCTAGACAGATATTTCGTGGGCTGTGAATTGGATTCTAGCGTCACGCTCGGGTATGATAAGAAATCTTCGGGTAAACTCGGGACCATGGCTATTGGCCATTTAGAAATGCGTCAGCCAATGGCAAATGCTGAAAGGGCGTGGCATCGACATCATGCCATGGCCATCTAGAAATGCATCAGCCAATAGGAAATGCTGACGCATTTCTAGATGGCCATACCATGATGCCCAAGCCACGCCCTCCGGTTACACACGTGTAGTTTCCAAAGTAAGCTATCAAATTCTGAGTTATAAGTTTTCACTTCTATCGGCAGTTCCTATGACTGCCCATTTTTTTTTAATAAATTTATTAAGTACTTGCAATAAATAGGAAGTTAAGGACGCGTCTTCCTCAAAATTTTACTCGGTCGTAAGAGACGCGTGGGACAGAAACAGGTGGTGGCAGATCATCCGCTCCAGATGCAACCCTGATACTGACCACGATCCTCAGATATGAGGGACCGACCTAAGAGAGAGAGTAAGTAACAGTACTGCAAAATTCTAAGCATTCATTTTTCGTTACGCCAGATAATCAACCTTGGTACCAATGTCACATCCTGTGAGACTGCATCCGTGTAAAAGCTTATCTGCACTGGGCTAAGCTCCTTCAGTATTCAAGTCTTGCATCGCCCAAACTTTGCGTACAGCGATGAATAAATTCTAATACAAGCAATGCTGAGAATGCTTTTTATTTTTTATAAACCACGCACCGACTACTAACGCAATGAACGTCATAGTTATTGATTGTCGTTTCTGAGTCACTTTAGAGGGTAACGAAAACAACCCTTAAATCTCTGGCAAGTGATGTGGCACTGCAGTGCTGAGTTATATATATATAAACTTTTAATGTTGCGATTGCTGCGTGACACTATGCTCTTATGGACAGGCGTGTTGGTCACCATCAGGGACATGTTTTGCTAGCTTCGTTACTCCATACCATCATATAAAAAACAACAAAAGTTGAAAAGAACTGTTCATCCTTTCACGCACTACGTACTAAAACGTCCAAAAAACTTGCTAAAATTATTGGACCCTGGTGATTGTGAGTTTAATAAAACAGTCAACTGAACAGAACTAAACAGGACTGTTTTTACTTGTGACTGTCGACGTTCTTTGTTTCATCGCATTATATTTGCCATTTCCACCCGTTGGATTGTCATATTGATCGAAAAACATTTTTCATCTATGTATGTTGAGCCACTCGTTGATGCGTAACTTCTGTTAAAACTATTATCTTTTTGATAGATATTTTCTTCGAATTGGGTGTCTATCCAGTTTTCACTCCACGCAAAGGTCTTACCATCTGAGCCGGGTCATATTTCCATATTTCCCATGCACACAAAGTGCCGCTGTGACGGACAACCGGCGAATCCCAAATCTACCCAGCCGATGGCGGCTTGTTCTTTTGGACCAGTGTGGGTCTTGTTGTCACAAAACAATGTTTCTGAACGATACTATTGTTCAAGTGAAAACTTTGAAAGCTAAATTGAAGAGTAGTATTACTATAAATTAATTGTTATTCTTAAAATTTATTTAAAATTTTTATTGACCAATAAAATGTACAAGAAAATTTATCACTTAAAAGAAAATTGCTTATGATTGAAAAAAAAATAGTTTTTAGCAATGTTTCGTAAACCGCATATAAATACGTAGAATGGAACACGAATTGAATTTTTGACTATTTTTATAACAATTTGATTCTACCATAATAACCTATGACTCATAGACTACAGGCCCATGAACAAAATGTATTGGTGGTGGACAATTGGTGGACAATTCACACACAACACCATCTGACCCCAAACTAAGCAAAGCTTGTGTGATGGCGGCCAGATAGCTGATATAATACTTATATAGTTTTTTAAATACATACTTATTATACATAGAAACACCCAGACACAGTGCAAACATTTGAATTCATCACACAAATATTTGCACTGGGTGGGGATCGAACCCACGGCCCTCGGCTTCGCAGTCAGAGCTACTAACCACTTAGCCACAAGGCCAGTCATTTAGCCACAATCATGCGACAAGAAGAAATGATCGAGGATTGCAACCCCCCCCCCCCCCTCCTCTTCAACTGAACTCAGTTGGACAGCTCACAAGTGACGGCATAGTGCTATTGTGCTGAATCTTATTACTTTATACCCTTCTATCATCCTGCATAGGTCTCCTGGTGGTTCATTTGACCCATAAATTTTGTTCACGGACCTGTAGTCTATTAGAAAAAAAACAGCGATATGTGACTGGAGATTTACACCCAGGCGCTCCAAAATCTAACGACTTCCATCTTTTATCTACTTCACTCGTCATCGCTTCTCACCCCATAATCACAAATCGTCTAACGAGAGTTTTAGCTCTTTGTTAGCCTACTAATATTATAAATTGCGAAAGTTTGGATACTTAGATATATGGATGTTTGTTGCTCAATAACGTTGGAATGTCTTAATGGATCGTGTCGAAAATTGGAACAGTTAAAGTATGGAATAGCACATAGGCTCCTTTTATCACGGGACAGTAATAGGTACGTGAACTGCTCGGGTAGGTTTATAAACAATTATAAGTTTAATAAATAATAAATGATTTCATTGTCCAACTAGTATTATAATTGTCGATGTATGGGGATGTTTAGATTGTTGAATGTTTGTTGCTCAACCACGTCGTCACGTATCAACGAATCGGGTTGATATTTGGAACACAGGTAGATTATTGTCTGGAAGAAGACATTGGCGACTTTTTATCCCGGAGAAATAACGGGAACGGGAACTACGCGTGTAAAACCACGGGGCGGTGCTAGTTATTTTATAAATGTGAAATAAAGTTTCTCAATCATGAAGCAAGAAATAAAATAATTAAGATTTTTTAAAACAATAATTTTATTTGCACCTTATAAAGCGATACGAATACGATAGAGTGCGCTTATTAATAAGAATCCGGTTCACTCTCCATTTGAAGACACCAAGATCTCGTTTGTTACTCCTTTGCATTCCACACCCTAGACATTCCTATTCCGAAATTAGTCTCACCTATTTACCTAATTCTGTTTCATAACATTCATGAAAAGTCACCTCAAACTTTATAATTACAGTCAGCTCATAACACAATACAACTAGAGACCTTTCCACTACATAACGTCAAACAAGGCTTGATCCGGGATCCCTACTGCCCGGTCCTTAATCCCGGAAACTGTCTGTGGACCGGACCCCTGTCCGGGGCGACCCCGCATTATGTAGACAAAGCTTTATATTACACTGGCTTAATTGTCTTTCACTTGATGTAACGCAATTGTTTAGTTTGAAGAATGGAGCCCGAACTAACGACGTAGGATGCTCGGAGGTGCTTAGGTAATGTAGTCGTGTGAACTGTAGCATACGTCTAGGGTTGCCAGTTTATGTAGATACGCGTTGCTAGATATCTTTAAAAGAGCTAAGTAGCTTGAAATTGACAAAATTATCGTACTGATTCTGATAATTTTATTTCTGGTACAATCATTTTTGGTTGTATATTAACTGCAGTGTTCCAAATATTTGGTTAAGGATTGTGTGAGGCAAAGCCCTGTTATATCATTGAAATAAGTGAAATAGGCATTTTTTTAACTATGATATGTTTGCATTTGACCACCATTTCACCTGATGGTAAGCGACGGTGCGGTCTACGATGGAGCGTAGCGAACTAAAAGAAAGCGATTAACTGTCTTGATTTGAAAACACCATGATTTTAACCAGCGATCGGGAAAAACGCTGTCAAGCAATCCATCCATGGGTGTAGTTGGATTAGTGAACATTTGTGTTTCCAGCGCAACCCAGCACTTTCTAACAGAGCTCAAGAAAATATGAAACCTATTTATGTGTTTCTCTTTGCATCTTTTCTTTTCTGCAACTATGTAAACTACTTTTAAAGTTCATACCCGTAACTTTCTGATCTAAGAAATTTTCATACTTCGAGTTTGACTTTGTTAGTTGACGGTAATCGCCTTCCGAAGTGTACAAACGTATCAAACTTGAGCTAAACAAACCAACTAGTAAATAAGTTTTATTACTCTGCACTTAGTTGGGTACATTCTGAAACTAGAAAATTATCAACAAGACACTGTTATAGAGAAGCACACTCAAAATTTAGAAAATACTAAAAAGATAAGGAAACGCATATCAGTTCCAAAGTCACCATGTATTAAGGAAGACGATAACGTACCTATACCAATAATAATAGATTCATTGACTGGCCTAGTAACTTAGTAGGTAGTAAGTCTGCCTGCGAAGCCGTGGGCCTTGGGTTCGATCCCCACCCAGTGCAAATGTTTGTGTGATACAAGTATTTGTTGTGTCTGGGTGTTTCTATGCATAATAAGTATGTACACGTATTTACAATTACATAAGGTTTTTTTTAAATACAAAGTGGTGAGACGAGCAGGACATGTGCCTGATGGTAAGCAACATGCCTGCCACATAACAACACAGTGACACGCAGCTATTGGAACATGAAGAGTCCAAATCATTACCTAGCACTGCACTGCGCTCGTCACCCAGAGATCTAAGTTGTTATATCTCTAAGCCCTGTAATTTGTCTGGAAACATTGCCCTTCAAACCGGAACACAGTAATGCTTGGCGGTAGAATAACTGGCAAAGGTGTGGTCCTTCCCCAGGTGGACTCTGCCAAGAGTCCTGATTATATCAGTTGTCTGGCTTCCATAGTACAAGCTTTGCTTAGTTTTGGGGTGAGATGGTGTTGTGCGTTCACCAATATTTATTTATTTATTGACAAGTGATCACAAGCAGCCCCTAAATGGTCCCACTGCTGAAATTCAGGGGTTTCTTTCACAGAAACCCCTGAATTTCAGCAGTCAGTCAAACTCATAATCCATCACGCATGACATCGAAAGATTTTAGAAATATACCAGTTTCTTTACGATGTTTACCTTCACTAATAAAGCCAGTGATGGTGACAAACTGGTATATCTGGAATTGGAAAAATACTCAGATTTGGTGGTGGGATTCGCAGTCAGAACCTTACGATTCTGAATCGTACTCTCTAACCAATGAGCCACCACAGGTTTTTTCGATTGATTGCTAAGTCATGGCTATGAATGTAGTTGTACCGCCTTGAATTAATTTATCTAAAGGTTACTCACACGTGACGATATTGTCAGTCCAGATAAACTAATTTAGAATGTATGCAGAGGCCCTTTTCAAGGAGGGCGCGGCACTGTGATCGCTGAATACGCCTAAAACTTGCGAACAATAATATGCTGAAGTTGAAACTATAATAGTTTAGTTTTATAAGTTCATGGTGTAACTAGTTAGATATGTAAGCTTATGAAATAAATAATTATTTATTAATATCAAACATGAATAACTCATACTTTTTTTTTTTTTTTTTTAAATGGGGCAGAGCCTTACAGAGAACTACACTACGCTACATACCTAACAACTACTTACACTAAGCACACCTGAATTATCCATAGACCAATGAAGATCTACAGATAATCAAGATGTTCAAGCCCACTACCAATCGGAAGCGTACCCAGCATGCTGGCGGCATTATCACGCTGAATGGCAATGCTTATGCGTTGGGCCAAATAAACGCCAGCATTTTGGTGACGCGTCGCATCGACCAAGCGTTCGGAAAGGCTTTTGAAGATGAGGTGAGCTCCCGGCCCCCACGGACCCAATGTCTCAACCCCAAAGGGCTCAAATATGTAACCTCTTCCGAGGGTTGCATATTTGCGCCGTTTGAGTCGCTCAGCTGAATTAGCCGCTGCACCAGCCTTACAATGCGTCTCTGGAAGATCTGATGGTGCCAGAGTATGGACGCAAGTTGCGTCCCACACTAGGGGCCGACCCAACTTCCAAGGCACAACAGTCATCCCGTCAGGTCTTTTGCCATCGTCACGCGCAAGCCCACTCGGTTCGAGTATGGCTGGGATATTGGCGGTGGAAAAAGCCCGGCGTATGATGTCGTTCAGGCTGGCGTGGCGGCCAATACGACCTGCGCTTTTCGAGCAAGAGAGACCGTGGTGACCGAGTTGGTCGACGGCAGTACCACAATGGCAGCGATGGGCTTCATAGCACCTCGCACCCAAGCGCAAGCTAACAGCTAGACGAAATGCAGTTAGATCTAATAGGCTACCGGTATTGAAAGATGGCAAAGCTTGTAACCAAAGGCCCGATTCCCACACAGACATAACTCATTCATTAATTAGATTTAGATTATACTAGCAGCACCCCGCGGTTTAACTCGTGTAGTATCCCTTTCCCGCTACTGTTTCCTCGCAATAAAGAGCACCCTAAATGCTATTCCCGACTTTAACCCAACATGATTTAACAACAAACATTCAAACACATTATAATACGAATTATACGTGGTTGTCAAAATTTTAGTGTGGCCAGTAGTTTAGTTGGAAAATATTACCAAATTTAGTATCAAACTAGTTTGGCAGAACTTTGGACACCAGCAATAGCTCATAACATTAATTAATAATATACACTATTATGATTCACAAGATACCTCCCATGGACAATATTTATGTTTCCACAAGACCTGTGTCTAACGTTCGCCAAATAATGTTATACCGTGAAGATAGTTATTTTAGTAGGTAGGACTACTTGCAGACTCCGCCTGGGAAAACAACACACCTTTGCCAGTTATTCTATGACCAAGCTGTAATGTGAAAACATTGCTGTAGTTCGGTTTGAAGGACAATGTTTCCAGATACATTACAGGGTATTGTTTTAAATATCTAGGTAATGATTTGGACTCTTCATGTGCCAATAGCTGTGTGACCCTGTGCTGTTATGGTGAGGCGTGTTGGTTCCCATTAGGCACATGCATGTCCTGCTAGACTCGACACGCTTTAATTTAAAAAAAAGAAAAATAGCGTCATCACTGGCTGTAATGGCGAAGGAAAACATCGTAAGGAAAACAGCATGATGCAAAAAATATTAATTACTAAGTCATGCGTCATCGGCCAACTCGTATATGGTCATGGTATTGAATAATGGCTTTGACTCTCGCTTTGCAAAAGGAATATGGATAGTTGTTTTCTAAATTCTAAGCACATAAAGTCACGGCCTCATTACTAGTGTAGTTTTATTGTAGAACATTGAATTGGCTAGAAAAAAATGCCAGGTTTGATTGTATGTACCAAGGCAATTCAAATTAATCACTTGCCCTATTCAAGCCTACAATCCTGAAATGTTAATCAACCACATCCCAGACAAAAACACTAAACCCAAATCTAAACCGCTAACTTAACGAATCTTCACAAATTGATAAAAGAAAAAGTATCCCTTTATAAGCAGGCTTCAAAGCGTAAAAAGGAAATTTTCGTAAGCCAGTGAACGGAAGGAAACATCAAAAGGAATCAATTATGTAATTAACCTTTGGGTTTTCGAAAAAAACGTGATAAGAAATCAGAAGATTAGCGCTGGATAATTCGGTTTAACGAACCGGCCGAGCGAAGACCCGAGAAGCGGGAATCAGCTGATTGCCGCCACTGTTTCTTAATTTTGATTTTCTATGTGTTTTAGTGTTTCTGTATTAGTGTTTGTTGTTATTTTGTTTTTGGGCTGACAGACAGTAACATCAAATCTTATAAAAACCAGCAATAAGATTTGTTTATTGTATCCATTATTATTGTTCTATATTATTGTTTGTTAAGTAACAACATTACTACGATATACTATACCATTGTTTGTTCAGGAAGGTAGTAAGTAACACAGTAACAACACTTTTATTGACATTATTCCTAAGATATACTCTATATGTTAGTGTTTGATCAGTAACACCATGACAGTCACACATTCTAAATATATAATGAATTCTAGCCTCACACTCGGAAATGGTAAGAAATTTTCGGGCGAACTCGGGACCATGGCAATAGGCCATTTAGAAATGCGTCAGCATTTCCCATTCGCTATCTAGAAATGCGCCAGCAGTTTCTAGATGACCATGCTCATGGCCACGCTCTCCGGTTTCACCCGTGTAGTTTCCAAAGTGAGCTATCAAATTCTGAGTTATAAGTTTTCACTTCTGTCGGCAGTCCCTATGACTGCCAATTTTTTTTAAAAGTATTCATACCTATATATTACACTAGCTTTTACCCGCGACTTTGTCCGCGCAAAATAAATAATAATTCATAATTAAATAAATCATAGGCATTATCCAGCGCTAATCTATGTAGATTAGCGCTGGATAATTCGGTTTAACGAACCGGCCGAGCGAAGACCCGAGGAGCGGGGAATCAGCTGATTGCTGCCACTGTTTCTTTATTTTGATTTTCTATCGCTTCTATATTAGTGTTTGTTGTTATTTTGTTTCTAGATGACAAAGAGCTACATAACAAATCTTACTAAAACCAGCTGTGAGATGTTACTGTTTGTTCATTAGCATAGAAACATAAAATACAGTAAAATGCCACATTTTATTGAAACTATTATTAAGATGTGTGATGTGTTTTTTTAAGTAACAGTAAAAGGGTCACATAGAACATAACACATTTTATGGAATCTATTTCTAAGATGTGCTCTCACTGTTTGTTGAGTAACACAGTTACAGGAAAGCAGTAACATAGATTAACGCTGGATAATTCGGTTTATCGAACCGGCCGAGCGAAGACCCGAGAAGCTGGAATCAGCTGATTGCTCCCACTGTTTCTTTATTTTGATTTTCTATCGCTTGTATGTTAGTGTTTGTTGTTATTTTGTTTCTAGATGATAAAGAGCTACCTAAGATATCTTACTAAAACCAGCTATGAGATGTTACTGTTTGTTTTTTAGCATGGTTTTAATTTAGCATTTTCATGAAATTATGTATGCAGGGGGTTTCGGAGACGATAAATCGATCTAACTAGGCTTCACTTTTTAACAACGCATTTTAAGCGCATTTTTAAAATAATGAAAAACTGTTACATTAACATTAGAATGAGACGGTAAATTTCGCAACACTGCGCGGCAGTATAATGGCTCAAGTCGATAAGATGGGCGGTCATGAAGCAGTAGACCCTGGGTTCGAATCCAGATGGCTTCTCTTCTTTTTCAAGATCTTTTTTCTTCCTTCCCCTTTTTTGAGAAAATCTATTACTGGGAGCCCTTTGTCTGTATGTATCTAAGTATACTCAGTGTTAGAACCGAGCAAAGCTCGGTCACCCAGGTACTTTTATTAAACCATTGCATAAATATGTTATGTTACTTTTTTCAGTAACAAAGTAACAATAAGATAATATTATTTGTTATAACAGCCTACTTCTGCTGGTTTTGGTCTAGGTCGTCCGACCAACACTTTTCAGGCAGCATCGTCGATCCTGATCTATACTCCATAGAGTGGTAGGATCATCCGAAATTCGGCAGAAATGTACAGCTCAATCCCATTTTAAATTACCTGCCTTTTGGGATACGTAGGCTATCGTGGAACGCAATATACCTCTAGTCTAGTGTTTCACATACGTTCAGGGAGCTTTACGCTGAGAATACTGCGTTCCTCAGTTCCTGTTGGCAAACTAGATATTGAACTGAGGCTTGTAGCGCGGAAATACTGCAAGCCTGATGAGAACAGTTGGTCGTGGAGTAGACGATTGTGGGATTATTTATTCATAGTTATTTTTTTATTTGTTAAGTATAGTACTTAAATATAAATATACTAGCTAAACCCGCTACTTCGTTCGCGTACGTTGATCTTGCGGCCTTATTAGTACATTAGTAGTACTTACCTAAAAATATTTGGATGTGTGGCCATTACACAAACCCAGTGAATTTATTTTTCCTCACAAAAATATATTTATTCGAGTTGAGCAACTTCATATTTTATATTTTTAGCAACATCAAACATACTCGTAGTAAGGTTGTGGAGTATCGAACATAGCCGCAGTGTTAAGTTTGTGGGATTTTTATAGGATACATTACGAAGAGTACTATGTAGTATCTAATGTGCGTGATCTGATACTTACCTAATAGTTTAATAGGTGATAGACTTATTAGCCTATGTGATATTTTAGACTCTAAGCCAGACTCTAAGACCATGTGTGTTTCAAATGTCAATCTAAAGGGAATGTCGTTCTGTCGTTAATATTTGTTTCGTTAGGGCCCATGCTTTTTCCGAGATGATAGGTAGTATATATGAGACTATAAACTATCTGTGTTTCAAATTTCAACCAAATCATACCTTTACATAATATAGATATAATGCTTGTTAAACACTACATTTAGTATTTGGATTGAAATAATATCCGAAGGAACAAAAACTGACTTCAATTATTATATTATCATTTCACGTCAACTAACTAACTTCTAGTCAAGTAAAAAGTTCACTCGACTAATTTAAGAAGCCAGAACTACGTCGTCCAGATAAATAGATACTGGTGGACAATTCACACACAAAACTTTGGCTTTTTCCACCGTCATTGTCCCAGCCATAGGTACTCAAACCGGAGTGGTCTTACGCGTGACGATGGCAAAAGACCTGACGGCATGACCTTATTGCCTTGGAAGTTGAGTTCCATATAATATATGTACATGGTAAAAACGGGACCCTATTTCTAAGACATTGCTGTCCGTCCGTCCGTCCGTCTGTCGCCAGACTGTATCTCAAGAACGGTGATAGCTAGACAGTTGTCATATTCACAGATGATGTATTTATATTGCCGGTACAACAACAAATACTAAAAACAACATAAAATAAATATTTAAGGGGGGCTCCCATATAACAAAATTTTTTTTTTTTTTACCGTTTCTTGCTCGATGCTAATAATGGTGACAGGTAGACGCTTCAACTGTTCACAGAATATTTCGTTTTATGTTCTCTTTAAATAATTAATTAAAATTAATGATTAAGGAGGCTCCCATACAATAAAAGAAGCTCTCGCCGTTTATTTGGTAATGGTACGGAATCCTTCGTGCGTGAGTCCCACTCGCACTTGGACGGTTTTTTAATACCTAACATAGCATTCAGTAACCTAACATACTAAATTCAGAAGCAAGGATTGCATCCACAAACACCAACCGCTTAATTTTTAAATGTAGTTCGACTTGGGTTGATAACATTACATTACATGTATTCCTGTTTCTTTGACATTACACATTTTCTAATAAATCCCAGATCGTGTTTCGTACCATGAGCTGCCATCTGTAGGAAAAACATTAGAAAGGCATTGTCATATATATGACCTGACGATATATGTCACCGATGTCACCGATGGCGGATTTGAGTGCGGCGTACCAGGGATGAGCTTTGACTCCGGTAAGTCGGAACTTCCGATTACAATTACACCTTCGGTTCCGATTTTGGCTCCGAATTTTTTAAAACGGAGGTTACAATCGGAGGTAAGTTGTATAAATATTGCAGATAATTCCTTATTGTGGTGGATAGTAAATGGAAATACAAAATCCCATCTTCCTAAATTGCTCGTCAATGTTAACCGTGTCCCGTGTTTTGCAAAAAAAAATTACCCAATAAAAATGTGTCTCCTACCACCACTTCTGATCCTGCCTCCGTCACCGACTTCGGTTCCGACTCCGATAAGTCAAATTTAAAACCTCCGACCGCGCCTTCGGTTCCGATAAAATTACCTCCGTTACATCCCTAGCTCTGCTAGTGTTTACAATGCCACAGAATACTTAGAAGTTAGTATGTACCGAACTTATTTTTACCGTTATTGTTTAATTTCTATGTAATTTCTGAACCACACGATCAATATTGTTAAAAACTTGATGATACTATACTAAAAATGTGTTCTTCCTAACAAAATAAGAAATAACGAAATTGAACAACGCAAACATGAGTTACAACCAAATACACAATCTGATTTTCACCCCTTTCTGCAAGAAAACCGTGCAGAATTTGGGGATTAAAAGTAGACAGCTACCATCTACTTAGTATGATCTTAAATCATGTCAAGTTTCATTTGAATTGAATCAGTAGTTTCGGCGTGATGAGAGTTCCCTATACAGACAGACAGACAGACAGACATGAAAGAAAAAAAATGCAGTTTCGCCATCAGTATCGACTAAGGAGTGCCCCCAAATATTTTTTTTCAAAATATCTTCAATGTACAGAATTTGACCCGCTACAGTTTTATTATCTTATATATAAAATTCTCGTGTCACAGTGTTTGTTTCCTTACTCCTCCGAAACGGCTTTACTGATTTTAACCAAATTTTATATGCATATTCTGTAGGTATGAGAATCGGCTACTAGCTATTTTTCATACCCCTAAGTGACAAGGGTTGTTCACTAAGGCAAAACAACGTTTGCGGGGTCAGCTAGTAAGTATAGATATAGATTGGTGGACAATTCACACACAACACCATCTGACTCCAAACTAAGCAAAGCTTGTATGATGGCGGCCAGATAGCTGCAGGTCTACTACGAATTCCGATAAAGGATATATCGGCCGAACTTATGGACATTTCCTACCTCGATAGACAATCGGTCGGTTGATCGAATCGGCCGTTTCGTTCGATCCGACCCTCATCCGACCTAAGTCTATAACTTCTGACCTAGATGTATCCGATCCGAATGTTTTTCGTGGTAGGCTACAGATCCGATTCAGCTGTCGGTCGGATCCGATCATTCAGAGTTTGTTTTCGTAGTAGACTTATATAGTTTTAAATACATACTTATTATACATAGAAACACCCAGACACAGTGCAAACATTTGAATTCATCACACAAATATTTGCACTAGGTGGGAATCGAACCCACGACCCTCGGCTTTGCAGGCAGAGCTACTACCCACTAGGCCACGAGGCCAGTCAACTTATTCAGTTTTTTTAGGTTAAGTTGTTTTATATTGCTTGTTAATTTTGATTACATCATTTTCTAACTTTACATGTTATTACGACAATTACTAATAATCTAAATAAACAATACAATAAAAAACTTTATTGGCGCTACAAAGTTAACAATAAGTAACACATAATGGGCACAAAAGGCGATCTTATCGGTAAAAGCGACCTCTTCCAGATATCCTTTATTAAAGTGGTTTAGCGGTTTATACTAAAGTGGTTATCTGAAATAAAACTACAGGAGACAACTAGTGACCGTAAATACCATCATTTTTTCCCAATAACACGCGAGGAGGGATTCCATTATCAATAATTTGATATCGGGAACGCTCGAAATAACATTAATTACCGGTCAATGGCCGATAAACAAGCATTTATTAAATGTATTTGTGTCCGTCGACAATTCCATTCCGAATATGTATATGCTGGAATAATTTAACAATAGGTTTTAATGTTTAAGACACACCTTCACTGCGTAATTAAGTATACTGTGAAATGTGATTTGAATCAATTGGAAAAAAATATTTCCAACAACAAAATGTTAAAAGTGTATTTTCGGTTAAGTTACTCATGTTATACGAAGTGCAGATTCTCTCTTATACGCACCTTTGGGATGGGTTGGTTAAGTCCTAGCTGGAGGCTCTGGAATCAATCTAAATGCGTTTCAAGAGACTCAAAGGCAATAACACCCCTGTTTGAAAAAGACTTAAATTTTGAACATCGCCGCAAAATTGCTGGTTTATCGGTTTTTATCAGATACAGTTCGGAGAGCGCGCAACTGATCCATTACCACCGTACCATCGTGTAAGGTGCAGCAGAGAGAGGGGAAACCTCTCGGTCATACGCTGTGGTAGAAACGGATATGGCGTGACCTCGAGGGAGGATACTCTTACGGCTCTACTCTTACTCTGGCTCGTATCCTTTCTCCAATTGGAGGATCTGAGGCGTTGGACATTAAGAACGTTCAGCATCCCACTTAGGGATAGACCTTTCCGAGAAGTGAAGCTACGCTGGGTTCTAGCGCGTCACTGGAGCCAAATATGGGGGTTCTGACGCCCCACGCGAGGCAGGCCCGCAAAGGCAGTAGCAGAGGCAGAGCCGTGCTCGAATGCAAGAGCGGTCCCGCGACCGAAACCTATGGGGGTTTACTTGATACACGGACATGGTGCCCCACCATGTCCGTGTGTTGAACCCGACATACCCCGCCATGTTCCTGCCTGGTGGACATACTTAACTGCATTTTCCCCACTGAAAGAAACTAGTATTTGAAAATCCTACTTTTATTATAACTTAATCTTACATATATTATGAATGTCTGGATGTTTGTTGCTCAATCACGTCGTAACGTATGAACGGAACGAGTCAAAATTTGGAACACAGATTATAGTCTGGAAAAACATATAAGCTACTTTATATCCCGGGATAATAATGGAAACGCGCACTACATACACATTTGTACAAATAAATAAATTCCCTCATGAATTTACAAAAGCGTTGCAACTAAGCCGTAAAGAGAGGTCTAATATTCTATGTAAATTTTTGCGGTAACATGCGACCTCGCGAATATGTGCCTACCCTAATGTTTTAAACAAGTGGACGAGTTTGAGGACAATGGCAACTTTTAATGGGCCCAGGGGGCATACACTTTTACAATGCATTTTGGATCGTGTCCAACGTATAACTCGGACAGTTCTATTTTTATTTTATGGATGTTATTCCTATTGCGGTTGATGAATAACTTGTTAATTTATAGATGAATTGCTTATCATACAATTAAATTATTACAATAAAACAATTTTATTAGCTTTTTAAAAGTTTTTTTTTACTCAACTAGCATTACAGTCCGCGGGATATAAGCTGAGCTTTGCATTAGTGTGAGTGATCACCAAAAGTACAGTCAGACGCAGGACGCTGTGACCATGTTCTCTTAATAAGGTGTTTCTTCAAACCAGAAGTGCTGCCATCTGAATATGATTTTGATGAAGTGTGAGTGGTGTCAATATATGTTTCATCGGTATAAACGATAGGCCTGCCCTGAATACGGTATTCGGAAATTTTAAGTAAATAAGTTATACGTAGGTGACGGATCTCATGCTTTTCCATTAAAATTTTTCTGTTATTCTCTGTCCTTGACCATTTGAATCCTAAAAGAGATACTTCTTTTCGCAATGACCATATTGATCCTGGATAGTTAATGTCAGCTTGTTGTTTAAGAGTTTGTTGTCTGACTGTACTTTTGGTAATAGATGCGTATGCATGTGATCACTCACACTAATGCAAAGCTCAGCTTATACCTCGCGGACTGTACCACGGTGGCCCTTACGCAGTTCCTGTGCCGTTTATTTTCCCCCTATAAAAAACTTCACGACCTTTGTGCTATTTCAGATTAGACTTCAGACTTCACGAAACTACTGGATCGTGAAGAGTCGAAATCATTACCTAGTACTGCACTGCACTGCGCTCGTCACCCAGAGATTTATCTCTATGACCTGTAATTTTTCTAGAAAAGTTGCTCTCCAAACCGAAACATAATGTTTGCACATTACTGCTTGACGGTAGACTAACTAGCTAAGGTGTGGTACTTCTCCAGACGGACTCTGCAAAGAGTTCCAACGTTACTAAAACGAGTGACGCTCCAGTTTTGTTTTTTCAGCTGTCTGTGAAAGGAAGTCCAATGCTAGAAAGGTGAGGCAATCAAATGATGCAATTCTTGTAATTATTCTACAAAATTTAATCTATGTATAATAATAATATATCTATTCCGAGGAGAGCAAATTCATGGCAATGCTCAACTGAGATTTAATCTGCATCTGTAAATAATTCTGGTCAATTCAGTTTATAATTTGCTTTTTTTTTAAATAACACGGTGCAATCATATTCTTCTTTCCTCTACCTCCCAAACATCACTTTGTGATCATTAATATGAGACACGCATAAACAGCCCAAAATAGGTTGGTAGCGGGTTGGTGACGGACGGACCAAAACTACCTGACGGACTAAAATTAAAATGGTATAAGATAATTGAAGTTGACATCAACGTCATACTTATTACACCCCTCTTTTTGTTCGGAGGTTAAAACGTGACGTCACAACACCCCACTTCGGAAGTTTGATGATCTATTTCATTGTCGACTTTTAATAATTTGATTAACCGAAAGTACGTGTCAAATAATTTTCCATCATTTACCTGACGTACTAATTAGAATGGTATATTCTAGACTCCATCGACTATAAGTCTGAAGTTAAAGAGCTTCCCGTCGCATTCAGCCATCAAGGTTCAAGTTGTTGGCACATAACTAAGGTGTCGAATAGTTAACGGTTTCTACGTTTTATTAGTTCGACTTGTGATATTATAGGATCGTTCATTCTTTTAGTGGTATTGAAGACGTGGTCAGAAACAGCTGGGAATAATGCGGTAGCGGAGGCGGATTTTGGTTTGTAATGAAGATATTTCAGATTATACTTGTTCTAGGAGAGAAATTAAAATAAAACACCAAATTTGTAATGATAAGTAGATAGAAATATACTCTATATTGTACACACCAAAAACACGTATACATGGGAAGAAACCGGCGGCCTTATCGTTAAACAAGATTTCCTCCAGGCAATCTTAGGAAAGCAATGTTTTTAAGAATATTATGTGTAGAGAATTTAAATGTGCTAAGTGTAAGTAGTTAGTTGGGTATGTTGTTGTAACATACTACTGACATATCTGTAATCGTCTCAATACGTACTACGAAATAAACCATCTTTGATTACCTAAATACATTTTTTAATAGAAAAAAAATTGGTAGTCAAAGGAACTGCCGATAGAAGTGAAAACTTAGAACTCAGAATTTGATAGCTCACTTTGGAAACTACAAGGTGTAACCAGAAAGCGTGGCCTGATCATCATGGGATGGCCATCTAGAAATGCGTCAGCATTTCCCATTGGCTTACGAATTTCTAGATGGTCATGCCATGATGGCCTGGCCACGCCCTTTCAGCATTTCCCATTGGCTGACGCATTTCTAGATGGCCAATAGCCGTGGCCCCGAGCTCCCGAGTTTACACGAGATTTCTTATCATACCGGAGCATGACGATAGAATTCAATTTACACCCCACGAAGAAGCTGTCTAGGCGCGCCTAAAGAAGTTTTCACTTCAAAAATGAGAAACATCAAATTTACTGTTAACTACCGCACTGTTAACTACCTACTGTTAACTGCCACAAGGTCAGCGTTGGTCGGCCCGTCACACTTTATTAAAAAACAATTGCCAGTCATAGGGACTGCCGACAGAAGTATAAACTAATAACTCAGAATTTGCTAGCGGAACTACTAACTGCAAGGCAGAACTACGCAGGTGAAACCGGAGGGCGTGGCCATGACCACGGCCATATAGATCATCCGAGTTTACCCAAAGATTGCTTTTAATTGCAAACGTGATGGTTGAGCTCAATTCACAGCCCACGGAAAATTTGTACGTGATGCGCCAATAGAAGATTTCACTTCAAAAAGTGAAGTCACTCTTTCATCATCCACAGCCTTCTCTATCCCACTGCTGGGTATAGCCTCTCTCTTACTTTGCCATCTGCCTCGGTCCTATGCCAATCGAGTCCAGGTTCAACCCGTGATATTTAAAATTTACAATATTGCCGACCCATCTTGCCCAACGCTCCGTTTTCCTTGCCTCAGCCACTTTTTACTCTAAAACTAAAAAAGTAGAATCACTTTTTTTTATAGTATAGAGTGATGCGACGAGCAGGTCATGTGCCTGATGGTAAGCAACATGCCTGCCACATAACACAGTACAGCGACACGCAGCTATTGGAACACGAAAAATCCAAATCATTACCTAAGACTACAATACAATACAAAAACACCTTATTATACCACTAAACAAAAAAAAAATAAACAGTGATTAAACTTAAGATTTAAATATTTTGGGCACAAAAGGCGATCCTATCGCTAACAGCGATCTCTTCCACAGATAGCCTTACTACTACACTACACTGCGCTCATCACCCAGAGAACTAAGATATTATATATAAGCCCTGTAATTTCTCTGGAAACATTGCCCTTCAAACCGGACCACAGCAATGTGGTGTGGTACTTCCCCAGGCGGACTCTTCCAAGAGTGCTACCGCTTTTTGTAACTCTCACACTAGTTCCTACTAACGCTACAACTGCGGCCATACCCGGTAAGCACGTACATTTAGTACTGTTATAGGACCTAGTAGCACCTAGACTGTAGACACTTGAGCCTTTATCGCCTCAGACCTGCTCTAACTGTAAAATACTGTTTATGTTCAGTGTTGCCAGCGTTTACGTCAGATCCTTTACGTCGCCTGCACCGGGCGCTTACGGGGTTGCCAGTTAGATACTTTGTTACCGTTATTGCTGTAGTTTTACTGAAGTTATTTTTTGTAGCTTTAAAACTGCGGTCTAAGGACGAGAACGTCGTATGTCATATACTTGGGTTTGTAGGTTCGAGGGTAGTAGTAGTAGTAGTAGGTAGTATGTACAAGTTTGTCATCAAAATAAAACATATTAAAATTTTAGTCCGATATTAATACCATACACTCGATAAGATTTTACAATCGATGTAAACCAATTGATGAACCCTCCCAAACTTTAGGTGGTCGGAAGTATGTCATCGTTGCGAAGAGTGAGCTCACTCTTTCCGTTCTAGTCGGTTGCAGGAAGCGGTGAACGCCGGACGTTTTTACCTATCAGTATTCGTTGTCAACAACCAAAATAAGTAGGACCACAGTTTACCTCGCCGCAAGCGATTCTAGAGGTCAACTAGATTGGTTGTGTGTAAACTACTTACAATACACACATAAACGCAGTGTATTATCAATTTTAAGGTGCTCAGGGCATATCTATTTTGTTTATATCGATGCTTATTATAAATATTCAAACATGGTAAATGTTTCAGTAAAATTACAGGTCAAATACATTAACCTTGTTATAACCCCGGCTACCGGCGCTATTAAATTATTACGGCAAATGAAATTATAATTATGGACTCTTTATGTTATAATAACTGCATGGCACTGCGTGGCACTGTGCTGTTATGGGCAAACGTCTTGCGTACCATTACTGTATAGTAAATTGACAATCAAAAGATACTGCCGATAGTAATTGAAAACAGAACTAATGTTGCACTATAAGTCACCTGTACAGCTACAGATTTGATGGTATTACACATATACCTATAGACGACAGGCCCATGAACAAAATTTGTGGGTCATATGAACCACCAGGAGACCTGTCCCTTGATTTTTGTACGGCGTTGCAGAATAATGGATTAGAATAGGCATTGAAACTGTATGGAACCAATGCCGTACATAATCAAATGTACCCCGAAAATCGATGGAAATTCATTAATCTTTCCGACAAAAATAATAATTACAATTTTCAACTTTCATAGTTTCAATACCTCTTCTAATCCATTATTCCCCAACGCCGTTCAAAAATCGTGCGACAAGGAGAAAATATGAAGAGTTGCAACCTCCTATCTTCACCTGCACTCAGTTGGACAGCTTACAAGTGACGGCATAGTGCTGAATCTTATTATTTCATACCCTTCTATTATCCTACATAGTTCTCCTGGTGATTCTTATGACCCATTAGTTTTATTCACGGGTCTGTAGTCTAACATTGGTGACCTGAACGTATAAGATTTCACCCATCCAGAAAGTCGCTGCTCTATATGTCGGTGATTTTTCCGTACCAGAAATTGCTCAGTGCGGTTAGATAAGCTTTCACTACAGATATATACCCATCAGGCTGAGAACAACAAATTCCTACAACGTCTATTCCAAAATAGATAAATTCTGAAAATGACAAATAATATTGCTTGCTATCACACATATTTCACACGTCCTGCTTGTCTTGTCACTTTATACAAAAAAATATCCGAAATATAACAAATTTTGCAAAGGACAAATTGAGAAAATTACAACTTACTAAGGTGTGGCAATATCAGCCATCTTGGTAAATTGTAAAACATGCCAATTTTGTAAATTCTTAAGGCCTAATACAAAATATCCACTCATTTTGTATTAGGCCTTGTGGCTTAGTGGGTAGTAACTCTGCCTGCGAAGCCGAGGGTCGTGGGTTCGATTCCCACCCAGTGCAAATATTTGTGTGACGAATTCAAATAATCGTACTGTGTCTGGATCTTTCTATGTATAATAAGTATGTATATAAGTATTATATCAGGTATCTGGCCGCCATAGTAAAAGCTTTGCTTAGTTTGGGGATCAGATAGTGTTGTGTGTGAATTGTCCACCAATATTTATAATTTATATTTATTTGTATTAGACCACGTTTTAGTTTTGAAGCTATATATTTGTTATTAGGTTATATTCGTTCTTCAGCAGTCACAAGTCTACAGAAACATTCCCCCGCTAACTGTTTGAATCGCAAGACGTGAATTGCCTACTCATCCACTACTGACATAGCGGCTAAACAGATCACACGTTTACAAAATGTGATGTGATGATGGAACTATAATTTTGTACTATCTTTATCGGAAACAAAGAAAACGTCGTAACAGAAGATACTGGGTTCATCCGTACATAGAAAAAAACATAAACTGCAGAGTGTTTGTTGCTGCAAAAGAATTACAACAAACAGATGCGAAATTCCTATCATTCTACAGAATGTCTAAAGAGAGTTATATACATTTAGTAGATTTAATATTCAAAAACTGCTCCGCCATCATGAAAATCGCTGCGACTTATGTAGCGACGATCTCGGCAGGCAGGTAGCGCACGACTGGCGCGACGCGAGTCGCGGGACGAATGTCGGCGACGCAACTAGTGTACGAGCCTCAATGAATTTGTATGGCGGTAGTCGCTTGGAGACTAAAATCGTCAAGTATCCAAGATTTGCGTAACACTAGTTGCGTCGCCGACATTCGTCCCGCGACTCGCGTCGCGCCAGTCGTGCGCTACCTGCCTGCCGAGATCGTCGCTACATAAGTCGCAGCGATTTTCATGATGGCGGAGCAGTTATTGAATATTAAATCTACTAAATGTCTATAACTCTCTTTAGACATTCTGTAGAATGAAAGGAATTTCGCATCTGTTTGTTGTAATTCTTTTGCAGCAACAAACACTCTGCAGTTTATGTTTTTTTCTATGTACGGATGAACCCAGTATCTTCTGTTACGACGTTTTCTTTATTTCCGGTAAAGATAGTACAAAATTATAGTTTCATCATCACTTGTGGATATTTTATAAACGTGTGATCTGTTTAGCCGCTATGTCAGTAGTGGCTGAGTAGGCAATTCACGTCTTGCGATTCAATGCCGTGTGTACGGATCGTGCGCTACTCGATACTCGCGACACGATACTAATGTAGTATACAACATTAGTATCCAAGATTTGCGTAGCATAATGTACGAAGGGCCTTAGTGGCACATGAAATAGAAGTAGCCGCCAGAGAAACACACTCGGAGAAAAGTGATAAAAGTTCAGCGGCTTCATACATTTCATCGCAAGTGTCCAAAACGGTGACATTTACAAGTTTCACGCGAATATTGCAGTGTGTACTACAAGGTTATCTCAAAATTTCAGTGAGCGAGCTACTGTTGTATTTGTTAAGAACGTAGATCACTTCGGAAAGTATGGAATAAACCACAAAATATCAACTTGAATTATTTTAACCATCGTCGGGTAGAGAGACAAATCATTACGAATACATTTAAATCTGAAGGTTACGCATAAATTGTACTTATCGAATCGACAATCAGCCTCATTTATCGTGTAATAAATATATTGTTGAAGATACTATAAAAGTACGAATTCACCTGACACGTAAGAAATCTTCATATTTTTGGTACGTGTAGGAAAGTACCACACATTTGCTAGTTATTCTATACATTATATTTTTTTGTTTAGTAGATCGATCACACTTGATGATTTTTTTATCAAATTCAGATGGCTCCATATAAATTGTACCGAAATCAGTGTAGCAGTTTTTGTAATATCAACAAAATCTAAAAGAACTAAATTTCGTTTTAATGGAAGTGTGTTTATTATGGAATTTGTATCGAGTTGATTTTCACGTGTTTGAGTTTGACATTAAAATAAAGTGGGTTTTTGTCTTATTTAAAAAAAAATATTATTAGTATACCATCTAATGATAAATATCGAGAAAAATTTAATCCCCAGTCTATACGTTTTAGTTACGAAAGTGTGGTCAAAGCTCCTCGCTAGAGTCCTTGGAAAGTTAACCATGAAAATCCGTTGCTTTTTCGAGCTACGAACTGACAGTCCAGTTTAAAAAGGAGTGATCCATAATGAACTGTCTTTGTTTCTAAATTCTTATTTCTTGGTAAAAAAAAAGTAGTGTGTATGCTATTTCAGAGAAAAATCTGTCCGAATTTCCAATTACAATCAGATCAATTTAATTCTTACGACACGCTGCAGCAACGAACATTCAACTAAACCCATTTTCACATTGCTTATTATTATTAGTATCAGAATAAACATCCCACTTTCTTATCCCACGGGTGGTACTTGGAACCTTCTTTCTCTTTCTTTTAAAATGGAGTCAAGACCATAATCCACCACACCACACCACACTCTGGCCAAGTTCGGGTTGGTAACGTATGTATTTCTTGGAACATCCAGTTTTCCGTCACAGTTAAAACTAGTAGATGACAAACTTGTATATAACTTGCAAATATAGGTGCAGGTGGGATTTGAACCTACGACCTCATGTCTGTGAAATACGACTTTCTCGCCACTAAGTCACGACAGCATGCCATTAGTGCAGCTTCATGTTAGCCTTGGTTTTGATAATCGCAATCAAAACCAAGGCTAACATGAAGCTGCACGAGAGCGTGCCCCATGCGGTTGTTGCAATCTCACGGCATACGGGGACCTTCACATACTACGCTGACGACACCGATGACGCCATCGGCCGGTTCGTGCGGCGAGCGTTGGCTGCATCACCGAAGACCATCCGAGACTTCAACCTGCAGATGGCCATCAGGGACAGAAATGCGGCCGTTGTGGAGGCTCTGGGCCGGGAGGAGGCGGCTTAGGCAGATGACAATTAGGCAAAGAATCGATGTCGAGTCGATTACTCCCGGAATAGTCAACCGGTAGTGATCGGCTCAACAGACGAGCTATTATTAGAACTAGAATTATGTTTAACATGTTCCTAACTCCCCCCTATTTTCCTCATCTTCTCCTAATCCAAGACACATGTAAAAAAAAAAAGAATTGAAATGACAAAGATCACGGACCCCGGTGTCTGTGGAGTGGCTAATTTAAATAAAAAAAAAAAAGCATGCCATTAGTTGGATACTTTTTTTGTAGTGGTGGAACTCTATGCAGAGTCCGCCTGGGGATGTACCAGTGCCTTTGCCAGTTATTCTACCCCCAAACAGTAATGTGCAAACTATACTTAGTTTTGGTTCAAAGGGTAATGTTTCCAGTGAAATTACCGGGCATAGAGATACAATAACTTGTATCTCTGGGTGATGACCGCAGTGCAGTAATAATAAGGTATTAAAAAACACTTACTATTATAACTGTGCGTGATTTTACGCGACACTTTTAATTTTTGAAGTCAATTAATTATAAGTTGTTTAGTATCACAGTTTCGCCTAACGTAGCGAAAAGTTTGTTGGGTAAGTACAGCAGAGAACAATGAAACTTTATTTTCATTACAGTCGGCCCAACGTTTTCAAATAAAGTAGCCGAGACCCTCGACCTTCCGTCTCGCTCCAATCAATTAGAATTAGACCAGATGGCGAGCGAATGAGCCACTGGTTCGTTTACTTACGATAAAAGACTTTTTATGATAAAACTAATTACTTCTTGTTCCCTAAAATTTTTAAAGAAAACAAAATGTGCTTCTCTAGGTTCAATCTAAATCTGTTTCAAATTTAATCCAATTCGTTCAGGTGTTCAGACGTGATTACTCGTAGATGCTGACGACATTCATTCGATTGATTGTTTGATAGTCAGTGTTGTTGTTACTTCTGTTCCGTATAATCGGGCAACATTATATCGGCCATCGAAATCTAGCGTGTGTCTGTGGTCGCCGGCTGTCACTTTTACCGTTGTCGGTTTTTCGCTGGAACGAAAAAGACGCGTTTTACGTTTATCTATATAATCTGGTGTTTTTCGGGATAAAAGCTGTAATATTGTGCGGGAACACATTAATAATCGCTACGGGATTAGTGCTGGACTATTGATTGTGAGGTGGCTACTGGATTGGCCGCTTCTAGAACGCAGGATCGTTCTGGTGCGGGAGGAAGTCTACGGAATTTGTCTGGTTTGGTATTCCAAATTCCCCTTTCGTTCCCGTTCCTATTCCTAACAACCAAACTGGGCTTTGGACGACGCCGGGAACCCCAGGTAAGTCATTTCTTTGCACTACTCGGTTTGCAATCAGGGAAGTAAATGTTAAAATCGGTATAACGGCAAATAATCAATGTTTTATTCCTGCTATGGGCCCCAGGACGATATTTCGGGATAATTATCGAACATTTTTTGGTTAGCAGAGTGTGGTTGGCCGTAATTACTCCCTTTTTGTTTTTATTTTCTGGCAAAAAATACCGGGTAAGCCGAATATTTGGGGGTTCCCAGTTTATAATTTCTCCCCAAACTGTCGGGAAATTTAGTATTAAGTGGTATCCGGTTTTTTTTAGGTTGCGGATATATTGTTGTATTTGATACTTGTTGTGACATTGTCCGAACTTAGGCTAATTTAAAATTTAAATTTAAAATGGCTTCGGATTTGGCCAACCAGCTCCGATGGTTCGAATCCTTACAAGGATTGGTCGGCCGGAGAGACCGGGAGGAGGCGCTGCTAAACAGGGCAGAGCAGCTCGACAGGCGCCTGGAGGTCGCTGAGAGGAGCGCAGGATCGCTGCGGGATGCAAGGCCGTCTCCAACTGAGGAGCAGATGGAGAGGATCGAGGCGGACATGCGGCGCATCCTGGATGTCTACGACGAGGTCTCCGAAAGGGTTCGCCAGCTGGAGAGGTCTCGTCAGGGAAGGGCGAGCTCGGGACCCGTCATCAGGGATGCGGGCTCGGGTGTAGTGGGACGCCTTCCCACTCTGGACTTGCCCAGGTTTACAGGGAACCTGCGGGAGTGGAGCGGCTTCCGGAGTATGTTCGCCTCTCTCGTGGACTCACGCAAGGACTTGACGAGGGCGGAGAAGCTGGCCTATCTCCGCACGTCACTGGAGGGTGAGGCACTCTCCCTGGTCCAGCACCTGGAGCTGGACGACGACAACTTCGGCACGGCGATGGAGTTGCTGGAGACGAGGTTTCAAAATCCTCGGCTCCTCGCCGACGCTCACGTGTCACAAATACTGGGGCTGCCGAAGGTGACTGAGAGGTCTCAGTTGCGGCCGCTAATCCTCACGCCCGTGAAGGTGGCGTACAACGCCTTGCGCAGCTTGGGACTGCCAGTAGAACACTGGTCGTTCCTGCTGGTCCACATCCTGCTGGGCAAGGTGCCGCTGGAGTTGCGCGCCCGGTTCGAGCGGGAAAGGGGCCTTCACGGCGACCCGAAGGTCTTCCCCACGTTTGAGGAGCTACTTCGGGTCCTGGAGTGGGAGGCGAGGATGGCAGAGTCGGCGCCTCAGGAGGCACAGCCCGCCGCGTCAGCTCGTGGCCCTGCCGGAACAGGACCGCGACCTACCAATCCCCGCACTCAGGGTGCGGTGAAGCGGACGGCGACGGTGACGAGTGCGTCGGAGCAGGAGTGCCCGAACTGTGGCCAGCTTCACGCGCTGGTGCAGTGTCCGGCCCTGCTTGCGCGGACGACTTCCGAACGACGAGGGATCGTTCGGCGGTTGCGTCGGTGCTACGGGTGCCTGGGGGGTCATTTGTACAATGACTGCCCCACGGCACGGCCGTGTCCTGGGTGTGGGGGACCACACCATCAGCTCTTGTGCGTCAGGAGCGATGGTGCTGGTCGACAGCCCTCAGGGAGGGGGCCCTCCACGGGCGGGGGCGCTCCCACGCAGAGCCACGCATTGTACAACAATGAAGTGGCTACAGCGTGGAGCACACCCCCTCCACCCCAACCCACGGCAGCACCGGGCAGCCCAACAAGGGGCGTCCTACACGCGGCTCGGTCACCGACCTCACAGCCCGCGCGGACGCGGGCGAACTGGAGAGGTGGAAGGGTGATACCGGAGTCACCACGGGGGCCACCTCCCCAGCGTTATCCTTCTCCGCCGCTGGATCCGCGACCAATAGAATGGAGGGCGTACACGCCTCCCCTCCATGAACATCCGAGGCTGGATTACCACCCGCCCTACTTTAGGTACGGCAGGGCAGCTGGATATGCCCCCCCTCCGATGGCCCTTTGCACTCGGCAGCCATACTGGGCTGGGCCCGGTAGTCCGACGGGTTCGGACGGGCCTCGGAGGGATTGACTAGCCTCCGTTCCCTTGGCACAGGATCAACCGGTGGTCCTGCTGCCCACCCTCTGGTTAAGGGTTTGGGGTCCAAGAGGCGACTACGTCCGGATACGAGCGCTCTTGGACACAGGGTCCCAGGGGTGTATTTTGACAACCCGCGTTGCTCATCGCCTGGGCCTGGCTAGGTTTCCGTCACCGACTCCGTTGCGGGGAGTCGGGAACACAGAGGTGCGGTCGGCTGGACAGACCCGCCTCTCCTTCTCGTCCGTACATTCCTATTCGGAAAGGATTGCGGTCAGGGCCACCGTCATGGATTCGGTTGTCGGTTGGCTTCCTCAGGCGGACATAGATCCGGATCTTTTGTCCTGTACTAAGGGTCTCAGGTTGGCGGATCCCCGCTTCGGGATGGCGGGTCCGGTAGACCTTTTGTTGGGTTCTGATGTACTGGGTTACATCATGAACGGGAAGCCTAGACTGTTGGACCAGTCTTCGCTGATGGCGCTGCCCACCATCTACGGGAACGCCATTTTGGGAATGGTGGATGAGTGGCAGCAGTCGAATCAGGCTTCCTTTACGGGAACGGCCCTCGCTCAGATCATGCAGAGGTTCTGGGAGATCGAAGAGCCGCCTACCGTGTCTCGGCTGGATCCCGAGCACGTGGAGTGTGAGAACTTTTATCAGGCTCACACTCGGAGAATGGTTTCTGGGCGATTGGAGACTAGGCTGCCTTTCCGGGATAACCCCCCGCGTCTGGGCCAGTCTCGATCATTGGCCGAGAAAAGGCTCAGGTCCATGGAGCGACGCATGGCTCGAGATCCTGTACTTCGGGAAAAGTACATCGAGTTCATGAGGGAGTATGAGGCACTGGGCCACATGTCTCCGGCTCGCGACGACTGGTCGACCATGGACCACTACTTTTTGCCTCATCACGCCGTTTTGAAGGCGCCGACGGGCAAACTCAGGACGGTGTTCGATGGATCCGCTCCGACTTCGACAGGAGTGTCACTGAACCAGTGCCTCCACGCTGGACCGAAGCTACATCGGGATATTGTAGACATCATCCTGAATTTCCGTAGGCATCAGGTGGTGTTGGGAGCGGACATCCGTATGATGTTCCGACAAACGGTCATACACCCCGAGGACAGGAGGTTCCAGTTGATCCTCTGGCGGGAAAGTCCTCAGGACCCTATGATGGTGTATGAGTTGAACACCAACACCTATGGGTTGAGATCAAGCCCCTTCATTGCGATCCGCTCACTGCTGGAGTTGGCGGAACAAGAACGGGCTCGGTACCCACGTGCAGCCGCAGTTCTGGAGCGCGACCTGTACGTGGACGACGTTTGCACTGGCGCGCAGACGGTGGAGGAAGCTCTGTTGCTCCGGGATGAGCTTACAGAGCTTCTCGCATCTGGAGGCTATGAGCTTCGGAAATGGCTCTCTAACGACCCCAACGTCCTGGCTGGTATCCCGGACGATCACCAGCAGGATCCGGGGCTCTTCGAGGAAGGTGACGATCCGCACGGGATTGCGGTTCTGGGCATGCAGTATCAACCGGTTGCTGACATCTTCACCTTTCGGGTGGCGCTGGAGGCCACACGCGCGTGGACAAAACGGACGGTTTTGTCCACCATCGCCAGGATGTTTGATCCAAACGGTTGGATCAGTCCGGTTCTGTTCGCAGCCAAGTGTCTGTTACAGCGACTTTGGACTCTGAAGGTCTCCTGGGACGACCCCCTGGTCGGAGACTCGCTTAACACTTGGCTTCGTTTAATATCTGACCTCGAAACGGTCAATCGAGTGGCGTTGCCCCGTCGCATTCTGCCACCAGGCTGTAGCCGGATCAGCCTGCACGGGTTCTGTGATGCGTCCGAGCTGGGCTATGCCGCATCTGTGTACTTGCGTACAGTTGACGCTGGAGGCCACGTCAATGTCACGCTCTTATTGGGGAAGAGCAAGGTAGCTCCTATCAGGACACGACTCACCATTCCGAAACTGGAATTGAGCGGAGCCACATTACTTGCTCGGCTGCTCAAGCATGTATATCAGGAACTGTCCACCTCGATAGACATCCGGAATGTCTATGCGTGGTCTGACAGTCAGGTCGTGCTTGCCTGGTTAAGAGCAGCCCCTCACACCTTGGAGACCTTTGTGGGAAATCGGGTTTCCCAAGTCCAAAACATTGGACTGGACATGGTTTGGAGACATGTCCCGGGTGAGTTGAACCCCGCTGACTGTGCTTCGCGCGGCTGTTCCGCGCCGGAGCTAGTTGATCACCCCTTATGGTGGGGTCCGGACTGGCTGCGGGAGCCAGAAGCTTCCTGGCCAGCTCTCGGCGCGGACTCGGAGCGAGCGGAGCTGCCCGGAGTCCGCGTGCATGCGATTGTGGCGGAAGTGCCCCCAGACCCTGACTGGTTGACGGGTCGTTACAGCAAGCTGGATAAGTTGTTGGGGGTAACTAGCTGGATTAAACGCTTCATCCACAACTGTCGTCACCCTCGTCAGAGGAGGAGTGACCAGATCGCCACTGTGGAGGAGCGTCGGAGTTCCTTGCTGCACCTCATTCGGCTGGTGCAGGGGGAGAGGTTTCCGACGGAACTTGAGGCGCTGCGCTGCGGACGCGCTCGCTTGAAGGGTGCGGTCGCCAAGTTGAACCCTTTCACAGATCAGGATGGTCTTCTGCGCGTAGGAGGTCGGCTCCGGAAAGCCAACCTGCCGTACGGCAGCAGGCACCCCCTGTTGCTACCGAAAGGAGGTCCTCTGGTGGACCTGCTGATCACCGATCGGCATATCGGTAACGCGCACGCTGGATGTGGCGCGCTTCTCGCTGTGTTGCAGCGTGAATTCTGGATCTTGTCGGCTCGCAGGGCGGTCCGAAAGGTGCTGTTTAGATGTGTCCCTTGTTATAGGCTCAAGGCGTCTACCATGCAGCCCATGATGGGAGATCTTCCTCCGGATAGGATTTCTCCCTCGAGGCCGTTCGACGGGGTCGGAACGGACTTCGCTGGGCCCTTCTCGGTCAAGTCATCGACGTTGCGTAACGCCAAGGTCGTTAAAGCCTACCTGTGCGTCTTTGTGTGTTTGGCCACCAAAGCAGTCCACCTGGAGCTGGTCTCTGCGCTGTCTACGGAGGCCTTTGTCGCGGCGCTGGATCGCTTTGTAGCGCGAAGAGGAGTACCCTCTTTAATACGTTCGGACAATGGCACAAATTATCGAGGGGCGGCGAATTATTTACGCGAAGTTAATAATTTTTTAAATTCTGGTAATAATAGTTTAAGTCTGGCTCTCGCCCAGCGGGGAATCAGCTGGCAATTTAGTGTGCCGGCCTGTCCTCACTGGGGAGGAATTTTTGAGGCTGCGGTGAAGTCTGCTAAAACCCATCTCCGCCGTGTCATCGGGGAGACCGTGTTAACTTGGGAAGAGTTAGTTACAGTACTTTGCCGCGTGGAGGCAGTGCTTAATTCCCGTCCTCTCTGTCCAATCTCGCCTGACCCTAACGATCTAGAAGTCTTGACGCCGGGTCACTTCTTGATCGGTCAGCCTTTAACCGCGTTGCCGGAGTATCCCTGGAAGGATGAGCGCCCCGGACGCCTGTCCCGTTTTCAGTTATTGCAGCAAATAAGTCAAGACTTCTGGAGGCGCTGGTCGGCCGAGTACTTGCATCTGTTGCAACAACGGGTAAAATGGACAGATAGGACGGAGGCCCCTCGGGAAGGGGACTTAGTATTATTAAAAGAGGCAAATTTGGCCCCCCTACTCTGGCGTAGGGGACGTATTTTAAAATTGATATCGGGTACTGATGGCACACCCCGCGTGGCGGAGATTCTGGTTTCTGGTTCCAGACTTCAGCGCGCGGTGTCCTCTCTGGCACGCTTGCCTCTTTATTAGATATACGTGTTTTCAAGGATAAAATTTAATTTAATTTTATTACTATTTTTGGTAAAGTTTTTTTTTTTTGGTTTGATTTCCACTTTCGGGTCAAAGTTGGGAATTTCGTTTTTATTTGGGGTCCGGATACTGCTAAATACTAGTTTCTAAAATTGAACAGGAGTTCAATTGGTCGGGGGTTTTGTTCCGTATAATCGGGCAACATTATATCGGCCATCGAAATCTAGCGTGTGTCTGTGGTCGCCGGCTGTCACTTTTACCGTTGTCGGTTTTTCGCTGGAACGAAAAAGACGCGTTTTACGTTTATCTATATAATCTGGTGTTTTTCGGGATAAAAGCTGTAATATTGTGCGGGAACACATTAATAATCGCTACGGGATTAGTGCTGGACTATTGATTGTGAGGTGGCTACTGGATTGGCCGCTTCTAGAACGCAGGATCGTTCTGGTGCGGGAGGAAGTCTACGGAATTTGTCTGGTTTGGTATTCCAAATTCCCCTTTCGTTCCCGTTCCTATTCCTAACAACCAAACTGGGCTTTGGACGACGCCGGGAACCCCAGGTAAGTCATTTCTTTGCACTACTCGGTTTGCAATCAGGGAAGTAAATGTTAAAATCGGTATAACGGCAAATAATCAATGTTTTATTCCTGCTATGGGCCCCAGGACGATATTTCGGGATAATTATCGAACAACTTCTTTGTGTCAAACTTATAGGATACTAGCAGCGCCCCGCAGTGTTACCCGCGTAGTTCCCGTTCCCGTTGTTCCCGTTGTTTTCCGGAATAAAAAGCTAGCTAATAGCTTATGTGTTCTTCCAGACTATAATCTATCTGTGTTCCAAATTTCATCCCGATCCGTACATACGTTAGGACGTGATTGAGCAACAAACATCCAAATATCCAAACATCCAAACAATAACATTTATAATATTAGTAGGATGACGTAATGAACTAATGTGGAGGCCTAACAATATGTAATAGGTACTAAAACCTAACTTTTTTTGTAAAATAAACAAATATCGGTGGGCATTTCACACAACACCATCTGACCCCAAACTAAGCAAAGCTTGTATGATAGCGCCCAGATAGCTGATATAATACTTATATAGTTTTAAATACATACTTATTACACATAGAAACACCCAGACATAATATGTTTGCGTATGATTGCAAATTGCGCGACGGTTTTAAATAGTAAAATAAATCAATTCACGACATTCTTGACACAATAATACCATTTAGCCCCAAACTAAGCAAGGCTTTATATACTAAGGAAAAAAACGATAGTTAATTAATTTAATTTTACGATACATATCCTGCATTTACTATTATTATAAACGGGATAAGATTAGGTTGAGATTTGAAAAACAATTAGAACAAAGTCTTAAATAGCAAATAAGCTTCTTTACTACTACTGTTCCGATACTTTTAATCACGGGAAAGTTACAGGAATAAGTACTACGCCGGTGAAAACCTGGAGCTCTACTAGTAAATGATTAAAAATAAGTTAGTTCTCTAAATTGTCTCGTGTAATTATATGCGTCGCCAGCTCCTCGCCTACAAGCTTTTGTCCACATTATTTACGCTGGACCTAATCTTATTTCGAGTTAATTTCGTTCGCCCTTAAATTGTTGCGAAATATGTTAATTCGGTTATTAGGGTCTGGACAACCGGATGTAATGGTTTCTGCAGACAATCTAAACTTTACTTAGGAGATTTCTTTCAGTCAAGTTTGTTGACACAAGCATTATCAATTATGCGACATTTAGCATAGCATAAAGCATAAACAAATACATAACAAGCCCACTAAATGTTCGCATCGCTGGGGTTCGGCGTTTTATCTCATTAGAAGAGATGGTTGTCTGGAAGAAATCGTTATGAGCGATAAGGCCGCCATTTATGGCACTTGTTGTAAGTTATTTTATTTGCTCTTGTTTTTTATTGTATAATATGTCTTCTGGTGTGCATAATAAAGTGTTTCTGTCTGTCTGTCTGTCTATAAAGGTCACGATCCACCACGCTGGCACAGTTCGGGTTGGCGGATAGCACGTGACCTCGAAAGATTCTAGGTACATGTCGGTTTCCACACGATGTTTTCCTTCACTGTTTTAGGTTGGTAGCATTACGCACATGACTTCGAAATGACAGTGATGCGCGTGAGATTTGAACCCGGACCTCCAGATCGCAAATCTCCGTTCTCCAGACTAGACCAGCCGTAACTTACGGAACATGTACCGTAGCTAAATGTGGAGGAAGTCCCTTACATTTCGATGCAGTTTCTTGCACCATGTTCAGGGGTGAACTAACAGATGGCGGGAGTTGACACAAAAGTTTCTTCCAGACAAATCTAACTATCAGATCTTATTTTTCAGTTTAAAGGCCACCAATTAAAATGTTAAGTTTATAATAGTTGTTAAGTTTCTTTTGTAACATTTTTTTGTGGCTTTAAAGAGTTTGCATTACCATAATTTTCCCGTCTTTTAGCAGTCGCTATGATTGCCATTTTTTTTAAATATACTCGTTTACCCCGAAATTTCCAGAGTAAAGTAAATAAATAACAAGTATTAACTATTAATAAAGCCAATTGATCATAATACGGTACCAAAGATATCAAAGCAACCTACTGCACCTCGAAAATGCTAATAAAACTGTCATCCCTGAATGTAGCTACTAATAAATTCTGCTTTCCAAACTCCATTAATAACAAATGAGTCGGCATCTTCACAAATATTAATATTTCATTGGGCGCGGCCAAAAACAAATTGGCCTAGAAAGTTCGGCCAATAAATCATGAGGGAGTAAGCCTCGCGAGATAGTTCCTAAGTAGTTATCACCAACGATTTGGGGATTCATTACGCTTATAATAAATCTATGGTTTTTACATGAGGATGGGGAGGAGGATTGATTATGTTGTGGTAGGACTCTTAGCAGAGTCCGCCTGGGGAAGTACCACACCTTTGCCAGTTATTCTACCGCCAAGCAGTAATGTGCAAACATTACTGTGTTCCGGTTTGAAGGGTAATGTTTCCAGATAAATTACAGGGCTTAGAGATATAACAGCTTAGATCTCTGGGTGACGAGCGCAGTGCGGTGCTAGGTAATGATTTGGGCTCTTCAAGTTCCAATAGCTGCGTGTCACTGTGCTGTTATGTGGCAGGCATGTAGCTTACCGTCAAGCACATGTCGTGCTGGTCTCGTCACTCGTTATTTAAAAAAAATAAAAATGAGGCTGAGCATTTTTAGCGGCGAGAGCGTCATCATATTGTAAATGTGAAAGTTTGAGTGTTCAGATGTGATGTTTTTGGTAAATTACTGCTGGTCTAGTCGGTAGAACGGCGGCTGCCGATCCAGCGCCTCCGAGTTCAAATCCCACGTACACCACTATCTTTTCAAAAGCAGTGGGAACATATTTAGTGGCCTGCTTATGCTATGCATGATATTTTTGAAGTGAAAAATTATTTTGTTGCACTTAGATTTTTCTGTAGGCTGTTAGTGAGGCGGATTTGTCACGCTACTATGTGCGATGCTACTGTGTGTCCGAGCGAGAAAGATACAGTCAGTTACTTTTCACTGCTGTGTCGCTGTGTTTACTATTTTTATTTGTATAGTACTAAAAAAACTAATGTGGGGTCGTAAACTAAACTCTAATAGTCCGAGATCCCAGAGCTCCCAGACGTCACCTATTTTCTGATGAATGAAATGTGGACGATTGAATAGAGTTAGTAAGTACTAAGAACACATAGATGCTTACTCGCTAACTTGCTTAGACGGCCAATTTTGAGATATGGGGTAATGAAGGTACATACAAACATTACTTGCTTCACGTATTTTCTAATAAGTGATTTTCACGTATGTTGTAGGCAATATCCTTAAAAACAAGGTCCCAATACTCCCAGACACTTTCCGTCGGCCGTTTTGCTTAACAACTCCAAAATAATAATTTAACTTCACTTAAATTCTCATGCTCCATTTGTAAATAATTATGTTTGTCAGACAACTATTTTGTTGCTTTATCCAATCAGATAGACCAATCTAAGGGGGCAATCATCCCCTAAACTCAACTATGTCTTAAGGGTAAGAGCGGGAGACTGAGTGAGACATTTATTAGGAAATATTGACTTAAAATTGAGTTTAGGGGATGATTGTATGTATTGTATAGTATTGGGACCTTGTTTTTAAGGATATTGCCTACAACATACGTGAAAATCAGTTATTAGAAAATACGTGAAGTAAGTAATGTTTGTATGTACCTTCATTACCCCATATCTCAAAATTGGCCGTCTAAGCAAGTTAGCGAGTAAGCATGTGTTCTTAGTACTTACTAACTCTACTCGATCGTCTACATTTCATTCATTAGAAAATAGGTGAAGTCTGGGAGCTCTGGGATCTTACTCTATAAGCTAACTGTGAAAAAATAATTTTCAAACAGTTCGGACATTCGTTAGAAATCGGGGAACATACATAAAAAACTGCATCGTCGCTTAATATCAGTCGAGATGGTGGTCAAGTCTAAAGCCATACAAAATGGTTATCCAATTGTCCTCCTTTTTTAAGTCGGTCAAAATAAGTCGCCTCATTTTAATTTATTTTACACATGTGTGATTATTTTCCTGGGATTTAAACCTTTATCGTTATAAGGATAAACAATCAAGTTACAATACAATATCGTTTTGTGTACTGAAGACAGGATAGATCAAAGGTTGTTCAAGGCTGCGTGGTGTAGGCTCGCGGCCTCGGGAGGAAGAAAAGGAATCGCTAATGGGGTGCTCTACTAATGACAGTCGTATATATGTCGCGTCGTATAACGCGCTTTCTATAAACATACGTAGAACGTATACCTAAGAAGGTACAGCTTTAACAGCGACACAATATATTTATTAACTTCTAATGTTTTATGTTTTCTTTTTAGTTAAAGAGTGACGAGACGAGGACATGTGCCTGATGGTAACCAACACGCCTGTCACATAACAGCACAGTGACACGCAGTTATTAGAACATGAAGAGTACAAATCATGACCTAGCACTGCACTGCGCTCGTCACCCAGAGATCTAAGTTGTTGTATCTCTAAGCCCTGTAATTTTTCTGGAAACATTGCGTTTGAAACGGAACACAATAATGTTTACACATTACTGCTTGGCGGTAGAATAACTGGAAAAGGTGTGGTGCTTCCCCAGGCGGACTCTGCCAAGAGTCCTACCACTACGAACTACAAAAAATGATATAGGATTTTCACCTGCCTGTATACCTGTTTGGGAGAAGGTAGGTCTTGTGAGTAAAATGCATCCTCCTGATCGGTGGGTAAGCGTTTCTGCAGAGTGAATCCCATCTGTCTGTCGACTCCAAGGTCGTCCTGTAAAGGTCGATTTAAACTGAACGAACATAGAGCTAGAGCTGGAACAAGAGCATTCTTTCTCGATCTTTTAGTGTAAAACGAAAGATCGTTCTTAGCGTTTTCCATATTAAATATTCCGTAGAATCTTTGCGAACGCAAACAATACAACGAAAGAATGTTCTACGTTTGTTTACACCAAATGAATTTGATACAGTGGGGATAGAATGAGCATTCGCTCGTCTGATGTATAACGGCCTTAACGCGATGGAAAGACGAGATTGGAGCGTTTGAAAAATATTGAACGATGAAAGGTCAGCATTGGTTTAAGTGGAGAGAATTAGGGGAGACATTTCTTCAGCAGTGGGACAATTGATGCAATAGGAAATATCTTGAAATAAAATCTTGATATTGAAATAAATGGTTCACTTAGACTTTGCGTTTGGCCATTTTTGCTGTTGGCCTAAACTAGAGTAACTGTAGGTACCACGTGTCTACTACCATCATTAGTAACTACTCTAGTCTAGGCCAAAAGCAAAGATTACCAAAAAATTTTTGTGTTTAAAAACAATCAGGTTCTGGTGTAGTTACTAACCCTGCTAGCTACTGGTAAAGTAAGGTGCAAAATTTTGCTAGATATTCTGGCAATACTGTGAGGTGCAAATATTATACAATAATACAATACAGTATCGTATGGTACAGTTAGTAGTGTTACGGTGTTAAGGAGATTATCCAGAGAAATTACGTGGTGTCGGGTCCATCCATCTTTTAACCCAAGTTGACGACCGAAGTGCAGCGCTCGGGAGTGATTTGAACTCTTCTCATTCAATAAAGCGCTAAGAAAAACTGGAAAATTACGGGAACAGGAACCACGCTAATAAGACCGTTAAAAAATGGTTTTTAGGATCGCACGGTATAAATAAAAACTAAAACTAAAAATAACTAGTGAATACTATTGAATAATAATTGATAATAATTAATACACATAAGTTAAATATAGTAAACACAGTGAAGAGAAGACCATGTCTTGTACACTCGGCAGTCCCGAGTTCAACCGAACGATCCTTTTTCTTCCGAGCTTGACGAACAGGTTCATTAACAACCAGCGAAAAAAACGCGTTCGGTGCGCTAATAAAAGTTTTCACTTCAATAAATTAAATAAATAATAATCATTACCAACTCATCCAAATGAAACACTTCCAAGCCACAAATGGTATCTCCACAACTTCTCTCATAAATTTAATTAATTAAAACTTTTATGCCGCGCAACGCAACATGTCAAATGTGTAAATATGCGCTAATTTCCATTAATAATGAAGAACAGAGACATCCTGCGAAGATTGTCGCACTTAATTATAACAAAATTAATCATTTACATCCAGGCCAAATAAACTTGCCGCTTGTTACCCTTCTGCGAATTAATCAATTTATAAAATCTTAGGGTCTACGTGCAACGTAGGGAAATATGAAACAACTAGCAGCGGTCCGCGGTTTTACCTGCTTCGTTCTCGTTACCTTTATTTTCCCCAGATAAATAGTAGCTTGTGCTACTCCGGACTATAATAAAACAGTGTTGTAAATTTAAATACGCTCCGTTCAGCCGTTTCGACGTGGTTGAGCAACAAACATCTAAGCATCAAAGCTTTGAGATTTATTTTCTTGGTAGAACACATTTAATTTTCAACATAGAACACTACAACTGTTACTGTTGATCAACATAATATTATGACAGATTTAGGCTCAAGAACCATGTTAAAATGGAGCGTGAAGATGTGTCGAGATATCAGAGGCTCACTCTGCTACACAAATCTGTGGAAAGGTAGTGAGAGTTGTGGAAAGGTAGTGAAAGCTGTGGAAGGGTAGCGAAAACTGTGGAAGGGTAGTGAAAGTTGTGGAAGGGTAGTGGAAGCTGTGGAAGGGTAGTGAAAGCTGTGGAAGGGTAGTGAAAGTTGTGGAAGGGTAGTGGAAGCTGTGGAAGGGTAGTGAAAGCTGTGGAAGGGTAGTGAAAGTTGTGGAAGGGTAGTGGAAGCTGTGGAAGGGTAGTGAAAGCTGTGGAAGGGTAGTGAAAGTTGTGGAAGGGTAGTGGAAGCTGTGGAAGGGTAGTGACAGCTGTGGAAGGGTAGTGAAATATTCAAAGAAAGACATTTGAAGACCTGCGTCATTTACTAATACCCACATCCAGCCGTTTCAGAGATTCGATGAAACAGACAGGCATCCAATTTTTGAGAATTGTTTTTGTCATGTAAGTGTCGTATACACCTACTTTCACATGTTTTAAATAAATACACCGATAACTCACGCTTGATATAGTAGTCAGTCCAGACCACTATATTAAACGTGAGTTACCCGTTAATTTATTTAAAATGTATAATAACCACGTAATAGAGTAAGATCCCAGAGCTGCCAGACTTCACCTATTTTCTAATGAATGAAATGACTGTGGACGATTGAGTAGAGTTAGTTAGTACTAAGTACACATGCGTACTCGCTAACTTGCTTAGACGGTCAATTTTGAGATATGGGGTAATGAAGGTACATACAAACATACTTCACGTATTTTCTAATAAGTGGTTTTCACGTATGTTGTAGGCAATATCCTTAAAAACAAGGTCCCAATACTCCCAGACACTTTCCGTCGGGCGTTTTGCTTAACAACTTCAAAATAATAACTTAACTTCATTTAAATTATAATACTCCATTTGTAATTCAGATAACTATTTTATAGCTTTTTCCAATAAGACAGACCAATTTAAGGGGTCAATCATTCCCTAAACTCAATTTTAAGTCAATATTTCCTAATAAATGTCTCACTCAGTCTCGCGCTCTTACCCATAGAGGCATAGTTGAGTTGTGATGTCTGGCAGCTCTGGGATCTTGGACTATTAGTTTTCACACTAAAACACCTTTACATGTATTTAGTGGAAACCAGTAAATTTGAAATTACAAACAAACACACCAATTTTATTTAAAACGTATAGTATAAGTATAGTATAATACCGCCTTAATCTAACGATGTAAAACAATATTTTGGTTCACGCTTCACATATAAAATTTAAACTTTCCTCGCGTTTCGAACATCTGATTTCCCTCACGGCCAAGTGCACGCCAACTCCTAATTTTATTACCGAACTTCCAACGTCAAATGTCAAGGTAATTTATTATCAAGCTGAATTGTATTTGGATCGCGCTGTTAGACCGCAAACGCCGTGTTTTATGGCTTAATTAATAAGTCCCGAAGTTCGAAATAAAGCGATTCTGTTATCATGTTAACTAATTCGTAAGCATTTCACGTCGTGTCAGTAATTGATGGAAATGTAGAATTAGCATTGTTGGTAATTAAAAGTAAATATTAGCGTTTTTGTGAAATATTTGGTAAGCCTGTTTGTGTTTTATTGAAACAGCCTGTTTTTAATTAGTGCTAGTACATAGTATTGATTTGTGCTTCGCCCCCGTCTCTTTACAGATGTTGAGTGACGATGAGGTCCACAGTTGATGGTGCTATGTTAAAATGTAAAGTTGACAGTTGACCGACCAGTTGACCGATATTTCGGACGTAAATAATTTAGAAATAGGCAAAGACAAAAAAAAGGCCGAAGTAACTATTTTCTGATCTGTGAAAAGGCGCTTGAGAAGTATGCATTTTTCGGGGTGAAAAGCACGTGCTTTTTCGGAATATAATCTGAGTTTTAAATTATCTGATCTGTGTTCAACTAAGGTTCAGCTCTAAAAACATGACTGACATCTTTTCATTTTCATAGATAGTTAGATAGATAAACTCTTTATGTACTAAATAAACAAAAAACAAAAAAAAAATCATAAGAAACAACAACTTAAAAACTTAGATTTCAGATTAGATTTCAAACTACGATTGTCTGAAATAAATCGCTTGCTAAGGCTTGTCTGCATTTTTTAATGTAAGTGAAAGTTCTTTATTTTTCACACCATTAAAATTACACATACGACTTAGAAAAACAGATACGAAAGTGAAACAACTGGCGGCCTGATCGCTGAAATCAATTTCTTCCAGGCAACATTTTTTTTTTATAATTTAAAGGTAATATAGAGTATCTATTTATCTATTGATATTAAATTTGCACTTGCACTACCATCTCCCATGATAATAAGTGCCGATGAGGTCCATGATGGAGTGAGCTAACTTAGAACAAACCAATTCACTCTAGACTTGAAAATACTCAAATTATACTGATCAGGAAACGCATTACGAAAATGGACTCAAACCTTTTTGTTCACACCTTTGGAGCATTAACTATGAAACGATGTCGTTTTATGTATAGCCATGAGCAGTTCGATAGAAAAAAGGCAAGGTGGTGTTAGATTATGCATTTTAGCGACTCACTCTCCAAAATGTATGCGATAAAACCCGATAAACTTACAACTTTGCGGCATATTCAAGACTTTGAAGTATTTAACGAGCAAGAGAGTAGTTAGTTGCCTATGAGTATTTTGACCCGTGTCTCAATTGAAACCAAAGCCTCCAGTTGGTATTTAGCCGACATATCCTATATCAACTTTTGTCTAATGGACCTATAATAGCTGGCGGTGTGTGGCCCTACTAACTACGCCAAAGCAGTGCTATATGCAAAAGTCACCGTGTTTCGGTTTGAAAGTCCTATGTGTGCAGATAAATTACGGGCCGTTGAGATAAATCACTTCATAAATAAAGGTGACAGTGCTAGGCGCGTGGCACTGTATTGGACACGTTTTTGTATTGTTGTATAAGCAAATCTACCGCTCCGCAACTATACTATTTAAAAAAAATGCGTCGTGTTTTTTAAGTTTGCCCGATATGTCGCGGCGGTCGCGACAATCAATTTCATTCATTAAACCATGTTACCAATCCGATCTTTGTGTTACCAATAGTGTAACTTTGTCTCTCATTTAGAACTTTACATCTTACTTAATTATGTGTTCTAAAAATTAACATTGCAAAAATTTAATTGGTTATTCACAACAGCGCAAGTCCCCATCAAACCGCCCCGGAAGCGGGAATGTTTTGCACGTCTTTAGTTCCGAACTTTTTAACACGAATTAAACGAGTTCTGTCTACGGGGGTACGATTCTTAACTCTGTGCGCCCGAATTTGAGAAGTCGGCAAATAATTAGCATTTTAATTGTCCTCCAGCAAACAGCAGTACGCATGAGTCGCTGCTTATTACGGCGGTAAGGGCGACGGCACACTGTGAGTTGAGATTTTAATTTTACATTAAAAAAATCTAAACGGGAAACAGACAGCATTATCAAAGTCTAAGCCGGGTCACACAGAGGCGATCCGATAGCGATAGCGATCCGATAGCGAGACGATATTTTTGTAATGTTCGAATTTGTATGCAACCTGACACACAGCAAGTGGGCGCGATCCCATACTCGGTATCGGATCGCTATCGCTATCGGATCGCTATCGCTACCGGATGGCCTCTGTGTGACCCGGCCTTTAACGATGAAATTTGAGATAAGTAGAAACACCAATAGTCCAAGATCCCAGAGCTGCCCGACGTCACATATTTTCTCATGTATGAAATGTGGACGATTGACTAGAGTTAGTACGTACTAAGAACACATGCTTACTCGCTAACTTGCTTAGACGGCCAATTTTGAGATATGACGCTATGAATGCACATACAAACATTACTTACTTCACGTATTTTCTAATAAGTGCCTCATAGTTAGAACTGAAACAAATTTTTTGACGATGAAAAAATAATTTGTGTGGCGTATTTATAGTCAAGCCTTTATCCGACCAAAAACATCCTGTAAAAAACTAGCCAAGTCTCGATGAAGCTCTGCATATTTATCTCTAAAAAGTAATGAAATCTAAACAAAGCCGTGCCAAGTCTAAGGTTCCTTACTGCGATTTCTTTATTATTATAGTTAATGTTGTGTGAATTGGCCGTTGAAGGGTACACAAGGGTACAAAACCAGGTGCTCCATGACACCATTGCACCAATCTGTCGCCAGAACCGCTACCATTGACTCTGGAAAATGGCCACTTGGAAAACGTTGATTCAATAACCAGTCAATTGTTTTTGTCTTACTATTTTTCCTAAATTGTATGTACCTATCCAATATTGTGTGAACAATAAAGATTTCAATAATACTTACATGTAGGCGAGCCGGAAACAAACAGTTTAAAAAAATTGTTCTAGTCTAGATGGAAATGAAAAGAATTCATTGACAGAAGTCCGTCTGTACGTCTATTTTATGTTAGATCGAGTGAGGTGGTCGATTTGACGCTACAAAAAAAAATAGAGCAAAAGTCAACATTCGATGCTGAATGCAGGTGTTGCTGTTGAATGCATGCATGTGTTGTTGTTGATTAACAACAACCTATTAAGAGACACTAGCGTCCAATTACCAATACCAGTATAGGGTATTATCTCGCTTAACAAATATAAGTAGTTACACCAGATACAACATAACGTGTAAACAAAATTGACTTGTATCCACTAACGGACTAACGTATAAAGAATGTTCAACGGCCAAGTCACACAACATTAACTATAATAATAAAGAAATCGCAGTAAGGAACCTTAGACTTGGCACGGCTTTGTTTAGATTTCATTACTTTTTAGAGATAAATATGCAGAGCTTCATCGAGACTTGGCTAGTTTTTTACAGGATGTTTTTGGTCGGATTTCACTTCTTTTTGTAGAAACGTGGACTTATTGATCTATTATATTAGATGTATTATTTGACACATATTCTATTTTTCTGGTTCTGACTCTTGTACAGTAGCAACAGTTTTTCGTATTGCCCATTTGCGTTCATTATTTAAGTGAACTCTCCATAATAGGCAAATAACTTTAGAAGGTTGGAAGAAGACTGCAAATAAATAAAAGCCAGTCTAGCCTTATCCAGAGTTTTTCTTTAATTTTATTTACATACATATATGCGTATTCAAATTTTGACTCTGACCATATATTGTTATCCTAACTAAACACATTGTATTATTAGACACATTTTTTTTCTCTTTAGGAGTACTTTTTTATTATTACAAATCTTTCTTCCCTTTTTTTTGGTTCTGATTCTTGTACAGTAGCAAACAGTTTTTCGTATTGCCCATTCGCGTTCATTATTTAAGTGGACTCTCCATAATAGGCAAAGAACTTTAGAAGATTGGAAGAAGACAGCAAATAAATAAAAGCCAGTCTAGCCTTATCTAGAGTTATTTTTAATTTTATCCTTTAATTTTATTTATATGCATATTAAAAGCTGAAGCCCACTATTGGGCGAATGCCTCCCGCATTCGCCCAGTAGTGGGAAGCAATAGCCTAGATTAAATTAGAAGATGTGTCCCACTATGCTGGATTTTTGACAGTCGATTTTTTTATGTACCAATAGTCGAATGGGGCATTACTATATCTCTTATACAGCTGAGACAAGCTGACGGTTCTTCATCAGATACTTTATACCTTCGATTTTTGACATTAAATGAAGAGACAAACAAAGTTGAATATTTTTTGTAAAGGCGTGTTTTCAAATAACCAGGTATACCACCAGGTACTCCAGATTTTCGATATTCCTAGTTTTTATAGTTTTCCCTTTATTTGGCCATTAAACCCTAAGTCTATACCAAATTTCAGCTCTCTGAGTGTATGGGAAGTACTAGTTCTATTTTGATGATCATGAGTCAGTGAATGAGTGTCGTAATTGCGAAACTTTGCTTTCGCTTAACTTCGGAACTAAATGAGGTACAGACTTGAAATTTTGGATTTTAAGTACGTGATTATAGCTTACTAGATGACAAAAATTTCAGCGTTCTGGTCTTACCCAGAGGTTCCCAAATAGGGGCCTGAAAATGCGGCGAAATGGTTCCAGTAAAGGATGGTACGGCAGTGTTTGCTTCGCGCTCGACTTGGCGGGGGCACTACCGTGCCCCCAGATTAATGATATTGAGTTTTGTAATATAATTTTTTTCTAAACATAATAGTTTGCGTGAGAGACCCTTCCATAGTGGTAAAATATGTGTGTTCACTTCAACAAGACACTCAACAGAACACTTCTAACAAGATCTAGAAAGTATCCATAGTACAAGCTTTGCTTAGTTTGGGGTCAAATAGTGTTGTGTGTGAATTGTCCACCAATATTTATATAAAAAAAATTGCACTCATAGAAACTGCCGATAGAAGTGAAAACTTATGTATAACTCAGAATAAGCTAGCGTACTTTGGAAACTACACAGGTGTAACCGGAGGGAGTGGCCTAGCCATCATGGCATGGCCATCTAGAAATGCGTCAGCATTTCCTATTGCCTGACGCATTTCTAGATGATCAATGGCCATGGTCCCGAGTTTACCCGAAGACTTCTCATCATACCCGAGCGTGACGCTAGAATTCAATTCACACCCCACGAAAAATCTGTCTAGGCGCGCCTAAAGAAGTTTTCACTTCAAAAAAAGAGTTTTTTTTTGTAATCATCTTAAATACAGTATTGTTAAAACACTGATTAATGTAACAACATACTACAAGAACTTTTATATTATGTTACCTGCTCATACGGAATCTTTCATGGGCGAGTCCGACTTGCACTTGACCACTTTTATTTAATAGTGTAGAGTGACAGGACGAACAAGGCATGTGCCTGACTGCCTGATAGTAAGCAGCACACCTGTTCATAACAGCTCAGTTCCACGTAACACGTAACGTTTTGTGACATGAAGAGTTCAAATCATTGCCTAGAACTGCACTAAGTCACAAAGTCGAAAATTTCAAAACCAATTTGACTTTTTATAAAACTTCGTGCAATTTAGACTAAAAATATTGAAACACGCCAGTGTCTTCATCTTACAAAGTGTGATATTAGCTTTACACTCGCTTACAGTACTGTACACACTTTATGCGGAGAATGCCGACTCCGTACTTTCGGTTCTTTTGTTTGGAGAGGCTCCCGTTGAAATTTTGATTTTCTTCTGCAATCATGTTTGAAATTGCCATTTAAATTTTTGCTTACGATAAATAATGATAAATGGTGAACTAAAAGAGTGAATAGAACACAAATTGACTATGAAATTGGTTGTAGAGCTAGATACGATTCCGTGAATATTTCTTAAATCTTGCGTGTTTTTATTTTATTTTACATTTTTGAAACTTTTTGAAATGTTTAGTTAACTAAAATGTTTTTTTTTTATACCATAGAGTGACGAGACGAGCACCTGCTCGTCTCGTGCCTCTGTGCCTGATGGTAAGCAACATGCCTGCCACATAACAGCACAGTAACACGCAGCTATTGGAACATGATAGTCCAAATCATAACCTAGCACTGCACTGCGCTCGTCACCCAGAGATCTAAGATATTATGTCTCTAAGCCCTGTAATTTCTCTGGAATCATTGCCCTTCAAACCGGAACACAGTACTGTTTGCACATTACTGCTTGGCGGTAGAATATTTGGCAAAGGTGTGGTACTTCCCCAGTAATAAAGTAGTTGTAGTGTAATAATAATTTAGACAAAGTTAGAAAATTTTGCTATTGAGAAATTTGTTTGGTAGGTGGTTCCGTTTCAATTTTATCGAAATCGATGTGGCGGTACATTTTCTTACATAATGACAGGCATTATATAGTTCTAAATAATTTTATTTTATTAGGTAGAAAAACACAATTATTAAAGTGAAATCGGGCGAAGCCACCTGGCTTCGCTCCGCTAGTTAACTACGCTAATATTATGTCAAAGAGACCACCACTATAATACAACTCTATATTTGAAGCAAGCAAAATTCATTGGAATCCTTTTAATCGGTGATATTTCACTTGTCTATTTACAACTGAAGCTCACGTTTATTCTTAGGTCTTTCCAATATATCTGACATAATCGGATTGAACAAGGCAATTTTCTAGAAAAAAGTCCATCTAACCCTGTGACGGGCCTACGCAAACGTTCAACGATACGTCGAAATGATTTATTCCCATTTTATTTATTCCCGGTATAAGCTCTTTAAACACAAATCCCTCTCATATCCCGAAGGAAATGAGATTTTTCCGACTTGCCAATCAATAATTGGGAACAATATTACCTTTATATCTGTTTGCCATCTTTTTTATGTTTGAATAAGATATTATATCATTTCGCTTATAGAAAAATTACCTGTGCAAAAGAATAGTTCTCTCTCGAGCTATTATTTCTTTTTGCTTTTTTCTGTAGGCTCTGTTTTGTTGCCTTTGAAATACAATTTAGGTTTCAGGAGCTCGTTTTGCGATATTGTTTTCTTTTTCGATTTCCTTCTCATTCGTCAGACTGCTACAAACCTAATAACTTTGTTTACTATTAGGTATTATATTTTGTACTATATTACATACATCAAAGTACAGTTAATCTTACTAATATTATAAATCCGAACGTTTCTATAATTTTGTCAATATTTCGAAAGATGGATGTTTGTTTGCTCAATAACATTTTTTTTAAATAAAGATTGACGAGACGAGCAGGACATGTCCCTGATGGTAACCAACATGCCTGCTACATAACAACACAGTGACACACAGCTATTGGAACATGAAGAGTCCAAATCATTACCTATCACTGCACTGCGCTCTTCACCCAGAGATCTAAGTTGTTATAATATCTCTAAGCCCTGTAATTTCTCTGGAAACATTGTCCTTCAAACCGGAACACAGTAATGTTTGCACGTTACTGCTTGGCGGTAGAATATTGGTGGACAATTCACACACAACACCATCTAACCCCAAACTAAGCAAAGCTTGTATGATGGCGGCCAGAATAACTGGCAAAGGTGTGGTACTTCCCCAGGTGGACTCTGCTAAGAGTCCTACCACTACAAAACCTTATCATCTATGTTAGTACCTGCTGGTCACTCTTTAATAAATAAATAAAAAAGGTTAATTAATTCATAAGCCTTTTATTGCACATGTAATCCATTACAATAATTGTGTTCAAGCGGGCCCACGTCGCCCTGTCCCCCGGGGCCCGGGGTCGCGTGATAGAGACACGTTTGCAATAAAATCCGTGCTGGACCGCGCATAAAAAACATCACAACGGCCGCAACAGCCCTTCAAATTATGATATCAGAATTATACAAAAGTCGCACGTCCCGCATACAAACGAGCGAAGCGACCTCTCGCAGGACGCAGGGCTCGGTGGAGCGTCGAGACACTGTCAGTTTCTTTAAACATACTTTTTTATTTGTGAACTGTTCACATCAACACCATCTGACCCCAAACTAAGCAAAGCTTGTACTATGTACTAGGCGGCCAGATAGCTGATATAATTCTTATATAGGTTTAAATACATACTTATTATACATAGAAACACCCAGACACAGAGCAAACATTTGAACTCGTCACACAAAAATTTGCACTTGGTAGGAATCGAACCCACGACCCTCGGCTTCGCAGGCAGAGCTACTACCCAGCTACCCACTAAGCCACGAGGCCAGTTAATTTATTACAATTTATTTTTAACTTTTATACACTTGACCGCCATCTCACCAAGCGTGTAAAAATCACTCTTGTCGAGGTTTAAAATATATCTAACGATTTTTTAAGTGATAACTTCTTTTGGCGCGGCACATAGGTACTGATTTTTCGTGGGCTGTGAATTGAATTATACCGTCACGCTTGAGAATGTTAAGAAATCTTCGGGTAAACTCGGGAGCATGGCTATTGGCCATCTAGAAATGCGTAGTTACGCCCTCGCATAGTTTCCAAAGTAAGCTATCAAATTCTGAGTTATAAGTTGTCACTTCTAACGGCAGTTCCTGTGTCTGCCGACTTTTTTTTAACTTATTTGACACTAGCAGTGCCCCGCAGTTTTATCCGTTATTTACCCGGGATACAAGAAAGCCTATTTGTTCTTTCAGATTGTAATCTAACAGTGTTTCAAATTTCAGTCCGATCCGTTTATACGTTACTACGTGATGGGGAAACAAATATCCACATTTAAAAAAAAAACAAGGTTGACTAGACGAACAGGACATGTACCTGATGGTAAGCAACATGCCGGCCACATGACAGCACAGTTACACGCAGCTATTGGAATATGAATATCCAAATCATTACCTAGCACTGCGCTGCGCACGCTACCCAGAGAAATCTATTCTACATATCGAAACATTGACACGTATAATTTTAGTAGGATTCTAAAGCAAACCTAACATAAATCTAACCGTTCAAAGCATAAAAGCGTAACTGTCTGAAATAAAGTTATAAGGAAAACGTACCTACCTAAGTATGTAAACTTAAAATTTTAAGTAGTTGAAGTGTAATAATTTAGACACAACTAGAGAAGTTAGATTTTGTTGTTGAGAAAATTGTTTGGTACATCCATAGTTCAGAGGTGGTTCCGTAACAATGTTATCGAAATCGATGTGGCCGTATTGAAATTATGAATGAAACAGATTTTATGAAATTTGGTGGTGAATTTAATTTTAAATTGAAGTCGGTTTTTTGTAAATAAATGTGAAAATAAATTATTGTATAATAATATAGAGTGACTGGTGGTTACACGGCTGCGCACAGTTTCACGTAGTTATTTGAATATGAAGACTCCAATTCACTGCCTAGCATTGCGCTGCGATCGTATCCCGGCATATAGGGTAATAATTTATCACTTTCCTTTAAAAGTAGAAGATAGCAAATTACTGCTTGGCAGCGGAATAATTGGCAAAGATATTGTGATACCTCCTACAAGAGTCCTACCACTGCAGTAGGAAGTGCTAGGGACTTTTCTGATTATTCCTACATTTGATAATGTCACGTGATGGTGAAGAAGCCGCTACGAATTCGTACTTTGCTTGCTGCTATTAGCACAGCTCCCTTCCCGGAATAGCAGTTACTGAGTATTGGGCGCCGTTCATTTAAAACCCTTTTTTAAACATTTATTTTTAATCAAGATTTTAATTATTTTATCACTTAAAAAAAATAAGTCAGGTAAGTTAGGTTTCAAAACAAGATAACGTTGTCGACACGAAGAAGAAGACGCACAGAATATCTTTACAAAGCGATTTATAAATACTAATTTGTAGAATAATATTAATGTACAAGAAAGCAGTTATTTTGTTACTGTCATTAGCGATCAATAATATACACATACAGTGTCTTTTCGAAGTCACGTGCGTAATGCAGCTAACTTAACGGTGAAGGAAAATATCGGAAACAGACATGTACCTAGAGTCTTTCGAGGTCATGTGTCATCTATCAACCCGCATTGGGCCAGCGTGGTGAATTCTGGCCTTGACTCTCTTCTTGCGAGAGTAGGCCCCGAGTCCCAGTAGTGGGAACATTTAGTAGGCTACTTATGCTTATATACAAATTGTTAGATTTAATAAAATATGTATTAATAGTATAAGACCTACCTTGGTATACGCCTAAAAGTGTACTGCATCGATATTTCGCAGTGTCCCTGTGTAAAATTCCCTATTTTGAAATGCGATGTTATTGTTTTTATTACTATCGATAAATCATATTAATAGAAGCAATAATGTCACATTTATGCAAATACTTTTGAAAACAGGTTTTTCACATTCAGGTGGCTTTTTAACCGACTTTCATAAGGATATTCTCAATCCGGTTGGATGTTTTTTGACGTGACAACGTCTTATAATTCGATGAAGCGGGCTGCACGCACGAAAAAACATTACGTCATGCGGCGTTACCTCGCCGCATGACGTCATGCGGCGTTACCTCGCTCTGAGGCGTTCCATTTAAGGCTTGAAGTTGTCACGTTCAACTATCGTCAGTAACTTTACAGACAACCGATTTTTTTTGTATGATACGCGATAGCTCCGCCAATTCTTAATCCATTTTGATAGACATTTTTTTGTTTGGTCTATCATAGTACAGAGAGATGGTCCCATATACATTTGTTGTTTGTTTTATTAAGTGCAATAAAGAGTTTATCTCTCTATCTATTACAATCGGTATGGCGGTTTTTGGAATAGAAACAATAAACTAAAATTTACTTTTGAATACCTCGTTGACACAGTGATAGCTTCTTTTGAAGTTTAGTCTACTGTTTGTATAAAATTTTCAATTTAAGCCTGTTTTTGTTTTTCAGAGAAAATAAAATATATTTTTACACAAGTCGTATTTTTAAAACGTACAATAAACATGTGTCCTGACAAACAAAATCAAAATCCGTTTGGAAGCGAAGCGAACGAGACCCCGGTTTCACCAGTTCCCGAAATTCAGTTTCCCAGTTCCGGGCGTAACCAACCGGAAAACGTATTATAAACTTTATGGAGGTTTTTTGCGTTGAAAAAAAGGTGTCCGCATTTCCGCTTTGTTAGTACTTTTTAGCTGCGTTCCTCTTGAATTATGAACTGGAAGTAGTTGAGTGGAAATGCAGATTTTGTGTTTTTGTAGAAGTTGCAGTTAAAGTGTGTGCGATTTAGGATAATGTTGCGAGGTTTACATTTGCGGATGCATTTCGAAGCGTATGTTGATTTGCATAGTGAAATCTTGTGTTTTTTTCTATAGGACTGCTCGTCATTTCAAAAACAACACCGTTTCATAGTTGTCGTTCCAAAGATTTTAACGAGGCGGTTTGAGTTCAATTGCATAATAAGAACGTTTAGGTTGTGATTGTGTGCCTTAGTGACTTTTTCCCTGATTACAATCTTGTCTTCAAATTTGTTTCTTCTATGTAAGCCCGCTCCATCGTAGACTGCACATCGTTGCTTAACACCGATGCTAAAAATAGTAGATAGCCATAAAACCCAATTTTGTTAGTGCTCTGCAGTAAAAGTACTTTTTTATTTCATAAGAAATTGAAGTTGTTTGAGCAAATCCTGTCGATTTTTTCCCCTTTAGCAAAAATAAAGCTGTAATGGTATCGCAGTTAGAACGTGCGATTCACAGTCATAGGGTCGTAGCTTCAGATACCGCATGCACTTTTGAGCATTTTTACGAGTGCAGTTGTACAAGTTACTCATTACCACTGGATCTAGCGGTGAAGGAAAATATAGTGAGAAAACCAGCTTATTCCAAGAATATTTCAAAACCATAAGTCGTCCGGTAACTGAGACTTGTAAATTGTGGCCTTGAGTCTTTCTTTGCAAGAGAGCCCAAAGTCCTAGCAGCGGGAATATTTAGTAAGTTTTCTAGGATGAAATAAAAAACTTATTAAGTATGATTCTTACACGCCAAAGATTCCTACTCACCACAAGTAATATTTAGCAAAGGTTAGCTGTCGACACATACACTGTGAATTCACGTTGAACACATTGTGCTATCACATAAAAAGTGTAAAACTAGCTTTGTGAGTGATATTCAGCCAGTAAAACCAACAATACAGTGTAAAAACAAGTAAGTATATTTATTTTTTTCAAAATAACCGGCAAGACTTTTCAAATTATCAACTCCGAAAGATGGCGCCAAGAACACCAACAATAGTTCGGGACTGTGGAAAATGCGGGAAAAAAATCTTTAACAGAGATTTCATAATTTGTTCGCGATGTAATGTTATTTACGATTTAGTGTGTGGAAATGTTTCAACTGCAAGATTCCTACGCATGACACGTGACCATAAAACAGCTTGGATTTGCAAATGCTGTCATGGAAATAAATCTAAAACTCATTCAACGAAGACAAATGAAATCGAATCATGCAAGCAAAACTATTCCATTCCCATACAGGACAGTGATAATGTAACGTTAAGGAAACCAAGAGCACTGTCACGAAATTTAATAGAAGAAAACATCAATGCATCAAATGACTCTACGAACGATGTTACTTATGCCACGGTGTGCAGTAGCTCACTTAGTTTAACAGGTACACCTAATGTAACAAATCAACAAATAAAACAATTAAAGTCAGAAAATGAAGAACTAACGATACAACTTATTCAAGCAAAACAAGAAATAAATAAACTGTTACAAACAAATACTGACCTTCAACGTAAATTGACAGTTCTCGAAGAACATACGCAGAAGAAGCAAGATTTCCAATGTATGAATATAAGAAGAAAATGCAACACCAGTGAAAAAACCCTAACAAACAGCAAAATTCAAGAAGAAAAAAATGTATCACCGGCAATACAGAAAACATTGAAGAAGAATAAAAATATAAAGACAATTAAAGATGGAAATGTTACTAAAGAAACATGTAATACAACTCGTAATTCCTCATTAAAAAATATTGATTCAAAGAAACAAGAAGATATAGCAAACATTTTCATTATCGGCGATCAGACTTGCAAAGATTTAGCTGCATCAGTTATTTCACTACGAACAAAATACAAAAATGCAAAGAATTATAAAATTTCTTGCCAAACGTATCCAGATGCACCAACAGACTACATCATTCAAAAGTCCAAAATAACGGAACTACAACTAAATAAAGAAGATTGGTTGATAATAGCTGTGGGGGCAAATGACTCGAATCCCACCAAGTTCCTTATCGAAATGTCTTTCTTGCTTAAGACTTTGAATAAACCACGAGTAATTGTACTAGGTATTACATTTAATCCGGTTTTAAATGAGGGTAAACTAAACCGTAAGCTGGCTATAATTTCAAATAATTTTGAAAATTGTTTTTTTTTACAAACAACAAGTAAAAGGTACATAAACCAATGTATCAATGAATATGATTACAAAAGCTGCTATCTCGGTAGAAATATAACAAAAACAATAAACATAAAATCAAATCACAATGCTCAAAAACAAAACAATATAAGGCACAAGCCGGGCACTATACCCTTCTACTTTAAGAAAAATGAGCTTCAAACAAACTCTTGTAGTCCTATACCCAAAGAACAAACTAACTCGCAAATAAACAGCACCAATGCCGATTTAGTGCGACCCGGTACTATGCCTTTCTATTTTAAACGAATTGCCAAACCTAAACCTACTGTTGACGTATATCCGGAAATTACTACAAGTACTCCACATTTTTTTCGTTTCGCAGTAAAAGTCACGGATGTAATTTAAAAATAATGCACTTGAATGCCAGAAGTGTCAGAAAAAAAGCAAATAAACTTGAACTTCTGACAGAAGAACATGCCATTGACATTTGTGGGATAAGCGAAACTTTCTTAAAAAATGACGAAGCTGACATATTGCAACTTAATGGTTACCAAAAAGCAGCACACTTTTCACGTAAAAAGCAAAAGAGGGGAGGTGTGTGTTTATTTATTAAAAATTCTATAAACTTCACGAAATTAGATTGGGTAGAAGAAATGGGAATCGAGCGTCATTTCGAAGTGTGCGGCGCAATAGTAAATGAACTAAAATATGTAGTCATATGCCTGTACCGGACGCCAAATAGCAACTACGAACTTTTTCTTGTAAGTCTAGAAACTTTATTACAGAAATTGACAAAAAGAAAAAGATATAACAAGAAAAAAATCTTTTTAATGGGAGATTTTAACATCAACATTTTAGAAAATAACATTAGAACAGAGTCATTAGTAAATTGTTTAAAATCGTTTAATTTGCATCCAGCCATTCGAAACTCAACCAGAATAAGCAGTATGTCCCGAACCTGCATTGACAACATAATGACAAATGTTAAAAGATATAATACAGATATAATTAATGTAGAATCTGACTTCTCGGATCACACTGCACAAATACTTAGTATACCAACTAGTATCAGTTTTCAGGAGAAATTTTGGTACATATATAGGTGCCATTTAAACAAATATTCAGAGATCTTTATCAACTACATCCAGCAAATAAATTTTGATGAAGTTTATGAGCATAAAAATGTGGAAATAGCTTATAGTAGGTTTGTTGATCTTTATAATATGATTTTTGATTTATGCGTCCCTTTAGAAAGAGTCAAAATTACGTATAAAAGAAAAAACAACTGGATAACAAAAGGTATTAAAATTTCCTGTAAAAATAAAATACAAATGTACCAAAAAAGTATTAAAAGCAAAAATAATAATCATTTGATGGCATATAAAAAATATGCCAAGAAAATTAAACAAGTAATTTCTGCAGCGCAAAATACCTTTAATATTAACTATATCAATGAAAGTGAAAATAAAAGCAAGGCGACATGGAAAATCATAAAACAAAATACGTCTCAAACGAATTTAATTCCAACGACTATCGAATCACTGAAGATTGATAAAAGAGAAATCAGAGACCATTCTGAAATTGCTCAAATGTTTAATGACTTTTTTATTAACTTAAATAACACCTCTCATAAATCCGTTAATCAGCACACCCAAACTAGAAATCATTCACAAAACAATTGTAAAAGTATTTTTCTTGCTCCAGTAAACCCTCAAGAAGTAAAAAATATCGTCAGACAATTAAAAAATAAAAAAGCACAGGGCATGATAGCATACCTATGCAAGCTATCAAGAGCACCATAAATGTCATAGCAGAACCATTGGCTTATTTAATAAATTTGACAATCGAAACCGGCTGTTTTCCAACCGATCTGAAAAAAGCCATCATCCGACCTTTACATAAAAAAGGCCCTGTGGATGAAATAGAAAACTACAAACCTATTGCTATACTTCCTTGCATTTTAAAAGTCTTCGAAAAAGCCATTTACAATAGAATTTACAGTTTTCTAGAACAAAATAATTTGTTAAACTTAAATCAATTTGGATTTCAAAAGGGCAAAAACACAACCTCAGCCATTTTTAAATTTCTGAAACAGGTTTACGAAGACATACACAGTAAGAACAAAGGAATCGGTCTTTTTTTAGATTTGTCAAAGGCTTTTGACTGTGTTGTGCATGAAACTTTGATAAAAAAGCTTGAAAAAATAGGAATAAGAGGCCCTGCATTACAACTATTAAAGAGCTACTTGTCAAATAGATGTCAATGTACAAGTATACACTTCTACAACCATAAAACGAAAACTATTGAAACAGTTGAATCAGATACCAAATATAATTTACTCGGTGTACCTCAAGGCAGTATTTTAGGTCCATTGCTCTTTATCATTTATGTGAACGATTTGCCACGGATAACAGATCACCTCTGTGTTATGTTTGCAGATGATGCAACCATATACATCCCACAAAGTAACTTAAGCGTAGAAAAATATGAAGAGGAAATAAATACCACACTAAAGAAAATAGCCAAGGAACTAGAATCTATTAATTTAAAACTAAATATCAAAAAGACAAAGTTCATTCAGTTCAGTAATTATAAAACAGTGCCCATTAAACTAAATATAAGCTACGAAAACTTTACAGCTATCGAAGTTAAAAATTCTCAATTCTTAGGCGTCACTTTGGATTCGCACTTAAACTGGAAAGACCATGTTTCCCAGGCAAATTCAAAAATTTCTAAGTATTGTTACGCTTTGCAAATACTAAAAAATATTTCTTCAAAAAAAATTGCAACTAATGCCTACTATGGCCGTGTGTACCCTCATTTAACATACGGCGTTATATTCTGGGGAAGCTCAGTGAATGCTGAAACCACTTTCAAATTGCAAAAGAAATGTATACGAGCAATTTACAACTACAACGATTTATTAACTTTGACTTGTATATTTATATTAGAAATTAGCTTGTTTGTGAAAAATAATCCGACTTACTTTTTTGAAAATAAATCTTCCCGAGTGGAGAGCCTACGACTAAAACACAAGTTTGATATCAAAGTATTACAAGTTAACAATGCAATGTATCATAAAAGTTCACTACACACAGCCATAAAAGTTTTTAACAGTTTACCACTAGAGATTAAATTTATAGAACACGTTCCTTCTTTCAAAAAAACATTGAAAAACTGGCTAATTAAAATGTCCTTTTATAATATTAAAGAATTTTATGGATCATCAAACAATTACTTAAAGAAAAGATTTTTAGAATAATGTTAATGTTAAAAGTGGTAAGTAATCGCATAGTATAACATTGGGGTATTGTATTTGTATTAAAATAAGTTTTTTGTTGTCTAAATTACTTTCATCATCATCATCATCAGCCGCAAGACGTCCACTGCTGAACATAGGCCTCCCCCCTAGATTTCCACAACGAACGGTCCTGCGCAACCTGCAACCAGCGGTTTCCAGCGACCTTTGTGAGGTCATCTGTCCATCTAGTGGGAGGCCGTCCAACACTGCGTCTTCCGGTTCGTGGTCGCCACTCGAGAACCTTTCTTCCCCATCGGTTGTCAGTTCTGCGAGCGATGTGGCCTGCCCATTGCCACTTCAGCTTAGCTACTCTTCGAGCTATGTCGGCTACTTTCGTTCTTTTGCGAATATCCTCATTACGGATTCTGTCGCGCAAAGAGACTCCGAGCATAGCTCGCTCCATAGCTCGCTGTGTGACTTTGAGCTTTGTTATGAGGCCTACAGTTAAGGACCACGTCTCAGTTCCATAAGTCATCACTGGCAACACGCACTGATTGAAAACTTTCGTCTTCAAGCATTGGGGTATTTTGGACTCCAAGATGTGCCGTAGTTTCCCGAACGCTGCCCATCCGAGTTGGATCCTTCGCTGGACCTCTTTGTCGAAGTTGGATCTACCCAATTGGATCTTTTGACCCAGGTAGACGTATTCGTCAACAACTTCGAGTGTGGTATTCCCAACAATAACCGGTACAGGTGAGACATGAACATTTGACATGACCTTCGTCTTGTCCATATTCATCCTCAAACCTACCTGTTGGGATACTCTACTGAGGTCCCTGAGCATAGTACCGAGGTCCTCCATCGACTCCGCCACAATGACTATATCGTCGGCAAACCGAAGGTGAGTGATGTATTCGCCGTTGATATTGATGCCATGTCCGTTCCAGTCCAGTAGCTTGAAAACATCTTCCAGCGCGGCAGTGAACAGTTTCGGAGATATAACATCTCCCTGTCTCACGCCTTTCTGTAGCCGGATATGTTTTGTGCACTGGTCCTGTAATCGGACAGACATTGTGGCTTTGCTGTAAATACATCTCAACACTTCGATATAGCGATAGTCCATGCAGCATCGCTGGAGAGACTGAAGCACCGCCCAGGTCTCGATGGAATCGAAGGCTTTCTCATAGTCCACATACGCTATACATAGTGGCCGATTATACTCCTCGGTTTTCTGTATAATCTGCCGAAGCGTATGGATGTGGTCTATGGTACTATAGCCTTTTCGGAAACCGGTTTGTTCGGGTGGTTGGAAGTCATCGAACCTGCGTGCGAGACGATTCGTGATTACCCTCGAAAACAACTTATAAACGTGGCTCAGAAGTGAGATGGGTCTGTAATTCTTCAACAAGGTGTTGTCACCTTTTTTGAAGAAGAGCACCACCATACCTCTGCTCCACGCTTCTGGCGTATTACCGTCAAGTATGACGGAGTCAAACAGCTTCTGGAGGACTTTAAGTACCGGTTTTCCACCCGCTCTCAGAAGCTCAGTCGTAATTCCGTAGTCGCCAGGTGCCTTGTTGTTTTTAAGTTGCTTGAGGGCCATCCTAATCTCGTACAGGCTGACTTCCGGGATATCTTCGGTAAAGTGTCGGGTCAGCTTGGCTCTGGGGTCTTTAGCCATGTTAGTGACAGGTTGTGCTTGCGCAGATGTGTACAACTGTTCATAGAACCTCTCAATCTCCTCCAAAATCTCGTGTTTCGACGAGGTGACGTTGCCATCATCGGTTTTCAATTTGGTCAATTGACTTTGCCCAAGAGACAGATTTCTTGCGAATACTTTCGAGCCTTGGTTCCGCTTAATCGCTTCTTCAATACTCGTAGTATTGTAGCAGCGTATGTCGCGTCGCACACAAGTAGAAATCTGTCTATTGAGCCGTCTGTAAACCGTCATGTCTATCGAAGACTGCAAACGCATACCTCGCCTAACCGCCATGAGATTCAGAGTATGATCGGAGAGTTTTTGTGTTCTATTTTGGCGTCGGCTCTTGTAGAATTTTCTGCCGACCGCGTGAACAGTTGTCACTAGCCTGTCACTAATTTCATTCGCCGTTACGCACTCATTAAGGGACTCGAAGCGGTTTTGAAGTTCGAGTTGAAAGTTATCGGGATTCTCAATTTGAGCAGAATTTGGTCGAAGCGTGGACTTCATTAGACGTGATCTTTCGAACTTAATGTTTAGATTCAGCGTGCCTCTTACCATACGGTGATCGCTGCCGGTTTTGACCTTACTGATCACAGAGACATCGCTGAATATTTGCCGTTTAGTCGTCATAATGAAGTCGATCTCATTTTTTGTGGAACCATCTGGGCTAATCCAGGTCCATTTCCTCTGTGGCTGTTTCTTGAAGAAGGAGTTCATCACAAAGAGGCTCTCCCTTTCCAAAAAAATCAGCTAGACGTTGCCTTCTTGGGTTCCGCTGCCCATATCCGAATTGCCCTACTCTCAACTCATCACCGCTACGTTTCCCCAGTTTCGCGTTGAAGTCTCCCATCACAACTGTGAAATGTGTTGGCGAGGCATGTATGGCTTTGGAGATGTCCTCATACATGGCCTCAACCTCTTCGTCGGGATGTGTCGAGGTCGGTGCGTATACCTGTATGACCTTCAATGAGTATCGGTCGGTAATTTTAAGTACAAGGTATACAACCCTGCTCGACACACTCTCGATCATTATCACGTTGTTGACGAGAGACTTGCGGACGATAAACCCGACACCGCCTTGGGATTGTTGACCTTGACCTCCCGGTAGTATAACAAGTTGCCGGAATCGAGGGTTATCCTGCCCTCGCCCTGTCTTCGGACTTCGGATAACCCTATAATATCCCAGCGCAACTTGTCCACCTCTTCTTCCAACTCCACAATCTTTTCATCAGCCCTCAACGTCCGTGCATTATAAGTTTCCAGGTCGAGTCGTGGGGTTTGGTGGCGGGGCATCTGCCGGGGATTCTTAGCACCCCATGCTCTGCCGGAACCAAGGCTGCCACCAGCGCCTGGAATAGCTAAATTACTTTACTATGTATAATTTTAATATTGCATGCCCAATACAGGGTAATCTGTTGATACTTTTTTTAATGTAACATCTAGTGTACACAGTTTTAAGCAATAAAAATATTTTGATTTTGATTTTGATTTTGTCAGTTAGCATTTCTCTGTGTAGCGCGATGTGTTTACTCCAATGTTTTACTCATGGCAATATGTTATTAACGTTATTTATTTACTTAAATCAACATTTAACAGCAAACCACTTCCACAGAAACATGAGCGAGAAATATGAGATGTAGTATTTAATAATTACGATAAGTGAGTATGGATCTCAAATAATCGGAATGCTTTCAAGTATGCTGCGAGTATGCTTCAAATAAATTTTTGGATAAGCTTTACCTATGTGCGTAAGTTAGTAAGGTGTTTTTTGCACTACCCCAAAGTTTAGTAGGCTGTAGCGTTAATTTGTGGTAACATAGCGATCATAGATATTTTTAAACAATAGAAAATGCAATATAACTTCGTCCATAATTTTATTTTGACAAGTCCTTGTTTGACATTGACATTTCACAAATTAATTAAACGCCAATAAGTACAAGGTTGGCGAGGTTACGTTCCGAATTGTAGTTTTGGCACATAACCTCAATATTTCTTTCAAAAATAGAAATTTGTCATTTTTATTAGGATACAATCCTTAAAAAATCTATTTAATCCGTCAGTTAGATTGCTAAAAATATTGAACACATATTTTTTCTTTTGTTTCACAAACAAACAATGACGACGATACAGTGCTTAAAAGTTTCGCACGACGTCACTAGTGCTTACGATTTTTACCCACAAGTGACGTCACATCTTGGAAGTTTGATCTACACTGTATATTATAAAGAGGAAAGATTTGATTGTTTTTTTTTTGCATCGAATAGGCTCCTAAACTACTGGACCGATATTAAAAAATATTTCACTGTTATAGGGCTCCTACATAAAACTGCGATGCGATGCGATGCGACGCCGCATCGGATGAAAGGCTCCTACATAAAACTGCGATGCGATGCGATGCGACGCCGCATCGGATGAAAGGCTCCTACATAAAACTGCGATGCGATGCGATGCGACACCGCATCGGATGAAAGGCTCCTACATAAAACTGCGATGCGATGCGATGCGACACCGCATCGGATGAAAGGCTCCTACATAAAACTGCGATGCGATGCGATGCGACACCGCATCGGATGAAAGGCTCCTACATAAAACTGCGATGCGATGCGATGCGACACCGCATCGGATGAAAGGCTCCTACATAAAACTGCGATGCGATGCGATGCGACACCGCATCGGAGCAATTTGCATCGCAGCGCATCGCATCGCAGTTTTGTGTGGGAACCCTTAATCCTACATTATCTGGAATTAATATAATCTATATCTTAGTTAATTTTTTATAATTTAATAAAACAAAAAATATGTCCCATATTTTTCCACGATCTAGCTGACGGACTAATTAGAAAGGTTTATTTTTGACCCAGTCCGATACCCTAGTCCGTTACAACTTTAGCAAAAGTTTAAATACCACTATTTGTTGATCATCCAGCCATGGATTTGTTCCTGCTATGGAAGACGAACCAGATTGGCGTAATATGGACAGAAGGTCAGGCTGCCTCTTAGTGCAGAGTAGCGAGGCATCACAGAACACTTTGTTCGAACGGATTTTTCTCGATGATTACAATCGTTCTTCAAGTCGATATAGTAGCCATTCCTCAAGGTAAGCACGCTCCTACTACTTATGGTGGTCAGAATATCCTATTTTACAATCGTGTTTTGAAAATGACAGGTTCTAATCTCAGCCTGACCGCCACTGGACTTATAAATATTGGTGGATAATTCACACACAATACCATCTGACCCCAAACTAAGCAAAGCTTGTAGGTGGAGCTACTATGGTGGCCAGATCTAGAACTAGGAATCAGCTTGATGGATTTTTTTTTTTTTTAATAAAGAGTGACGAGACGAACAGGACATGTGCCTGATGGTAAGCAACATGCCTGCCACATAACAGCACAGTGACACGCAGCTATTGGAACATGAAGAGTCCAAATCATTACCTAGCACTGCACTGCGCTCGTCACCCAGAGATATAAGTTGTTATATCTCTAAGCCCTGTAATTTCTCTGGAAACATTACCCTTCAAACCGGAACACAGTAATGTTTGCTCATTACTGCTTGGCGGTAGAATAATTGGCAAAGGTGTGGTACTTCCCCAGGCGGACTCTGCTAAGAGTCCTACCACTACAAAAAATCATCACAGATGGATTACAGTCTGAAATAAAACATAGGCTACATTTGTTCGCGAAACCTATACTAAATTTATAAATATCAATATTATAAATACGAAAGTAAGTTTATTTGTTACACTTTCACTCGAAAATATCGCGATAATTAATGGCATTTCTCGTTAGTGTAGCCCCAGCATTATAAATTATCAATCCTACTAAAATTATAAAGGCGATAGAAAGTTATTTCACGCGTAGGTACTACTTATCCAATCACCATTAAGCTTTGTACACATACTTATTCGTAGAGGTATTAAAAGTCCTATACTACTTCTGATACCTCCAAGAATCTTATACCTTTAAACGAGCAATTCTTGTACCTATATAAATATGTATATATATATAGAACCTGAATCTTGGAAACGGTTCGCCGGATTTTCATGAAATGATGTATGCAGGGGATTTCGGGGACGATAAATCGATCTAACTAGGTCTTATTTAAAAAAAACGCATATTATGCGCGTTTTTAAGACAATGAAAAACTGTCACATTAGACATTAGAATGTGAAGGTAAATTTCGCCGCGTGACGCGACAGCATAATTAGTTCAGACGGGGAGTCGGGCGCTCATCATAGCGGTCACGAATTAGTAGCTCCGGGTTCGAATCCAGACGGGTTCTCTTTTTTTTTTCAATTCGTTTTTTTTAAGAAAATCTATTTCTTGGAGTCTTTTATCTGTAGGTATCTAAGTATATTTAGTATTTAAACCGAGCAAAGCTCGGTCACCCAGGTACTTATATTTATACCTTGAAGACCTCCCAATACCTCCAAGACTTATTCTTGGAGGTATTAGAATTCCTATACTACTTCTAATATCTCCAAAAATATGTGTAGGTACCCACAAAGTTTTATGAAGATCAGACAGGCAACTTTTTATCCCGGGAAAATAACGGGATCGAGTACTACGCGGGTGAAATTGCGGGGTGCTGCTGTTAATATTTATTATGTAGGGATTGTTACTAAGTTTTCTGTTTTAGGTGTTTTTTTTTGACGTGATAACGTCTTATAATTCGTTGAAGCCGGCTGCACGCTTGCAAAACATGACGTCATGTAACGTTACCGTTACCGTTAGTTCGTCGTCCGTGCGGACGAAGCTGAGCGCTGAGAGCGCCACCCGCCGAGTCGAGCGGTATCACTACTCGCGCTATCTGCGTACTGATTTCTTAAGACGTTGTCACGTTTAACTATCGTCAGTAAACCGACTTTACAGACAACTATTTTTTTTTGTTTTTTAGTGCAATAAAGAGTTTATCTATTTATCTATCTATGTAATATAATTGTCATCACGCCCGGGCAGTAGATATATCAGTCTTAAAACGGTTACCTTGTAGTCTCTGCAATGTTCTACTCTACAGCACACTGAAAGCCCAGTTGGTCTTCCCGCTTCCAACCCAAGTCACGCTCCATTCGAATTTACAGGCAATTCATTCGATATTGGATTATTAGGCATTGATCTTTTTTAAAATTTCCCCGAATTACACGTTTTTCTCAGTGTCCCCAATACCCAATTTTCTTTGAATGAGAAAATAGCGTCTAGCGATCCAGAAACGAGCCGTGAATAGTAATTTGTCGGGTTCATTATGAGTTTTTTATGTTTTCTGAGGGAGGAAGCCAGCTGCCTTGTTGGATTTAGTGTCACGATTATTGTAATTTTTGGTCTTTGCTAAAAGAAGAACTTCTTTTACTTGATAAGTGTTTCTACCATGAAAATATGAACTAACTTGCAGTTGCAGTCAGTAAGACATATTGTGTAAATAGCTAACGTAATATTGTTTCTGCACACCTCTATTACTTTTGAAGAACCTTGCACATCCTTAAGCCGGAATTACATTACGAAATTAGTGGCATGAAATTAATTTCATGACATTAGTTTTAACAACAGTTTCACATGTAATTTAATATTTTCGTAATGCATGCATTAATTTCATGAATGCAAATGAGTTTCGTGCCCTGCGCGATTTTTAGGTGAAATTAGTGTCATGCAACTAATTTCATAGTGTAGATGCGACGTGAAACTAGTGTCGCGAAAGCGCCTATTCTGTGCGGACGTGTGTATTTTTATCATTGTGCGCGCTTCAAGCGAAATGGCAAACCAACGATGGAGTACAGATAAAAATATACAATTCATCAATGAATATCAGCGACACCCTGGGACCCGAAATAGTTTTTATAGCTCTCAGGATCTTCACCTGCTAATTCAGAGACTAACTTCATTGAAAAAAAAAATTGCACCCAAATGCTTTCTTGTTAACCATCCTCGAATCCACCAACGTCTTTTTTTTCTTGATAGTCTTTTTTTAAGTTTATATAGAAGCATCTCTTTAACTACATTGAATATAGCTTTGATGCTGATGGGGCCATGGTTACTGCGATACTGTGGGTTTCACGACACTTTTTATTTCACGAAATTACTTTCGCATATATCGAAACTACTTTCGTGAAACTGATTTCAACATGCACGACACTAATTTCGCAATGTGATTCCGGCTTTACTAATATTATAAATGCGAAAGTAACTCTGTCTGTCTGTCTGTCGGTTATGATTTACCATCCAAACCAGTGAACTGATTTTAATTAAATTTGGTACACAGATAGACTAGACCCCGAGAAAGGATATAGGCTACTTTTTATTGCAGAAAAAGGGTTGGGGGTTGAAGAATGTAACAAAAACAGAGAGCTTTAGCTGCGTGTGCCATTCTCCTTGGTATGCGCTGAAGTCTGATGACAGCTGACAGGACATGTCGGTCTATATTTGAAGGTTACGTCATTTTAGGTAATCAAATTTTCAATAATGCATTGTTTACATTAAAGTATTATCAAATTAAAAATCTCTCGAATCTTATATTGTAATGTTGTTTATATAAAATTTGTCCTTTGATTTTTATACCTCTACACTAAACATTACTATTTTACCATACTATTCACATACAATCGTATATATGAAGTACTTGAAGGAAGAACCCTGCTGCCTCGATTTCACACTAAAGAGGTTTTTGACAATCAAGCTCAAGATTATCTGAAGAAGACTGATCACCTCAATGAAGCTTCATACTGCAATGAAGAACATACAGAACATGGATTAACGACGCTCTCAATGTTCAAACGCTGGACGTTGGCGAAATTGCGGTGGTACCCATTACGACTGGTAGCCATAAGAAAAAAGAAGAAGAAAAATGCATTGCTTGGAGGTATTTTTATAAACACGATGTTTGGATAAACATTTATCCGAACGAGTACATTATTTATCACAAATATATAATTTTGAGCAAAATTGCCCTTGTTATTATTTGATTTTAATGAATATTTTAGGAAATATCTTAGTTTTAAAATAACTCTGCAACAAAATAATAGACCACTTTATTGTGAGCACGTGGTACAGTGATGTTTCTTAGCGTTATCTTCCAGATGAGGGTCCTCGAGGTGATGTAGCCACAGAGGCGGAACCGCGGCCATCACTATGCTAATGCGTGACCATGCGTAATTGTATTCTCCCACGTAAAAAAGGCACATAATTTTCAACTATATTAAACGACCGTGGCGAATAGAAAAAAGACAGCGGACAGCCGCCGATTGCTCTACGAGATACCCTTTGCTTCCTTCCCGAGGGGATCCCGCATAGACGAGGCGAGGGGTTCAGTAGCCGTGGCCTGAGCATCCACAGTGAAGCTAAGAGAAACCCGCAGTGGGACTGCTAACCAGGGCTATGTGCTCCAAGCCTTGCGTTCCTAGCAATGCGGTCAGGAGGGAGTTGCGCGGCGTAGACGGTGTTGGCGCGAATGAGACGTGGCGCGATGTTTGGTGGTATGCACCGTGACCGTAGAGAAGGGGATGAATGAGATGAGAGGCTGAAGAGGAATACCGGTATAACGGTGCACCACTCTCCCTGCCCACTGTGGCCTTGCGTGGTCGACAACGTATGATGGCGAACGCGGTGGGAGTGTAGAGGAAGAAGAGTGCCGGTATATCGGTGAGCTGCTGTCCCCGTCCTCTTCAGTCGGATGGTGGTAGGTGACGAGGCCGACCATTTGGCCCGCCGTGAGAGACAAAGGGTGTCTAGACGTGAAGATGTTTGACCCACTCTGGTGACCACGGTGTGCATTGTCCCGCGGCAGGTTCACAGAAGAGTGCGAGAACATCCCGGTGTTTGCGCGGTTTGTGGCAAAGATGAATTAATACTGCCGAGGTTTTAGCCGGTAGGGTAGGGCCGGTAGGGCATCGTGTCGAATCCGACACAAATCGACTATTCCCTTCAAGCGCAATGGTATGTTAATGCATTACCTTTACATAAAATGGTACCATTTGCCTTTTAATTTCAAAATAATACAGTTTCCCGTTAAGTAGTCGTATGCTGAAACTATTATTAAAGCACAGGGGCAAAAATTTAAGCACCTAAAAATCGATTCTTCGCGCCAAGACTGTTTTTCATACGGACAACTACTTAGGTATCTGAAGCGTTATCAAGATCATCAGGTTACAGAGATAACCAATTTGTTCTTCTACCCCAAGAATTAAAAAACTAAAAATATCGTACCTATATACAGAAGTACTTTAAAATACCTGTACTATAAAACACATTTTACTTGATCACAGTACTTTTACGTTGCGTTTCTTTATTATTTTGTTATAGTTCTCTTACTGATCATAGCTTTTTATAGCAATGGATATTTTAGTAGAGAATTTCCTCAAATAGCCGCGGGTAAAACCGCGGGTCACAGCTAGTAGTATTAGAAATATTTACATGAAAGTCGATGATCGGTGAAGTCATTTTCAAACGATGAATATTCAGAAAAATATGTCCCTTCCAACAAAAAATAGGTAGATATGAGTAATAAATGTGCCTAAAAATTAAGTGTTAAATTTTGAAATTTATTTAATTCTTATAAAATTCTTCTTATAAAACATTTAGCCAATTTAAGAAATATTTGTTGATTCTGATATCGTCTCATTAAGGCTTACTAGAAATTAATATAACCTATTTTAGCTAACATAGATATAATATACTTAACTAAACATAGACATTCATATAGGTACTAAACATACCTACATATATACTTTTGAAGACAACCAGTTCTACAATATTGAAGTCATAAGTTCGAATACTATCTGGACATCCAAATGTACAAGTTATTCATCACTATTTTAATATTACATTGATAGAAAACATCTAACCATGTAGGGATGTGAATACGAATAGGTACCTGAAACTTTGAGTGGACTGCTTTAGGAAACTATTAAATGAAAACATAACATTCAAAAACATAACTTGGTAGTTGTTAAGGCCCGCCGCACACCGCCGCACCGAATCACGGGAAATTATGAAAACTCGGGCGTCGTTCGCAAACAGCGAGACAACTTTTAATTAAATACTAATGCTTCGCGGGAACAATTTACAATTAAAATAGGGACGCGCAAATTGCCACCGGTTTGTCGATGAACGGTTAAAGTAATTTGTCGCTGGGATGGGATAAGCTCCTGAGTTTATTAGTGCGGGATTTTAGCTGTCCGCGCTAACTTTGTATCGACTTTTGTTTATCGAATTATTGTTTGTTCTTTTAAAGAATTTGAAATATTTTAATAAAAATAAAGTAAGTAAACGATTGCAATGAAAATTATTCAAGCTTTTTGGCGCTTGCTTGGTTGATGTTCCAAAAACACGAACGACGAGATTTGACTCCACGTTTGTGATAAGAACGTCTAGGTTGTGGAATGCGTTGCCTGAGTGGGATTTCTCCGATAGTTACAATATTGGTGTCTTCAAATCGAGAGTGAATCGATTTCTTCTAGGTTAGCACGCTCCATCGTAGATCGCATCGTTGCTTAACATCAGGCGAGATGGTGGTCAAGTGCTAACCTACCATAGTAAAAAAAAATGCATTGGCATTGGCATAGCGCGTCTGACCATGACAACAAATATGCCCAAAAGGTCGTGAATTTAAATTTTACCATGTTGTGAGAACTGAACAGACGGCGGTAATTTAAAACTTGAATTTTGACCTCGAATAGCATCGACTTCTTTTTATCCCGAAAAAATAATTCATATTTACTAAGAGAATACTCTTTTTAAATTTTATGCTGATGAAGGTATGGGCAGATGGATGAGTACAGATTTAGAACTACGGTAAAAATCTTTAGTTATCGATACAATTTGTCTCAACACTACCACCCCGCATGTATTGTATGTGCGAAGAAATTAATTCATATTTCACTTGTAGTAATGAAACAGGCACGTTTATGTACATTACAGTAATGCAGAGGTGTGTGTTTATTTGTCATCATTTAGCGATAAGCCAGCACTCGTATCTTGTGAATATTTGCATAGCCATAAAATATCCACAACGAGATTTCTTCTACGACGAACGACATGTCTCCCGAATATATCGCCAACGCCTTTCATATTAACCTCAAGTTTATGGAAAGCTATTTTTAAATACATAGTTTTAAACTGTGACTCTTGTTTAATAAACTGTTAAGTATTGTAATCTTTTATAGATATTTTTAGTGATTTGGAGTGACGTGACGAGGTCGTAATAATACGAATACTCGTACTATGAATGAACCCACACTACGCATCATACTCGTAAATAAATAATAATAATAAATACATTTCTTTATTTGCGAAAATGGGTTATTACAATAAGATCTTATATCTTGACATTGAGAACTCCATAATCAACCTTACGGCATGCAAATATTAAGTTGTCTATGACAATTTGATAAAAGTACATTATGATATAAGTGCGGTAATTATCAAAGCGCACGTATGTCATACGACGTTTTATAACATATTTGCGAGGAAATAAACAAAACTCTGACGCCATTTTCAAATTAAAACCATACAGCGAAAAAATAAAAGGCGCGGAATAATATTTACTTAATCACAGATCACAGCACAGAGTAAGTAATCACTTTGGATCACAGATTAGCAATGCGCGCGCATCGGCGTCTTTTTTTTTAAGCAACGGCACAGAACCAGCCGGTATGCCATTAGTAATAAAGTAAATTAATATTTTTGTGCTTTGTTACAGAAAAATTAAAGTAATTTAGGGTCAAAATTAATTAAATTAGCGAATTAAATAATTATTTATTATATTTGACCTCTCAAAGTTAATTTTATTCATAAAATGTTGACCACACTTTTTTGACATAAAAACTCTTTACTAAGATTTAAAAAGGTACCGTTTGTTTTAGACGGAGCATATCTCTCTACCTAGTCTGTGGACGGAGCATTTTGAAACCGTGCGTTTTACATTACACATTACAGCACAAGTACGTAATAAGATACATTACGATACAAAAATTGGTCCAAAAAGAGACTCTTTACGAGCAAATATGTTTTAAAAAACTTTACAATTCATTTTTTCTTAATGTACCACTCTAAACCACAGACTAGGTAGAGCTCTATACTGCCTATTCAAGGACTACCAATTTCACATTATTATTGTTTACATTAATAAATAACAACAATCATACGATTTATCTCTTTAAAAGATTGCCCATCGACCACGAATATAGTAAGTACCTAATGTTAGCAATATTGGTAATTTATATAAGTTTTTATTGAAAGAATAGTAAGAATACCGAAATGCACTCTGTGGCAACCCTACGATTCCGGGTTCGATTGGTATATTTATAGTCTGTGGCTTGATCGTTTTGGCGGGAAACAATCAAGCTCTTGTTTTTGGCTGGTAAAACGGGTTAATAAGAAAAATCATATGCAGCAGCAAGTCTAAGCGAAGGGTTTAAATTAAAAGTACTAGTAAACCGATAAATATTGAAATGGAAGTGATAATTGTACATCTGTTACTGAATTTAAGGTACTGTAAAGCGTTTTCTTCAATTTTGTAATATTTTACAAAATTTACTACTTCAGCTGCACAAGGCAGCTGTGAATAAGTTGGTATGATGAAGGATTGATTTCGAAATATAATGCTGTAGACTGATCATAGCTGTTTTATTTATGGACTAATTGTCTTCTTAATTTAGAATAAATTAGGTACTTAACAATTCAGAAGTGGGATCGGCGGACAAGAAGACTATAATAAAATCAATAATAGAAAATTATATAATTGTCCGTTGATCCCGCCCATGTGATATATATTTTTTTTCTTTTCAATGTTTTTTTTCTCTCCACACTTATCATGTGCTTGTTAATGTCACTTAATACGAAAACTCTATGATCAGTATTTAATCTGTTATAAAATGTACGGTTTAATGAAACGATCTAATTTGGTTTAATGAGTTGCAGAGTGAACCATCGATATAAACCAACAGATGTACCCTGAGCACCTTGAAATTGGTAATAAACTGCGACTCTATGTGTATCGTAAGTAGCTTACACACAACCAATCTACTTGACCCTAGAATCGCTAGCGGCGCGATATGCTGTGGTTCTACTTATTGTGGTTGTTGACAACGAATAGTGACAAACGACTAGAACGGAAGGAGTGAGCTCACTCTTCCCAACGAAGACATGATTCCGTGCGCCCTGAAGTTTGGGAGGGCACATCTGTGTATTGAGATCGTTGGAGTGAACAATATCACTTAAGTGGATTTTGTCCGTATAGGTACTTACCATTTTTGAATTTTTCACGCAATGCGGTTCTCACTAACTCTATTACTGGAATAAGTCAAGTAGACTGCAACCTATACTGCATTTTCGAGATGTTCAAAATACAAACATAGTCTGGCTATAATTATGCAAACAGCCAAGCCAGTTGTGATTTTGTTATCTTATATATAAAATTCTCGTGTCACAGTGTTTGTTTCCTTACTCCTCCGAAACGGCTTTACTGATTTTAATCAAAATTTATATGCATATTCAGTAGGTCTGAGAATCGGCTACTAGCTATTTTTCATACCTTTATTTATATGGCAAAACAACGTTTGCGGGGTCAGCTAGTTATTTTTATATAAAAACAAAATATATCCGTCTAATTGTGCACACAATATTACACATAATAATTAATGTGTAAATGACGGCTATTCATATTTTTTATGCAATTTAAAAAGGGTATGCCATTTTACAAAGATTCTCTTTCATAATTATAGTTTTCGAAAATCATGCCTCGATAAATATGTATGTAACACCAATAACCGCAATGTCAGTAATTCTGGACAAACCATTAACGTTACTTTGAGGTTTATTAAAGCGTTATTTTTGAAACTGGTCGCCTAGTTGTGAGAACGTTCGATTTACACGAGGTTTGAATTCCGACCGCATGTTTGAGTATTTTTCCATGTTCTGTTAGTGAAACTTTGTCATGACCACTAAAGTCATATTATGATGATGCCTGATGACACATGTCCTGTAAGTCACAAGGGGACCAGTATGGACCTAGAACGATATCTTTCACGGAATCGTTATTCGTCCAGCGGCAATTTGCTAGAGTGATGGATCATTATCCACGTTTGTCTTCTTTTAAGAGAAGTACCTTTTTAGTCCCAGCCGTGGGAATAAAAATAGTGACTCAATAGACATGCATGTCAGATCATGGGTCAGACGTTGAAGCTGTATGTACAAACCGTATCACATATCATAATAAAATATCCTCAGATTACTATGAAACTATTAAATGTAGAGTACTATAACGAATCGAACTATTAAATGTAGAGTACCATGACGAAGCGAAGCGGTAATGCATTTAGTATATAAATCAGTTCAAATGGTGTCTGTCATTCGCTTTTGCCTTCTTGGTACTATGTTTACAACTTACATGGAGATCCGGACAAAGTAAAGATTGTCTTTGTCTAGTCGTTTTAGCGATTAATTCAATTTGAGAGATAATCTTTTGCACGTAGAATATTTTAAAGAAACTGTATTTAACTGCTGAGTCAGATAACCATGGGCATGTGACGTATATTAAATTAAACTCCACTTTTCTACCAATAGCTATGAACTAAATTGACATTGCCAGTAATTTGATCTTAAGTCACAGCATGTACCATTCTTTGAGAATAGGGTTGAGCTGTGAACTGCGACTGAGTATGTACAAAATGTACATACCTTAGATACATACCTTACATATATTGTACATTTAAACGGGTTGAAACTAGAGTCACACGTGCCTAGTATTATCAAGGTAGAAAGTAGGTACCAGAGTTTCTCATTGCAGTTTAGCAGTGTTCTAGACTAAAGTGATCTGATGAAAGTTCTTGCTCATATATGAGAAAGATGGAGTTAAAAGTAGGTTGAGCAACTATTAATGCCTTTATTGGAAGTTCCAGATTATGGTTAGACTGTACCAAGGCCGCAAAAATAGCGTCGAAAGTTGCGACATGGAAAGTGAACCTGAAATCGAGCGCTGCAAAGGGCGCGCTCAGATAACGAGTATTCCACCGATTGACAAGGACCGGAACGAGGGAGTGGAAGGGAGTCTGAATGACAGGCAAATCCACAAGCGTTCTAATTTAAATTTGTTCAGTAATGGTGTAAATTGATACTGAAATCCGCAGCCAGGAAGTGGAAGGGAGTCTGGATAACAGGCAAGTCCACAAGCGCTCTAATTTGAATTTGTTTCAGTAATGGTGTAAATTGACACGGTTTAGAACAAAGGCAAAGATGTGGAAGGTAGTCTGGATTTTAACAGGCAAGTCCACAGCCGCACTTAAATATATAGATTCGATTGATGGTGTAAATTTGACGTGGTTTAACGAAGAGTTGTTTTTATTTAAAAAAAAAATTGTTTTACTCTTTGCAATATCACTTCTGTTCATCGCATTTTGAACCAAAATGATTTGAGTTACAAAGTAATGTGTCAAAATTTACGAATGGGACGAAAAGGAAATAGTCCACTTTGCTTTACACAATAACCAGGCCTTACAAAATCTCAGAAACGTTACTCTAATAGCTGGGCCGAATGGATAACAAAGCTTAGCAAAGCTAGGCATTCTCCCGCGGCCGCTGAGACAACCATGCCGGATTACTATTATTATTAGGCTTTAAAGCTTACCAAACTTGCAAGACATGGTCTAATGAAGGCAATATTGTTACTTAAAAGCACAAGAAGAATATCGCAGATGTAGAGAGATACGGAAGGTAGCAGACTGTTAATTACACGAAATTGAAGATCGACCAAGCGCATCAAATTGCAAACCATTAGACCCATTGCTCAAAGTGAACGTAGACATAAAAGCTTGTATCAGAAAATGTCGACATATATATTGTCGAGGACCAGTTTTGAATGGATTAGTTGATCACGGTTTAACTGAACAAAAACTAGAACTCGCTATTCCTAATAATGTTAATGTTACTTTGTGTTTTATAAAATAGCTTATAATATAATACTCTGGTATTATCGAATGATGGTGTAAAATTGGCATGTACTAGTTGTATTAAGAATTTAATATGGAAATAAGAAATACACCAGATGACCTCTTTTCGAAAATACTTAGGTCTGAACCAAGAGTTTTTCTTAACTTTAATAATGAAGTTGTTATTGGTCCGGAGCGAGCAATACAATCACATACTGTTCCAATAAAATCACAAGTATACAGAGGCAATCTAAACAAACCGTTCAATTCATAAATGTAGCTCTAAAATAAATCTTGACATACACAAATTACGTGTTACGTTGTTTGTCCGCAACGGACTCCGCGATTGTAGTCTGGTTTGCGCACCGTGTAAGGCTTGATCCAATTTGAAAGTTTGTTTTTGTTTGGAGGTTTCCGAGCGAAGTTGAAGCGGCCCCCTAGTATCTATATCATTATATTACTGCATTGATGCCTTCCTAATTCACACTTGATGATGGTCAGGGAAATGTTATCCGAAATCTCGTTGAAGCGAAGATTCGGTTTAGAACAGTACTTTAGTAAATCGAGTTATACCTACAAGTTATAATGAGTGATATCTGTCCCGTGGCATTTGATAATAAAGGGCATTTCTTCAATTGTGACTAGCAGCCAAAATTAAAAAAAAAAGCATCTACATAATTTGCTCGTTGAATAAAGCGATTGCTTCTTGTCGAAAAAAATAAAAAGATTTAGGAGTTTGCCACAATTGATGAGGTGAAGGATACGAAGCCAGCAATATACGAGTACAAGACGTATCGTATGTCTCATGACAAAAAAATACAGGTAAAGCCGAAGTAAAGTATCGAAGTGGCATTTCTTTCACGCTACAACTTAACAGACTCCCTGGGGTTTGGCGTCAGTATTACCGGTTTAAAGCCTGGACTTGAAGGCGGTTTCGAAGTGGGTACTCTAAGTATATCGAAGAACCAACTGGGCTTAAACAGCTTTCCATGATTTGCGGGCCGTTTGGCCGGTCCACACAGATTCAACTAAGTACGGCGTGGCAAGTATTCTTGGGTCCTTAGGACAGTCTCTTTTAACAGTAAAAAGACAAAGAGGAGCAAAAGCTCCACTCGTTCGAACCTGAAACCCTCTCATTATCATCCTCTTTTGGTAAATTTAGAGTTAACATTCAGAGTATGTAACTTAAAATATTGTCAGACCTCAATGCGCCGAGAACCACACTCATTAACAGAGGTCTAGTACCGTGTATTGCTCGTTGAAGGGTGTAGTTTCAAGAATTCAATTGCGACATCGAATATCGAGCTGTCAACCCACATTTGGATGCTTTAGAATAGGAGTCCCAAGGAGAAGTTATAGATTCATATCCTAGACTTTATTAGAGTATTCTTAAAGATTGTATAGAAAACAATACAATGCAATACAAAATACTTTATTATATCACGAAACAATACAAAAAAGTGAGTAAACTTGTGATTAAAATGTCGTACACAAAAGTCTATCCTACCGCTAATAGAGATCTCTTCTAGATGACCTTTTGGTTGCTAGGACAAGGTAACGAGTAAAGGTATGGGTGTGGTATCCATGATATAGGTACTTACGTACATAAATAGTGACACAAATAGAATACATATCATTTAAATGTAAATGCGTTATACAGATATGGTACATATATATTGCTATACCTACTTTATACTAATATTATAAAGATATAGGTCTTGTTTGTTGAACGCACTAATCTCTGGAACCACCAGGCTGATTTTAGTTATTACACCGTTGGATGTGTGCGTGGTCTTCGAGGGATTTAGGCTATTAATATACCTACCGCAAGCAAAGCTGGGGTGGGTGGCTAATAAATAATATAATGCATGAACATAATATATTAAAATATACTTATATAAATACACTTCATAACATAGAATACCTACGCGTAAAGGGCAATACGCACATGTTTATGAAACGAGGCTGAAAAGATATCTACTGTTAAGAAAATAATCCGAAAGTAGTAATAATTGAATGTTGTATAAATAATAAATATAGTATAAGAAGTATATCGTCGAAATTAAGATATCATCTATAGAGTAATCAATGACAATGATCAGATCCGTAACATACGTGCATATTTCATCAATAAGGTTCAACGACGAGGGTTTAGTGAGAATGTAAGGCGCGGAACGCCAAGTAATAATAAAATTAGCTATTAAATTTCAAGGCCTGTATCGTATTAGACATTTTGACAAATATCAAAAATCTGATTGATGATATGCCTTTAATAGCCGCGGTTGATATGAAGACGTGGTAGCCGCAGATAAACTCAAGTCATCGATGATGTTTAATGGGTGTTTTAATACTTTATATTCAAATAAAATTTCTATAGAGATTATCAGATTGTTGATCACGAAACAATCAAGAATTCCGTATAAGTACCTATAAGTAAAAATTATTTACGCCCATATGAAGCAGGTTATAATGCTAAATGATTAGATACGCTAAAATAAATACATTGCCTAATAGAGAAACCATTGACGTGATTCATCATCATTAATTTGTGAGTAAATCATTACTTTGGATTATGTTCAACGAATAAAACTTTTAGTAAAGTTATTACAACTAAGACCAAAAACTGTTGTAAACAATTGTTACGTTACTTAATTATTGAAATGAAATGAAATGAAAGTTGAAATGAAATGAAATTTGAAATGAAATGAAATTTGAAATGAAATGAAATTTGAAATGAAATGAAATTTGAAATGAAATGAAATTTGAAATGAAATGAAATTTGAAATGAAATGAAATTTGAAATGAAATGAAATTTGAAATGAAATGAAATTTGAAATGAAACTAAATTTATTAGGCATTAACAAACATTTGAAGTTCACAAATTAGTACAGATTATCTATCCTTGATTGGTAATTCAGATTGAGAAGCATTGTTACCCAAGCTAGGGTTAAACCTGTGTTATGGCGTAACAATAATTATTATATATTAGGTATAAAATATGAATAATTCGGTTATAATTGTTTTGTTTCTTATGAAATCCAGGTTATCTTTTGACTGCAATGTATGGATAAATAAATAAATATTGGTGGACAATTCACACACAACACTATATGTTAAATAAATAAAGTAGATATGTTATCGTATATGACTGAAATTAGAGATATGTATATTTCTAATTATAATTTTAATGTGATAATTGTCAGAAATGAAAACATAATAATATATCAAGGTTTACCTACCGTTGACTTACCTACAAGGTTGTTCCTACCGTTGATTCGCTGATTCGGTATTTTGAATGGAATACTATTATTATATAAAGCTAGCCCATATTTTCGTAGTACAATTATTTCACAAAAGGACACATGGTAAACAGGTGACTAGATACAGGCTTAGGCCTAGTTTGAGATTTATTGACAGAAGCTTAATTTATTATGCAACAACAATACCTACTATGTTCTTGTCGTACAATCTTATTATTGTGAATTGTAAATATAAATATAATAAACATTGTTAAACTGTGTGTGTCAATAAAGCATGATTTGATTTGATAATGTAACTACAAACATATTTTCCTTATTAAGTATAGTGACACATTTAAAGAAACTTATAGTTACTGATGATGCCATGTGCTCAATTTTATTTGTTTTCTTTCGAACATTTCTATACCTCATTCCAAATCTCTGTGAATAAAAGGTAAACAAATCGATGTCACTCAAAATATGACAGACCAGCATTTCTCAACCATTGTTTTACAAGATAGTTTGTAGTACCTTTCATTGCTTGCCCTTTTAAATTTTCGCCGCATAAAAAGGCTAAATATATATGTATGCATATCATAAACACCCAAATAAATGTTCCCACTGCTGCTGGGACTTGGAACAATCAACACATTGCCGCTGTAAAAAATCGTCAGGCACAAGAATCTGCAATTGCTGAACATTTGATTGATGCTAAAACTGGTCATTGGATCGAGATCCACGACCCGAAGGTTCTATCTACCGAATGTCATTACTACGCAAGAATGGTTCGGGAAGCATTGGAAAATAAAAAACATAGGTATATATTTCAACTACGACGCGATGACCACGATGTCAATAACCGAAAACTAACCAGTTTACGGTTATCGGCGTCGCGAAATCCTCTAATAAATAAATGTGTGCATAGCGCACTTAGTTTGGAGAAACCTGGTGATATGGTTAGTCTAGTGTGTAGTGTTAGTCACCGTGCAATTTTTGAAGCCCAAATGAGGGTAGATGGAGATTTCCTCTCATTTCATAATGAGAATATGGCGGGCATACTTACATTTATTTCCCCCACGTAAAAAAAGGAAACGCAAAGCATTTGAGTTCGGAGAAGAATGTAACACTAGAAGAAAAGTAATTTAGATGTTTCCTTATGTGAAAACGTTCCTTTTATTTTTAACAATAATTAAATAAGACTGGCCTCGTGGCTTAGTTGGTAGTAGCTCTACCTGCGAAGCCGAGGGTCGTGGGTTCGATTCCCACCCAGTGCAAATATTTGTGTGATGAATTCAAATGTTTGCACTGTGTCTGGGTGTTTCTATGTATAATAAAAATTTATTTCAAACTATATAAGTATTATATCAGCTATCTGGCCGCCATCACACAAGCTTTGCTTAGTTTGGGGTCAGATGGTATTGTGTGTAAATTGTCCACCAGTATTTATTTATAAAAAAAAATATCTCGTTCGAATTGTCCTCGTACTACCCAAAACTGATCATTACACTATGACGTAATATTCTGTAAACACATACAAAAGTTTCGATCAAAATAACACAAAATGTATGTCATTTTAGAGTGAAAACTATACATGCTTTTGATAGTAAACAGCGTAATGTGGAACACGTATTTAGAGGTTTGCGATTTTCTCTCAACTCGTTACGACACAAGAAACCTTTTTCTCGGAGTTCTTTAGTCATACTCTTACTCTTTTATTGATAACGAGTAGTTGCATGTCATATTCAAGGTATTCAAATATTACCAATACAAGTCAATAATTTAAAAAAAAGTAGACGTCAATTTAAAATCCCATTACAATAAAAATCAAATAATACATTATATTAAAATCAAATTACATTATAATTAAAAATTCTAAATTAATGACAAAAATAAATAGAGTAAAATTAATCCATACTGGAATATAATGGAAATGGGCATTTTCACAATATGGGCATGATGGGCAATATGGGTATGTTAGAAAAATAGGCGCGTACTTAGTAAGAATAATTTGATGAAAAGAAGTATAAATGTCTTGAATGCAACATTGAGAGTTTGAGAAACACAGATCAAATTGCTAGTACTTAAAATCATATTTCTATCATCCTACCATTACTTTATATAACTTTTAAAATAAGATAGTATATAATTATTTGATCAATACAAATCTAAGTATATGGTATTTAAGATCGCAATAAAGTCGAATTCTATTTGTGAAAAATATTTTAAGGCTATTTCATAAAAATACTAAGATTAAACGATGTTTATGTTATGGTATCACCTTTGTTTTGGTTTGTTTTGGTTTTCTACACAGCTTATTGGAATGCACTATAATAAATTATGTTCCTTAATGTGAAACACAAATTGTAACTACTTGTAACGTACATATTATTTAAAATATAGATAGAAACTAAATGATAATGGATACGGGCTATAACGTACTTATTATATTATGGCTGTCAAACCTGAGCGACCAACAATACTCACATAAGAAAATTAAAAACATCTCAAAATGCTATGGAAAAGTGTATGATGGGAAAAAGGCTATCTGATAAAATAAGAACAACAACTTTAAGAGCAAAATCAAAAATAAAAGATGTTACAATAACTAATAGAAACCTTAAATGGAAATGAATACATAATAATTAGAGGAAAAGAAATCGTGGCAGACCACTCAGAAGATGGGTCGATGACATAGAAGCGACAGCAGGTGCTACATGGACCAGAAAAGCTTACGTTTAGGAAGAAGTTGGAAGAAGTTTGAAGACTTGGAGGAGGCCTTTGTCAATAAGTAAACAGACGGTGCGATGGCAATCTAAATTTAAGAATTTTAAATTGTAATAACAATGAAAAATTGTAAGCATTACCTGAATAGAGGCTATTATTATTATTATTACTATAGAAATAGAACAGAAGTACTCGTATAATTTAGTCAAGATATGTGAAATAAACTTAAAATCCTTCAGCATGTATACTTAACAATATATTATTAAAGCGCGAGGACTCGCTTCTGCAGGATGGCCGAGCTGTTAGCAATATTGGTAATTTATATAAGTTTTTATTGAAAGAATAGTAAGAATACCGAAATGCACTCTGTGGCAACCCTACGATTCCGGGTTCGATTGGTATATTTATAGTCTGTGGCTTGATCGTTTTGGCGGGAAACAATCAAGCTCTTGTTTTTGGCTGGTAAAACGGGTTAATAAGAAAAATCATATGCAGCAGCAAGTCTAAGCGAAGGGTTTAAATTAAAAGTACTAGTAAACCGATAAATATTGAAATGGAAGTGATAATTGTACATCTGTTACTGAATTTAAGGTACTGTAAAGCGTTTTCTTCAATTTTGTAATATTTTACAAAATTTACTACTTCAGCTGCACAAGGCAGCTGTGAATAAGTTGGTATGATGAAGGATTGATTTCGAAATATAATGCTGTAGACTGATCATAGCTGTTTTATTTATGGACTAATTGTCTTCTTAATTTAGAATAAATTAGGTACTTAACAATAATGTAAATTTCTTCGGAATAAAAATAATTTATTACATTAAATTTACAATGATATTTTGTGAAATAAGTCCGCAAAATTTCAAAACAGTTTGATACTTCTATTACACAATTACGAAAGCTGCAGACGGAGGGTTCGAAAAGGAAACTAGAATTTCTTAGAACGAACTTTGCTATTCTTAAGAGTGCGCCTAAAGCCAGGAAAAAATCAGATTTCACCCGCGCGACGCGTTTCCTAATGTGATGTACATAAAGTCGAGAATAGCATGACACAGTTTGGAGGAAAAATCAATATTTAATCAGGCGTCCATTTTTGACCAAGTTTTATTTAATTACTCAATAACTAAACATAAATTTTAAAAAGTGTTCGGTTACTTTACTAGAACGTACAAATAGGAATTTTATTACCTAAAAATAATGTGGGGTCATCGCTGATAATTTCGAGTACTCGAATTAAAACGGGTTTTTTCGGTGTCATTTTTATTTTTTTATTGTACAAAACTCTGATCTATTTTTAAAATTCTATTCGGTTATTGTGCTTCTTCTTGATTGTACCCACTCGTCAATTTTTTTTTTGTCATAGTTTTTAGTTTCTTAACTTCAGTAAGCGGCGTCGAAAATATCCTTTTTTCGTTTTCTGGCTTTAGGCGCCCCCTTAAATTCACATTAAACATCTTATTACCTAAGACGATGATAGAGCGACACTCACAGCACAGGATCTTTTTTTTAAATAAAGAGTGACGACACGAACTTGACATTTGCCCGAGGGTAAGCAACATGCCTGCCATATAACAGCACAGTGACACGCAGCTATTGGAACGTGAAGAGTCCAAATCATTACCTAACACTGCACTGCGCTCGTCACCCAGAGATCTAAGTTGTTATATCTCTAAGCCCTGTAATTTCACTAGAAACATTGGCCTTCAAATCGGTACATAGTAGTGTTTGCACATTACTGCTTGGCGGTAGAATAACTGGCAAAGGTGTGGTTGTTCCGTATAATCGGGCAACATTAAAAATCATAGCGGATCTATGGGTTTGACAGCCGGCTGTGAAGTGACGTTGTCGGTTTTTCGCTGGAACGAAAAGGCGCGTTTTCTATATAATCTGGTTTAAAGTGTTAATAATTGTGCGGGAATACGTTATTAACTGTAATATATCGCTACGGGATTAGTGCTGGATTATTAATTGTGAAGTGGCTACTGGATTGGCCCCTTCTCAACCGCTGGACCGGTTGAACTATTGCTGGGACGGGAAGTCTGGAGCTGTCTGGTTTGGTTTCCTTATTCCCGTGTTTCCGTTCCCTATTCCTAACAACCAAACAGGACTTTGGACAACGCCGGGAGCAGTAATTGGGTGAGTAATTTTAGGTACCTTGTTTGCAATTAGGGAGTAACTCTTAAAATCGGTATAACGGCATTTAGTTTGTTTTTAATTCTCGCTATGGGCCCCGAGACGGTATTTCTGGCATAAATACTGAACATTTTTTGGTAGCAGAGCGTGGTTGGCCGTAAATACTCCCTTTTTGTTTTATTTTTCTGGCAAAATATACCGGGTAGGCCGAATATTTGGGGGTTCCCAGTTTATAATTTCTCCCCAAACTGTCGGGAAATTAGTATTAAGTGGTATCCGGTTTTTTAGGTTGCGGATATATTTGTTGTGACATTGTCCGAACTTTAGGCTAATTTAAAATTTAAATTTAAATTTAAAATGGCTTCGGATTTGGCCAACCAGCTCCGATGGTTCGAATCCTTACAAGGATTGGTCGGCCAGAGAGACCGGGAGGAGGCGCTGCTAAACAGGGCAGAACAGCTCGACAGGCGCCTGGAGGTCGCTGAGAGGAGCGCAGGATCGCTGCGGGATGCAAGGCCGTCTCCACCTGAGGAGCAGATGGAGAGGATCGAGGCGGACATGCGGCGCATCCTGGATGTGTACGACGAGGTCTCCGAAAGGGTTCGCCAGCTGGAGAGGTCTCGTCAGGGAAGGGCGAGCTCGGGACCCGTCATCAGGGATGCGGGCTCGGGTGTGGTGGGACGCCTTCCCACTCTGGACTTGCCCAGGTTTACAGGGAACCTGCGGGAGTGGAGCGGCTTCCGGAGCATGTTCGCCTCTCTCGTAGATTCACGCACGGACTTGACGAGGGCGGAGAAGCTGGCCTATCTCCGCACGTCACTGGAGGGTGAGGCACTCTCCCTGATCCAGCACCTGGAGCTGGACGACGACAACTTCGGCACGGCGATGGAGTTGCTGGAGACGAGGTTTCAAAATCCTCGGCTCCTCGCCGACGCTCACGTGTCACAAATACTGGGGCTGCCGAAGGTGACTGAGAGGTCTCAGTTGCGGCCACTAATCCTCACGCTCGTGAAGGTGGCGTACAACGCCTTGAGCAGCTTGGGACTGCCAGTAGAACACTGGTCGTTTCTGCTGGTCCACATCCTGCTGGGCAAGGTGCCGCTGGAGTTGCGCGCCCGGTTCGAGCGGGAAAGGGGCCTTCACGCCGACCCGAAGGTCTTCCCCACGTTTGAGGAGCTACTTCGGGTCCTGGAGTGGGAGGCGAGGATGGCAGAGTCGGCGCCTCAGGAGGCGCAGCCCGCCGCGTCAGCTCGTGGCCCTGCCGGAACAGGACCGCGACCTACCAATCCCCGCACTCAGGGTGCGGTGAAGCGGACGGCGACGGTGACGAGTGCGTCGGAGCAGGAGTGCCCGAACTGTGGCCAGCTTCACGCGCTGGTGCAGTGTCCGGCCCTGCTTTCGCGGACGACTTCCGAACGACGAGGGATCGTTCGGCGGTTGCGTCGGTGCTACGGGTGCCTGGGGGGTCATTTGTACAATGACTGCCCCACGGCACGGCCGTGTCCTGGGTGTGGGGGACCACACCATCAGCTCTTGTGCGTCAGGAGCGATGGTGCTGGTCGACAGCCCTCATGGAGGGGGCCCTCCACGGGCGGGGGCGCTCCCACGCAGAGCCACGCATTGTACAACAATGAAGTGGCTACAGCGTGGAGCACACCCCCTCCACCCCAACCCACGGCAGCACCGGGCAGCCCAACAAGGGGCGTCCTACACGCGGCTCGGTCACCGACCTCACAGCCCGCGCGGACGCGGGCGAACTGGAGAGGTGGAAGGGTGATACCGGAGTCACCACGGGGGCCACCTCCCCAGCGTTATCCTTCTCCGCCGCTGGATCCGCGATTAATGCAATGGAGGGCGTACACGCCTCCCCTCCATGAGCATCCGAGGCTGGACTACCACCCGCCCTACTTTCAGTATGGCAGGGCAGCTGGATATGCCCCCCCTCCGATGGCCCTTATGACTCGGCAGCCATACTGGGCTGGGCTCTGTAGTCCGACGGGTTCGGACGGGCCTCGGAGGGATTGACTAGCCTCCGTTCCCTTGGCACAGGATCAACCGGTGGTCCTGCTGCCCACCCTCTGGTTAAGGGTTTGGGGTCCAAGAGGCGACTACGTCCGGATACGAGCGCTCTTGGACACAGGGTCCCAGGGGTGTATTCTAACAACCCGGGTTGCTCATCGCCTGGGCCTGGCTAGGTTTCCGTCACCGACTCCGTTGCGGGGAGTCGGGAACACAGAGGTGCGGTCGGCTGGACAGACCCGCCTCTCCTTCTCGTCCGTACATTCCTATTCGGAAAGGATTGCGGTCAGGGCCACCGTCATGGATTCGGTTGTCGGTTGGCTTCCTCAGGCGGACATAGATCCGGATCTTTTGTCCTGTACTAAGGGTCTCAGGTTGGCGGATCCCCGCTTCGGGATGGCGGGTCCGGTAGACCTTTTGTTGGGTTCTGATGTTGGTGGGTTGGGTTACATCATGAACGGCAAGCCTAGACTGCTGGATCAGTCTTCGCTGATGGCGCTGCCCACCATCTACGGGAACGCCATTTTGGGAATGGTGGATGAGTGGCAGCAGTCGAATCAGGCTTCTTTTACGGGAACGGCCCTCGCTCAGATCATGCAGAAGTTCTGGGAGATCGAAGAGCCGCCTACCGTGTCTCGGCTGGATCCCGAGCACGTGGAGTGTGAGAACTTTTATCAGGCTCACACTCGGAGAATGGTTTCTGGGCGATTGGAGACTAGGCTGCCTTTCCGGGATAACCCCCCGCGTCTGGGCCAGTCTCGATCATTGGCCGAGAAAAGGCTCAGGTCCATGGAGCGACGCATGGCTCGAGATCCTGTACTTCGGGAAAAGTACATCGAGTTCATGAGGGAGTATGAGGCACTGGGCCACATGTCTCCGGCTCGCGACGACTGGTCGACCATGGACCACTACTTTTTGCCTCATCACGCTGTTTTGAAAGCGTCGACAGGCAAACTCAGGACGGTGTTCGATGGATCCGCTCCGACTTCGACAGGAGTGTCACTGAACCAGTGCCTCCACGCTGGACCGAAGTTACATCGGGATATTGTAGACATCATCCTGAATTTCCGTAGGCATCAGGTGGTGTTGGGAGCGGACATCCGTATGATGTTCCGACAAACGGTCATACACCCCGAGGACAGGAGGTTCCAGTTGATCCTCTGGCGGGAAAGTCCTCAGGACCCTATGATGGTGTATGAGTTGAACACCAACACCTATGGGTTGAGATCAAGCCCCTTCATTGCGATCCGCTCACTGCTGGAGTTGGCGGAGCAAGAACGGGCTCGGTACCCACGTGCAGCCGCAGTTCTGGAACGCGACCTGTACGTGGACGACGTTTGCACTGGTGCGCAGACGGTGGAGGAAGCTCTGTTGCTCCGGGATGAGCTTACAGAGCTTCTCGCATCTGGAGGCTATGAGCTTCGGAAATGGCTCTCTAACGACCCCAACGTCCTGGCTGGTATCCCGGACGATCACCAGCAGGATCCGGGGCTCTTCGAGGAAGGTGACGATCCGCACGGGATTGCGGTTCTGGGCATGCAGTATCAACCGGTTGCTGACATCTTCACCTTTCGGGTGGCACTGGAAGCCACACGCGCGTGGACAAAACGGACGGTTTTGTCCACCATCGCCAGGATGTTTGATCCAAACGGTTGGATCAGTCCGGTTCTGTTCGCAGCCAAGTGTCTGTTACAGCGACTTTGGACTCTGAAGGTCTCCTGGGACGACCCCCTGGTCGGAGACTCGCTTAACACTTGGCTTCGTTTGATATCTGACCTCGAAACGGTCAATAGAGTGGCGTTGCCCCGTCGCATTCTGCCACCAGGCTGTAGCCGGATCAGCCTGCACGGGTTCTGTGATGCGTCCGAGCTGGGCTATGCCGCATCTGTGTACTTGCGTACAGTTGACGCTGGAGGCCACGTCAATGTCACGCTCTTATTGGGGAAGAGCAAGGTAGCTCCTATCAGGACACGACTCACCATTCCGAAACTGGAATTGAGCGGAGCCACATTACTTGCTCGGCTGCTCAAGCATGTATATCAGGAACTGTCCACCTCGATAGACATCCGGAATGTCTATGCGTGGTCAGACAGTCAGGTCGTGCTTGCCTGGTTGAGAGCAGCCCCTCACACTTTGGAGACCTTTGTGGGAAATCGGGTTTCCCAAATCCAAAACATTGGACTGGACATTGTTTGGAGACATGTCCCGGGTGAGTTGAACCCCGCTGACTGTGCTTCGCGCGGCTGTTCCGCGCCGGAGCTAGTTGATCACCCCTTATGGTGGGGTCCGGACTGGCTGCGGGAGCCAGAAGCTTCCTGGCCAGCTCTCGGCGCGGACTCGGAGCGAGCGGAGCTGCCCGGAGTCCGCGTGCATGCGATTGTGGCGGAAGTGCCCCCAGACCCTGACTGGTTGACGGGTCGTTACAGCAAGCTGGATAAGTTGTTGGGGGTAACTAGCTGGATTAAACGCTTCATCCACAACTGTCGTCACCCTCGTCAGAGGAGGAGTGACCAGATCGCCACTGTGGAGTAGCGTCGGAGTTCCTTGCTGCACCTCATTCGGCTGGTGCAGGGTGAGAGGTTTCCGACAGAACTTGAGGCGCTGCGCTGCGGTCGCGCTCGCTTGAAGGGTGCGGTCGCTAAGTTGAACCCTTTCACAGATCAGGATGGTCTTCTGCGCGTAGGAGGTCGGCTCCGGAAAGCCAACCTGCCGTACGGCAGCAGGCACCCCCTGTTGCTACCGAAAGGAGGTCCTCTGGTGGACCTGCTGATCACCGATCGGCATATCGGTAACGCGCACGCTGGATGTGGCGCGCTTCTCGCTGTGTTGCAGCGTGAATTCTGGATCTTGTCGGCTCGCAGGGCGGTCCGAAAGGTGCTGTTTAGATGTGTCCCTTGTTATAGGCTCAAGGCGTCTACCATGCAGCCCATGATGGGAGATCTTCCTCCGGATAGGATTTCTCCCTCGAGGCCGTTCGACGGGGTCGGAACGGACTTCGCTGGGCCCTTCTCGGTCAAGTCATCGACGTTGCGTAACGCCAAGGTCGTTAAAGCCTACCTGTGCGTCTTTGTGTGTTTGGCCACCAAAGCAGTCCACCTGGAGCTGGTCTCTGCGCTGTCTACGGAGGCCTTTGTCGCGGCGCTGGATCGCTTTGTAGCGCGAAGAGGAGTACCCTCTTTAATACGTTCGGACAATGGCACAAATTATCGAGGGGCGGCGAATTATTTACGCGAAGTTAATAATTTTTTAAATTCTGGTAATAATAGTTTAAGTCTGGCTCTCGCCCAGCGGGGAATCAGCTGGCAATTTAGTGTGCCGGCCTGTCCTCACTGGGGAGGAATTTTTGAGGCTGCGGTGAAGTCTGCTAAAACCCATCTCCGCCGTGTCATCGGGGAGACCGTGTTAACTTGGGAAGAGTTAGTCACGGTACTATGCCGCGTGGAGGCAGTTCTTAATTCCCGTCCTCTCTGTCCAATCTCGCCTGACCCTAACGATCTAGAAGTCTTGACGCCGGGTCACTTCTTGATCGGTCATCCCTTAACCGCGTTGCCGGAGTATCCCTGGAAGGATGAGCGGCCCGGACGCCTGTCCCGTTTTCAGTTATTGCAGCAAATAAGTCAAGACTTCTGGAGGCGCTGGTCAGCCGAGTACTTGCATCTGTTGCAACAACGGGTAAAATGGACAGATAGGACGGAGGCCCCTCGGGAAGGGGACTTAGTATTATTAAAAGAGGCAAATTTGGCCCCCCTACTCTGGCGTAGGGGACGTATTTTAAAATTGATATCTGGTACTGATGGCACACTCCGCGTGGCGGAGATTCTGGTTTCTGGTTCCAGACTTCAGCGCGCGGTGTCCTCTCTGGCACGCCTGCCTCTTTATTAGATATACGTATTTTTCATGGTTAAAATTTTATTTAATTTTATTGCTATTTTTGGTAAAGGTTTTTTTTTGGTTTGATTTCCACTTTCGGGTCAAAGTTGGGAATTTCGTTTTTATTTGAGGTCTGGATACTGCTAAATACTAGTTACTAAATACTGGTTTTCTAAAATTGAACAGGAGTTCAATTGGTCGGGGGTTTTGTTCCGTATAATCGGGCAACATTAAAAATCATAGCGGATCTATGGGTTTGACAGCCGGCTGTGAAGTGACGTTGTCGGTTTTTCGCTGGAACGAAAAGGCGCGTTTTCTATATAATCTGGTTTAAAGTGTTAATAATTGTGCGGGAATACGTTATTAACTGTAATATATCGCTACGGGATTAGTACTGGATTATTAATTGTGAAGTGGCTACTGGATTGGCCCCTTCTCAACCGCTGGACCGGTTGAACTATTGCTGGGACGGGAAGTCTGGAGCTGTCTGGTTTGGTTTCCTTATTCCCGTGTTTCCGTTCCCTATTCCTAACAACCAAACAGGACTTTGGACGACGCCGGGAGCAGTAATTGGGTGAGTAATTTTAGGTACCTTGTTTGCAATTAGGGAGTAACTCTTAAAATCGGTATAACGGCATTTAATTTGTTTTTAATTCTCGCTATGGGCCCCGAGACGGTATTTCTGGCATAAATACTGAACAGTGGTACTTCCCCAGGCGGACTCTGCTAAGAGTCCTACCACTACTACTAGGATCCATTGAAGTCTTAAACACTAACGTTTACTTAGTTTCATCAAAGCTAGGATCTTAATATTTTTTTTCAGAGTCTCAGACGTCACCTATTTTCTGATGAATGAAATGTGGACGATTGAGTAGAGTTAGTAAGTACTAAGAACACATGCTTACTCGCTAACTTGCTTAGACGGCCAATTTTGAGATATGGGGTAATGAAGGGACATAATATGTACAAACATTACTACTTCACGTATTTACTAATAAGTGATTTTCACGTATGTTTTTTTTTTTTATAGCATAGAGTGACGAGACGAGCAGGTCATGTGCCTGATGGTAAGCAACATGCCTGCCACATAACAGCACAGTAACACGCAGCTATTGGAACATGATAGTCCAAATCATTACCTAGCACTGCACTGCGCTCGTCACCCAGAGATCTAAGATATTATGTCTCTAAGCCCTGTAATTGCTCTGGAATCATTGCCCTTCAAACCGGAACACAGTAATGTTTGCACATTACTGCTTGGCGGTAGAATATTTGGCAAAGGTGGGGTACTTCCCCAGGCGGACTCTGCTAAGAGTCCTACCACTACTTGATGTTGTAGGCAATATCCTTAAAAACAAGGTCCCAAAACTCCCAGACACTTTCCGTCGGCCGTTTGGCTTAACAACTCCAAAATAATAACTTAATTTCACTTAAATTCTCATACTCCATTTGTAAATATGTGCGTCAGACAACTATTTAAAGCCACTCCCGTTCCCGATATTTTCGCGTGATAAAAGGTAGCCTATGTGCTATTCCAGGCTACAATCTAACTGTGTTCCAAATCTCAACCCGATCCAGACAGACGTGATTGAGCAAACACATATACACATTTGTAGTGGTAGGACTCTTAGCAGAGTCCGCCTGGGGAAGTACCACACCTTTGCCAGTTATTTTGCCGCCAAGCAGTAATGTGCAAACATTACTGTGTTCCGGTTCGAAGGGCAATGTGTCCAGAGAAATTACAGGGCTTAGAGATATAATATCTTAGATCTCTGGGTGACGAGCGCAGTGCAGTGTTAGGTAATGATTTGGACTCTTCATGTTCCAATAGCTGCGTGTCACTGTGCTGTTGTTATGTGGCATGCATGTTGCTTTCCACCAGGCACATGTCCTGCTCGTCTCGTCACTTTTTAGTTTATTTATTTACTTGCCTAAACTGTGCCACTGCTGGGCAAAGGCCTCTCTTCCCTCCTTCCAGATAGCTCGATTTACGGCTATGGTGGTCCAGTCTTTATCGTGCGATTCGAGTTCGCCACGCCACCTTCGTCTGGGTCGACCCGGAGGTCGTTTAGTTGTTGGACCCCAATCAGTGGCAATTTTTGCCCATTTGTGTTCCGGCATTTGGCGAACATGTCCTGCCCAATCCCATTTTAGTTGGCTAGATTTATAGCAGACATCCGTGATTTTTGTTTTTGAGCGAATTGTGGTATTTCTAATTCGATCTGTGAGACTAACCCCAAGAATACTGCGTTCCATAGCGCGTTGGCAAACCCCGAGTGTATTTTTCTGATCTCTAGTCGAAGACCAAGTTTGTGCACCGTAGGTAAGAATTGGGATAATGCATACGTTCATGATTTTACGCTTCAGACATAGAGGGAGGTTATTAAAAAACAAAAAGTTACAGCTCTAAAATAGTATATTTAAGCAAGGTAAATGTGATGCAAGTTAGGCCATATGACGGCTAGAGACTTTTTCCTTGCACACGGGGAAAACAGCGCGCCGCAGCCATGCTCATGTTGTTTTGATGTATTAATTAGAGCGTGTCGTAGAATGTAAACCGACTTCCGCCATCATCGTTGTATCTGTTTCGCGCGCTGATATCGAGTTACTACGCGTAATTAACGTTACATCTCTGCGTAACACGAGTCTCGGTATCGTGAAATCGTGATACAGACGATACTCCTTTGTAGATAGGTGATTATCTTAGTAGCCTTATGAAGTGGAATTCAAAGGATTAGTATAAGCAATCATAGAATAATATTAGTAATGTTGTATTTTAAGTTAAACTAAACTAATGAGAATACATGTAAGAAATTATATTATCAACTGCAAGTAAAGATCTTTCTACTACATTTTTTTTTTAAAGGATACTCGCCACCGGATTATTACCGTCCACCTTAAGCCACAACCTCTCTAAAACACTTTTTGAGATTCCACCATCACCACGATGGTGGTGGAAGTAGATGGTTCTATACCAGCGCCTTCTATATTATAATATATAAATAAATATCGGTGGACAATTCACACACAAGACCATCTGGCCCCAAACTAAGCAAAGCTTGTATGATGGCGGCCAGATAGCTGATATAATTACTTATATAGTTTTAAATAGGTACATACTTATTATACATAGAAACACCCAGACACAGTGCAAACATTTGAATTCATCACAAAAATATTTATACTAGGTGGGAATCGAACCCACGACCCTCGGCTTCGCAGGCAGAGCTACTACCAACTAGGCCACGAGGCCATTCAGTCATTAAATTTGGCAAGTCATAGCAAATTATTTAAACAATCAGACTTATTATCTAATTTAATACGTATTTAGACCCAAGTCCCTGCAATATAATTCTAGATACGAAATATACTACAAACGATACTGGTGACAATAGTAAAACGTATCTGTACTAACCTATACTAATATTATAAAGCTGAAGAGTTTGTTTGTTTGAACGCAAGGATCTCAGTAATGATGAAGGATCTCGGGAACTACGGGTACGAATTGTAAGCTTCATATTCCGTTGGATAGTCCATTTATCGAGGAAGGCTATAGGCTATTTAACATTACGCCACTATCAACAGGAACGGAGCATGAATGAAAAATGTAACAAAAACGGGGAAAATATTGCTTTTTGAGACCTTTCGTTGCGTGACAGCATGCGTCTATCTTTTAAAAGGTTGCGTCATTAGAATCTAAGGTAACCAAATTTTTTCTAGTTTTGAATTGGTACGACCAATTTTCAATAGATGGCGTAGCAACGGGCGCACGGATCAGCTAGTTCATATTATAAAGATGAAGACTTTATTTCTTTGAACGCGTTAATCTCAGGAACTAGTGTTGTGATTAATTATATTAGTAGGATAGAGTGAAAAAGGAAAATAAAAAGAAGTGCATTTTATGGAAAGTAACTCGATTGTTTAAAAGCACAGCCATTTGAATTTATATAAGACTCGAACGAGGAGGTTTGACTGCACTTTTGTAGCAAAAACATTTAGACGTATTAGAACGTCTGAAGAGAAGATGGTTACAATCTTGGTCTCAAGGAAGTCAAGGAGTGAATCGGCTTTTTCTAAGGTAAGCACGTTCCGTCATGAACCAAGTTGTCGCTTAACGTCGGAAATATGGTGGTCAACTGCATGTTTATTTTTTGATTGGATTGATTAAAAAATCAGAGGATTAATGAAAATCGATAGAATAATTGCGTTAGTTAAGCATACCAGTAGCCCATGTGATATTCTAGATTATTATCTAACTGTGTTTCAATTTTCGAACGTTGAAACGATCCGACGTGATTGAACAACAAACATCCAAATGTCTAAACATCCAAACCTTCGCATATATAACAATAGTAAGAAATATTACTCGATTAGCAGGAAAACAAGTCGAATTCATGATGAGACGAACTTCTTAGCATTCCATGGATTCACCGTGCGGGTGCCGGGTCCATCGTGTGGCAGAGAAAGAAATCTCGAGTAGACCCCAAGACTTGTGATTCGGGCGTAGGTTTAAAAGGGGCCCCTTAGTGACGTACGTCAACACTCACCTTCACTACTCGTATTTCTCTCCCTGCCCAGCCAAATCCGATATGATCCTACTAGTGCAGCTTAGTACTAGCTTAGCTTAGCAGCTTAGTATAACAGGCTATTTTGTATCCCGAAAAGTGTAACCAAGTTTGTTGTACAGAGGCGAAAATAACAGAGAGTATAGCTAGTGATGAAAGCGTTTGGAATACCTACAGGCGACTCGTCGCTCGGCGGCGAGGGCGGGCGCGGTCCCGGCATGCAAAAAGCATGCAACCGGCGGAATGGAACCGGGAAATTAAATTCGACCATTAGCCACTTCCGGATTAAAGAAGGAATGGTAACTTTTACTGTGTAGAGGGATGATTGCCTAACGCTACGCGGCCTCAGAGAGTATTAGAGTACCAACAACAAAATAGAATGCTTGGGAAGTTTTTGGTAGAAAAGTTGATGAAAAAATTAAAATGAAAAAAAAGATGAAAATCACTATTTTAATTTTGTCAAGAACTTACTTTTTTATACTGGGATACCGAGACAAAATTATATCACCACTTGTTGGCGTTAGTTCCCAAGTGGTTTACCGTAATATTTATATTGGTCTGTGACATAATAAAAGTTTTCTATCTATCTGTCTATATGATACCAAAAATTTTGAAAAGTTAAAAAAACTTAACAAAAAACATGAAAAAAAATAGTGGTTTGTAACTAATGCTTTGTAATTAATGTTTAAAAAATAAATGTTTGTAATTAAGAAAACTCTAACGATACCTTAATTATCAAAATCCATCCAGCCGTTTGTAAGATACGTGGGTATTAAGAAATTTACAAACATACTAGATACGCACGAAAAACATAACCCTTCTTTCAGTAGACATTAAAAAACAAATATTCACGAAACAAACAATGTTCCTTCTACAAAATTTCGCTGCAATTCTACTCTTTGACGGCACACTCAAGCCCAATTGGCCAGGCACCGGGCAGTGAATAAAATGTACTCAAGTCTGTGTTTTAACGCGTCGGCGCTTGCGTTGCCAGCTGTTATGTGATATTGTTACCGCTTTGTTTATGTTAATTCTCCTTTATTTTACATTGGCTGCTTTTTAAGCAAATTAAGGTTTATGAAGCGAAAAGCTGGAACCACGAGCCGAAGTAATGAAGTTTGGTGAGGTTTGAAAACGGGGTGATGGAAGGAGAGGAAATGTTAAGTTGTTTTTCAGTTCGTTTTGTAAAGCGGTTTCATGTGCATTTTTTTGTAGTAGTTAGAGATAAAACTAGCAGGACATGTCCCTGATGACATGACATGACATAACAGCGCAGTGACACGCAGCTATTGGATCATGAAGAGTCCAAATCATACCTAGAGCCGCACTGTGTAGGACTGCTCGTCATCCGGAGATATCTATAAGATGTTTTATCTCTTAACATATTGCCCCTTCTCTTAAGTTCTCTGGGAACATTGCCCTTCAAACCGGAACACAGTAATGTTTGCACACAACTACTTGACGGCAAAATAAATAACAAAGGTATGGTACTTCCGTAGGTGGACTCTGCAAAGAGCCCTACCACTGCAACAATTACTATACATATTTTTTACTAGAAGCGCCCCACGGTTTTACCCGCGTAGTTCCCGATACTATAATTTTCTCGAGACAAAAAATAGCCTCTGTGTTATTCCAGACCATTATCTATATGTTTGGCAAATTTTATTTCAATCCCTTCAGTAGTTATTGCGTGAAAGAGTAACAAACATAGATACATCCATACATTCTTACAAACTTTCGCGTTTATTACATTACGAGATTTTTTAAAGCCACAACATGAGGTTCTTGACAATCTATTATTATTATTATGTGCCTGTGTTGTCCCAATGTTCGGCAAAGGCTTCCCTACCCTCCTTCCACTTTTTCCTATCAACGGCTAACTCAGTCCAATCTTGTCGATATTCGTTGAGGTCGTCTTGCCATCGTTTCTTTGGTCTGCCGCGTCGTCGTTTGCGATCTGGCTTCTACTGCGTAGTAGTTTTGGCCCAATGATCATCCGAGATGTGGCAAACATGTCCAGCCCAATCCCACTTCAAATTGGCTCCTTTTTGAGTCACATCGGCTATTCCGGTTTTGGAATGCTATTCTTGACAAAATAACGGTATTACTATAAATAAACCTACTAGTAGCACCCCACGGTTTCCATTTTTTATAATATTTGTAGGATATTGGAATTATAGTTCCAGTTTTACCTGCAACTAACATATTCCCAGAGTTGGTACCAAAATTTGGCTATGTAAGTATTTGAGGCGAACCGAAAATTTGTCATGTGGTTATCCTATTATTATATGCCTACACCTGGCTGGTGAGTAGCGGCGCAAAATGAATACCTCAATTTAGATCATCTGGTAGGTAGATGTAGATAGTCCCTCCAAACGTTTTTGCAGTGGTAGGACTCTTGCCAGAGTCCGCCTGGGGAAGTACCACACCTTTGCCAGTTATTCTACCGCCAAGCAGTAATGTGCAAACATTACTGTATTCCGGTTTGAAGGGCAATGTTTCCAGAGAAATGACAGGGCTTAGAGATATAACATCTTAGATCTCTGGATGGCGAGCGCAGAGTGCAGTGCTAGGTAATGATTTGGATTCTTCATGTTCCAATAGCTGCGTGTCACTGTGCTGTTATGTGGCAGGCATGTTGCTTACCATGAGGCACATGACATGCTCGTCTCGTCACTCTTTAAAAAAAAACTCTCTTTTTGAGAATCCCTATTTTTTAGTTATAAATAACACCCAATTTAAATTTCTAATTGCCTGAAACGCATTTTTTTATTGTTTGTAAAACATAAATATTATTTGCACGCGGCTGGCTAAATCGTCCGGCTTACCATTTTTTTTAAATGGCATATTGCCTCAAACATATTATTCACTAAATAAACAAATCTGGCATGAAATCAAACTATAAAAAAAATTGAGCTTTATACGTTAACGAATGTAAGGTACTATTTTATACACCTTTACTACCGGTTACCTGCCCAAGTAACCACAATCCAAACTCTATAGTCCCTGGTCGTTCTTACCTGTATAGGGACATGCACAGGTGAACTTTCAGCCTTTATAAAATAACGAAGGTCTGGCCCTCGTGGGCTCTTAGTCTATTGTCATGGCTGACGCGTTGAAACTCCGCGTCGTGCAAACGCTGTTTTAGTTTCGTATGTGTTTTGAACGTCAACGCAATTTACAGCTTTGTCCTGCCTCGTGTGTGAGCATAGTCTGTGACGGATGGTAATTGCTCGGATAACAAAGTCTTCACAGCTGTTACGTTGTTTTAGTAGAGCTAAGCTTTAGGCTGGCACAAAAAGTACTAACTCTACTAATGGATGTATATACATCCATGGGGTACGAATACTCGTATATATACCAGTATAAAGAAAATTAACGAAGAAATAATACATTTATACCACATTTGCTCGTAAAGGGTCTCCTATTGCACCAATTTCTGTATCGTAATGTAATGAGATACGTACTTGTACGGTAATGTATAATGTAAAACGCACGATTTCAAAATCCTCCGTCTAAAACAACGATACCTTTTTAAATCTTAGTAAAGAGTTTTTATGTTAGAAAAGTGGTCTACATTTTATGAATAAAATTAACTTTCAGATGTAAAATATAATAAATAATTATTCATCTATTACAACAATTTATCTGTAACAAAACACAAACATATTAATTTACTTTATTACTGCAACTGGCATATTGGCTGGTTCTGAGCCGTAGCTTAAAAAAAAAGTCGCCGATGCGCGCGCAGTGCTAATCTGTGAACAAGTAAACATATTTTCGCGCGTAAATATATTTTCGCTGTATTGTTTTTAATAAAATAAAAATTTGAAAATGTCGTCAGAGTTTAATTTATTTCCTCGCAAATTTGTTATAAAACGTCGTATGACATACGTGCGCTTTGATAATTACTGCCTCTGCTAATTATAGCTTTCGCCTTCGGTTCGAGCTAGCAATAACGCCTCGGCTGTAATTATCAACTTAGCGCACTTATATCATAATACTATTATGATTTAATAGACTGTGCTATTACGTAGAATACACCTGAAGTAAAGCAACTGTATTACCATAATAACTTTCAGTTTTATTTCTACGTATTTTCTCAGAGCTCTATACTCAAATGCAACAGCAGACATAATATTTCAATACAAGTACACACTTGAACATTCAAACTCGGGAGTTTCCTGTGAATAAGTTATAGAGTTAAATGATTGTGTTTTTTCCTCCCCTCACCCTTTGGTCCTGGATTCTGTAACAGTATACTTAGGAACACGTTCTGGGCCGTGCTTCTCGAATAACCAACCCAGAACCAAAGCCACAAATATGTAACTTGACCTTGCTAATGATTACGCAGAATCATAACGGGTCATGGGACTTACTACTTAAAAGCGCATTGTTTGTTTTACATCCCCAAGTTGCTTAGAAATTGGAAGAAATAGTTTTGAGCGATAAGACTACCTATTGTTTAACAAGTTTTACTTTTTTCCGAACGAAAAAAATGACGAACATGTATTGTATGAGGAAACGAGTTGCCCCTTAAAACTTGTTGACACCATGTTAGTATTGCTTAGTAGTTAGTAGCGAGAGGGAAAACGTAATTAATTACACGAAAAACCCACTAAATTATCCCACTTCTGGGACTCGAAGCCTTCTCTCGCAAGCAGAAAGCCAAGGGCATAATCCACCACGCTGGCTCGGTGCGGGTTGGTAGATGATGCATGACCTAGAAAAGAAGCCTATTCAGTATACAAAATTATACATTTTCGATGTTTAATTCAATCAGTAGTCAAAGTAGAGAATGTTTGAGTTTGCAACTACAGGTCTGGTTTCGTTTGACCTCCTCGTTTATGTTCTTACTATTTCGGTGCCTTGTTAAGAGTTCTTTTTATTGGATCTTAAAGCAAAGTTACAGAAATATTATGTTTGGAACATAGCACGAACGCACAAAAGAGAAAGGGACTGAACGATATTTTTTATTTCACTCTTGATGTTTCCAAGGCCTCTGTGTAAGTTTGTATTGATTTTGGGACCAGCGCAGTTGGGGCCGCGATGTACTGCAGAAGAGTACCCGTAATCCCGACCATCATTGCCCGTTGGTGGAATACCCCAATATTTTTAGTGGGTGGGCTGTCATAGAAGTGGCGGAGAGCCCCACATAGCCATATAACCCTGGGGGTTTGTGGTATCACCTAACCTACATACCTAAGCAGCCTACTAAATGTTCCTACTGCTGGGACTTGGGGCCTTCTCTCGCAAAGAGGCCATTATCCACCACGCTGCCCAGTGCGGGTTGGCGGATGACACATGGCCTTGAAAGGTTCTAATGTCGGTTTCCTCACCTCATTTTCCTTCACCGTTAAGTTAAGTTAGCGGCAATAACTCGAAAATACAGAGGTGCGGGTGGGATCCGATCCCGGGGGCTCTGGATCGGCAGTCGCAGTTCTCCCGACCAGACCGGCCGTTTCTTAGCCGTAGCCGTTTGTTATTTGTTACTTATTTTCGTAATACAAAAAGGCCTATATTGACCTTGATCAAAATACATCTATTTAGTATTAGCAACTTGCAAAAACAAATTTCAGTTCAGAACTACTTCACCTTCTGTGTAATTTATGTTAATAGAAATTGTATCTGATCTGGAACACATATCAACGATTTTGCAATTTTCTTTTGACTACTATCTTTTTTTAAATTTTAAGCCATAAATGTCAAAATTATATCTCTGATGATTATCACATAAACTGTCTAGACGAAATAGAATGGAAAGAACCTGTATAGGGCTCCCACATAAAACTGCGATGCGATGCGATGCGACGCTGCATCGGAGCAATTTGCATCCCATCACAGTTTTGTGTGGGAGTCCTTAGGCATCGCATTCCACAGATATTAGACCACAGATAGATGTTATTATGCAAAAGGAGTCCGACCTTTTTGTTCAAGTCTGTGGAACGTCATACATGAAACGACGTAACTTTTTCGAACTACGAGCAGTACGATAATCAATATTATAAATAGAGCAAGGCACTAACACTCCATACCTCGTCACCTAGAAATACCTCTAAGCCCTGTAATTTCTCTGTAAACATTGCCCTTCAAACCGGAATACTTTGATAAATACACATTATGTTGGAAATTATCTTAAATCGTTTCAATTTACCAACGGAAAACCATACAAAAAACCAAATACTTTTGATTGTTGTAAAGGTGTTCGCACGAGTTAAAAATACGTGGGAAAAGTCGTGCAAATGTAACGCGTTTCAAGTTTTTAAACAATGGCACCGCGCACTCCGCGAGCGAGAACGCTTTGACATAGTTGTGTTGTTCCAACGCTTTGATGTTCCGGTCTAGTGCCGCGAGCTGTCCAGTCGCGTGATGGTAAAACTTAATTGTGTTAAAGAGTTTGGTCTTCATGATTGTTCATAAAGAAATGTAACGAGCAATGCACAAAAGATGGGATAACGTACACATACATAGATCCTGGAGTCCATGGAGTAGTACCTATAATATCAAGAAAAAAAAATCGGTTGTTTGTAAAGTTACTGACGATAGTTGAACGGGACAACTTCAACTCCAAGCCTTAAATGGAACGCCTCAGAGCGAGGTAACGCCGCATGACGTCATGCGGCGAGGTAACGTCGCATGACGTCATGTTTTTTCGTGCGTGCAGCCGGCTTCATCGAATTATAAGACGTTGTCACGTCAAAAGAATTCGGTCTTCGTAGTTGCTGTCCAACCGCTAATAATAATAGAATCAATTTGGTGTTTTAATCGATATTCGTTTACACGTAACCGCCATCTCGTCTTATGTTAAGCGATGATGCGGTCTTCGACGGAGTATATGCTTACCTAGAAGAAACTGAATCACTTTGGACTTGATGACACCAAAATTGTATCCATCGGAAAACCCCTATTTAGGCAACTTATTCCAAAGCTTAGATGTGTTTTGTAACATCATTACTTAACATTAGGTCTGATGGTGGTAAAGAGTTTAGTTCCATGTATTACTACTAATGTTATAAAGCAGAAGAGGTTTTTTCTTTGAATGCGCTAATTTCAGGAACTAAGTACTGGACTGATTTCAAAAATTCTTTCACCGTTGAATATAATCGCGATCCCTGAGTGCTATAGGCTATAATATATACCACGGAAGAAGCCGGGAAGAACCGCTAGTTAATCGATAAAAATGACTGCAAACAAAAAAAAAAACAAATAGCAAAATTTTATCCAATCAACCAGAATCCACATTGAAATGTTTCTAGAGAAAATAAAGTTTAAAATGATGAATATCAACTGGCAATCCCAACAATTGTTTCGCAATAACAAACCAAGGTATACTTCCATTTGGGGAAACTTTTAAGTCCCCAAAGAGGTCTTTACAGTAAACTTTGCCTGGAAACGTTTCATCCGCTGCCTCCGAGTTGGGTCTTTGTTTTTTATTACTAACTTTTAGTGGTTTTACACGTATTCCGAATTTACATAATTATCACAATCTTTTTACGTAAAGATTTTTTAATTACAGACGCCAAAACGATGGGTTGGAATAAGTTTAACGTGTCTGTGTGTGTTTGAGGCATTAGCTACCGAATAGATGAATTGATTATAATGTTGTTTTTCGTTTGAAAGGTGAATTAGTCGAGAGTGTTTTTAGGTATATAATATCATCAAAATTATTGCAGCCGTTTGCCGTTAGCCGTTTCAATGTTAGCAGCTCTTTTGTTAGCTGCTGTAAGAATCTTAGGCGTATAGGGGAACGGAGGCACATTCCGTACAGCAGGCGATTCCGTACATCGAAATTTACAGATACCGAAATATGGCAGAACTATTCTATCCTTGTCTAACGGTTGCACCACGCTTGTGCTGAGACCTCCCTTCCACCCGCGCCACTGACTCGTCAGATTTCAAGAATAAAGCGTGTGTCACAATTTCGCGCCAAATTTTATTGAAAGTGTTGTGAAAAATTTTCGCTGTAAGTACTACATTTTCTTTCAAATTACATTGTTTGTATTATTTATGTTGTATTATATTGATATCTCCTTCGACTAGCACTGTTTGTGGTTTAAAACTAGAAATAGTTTTTGTTTATTGAAACATTTTTCACAAAATGGCGGAGTCGGCTTGGTTCGTACATTTTTGTACAATATCACCCGCCTGTATGGTAAAACATAGAAAACATACCCAAAAGCATAGACTAAGTAGAAAGATACTCTCCCGAAAGTAAGGCATGACATATAGTTATCTTTTTTTTAATATCTTCTTTTTTAGAAGCCTGGAGCAAAGAAACCCAAATGGTCTCCTCGAAAAATGAGACTCACCGTGGAAGAGGTGAGAGAAGGCTCGAAATTACACCACCTGAAAAAGGGTCCTACATTTGTGGATTTTGTGAAGAAAAATAAAGAATTACGCTGTACGCAATCATCCGAAGGTTTCGGGTGAATTCGTACATTTATGTTTTTATAAAACTTAATAAATTCGAAACAATTATTTATGTAGTTTTAATTTTTATTAGAACATGTGGTAAGATAATATTTTCTTTAACAGTAATGTTTAGATTTGTCTAACAATGGCCTTTAGTTTCTTTGTAATCAGAGTTCTTGCTTAGCTGTACGGCAACCCCCTCCGCTCCCCTAAGTAATGGGTATTGTTTTTACTTGCAAATATGAGTACGTGTGATCTACAACTTTAAATCATTGTATTGAGTTTTTAAATTATTGTATTGGGGTTTTAATGGTTATGTACACATTAATATGTAGGTACTCGTTTATCAAAAATATTTAGATTGGCTACCAAACGTTATGTACAACAATACAAAATGCTCTATAATATCACAATAAACACAATCGAATAACATCTATTTAACTTTAAATGGTTTTATTTATACTACTAGCAGTGCCCCGCGGTGTTACCCGCGAAGTTCCCGTTCCCGTTGTTCCCGTTGTTTTTTCGGGATAGCCTGTGTGTTCTTCCAGACTATAACCTATCTGAGTTCCAAATTTCAGCCCGATCCGTTCATACGTTAGGACGTGATTGAGCAACAAACATCCAAAAATCCATACATTCACATTTATAATATTAGTAGGATTACATTATATATATTACTAGCGGCCCGTTCCGGCTTCGCTCGGATCATAACCTACACACTGTCTGCAGCGCCATCTGCCGGGCTTATTTGTGAATTTAAACCATCCTCGAATCCACTTGTACACACACACAAAAAAATTATTCAAATCGGTCTCGCCGACAAATGATTAAATTACTACAATGGCTATTAAAAAATAGGAGTTGGTGTTAAAAGGGTAAAAATTTTGGGTTGTATGTATTTTTTAACGCCACATTATAAAAAAATAAAAACAAAAAAAAATGTCCGAAAATTAAAAAAAAAGTTTTTGGGGTGAACAACCCTTGTCACTTAGGGGTATGAAAAATAGCTAGTAGCCGATTCTCAAACCTACTGAATATGCATATAAAATTTGGTTAAAATCAGTAAAGCCGTTTCGGAGGAGTAAAGAAACAAACACTGTGACACGAGAATTTTATATATAAGACGAGAATTTTATATACAGGGTTATTGGTAATCAGCCTGCATCCGTTTAAGGGCATGTTCTGTATATTTAAACAAACAACTTTTGTTCTACAACTTTCGTTAAAACTCAATAGATATCCCAAAAAAAAATAGTATTTGTTGCCCTTTTTTGTACTGTTTAGCGACTTTTTAGTGTTTATTCACTTCGGCACGTAATTTTTTGCGCGTTAAAGAGCATACGCGAGAGCAAGAGCTCTTGTTACGAATTGTTACGAAGAGTTCGATGCTTTTAGACCGTGCAAATATTTTTAATTTTTTTTGAAAAAAAAAATACCACTTTTTATTAAAAACTGTAACAAACTGAACAAAAGTTGACGTATTGAATGTACCTAACATCCCCTTAAAAGGATGCAGGCTGATTACCAATAACCCTGTATAAGATATAGTGGGATATTGGCACAAATGGTATATATTTTTTTTTAATAGGATTATACTAGTATAGTGAACAGCCGTTACAGCTTAAAACCATGTTAGATGAAGATATTTGAAACCTAACTATCCTTCTAAAATTGTATGGGGCAATTAGACAACAGTTTCTCTGATGTAAATCTAGGTTGTGGTCTTAAATGAACAACGCTGAGGCAACTATTTTCGGAAACACTGACGACATTTTTGATTATTATTGGCTGACATATGTAACGAGCACTGTACAAAATACGACAGGATGACATAAAAAGAAGCAAGGACGATGGAGCCCATAGAGTTGATATAAGTACTAAAAAAATCGCACGTTCAATCCACAAAGCCACTTTTGACAGAAACTGCAAGAGCACTCAATTTTTTTGCGGTGCGCAACCGAAAAGGAAATTTGCCCACTCAGTACAGCGTAGAGGCAAAAGGCTTGCTTCGATATCCTGTATCAAAAGATAGAGGTGAAATTAAACTCGAATAGATTTTAAAACATTCGCTACCTACGGGTTATAATTTATCGTTGTTTTGTAATTTTAAAATGTACTTAATGTGTAATTTTGGTGTGTCTCAGAAAAATTTAATTGAATAATAATTTAATTTCTTCAAATTATTTCAATACAAATAATTTCTTCAAACGAGTGACGTCGCGACCCCCACTCTCGAAGTTTGATGGTCTATTATATCTTAGATGATTTTTAATATTATGAAAAAACAAAAAATACGTGTCCAATATTGTTTCATGATCTAGCTGACGGACTAATTAGGATGGTGTATTTTTGACCCAGTCCGGTACCCTATTAGAACTCATTTTGTACGTCGTACGGACGTCGGGACAGTTTAAAAAGCCAAAATACATCGACACCGTCAAGACGGTCGTCATTCAAATAGCAGCACCGCTTTGCTTTTGCTTTTTTTATACTTTTTATCACTTTCAGCATAATAAAAGCAATTAATTACTTTAGAAATGAATAAATACACCAAATATAAACAAACTCTTGTCACCTGACGTAAAGAAGAAGATGACGGCCCATCAATTAGTTCCATATTTTGCTACGTGCAGAGTTAAATTGCGCGCACTATACAGTTATACTATTACCCGTGTCAGTGACGCAAACTCACAGAATATCACTCACCTAAAAACGTCCGTTTAGTCCACGTTCGTAACTGATTTTTGATAACCAGATACGAACATGGATTTTGTTACTTGCTTGATAATCAATTACGAGAACGGAATGTAACCATGTTTGATAACCAGCTAAGAAAAAACTTTTAACACGTACGTCTCGCTCCAACGTTACTTCGCTACATTAACGTGTTGGTGAAGCCAACCGATAACTTTTCCTCTATTAAAAACTGCTCCTACTAAACAAGCTTCACATCGAAAGTTTTTAATTCAAAAAGTTTTATTGAAAAGAAAAATTCCAACGGTGAGCATCACAGATCGTACAGCTATCCAATAAAATCGACCCCAAATAAACAAATCAACAAACAAACATCGTTGCCGGCCGTTTCCTGAAAAAACTGAAAGTACCCGTATAAAGCCGCGGGACAATAATAACATTTAAATAAAGATCCCGTTATAGAAGCGAGCCACTGGCCGGGACAGGGTTCCGTGGGGTAAAGGTCTGCGTAGACGAAGGACTTACATTGGGAACTTTGCTTAATTAGGTACATTATAAGCCATATAATATACTGGTATAAGTAAAACCAGTAGGGAAAGAAGTTTACAAGTTTGGACATTTATGTTGGGATATTTTAATTTTTAGATAAATGTATGTTGGATATGTTGTAATTATAGGTAAATTGTATAATCTTAATAGATATTCGTAATGGTGCATGTTGTGCCATGAACTGCAAAGTTGTCTATTACTTAACATTATTATGTAGTTTTGTCTATGGTTATGAATTTTCTGTTCGTAAATTTTTTACTGATTCGCTTGTACCATTTGTACCTACTGTAAGTTCTATAAAAGATTTCATAAATTCGTGTACCTACCTAGATAATATTTAAAAAAATAAGAAATAAAACAAAGTTATTAGAATACATAATCTTTTCTTTTAAATCCAATAATAATAACAGGATATTTGGAAGTTTGGATATTTGGATGTTTGGGTATTGAGATATTTGGGTGTTTGGATATTTGTACGAGTACCTATATTTCGATATTTGTATCTAGTTAGAGCAGTGAACCACAGACCGTAGAACAACAGAAGGGTTCCGTAGGATAAAGAAAGAACTTGCACTGGAAACTGTTCGATAATATACTACGAGTATCATAGGAGGGAATGTGGTAATAAGAAAGTGTGGATATCCAATTGGGATATATAGATATATGGTTGTTTAATGCTTACATTACAATATAAAAAATAATGGACTATTGGCTCGAACGTGAGATTCACAATCGTGTACCTGTGAGTATTTTTTTGAGTGTAGATGTATTAGTTTGTTATATCACTGATACACAATAATATTTTACAAAAGCGTAAAAGAGTCGGAAACAAAAATTAGAGCACGAACGAATTAAAATGCCGAACCGCTACGCGACAGGTCCCAGGCGGATTCCGATTCCGTCTACGAGTTGGTTATTGGGCGATCCCCTCGTGAAATCTTCGGGTATTTTTAAGAAAAAAATGTCAAAAATGGCGTCACCTCGCGATCGTAAAACCAATGAAGACGTAAAGCGGGCCGCAGGTCGTAAAGCGGTATCGGCTGCTATCTGCAGACGGGTTTAGGGCCACGACGCGCCGCCGCAAGATTTACTGATTACCTACCTGTATGGAAGATACGTATTACTGAGGTACATACTCTTTGGGAAATTCATCAGGGGAAGTAAATCCACCAACCATAGTATTTTTAAGTAATCATACTAATATTACAATGTTACCTTTAAACTTGGATGGTGAGTTTTTTTAAGCATAGAGTGACGGGACGAGCAAAACATGTGCCTGATAGTAAGCAACATGCCTGCCACATAACGACACAGTGACACGCAGCAATTAAAATGTGAAAAGTCAAAATCATTAGCTAGCACTGCACTGCGCTCGTCACCCAGAGATCTAGGGTATTAGATTTATCTCTAAGCTCTGTAATTTCTCTGGAAGCATTTCTCTTCAAACCGGAATACAGTAATGTTTGCACATTATTGCTTGGCGGTATAATAACTGACAAAGGTGTGGTACTTCCCGAGGCGGACTCTGCCAAGAGTCCTACCACTACTAAAGCTAGTTGTTTGTTGTTCAATTACGTCGAAACGTCAGAATGGATCGAACAAATATAGGTATAACATATTATGTACAGTCCCCTATGGAGAGGATGCATGGAGGAAGAAGAAACTCCACAGCATGTACTCGTGGAGTGCAGCAGTGTGGCAGATCAACGAGCAAAATTCCTCCAATCTCCGTCGTCTGTTCCGGAGGCCTGTCGCAACCTTAACAGGATGCTTGCCTTCTGGGAAGGCCTGGGCTGGTTGGAGTAGGAAAGGGAAGTATGAGTCACGCACAATGGCCCAATAAAGAGGGTAGGTGCGGAAAAGGCCCCGCTAAACTAACTAATTATCAGCCTTTTCATCATCATAATCATCACCTGCATTTTTCCTTACCCCGACTTCCCGCGACCGAGACAATATGATCGGTCCATCGTGTAGGGGCCCTACTCTACGCCTGTCGGTTCGTGGTCGCCATTCGAGAACTTAATCCCCAGCGGTTATCGATATTGCGAGCTATTTAAGTAGTCAGGTCATTGCCACTTCAATTATTTAAAAATGAACACTATTTGTATGCTATTTCTTTTGGCTATGCTAGCTTACCCAAAAGAAATAGCATTAGATTATACAGAAAACTTAGTTTTTTTTTTCGTACACGGGTTTAAGGAACGACCACGGAAGAATATTTACTTCTAAAAAGCAGCCCGCGATTTTGTCTGCGTAGTTCTGGTTCTCCTAGCTTTGTCACAATAAAAAACAACCTAAATGTTTGTTATTCAAAACAACATTCAAACTATATTCCAAATTTCTGCGTTCAAAAATTAAATCCAATTCCAAGTCTTTCCGACGTGATTGAGCAACAACATCGGAATATTCAAATATTCGAATTTATAATACTAGAGGTAGTAAAAGTCGTCATTAAAAATAATTTCACATAAATGCTTAAACCTTTTCTTCTTTTCGTCACGACTAAATCTTGGTTAAAAATAAGACAAGCTGTAAGTTAGCATTTGAACTTTGCCGCAAAGTATTTTAAGCGCGGTGCAAATCCAAAATAAACTCAGCAAAATTTGAGCATGCCGAGCAAATTCATTTCACAGGTACCCTAAATCCACACGTGGTTACGTCTCGGCCATTTTACCTATGTCAGTGTGAACAGGCTAGCCTGTTTACACGCCACGACAAACGATACGATAAGTAGACAACATACATTACGATACGATTTAATTCGTGTGGAGAAATAGAAAGTTTTCAATAGAAGTTACAGCTGGTCTAGTCGGGATAACGGCGACTGCCGATTCGCGGCACCCGAGTTGAAATCTCACGCGCACCACAGTCTTTTCTAAATCATGTGCCAACTAATACCGCTAACTAAAAAAAACGGTGAAGGAAAAAAACGTGAGGAAACCAAAATATACCTAGAATCTTTCAAGGTCATGTGTTATTCACCAACCCGCACTGGGCAAGCTTGGTGGATTATGCCCTTGATTCTCTACTTGCGAGAGAAGACCCCGAGTTCCAGCAGTGGGAACATTTAGTGGGCTGTTTATGCGGTTGACCCGCGGGACGTGCACGTTAGACGTTTTCTCAATGAGTAAAATTTTGTAAATTTGCGTCACCGACACGCGGAACAGCAGTATATTTGTGGCTATATAGGTGACGTTTTGAGCGACATTAGTATGATTCAATACAAACTTTTTAGTTGTGAAAATTTTAAGTGAACTTTAAAGATGATTCTATTGACAATCCATAAGACTGATGTCTTTTTTTGGACCGTAAAAAGTATTATATTTTTATATTATACTAGCGGCCCATGCCGGCTGCGCTCAGATATTGTCATTTAAATATTATTAATCGAAATAAAAACTATCCTATCTCTCCAGTTGGACCAGACTGCTCACGGTGTGCCAATTTAATTTAAAATCGGTTAAGTAGTTTAGAAATACATCGCGGACAAACATCGTGACAGGAGATTTATATATATTAAAGAAGATAAAGGTTGTAAAACTTTAATGGAAAGCTATCGCATTACAGATAAAAATGAAATTATGTATAACTAGCCGTGTTCCGTGGTTTACTAGCGTAGTTCATGTTTCGATAATTTAACGGCGATAAAAAGCATAAACGTATAAGACTGTTATTATTTATCTGTGTTTCATTTAATTTCAATCCGGTATGATCAACTGTTTCGACGTGATTGAGCATCAGACATCCAAACTTTCGCATTTATATTATTAGTGGGAAATACTCCAATATACATTATTTATTAAGTTTAGGTTTTATTTAGGCTTTGGGATTGTTTGCTGGGATTAGGAAGCCATACTTTAGTTATTCTACCACAAAACATTTATTATGATGAATCTAAATCTATGATAAACATATCTGTGTTCCGGATTAAAGGGCACTTGCTGCTAGAACAATAACAGGTCAATGAGATAACACATTTTATCTCTTCGTGATGAGACAATAACTTCGTTCAGACAATAATCGTGGTCGTTATCGTGAACTATAAGCAAGTTTCCAGTTGGCCTTGAATTCTGCGTATTCGCCGCTTTCCTTTGGGACCGCGAAAAAATCCCTTTTACACGAAACCTTTAAAGTAAGCGTCAAAAATTATAACGACAACCGCAAAGAGTGTTTTTTTGCTTTGTGACTGACGAGAGTGTGACCTTTTTGTTGCAGGGCCTTTTGGCGAAGCGTGTCAAATGTTTTAACGTAAAACGTATGCTTACTTGGTTACCGACCGCTATTTTGCTTTGAGGCATTCATTAGCATATCGTAAGCAGCTCACTAAATGTTTCCACTGCTGGGACTTGGAGCCTTCTTTCGCAAGAAGAGGGTTACGGCCATAATCTACCACGCTGACCCAGTGCAGGTAGGTGCATGTCGCATGACTTCGAATGATTCTAGAAACATGCTGGATTCCTTACGATGTACCTTTCACCGTTTTGAAGTTAGCGGTATTACGCTAATGACTCCGAAAAGACAGTGGTGCACGTGGGATTTGTACCAGGGGCTCCGGATGGGCAGTCACCGTTCTCCTGACTAGTTCAGCCTAAAACATCAAGGAATCCATTGGATGCGTAATTTCAATTACATTTTTAATCTACTGTGTATTTTTTTTGTATTGGGAGGACTCATTTCAGAGTCCGCCACCACAGTATAAGAACCAAGTTTACCTAAGAAAAGATCTATCAATACCTACTTACCGTAGTTGTTGAATTTTCGTAGTGACAGGAGTCTTAGCAGTATCCGTCCGGGGAAGTACCACACCTTTGCCAGTTATTAGTTTAGTATTTCGATCTACGTGTCCATGTTCTTGTCGCTTACCATAGAGCGAGTTGTTGCCCTATGGTAAGCGACAAAAATATGGACACGTGTGCGTTAAAACATATATGTATGGCTTTGTAGTATAGAATAATAACGCCTAGAAACCGGATTAGAACGATAGACCGGCGCAAGAAAAGTGAAGCAAACCATAGAGAGCCATATTGGCTTAGACCGTTCGAAACTACCATCAGTTGTCAAAATCAAGCGCTAGTGCATGCGTCTCCGACTATTAAAACATTTTGATAGTTTGTGTGGTCCTTCACCGTACATACTCCACGACATCTAAAGTTTTGTTTGGTAAACTCCAGTACATACTGCTTACGCCGACATTAATCTGCATTTTGCCTCACTTAAAATGAAGCGTTTATTTGAAGATTATTGATTTAGGCGTCATTAATCTATGCTACGTAGCTTTTAAAGATATGAACCGACTTTAACGAATAACTAACTACACAGTGCTATAATGAGGTTTACTGAAAACTTACGCAAATGTAAGATCGTAGACAAAAGGCTCCCTAAGTACTTAAGACCGATACGGACGATATTCGGCAGCAGACCGCAGCCCGATATTTCTAAGCCCCGTATTATTATGTATGAAGTTTGAGTCATGTCTCAATCGGGGGCAAACAATGCGGGTATTATGCGGGGACACGCGACCCGGCCGGCGGTAAGGGCGGGTGCACACGTGCGGGGAGGAACCGTACTTGAGACACTAACTCAAAATCAAGGAACGGACACTTGTGTAGCACAACAGCACTCTGCCGTTACAGCCACAAAAAAATACTATTAATATTTTTTTAACTTATTAGCTTTACATACTAGAAGCCGAAGTCGTATTTTCTACGGTACCCTTGTGCTGGTCGTCATATATGCAGTGTGGTATCATTGATTACGTGAAGTAATTGTTGTAAGTTCACATTTTATAAACATACATTTACACATACACATTTTATAAACGTACATTTAAAATACTTGTATCTTGGTGTATTCAAATCTAGAGTCAATCGGATTTTTCTAGGTAAGCATGCTCTATCGTAGACCGCATCGTCGCTTAACATCAAGTGAGGTGGCGATCAAGTGAACACCTATAAAAGAAAAAAATATATTCATATTTTGGGATATGTTCTGCGTAAGTACAGTTAATGAGACTAGGTTGGGAGGACCCCGCGTTTTCTGCTGTAGGCTACAGCCCAATATTCGGTAGGTGGTGGTGGTCATTTGAGGTCAATAAAATGTTTGCATGGGAAGTATGATATGTATATTTATAAAATGTGGATATGGTCAGTAGGGGCCAGTGTTTTCTGCACAAGCCTAAAAAGTTCGATAGGCACTTGATTCTATTTTGGGTCAACTGCCATAGGTTTATTAAAAAAAGGAAGACAGGGAGATTGTTGAAAAATTTAGTAAGATTAACATTTTATATTTATAATAGGTGATTTATGATGATAATGATTGTAATTAGAAGTGATTTTATTTGAAGAGTAAAACTTTAAGGAAATTACAGACAAGAGCCTGCTTATTCTGCTAACCAAAGGCTAGCACAAAGAGGAGGCTCAACAAATCTAAGCTTATTAACTAACTATACTTACCTATATAGAGGATATCTAAAAAAATCATGAAATATACTTGAAGTACATTTACCTCCACATTATTACCATACTCATTCACCGTGCCCGACGTGTACTAACATTTTTCATTTCTACTCTGAGGCCCTGTCTAGTGTACACTGCCCTTAACACTGACAGCTGAAATTTAGTTTGTTTTACATTATGTATTACATAATTTTGTAGTCAGAGTTGGATTGCGTAAATATTTGTTATTGAAAGGTCTCAATAGAGCCGTTGAGTCATTTAAGGGTTGAGCGACTCGTCAAATATTTTGGCTCAGAATCTGTTGGGTTCTCGGGAAATACTCAGCCCAGTCGCAGGGACACGTCTGACTTAATGACGTCAGACTGACGGTGGATCATTGCGATTACCTATTCGAATTTATAGAATACGGGCCCGTGTACAAAATTGATGCGTCATTAGAACCACCACGAGACCTATGTAGAAAGATAGAAGGGTATACAATAATAAGATTCACCACTATGCCGTCATTTGTAAGCTGTCCAACTGAGTGCAGGTAATGAGGGGGGTTCGCAACTCTTGATCTTTTCTCCTTGTCGCATGATTTTTGTACGGCGCGGCGTGCGTTACGGAATGAAAGATTAGAAGAGATATTAAAACTGGATGGAACCAGTACCGTACATAATCAAATAACCAAATTTACCATGAAACTTAAAAAAAAACAGAATATCTCTTTTACTCCATATTTTTTATTTCGCAACGCTGCGCTGTACAAAAATCACGCGACAAGGGGTAAAGATTAAGGGTTGCAACCCCCTGTCTTCACCTATACTCAGTTAAAGATAAGTGATGGCATAGTTACAGATCAGAAAATAGTTACTTCTTATTATTTTATACCTTTCTATATTTCTGCATACATAGGTCTCTTGGTGGTTCAAATGACCCATCAATTCTTCACACGAGCTTGTAGTCTATTATAATATAAGCGTTTCAGTTTGAATGTGTTAATGTTAAACAATCATGTCGAAACTGGTAGGAAAAATAGATAAATAGACTCTTTATTGCACTTCAATTAATCAAAAAGTTAAAGAAAAGAAAATAGGAATAATTGGCAGTCTTATCACTGAATAAAAGAGATCAAGCTGAAATTCAAAACACAATTAGATATAGGTGAGTACTTAGTTAGTTAGTTAGCTTAGCGGGGCCTTTTTTAGGTGAGTACTTAATGGGATTGCCATTTTCAAAATTTTACACGGATGAAGTTGCGGGCAGATAGTTTAAATAATAATTTAGAATCACCCATGTCTTTCAGCGTTACATATATAAATAAATGGTTGCCATTTATTATACCACCAAGGACATAAAAACTCCACATTTCTAATTTGTATTTCCTTGAAGTTGTGTCTAGAATTGCACAATGCGGGGTGTGTTAAAAATGTAGATGACCTAAAATCATCTTCACCTAAAGGTTGCCTGGAAGAGATCGCTATCAGCAGTAAAGACACCGGTTGTAGTAGATACTGCTTTTTTATTGATTTTTTTTTCGTCTGTATATCTGATGTATTTAAAAAATAAAATGAAGTTGAACAAATTAAAGATATCTCTATCTTTTTGAAGTGAAACTTCTTTAGAATCGATGTGATTTCAAACCGGATGCTACGGAAAAAACGACAGTTAAGAGACACAAATACAAAAATGTGCAGGAAAGAATGAGACAGAAATATACATACTATTTTGTCCCATACTGCAAGTAAGCGTCATTTTCGACGCTTCTCTCAAACGGCGTTTGGCCACACCCTCGTCACTGGCTAAACGGCGCGAGCTAAGTACCTACTCGTTCGGGTCCTCCCGGGTGTACTAAAATCACAAGGCCGCCGGCCGTTTGCTCGAGTTGACGTGCGAACGAACGCTGAGTGCGCGCATAAATAATATCGCGGCGTTATTGTATTGTGAATGGCTGCAATCTGCCAATAGCAAGAAACTAAAATGTAGAAGTAATTTATCTTATTTTAAATTGCCGAAACAGAAAGCAAGGGAAGTGTTTTTATTGTTAATATTTATTTTTGAGCTAAATTTTGGTAGGTTTCAAATTTCAGTCAAACAGAATATAGAAACAGTAGTGTGTAATATGTATAATATTTATTTTGGATAGATACAGTAGAGGTAATGCATACACATTATTTTGTCTGAAATACCTTTTACCCCATCTTTATTATGTCTCATTAAGTTTAATAAAAATTTTGACGAGACACTTTTTTTAAGATTCATGTACATAATGAATGATACTAATTTGTTCATTTATTCGACGATATGAAAACAACTTACAACTACCTACATTGTATAACCAAAATAAACTTCAGTATCAATTGACTATAAAACGTACCTACTTAAAAAAAGCTATAGAATTTTTAACCGAATTCAAAGAAGGAGGCGGTTCTGGGCTTAATTTTTATTGGATGTAAGTATGTTTCACGATAGCTCAGCTAATTGTGAATCATTTTTTAAACCCCGACTAAAAAAGGGTGTTCTAAGTTTGACGTCGATTTTTTTAAAAAGGTTTATTTTTGTGCGGTGGTTCTTAGCTATGTTTGGTTAATATCGATTCAAAATACCCCCCCTCCACAAAATCGCGGACAAAATATTTCTTCACAACCTACCTCTATATGGGTATCAAATGAATGGGCTTCTCTAATGGAGTACTGTAGTGGTAGGACTAATAGCAGAGTCCGCCTGAGGAAGTACCACACCTTTGTCAGTTTTTCTACCGCCAAGCAGTAATGTGCAAACATAACTGTGTTCCGGTTTGAAGGGCAATGTTTCCAGTGAAATTACAGGGCTTAGAGATATAACATCTTAGATCTCTGGGTGACGAGCGCAGTGTAGTGCCAGGTAATGATTTGGACTCTTCATGTTCCAATAGCTGCGTGTCACTGTGCTGTTATGTGACAGGCATGTTTCTTACCATCAGGCACATGTACTGCTCGTCTCGTCACTCTTTATTTAAAAAAAACACAGTAACGTTTGCACATTACTGCTTCGCGGTAGAATAACTGGCAAAGGTGTGGTCCTTCCCCAGGCGGACTCTGCCAAGAGTCCTACCACTACTACCACCTACCACCATTTCGTATACAAAAAAATCTTTTTTCGTAGCTGGTTACGAATCAGTCGGTTACGAAAGTGGCTGAAGGGGTACAACCCTAGCACGTTTGGTCAATGACGTAAGCAGACGACAAGTCACACGGTGCGCACGGCATTTACAACTCTGCGTACGTGTGTTAAGGTGTATTTTTGCTTACAAGTAACAGTAGGTAAGTAGTATACGACAGTTTAGGTTATTATCGTGTAGGTATTTGCACTTTTGTATGGAAGTGATGCATCTGTTACGAAGTAACTATTTTCTGATCTGTACAGTTTTGGCTTAACGATTGTTGAGTGCCGGGTTCGATCCTTACCAAGGTCAGTATTAAGATTTTTGTTTTGCACGCTTTTTGAAGTGAAAACTTCTTTAGGCGGTAGTTTCCAAGGTAAGCTATCAAATTCTGAGTTTAAAAATTAAGAAAAATATTGTGTCACTGGCAAGCCAATCTTGCGCGGTGCGCAAGTGATTAAAAAGTGAAGATTGGCTTGTTTATCCTACCCTTGTAATATTTATTCATCTCATTCTTTTGTCGATTTACTGAAGTTTCACTTCTATCGTGTGTGAATCGCACACACACCTTTTTTTTCAAAGATTGTTATAATTAAAAAAAGCGTACAACACATTATATTAAAATTCACATAAGGTCTACAAATCACCAACCTTTTTCCTTCATAACTTCTTTTCCTACCTTAAAACACGCGTGCGATCCCCGTCTTAACCTGGGGCTTTACAAAAGAATTCCCGGGGCATTAAGTTGAGTAACACCTGATAGGAAACCATAAAGATACCCCCAATTACCAGAGGTTATTAAAGTTTACTGCACTTAGGCCCTCAAACTTAACGACCGACCGACCGACAGACGTAGGGCGCTGGAAGGAACTAGGCGGATAAATTTTTATGTTATCTCTTCGGACGTGCGGTTTGATATCAAAATTTGCTGACCATAAGATAGTCCGAACAAAAAATAGGCATTAAAGGGTAGATAACCGCAAAAAAGCTTGGAATCCTATCAAAAAAGAGGTGATACTCTAATACAGTAAAATGCTCATCTACACCATTATACAAGGTAAGGTTTGTGAGATTGTACCGAGTAGTTTCTGGATCAACATAACAGACTTAACATAACATAACAGACCACGCACGCGTCTTTTGTCGAATGCATGCATCCTACGAACGCAAGACGTGCGGCTGTCGTGTCGTTGTCATTTCGTGGACACAGACTTCATTATTTGTACGCAAGATGCAAGCATTCGTCTTGCATCCGACAATTGTCGAAATCGTGCGGATGTCATGCAGCTACGTGGACAATTGGGCTGATGGAAAGACACGTTATATTTGACAATTAAATACTAATTAATAGCGCTTTGTGATTTTATCCGCATAGTTCCCATAGGTACTTTAGTTTCTCGACATGAAAAGTAGAAGCCTATGCGATATTCTAGACTATAATACAATTGTATTCCCAATTTCATTCCGATTTATTCAGGCATTTTATCTTAATTGAGCAACAAACATAGAAACATCGAAACTTTGATAACCTACTAATATTATAAATGTCAAAGGTTGGATGTTGGTTACGGCTGGCCTAGTCGCGAGAACGTCCACTGCCGATCCGGTGCCCCCGGGTTCAAATCCCACGCGCATCACTGTCATATAGAAGTAAAAAAAAAAAGAAAAAAAAAAAAAAAAAAGTTATATGCATAAAGCTACCGAGCTTAAAAACAGTGAATAAAACCATCGTGTACCTAGAATCTTTTGAATATTATAAATGACTAATGTTTGGATATATCTTGCGCAATAACGTTTGAACGGGTCAGAATAAAATTAACAGTGAAAATATAGTCTGGAAGAACACATACGCCTAATTTTATCCCGGAAAAGTAATGAGAACGGGAACTACAAAGCTACAACCACGTTAGCTAGCTGTTAGCTAGCACGTTAACTTTTAGTTTAAAACATTAGTCAATAAAATAAAATAAAAAAGCCTTTTATTTCTTAATAAAATAATATAGAGATTTACAATTTAAAAAGTGTGCATGCTAAATTAATTTGATTGTAAAAAAACTGTTATTTTTGTAATGGTAAATAGTAAATCTATAATATAAAAATGAATCGCAAAATGTGTTGGTAAGCGCATCACTCAAAAACGGCTGGACCAATTTGGACATTTCTTTTTTTAAAATGTTCGTTGAAGTCCAAGGATGGTTTTTACGGCAAGAATAAATCGAATAATTGCCGGGAAAACCCTAAAAACAGCCCTTTTCTTTTTCCCATACAAACGTTTTCTAACTAAAATGTTAAGGCAAAGTCAGCTTTATTGCTATGGAATAAAGTTCATATTAAATAACAAGCACTCACTTAGGTATAAGCATTATCTGTGTGTTCCTAACGTCAAGGAGTCAATTTGCACTTTATTCCTGCTGCACAAAGCTCAAATTCAATCATATCTATCAAAACAGTGTGCGTGTGTGCGTTGGAGGATAGGATAGGCGTTCTAATGTCGCGTTCCGAAATCCACTCGAAAGAAACTCAACAAAAGTGATAATTAGCACGGTCGGGGCAGACATTGAAATAGAAAAAATTCCGGGGAGCGATTTTTTTTTATGAAACGTCGGGGAGGGTTGTTGGAAGTATAAATCTCGATTTTCGAACTAATCCCGGTAGAGCGTTCGCCACCATCTTGTTAATAATAAAATTGATTTTGTATTACAAAAAGTATTGTGATAAAAGTTTTGTTTGATAATAAAATTGTTATATACATAAATATGTTAAAATAAACATATAACCGATTTTTCTATGTTTTTTTCTTGCGTGTAATTCGATTTATTTTTCAGTTGCAAGAACCCCTCTCAGTGGAAGGTAAAGGTCTCCTCCAGAGATAGCCAACGATTTCTAACTTCTGCAGCTTGCATCCAGTGACTACCTGCTTAAAACATTAGTAGGTTAAGATAAACAGAACGCTAGGCTTATCCAGCCTCCTACAGCTCTGACCCATAACCTTAACCCAAAAGATACGGTAATGAACTCGCCGGCCATTGACTCCTCTAGATTACCTGATAAACCTTAGATAAATGCGATGGAACATCACGGTTTGCATAAATTAAAACGAATTGTACTTTTAAACGCACTTATCGCGGTTCTGATGTAATTAAGGTTAATTATTTACGTTGTTACGGACTGAGGAGCTTTTTGAGGAATTTGAAATGGTAAGAAATGTTGACACATTTTGTTTGAGGTCAGTGTTATTTTTTTTTACGAATACCAATTTAACTAATTTTGTTAAAATTTGTTGAATTAGTTATCGCTTTAGATATAAATAATAAGAATTTTTTTTTTTTTTATTCACAATCTTAGATTTTTCTCTTTGTCCAATTTATTCTTTAAAACATTTCCGTTCAATCCGAAACACACTTATGTTCATAAACAAAACTAAAATACAATGAAAATTACACTACTTTACTCATCTAACTACCTAGCTACTTACAGTTAGCACATCTGAATTATCCATAAAGCAATGAAGGTCATAAGATATTCAAGCCGTTTTCCAGTCAGAAGCAAACCCAGCATGCTTGCGGCCTTCCCGACCTGAATGGCAATGTTTAAGCGTTGTGCGAGATAAACGCTAGCATTTTGGTCACGCGTCGCGTCGGCCAAGCGCTCGGAAAGGATTTTGAAAATGAGATGAGCTCGGGTCTACCGTCTACCGACTCTCCTGCTTTCTGCAATGCTTTGATTTGTGACGCAGCTGAAAACAGACAAGTACATATGCTTTCCGTTCCGCTGCATACGGAAAGCAGATGTAGTTATCTGCTTTCATCGGCGGTACCAAATTGGCCGATGGCGTAACAAATCAAAGCATAGCTGAAAGCATGAGAGTTAGCCCCGCCATACACGCTACGGTCTGCCGGAGAGGTCTACCTGTGCAGTTATGCCTGCGCATGTAGACCGGAGTGTGTGTGGGAAGCCTGCACAGGCGACCGGAGCAAGATCGAAAATCAATTCTGTTCGGTTAGACTGCGCAGGCATAACTGCACAGGTGGACCTCTCCGGCAGACCGTAGCGTGTATGGCGGGCGTTAGGCGGTAGGCGGACCCATTGTCTTCCATAATGTTCATATATTGAATACAGGATTTCATTGCGATTTTTAATTACTTTGAAACGTTTTAGTTACAGTGAATCACGAGAAAACAGTTCTGTATAATGTTTTAATCTTCCAAAAAACTCCTCGAAATATTTCAAAGCTACTAACTGCTCAAATAAAGTCCCCATAAACGCGAGAACTAAGTAGTAACACGTGCCTCACGATTTCTACTCAAGTTACAAGTGAAATAAATCATCCTTAATCCGTGCTTAGCCTCGTCGCGCAAAAATGGAAATTGAAGAGAAAACTTTGATTAAGTTGAAAGAAGGAACGCCTCCAGACATTCCTGGAGTTCGGAAGACCTACCTGAGGTAATTGCGAAGCGGCGAAACAGGGCGAGACAGGATACAGTATAATATACAAGTTTGAGATGTTAGGTTTAATTTTTAAACGACTTTTTTTTTTTTTTTAGCTTAGAGTGACGAGACGAGCAGGTCATGTGCCTGATGGTAAGCAACATGCCTGCCACATAACAGCACAGTAACACGCAGCTATTGAAACATGATAGTCCAAATCATTACCTAGCACTGCACTGCGCTCGTCACCCAGAGATCTAAGATATTATGTCTCTAAGCCCTGTAATTTCTCTGGAATCATTGCCCTTCAAACCGGAACACAGTAAAGTTTGCTAGGCGGTAGAATATTTGGCAAAGGTGTGGTACTTCCCCAGGCGGACTCTGCTAAGAGTCCTACCACTACAAATAGTTAAGTTTAAGGTTAAGTTTAAGACTTAAGTTTAGTTAAGTAATAATTTGTTTATGTATTGTTTTATTTTAATTTTGCAACTCTCGAAATAAAATGTATAAATGTTTATGGATTTGCAAACCAGTGAGAGCACGAATATTCTGAAGCATAAGCTTAGGCTTAGCTCGGCTATTCGAAGCTTTAAATTTACATGTAGCGACTTCAGACAATTATGTTACTAACTCTCAATCTCTTAAATCTAAGGATATCAAACTATTTACTGGGAATAAATGAAAATTATGTTATGGAGTTACGGCTGGTCTAGTCGGGAGAACGGCGCCTGCCGATCCGGAGACCCCGGGTTCAAACCCCACACGCACCACTGTCTTTTCGAAGTCATGTGCGTAATGCCGCTAACTTAAAACGGTGAAGGAAAATATCGTGAAGAAACCGACATGTACTTAGAATCTTTCGAAGTCATGTGTCATCCACCAACCCGCACTGGGTCAGCGTGGTGGATTATAGCCTTAACTCTCTCCTTGCGAGAGAAGGCTCCGAGTCCCAGCAGTGGGAACGTTTAGTGGGCTGTTGATGATGATATTATAGCTTAGTTAGTAAACTGGTCTGGTCGGAAGAACGGCGACTGCCGATCCGGAGACCCTGTCCTGGTTCGAATACAACGTCCACCAATGTATTTTCGAAATCATGTGCGTAACACCAATAGAACGCTTAAGGAACATATTTGAAGGAAACATGTTCCTAGAATATTTCGAGGTCATGGCCCGAGCAGTGCACCCTCACTCGCTCAAGATCGCGCGGTTTTAGCCTACCGCTAGACCGTTCCTTCCAGGAAACAAGTGACAGTCGATTGTCGGACGCACGGCTGAGCGCTCGCGCAACACGTTTCCCGCGCATATTGTTATTAGATATATTATGTCGTAAACCCTCCGCGCTAGACAGGGACAGAGTTACGCGTTAGAAAGAGCGCAAATGTTTATTTGAAAATCGCGACAGGTATTGCGAGCTGAATTGAACTTTGTTGTGTCCGAGCAAGAGTCGCTATTTATATAATTGTTTTTGGTAAGTTTGGCTTCTGTACTAATATTTATTCTGTGGCCCCAGTCCCAGTAGTAAGAACATTTAGTGGGCAGCTTTCTTTATTTAATCCACAAAAGCATCAATGACATTTTTCAATTATACAGCCCTGCCAAACAGATTAATTTTTTTAACTAAGTAACATTATTTATTGGGCTGTATTGCCACCAACACGAATACAGCAAAAAAAACAGTGAGTTATAATGTGTTCTACTAAAATTCTGTTTGTAATTATTTACTAAGCTTATAAATATGAAAGTAAGTATCGATAATAATATCTACAAACATTTTTTTTTTATATTTGTCTCTCTGCCAGTTTTACATTTAAGATATAAATTAAGAGTACTCTTACTTGAGGAAAATAATTAAGGTTCCGTGAAAATAAAGAAACCGGAAAACGCTGGTAATAGATACCGCGGGCAGTATGGTATTTGTACTTCAATATATGTATGTATTGGTCACTCAATCACGTCGTAACGTCTGTACGTCCGAATTGGGTTGAAATTTGGACATACTCGTTTAATAGTTTTTTTTTTTTAACTTTTATAGGTTTACACTTGACCGCCATCTCACCTGATGTTAAGCGACGATGCGGTCTACGATGGAGCGTGTTTACCTAGAAGAAACCGATTCACTTTCGATTTAAAGACACCAAGGTTATAACTATCAGGGAAAACCCACTCTGGCAACTCATTCCACAGCCTAGACGTTCTTATCACAAAAGTAGAGTCAAACCTCTTCGTCTTTGGAACATCAACCATGAAACGGTGCCGCTTCTTCGAGTTACTTCGGAGAGTGTGCAACTGATTTCGATGATGATCTAACTAATAACAAATTTTTGTAGCAAAAAAGCGGCGTCGTTTCATGGTTGGCGTTCCAAAGGCTCGAACGATGAAGTTTGACTCTACTTTTGTGATAGGAACGTCTACTAGGTCGTGAGAAGCGTTGCCTGAGTGGGTTTCTCCTGATGGTTACAATCTTGGTGTTTTCCAATCTAGATTTTTTTTTAAAGTTTATCCGATTAAAGTTCGATAGGCTAGCAGTATTGCGGTATCCCATTCGTCTACGTCGTAATGCTCACATTCTTTATCTTCTATCTTATACCTTTAAACGAGCAATTCTTGTACCTATATAAATATGTATATATATATAGAATCTGAATCTCGGAAACGGCTCGACGGATTTTCATGAAATTATGTATGCAGGGGATTTCGGGGACGATAAATCGATCTAACTAGGTCTTATTTAAAAAAAAACGCACATTATGCGCGTCTTTAGACAATGAAAAACTGTCACATTAGACATTAGAATGTGAAGGTAAATTTCGCCGCGTGACGCGACAGCATAATTAGCTCAGACGGGAAGTCGGGCGCTCATAGCGGTCACGAACTAGTACCTCCGGGTTCGAATCCAGACGGGTTCTCTTTTTTTTTTCAATTATTTTTTTTAAGAAAATCTATTTCTTGTAGTCTTATATCTGTAGGTATCTAAGTATATTTAGTATTTAAGCCGAGCAAAGCTCGGTCACCCAGGTACTACAATATTATTTTTAATCCTTGTACCTCGCAGTACCTAAAAGAATGGTTCACATTCTAGCAGGACTGCCATGCTCGGCCGCTAAGGTCAAAATCTAACTTAACCCTGAAGCCACCATCAGCACGTTGCGAAACTTATTATGGCAAATCCTTCTTCTAAAACTCACGTTAAAGATTATTATTTGTCTAAGCTGTAGTCACAATCTTACATTGAAATCTTTTTTATTGGATAGGCCTATTGTGTACCTACTATCTATGGTTTTATTGCATTTAATTCATGTCTTAAGTTTCTTTTCGTTTGTTAATATGATCTGTTGTATTTTCTGGTTTATATTTATGTACTTCCAGTTATTTATCTATATTATATTTTTTAGTATATGTTAGAAATATTGCATGTAATAATATGTAATCCCTATTAGTATGTCTGTTTATTTATTTATTTACTTTTTACTGTTATGCCACTACTTTTAATTGTCTTATTATTATATTTAGCACACCCCGCTTTTTATTATTTCTATAAACGTTTCCATCCTAAAGTTGCCTGGAAGAGATCGCTTTTAGCGATAAGGCCGCCGATTATAACACTAGCTTTATTTAATTTTCAATTTTACTGTATTGTTATGTTTCGGTGTGTACAATAAAGAGTATCTATCTATCTATCTATAATAGTCAAGACTTTGAAGTTTTTTTTCTAACACGGGTGTCATTGCATTTTGGCGCGTGTCTCGATCGATTCCCAGGCTTACAAAACTACATTCTAACTAAGCTTTCAATTATCGCACTCTGCAGTTTCCTAGGAGAGTGACTGAGCCTAAGCAACCCGAGTCGTGTTATCACTCTCCTTGAACGATGTGAGCGCTCAGGGCATTCAGAGTTAGGGAGAGGACTGAGTGACGAGGCGAGCGAACTAGGCGCTGTGGATGACTATACCCTTCAAACTGGAGCGGAACAATGTTTAAGGTCAGTACTCACATACGGTATTACTCGATCGAGCTAAACTGTCGAGTAAAACCCATGGCATGGGCTTTCGTCCACACATTGAGCATTGATTTATCGAGTGTTTCAATCACGATAAACAATACCAGACTGACGCTCGCCTCGCGCCACTCGCAGTCACGTACACACGTACGAGTCAAGATTGACGGCTCGCTTCGAGTAGGTTCGAAGGTTACTTTCATTTAATTCCATCGAGGCGGGTCGGTGCGAGCCTTCGAGCTGTGAGTTTTGCGGTCCACACGTTGATTTTTACTCGACTTGGAGTAAAACTATCGAGTAATACCGTATGTGAGTACTGACCTTAACACGTTCTTGCTGCCAATCAAACTATAATACATAATAGGTAATCTATAATAAATAAAAATGCCTTTTATTTCAGCAGAAAGTAAGATTAACATAATATTGGATTGCAAGTACTGAGTTATTTCTATTACAAGTATAAATTATTATTTAATCAAACTAATTTCTTTACCTATACCTACTTGTATATGGTAAAATAAAGTCGTGCTAAATACATTATTTTTAACTCAAGAACGGGTGGACTAATTTTAAGAATAGGAATTTGTATATTGTCAATAAAAAAGTAGGTTAATTATTTTATTAATTAACCAATTTAGCCACCAAAACCCTAAATCTGCTCATTTATTGCCCCTTAAGCAGAACGAATATCGCGGAGTCAGCTTGTATACAAAACTGACAAAGGCAAAATATTACCTATGTACTTCTCTGGGTAGACTTTGCAAACGTACTAGTATGTCAGTAACTTACGTACATAAATAAAGCGCCACTAAAAAGATCAGATGTCACGTTTTACCATTTTGGAAGAGTCTCTCGCGCAAACTATTCCGAAAAAAAAATGTCAAACCTTAATATCATTTTTAAAGACCTATCCATAGATACCTGACACGTAAGGTTTTAATGAAAAAAATAATTGTTGAGTTTCAAGCATAGGGCACCCCAAAATTTTATTGCATTTTTGCAATTTTTGTGTGAAAATCTTAATGCGGTTCGCAGAATACATCTACTTACCAAGTTTCAACATTAATCGGTACAAATATAAAATTACTATTATTTAAATAATAATTTCGGATAACAGTTTCGGAAAAAAGTTCCGTTTGGCTACGGAAGCCTAAAAAGTGTAGGTACGCAAGACCAACCAACCAACCAAAAGTACCAACCATAGCCCAAAAAAACCAGCCACCTTGACACTGCCTCTGGGGACTGACTATCTCCGCGTCTGCCAAAACAGCATACTAAATAATGCTCCTTTTACATTTCCCTAAAGCATCACATCACTTATCCTCGGAATTATTATACTTGAGACCTTTAGTGGAATTAGCGCAACAGAGCTAGGGTTACCGTATCAGTAAAATTAAGTATTAGTGGGAACAACTTGGCGCAATTGTGTGGCCAGTTTTTAAATTATGTAGACATTTATTTATTTACTAGCCGTAGTAGGTCCGTCCGAATTTCTTTTGCGTTGAACTTCTAATCTATGCAGCCTATTGAAGCACCATGTGTTAGAGATTTATGAAAACAATTAACGTAAGTGTTCAGTTTATTGTGTTAGTTATAAATTATTGAAACACCATTAATCTGAATAAAATCTACCTATTATCCTACCGCTCAAGTTGGACCAATTCACACATAATTGCCAACTTCTGTGAATGGCACTTTGTCACTGACACCTTTACAAATATTGAAATTGAGATAAAAACGGGTTCAGACATCACAAACTGTTAATCTTAATCCGAGACCAACCCTAATATATTCCGCAGGGCAACTTCAGATATCTTTCAAACTGTTAATGAACATTTTTGTTCTTGGCTTTTGAACATCAATAATCATAAAACTTTATAGATTTTTGGAGCTACTAGGAGTGCGACAGAAAAAAGGTACATAGGTATAAATTTGCAGTATAATGAAAATTTCCAGTAACCTTTTCTCCACGGATTTTTTTAGTAGGTACCCTTTTTCTGCGAAACAATATTTAAGATTCCAAGGGCTCCGGAAGAAATGTTATGGATTCGTGGAATTGTTCAATAGATGGCGGCCTACCCACTAAACATCCTGGGGTGTTTTATCCCTGAGCTGAAATGCTGGAACTGCGGGAACACTTTCGTTCTCCACGGCGGTCCTGACGGTACTGGCCATCTAGAAACAAACCGATCCCTTCATAGGAGTGGATCATCCACCCTTCTTTCCTTAAAACGCCACGGGCATCACCTCGGTTGCAAATTCTAAGTATAAACAGCCAACTAACTCGGGGCCTACTCCACAATGAGAGAGTCAGTACGATAATCTACGCTGGCCTAGTTCGAGTTGGTGAAAAACGCATGATTTCGAAGGCTTCCAGAAGCATGCCGAATTCCTAACGATGTCCCTTGCACTATTTTTAGCCTAGCAGTATTATGTACATGACTTCGAAAAGACTGTGGTGCGTATAAGATCCAAACCTTTTTTTCAACGTGGGTAGTTGCCTAAGTCACATTAAAATTACATAGCTCTTCTAAATTAAATAATAAAAATAGTAAAACCTACTTTTTTAAAGAGTTTTTATGTGCTAATAGTTGATTACTAGTAATTACCTGCCGGGAAGTGTTTTCTCCTCATTACAAACAACACAGCATTGATTAATCACATTTACTTTAATTTGTTCAAATCACAATGGAAGGCATATTGAAAAGCCAGGAACAACTTCAAGCACTGTTTTTACAAAAAATGGATTCTTTTCAAGAGGTACTCCATCAGTCTTCCTCGGACAAAACTCCATCCTTGGCAGAGGAATTTAAAACATTTCGGGAGTATATTTTGGTAGCGGTGAAATCTCTTCAAGAACAAATTGCTCTTCTTGCCCGGGAGACTGACAACCTCCAGATGAAGTCTCGGCGTAAGATTTTATTAATTCATGGTGTGCCTGAAGCGGAACGCGAGGACACTGCTGCCAGTGTTGTGAAGATAGTGGTCCAGAAGATGCAAATAGCAGAGTTTGGTGTTTCCGACATCAGCAGGTGTCACCGGCTTGGACGCGCATCTAGTTCCAGCAGAGCTCGCCCAATTCTACTCAAACTGGGTAACCTGGCTCTCCGGCAGAAGTTGTGGTACGGTAAGACGTCTTTGAAAGGTTCCGGTATCACTCTCTCCGAGTACTTGACGAAGTCCCGCCACGACGTCTTTATGGCAGCCCGGGAACGATTTGGCATAGCAAAATGTTGGACGCAGGATGGTAACGTTACTGTGTTGGGGACGGATAATAAACGGCACCGTGTGTACAGTCTCCGTGAGCTGGATAAGATCGAGGCCTCAGTTCCGTCACCTCACCCGGCCACCTCCGCCTCACCATCTCTGACACAAAAGAAGCCTGATAGTGTTACAGATAAAAAGCTCCTAAACTCGAGACGTAGACTTGCTCCGAAGAAATAATCAAATGTTTCCAATCTTCTTATAAACTCGATACTTTTTGCTTGGCATTGGAATTTGAAATGTATCAATACGTTCCAATGTTTACATTGACAATTTAGGTTGGTTTATTATTCTTTTCTTCTCACTTATCAATTTAGCTTATCGCTGTATGTTGTTATTTCACTTAATCAAGTATTACCCTCACTTTTAAAAGATAAACAACCTTACGTGACTTTGTTAGATTTGTTCACAAACTTGTTTGAAAATGAAAAATAATTTTAGCTTTTGCATTTTTACATTTTTTACTGATTCTGACTGATTCTGTTGTAACTCATGGCTGTCACTGTCAGTGTCGTTTTTGATGGCAATGAAATTTGATGTAGTGGCATTGCAAGTTTGTTTGCATTTGCCTACTGCCGAGTTTATTATTATATCATATTATATTTTAGTGTTGGTGTTATAAATATTTTACAGTACCTATTTTTTTTTATGCTATTTTTACCATATATAACTTTAAATGTTAAATAATTTGTTGATTGCTGTGGCACGTAATGCACTGTGTACATATTAATATTATTTTTGTTCATTTTGTGTAAGCTATCAGTATCGATTAAAATGGTAATGATAATTATTTGATGTTTTGGCATCGCAAGTTTGTTTGCATTTGCCAAGTGCTGAGTATTTACCCGACTGATTTACATTTTAGCTGTGGTGCTTTATCTTGGTATAGTATTTTATTTTATCTTTTGGCAAATTGCATTGGAATGTTTAAGTCATTTATTTGTTGATTGCTGTGCCATGTGATGCGCTGTATACATATTCATATTCTTTGTTTTATGAATTTTAGTGTGAAACTGTGTTTTTTTTAATGCTTTTGCCAACACTCATTGTTCTTTTTTTTTTTTTTAATGTCTTTACTTTGTTTTTTATTGTTTAGTTTGTAATAATATTGTTTAATATTTACTAAAAATATCTCGTTCCAACACAACCGGCAGGTGGATAAGCGAATTTAAATATATATATTTAATTTTAGATTAGATATACGTTTATTGTTTAGTGCTTGTATATATTTTAGATTTATATATATATATATATTATAGATCATATATATTTTAATATTTAATAGTTGTTATTGTATTTACTTTATTTGTAGCTGTTGATGTTACATAATATATTTAATGGTACCGATTCCGACAGCAACAATGAATACTTTTCGCTATCTCAAACAGAATCAAGTATTGGTGATACCAGTTTTGTAAGTTTAGTTCCACTGTCAGAGTTTCTTGAGAGTATTTTTTCTGACGTGCCTAGAAATTTCAACGTTGTCCACATTAATGCTCAGAGCATTCCATCTTCATATCCCGAATTGCTGGCTTCTCTCGATCAAAACAATATTCATGCTATCCTGGTCTCTGAAACTTGGCTTCTCCCAAGTCTCCCTTCGACTTCTTTTTCTCTTCCAGGCTTTATTCTGATAAGGAATGATCGCGCCAGCCGCGGCGGTGGTGTTGCGATTTACTTGAAAGCCAATATCCCCTATACAATTTTGAGTCAATCGCCACAACCGCCTCCGGGGAATGGTGGCGAGCATCTCTTTATTGAGGTTCTTCTTTCCCACTCCAAAGTCCTTCTCGGTGTTTATTATTGTCCCTCTAGTAATATTAATTTCTTTTCCTCTTTTGATGATATCTTACTTGATCTCACTCCTTCTTATAATCATTCCATTATCATGGGTGATTTTAATACATGTCTAGTAAAAAAAGATCATCGTAGCGCGTCATTGCAGTCCGTTGTCAGCTCCTACAATTGTCACATACTTCCTCTGAGTCCTACACATCATTTTCCTAATTGTGCTCCATCTCTTCTAGATTTAATTATTGTTTCGTCTCTTAATAATGTTGCCAAGCATGGTCAATATGCTGCGGATAATTTCTCCTACCATGACTTGATTTATATGTCGTACAAAATCCGCCCTCCTAAAATGAAACCACAAATCGTCATGCAGCGCAATTTCAGTGGTATGGATCATACTGCCCTTCTTAGTGATGCAAGTGACATTGATTGGAGTCCAATTATACAAAGTGAGTCAGTTGACGATCAAATTCAGATTTTTAACACGTTAATCACAGAATTATTTGATGTTCACGCCCCAATACGTGCTGTTAAAATCAAACATCTTCCAGCACCCTGGCTCACCAAGGAGATAAAAGTCATGATGAACAAAAAGGCAGCGGCCAAAACGCGCTATAAGATAAAACCTACTGATTCCAACAAGACAAAGTACGTTCAGGCGCGTAATCACTGTAATAAGGTGTGTAGGGATGCAATGCGCCGCTACGTTCATGCTTCTGTTGATAATGATAGTCCAGCTAAAGTTTGGAAATTTTTAAGAACATTGGGAATCGGCAAATCACGTTCAGATTCAACGTCTAATAACATAGACATCGACACTCTAAACAAACATTTCTGTTCTACATCTGCTATGCCAGATGAAGACAAACATTCTACAGTAAATTATCTTTCTGCCATTCCTAATACTAATCCTTCTCTTTTTGCTTTTAATCAATTTACCGAGTGTGATGTTAGGAAGAGTTTCAAGTCGATTTCCTCCAACGCAGTGGGCGGTGACAGCATAAGCCGGAACATGCTTTTGCCCATCCTCGACATCATCCTTCCAGTCCTTTGTTGCATTTTTAACAACTCCATACTAAGTGGTATTTTCCCTACTCTATGGAAAGATGCCTACATTATACCTTTACCGAAGATACCTAACCCACAATCCTTTACCGAATACCGTCCGATCTCCATTCTTCCCTTTCTTTCCAAAATCCTCGAGCGTCTTGTCCATAACCAGCTCAACGATTTCCTTGTTAGGCAAGACCTCCTCAATCCCCTACAGTCTGGTTTCCGTCCTGGGCATAGCACTGTGTCTGCGCTTGTCAAGATCACTGACGATATACGCTTGGGCATGGATGACGGCAAGCTTACTGTTCTAGCTCTGTTAGACTTCAGTAATGCTTTCAACGCCGTCAATTTCGACATTTTGCTTGCTTTACTCCGTTCCAGTAACATATCTCCACCGGTAATTGATTGGTTTCGTAGTTACTTGCAGGGACGCCGGCAACGGATTCGCCTAGAAGATACTTTTTCTTCTTGGTGTAATACAACAGCTGGTGTTCCTCAAGGCGGCGTGCTATCTCCTCTTCTCTTCGCTATTTTTATCAATTCTATTTCCAAGTACTTAACTTCTTCCTACCACCTTTACGCAGATGATCTTCAAATTTATATCCAAGCTCCTATAAATGAATTGAATACAGCTATTGGAAAAATAAATGCAGATCTGTATCGTATTATTCAGTGGAGTAGGTCATTTGGTTTGAAAGTGAATCCCACAAAATCTCAAGTAATAGTAATAGGGAGTTCGTATTGGATCTCCAGAATAAATTAGAATGTAACACCTGGCATAATATTCGATGGGGTCCCTATTCCATTTAGTAATTCTGTGAAAAATCTTGCGAGTTGTTTTGGATCGTACTTTATCATGGGACTGCCATATCAAGTCAATCAGTGGTAAATTATTTGCGTCCGGCAGCTCTTTAAGGCGCCTCCGTAATTTTTTACCCACTTTTTTTTTACACTAAAATTGCTCTTGCTCAGTCCCTCCTTCTCCCTATCCTGGATTATGCTGACGCCTGCTACCTTGATCTTAGAGAAGACCAGCTTGACAAACTTGAGCGGCTCCAAAATTATTGTATTAGATTCATATTTGGCTTACGCAAGTATGATCACGTTTCTCAATATCGCTCTCAGCTCAAGTGGTAACCCATTCGCCTTCGTCGGAATGCTCACATTCTCTCTTTATTGTATAATATTTTGTTTAATCCTTCCACTCCCCGCTACCTTAAAGAACGCTTTACCTTTTTACATGATTACCATCAGCTTCCTTTAAGGTCAAAAAACAATCTCTCCCTTAAGACTCCCTCTGCTCGAACTGAAACTTTCTATGGCAGGTCGTTTACTTGCAGGGCGACTCAGTTGTGGAATGAGCTACCTGTGCACATCAGACTTTCCTCTTCACTAAACACTTTCAAAAAAGATGTGAAACAATTCTATTTGTCGAAATTGTAGACTTGTTGTTGGTTGATGTCCTAATATTGCAATTACAGCTGTTTTTTTTTATATGTTTGTATATATGTATACATATATGTATTATTTGTGTATATATATATTTTTATAATCGTATTTATTAGTCTATTATAATTCAACATTTAAGTACCTACCTACTAGTATTAGGTTGTTCTATTTTTATAACAAATTTGTTTTTATTTCCGTTATTTAGGTATTTATATTACTATTTATGAGTACTTATGTATTTTTTTTAGTACTTCTTATTTACGCACCCCATTTTCTGATTTGTCCACATGTTGTTTTCCATCCTAAGGTTGCCTGGAAGAGATCGCTTTCAGCGATAAGGCCGCCCACTGTCGCACTAATTTACTATGTTTTGTTTATGTTTGGTATGTATTTTTATTTTTGGTGTGTCAATAAAGAGTATCTATCTATCTATCTATCTATCAAACCAGGGGCTCCGGATTGGCAGTTTCTATTCTCTCAACTAGGCCAGCCGTAACTTAAATTTTAAACATCCTCATATAAACTGGTAACCCTAATCCGAGTCCAACCCTAATATCTTCCTCAGGACATCTCCAGATATCTCTCGAACAATTTTAGCGGTTGCATTTTAAATTTTATCACAACGACTACAACTCCACAGCTCTCGGGACGACAGTGACTCGACGAGAAACTTCTTACTTATTTAATTCTTTTGTACTTAAGGAAATTGCTTTAACGAACTCTTAGGAATGTTTCTTAGAAACTATTATTACAACTAGTATAGTACTTAGACATTTTTGGGAATCTAATTTATGCCTATACTAACAAAAGTACCCCGCGGTTTTACCCTTTTAACTATAATAGGTTCGCACTTGACCACGATCTCCCGTATTTTTTTCTTGCTAATAAAATATTGTCTACTAATTTGCATGTTTGTTACTCAAACTCGTGGAACTTATGAGCGGATTGGGTTGAAATCTAAAACACAGAATACCATCTAGAACTTGACATAGGCTACTTTTTAACGTGGTAAAGTAACGGAAATAGGAACTGCGTGGCTAGAAGCGCGGGGTGCTGCTATATACCATTAAGGCCGTACCCCGAGCAAATGACCTTGAGTATTTCTTACCTTATCACACAGCAAGAAAGAGCAAGAGAGGAACAGTAGGATTTGTCGCTGTTTTACGCTCAAATTTTAGAATAAACTCTTTATAAAATCAGATTTTGCTCGTTTGAAAAAAATATTTCTACCATAATGTTCGTGATGGAATTGCCTATCCGTTGGTGTACGTACAAAATCAAAATAATTGAGGTTTTTCGAGGAGATGCATGATAACTACATTTTTTTTTATGGTTTCCTTGTGAGGCGATTATTTAAACAATAAGTTCATTAACAAAAAAATGAAACTACCATTTTGAAGCCAACAAGTTGTAGAAATGTAATGTATTTTTAACTAGTTGATATTTGTTTTGGCTAATGAGTAGATAGCTCTGAAAACTGGACAAAAAACTCGTTTTGCTGGGGGACGCACCTTAATGCGGAAAAGCACGTTGGTTACCTAATAATGCGAAAAAAGGTTTTAACAGGTGGAAATAGAAGATGAAATTTGGCCTGTCAATAACAACACAGTGAACCTTTCAAAAAACTTTTTTCTTGACATACTTTCTGGTTTATAATAGGTAGGTAGTAAGATTTTAGGTCGCTTGAACCTCATAACTAAGACTCGCCCCGTCTTTATCTGTGTAATGTGTTCGTACCGGGACCGCGTCCTGTCTGTCTGTCGCGTGACGTGTTGCGATGCCTATCGCTTCTCGAGACGACGCCTTGTGGCACAGTTCCTCACATGTTCAGGAGTTTATTGGGGAGTTCTTTCAAAATGACAGATTTTTTTTTTTTTTTTTTTTTTTTTTATCGCTAATAGGTCCGCGTTTGACCACCAACTCGCCTGATGGTAAGCGACGGTGTGGTCGAAGATGACGCACGTTGACCTAGAAAGTACCTATTCACTCTGACCTTGAAAAGTTCTAGATCGTATCTCTCAGGGAACAAGGAGGCCGGCAACTTATTCCATTCCAAAGCCGTACGTACGAGAAAAGTGGATTCAAACCGTTTCGTACGGATTTTAGGAATGTCCACAGTGTATCGGTGGTAGTGGGCCGACTTACGACTTGTCCTGTAGTGGAAAGGGGAAGGCAATATTAGGTCGTGCAAATCCGCTGCACACTCTCCAAAATGCATTCTGTAAAACACTGTCAGACTAGCCACTTTTCGACGATGTTCTAGGCTTAGCAACTTTTTAGCTACTAAGTCTCTATCACCTATTAGCCGAACAGCGCGCCGTTCTACCGAGTCAAGAGCTTCGAGCTGGTACTTAGCCGAACCATCCCATAGGTGGCAGCAGTATTCCACACTCGAGCGAACTTGGGCTTGATATAAAGCAAGTAGCTGATTCGGTGTGAAATACTGCCGGACCTTACTGAGAACACCGAGTTTTTTTCCAGCTAATTTGGCTTTTGACTCCAGGTAGCCACCGTAATTTAAAGTCGGGCTAAGGGTCAGTCCTAGAAGGTCCAAGTGGTCCGCCAGTTGTACAAGTGCATTTCGGAAAGTTGGAGACAGTGTGAAGGGACACTTTTTTGCGGAGAAAAGGCATGCCTGGGTTTTATTAGCGTTGAATTGCGCTCGATTCACATCACCCCATTTTACCACATCGGTGAGAATCCTGTCCATCCGCTCGACCATGTCCCTTCTCAACGCCTCAATTTCCGCCTCGCCAGTTCTTGCATTGGACGTGTAGGATTCTACAACTGTGCTGTCGTCTGCATACCCAAGGATACCAGGCTTAAGCAGATCGTTTATGTGCAGCAGGAATAAAGTTGCAGAAAGAACTGACCCCTGAGGTACACCGGCATTAATTGCCATTAAATCGGACGAGCGGCCATCAATGACTACTCTTAGCGATCGTTTCCTCAGGAAGTCCGCAATCCATGTGCAAGAACTGGAAGGCAGTCCGTAAGCCGGAAGCTTAGCAATAAGCCCCTCGTGCCAAACTCTATCAAAGGCTTTAGAGATATCAAGAGACACAGCCAAAGCCTCGCCGTGTCTTTCTATAGCCTCGCCCAGTATGTGAGTGGCGTATGCTAGAAGATCCCCAGTCGACCGGTTTCGACGAAAGCCGTATTGTCGATCACTGAGGAGAGAGTTGTCTTCTAGATATGCCATGAGCTTTTTATTAAGGACACGCTCCATTACTTTGCAAAGGATGGAGGTTATCGAAATAGGACGATAATTGCTCGGATCAGCACGACTACCTTTCTTAGGAACAGGTTGAACGTTCGCAAGCTTCCAACATTTTGGAACTGTCCCCGTGCGTAGAGAGAGGCGGAACAACCGTGTCAATACAGGAGTTAGTTCAGGTGCACATTTTTTCAACACTATTGCCGGAATCCCATCAGGCCCACTTGTCTTGCCTTATTCACGTCTAAACACCGCAGCGTTTTGAGCACCTCTTTCTGATTTATTCGAATTTCAGACATTGTAGTACCACAACGGGGTACTGAAGGTGGTAATTCGCTTGATGTACACAGACGCGAATTTTCAGCGAAGAGATTCGCAAATATGTTTGCTTTCTCTTCTGCAGTATGAGCAAGTGATCCATCGGGTTTTAATAATGGCGGCAATGTGGGGCGACAAAAGTTAGATTCAACAACCTTGGCCAGGGACCAGAATGCTTTACTACCAGATGGGTACGTAGCCAGCTTTGCTCCTACCCGGCCAATATGGTCAAACCGAGCTCTCTTAATCGCTCTCTTGCAGGACTTAGTGGCTTGGTTATAGGCTTTCTTTTTTACGTACTCATCCGGAGATTTGTGCTTACGAGCATTAACCCAGTCTAAATAGGCTGCTTGCCTTAACGCGACTGCTCTGTTACAAGCAGAGTTAAACCATGGGTTAGGTTTGGCTGAAAGGGGAGCATCTGAGTATGGTATAAAGTACTCCATTGCCTGGCTCAACACTTCTGTTACGGCTATAGCACAGTCAGATGGATCGTTGGAAGAGAAGCACGCTTGCCGCCATGGGTAAGATGCTACAAAATGGCGCATTTCATCCCAATCTGCTGACTTGTAACGCCATATTCTACGCGGACTTTTAGGACTAGGGTCTGGTGGTGAATATGATGATACTGATCGAATTACACAGTGGTCAGAGCCCCCAAGAGGTGGGCATACCGACACTGCATACCTGTCCGGATCATTAGTCAACAGCAGGTCCAAACAATTCGCTGTATGCGTCTCAACATCCGGAATCCTTGTGGCTTCTTGGACCAGCTGGGAGAGATTTAGCGAGAGAGCAAGCTCATATGCCTCTCTACCAGCATGGTCAGTCTTCTGATATGGAAACAGCCAATTTTGATGGTGGGCGTTAAAATCTCCTAGAATAACCAACTGGGCTGAGGGGTATCGTTGCTGGGCCACATCCGCAGATTCACCAATGTGCTGAAACAACCTGGCCGACTCGAGATCTCCAGTGTGCGAGCGATAGACACTGGCGTATATGATTTTCTCAGTGCCAGTATCGACCATTATCCAGAGAACAGAGAAACTAGACTTTTCAAGGTCACGGAGACGTTTTACACAAATATCGTCACGAGCATATACGCAGACACCAGCGCGAGGCCTGAAATTATGCTCTAAAATATATCCTGGATAATCGAGGTACGCAGTGTCTGATGGACGTTTTATCTGTGTCTCCGTGAGGAATAGCAAGTACGGTTTTGTGGACTCAAGGTGATGGTGCACCGAGTCTAGGTTTGTGTGCAATCCTCTAATGTTGGTGAGGTTCACGTGTAGCGAGAGGGCGTGCTTCCACTGTTTAAACGACTTACTATTTTTCTTGTTACTTTTCATGTTGTTTGAGTGTTTGTAGGTACAGGAAGTGGCAGTTGAATGAGGCACCGTAAACGCATCCTTCAATGCCGCTGGAAGAAAACACACTGTAAGGAGACTAGCCTGGAGACTGCGGGGACGCCCGTATCCCTCCAAGAATGTCCATGGGGCCCTCTTGTCCGGTCGCCAACCGGCACCATGGCGCATTCCCGGAATTTTTCGCGTGATGGCGGGGCAGCCTTTCACATGTGGCTGGCATGCTACTTGGGCCCCCAACTATCAGCGGCTGGCCAGTGGAGAAACCTTTCTACAGATCCCGCTACCCTCCACGACTAGTCTCCAAGTGCACTCACAATCAGCAGCATCTCTTTAGATATACGCAACAATGCAACTACTCAGACCCACTTCCTTTCCGGTTTCATTGGACCACACATCGAAACACGGCTAGGCCGCTTCACGACCTGGGTCTGTCCAATGGGTGGTAATCAGCCACGACCTAAGCCTCCCACCAGAGTGTTACCTGCTTCGCACCACCCAGGGGCCACGTGTAGGGATTCAGATTTAGGGTATTCGCCTACGGACGTGGGTAACTCAGCCCCCAATTAGCGACAGATGGGAAACTTTTTTATGATATGGTAAAGTTGGCATGAGTTCATGTGCCTGATGGTAAGCAACAAGCCTCTCCATACCCATAGTAGTAGAACAGTCTATTGAACCATATCTTTAAACTGTGGTAGTGGCATCATGCAGCATCATGCATTACCTAGCCCTGCACTGCACTGCGCTCATCAACGAGATATATTAAATAATTTATTTGTATCTATATGCCCTGTAATTTCTCTGAAGACATTGTTCTTTAAAGTGGAACACAGAGCTGTTTGCACAGGTACAAATAAATATTTTTTAAACTCTAAAATCCTGAACAGATGTGATCAGGTGATGTGAGACCAGTATGCGAAGCCCTTGGCTGAAAATCCTATCTATATCTTCCTACTAATAATCTTCCTAAATATTGTAAATGTGAAAGATTTGATGTTTGGATGTTTGTTGCTTAATCACGTCAAAACGTCCTAACGGATTGGGTTAAAATTCGGAACATTGATTTCAATCTGGAATAGCAAATAAGTTTTTAAAAACGAAGAAGTCACATGCATGTGAACTAGGCGGTTAAAACCGCGGGTTACAGTACATATGTTGATTGATAATTAATATCTCAAAAGTCGATGCAGTATAATAGCAGTGCATCCTCACTCGCTCAAGGTCGCGCGGTTTTAGCCTACAGCTAGACCGTTCCTCCCAGGGAACAAGTGCCAGTCGGTTGTCGGACGCACGGCTGAGCGCTCGCGCAACACGTTTCCCGCGCATATTGTTAGAAACGAAAACGAAAACGCGTTAGAATGAGCGCAAATGTTCATTTGAAAATCGCGACAGGTATTGCGAGCTGAATTTAACTTTGTTGTGTCCCAGCAAGAGTCGCTATTTATATAACCGCTTGCTTCACCCCGCGCCGCGGTGTTTTTGCCGTCGACGAACCTGCGCGTCAACGTTTTTTTCTCGCATGGCGCGCGGCTGACGGCCATGCACTTGAACGATATTTATGACTTAAATATGGAACAAAGATCCCACTTGTTATTTGTTTTCTTAGAATAGTTGAATAGACGCTTCAAATGGTAGTTAATATACTAACATTTGTGACTCTTGTATGGGTATAAATCAGTGGAGAACCGCTTATTTTGAAAAAAAATGGACTTTGAACTATACATTTTTTTATTTAAAAAAGTAAAGGGTTAATGTACGTTTTTACAAGTTAGATTTAATAATAGACTAAATCTACACTATAATGACAACATTCATCACCAGACAAGTGTTTAATTTTTTTTTAAAACGCACATTTTAAAACCACCAAATGAAGTTTTGCTACGCGAGTTTTTCTGTTTCTACTTAAAAATTAGTTTCTGTGCAATCATAACATGCACAATAAAAATATTAGTATTTTCGTAAAACTTATTTCATCCTTTAAGCTAGGTAATAATTGAGATGATATTGAATTAACCAATACATTAAAATATGGGAAAGAGTCACAAGAGTACCACATTCTCAACATTTGACTTTACGGTTCTTAAAACCCTTTGTACAGCAAACTTTATCATTTGGACAACATAAAATATATTGTACCAACCTCGTTTACAAGTTTTCGAAGTTATATTTCTGCACAACACCAGCTTTATATGATTTTATTTACGTAAAAACCTGTTTTTCGACAGCCGACCAACACAAGCGCAAACAAGATTGACTGACTGAAAAGTTTATTTTTTTCTTATAATATCCATAGAGTATAAAATGTTCTCGCTGCTTAAATTGAAGTGCCTTTCAACCCGAGTGAGATAGCATTCATTCTATACAATACAATACAATACAATTATTTATTGATTAAAAACTTCTTACAAAACATCAACATTCTTACTTACTAAATTCAAAGAAATACTTAATATATTATGTTAGTAGTCCATTAGCAGCCGTGCTAGGTTGGAGACCTGTGTTACAGCTGCTAAGATTCCCACCTCCGGCGCTCTCTTGATCACGGAAACCTTTTTTTTTTAAATAACGTGACAGTCGAAGCTTTAAATATTACCAATTATTTTATTGGACTGTGGGTATTATGGTTCCATTTAATAAAAACGTAAGTTATAATTTTTTATGTGGGTATTTTAGTTTTAAGTTAATGATCTTGTTGTATGGTCCAAGTTAGGAGAGAGCGCCTTAGATGTTCAACATCAGTTTCATAGCGTGTTAGTACAAATACTTATCTTTTATTATCACAATATTATTCAAATTACATAATTATTATTTTATAGTCAAAGTACATTATGATTGATAGTCTCAAATATTTTATTTTAATGATTAAATTTAGTTAAAATCAGGACTTTTTATGTGTTTAAAAAATGTACCCGAGGAATTGTTCATTAAAAATGATATGATGAAATTTTACCACCTTTCACAGTTTTTTCAGTTTTACAGTGCTACTTACTTTAAAAAAATATATATATCTATAAACATATTATATTAAAATAAAAAATCAGTAGGTACAAAATAATTTAAAATGATTTAAAAAAAATTAAACAATATTCAATTCACAATTTAAATAAAGATTGTTATTTTTTATTTTAGTCAATTAAATATATGGAAGTTTATTATGTGGTCATGTGTGTAGATATGTCATAGGTTGTATTTTGTAATGTGTGAGGGTGTGAGTGTTTGTAATAGTGGTTGTGTGAGCGTGCATGTGAGTGTGTAAGGGTGTTTGTGCTTCTACATATATGTCAGTAGGAGTCTGTGTTTTTGGGACTGAGTGTGAGTGTGTGACGTTTAATATGGTGTGTTGACGAGTATGTCTTTCCGATTTATGACTGTCTAATAGGTTTGTAAGGCTCATATTCAAGTATACGTAAAAGGTCTTCCGTGTTGTCATATGTAAGATTAGTCAAGTAGTTTGTAATAACTTGTTTACATAATGTATTATTGAGTGGGGGTAGTTCGTAGTATTGGTTGATTTTGTTATAGAGAAAAGGTCCCAGAAAACAAACATGTCGTCTCGCCACCTGTGCCGAAAAAGGGTGAGCCCTAACAGGTCTCTGTTCCCTGCGTGATTTTGTAGGTTTGTGTATTGTAGTAACCGTGGTGTGGGTATGCAATATAGCCTTCAGAATAAAAACCCTCCTAACACTCAAAATGTTCAATTCTCGATACAGCTTTTCCGTTGGATATCTATAAGGCTTATTGAGCATTACCTTAAGTATCGACCTTTGAGCAACCTCAACACGCTTCATGTACGTTTTGTATGTACCGCCCCAGGTTAGGGCACAGTAAGTAATTAAGGAATGACAAAGGGCAAAGTAAACATTCTTGATAATGTGTAGTTCAGCGACGTGTCTCAGCTTTTTGAAAACTGTTATAAGTTTTCGAATTCGTCCCACTAATGTTTGGATATGGTACCTCCAAGAAAGTAAATTGTCGACCGTTATACCCAAATATTTAATCAATTTGACTCTTTCAAGCTGGACGCATGAACACGATTTATTCATATTTTGATTGAAACAGGTATGCGCTCTAATTTGGACATTTTCTGGTTTTGGTTGACCAATTGCAGTCTTTGAGAAAGTTAAATACTTTGTCTTATCCAAGTTAAGTGTCAGAAGATTGTCTGTGAGCCATGTCATTATCCGCTTTAAGCCTGTTTCCGCCAATAATCTGGTTTCATTCCAGGTTGGTGCCGAAAAGAGAAGGACGGTATCATCTGCGAATGCTATCACCCTTCCATCAGTTAGATTTATATTGCAAAGATCATTGACGTAAATCACAAACAATGTAGGGCCCAACACACTGCCCTGAGGAACTCCATATGCAGCAGTATCATCATCACTAACCTCATCTCCCACTTTTACCCTTTGTTTCCTATTAGTAAGATAATCTATAAAAAGTTTAAGCGCCATACCTCTAATTCCCAATCTCTGCATCTTTCCAGCGAGAGTAGAAATGTCGACTGTGTCAAACGCCTTAGCAAGGTCTAGAAATATACCCATACACTTACTATTACCATCTATTTGTTGGACGATGAAATTTGTTAATTCATTAACAGCCTGTTCAGTAGATCTCCCTGCTATGAAGCCAAATTGATTTTTAGACAATAGATTGTACTTTTCCAAGTAAGACGTCAACCTTTTGTTCATTATACGTTCCACTACTTTGGATAATGAAGTAAGCAAAGATATCGGTCGATAATTTCCAATATTATCTTTGGCGCCACCTTTGTGAATCGGTTTTATCAGGGCAGTTTTGAGTACTGTCGGGAATATACCAGAATCAAAACTAAGGTTCACAATGTGGGCAATAGCTGGAGCAATGACATGTCTTGTTTCCTTCAACACTTTTGTAGGGATATTATCAAACCCCACCGCACATTCTGTTCTGAGATTTTCAATTACCATTTGAACCTCTTTAGCATCTGTGTCTAGAAGTACAAGTGAGTTACAAGACAATGTAAGAGAAGAGAAGGGTGTATTGTCAGATTTCTTTCTACTCAGTATATTATTAGCTAACGTCTTGCCCACATTGGTAAAATAAGAGTTAATGTGATTTAATGACGTTTTAGAGTTTTTTTTAAGTTTTAATAAATGAGAGTCGTCATTGTTAGTTTTCTTTTTAAACTTTAAGTTAGTAATATTTTTGATCGCTGCCCAAGTAGATTTTGAGTCCTTGCCTGCTTTTAAGATTAGACTTTTATCGTAGCTCAATTTGACCTTTTTTAGGATACTTCCACAATGATTTCGATATCTTTTATATATGTTTAGTTTAGTTTGGTTGCTTGGGTCACATTTACAATCATAGTGCAATTTATCTCGATGTTTAATACAGCGTAATAATCCGGGAGTCAACCATGCCACTTTAATTTTTTTTCGACAAGGGACTTTGATTATTTTAGTACTTTTATGAATGGCCTGCTTTAGCTCGTTAACCAACGATTCCGTAGCCTGATTGACCTCCTCAATGCCCACTATGGATGATATAGCATTTACATCTAGGTTCATATGGATTTTATTATAGTCTATTATTTTATTGAGACGATATATATTTTTAGTGTGCTCAGGTTTTTTTAACGTTACTGCCACTGTGTAGTGATCGGTAATTGTAGTAGAAATTACCAAAGCAGTAGATTTTAATCTGGTTTTTAGAAATATGTGATCCAAACAACTGGATTCTCTTGTTGGGTATGTGTGTGCAGGCAAAAGCTCATGGAATGCTAACAAGTCCAAGTAAGCATTGCAGTCATCGTCCAGTACTTTGTTGATATTGATATTGATATCGCCAGTTAAAACAACATTTTTGAAAGATTTAAGTGAGCATAGGACATTGTTAACATTTTCAAAGAAATTTTCAAGCTTACGGTAAGCTGGCGGCCGATATAAAGCCACTATGGCGGTGTCCTTTTCGAGTTTAATTATTAGACAATTTGCTTCACACGCGGGTGGCTCCAATACCTCTGCATTCAAATCTTCACGAACGAAAACCACGACTCCCTCATTTTGGGTTTTATTAAGGGTAGAACAATATGTCACATAATTGAAAAGTGTCGGAGTATAGTCAATATTTTTCAACCAGCATTCAGTAAGAATAAGAATATCCACGTCGAATTCGAGGCTATTTAATAAGATTTCGACTTGTGGCATTTTAAAACCAATGCTTCTAATATTTTGGCAAACTATTGTTATATTTTTTGTAGTATTAGCAGCGCTCATGATTTTATTTGCACCCAAAATGTCGCATTCGAAAGGATCCGACACAGTGTAACCATCCAATTCCATAATTAAGTGCTGGCTATCCATTACTAGATGGATACAGGTTCATAAGTCCTAAATTCGTAGGTTTGTAAAATAATTTAAAGAAAACTGGCTCAGAATTACAGCAACTGTAGCTATTAACTTGATTTAATGTTGGAGACAAAACATTCCTCGTCACTTTACTGTATTTGTTAATAAAATGTGTTGTGAGTATTAGTGTGTGTGTAATGTAGTGTTTGTAAGTGTTATTTGTCATGTTATACGTTAGCATATAATGAAAATGATTATTTACCAAAACGCGCACCATTTTACAGACAATTGTGTGGTTATTTTGCTGTTGAAGTTTTGATCGCATCCAGTTGTGTTTCGCAATGTATGTACAACTGAGGCGTTCCTTCTTTTTTTCGCAGAAAAATTCTTCCACGAGAGCACCAGCAATATAAATAATTGTTTGTTTTGGCAAAATCTCGAGCAAGAAAAAATAGACTTCTAGTTTTTTGCGTCAATTGTTCGGAGACATAGATTGGCACAGATTGCTGTTTTAGTCCCAGTTGTTTAGTTGTCAGTTTAACTGAATTTTCTCTATTGAATTTTTTAACTGCTCTCATTACTTCTTCTTTTCGTGTAACAGTAGTAAATCTCACAAGAATGATCGGGTGAGTCTCAGATTTGATATTTATTCTGTAAATGTCGTCTATTTCATGTTTGTGTAGTTCCAGTTTCAGAACGTCACTGAGATTTGTCGCCATTTTAAAAAGATCTATTTTGCTCTCTTTCTCGGTTTTCGGAACATTTTTGATTTTTATGCAGTACGAATTCTTCATTTTATTTGCAACTTCTAGCTTATCCTGTAATTCCAGTATGCATTTCCTATCGTTTTCCTTTTCTTTTATTATAGTAGCTATTTTTTTTTCTAAGTCTTCTTGTTTTGCGGATATAAATTCCAAAGCCTTACAAAACTCTGTGTTCTGATTTTTCAATTCAATGATATGTTTCTCCAGTTTTGAAAACTTCGAATCTATTAGTTCGATCAAGTCTTTCTTCAATTCACTGAAAGGGTCATTTCCTCCATCACACAGTCTCTTACGCTTGTTAATGCTAGTCTTGCCAACCTTTCCCGTCTCAGTGTCGGTATGCATATCAATATCAGAAGGCATTTGGAATTGCAACTTGGACCACACAACAAATACTCGAGAGCTATTCGTAATCGAGCGAATGAATCACACACCAGCAGCGATGAACGATGCGACTAGTACGATCGAGGACTGAGAGAGGATTCTATAAGCATTCTTTCCTTAGTAAAAGCAGGATAGAGAATTTTACTGAGTCTGGCGCGAAAAAATAATGCGGACACTACAGTGTCCGCGGTGCTTTTGAGCAACTATAGAAAACGGACACTACACTGTCCGCGGTGAAGCAACCGGATAATTGTTTTCAGTAAGTGAGGCTTCTGTACTAATATTTATTCGGTGGTAATAGTCCCGGAACCAAATTATGATGCATAAATAATATGGTTATATGACATGATGACCCCAAAATGTTTGTCGCGTGTTCCTGCCCCGTGACGTCACGTAAATACATGCGAACAGAATTTAATTGGGCAGCCGCTGCCGCTACGGCAAACAAGCGGCAGAATTGAAACCAATTATCGTTTTCTCGTCCCGATATCGAAAGTTTGTGGCAGGTGCGCGGAACACCCCTGGCCCATGTCACAAGATAACGCGACTTAATAATAATTATTATTCATTCCAATAACAACGCAATAATTTTTTATTATTTTTTTCACACATTTTTTCAATTTTCAACAAAATAACTCCTTTATCCATGGCCTATAGGTACTAGGCTGAGCTTGTTTCTTGAGCGCTCTGGTCGAAGTTTCTGTATCCTATCAAATATTATAAATGATAATGTTTGTTGCTCCATCAAATAGTACGTCAGGAGCTCTTGAAATTTGGAACATAGATAGATTATAGCATGGATGACCTCATAAGCTGCTTACATATACTATTATTCCGGGAATATAATGGAGACGAAAGAAAGATAATTTATTTGTTCAAAACATGAGTAAATTACAAAAACACATAATGCATGATACGTATATAATATATATATAATAGGTCACAAAATTTCAAAGTAGCTTGTCGTCATGTTTTGCCTGATATGGTAGGCATACAAATATTTTTCCAATTCTTGATTCTATGGTTGATGAGGTTTATTAGCCTAGTCACAAAATAGCTAGCTTAATAACTCGCTCCTTATATTAAAATCCCCTTTCAACTATCCATATAGTTAATTAAATTCCAAATACAAAAAATAGAAAACTTTACAAATGAATCAAAATAAGTTACAAAATAACAAAAAAATATTTATAACTAAATGTCTAACGTAACTACTTACGCGTGTAAAACCGCGAGGTCTGCTAGTTTATAATATTAATCGGATATGATATAGCTAAAGCGACTAGTGGGAGTGATGATGATTATATACTAAAGACAGCAGAGCTGGTGGCAGTTGGAAACGTAAGACCGAGGATCGGGATGAGTGGTGTATTATGGGAGAGGCCTATGTCCAGCAGTGGACGAACACAGGCTGATGATGATGAGCAAATTGCAATATTATCGCTAAAAACGTAATCTTACAGGCAACCACCTAATACCTCCTAGCCCTTTCTTCTATCGGACTTCTCGCATCTCAAAAAAGCGACATCGTTTCTAGTTGATGTTCCAAAAACACGAACGAAGAGATTTGACTCCACGTTTGTGATAAGAACATCTAGGTTGTGGAATGAGTAGCCTGAGTGGGGTTTCCCTGATAGTTACAATCTTGGTGTCTTCAAATCGAGAGTGAATCGGTTTCTTCTAGGTAAGCACGCTTCATCGTAGATCGCATCATCGCTTAACATCAGGCGAGATGGTGGTCAAGTGCGAACCTATAATAGTTTAAAAAATACCGTGGCTTGAAGGCGTGGTTTTAAAGATACGAGTACCTACTATTTGAGAGCTAGACAGGCCTATTTGCCTATCAACTTGATCCCAAAACACTTACATTATTCTTCAAAATATTCGATGTTATTTATGCGTCATCTGACAACCCGCGCTGAACCAACGTGGTGTGTTATGTCCTTGACTCTCGTTTTGCTTGAGAAGGCTTCGAGTCCATACAGTGCCAACATTATTTGAGCTGCTTACGTGCTTACTAGCAGGAAAGCGATGAATGCTTTTGCGATATGGTCTAAACTGAAACTTGCTCGCTCTAGCTTGATTTCAATTCTTCAAGACCAGAGTGAATTAGTTCACTGTTTAATATTTCAAATAAATAATATGTGATTCCAAACCGTTCACTTGGACCAACTTTTATTCCAATCCGTAGCTGTTAGAGAATAAATCACGATTACCTAGCAGCGGAGTCATTAGGCGACCGCGACACCCAAGCCGCTATCCAAGCGCAGTTGGGATTATCTCTGTCACTGTCACTCTTACACATCTACCGACGAGAGAGACAATGACAGAAGCTATCTCAATCGTCGCACAATAGCCTAAGTCTTCTGGATTGCGCTGTAGATCTGCCTTCACCAGCACTATTTCAACGGACACCATTACTAACTAACTGAATATCTCGCTCAATAAATAATGGTTAGTATGATTTGTAAAGGCTCTCGACGCCGAAGTCGTTAGTAACTTATTGACTTATTGCTGTTCGACTAAAACTATGGAGTCCAGCTTTGGTGTTCTGGTCACGTTTCAGATTTGATTCATAAGTGTGGAAATATTTAACAGCTAAAAGAATTGTCATGTTTTGTGGGACTATTTTTATTAAAAGCTTTTATTTCATACTAGTTGTCCCCTGCAGCTTCACTCGTGTAATACCCCGTTATTTTCCCGGGATAAAAAGTAGCCTATGTTACTTTGAATACCTCCAAGAATATGTGTACAAAGTTTCATGATGATCAGTAACGTGGATTCGAATCCCGCCTGCGCCTCTGGGCATATTTCAAAGTAACTAGTTTGTCGTCACGACTGGCTCTAACGGATAATGAAACCATTCTGAGAAAACTAATATCGTTTTTCAAGAAATACATAACATGTTGAGGACATGTTTGTGTCATTCGCCCACCAATACTGGGCCAGCGTGGTGGATTATAGCTTAGACTGTCTACTTCTTAGAGAAAACCCTGAGTCTACGTATAGTGGGATCAAAAAGTACTTCTTAAAAAAGTACTCCTTAAGTTTATGCTGGTATGTCATTTCTTGTCAAGATTATGATAGATTTGGGACTCATTAAAAAGTTTATCTAACGATAGGTATTTATATAACCCATATTTACCTATATATTATATACAAGCGATGCCGGAAGGTATCTATAGTATAACTCCTTTACATCCCATGGTTGCTCTGAAGTGATCACTTTTAGCGATAAGCTCGCTTTTTGCTACTGTACCTTTAGACTTTAACTTAAGTCTGTTTTTGTTTTGTACATGCAATTATAGACTGTGTGAATATTTTGATAATTTACTCGTAGATATACGTACACCGGTAGTTTAACCACCAAAGACGATGGAACTCGCATAGGTCACATCGCTCATGAACAAGCAAATTATGTTTTACGCAGTAAAGTGATTTTACGTGGACATAATTTTGAAAAACATGTACATAAAGTTTTAAACGTAGCCCCGACAACGATGCCCTGTCACGAGTTCTGTGCTTTACCATACAAAATAGGATAGATACACTATACGCTGTATTCATATTATATTAGTTCGTGTAAATAGGTCTCGCGTAGTTTTCGTCATTGTAGTTTTCCAGCGGTAAAACATGTATAATGTATTTGTAGCTTATTTCTACTATTTCTTTATAACTTTGCTCTTCGCCAACTCGTACAGCCTGGTCAAGATCGAGTGACCGTAGATAGATACACTCTTTATTATAATCAAATTATACAAATAAAACAATACTACCGAAAGACCTTAAAATAATGAAAGCACTGGCAACCTTATTGCTGAAAGCGATTTCTTTTAGGTAGGATGATGATTTTTTCTATGAGTTATACTAACCATAAGTAAAGTTATGAAAAGATAGGTAGTAAAGCAATTTTTTCATTAATTTAAGTTTTAGTAGTGGTAGGACTCTTAGCAGAGTCCGCCTGGGGAAGTACCACACCTTTGCCAAATATTCTACCGCCAAGCAGTAATGTGCAAACATTACTGTGTTCCGGTTTGAAGGGCAATGATTCCAGAGAAATTACAGGGCTTCTAAGCCCTGTAATTTCTAAGGCTTAGAGACATAATATCTTAGATCTCTGGTTGACGAGCGCAGTGCAGTGCTAGGTAATGATTTGGACTATCATGTTCAAATAGCTGCGTGTTACTGTGCTGTTATGTGGCAGGCATGTTGCTTACCATCAGGCACATGACCTGCTCGTCTCGTCACTCTAAGCTATATAAAAAAAAAAAAAGTATTTAAATAGTGGATCCAAAATATAAATCCAATTTCCACCGTAATCGAATGTCGTAAAATCGTCGATGGGACAACATCATAAAGCCCGGAATAAAACGCCGTAAGCTCGCGGCCATCAGGAATTAAGAGTGTGTAGCGCGATACGGTAACGACGTAGCGGGGGTAACGGCGTTACGAGAGTAATGGCGCTACGGAGTAACGGCCGTTGCATTGTTTCGATCGTTAAAAACTTGCAGCTCGAGAGACCGTCAATAATATCTACATTTTACGGACTTTAAAATTCAAAAGTGAAACATCAGCAGCAGCAAATTTTTGCTTAATTTTTCCAATTTAATTCAGAATAATACGTCAATTTATTGTTTATTAGCGGCGCTCCACGCTTTGTCCACCTACTTCCAATTGCCGTTATTGCCCGTGATGAAAAGTATAGCCTATATATGTTACTCCGGACTAAGTATAATCTCAACGTATTTGAAATTTCAACTCAATCCGTTCAGACGATCCGACGTGCTTGAACAATAATCAACAAAACATCCAAGCTTTCGCATTTATAAAACTACTTACATACATACATAGTAGGACTAGTTTCTTGCTCAATTACGTCAGTATGAAATATAGGCTACTTTTTATCACGGGATGATAAAAGAAATGGAAATAGCGTGGCCAAACCCATGGAATGCTGCTAATTTAAAACAAACTAGCGGCGTGTGCCGGCTTTGCTCGGATAATAACCTAGATACCAACTGCAGCGCCATCTGCCGGGCTGATTTGTAAATCTAAACAATCGAAGGCCCTACCCACATGCATACAGAAAAATTCATTCAAATCGGTTTAACCGTTTAGGAGGAGTTCACAAACAACGAAAAGTGGCATTGATTTTTAGGGTTCCGTAAAACGTAAAAACGGAACCCTTATAGATTCGTCATGTCTGTCTGTCTGTCTGTCTGTCTGTCTGTCTGTCTGTCCGTCCGTATGTCACAGCCACTTTTTGCCGAAACTATGAGAACTACACTGTTGAAACTTGGTAAGTAGATGTATTCTGTAAACCGCATTAAGATTTGAACAGAAAAATTAAAAAAAAGGAAAAATTAGGGTTGCCCCCCATACTGAGAACTGAAACTCAAAAAATTTTTTTTCATCAAACCTACACGTTTGGGGTGTCTATCGATAGGTCTTCAAAAATGATGTTGAGGTTTCTAAAATTATTTTCGTCTACACTGAATAATTTGCGCGAGAGACACTTCCAAAGTGGTAAAATGTGTGTCCCCCCCCCTCTAACTTCTAAAGTAAGAGAATGAAAAATCTAAAAAAAATATATGATGTACATTACCATGTAAACTACCAACGAAAATTACTTTGAACTCGATCCGATGAGTAGTTTTTTTTTAGTACGTCATTAATACACTATTATTGAAACTTCGATCTAAGTTACAACGAACTACAAGAACTATGTGTATTATGTATATTATGTTACTTGCTGCAACGGAACCCTACATGGGCGAGTCCAACTCGCACTTGGCCACTTTATTATATATATAGATTGGATGCTGTGAAATGAAATATGTTATCCAAAAATATTGTTTCAAATTGATCTGTGCTTTCTACATTAGGATATTTGAACTTGTAGTGCATTACTATGCCTTCTACGCAAACTCACAGTTCAACAACTATGTTAAAAGTATACATTACAAGCAGTACCCGCAAGTTTTACTCGCGTAGTTTCCATTATTTTTTCGAGATAAAAAAGTCGACTATGTGGTAATCTAGGGTGTCAGCTAACTTCAATTTAAAAAAAAAAGCGATTTAATAAAAATAAAAAAATTAAATCGCTTCAGCCATTTAGACGTGAAGTAGTAACAAACATTCGCACTCTCAAACTTTCACTTTGATAATATTAGTGTGATAATAGGTACTTTATAAAAGAAACACATCCAAACTTCCTGTTTAATATCAGAGTGATCAAGAAATTATGCAACTTATTCCACTACATCGCCTCGTCTCCGCGATATAAGCCCCAAACAAAATGAAGCCTTAATAAGCAATAGTTGAAGCATCGGTTGCAACCTCTCAGCTCGAATCTCTTTGTGAACGGTTTCAGACTAGCGTTTTATACGCGCATATAAGCTCGTTTTTTGGAACGCAAGTAGTACAAGCGTGTCATTCGCGCGTATAAGCTTGTTTTTAAACGCGTGTAGTCGTCAGGCTAGCGTTTTATACCCGCGTATAGACGCAACTTTTTCCACACGCGCGACTCGTTTGAGCATTGACGCGCTGCTAAGCGTGCAAATATCAACGTTTCTTTATCATAATCCATGCTGATACTGACACAATACCACTACGGATTCAATCAAATATGCCCGTTTACGCGAGAGTCTGGTTTTCGGAAGCGTGTAGGTAAAATAGCGCCCGCGTAAGCGCGTATACTGAAACGATCTTACACGCGGAGAACAAAACGCTAATTTGAAACCGCTCTGATTAAACTACTGCGGAGGAAACCTGTGATGCGCTCAATTTCAGCGCTTTTAACTAAACTGCCATTTAACAACTTTGTGCATTTAATCTTTAATATTTAATTGAATGACCTTTTGTACACAAAAGATTTAAATTACCCATAGAACAATGAAGAGCTAAAGATTATCAAATTTCGCGTTTTTAATATTTTTGTTGTAATTATTTGACTGGCCTAGTGGCATAGTCTGCTTGTAAAACTGTAAGTCGTGGGTTCGATACCCACCCAGTGCAATTATTTGTGTGATGAAAACAGATATTTGTTCTGTGTCTGGGTGTTTCCACGTAAATATGTTAAGTATGCATGTATTTGTAATAATTATTAGTGGTGTAGTGGTAGGACTCTTGGCAGAGTCCGCCTGGGGAAGAACCTCACCTTTGTCAGTTATTCTACCGCCAAGCAGTAATGTGCAAACATTACTGTGTTCCGATTTCAAGGGCAATGTATCCAGAGAAATTACAGGGCATACAGATATAATATCTTAGATCTCTGGGTGACGAGCGCAGTGCAGTGCTAGGTAATGATTTGAACTCTTCGTGTTCCAATAGCTCCGTGTCACTGTGCTGTGATGTGCTTTGCATGATGCTTACCATCAGGCACATGTCCTGCCACTCAATGCTAATAAAAAAGTTTGTTAGATAAGTGCAAAGTCCACCAATATTTATTTATTTAAGATTATAGTGCTAAAATTTAAATCAAAAGTGAAACTTTGCCTTCTAATATGTAAATCTTTGCTCTCACAACACTTGATTCAACATTTTAAAACAAGTGAAGAATAAGAACTCGTCCAAAGAGAGTTCGCTCCAATTTTCCATACGATACAATTTTACTGTAGCCATTATTCCACGCTTCACAAAGTGGGTCGCCGTGTATTGTCCATTAAGGCCAGTTTCCTTTGTGATAATGTCTTTCATGCATCTTTCATCTTATACATTTTTGAGGTTGCGCTGCAAGCCAAATTGTGTTTTGAAGCCTACTTACTTGCGCTAGAGCGCGGGATATTTGTGTTAGGAATAAACTTTAGTCAAATTTATTATCTAAGATACAATGTGAGTTCACAATTTGCACAAAAAGCCATCATAATATTGAACAAAAAAACAAACATTTTATGGATGTTTTAATTTTAGGATTAAAATTTGAAAGTTATTTACTACTACAGCTCCATCGTCTGTTTGTCTGAACTATAATAGTTAAATTACTTAGTCTAGCCCCAAGAGGCCAAATTTGGGCAAAACCGGTTTTAGGACTTTAAAACCTTATTTTTTCATGATATACATACTCGATTATTAGTTTATTTTGATGCCTAAGAGATAGGTGATAATATTAATTAGTACATTGTCGTTTACAGACACACAAAATTTGGTTTCATTTTTTAGTAATGATTTTTTGTGTGACGTCACGACGCCGGCCGCGTCGCGAGTCGGGCTTAATGGGCAATAATAAAAAAGCATTTTTTTCCAAAAGTTACATTTTATATACCTATAAGGTGCAGTCGTGGGACGTGTACGATGTACCTACCTACGCTTGATGGTAATCATCAACATTTCTTATAAATACATACCGTCGCGATTGTATTTCAACACGAAGAGTTCAAGACACTATCTAGAACTACATTATGCTCATCAACTGGATGTTCAAATGTAAAACAAGTGTGTAGTGTGTGCAGTTGTGTGTCAAGGTATACTACGTCCTATTCCAGGTTATGTTCCAATTGTGTTCCAAATTTCAACCTGATCCGATCAAACGTGATTGAGCAACAGACATCCAAACTTTCGCATTTATAATATCTGATCTGGTCGTTTTGAAAATTTGGTAAAGCGTGACTCACACCGTGGGCACAGTTAGTTTTAAATAAGCGGCTTGTTGGCTTCTAGTTCCAAAATATTTCAGTAACATTGACGATAAAATTTATGAAATAAATTTAAATGTACCATTCAATCTATGGATAAATTTTGAGGATAAATATTGGGGGACATTTCACACACAACACCATCTGACCCCAAACTAAGCAAAACTGTACCTGCTATGGAAGCCAGATAGTTGACATTATACTTATTTATATACTTAGTTGTAAATACATAGCTGTGATATATACCGCCAAGCAGTAATGTGCAAACATTACTGTGTTCCGGTTTGAAGGGCAATATTTTCAGAGAAGTTACAGGGCTTAGAGATATAACAAGCGCAGGGCGCAGTGCAGTGCTAGGTAATGATTTGGACTTTTCATGTTCCAATAGCTGCGTGTCACTGTGCTGTTATGTGGCAGGCATGTTGCTTACCATCAGGCACATGTCCTGCTCGTCTCGTTACTCTTTATTTAAAAAAAAAAGCCAGGCACAGAACAAATATTCGTATTCATCACACAATTATTGACACAATGGGGTAGGAATTAGAAGGTTCGATCCCGATCGATTTTTCTAATCCCGGGATTTCGGGATTTTTTACTTTTAGTCTCAGGATCCCGGGATAGTCCCAGGATAGTATTTATAATAGAAAATTGTAACAGAAAGCTAGTAAACATGTGAGGTGTGACTATTTTGTGAGGACATAGAATATTTAAGTTTTAAATCTTGAAAACGGAAATTTAATAAAAGGTTAAAATGGTAAAAATGATTTTCCTCTAAAAAAAAAACTGGGCACTACTGCAAATAATTTATGAATATTAACAATCAACTTTAAAAAACCTACTTCTTTAGACTTATTTATATAATAGGTACTCATAATATATTAAAATTAAGTTGACAATAAAATCTGAGGAATAAAAACGCATCCAACGTTTAATTTGCAAGCATACTTCTCAATTTTTTGTACAAATAAACGTGAAAAAGGATTTTTTACACACTTTGACGTATAATCCATCTATGTGTAAACCAGATGGCCGTCAAAACGTCACATCAAGATAAATGCGATTCGTTTCATTAACATTTTACCGACCAAAATATAATCGAATCCTCTAGTAGGAATTCAACACACGCCCTTGGGCTTCGCAGGTAGACTTACTACAAACTAAGCCACGAAGCCAGCAATAAAATATATCTAGATCGTTCCATCACTCCATCATACAAAAAATATTAAAAAGTCAGGACGTCAGATATTAAATTGTACAAATCCTTCAGGTTGGAAGCCACGGTGTTGCTGTGAGCCCCAGATTCGATTACGGCCCGACGCCTGCTTCTAACAAGAAAAATGAATTTGTCCAAGCACTCCCTATGCATTTGTACGGGAAAATGAATGCAGCCGTAATTCTTTTGCCATTCATTTATACACGATCGGGGTTTATGATGACGCCATAGATATAATTATGTGAGAATATAAATCTAAATGCATTTTTTTTATGTTATAGATTTCAACTTAACCGCCATCTCGCCTGATGCGGTCAACGATGGATCGCTTAGAGAGGGTTCACACGGCGCGGCTGCGCGGGCGCGGCAGGTTTCCATATAAAATTGAATTCAATACACACGAGGCGGTTTACGGCCGCGGCGGCTGCGGCAGCCGCGCGGCGCCCGCGTGGCTGAGTATTGAAACAAAACCGTCGCGCGGCGCGGCGCCGCGCCCGCGCGCGGGCGCGGTTGGCAGCCGCGCCGTGTGAACCGGCTCTTACCTAGAAAAAAACCGTTTCACTCTGGATTTGAAGATACCAAGATCATCCATCCAAGTAACCATCGGGAAAATCCGATCCGAAAAGGGAGTCAAACCTCTTCGTTCGAGTCTTTGGTACGTTAACCATGTCGTTAGCTTTTTCGAGCTACAAGCAGTCCGATAATAACAAGGGCAAGGTGGTATTAGACCATACAGGTCAGTTGCACATTCTTCACAGTGCGATACACTTTGAAGAGTGTGCAACTAACCTGTTAAGGTGCGCTTACACGAGGGCAATAATTGCTCGGCGACACGAATGGACCGATCTGGAGCAATTAATGGAGCAATTTCATCGACAATATTGCTTCTATTTCATATTGCTCAATGTCGCAGATACGAATTGACGAGTATCCAATGGGCTTGGAAATTCCTAGCAATTTTTATATATATCTTATTCGCACTTGTTTGTTTTGCGGCTTGCCGTCTTGCTTCCGAGGGGAGAGCGAGAGGTCGGGTGGCGCTACAAGCCGCCGCAGCAAGAACAATGTCGTCCATAGCGAGCGAATACTGAAATGCTCGTGTAGCACAGTATTGGCTAGTTGATGAAGTTGCGCCATATCGGTCAATATTGTATTGCGCAGTATTGATGCTTGTTGCTTGATGTAGTCGTGACGTCATAGTTGACGAGTATTGACTGGAATTGAGAAATTTTAGTTGCCCGTATAAGCGCACCTTAAGAAACCTGTGTGTGTAAGAAACCTGTGTGACCTTGAAAGATGTTCGAGACTTTGATGTCTTTTTAATACTTTCAAATTATTTCATAATGTTTAAATTACACATGAACAGATAGTTGTTTCAGTGAAAAGACGTTTGCATAGTAATATAGCATGATCAATTTTTTGTTTATTCCACTGCAAACAGTACACATATTTTTAGCGTAAATTAAACACTTGTAATTTAAGCACATTTTTTGGTTTTTTGAATTGCATGTTGGCAAGCTGTGATGGCCTAGTATATTTGGATCCATCATTATGAGTATTTTTCTAAGTGTAGAGATGTACAAGTTTGTATTCACCACTTGATTTAACAATGAAGGAAAACATCATGAGAAAATAGCCGTGTTCCATGAATTTTTCTTGCGTCATGCACAAACTTGCACTGGATCAGCGTGGTGGATTTTGGCCTAAACTCTATTAGTCTCTATCAACGTGGTGGATTAAGGCTTCGGGTCCAAGCCCTATCAGGGAGTGCATTTATTAAGCTGCTTAAGTATTGTACCAATTAAGAACAAATTTTAGCCAATTTATAACTATTGAAATACTTGTCTTATCAAAATACTCATCGATAGCGTACCTTTTTCTTTTGACTTTTTCCAGCTATCATAAACATCAATACCAATAATAACGTCTCCATAAGCTCCCCTTTGATCCTTCAGAAGACACAAAAATACCCGCTCTATTACTTCAAAGTACTCCACCAAAACACGACTTCAAAAGCACACGAGAAATAAAAACAGAATCATTACCACATACATCAGAAATCGTACAAAGGAATCTCGCCTTTAAGGGTCTTTAATACAATATTATTAGGGTGTAAAGGTGGCTTGAATTCGTTTCCTTTCGGCGGCGACAGGAAAAGTGAATTTGCCGGGGAAAGATGGTTTCCGTTGGACACGGGGACGTGAAAAACTCGGTGTCTGCCGTTTTATAGGTAGCTTCATACTAGAGGCGGGGGCTACAATATCCAACTAGTTTTGTACAAGTTTTTGTATCTTAAGGTACAATTTGTTACAAATTACAGTCAGTATGTTTGATAACGAATAATTGTGAAAAAATATTTGCAGGATTTTTGATTAAACGATTTCATGATTTATTTTGTAGGTTCGAATCCGAAATTCACCTAACTGATGGATTAATTAGTATTTTAGTCGTATCACTTATTATTACTGAAGTGAAAACTTCTTCAGCTGAGTTGTCCACTTTTATTTGTCTCGGAAAATTTTATTGTTTTGCGTCACCGACATACTAATATCGGCCAAGGTAGCGTCGGAAGGATGCTACGCGCGGACGCTGCACTGCCTAGCCCCAAACTAAGCCTTTAGCTTGTATTATGTAAGCCAGTTAACTCACTGAGATACTTGAAAAGAACGCACGCTGACTCAAAATGTATATATCATCAGCTTTGAGTATGTATTAATCTAAACGTATGTAAACAAAACAAATTTTGTAAAGAAAGAACACTTGAAGTTGATAAAAAGCCGCTTGAAAGCTTCAGCGTATATAATCCACGTACGAAAGCATTGTACAATTCCAAGCAGATTTCGATAGAAAATGTTGATGAAGTAATAACCTAGAAATTTGATAGTGTAAGCCTAGCTTTACATACTGGCTTCATACTTTATAGCCACGTTTGAAAACAGCGTTCGCGAGAGTAGGAGTGTAGGTATTCATTCAGTGCAGAATTTTACCAGAGCTGTGGCATATATCAACAAAAAACTGCATAATTTTTGTGTACAACGAGTTTTAGGTTTTATGCATTACACCTTATGTGAATAAACATTGTTTTAAATATAAATTACGCTTGATACATCAGCATATAGTAGAAGCCATATTGTATTACCAATAATTTAGTTTTCTCCGAACATTCCTAAAATAATGTGAAACCTATTAAACAAAAAGTTCTAACAATGAGACAGCGAGACTTCAGAGAAAATATCATCGATGCATCAGATTTATATTTATATTGATTTTTCAAAAACCTTTGAACTTAAAAGAGTCAGTGATATTACGATATACCAAACAAAAACAGAATCACCAAGTCGATGAACAATTATTTTTTTTCAATTAACGAGTGACAAGACGAGCACGACATGTGCCTGATGGTAAGCAACATGCCTGCCACATAACAGCACAGTGACACGCAGCTATTGGAACGCGAAGAGTCCAAATCATTACCTAGCACTGCACTGCGCTCGCCACCCAGAGATCTAAGGTTATATCTCTAATCCCTGTAATTTCTCTGGAAACATTGCCCTTCAAACCGGAACACAGTAATGTTTGCACATTACTGCTTGGCAGTAGTATAACTGGCAAAGGCAAATTGGCAGAGCTATCGCGTAACATAATTATTGAAAAAAGCATATTTATAGCAGAAAATCTATTCTTTTTTAGGGTTCCGTAAATCGTAAAAACGGAACCCTTATATATTCGTCATGTCTGTCTGTCTGTCTGTCCGTCCGTCCGTATGTCACAGCCACTTTGTACCGAAACTATAAAACCTACACTGTTGAAACTGGGTAAGTAGATGTATTCTGTGAACCGCATTAAAATTTGAACAAAAAAAAAAATATTAGGGTTGCCCCCCTATATGGTATACTGAGAACTGAAACTCAATTTTTTTTTCATCAAACCTACACATGTGTCTATCGATAGGTCTTCAAAAATGATGTTGAGGTTTCTAAGATAATTTTTGCCTACACTGAATAATTTGCGCGAGAGACACTTCCAAAGTGGTAAAATGTGTGTCCCCCCCTCTAACTTCTAAAGTAAGAGAATAAAAAAACTAAAAAAAATATATGATGTACATTACCATGCAAACTACCAACGAAAATTGATTTGAACTCGATCTGATGAGCAGTTTTTTTTTGTACGTCATAAATACACTAGTATTAAAACTTCGATCAAAGTTACAACGAACTACAAGAACTATGTGTACTAAGTATATTATGTTACTTGCTGCAACGGAACCCTTCATGGGCGAGTCCAACTCGCACTTGGCCACTTTTTTGAAGTTTACTTGTTGTACGCGACAATTACAGGTGTACAATGCTTAAAGACCAATAACAATTTTGATATGCAAACAAAAATAAAGCAACGTCCTAACCTTTCTAAATAAATGACAAGTTCATCATTTTCAATTCATTCTGTTTGAAACTCATAAATAATAAACTGTTCATTGGCGTAGCTATCTCAGACTTAGAGCAAACAATGTCAAACAAGCGTTTACTCATACCGAATTATCATTCAAATCAAACTAAAATACGAATTGAATTTAATCTACCTCCGATTCAATTGGCGTTTAGACAGAAAATCGAACGAAATAAGAAATTGAATCGCCTTCTGTCTAGACTTTTAACGATATAGACGTGCCTTGATCTTTAGAAACGATTCCTTTCACGAAATTATAGACGATGTACATTACTGTTCGGCTACGGAAATAGAAGTTCTATTTTCGAGTAAAAGCGTCATTGTGTTAGGCGAGACGCGTAATAGTCTCCCGTTGGGAGTCGCTGGGTGATGGGTGCTAATGGAAGAGGCAAGCAGAAGTCACGAAGTCGCAATTAGATCGGTGCGGAACCCTTTGGCGTAATTTTACGTAGTTAGCGCGGATGCCGTGCGCTGACCTGCGACTTGGTGCCCTTTTGTTAATTTACCTTGTTGTTGTGATCGGAAATTAACGAACTTGAAACTTTTTTTTATAGTGCACATTTTGTTGTAGTATATAGTGACGAGACAAACAGGACATGTGCCTGATGGTAAGATTGGTAAGTAACATGCCTGCCACATAACAGCACAGTGACACGCAGCTATCGGAACACGAAAAGTCCAAATCATTACCTAACACTGCACTGCGCTCGTCACCCAGAGATCTAAGATCTCTAATTGACTGGCCTCGTGGCTTAGTTGGTAGTAGCTCTGCCTGCGAAGCCGAGAGTCGTGGGTTCGATTCCCACCCAGTGCAAATATTTGTGTGATGAATGCAAATGTTTGCACTGTGTCTGGGTGTTTCTATGTATAATAAGTATGTATTTAAAACTATATAAGTATTATATCAGCTATCTGGCCGCCATCACACAAGCTTTGCTTAGTTTGGGGTCAGATGGTGTTGTGTGTGAATTGTCCACCAATATTAAAAAGAAAAAAAAAAGCCCTGTAATTTCTGTGGAAACATTGCCCTTCAAACCGGAACACAGTATTTTTTTGCGCATTACTGCTTGGCGGTAGAATAACTGGGAAAGGTGTGGTACTTACCCAGGTGGACTCTGCCAAGAGTCATACCACTATTTAGAATGTCAGGACGAGCAGGACATGTGCCTGATGGTAGGCAACATTCCTTACAACATCATAATAGCTCACACCGAGCTATAGGAATATGAAAAGTACTTACCTAACACAATAAACATTACTTGCTAAAACATTATTTACTTTAAGCAAAAATGACATAAAACAAGAATCTGTGACGAATTTACAACAACTTTATTCACCTCTGACGTTTTTCATTTGTTTTTTTATAACATGTGACGAGTTTACTTTGAATGTAGTGACGAATTAACTTTGGGACGAATCGCCTATAACCCGAATAATTTAATTAGAATTCCAAATCATTACCTAGCATTGCGCTTGTCACCCAGAGATATAAGATGTTTTATCTTTATTCCCTGTAATTTCACAGTTTAAGCAATATGTCTGCCCTATAACAGCACAGTGACACGCAGCTATTATTGGAACACGAAAAGTCCAAAATATTACTGCAATGCACTGTTCTTATCATCCAGAGATATAATATGGTTTATCTCTGTAATTTCATTGGAACCATTTCCCTTCAAACCAGCATTTTGCAGACTCTCACAGTGTCTGTGTCAGAGTCTGCAAAGAGGCCTATTACTAAACTCTACTCAAAACGCATTAGATACATTACCGTCGTAACAGTGCAATTTTAGTCTACTCAAACTTTGAACCAATATTTTACAGTGGCTTATAAAACAGTACATGACATAAGTTAAACAGGAAAACAAGATATATTTACACAAAAGACTAGTGTTTAATATTATTATCAATAACTAATGGTGGACATTACACTCACATAACACCACTTAGCTTCAAGTTCTTTTTTTTTTAACTTTTATAGGTTTACACTTGACCCCCATCTCGCCTGATGTTAAGTGACGATGCGGTCTACGATGGAGCGTGTTTACCTAGAAGAAACCGATTCACTCTCGATTTGAAGACACAAAGATTGTTACCAACAGGGAAAACCCACTCAGTCAACTCATTCCAAAGCCTAGACGTTCTTATCACAAAAGTTGAGTCAAATCTCTTCGTTCGTGTTTTTGGAACATCCGATAAAAAACCGAGTATAGAGTGAATCGGTTTTTTCCTAAAGTGCACTCCATCATGGACCTTATCGTTGCGTTGCTTAGAATCAGGAGAGATGATGGTAAAGAGTAAAAGCTACTATCGGTAAAAAATAAATTATATTTAATTTTATTTATTTAATACGTACAACAGAATAAAGTCAAAGTCAAAGTCAAAGTACTTTATTCATAAATGTACAATTTACACGTCAATAAATAAAAAATAAAAACAAAAGAAAGAGCATACAAATTGTATACATTTTCAACGTTTGAAATGACTACTTTACTGTATTATAATAATTATTGTACAGAAAACTGTCAAGCATTATATGAGTATAATATGTTTTTATAACAATTGTACTGACCCATGTCAAATTTTTGTATACATTTTTATAGGACTTTGCCATCACTCTCTAAAAATTCGGTGTAACTATAAAAAGTTTGATCGATAAGCCAGGACTTTAATTTGTTTTTGAAGCTGCCGAAACTTGGGGCAGATATAACAATTTTGGGAAGAGTGTTATAAACTTCAGGTCCATAATGTGAGTTAGCTTCCGTGACCTTGTGAGAGAGTGTGATATGACATCCAGCTTGTCCGCGTTACGTATGTTTCTAGAATGTCTCTCTCCTCGCGTATTGTATGATTCTAGATTATTTCTGACATACACAGCCACCTGGTAGATCAATATAGCAGGTAACGTAAGTATGCCAAGCTCTCTGAAATATGGTCTGACGGATGTGCATTGCGATACGCCAACGATGGCACGTACGGCACGTTTTTGGGCGCGGAACGCACGCTCCCAGTCGGCAGCGTGCGCGTATAGCTCGGCGCCGTATTGTAACCGAGAATGCACTGTGGCGAAGTAACACGCACGTGACACTTCCGCAGACACCACTCGGGATACTCGTCTTAGAGCAAAGCACGCACTGCTGACTTTAGCACACATATTGTCGATGTGGTGTTCCCACGTCATGCTGCGATCAATCTCGAATCCCAAAAATGTGGTGGTCTGTACTTGCTCAATCCTTACACCGTTTAGCGAAACTTTAAGCGATTTTGTATGATGGCCCGACAGACAAAAGTGAACGAAATGAGTCTTTTTTGAATTTAACATAAAACCATTAGCTCTAAACCATGAATTTAAGCCGTTAATTACAATATTTAATTTCTCTTCTAAATCCTCAATTGAAAGAGCTGTTACTACGGCAGCCACATCATCTGCATACATGAATATGCCTGCACCCTTTACGGCATCAGGGAGATCGTTTAGTAGGAGAGAGAACATTATATTTGAAATCGACGAACCCTGCGGTACTCCCATAGAAGAAGGCAGCGGATCTGATTTATTATCGCCATCGCCAGCATCCACTACCTGAGAGCGGCCTCGTAACATGTCAGTCAACACCTCGTATGATTTCCCAGCTATGCCGTAGTGTTTCAGCTTTAAAGCTAAGGTCTCGTGGTCTGCGACATCGAAGGCCTTCGATAAGTCACAGCACAAGACAGCTACTTGTTCTTTACGTTCACGAGCAGCCAACACACTACGTATCACTTCACGCGTTAGAGAAATCGTAGACCTCCCTTCGCGGTATGCGTATTGTTGTTCACACAGCGCCTCGGTTTCCGATAGGTAGGCCACTAATCGCGAACTCAAGCCGTTTTCAAACACTTTGGCTATTGCTGGTATAATCGATACTGGTCTATATCCATCAATATCGTCCCTTTTGCCCTTGCCTTTAAATATTGGGGACACTTTCGATATTTTCAGCGACGACGGGTACGAGCCTTCTCTAAGACACTTATTAAACAGTGTGGCGAGAACCGGAGCTAGAGGCAAAATTGCTAGTTTAATGAGCTCCATCGACACACCGTATATGTCTTTCGACTTTTTTGGGGGTATTTTGGAGGATACTATGCGGAATACCTCATCAGCCGAGAAACTTGTTAGTCTGAGGGAACGATCAGATGTTTGCCGTGCTGATACTAACATTTCACATACAGTAGCAGTATCAGCTTTAGGTGCCCCACAGGCAGCAGCTGCATTTAAAAACCGAACATTCATAGCATTTACGGCATCTTTTGGCGAACTAAACTTACTGCCGTTACAATCTTTTACAATCTCTGAGCAGTTCAACCTAGGGGTATTGTTTTTCCCCCTCTCCACGTTCACGATTCCCGACATAGCTTTAGATGGATTCGTACTTCCGTCTATTATACTACTATAATGATTTGTCTTAGACATATTCAAAGTCGAAATGTATTTCCTGTTGAGATCGTCAAATATAGCTAGTAAGTTCTCTTCCTCAGGAAATTGGTCAACTAATTTCGCAATATCAAACAACAATGATTTTAGATTAAGTATGTCAGGCGTAACCCACGACGCGTCACGTTTGTTATTTGGAGTTCGTTTTATAGAGAAACAAGTATCATACTTATTTGCTAAAATATTGATCAGTGCCAGCGCAAATGTTTGGCGGTTTTGTTTCTCTCGCTTACCTCGCACCAATCTATACTGTCAATAGACATAACGAAATTTGCCCGGTTATTCTGCGAGAAATCACGCGTGCGGCGAGTGAGCTGTGCTGGCGTTGAGTGTGCAAATTTCACCACTCCACGTACAGCTAGGTGATCCGACAGAAGCGTATTTATTGAGTTTGCGGAAGTAAGATGTCGCGCTACATTTGTAAAAATAAGGTCAATCGCTGTTTGTGAGTTTTCTGTTATACGAGTAGGGAAGTCTACAATCGAACTCACATCATGGGAGTGGAGTAAGTCGGACAGATTTCTAAAGTCAGCGCTAGTGTTGTCTAAAATATTTATGTTTATGTCACCGAGAATCATGAATGTTTTATCGGTTTCACTGAGCTTATCGAGCAAACGTTCCAGGCCATTTAAGAAACCTCTAACATGAGCTAGGCCTGTGCGATAAATGCAAATGATAGTAATGTTAAAGTCCATAACGTCAATCGCGGAGATTTCGCAAAATCTTTCTTCTGACAATGCTGATAACTCAACGTTTTCGACACACTTTAGTGCTTCATTTACAAAGATGCAAGATCCGCCGTGGATAACATTATTTCTACAAAAATAGACACTAACTTGTAGCCTTTTAAGTGTATACATTGTAAATTCGGGGCTGTAAGCCAGTGTTCTGTTAATGCAAGAACATCGCACTTAAGATCAGATTCTAAGAGAACTTCTAATCGTTGAGTCTTATCGTTTAACGAGTTAATGTTTTGGTGGCATATTGTCAACTGTCTCGGTGGTAAGCACTGCGCGTTCATGCTAAACACTGAGTTTTGTACTACGGCCGCCAGCTGTCGTCGCAGGGGGGCCGCCGGCGGAGTGGCGGGGGCGGTGTTGCGTCCGCCACCCCGCGCCCGAGGCCGCGGTAGTTTTGGTGTTGTTTGCGTCATCTGCGGCGTCTGATGACGGGCGCACCGCCCGCCGGTCGCCGCGTCGAAACCAAGGACTAATTTCGACTCCACTTGGCCAATTATCAGCTTTCATGAAAAACTCATATTTGCTTGTTGGGTATATCAGAATACAGCCGATACAGTGTATAGTTAGATTAGAACTTAAGTTTAGATCTAGACAGTATTCCTAATGGATACGTATACAGCATGATTTACATTCAAAACATATTTTTATGTTAAAGAGGTTATCATGAAAGAAAAACAAGCAAATGAATAACATAATATAAGTATACAAGCAGCGCCTCGCGGTATTACTCGCTCCCGTTCTCGTTATTTTCCCGAGATGAAAAATAGGCTTTGTGCTATTTCAGTGTACTGTGTACTAAGGTACTAGCCTATGTATCTATGTTCCAAATTTCAGCCCAATCCGTTAAGGTCTTCCAACACGATTGAGCAGCAAACATCTAAACATGCAAACTTTTTGTATTATTTATTGGTAGGATGTTTTTGCTTTGTGGCAGTTGTGTTGAGGCTAACATCAAAATACCATTTCGAATGAAAATTCCGCGCCACCACTAATAACAGACAACGATAAGTTCCACCATCGCATTTCACAATGATTGACAAAAGCCCTAGTATAAAAGTTGCACAGTTCAAATATGTCACCGCAGGACTTCATAAATGGCACGGTCTCTAAAACGAACCTCTTTGGTCCCACCCAATAATTACAGTCTCGACTGGAAGTGCACTTATTATTTCGCTGGCCGGAGACCGACTGGTTTCTTTTTGCACTATTTCAAATTTGCGGGGAAATTGCCATGGAAACTACTTTACTCATTCCGACTGGTCTGGTGACTCGGTTGTGGAAAATTACGGCTGGTCTAGTTGGAAAAACGGCTATTGCCGATCCGGAGACCCTGGTTCGAATCCCACGTGAACTACTGTCTTTTCAAATGTGCATAATGCCGCTAATTTAAAACGCCGTTCCTAAATGTTCCTAAAAACTTTCGAAGTCATGTATTGTGTCATTCACCAATCCACGCTTGGCCAACATGGTGTACTATAGCTTTGTCACTGTCCTTGCGAGAGCAGACCCCGAGTCCCAGCAGAGGGAACATTGAATGAGCTGCTTGTGCATATGCCGCTTATGCCGCTGAGCCGTAATGCCCGGTTTATACATGATTCCAGTCCAGTGATCGAATCCAGCGCTGGATTGCTTGCTGAAAATATGTAAACCGGCATTGAAACGCATTGGCGCTCATTGATGCTCTCCAGTACCGCTTTACATTTTTTCAGTAAGCAATCCAGCGCTGGATTCCATCGCTGGACTGGAATAATGGAAATCGGGCATAATGAGGGTGCAAATTGATTTGTTGATTTGAGAAAAAATAAATGAGGGTGCAAATTGATTTGTCAAAGTTAGTTCTAAATATTGCCAAGTGTAGCACCACTGTTGGTTTTTGTGAAATTTCTCTAACAATTTAAAAACATCGGCGCCACCTATGGTGAAATTGGGAACTGTTTTTGACAGGTCTTTTAGCATCTTAAAAACGCCCCTTTAGCAATATTTACCGTATCGATTTGAAAGGCAAAAGTTGTAGATATATAACAGAGCAATGTATTTAATTAGCTTATATCGTACTAGCTTTAACCCGCGGCTTCGCTCGCGTTCTGTACGTTTCTTGTGGCATGTTCCCACTTTGACAAGTAATACGAATGTCATATAATAACTTAAATAACTATAATCCTTTCAAACTCTTACGGTTTGGGCTGTGCGTTGATTTATTAGTCAATCACCTTTTTATATAATACTAGCGGCCCGCTCCGGCTTCGCTCGAGTAATAACTTAAATATCACCTGCAGCGCCATCTGCCGGGCTGATTTGTGAATTTGAACCTTCCAGGGTCCTACCCAAAAGTATTTTACAAAAAAAATCATTCAAATCGGTCAAGCCGTTTAGAAGGAGTTCACTAACAACGAAAAGTGGCATTTATATAATATAAATATATATAAAATTCTCGTGTCACAGTGTTTGTTTCCTTACTCCTCCGAAACGGCTTTACTGATTTTAACCAAATTTTATATGCATATTCTGTAGGTATGAGAATCGGCTACTAGCTATTTTTCATACCCCTAAGTGACAAGGGTTGTTCACTAAGGCAAAACAACGTTTGCGGGGTCAGCTAGTAAATATATAGATATATACATATGTATGTAGATAGCATAGAACAACGGTAGGATAGTATTTTGGAGTCTTCTAATTCAAATGGTTGAGTGCCACTGTGCTTTTAAAATCAGGTGTAGGTATACAAAGAATTTACATTTACTTATTTTTTATCTAAGCTTACCATCATGTGCTTATTTTGCTCGCCCTATCACTTTATATTTCATAACTAGCAGTCCAGTTTATCTTTGCCCGTAGTACATCTATAGTCCATAGCATTTGTAGAGCAAGATCCCAGGGCTGCCAGACTTCACGTATTTTCTGACGATCGAAATGTGGAGGATTGAGTAGAGGTAGTACGTACTAAGAACACATGCTTACCCGCTAACTTGCTTAGACAGCCAATTTTGAGATATGGGGCAATAAAGGTACATAAAAACACAGCTTACTTCACTTATTTTCTGACAACAAATTTTTACGTATTGCCTATTACGTACAAATTAGTTGTCAGAAAAGAAGTGAAGTAAGTTGTGTATTTATGTACCTTTTTTGCCCCATATCTCAAAATTGGCCGTCTAAGCAAGTTAGCGAGTAAGCATGTGTTCTTAGTACTTACTAACTCTACTCAATCGTCCACATTTCATTAATCAGAAAATAGGTGACGTCTGGGAGCTCTGGGATCTCGGACTATTAGGGATTACGTACGTATCAAACGCTGAAAGAATCTTTCAAATCGGTCCAGTAGTTCCTGAGACTAGCGCGTTCAATTAAATCTTCACATTTATAGTATAAGTATAGAAAAAATAAAACAAGAGGCCAAAGTCCGATGAGTGGCTCCCATCAGGTTCACCCCACAGACACATCGCTCTGCGTCACCCGACATGTCACTACTGGCAGGGGGAGATGACGTATTTTCATAAGGTGTCTGGATGCTGTCGGATGAATACGGATTATTCTTTCGTATATTGGTGTTTTTATACAATACAAGTATGTATTTAAATGTTATACTAACAACGCTTCGTTTTTCCCGCGCAGTCCCCGTTCCTGTAATTTACCTAATTTAAAAAGTATCCTATGTGTTCTTCCATACTATAATCTATCTATGTTTTAAAGTTCAACCCGATCCGTTTAGACTTCCGATGAGATTAAGCAACAACAATCCAAATATTAACATTTATAATATTAGTCGGATGTCAAAGTGTGGGTATACGTTGTTATATCATTATCGTAATGGTTGAACAGTTTGCTATTTTATAAGTTTTTCTGACGTGATAACGTCTTATAATTCGATGAAGCCGGCTGCACGCCCAAAAAACATGACGTCATGTACCGTTACCGTCAGTCGTTACCGTCGGTCGTTACCTCGCCGCATGTTTGTTACAGTTGTTTTAATTATTTCGACCAGTAGTTCAAGCGGGGATGTAGCTCAGTGGTAGAGCGTTCGCTTTGCATGTGAAATGCCCCGGGTTCGATCCCCGGCCTCTAAAAACTTTTTTGCATTGTTTTGATTGAAAATGACTAAATTCTACTGATTACTTTTTACATACAAATCTATTAAATAAATGAAATTTAATAATTTTTTTGAAAAATGCTACCATTCCATCAGCATTTTCTGAAGACGTTGTCACGTTCTATCGTCAGTAAACCGACTTTACAGACAAACATTTTTTATTATTTAATAAGTATTTTGACACTTATATTGAAACCATCAAGAATATAAAGCAACGCATTCCAAAGTTTTTATCGCAAAAGTAGAGTCAAACCTCGTTCGAATGTTTGGAACGTCTTTTGTGTTTCTTATCATCAACCAACAGAGACCTTAAATCATTAAGTAAGTTAAGCAAGAAGCCGCCTCCACACTATCATTATCTCCAAATGACCAGTTAATACTGGCTGCTTTTAATCCCTCTACAGTTTCTGAATATTACAGTTTCATGCCGAGCGAGCCCTGACGTCACAGCGCCGACAAATTGTATGGAAAATAAGAAATCTTTTACTTATCCCTGTGAAAGAGAAGCAATATACAGCTTTTTGCAGTCTTTTTGTACCCAAAGGCTTTGCTTGTTGTTAATATTTTGTGTTCGACTAATGAATTAAACTCTATCATGTTTTTAAAATATAAACTAGTCTACTACGTGTTTTGTTAATAGTTTTGACCACCACCTCGGCTGAAGTTAAGTAATGCTTTATAAATGATGTAATGTTAAACAATAAATTAACATTACTGTGTTCCGGTTTGAAGGGCAATGATTCCAGAGAAATTACTGGGCTTAGAGACGTAATATCTTAGATCTCTGGGTGACGAGCGCAGTGCAGTGCTAGGTAATGATTTGGACTATCATGTTCCAATAGCTGCGTGTTACTGTGCTGTTATGTGGCAGGCATGTTGCTTACCATCAGGCACATGACCTGCTCGTCTCGTCACTCTATGCTATAAAAAAAAAAAGCGTTTTTAGCTAAAAGAATTTGATTCACTTCGACTTGAAGACATCAAGATTTTAACCATCGTAATAAACCCACTTAGAAAATATATTCCACATCCCACCTACGGGCATGTAGGTATTTCGACCAGCTAAATACAAATTTGAAGACCGTTTGACCCAGTCTCTTTCTAGTTTTGAGTAAAATGCTCGAAACCCAAAAAAAACTCAAAACTAGAGGGTAACTGAACCAAACGGACTTCAAATTCGGGTTCAGCGGGGCCAACTACATGCTCGGTGGGTTCGGTCCAGAGTACAGACAACTTTTGTTTTTGTGTGCCGGTGTAATTAATTTCACTTTGTCTTGTGGTGTCTGGCAGAGAGTTAGTAGCAACTATCAAAAGTGTCAAAAGTGGATGACGAGATTTCAAAAGTTATCCAAAACAAAATTAAAAAAATTGAGTTTTATACTTTGACGAAACTAGGGTACCATTTTATATATCTTTACTACCAGATATCTGCCGAAGTAACTACTACCCAAATTCTATATTCGCTGGACATTCTTATCCCTACAGGAAAAACTTTTAGGTTTTATAAAATAACGTACTTCTGGGTGTCGTGGGCGTTTAGGCTATAACATACATATTTATGCTATAAATACGTAAAACGGGAAAATTGAATAATTTGAATAATTTAAAAATTAAAATTCCAAAAAGAAAGAGACACTTATTTAGATCGTATACTTAACAACTCTAATTACTTAAAACACGTGAAACCAACAGCCTCTACAATCAAATTAATTGATATGTTAATATTTGCAGCAAACCTAGCTTATTACTTTAATAAACAATCTTCGAGAATGATATAAGCGCTACAACGACTATTTATCATCAATCAACTGAAGCTTATTCTGAGTTTCATATTTCTATGAATTGTACTCGTCCATCAACTTGCAGAGAATTAAGAGATAGCTGGAAATATGCTTTAATGAATTAATATTATACTGTAACACTGTATCATAATATTACTCGTACTACGGTTATTAATCACTTAATATTCTACTAACTTATAATAATGGTAAAGTTTGGATGTTGTTTGCTCAATCACGCTGGAACTTCTGAACGGATCGGGTAGAAATTTGGAATACCGTTTTTATAGTCTGGAATACACATAGGCTATTTCAATAGGTCAACGGAAATGCAAATTTTGCAGGTGAAACTGCAAGGCATCGGTAGTGTACATATTCAATGATTTAACCCCACACCTCCCGACCGTTGCGCGGGCGCCGCGACGTTTAGTCTAAAATCTAGGCCACATTTGGCCGTTTGGGAAATTTGTGGAAAAAGTGAAACGTTTCTTGCGATTTTGTAGTGATGGGGATCTACGCAGAATCTGACTTTGGAAGTATTATATCTTCGCCCATTATTCTGTCCATAACCATACGTTAAAATGCAAACATCACTATTTCAGTTTGAAGGGCAGTTTTTCCAGAAAATTGTAGAGCAGAGGATAATCTTATACATATCTCTGAGTGACGACCACCGTGCAGTGCTAGGCAGTGATTTAAACTCCTTACTCCTCATGTTACATTAGCAGCTTGATGCTGTGGCCTTATGGGCAGGCGTGTTACTTACCATCAGACACAAATCTTGCTCGCCCCGTGACTCTATAACAATTAAGCTATATTAAAATATCGAAAACTCCTTTAAACATTCAATTTAAGTATAAATCCCATAATTAATATCACTAGTGCTAAAACAATTTCCCCACTAGGATCCAAAATTCGTGTCAACTCCCTGTAATGTTCCTCCTACCCTCATTTCTCTCCACTATCTCTAATCTCGAAACCGTCACACTGTAAATTATTTTCCCACGGAAAAAATACACGTAACAAAACTTTAAGTCCGGTGATTGAAAGTGGTATTTTATCTGAACAGCAATTTATGGGGGTGGTCGTCCAATTGATAGGGTGCTAACCGCTGCCCAAAGGGTGAGATAAGGATTATGGTCTTAGAGGAGGGCAAGTTTTGATAAGGACATGAGTACACTACGTGTTGTTTGTCTGTTGGGATACCAAAATAATCTAATCACACCCATGGACGTTTAAAAAAAGTCGGACGGAGTCTCGCTAAAACAAAAACTGTGTCCATCGAGTCGGCCACATAATATGCACGTGTGCGCTGTCACATACAGGCTGACATGCACACATCAGTGGGTCATTACACGCGCAACTTGTGTATATGTGTGTGTGTCAGCCTATCAGTGACAACCTAACGACGCACACGTACAAATGTGGCCGACTCTAGTGACACAGTTTTTGTTTTAGCGAGACTACGTCCGACTTTTTTGTACGTCCATGATCACACCAAAACTTTTTTTATTAAGATACATATCGAGGGGTGAAAGGCTATTTGGTTTAAGCGACATTTTGACAACTTTACAGGAGAGCCATTTAAAGTAAAAAAAACATGAAAAAAAATCATAACATAAAATCTACTTAAGCTATTTGGATAAAATAAAATTTATTTAATTTTAATTAAAAGCCTTGAGTTTTTGATGCTAAAAACAAATGAATCGGACTTATATTTATGAAAATAGTTGTCGTTTAATGCAAATTGCCATTAAGTATTAATTTTTAGGATATGGAAAAAGGTTTTAAGTGTCTCTATAACTACTGTTAGAGTCCGGAAAAAAGGTTTAAGTGACAATTTAATTCATTTTATAGTAAGCCAGAAAGTGTGATGAGACATAGCTCTAAATTAATAGCAGCAAACTATTTATCTTAATCACCATTTCAAATATAATGACTTCCAGGCTAAACTGTTTATACGACAAATTATTTTGAAGACGTAATGTTTCATGTTCCAATTAGTGCAATGCTTAAACTGATCTTTGGTTGTTGAAATAAAATGGATTAATCGTTATCATTACAAGTGAAGTATCAATCCTCAATAATAATGATTTACAATTTCCAAAGAGGGCTTGTAGGAATTAGAAATCTTTACAACAAAACGACTGAACCAATTTTGATGAATATTAGTTTTGAAAATCCATTCAAGAAATTTATATTACGTAAATATGGATAAAATCTACAGGAAAATAGCTGGTCTTGTATAAATAATGAATTACAAAATATCAGTTAAGCATTTATTAGTATCAAATTAATAACACAATTAAATCAGTCTCAAAGGAATTTTAAAAAATATTTAAGAGGACGTCTAAAATTTAACAAAAAAGTATTAATTATAAGTAGCAGGTATAAAATCACAATGTACTGTTTCTAATAATTATATCCAAAACAAATGTAAAATCAACAAAGATGACTTCTTAACATACTTCTTAATACTTAACAAAAATATGAATTGCAAATAAAATAATAATTAAAATAATCACAGAGAAATAGGAGGTATTTTCATCATTCATTCATCATTTTCATCTACATCTTCAATATCTGTGTCAAGTAACACATCTTTACCATTACAAGTTTGAAGTGTAAGGTATTCTTTATGAAATATTTTTGGAATGATACCAGATTCGCATAATTTTTTTAGATCAGTGTATTTGGCTTTGGTAATTGGCAAGCTTGTACTGTATTTAGGATTGATGGCTTTAGGTTTTGCATTAACTAGAATAACCTCTTCTTGCGCATCGTCTTTCATTGACAATTTAATTTTCATTTGATGTCGGTGAGATTTCTTAAAAGTCGCTGTACGTATTTTACTTATTTTACCAACAAGATTTCCTTTAAAATATTTTTCTGCTAATTCTTCAAAATTTAGGAAATCTTCATGGGTTAGATTTTCAACATAATAAGGTGCCGGCTCTTTTCTTGCTACCTGGCATAGAGTTGCCCACTGCGAAGGTGCCCAAACGGTTATATTTCTAACAGATTGTTCAATCGTAGAATGCATGCTGTCTACGGACATTTCTGTGTGACCTGGGAGCAGGTAATTCATTTGAATAGTCTCTAAATTTGTAGATTTCAGTAGATAATTATGTATAGTTGACAGAACAATTTTATTTTTGTTCTGTCCAGGACAGGAATCCGAATATAATATCAAACATTTAACTGTACCACGAGAATCAACATTATCAATGTATTTTTCTAGGATGGTGGCAACTTCATTAGCACCTCTTTTGGCTTCAGACTCTCCCCAGACGTAACAAAAACCGTTCCTGGTAATACTTTCGTAAAAGCATAAGTTATAAACAGCATATTTTCTGGAATAAAATAGTAGCATGTTATTTCCATGAGGTGTATTCAGGACTTTTTGTAAGTCAAACGATGTGCACAGTATTGAATTATTTTCTTTGTGGATATTTCTATGAAATTCTAAACGTTTTTTCGATGCCACTTTTTCTTCTAAGTGAAGTTGAAGCTCGGCACAATCTTCTGGCCTCTGGCCTTCGAATTTCAAGCATTTTAGACATTTATCTTTTTTTGGGATGTGGAACCCTATGTTAAAATCCGTGTTAAAAATTTGACGGAATAGTTTTTCACTTAGAACATCGACCCCTTTATTAGTTAGCTCTTCTTTATAAATGCGATACAAGTTTTTAATGTTTTTAAATTCAATAGGTAGATATAGTTTAGTGCTATCCTTTCGACAGTAGTGCGACGGTAGGGCAGGTAACCGTTTAATAAATGATTTTGCCGATTCTTTGACTGCGTTTGAAGTTTTGTTGGCTGGAACGCATTTTCCTCTTTCGTCTTCTTTCGCCATACCAAACGACTGCGTAGCTAAAGTATAATGAATGTACCTTTGAGTAACATCAAGAGTGTTTAAGAAGAACTTCAAACAAACCTGTCGGCGACCTTCTCCCTCATTTATGAAATAACAGAATGTGTTATTTCTGTAGGACGAGTCCTTAGATCTCTTCCTTTTTATGGATTGTCTTGAAGACATAGATATTATCCACTGCTTTTTTCTTTCTGGAGATAGTTCCCAAAAGTATTTAAATATGGCGTTTCTTTTTTCTGTATCTATTTCTCCGCATTTGTATGGGCAATTTTTTTCTAAGCAAGGATTAGGTTTCATTATTCTTTCCTTCACTACAGTACCATCTTTCTTCATATATCGATCGCCCTTTGATCGAGCATCTTTTCTTTCCTTTTTCTTGTTAATTTTTTTCTTTCTTAAACTTGTTTCTCCTACTATTCCGTCTTTTAAGTTTGTTTTTTTCTTTTTGTTTTGTACATCATTATCACTTGAAGATCCATCTGTATCCTTCCACGAGCTAGAATCCCAGGTGAAATCTTCATCGTCGCTTAAAAAATCGACATAGCTTTTTTTTAACACTGCACGTTTTTTTTTGTTCTGCTTTTTATTATTATTTTCGGTTTGGTTTATCGTTTCAACATTGTCATCTTCCAGAGATTTTCTTAAAATTTCCATATCCTTTTCAGGTATAATATCAGTAATAGTTGGTTGAAGGCTATCGTTGCTAAAAGTTCTGTGCAAAATGTTTCCATCAGATATGTTTTCATGCACTGTTTTTGTCTCTGTATTTATGGTATTCATGTTGAAAGTTGGTTCATTATTTAAATTGGTCTGGTATTCAAACGAAGTATTCGGTACAACATCTATGCCATTTGAATTAATAATACTTAAATCGTCAACTTGTTGATGATAGGAAGGGCTTCCTAATATTGTTACTGATGAGTTAGTCTTGTCGTTTCTCTCAATCCTCGAAGATGTCTCTAGGCGCTTGGTCGACATACTGAAGCGATTAATTTTGTGTTTGTAGAATTTCTTCCTTTCTGACTCCATGTTCTTTAACTTTACTGCAATGGAAATATAAAATGTAATATTCATGGTACAATCAATCAATATGTACTGAACATTCTACATATACCTACTGCTTTAGTTCTAATTTTCTCGCGGTTTCATGAACATCCATACATCTATACAAACTTCCGTATTCATAAAAATATTAGTAGGATAAATAAATATTTTATATTACTTGGTTTTGTAACATTTTTTTTAAATAAAAAGTGACAAGATATGTGCCAGATGGTATGCAACATGACTGCCACATAACAGCACAGTGATACGCAGCTATTGGAACATGAAGAGTCCAAATCATTACCTAGCACTGTACTGCGCTCGTCACCCAGAGATCTAAGAGGTTATATCTCAAAGCCCTGTAATTTCTCTGGAAACATTGCCCTTCAAAGCGGAACACAGTATTTTTTTGCACATTACTGTTTGATGGTAGAATAACTGGCAAAGACTTCCCTAGGCGGATTCTGCCAAGAATCCTACCACTACATAACTAAAACCATAATATTTATTTAATTTACTGCACAACATATTGTAATATTCACTGATTTGATGACTTAGAGTCTTTAGATAAACACGACATTCGAAACAATTAATTATAACAAATATTAATATTTTATTGTTTGCAAACATGGACATAAATAAATTACTTACCTTTTATTTATTTCACCTGATTAGATTCCAAATAGATTTTACGTAACTATAAATTGGCGGGACTGCGCGTCACGTCACTCCTCCGAGCGGTTTGAAGTTCGACTGAAGCTCCACCCCGCTACGGTTCGCCTTGTCGATCACAATTTTCAAATCCCAGTATTCAAAATAAATACTGTATTAAGTGACATTAATTAATTGGGTCATATAAAAATCGTATGCTTCAAAGATGGATCTTTATTTTTTTTGAATACAGGAAAATTGATTCAAATTCGTGATTTTGTTATAACTTATGTTTTAAAAGCCATCCGTTTTAAAAAATGTTTAGACAAAAGTGTTTAAACGACTACGCCAAATGTTTTAAAGGTAAATCTATTTGCTTGTAGTAACATACTGAGTAAAAAATAGAAAGAGGCAAAAGAGCTTAACCGACACCCCATGTCGTATTTTCTGGAGGGACAAATGTTTTAAGTGACATCACTCTATCTAAAGTTGCAAAGCAAAATGACTTACGTTACATCCCAATGAAAAATAGGCACAGGAAAAAAGATTTAACTCTCATTAACCTATTTATTCAAAAAAGGCAAATAGCTTTATGTCCATTCTATTTATATAAAAGTATGGTTCAAAGACAGTGCTTGGAAAAAAATTGGAAACTAGGGTCGTATCACACACAGCCAATGGCAAACGAGCTCTAAAATTACATTGTTTGAAACGCCAAAAAAGTGCTCATATTAAAACGAAACTGGGCTCAAATGACGCAGAAAAAATAGCTGATTCCGAATATGTATATAAGTCAATATCTCATAAAATGTCGCTTGAGTCAAATAGCCTTTCACCCCTCGATATATTATTTGATGCATAAATTTAAATTTAAATCAGTTACATCATAATAAATAATGATAAATTTACTTATTTATCAGTTTTTTATTGTATGCAGTATGCTCTGTGATTTTACCCGCGTTTTTCCCGTTATTTTGCCGGGATAAAAATACTTAAATGTTACTGTGTTCTAAATTTCAGCCGGATTTGTTCACGTTACGACGTGATTGAGTAACAAACATCCAAACATCGACATTTATAATATTAGTAGGACTAGTAGCGCCACGCGGTTTTATCTGCATAGTTCCCCTTCCCTTTACTTGTTCCTATATTTAAAGTAGCCTATCTGTTATTCCATACAATAATCTAACAGTATTCCAAATTTTAACCCTGAAGCTACGTGATTGAGCTACTAACATCCAAACTTTATAATATTAGTTGGATTTTAAATACTTGATAGCAACTTGAAATGCTAAGGTTATAGAACTAACATCATGTAATTATAATAAAAAAAAACAATATTAATAAATCAAGTTTCGGAACATCAACCAAAGTTACAATATTGTTTTGATCTATTTAGACATGCAATAACTAACAAAGTTGTAATATTTGCCTTTTTCTTGAGAATATTGTTTTATTTCTAAGTTAGTGCGCTTTATCATGGACTGCATCGTTGCTTAACATTACGCGAAAACACAATAATAAATAAATAAAAATGAATTTATTTATTTACGCACGAAACCAGTTTTTTTTTTTATTTAAGAGTGACGAGAAGCGCAGGACATGTGTCTGATGGTAAGCAACATGCCTGCCACGCAACAGCACAGTGACACGCAGCTATTGGAACATGAAGAGTCCAAATCATTACCAAGCACTGCACTGCGCTCGTCACCCAGAGATCTAAGATGTTATATCTCTAAGCCCTGTAATTTCTCTGGAAACATTGCTCTTTAAACCGGAACACAGTAATGTTTGTACATCACTGCTTTGCGGTAAAATAACTGGCAAAGGTGTGGTACTTCCCCAGGCGGACTCTGCTAAGAGTCCTACCACTACTAAATACTAAGTTAATACGTTTTCTCTTTATTCATCGTCCTAAGTGTCTACCTTCAACCACGGAATAGATAATATCTTCAACGCAAGCTGAAGTTAGTAACAATGTTGCCTAAAATTTTGACTACCTACCTTCAGGATCTAAGTTTTTCGAAACGGTATACGCGCGCATCGTAAAAAAAAACTCTCATCATTTTCCCCTAACTCACCAAAAGAAATGACTTTAATATAAAAACCCGACTGCAAAAACTCAACAAGTAAAAAAAACATTATATAATATCTAAGGACACTTGGGTGGTTGAGACGAATCTAACGATATCTTAATTATCAAAATCCATCCAGCCGTTTGGAAGATACATGGGAATAAAGAAATTTACAAACATACAAGATCCGCGAAAAAAACACAACCCTTCTTTCAGTCGGGTAAAAATCTACAAAGTGTTACGTAAAAAAAATTGGCAATCATAGGAACTGGCGATAGAAGTGAAAACTTACAACTCAGAATTTGATAGCTTACTTTGGAAACTACACGGGTGTAACCGGAGGGTGTGGCCTGTACATAATTGTTAATTGCATGACCATCTAGAAATGCACCAGCATTTCCCATTGGCTGACGCGTTTCTAGATGGCCATTCCATGATGGGCAGGCCACGCCCTTTTAGCATTTCCCATTGGATGACGCATTTCTAGATAGCCAATGGCTATGGTCCCGAGTTTACCCGAAGATTTCTTATCATATCCGAGCGTGACAGTAGAATTCATTTCACAACCCACGAAAAATCTGTCTAGGCGCGCAAAAAGAAGTTTTCACTTCAAAAACACTCTATAAGTGAATACGGGGTTTTACAGCGAGTGCCCGAAAATGCTAACACGAGATTCAATGCTAGCAGATGGTTGTAGCGAGATAAGCCACTGGCACGGCGCGGCGCGGCGATAGGCACTGAATGATCGCAATTGTTTCTCAATGGCTGACACGTGGAAACATATTTATTTCGTTGTTAATTCGTTATTACTATTGTTGGATTGATGTGAATAACGCGAGATAATATAGCAATAATTTTTTTTATATTAAAGAGTGACGAGACGAGCAGGACATGTGCCTGATGTTATACCCGGTTTATATTATTCCAGTCCAGCGATCGAATCCAGCGCTGCATTGCTTATTGGAAAAATGGAAACTGAAAGGATCAATCCAGTGGCAATGCTTTCCAGTGCCGGTTTACATTACTCCAGTAAGCAATCCAGCGCTGGATTCGGTCGCTGCACTGGAATAATGTAAACCGGGTATTAAGGAACATGCTTGACACATAACAGCACAGTGGCACACAGCCATTGGAACATGAAGAGTCCTAATCATTACCTATCACTGCACTGCGCTCGTCACCCAGAGATCTAAGATATTATATCTCTAAGCCCAGTAATTTTTCTGGAAACATTGCCCTCACTTTGAAGTGAAATCTGCATTAGCTGAGTTGAGCACGTTTTGGTAAGGAAAATCATATGGGTTTGCGTCAATGACATCATTCAGCTGGTGGTTTCGGGTGCGATAAATCGATCTAGCTAGATTTAATTAATTATTATTAGAAAACATCGTTTTTACGTGTATTTTAATGTATTGCGGATGTATTATTATTAATTAAGTTGTTGTAACATTTCATGTAATTTTGTCAAATGTAATTCCTTTTGTTAGAAATATTTTTTTTTAATTAATATTTTATTTTACGTGTCTAAACTCAGGGAACCTCGGATATGCCGGTACTAGGTAACCGTGTTTTTTTTAAATAAAGAGTGACTAGTCGAGCATGACATGTGCCTGATGGTAAGCAACATGCCTGCCACATAACAGCACAGTGACACGCAGCTATTGGAACATCAAGAATCCAAATCATTACCTAGCACTGCACTGCGCTCGTCACCCAGAGATCTAAGATGTTAAATCTCTAAGCCCTGTCATTTCTCTGGAAACGTTGCCCTTCAAACCGGAACACAGTAATGTTTGCACATTACTGCTTGGCGGTAGATTAACTGGCAAAGGTGTGGTACTTTCCCAGGCGGACTCTGCCAAGAGTCCTACCACTACATTGAGCCCTCGTATTGTTTTCAGTCTGAATTCTGCTATTTGGATAACCTAGAAGTCAAGAATATTATACTCTGTTACATATTCAACCTTAAATTAACTTGATATGTTAAATGTTAAAACATGATAAAGGCACAGATTATCGAATAGTTACTAAGCTTTAAAGTGAGCGGCGTCTCAGCCATTTGAGCCTAATTTTCTATACAGTTATCCCTATCCATTACTGGAATCTATTTGCGTTGCGGCTGATCCTGCTCAAGGGGAATTTTATTATTTCGCTTCAGCCTTCAAACGAGTGTTGCTAGATACAAAACGGAATTTTGCAAACCGAGAGAGAATTTAGAAAATATTATGTTATTTCTCGTAATGCAACTCGAGTGGGGCATTCTCAGGTGTCAGATTCAAAATGAATTATTGACGCCACTTATGGGAAAACTGAACACTATCTTAAACAGGTAAATTTGTTACGCCATATACCACATTCTGACATTTACAGAGCTTGTTGATTCATCAGTTATTTCATTAGATTGAGATCATTATTTTAACAGTAAAATGTGGCTTTAACAGTGAAGAAAGTGAGGAAATCAATACGTTTCAAGAATAATATATTTTGAGGATATGTCTGATCTCCCAAGGGTATGTGAGGTGGATTCAGGTCTCTCTCATTGTAAGAAAAAAACCCCAACTCACACCAGTAAAAATAAAAGTTCGACTGTTTGTGCAACTAGTGTTCTGTTTTTTAAATTTGGATATTTTTGTGTTTGTTTGTCATAAAAAATATATGTATTTATTTATTTACAGTAGGTACCTAGTATAAATCAGATTCTTGAGAAGTGGCAACACTGTTGCGAGTGATGTCATAATTTCCAACTTTTATATCCACTTGAGGAGTTAATTCAATTTTATTTACGTTTCGTGAGATATGAGTAGGTTAATGTGGGGCGTCATTGTGGGGGAGTTTCGACGGTTTTATTTGGTGTTTTAAATACGATATTAAATTTTGCTGTGACTTGGGAAGATTATTTTTTCCATTAAATCAAAAGAGAATTAATTGTATTATTATTTTATGTACCTATTGAAAACAAAGCTATAACAAAGTATCATGTGGATAACATATATCCAACTATTCTATTTATGTTAGAAATAAATGTTAGTTTGTCGATGTTTGTTGCTCAATCACGTCGCAACGTATGAACGGATCATTCTGAAATTTTGAACATAGTTAAATTCATTCTGAAAGAATAATTAATTAAAGAATTCTTGCTCGTTTTGTCACTCTTTATAAAAAAAAAAACATTTTTTTATCCAAGACAACATAAATAACGGCAAGAGGAACTACGCGGGTAAAACCGCGAGGCGATGCTAGTAACATTATAAACATAGTTTTTATGTACGTTTATATGTACCTACGTCTGTTATTTTTTCAAAAATAAACTGCTGAAGGAATCTGGATGAGATTTCGTACATGGATAGATAATAGTTTGGAATAACGCATTAATAGTCATTGACTTCTAGATTACATTACGATTAATTTATAGTAACAAAGTATGAGTAAAAAAATGGCTATGTAGTTAATTTATACGCTGTAGAAGTAGGAGCGAGAGGTATACCAGCAAAATCTCTCTATAACCTGCTTAAAGACCTTGGATTGTCCAGAAGTGTAGTAAGTTCTATATTAGAACGAGTATCTAAAGCTGCACTAGTAGGATCATATCGGATTTGGCTGGGCAGGGAGAGAAATACGAGTGGTGAAGGTGAGTGTTAACGTACGTCAATATAAGGGGCCCCTTTTAAACCTACGGCCGAGTCACAAGTCTTGGGGTCTATTCGAGATTTCTCTCTCTGCCACACGATGGACCCGGTACCCGCACGGTGAATCCATGGAATGCTAAGAAGTACGTCACAGTCTCTAAGTAGAATGGGTTTAAATCAAGTTAACTCGTATGTTAATGTAAGTAAGTAAGTAAGTAAGTAAGTATAAATGTAAGTTAACGTTTTGTAGCGTAAAAGAAAATATGTAATTTTTTTTTATTTGTACCGTTCATTCATTTACTGCAGTAAGTAGAGTGCAAAGGTTAACAAATTCACTTATCTATTCTAAAACACCCAATAAATTGACATCAGATGTAACTCAAAATACAATATATTATTTAGGTACAGATCTCTTTTTCTCACGATTTAACTTGATATTCAAAGCCCCACGTAACTTTTGTTCTAGACATCTTGAAACCAGTAAATACGTTTCAATAATGGTAGTAAAGTCTACGAACAAAGATAAAATAGAATGGTATCAGTGCATTCAATGTGAGAAAAAAATTGTCACTGACAAAACATTACTTCGAAGATTTTAGTCCAAGACAAAAACAGACCGAGCAGAAAACATAAAACGCAGAAAAAGATAAAAGCCGCAATGATAATGTTTGATTATTTATCACTTGTGAGGTTGTATAGGTAATGTAGAAGTAATAAATAATAATGTATAGTGTAATAGGTTAGAATCCAACCTGCGCTTCTGAATGTTTTTCCAAGTGCACGTATAAAAGTTTTGTTAGCACCACTGGCTTTAACAATGAATCAAAGCATCGTGAGAAAATCAAAATGTTCTAAGAAATACATCTTTTGAAGACGTCTGTTATCCGCCAACTTCAATTTGGTAAGTATAATGGGGTATAACCAGTGCATCATCACTCGCTCAAGGTCGCGCGGTTTTAGCCTACAGCTAGACCTTTCCTCCCAGAGAACAAGTGCCAGTCGGTTGTCGAACGCACGGCTGAGCGCTCGCGCAACACGTTTCCCGCGCATATTGTTATCAGATATGTCGACAACCCTCCGCGCTAGACAGGTACAGAGTTACGCGTTAGAAGAGAGCGCAAATGTTAAGTTGAAAATCGCGACAGGTATTGAGCGCTATTGCGAGCTGAATTGAACTTTGTTGTGTCCCAGCAAGAGTCGCTATTTATATAATTGTTTTCAGTAAGTGAGGCTTCTGTACTTGTACTAATATTTATTATGTGGTATAACCTTGATTAACTTTCTCTATGTGAGGCCTGCAGTCCCAGAAGTGGAAACACAAAATTGGCAGTTTATGCACATATTCTCAAGAGTAACTCATAGTAAGCTTACATTACATTAAGCTTACATTACCAAGCTAAATTTTAGAGCAGACTCAATATTTTTACATTTGTATTGTACAATAAACTCACAGAGACAAACTTTAACCGAAGTCAGATTTTGTAATATAACCGTAAATGACGCTTAAAGTTAAATATGATAAAGTATATTGTGCTTTGAAGCCTTTGAAATTGACAAATTATTGCATAAAATATTTTACTAAAACAACTCTGCCAAATGAAAATAAATATTATGTGAAGGGAAATAAAACATTTGTAGCGGTAATATTCACGATTGTACGGATCACCTGAATGAAACCGAAATGGTTGCGGCCACTCATGCACAAAACTGAACGTCGGAACCAACAAAATAAATACGTTGATAAAATTCTTCACAAGAGTTTCCAGTTTAAAATAACACTCTATTTCACTCCCTAATAGCTTTTATATTTTTGTAGTGATAGAACAAAAATAAGACATGCGCCTGATGTTAAGGAACGTTCTTGCCAATAACGATAAAGTTCAAAGATATAAATATATAAGAAAGATATATTTTGTAGTAGTAAGGCTCTTGGCAGAGTTCACCTAGTACCACACGTTAGCCAGTTACTCTGCCGTAGTAATGTGCAAACTTTACTGTGTTCCCATTTGAAGGTTAATGTTTCTAAAAAAATTACGGGCTGAGATTTAAAACACATTATTTATATCTCTGAGTGACGAGCGCAGTGCGGTGCTAGGTAATGATTTGGACGCTTCTTGTTTCAATAGCTGTATTCCACTGTGCTGTTATAGACAGGCGTGTGGCGTGTTGCTTATCATCAGACACATGTCCTGCTCGTCTTGTCACTCTATACTATAAAACACACGTGCCGTGGAACTACGAAATGGGGATTTATAGTAAAAGTGGTTCCTAATATAATCACAACATAATAGTTCCCAATACATATAAAGTGCTTCCAAATAGAATGAAATCTCAGCGAACTGAAAACCTGAACTGGTTTAAAAAAAAATTGAAAACAGATAATTTTGATAATTAGTTTTTCAGCTGTCTTTCTGCCATCATTCTGTGTGTATTGTTGTTCGAAGAGTGAATCTGATATTTATTTACATTTATCTCAATTCTACTTTGACTTGATCGGCTCTGAATTCTACAAAGTGTGAATGGACGTCAGAATAGAGATTTATTTCTGAGATCATTTGAACTTGATAGACTTGATAGAGGTTTACTGGTTTTATTTTCTAGTCGTATTTATTTTTTAACTTTTATAGGTTTACTCTTAACCGCCAACTCGCCTGGTGTAAAGTGACGATGCGGTCTACGATGGAGCGTGCTTACCCAGAAGTAACCGATTCACTCTCGATTTGAAGACACCAAGATTATAACTATCAGTTAATAAAACCCACTAAGGCAAGTCATTCCACAGCTAAGACGTTCTTATCACAAAAGTAGAGTCAAATCTCTTCGTTCGTGTCTTTCAGTTGTTGTGTTCGTCGGAACATCAACTGTGAACCGGTGTCGCCTCTTCGAGCTACGAGAAGTCCGATAGAAAAATATTACAGGTATATATGATACCTTACTGTCAAGAACATGCAATTCATAGTCTTGGAGTCGTAATTGGAACGACACCCAGGGCTGGATTTAGATGTGTGGAGGCCCCGGGGCAGAGTTTCGTTGGGGACGTTGAAATCCCCCCCCCTAGGTTAAGATTTCTCAAGCAAAAAACTCGGACTACAAATGGTTTAAAGTTAACGTAAAAGATGTTTACTGTCGAAATTTGTTTATTTATTTATTATTTGGAATTTGTTTATTAGAAAATTGTTGTGGAGGCTCTCCATTTGTATGCCCCGTTTGCCCTCCCCTAAATGCGGTTCTGACGGCACCTCTAAATATTTTTAAATGCAGATGTACTCGTACAAGTTTGTCAATACCATTGGCTTTAGCTGTGGAGGAAAACATAGCGAGGATAATCCAAGATTTTTCAAAGCTATGCGTTATCCTCCAACCCAACAACGACAACACAACAACGACAACACAACAACGACAACACAACAACGGGTCAACGTGGATTATGGCCTGGACTCTTGCCTTGCTACAGAAGGCTCCGGAGTGGGAATATTTTGTGGACTGCTTATGTGAAGAAGATTAGCCGTGCTATGCGGTTTCACTTACTGTGATGGATAAAATATATGTCGTACAAGTTTTTGTAATAATTAAGAAGCCTTAGAGCTTCCCGCTTTGCTGTCTATACTTAGAATATAATATATACTACGAGCGGCCCGTTCCGGCTTTGCTCGGATAATAACCTAGATACCAACTGCAGCGCCATCTACCGGGCTGATTGTGAATCTAAACCATCGAGGGCCCTACCTAAACGCATACAGAAAAAATAACTCAAATCGGTTCAGCCGTTTATTAATTCACTAACAACGAAAAGTAGCATTGATTTTTTAAATATAGATACTAGCGGCCCGTTCCGGCTTCGCTCGGACATAACCTAGACACTGTCTGCAGCGTCATCTGCCGGGCTTATTTGTGAATTTAAACCATCTTCAAATACACACACAAAAAAAAAACATTCAAATCGGTCCCGTCGTTTAGGAGTTCACTGTCAAATGATTAAATAACTAAAATGGCTCTAAAAAAACAGGAGTTGGTGATAAAAGGGTAAAAATTTAGGGTTGTATGTATTTTTTAACGCCACATTATAAAAAAATAAAAACAATTTTTTTTTACCAAAAATTAAAAAGAAATGTTTGGGGTGAACAACCCCTAATACTTAGGGGTATGAAAAATAGCTAGTAGCCGATTCTCAGACCTACTGAATATGCATATAAAATTTGATAAAAATCAGTTAAGCTGTTTCGGAGGAGTTAGGAAACAAACACTGTGACACGAGAATTTTATATATAAGATATGTATGTAGGTATGTTCGTGAACCTGGCTGCATATTATAAGAGACATGAATAACTGTTTTTTACCCAGATAATTGAGTTCAAACTAACAAAATGACAAACTATTCAATAAAAGTATTATGTATTCTATTATCCTGTCTTACTGATTAAAGTGAGCTTTATACTGATTTGACTAGTTGTTACGATATAGCGTAGTTTAAAAATATAAAAAATACGAATAAAATATTGTGCCACGACCACGATCGAGAGATAAGCTCTGCTCTAAATTTAAATTTGATTAGGTATTGAATGTACGGTTCAGAACATTGAAAGAGGTTTATACTCATACTCATACTCATACTCATTTATTCATACTTTCTGTACATGTCACAATTATTAGATTTATCAATTACATTGTTCAGTTAGTTACATGGTTTAAACTGATATATTAGGGTTATAAACAAAATATTGCACTATGCGTAGATTTCTCCGTTTTGTATATTTTTAAAGTGGCTGATCTGGAAAATTTCGTATACCTACGTCCATAGGCAGTGGCTGGAGAAGAAAAGCAGAGGGTAAGATTGATTGGCGTATCGTGCGATAGGCCTATGCCCAGCAGAGGACTAGGGTTGGCCGATGATAATGATATTTCTTTAAATATATAACGTGCATCTATCAATGTTTTAACGTTTTATTTGTCAATGTTTCATATTGAAGATCTTTCTCAGGCCTCTACGAGAACATCACTCACTCCTTCGTTGTTATCCAGTCAGGGAGATTATGTACGTAGAACGTACATACATTTCACTTATTAATTTTCATTTATAGACATATTCATATTACACACGTGTTATTAATATAAATGTTTCCCAAACAGTTTTGCGAAAATGCATAAATCGATCATAAAGACAACATGTGACGTAATTTACTTTTCCACGATATTTTCGGCAGTAAAGCGGACGATAACAGTTCAAAGGTCAGACGTCTTATTTTGAAAGTCACTCGTTACGAGATCGTAATTATGTGATTCGGCAAAGAAGCATAGGTGCTTATTCTTTGCAAGGTGTAAGCATTGGCTCACTCAAAGATTGCTCGTATGCGCGTACTCTGTCTTTTTTTTTTCTTACGAAAGTCAAATCGGTTAACAAAACCTCGTTTATGACTTCAAATGTCCAAATTGAGCTAAATTAAAATTTTCCAATAAGGTGGTTAGTCACGTAAGCGAACGTAAATCACATTTTGGTAAAGTGTGACAAGGATATGAGGATGTCCACGCCGTATGACTGTATTTTTTGTTTTTAAATAAAGAATGACGAGATGTGCCTGATGATAAGCAACGTGCTTGCCACATAACAGCAAAGTGACACGCAGCTATTGGAACATAAAGAGTCCAAATCATTACCTAGCACTGCACTGCGCTCGTCATCCAGAGATCTAAGTTGTTATATCTCTAATTGTGATTTTTGTCTTGTAATCTTTTGCCTTCTCTGGAAACATTGCCCTTCAAACCGGAACACAGCAATATGTGCACTTTACTGCTTAGCGGTAGAATGACTGGCAAAGGTGTGGTACTTCTCCAGGCGGACTCTGCCAAGAGTCCTACCACTACTAAAATTATTGTGCAATAGCAACAAAAGTTATCCTGCACTCATATCCAAAAACAAAAATGGATGATTAGAAGACAGTGACTCTGAAAAACAGCAAATAGGTAGATTTATTTTGTTAATAGCCGTCAATGACATTAAACGATAAAAACTTGAAGGTATAATTTGTAGGTAGTTTCAAATAGCGACAATCTATTTATTTTTTAAATAAAATTAAAATGCATTAATTTGATAATGAAAGAAATTTGAAAGAAAAGATCACGATAAATTAATTATTTATAACATACTAGAATGTTCTCGTGACTCTATCTACCTAAAAATTTTTTTTTTTTTTTTTAACTTTGCATATTTTTGGTATGACGCTTGTTTTTTTATTATAAACGCTATCCTTTTGAGTGACAAATTTCAGCTTGAGCTTTTGAACTCTTACAACGTTATTGAGCAACAAATATCCAAACTTTCACGGTAATAATATTAGTGTGTTGCTATTTTTACCTCTTCTACATTTATGTTCAATTTCAGAATTATTTTTATTTGGTGTGTAATACATAATAACACATAATATGTATACATAATGTGTCTATGTATTTAGCAAGAGGTTAAACGTACCTATGTCGCAGTTTAATCAGCCTAGTCATCTCATTCACACCATCATATCTTTTGCAAAGGTTCTGGACGTCTTCTCTAATTCAACGAAAAACTTAATTTCGAAATAAACTCGCGACTTTACTACTTCGTTTCGTCCGATCTAACATTGTTTGACGTTTAAATGTTCTAAGCCTACTCTAATTACCTACAGTGTGCTTAGAACATTTAAACGGACAAAACGACAGATCGAAGTAGAATCGGAGTAAGAAAGTCGGGAGCTTATTTCGAAATTACGTTTTCGTAGAAAGAGAGTAGACGTCCTGTTTTGGTATTGGTGGGTAAAGGTTCTTTCCAAAAGGTCCCTATCTTGGTTTATTTTTTGTTCAATTTTTATTACCTACTATTGTTACGTTTATAATTTTCTTTCTATGAGGGGAGATACGGTCTGTCCCGTCACATAAAGAAACACGAGAAACTTTCCACTGGTATTTATTCACTCACAGTTACATCAATCAACTTATACCTAGGCTAGGGTTCGCGTAACAGGGCAAGCGCGCGTGTGTATATGCGCCGAGAGGCGTGCGTCGATACTTAAGCTCTAATCTCAACTGAATACCGCGCGGGAGGACAACCGCGCGTGGACCGTTTAGGTAGTGTTGTGGTACCGTTTGCTATGCGTTGAGGTAGGGATGTGCTGCGGTTTGCTACATCCTCCCCCTCTAGTTCATGGGAGCGCCCTCGCTCATGGACTAGCACCTTATCATTTGTCATCGGTCTACCTCTCTTACGTTTAGGTATCACTGGCCTAGGAGTGGATCGATTTTCACAAGTTTTGTATTTTGTTAGGTCCTGGATATGATATCTGCCTACTATTTCGTTAGGACGATCTACATGTGACAAAATATATGTTGTTGGGCTAACCTTACCCGTAATTTGGTATGGACCATCACGCTTAGGCACAAATTTTGCTGTGACGTTCTTTGGGGCGTTACTGAGCACGTGAGATTTGAGTAGTACCAAATCGCCCGCCTGGTAAGTTAACACAGGGCGGCGAGATTTATCGGCATAGTTTTTCGTCTTGTCTTGCTCAATTTCAGCACGTTCTCGTATTGCCGAGAGGGAGTGGACAAAATTTGTAAGGTACGGAGTAATTTGTTCATTAAAATTTTCTTTATTGAGGATGGCACGGAGATCGTGAGTTACTTCTGTTGGACATCTCATTTCTCGGGCAAAAGACAAATATGCTGGTGACGTACCTGTCGTTCGACATTTGGAACTGTTCAGGGCAAACCGCACCAGAGGCAGTTTCTTTGGCCAAGATGTATGATCTTCTTCTATGAGATAAGCCAACATAGCTTTGAGATCCCTATTTTTACGTTCTGCTGGGTTTGCTTGGGGATGGTACAGTGGAACAAAATTTTGCTTAACCCCCAAAACAGACATGCATTGGCGCATGACAGCAGACACGAACTGTACTCCGTTGTCAGATATAATTCGGCGTGGGAGGCCGAAACGCAAAAAATAATCTTCAATGAGGACACGAGCACAAGCTACCGCGGTAGCATCCTTAAGGGCAAATAATTCTACCCATCTTGTGGCAGTGTCTTCAATGAGAAACACCCAACGCTCCCCCTGGTCTCCTGGTGGTAACGGTCCAAAAAGATCTATGGCAAGAACTTCGTTACGTTGACTTAATACTGGAAGAATTTGAATTAAGAAGGAATTTGTAAGAGTCCAGGTGGTTTAGCATTAGATGCCTTATACCTTTGGCAGTGAATGCAGGATTTTACATATTCTGAAATTAATCGGCGCATCCCGATGAAATAATAATTTTGCGATACCCTTTGATAAGTGCGATCGATACCGGGATGGCCTGCTAGAGGCGAATCGTGAAGTTCTTTGAGGATATTCGTAATTTGATCAGTTGGAACGACTAGCTGAGGGGACTCACAATCTGAATCAGGATTATATCTATATAGAACACCTTGATTCATTATATATCCACGTTCATACCATCTTTGTGAGGCAACTTCATCTCTACTTTCAAGATCGGAAATTATTTTTACCAGCTCGGGGTCAGCAGTTTGTTCCTGACGAATTTGTTTAGGCGATTTCGTTGGCAGATCACATATAACGGAACAAACACCGCAACTGTCACGTGTTTCCGTAGAACATATTGGTCTGCTCAGTGTATCTGCTACAACGTTGGCTTTCCCCGGCGTATATTCGAATTTGACATCAAAGGATTGTAACTTGAGGGCCCAACGGACCAACCTACCTGTTGGTGATTTCAATGAAAGCAGCCAACGAAGGGGTTGGTGGTCGCTTCCGATTATGACCGGGTGTCCATCGAGATATGCCCGAAATCGTTCGACTGCCCAAATGACGGCAAGCGCCTCACGTTCAGTGGTGGAATAATTGCGCTCTGCGTCATTAAGCAGACGACTGGCATATTCAATAGGTCGCTCCTCATTCCCTTCTCCTTGGAGGAGGACTGCTCCTAACGCGTAATTACTGGCGTCAGTCCTCAGTATGAACGGGCTATCAAAATCCGGTTGTATCAGGATTGGTGCAGACGTAAGGAGACGTTTTAATTCGTTAAAAGCTAGGCTTTGCTCTTGGCTCCATGTCCAAGTTTTGTTTTTCTTCGTTAATCGAGTAAGTGGTTCGGCGATTTTTGAAAAATTTGGAATAAATTTCCTGAACCACGAACATGTTTGGAGGAAGGTTCGTAAATGCTTTAGATTTTCAGGTTCTCTCATCTCTACAACAGCACTTACTTTTTGTGGATCGGTCGAGATCCCGTCCTGTGTGATGATATGTCCAAGGTACTTTACTTTTTCGCGGGCAAAAGCACACTTATCGCGATTCACCTGAAGCTTAAATTCTGCCAGACGCTGGAACAACGCCTCCAGGTCTTCCAAGTGTTGCTGGTACCCTTCAGAAATTATCAGAATATCATCTAAATATGTTAGAATAGTAACATTCTTTAGAGCGGCGCAGGATCGGAGTCGGTCGATCAAACGCTGAAATGTCGCCGGCGCATTTTTGAGACCAAACGGCATCTTTTTAAAACAATACGTTCCAAGAGGAGAAATGAACGCTGTCTTATCTCTATCAGACTTTCTGACGTTTATTTGCCAGTAAGAGGAGCGGAGATCAAGCGTACTCATGTAGCAGTTTCTCTTTGTCGACTGCAGGAGTTCGTCAATGCGTGGCATTGGATAATTGTCTGTCTTGGTGATGGCGTTGAGTCGTCTGTAGTCTACGCAGAACCTTATTTTACATTCATTCTTTGGGACCATCAGCGCAGGAGAACACCAAGCCGACTCACACTCTTCAATGACGTCTTCCTCAAGCATTTTGTTAATCTCTTTCTGCATCATTTCTTTCTTCGCTGGGGTGAGACGGTACGGCGGCACGGCTATTGGTAAGTGGTTACCTGTGTCAATGCAATGCTCGGCATACGGTGTAGGGGCTCCCCCTGCTTCGAAGATCTTGTTGTTCCTGACGAGGACTTCAGCGAGCGCAACACGCTCCGCCGGATTAAGGTGCATACCCTCGTCGTCACGGAGAACGTTTGCAGACGAGCAGGTAACTTGACGAGAGACAGGCTCAAAATGTAGTTTGAATTTATCGACATTATTGTCACCAAAATGCCATACCTCCTTGTGAAAATCGATAACCACACCTGCGGCTGTAATAAAATCAATACCTAAAAGTGTTTCATTGTTATCAGAATCGGGGAAAATCAGAAATGGTATTTTAATGACTTTGTGTCTTAGAGTTACTGATAATTTCGTTGTCAGCACTTTCATGTTCCGTACATGACCATCGGCGAGTTTGATTTGACGCGTTGAGGAAACGAGAGGTTGTCCTTTTTTCAAAAGAAGCGCATGTAGCGTATGACCCGCAATACAGTGTTTAGCACCCGTGTCAATTAACGCCGTACCGTTAAAACCCGAAATTTTAATTTTAAAAATCGGACGTACCTCGCGGCTTACCTATGGCCACTCACGGTCGTCCTCCAACGCCAAGCACTCACCGGCATTACAAAACCCTTGAACATCATTAGCTGCACCACAGGCTCCTTGACTATAATCGGGTAGCTTTGAGAACTTTGTACCACTGACTCTCCGACCATAATCGGGTTTCTGTGACAAATGTAGACCACTGGCTCCCTGACTACAATCAGGTTGCCGTGAAAAATGTAGACCACTGGCTCCCTGACTATAATCAGGTTGCCGTGAACAATGTAGACCACTGGCTCCCTGACTATAATCAGGTTGCCGTGAACAATGTAGACCACTGGCTCCCTGACTATAATCAGGTTGCCGTGAAAAATGTAGACCACTGGCTCCCTGACTATAATCAGGTTGCCGTGAACAATCATTACCACTAGCACTCCGACTACGATCAAGTTGCTGTGCAAAATTGAAACGGTCACCTTTCCTGTCATTTTTATCGAGTACTTTCGAACAACTCTTTTCCAGACTACATGTATTGATTTCGTGTTTACAAAAAGTAACTTCTCGGTTATCATTATATACAACATCATTATTATGAGAACACGTACATGAGGCACGATGCGGAATCCAATTTCGATACCTCCAGTTACAAATGTTATTGCGAACGATGCGCGAACCATCCCCGTTCTCAGGGTCACGGTAAAGGTTACAATCCGTTGATTTCAAAATTTCCCGCGAGCGCGCGCCACAGAAATCCTCAAACAGGGCCTCTGGGCGAGCGCTACCATGGCAACGGCAACGAAATGGACGGTTTTTCGAATGGTCGCACGCATCGCCCGCCGTAGGCACACAAACACAAGTAGAATAGTTAGCAGTTTGTATGGAGCTAATATTATTAATGTTCGTCGAAGAGTTCAAATAGTTATTTGACGATTTCTTAATACGATTACTTTTAGGTATGGGACACTTAATAGGCATATTATCGTAACACTTGTTATTAGACACACTTCCACATTTACGCGAGTTTGGAGATTCGAAACTATAAAAACTTTCTTTGTCTTCACTATGATTTTCCGAAGTTTTCGCGGAAAAGTTATGGAAATTTGACTCACCTCGATTGCATTTTAACTTACGACAGTTTTCTGTGGTATGGTTGAATCGTTTGCAGTAGGAACACTGTGGTCGGTACTTCCTGCCATCAGTGAACTCGGTTGACGTCGTGGGTGATGCAGTCGTCGCCGGGGGGACGGGGTGCGGCGCGCTGTTGGCGTCGGCCGCGTCGGCGAGCCGGCGCGGTTCCCGCGCGCTGCGCGCGGAGCTCTGCGGTAGTGGCGCTGACGCCGGTGCTGCTTGCTGGCGGTTGAATGTAGCGGCGCGAGCGGAGCTTTCCTTGCGCGCGGCCCATCTCCGTTCCTCTTCGCTGTCTTCTAGTAATCTTGTTTTTTGCAATAGTTCCGCAAATGTACTAAACTCGTTTCTTTTTATTTTTTCCTTTATATTTATCTTCAAAAGTGCGTATGTGATATCTAACATTGCATTGTCGGATAGATCGCCTTTCGGTAATTTCGAGAAGTTTGCTCGTATTTTTGATATAAAGATATCAGAATTTTCTCCTTTCTGTGGATTATTAAATATATCCAGATAAACTTTATGTGGTGGGCGGCGATCGCCGAACGTGCTGAGCAGGTTTTCTTTTACTTCTTCCCAGGTCTTCATTTCGGTTTTAATTCCGAGCCTTTCCTTTCCGAGGTTGCGGCATTATGACTGAGTAACATCGACAGTCCTTTTAGTATGCTCGACTCGGGGACGTGGCAGCATTCAGCATAAACTTCAATGCCGTCAATAAACGCTGACACTGACTCGGATGACGATCCTGAGAATGTAGCCTTGCAGTTGGCCATGGTCGCCACGTCGGACGCCGGCGAGCTGCGCATCATGGAGTTGACTAACGTTTGCAGGGTTTCCGTATGCGACTTCTGCATCGCGGAGATAAGCGCAGCCACGCTTTCTTCTGAGAAAGTCGCCGACGTCATCGGGGTTGATGATCGTAAGGGCGGTACTTCAGCGTTAGCGGTGGCCGGACCACGGCATGGGTTTGGAGTAGTTCCGTCTTCGGTTTCACCGGCAGAATGGAACGGATCTGACTCCTCGCCGATCTCGTCTTGACGCTTTCTGCTGCGAGTCTCCATGGGAAAGTTCAACGCACACACTCACTTTGATTGCACTTTTCGAATCAAATGTTCAAAAGTTAACCTCACGGTACACGTGGCTATACGAACACGTGGCCAGCCCTATAAAATTTTCGTTGGGCGCCAGATATGAGGGGAGATACGGTCTGTCCCGTCACATAAAGAAACACGAGAAACTTTCCACTGGTATTTATTCACTCACAGTTACATGAATCAACTTATACCTAGGCTAGGGTTCGCGTAACAGGGCAAGCGCGCGTGTGTATATGCGCCGAGAGGCGTGCGTCGATACTTAAGCTCTAATCTCAACTGAATACCGCGCGGGAGGACAACCGCGCGTGGACCGTTTAGGTAGTGTTGTGGTACCGTTTGCTATGCGTTGAGGTAGGGATGTGCTGCGGTTTGCTACATTTCTTCTTTTTGCTTTGAGTTTATTGCTGAACAGATGTAATTACCGCCAAGGAAGGCACTGGATTCTCACGACACAAGATTTCACCTAGTGTGAGATCCAGGGTTCCTTACACAATATTACTATGTATTATTGTACTTACCATACCGTTTTTGTTCAAATAAAGTTATTATTATTATGATTTACTAAATAGCGCCGTTTAACTAGCGGTCTGAATGATATTTATTCATTTGATGGTACTTAAATACTTACCTAGCCTGTTCATTTAATTTAGTTTAATTTTCTGACACCTATTTTCAAAATTTCCCAAACTGTCAAAATGGCGTCGGCAAACAACAAATTTGATTTAACGTATTTTTTTGCTAAATTACCCTAATTTAACCAAGCTTTACTTTTTAAACTATTAAATGAATAATATCTTATGACAGACGATTCATCATTTTTATTTCTATTACTAATGTTATACTCATACTAAGAATTGCCCAAGCATTAGCCATTCAATTTATTAAATGTTGTATCAAACGATACGGCGGAACATCATTCAGGCTGCTAGTTAAAAGGCACCAGTAGGTATAGGCTATTAATTGAACGGTTGATAAATAGTTGGCTGCGACATCTATATAACGCCCGATTTTTGGTAATTACAGATTCGATCGATTATTATTATTATACAATTACTCTTGACCCGCACGGTAGTTTACTCGTAGTCAATGTCAAGTCAAGCAATCGAATGAGAGTACTTTGAAAATGAGACCCCAGGTAAGAATTATGGTCGCGGTATTTTATCACCGGCTGTAAAAATTCTCGTTATTGCGGACCAAATAACATTATCTATTCTTTGTTTCAGATTTCACATAAAACTTTGCAAATGGCGTCCATTCGAACGCAATATTTTATGATTTAAACTATACAATTTCATCACCTTACAAAATTGAACAAATGATTAGTTTTTGATTAAAAATCAGAGAGCAATCGAATCTAATGTTGAAAGCAATATGCAAATAATATTGTCAGACCCATTTGATGCTACTTTTAAATTGTTGGTGGAACTTTATCAGGCAATTTATCTTATCAACCACATTAGGCCACCGCTACTACATATTTGAAGATTCACACTCAAATTGTATAGACTACAGGCCCGCTACGGCATTAGCTAGACTACAGCATTAGTTCCATACAATTTCAGTGCCTCTTCTAATCTATTATTTGGCAACGCCGTACAAAAATCATGCAACGAGGAGAAATGATCGAGGGCTGCAAACCCCTCTCTTAATCTGCACTCAGTTGGACAGCTTACAAGCGACGGCATAGTGCTGAATCTAATTACTTTATGCCCTTCTATCATCCTACATAGGTCTCCGGGTGGTCCATTTGACCTATACATTTTGTTCACGGGCCTGTAGTATATTAAAATTCCTTTTTAGTGCGTACATTTCTAGACTACATAGAGTGGCAGATGTACACAAAATAGGTTCCTCATATATGTGTAAGGATGCATATATACCTATACTAATATTATAAAGCTGAAAAGATATTTGTTTGAATGCGCTTATCTCAGGAACAATAGGACTGATTTAAAAAAATCTTTCACTGTTGGATATGTACGTGATTCCTGAGTGGTATAGGCTAAACAAATACCACGAGAAAAGCCGGAGCGGACCGCTAGTTATAATATCCGTCATCGTTGTCCATCGTACGAGTTACGGGGCAATTTTTAACAGTTAATATAAAATATTCAACGTTTGTTGCGATCTAATATTGTTCTATCAAAGATGCCCTTTAGCAAAATTTCCGGACTAGACTGATTATATTTCCACCGGTCACCCGTTAAACCCGGGGATTTGCATTTGTCTCCTCTTATCAAAGATTCAGACCTTTTTATGTAAATATAATGAATATATTTATAAATTCCAGACCCTCCGATTTGCATGGCGCGACACCACTCTCTAGAGGTGTGAGCTTAGACGCGATCCAACAACTTTGCATAATTTAGATAAGAAATAATAAAACTATATTTTAGTTAAAAGTAAAAAAAATAATCGTTTAGTTTTGTGTATTAGATGGTGTTATCATTGTGCTGCGACTTCAGTTTCAATCACTTCGTTACAAAGTTGCTAGGTTATCGCGTTGTTATCGGATACATTTGGGAAAGTGTGCAGCTGATCTGCATGATCTAATATCACTTTGTTTTTTTTCTACCAAAATGCAGTCGTTTTATGGTTGACATTCTGAAAACTCGAACCAAGAGGTTGGACTCCATTTTCGTTACAGGAATGTACCAGTGTCGTAACAAGCTGTAGAATATATTGCCTGAGTGTTGTTTTAACGATGGATGCAATCTTGGTGTCTAAACGTTGAGAGTGAATCGGTTTCTTTTAGGCAAAAACGTTTCATTGTATATCAGCAACGACGCGTGCTTAACATAAGATGAGATTGCGGTCAAGTGCAAGCCTATTATCAATAAAAATTAACATATTATGGGTCAGAAGAATGATTAAAGTAATTGGTGTACCTGGACTAAGGTCTTTTTTTACATAAAATAGGTGTGCTTTTGACCACCGATTTGCCCAATGTTAAGCAATATCACGGAATACGAACGGAGCAACCTTGCTTGGAGCCGTGGTGTTCGACAGTGAGAGGTCGGATGAGTTGGAGGAGCGAGAGTTGGAAGCCTCTCGCCCCTTAACTGAGGCGGAAGTGGATACCGGGGTGAGCCTAGAGAGTAACCAACTCTGGGCTTGCACTCAATCTCCACAGGAAGGCTTGGGGCGTTGGATGTTTTGGGGCCATCCGACGCCGACGCCTAGGGATAGGCTTTCGAGAAGGTGACGCGCCGCTGATTTCCGGTGCGTTACTAGCCAAATGCGGGGATACTAACGCCCCCCGCGAGGTGGGTCCACAAGAACAGGCAGGTGGGTCAGGGTCGTCGTAGGAGTGCGAAAATTGACCCCGCGGCCCTGACCCCTGGCCATGTAGGAGAAATCTGTGGTGGTTTTAATCGGTAGGGGCACCATGTCGTATCCCATGGTATCGAGGTCGACATACCCCACCATGCCCCTGCATGGTGGCCATACTTAAAAGTATTTGCCCCACATTAAAAAAAAGACAGAAATCTATACATGAAAAAAATGTTAGAAATATATATAACCTAAATAATATAAATAACTAGCTGACCCCGCAAACGTTGTTTTGCCTTAGTGAACAACCCTTGTCACTTAGGGGTATGAAAAATAGCTAGTAGCCGATTCTCATACCTACAGAATATGCATATAAAATTTGGTTAAAATCAGTAAAGCCGTTTCGGAGGAGTAAGGAAACAAACACTGTGACACGAGAATTTTATATATAAGACGAGAATTTTATATATAAGATAAAGCTTATCGATAAAACCACAGATTACATAAAACTTTCACAATTGGTTATGCTGTAAACTATTTTTTTTAAAGCTGATTCTCGTCTGCCGGTTCGAAGAAGACAAATGAAATATCAAACAAATATATTGTAAAATATCTATTCAGGTTACAACGAAAGCGGATTCCGAATATAAATGTTTCACGTAATCGTGAACATTAAATAATTAGTTCTGATAATGTGATCGAATTTGAATTTGCGATAGACATATCGACATGCCTACTAACAATATATTTATGTTTCCATCCTATAGATACGCCAAAATTAAATTAATTCCCTATTATAATAATTGAGCTTGAAATAAATTACTATGCAAATAGTTTATGAAACACTATTTGTCACAAGCAATAAATTACATTAATTTGATTCCAGTGTAGAATTTACTAATTGTATTTGTTTTTTTCCATTTAAAAACATTTAGGTATTAACGCTATTAATTAATTATAAAACATAAACTTATGTTTAATCATCGATATCAATTAATGGATGTGCCCTGAGCACCTTGAAATTGTTAACAAATTGCGTCTCTGTGTGTAGCGCGAGCGGGTTACAACTACCAATATACTTGATCCCTAGAATTGCGATGTAGCGGCGATGTAGGTAGATATGTTGTGGTGCTACTTATTTTGGTTGTTGACAACGAATAGCGATACTTATAAGCGTCCGGCGTTCACCGTTTCCTGCAATCGACTAAAACGGAAAGAGTGAGCTCACTCTTTCCAACGATAACATAATTCCGTGCGCCTGAAGTTTGGGAAGGCACATCCATTGATTTATATCGATATGTTTAAAAAAACGCTATGAAATCGATCAAACAATGCTTATAATCTCAAGCGTTCTTTCTTAACTTGGACCATACGAGATCATTAACTTGAACGGAAAATACCCTCAGTAAAAAAACAACCAGTAAGTATGTTTTTATTGTCACTAACTACTGTTAACTGTATTAATAAAAGTGTGTGTGTTCTTATGTACGCACGAAGCAGTTAATAAATCTAAATCCCTCTAAAATAAAACTTCTAAATGGGTCTACATTTAAAAGAGATTAAAAAAAATGGCTCCTAACAAAGGCATTTTACGATTTTTGAAAGAGTACCTATTGTAACGATGGGAAAGATGACTACGTCTATGTATAACTATTTTAGTATGTAACTGGTTTTTACATCGAAAACAGAATTGCAAGAAAGTACCTACCTACTTTGTATACTTGTTAATGTTGCACGCCCGTCAAGGGTACACTGTTGTACATTTTTTTATATTTTTAAGACCTATTTTTACACAGTGAGAGCAATAAATATATTCTTATTCTTAATTCTTCTCTCTATTTAGTGTGCTAAAAAGCATCAATATAAACCAAATGATGTGCCCTGAGCACCTTGGAATTGGTAATAAACTGCGTGTGTAGCGTAAGTGGTTTAAACACAAATCTACTTGACCCCTAGAATCGTCGCTAGCGTCGAGGTATGCTGTGGCAGTGCACCCTCACTCGCTCAACATCGCGCGCGGTTTTAGCCTACCGCTAGACCGTTCCTTCCAAGAAACAAGTGACAGTCGGTTGTCGGACGCACGGCTGAGCGCTCGCGCAAAACGTTTCCCGCGCACATTGTTATTAGATATGTCGTAAACCCTCCGCGCTAGACAGGGACAGAGTTACGCGTTAGAAAGAGCGCAAATGTTTATTTGAAAATCGCGACAGGTATTGCGAGCTGAATTGAACTTTGTTGTGTCCCAGCAAGAGTCGCTATTTATATAATTGTTTTTGGTAAGTGTGGCTTCTGTACTAATGTTAATTCTGTAGCTGTGGTTCTACTTAGTTGATTATACGTAGTAGAAATATATTATATTTATGCCTAATAAATTACAAATATTAAAATCTCACTCGCGATGTCGTCGGCTAGGTGTTGTCTTGTTTGCGCGCTTCTGACCAGTGACGCATGGTGGTAGCTAAGGGAGTTGCTATTTCAAATCTAACCGCTTGATACACTTTGGTAACTATATTACACTGAATGACGAAAAAATACAAAATTAACTTTGCGGTCGGGTTTTTGGGGGTTTTTTTTTTCATGTTTTTATTTGGGAAGGTATACCGATAAATTTGTGTTTTATGGCGTCTACTTGAACTGGTCTTTATTTTGATATAATTCACATTAAAATTAGAGTTCATTAACATAGAAAAATTGTAAAATTAAAAAAAAAACAAAAATTTTAATTTTTGGCGGGAACCGTTTCCCGAAGTATTAAAAAAAAAAATTGTGCTATCAGTTATTGCGAATGCAGTTATTTTTGGTTTTTCGAGTTTGTTATTTTGTATACAACACATTTAAGCCATAAAACCACTGTCTCCTTTATAAATTATTAATATAAAAGATAATCGACTACTTGAGAAATCTCCAAAAAAATCTCAAGTGTAAAAATGTTAGTTTAAATACATTTTAAGTACATTAATTATAAACAAACGCTAGAAGGGTCTTGAAACGCTCTTGAGAATAATGGGCTTAAACACGTACAAGTACGGCGGCACTTCATTTGCCGAAGCGTAAACAAGCGCACTGAGGTAGCCTGGCACCCGTTTTCCCGCCATCGCCAGAATCGCCAAAAGTGAAGCAAGCGGAACAGGGTCTTCATGGGCCTGAACACTTAAATCCTACGCGTCCGTTCCTATCGTACGCATAGGTACGTACCCTACGTTTTGACCCAAAGAATATCAATCATCTACCTCGACTCTGACGCGGCCGTTTAATCTTATGAGTATAACTTCTATTCTACACGTTAAAATGACCAAAAATCTAGCCTAGTCAAACAAACCTCACCTTTTGCCTAAACCCGTGTCAGAAGGTAATAGGAGGCTTGCTGAGTATGCGAACCCTCTCAATCAAGAATCATAAATTCAGCTGAGTACAACAAAACAAAACTATCTACAGCACGCCCGTAAAGGTAAACTAAATCATACCACAGTATACTACAAACTTTAGCCGATGAATGTGATTGTGGCGCCTGTCATAAGCAGCAGGATATCTTTGTCGGGAGTAGGCCTGCTTTGTATTCTGCCGCGTTACGACCTGTCGCTCGTGCATTTACTTACTGTGTCATATTTTAGTGCGAGAAAGGTAATTCGATGATGTTCCGTGAAAAGATCGCGGGAAAATGTTAGGTGGAAAACTCTTTCATGTACGTGGTTTCTCAAAAAATGAAACACTCGAAGACGATCGTAACTTGCAAACGTTTTTGTAGTGCAAAAAGTGCTCACAGTGATCACACTGTGTTGATTTTTACCGTCAAAAATTAGGTTCTCAGTACGCCGGATTTATTCATTGAATAAAAAATATAATTCAAAAACTCAAAAACCCGACTGCGTAAAAAGTGAACCAAACTACGTACTTACATGCTAAAAAACTGAAAAGAATAAAACAAGCACTTAGATTTCCGGTGGTCTAGAATTCTATATTATGTTATGGAATTAATACTATTGAATTATATAAAATATATTCTAATAAAAGAACATTACAACTGAACAGTCGGGATACATAATTATTCGACATTCAATCTAATTGTTCAATGGATTCGACATTATTCGACATTGTTAAATGGATCCCAACTGTAGGTATTTATTCATCTGGACGACGTAGTTGTGGCTTCTTAAATTAGTCGAGTGAACTTTTTACTTGACTAGAAGTTAGTTAGTTGACGTGAAATGATAATAATTGAAGTCAGTTTTTGTTCTTTCGGATATTATTTAAATCCAAATACTGCACCAAATTTAGTGTTTAACAAGCTTCAGCGACCAAAGCAGACCGTTGTATTTCCAAAATTGAATAAAATGTTATCTTACTACTAAGTATTATATGTATATTATGTAAAGGTATGATTTGGTTGAAATATGGGCCCTAACGAAACAAATATTAACGACATTACCAATTAGATTGACATTTGAAACACAACATGGCTTAGAGTCTAAAATATCACATCGGCTAATAAGTCTATCACCTATTAAATAATTAGGTAAGTATCAGATCACGCACATCAGCTACATACTCTTCGTAATGTATCCTATCAAAATCCTACAAACTTAACACTGCGGCTATGTTCGATACTCCACAACCTTACTACGAGTATAAGTATTTGATGTTGCTAAAAATATAAAATATGAAGTTGCTCAACTCGAATAAATACATTTTTGTGTGGAAAAACAAATTCATTCTGTTTGTGTAATGGCTACCCATCCAAATATTTTTACGTAAGTAAGTACTACTAATGTACTAATACGGTCGCAAGATCAACGTACGCGAACGAAGTAGCGGGTTCAGCTAGTATATAATAAGTATGTAGGTTTTTCTGCATGTAATTTATATAGTTTTGTGTAAGTACCTACCTATATAATTATAGATTTTTAACTGAAGTTGAGTACTAAATCGTTTGAAGTTGGAGATAGGGGACCGAGGCAGAGCAATCCGAGATCGGTTCCGTGTTCTCACCATCAGCAGCAGAGTTGAAACCCCATGGAGATTATAGTAGATAAGGGCACCATATCCATACAGGGTATAGAGTGCAACATAACCCGGCCGTGTCTCCCGGGCGGGGCGGTAGGGTATGCGTAAGTAGATTTCCTGCACGTACGAAAAAAAGGTAGTCCAATCTACCTACTAGATACTTTAGTATATATAATGTCCATCCACATTCACACGTAGGTAGGTACAGTTAGTTAGTTATACGAAGTTGTTACCTAAAAACCTATAAATGAGAGAATGGTTGTAACGCAATTTTAAATCGATACACATCCTAAACGGTCAGCCCAATCGAAAAACGTTGAGAATAAGCTAACAATTATTTTTAAATACCTATTCAACGATACCCCTCTTGACAAAGTTTGGTAACTTTCATTTTTTTTTATTTGGACAATATGGCGTCCTGTGGCCGCCATGTTAGATTTACACTAATGTCATGTCTTTAGTGTCACTCGCCAGGCTAAGAGGAATCGATTGACGTGTGAATCATAAAAATCGGCTCAGGCGTTTGGTCTGTGTAGTGCTTCAAAGGAACATACAAACATACATACATACATAGACTGTTAAACACATTACCACTCCTTTGCGTTGCGCAGTCGGGTAAAAAGATTAGCGTTTGACCAACAATTGCCTAAAGCAAATCAACAACGGGGATTAAAATAGAGCGCGTTTGCCAAAAAGATAATTTATTACTCCAGATTTAAACACACCCAGATTGTACCCATCAGGTTAAACTAACTTTTCATTATTATTGAAGACAATTTGAAAAACATCTTTTTGCGTTTCAAAGTGTTTTCGAGTTCCCATTCAAATTTTATTGACATTGGAGAATAGTGCTTTTAATTACAACGCCAATATTCGGTTTCGAAAATTCTACAAAAATTAGTAAACGAGAGATAATTTTATATTTATATAAAGTTTTTTATTTAAAGTTTAGATGTATGAATTTCTTCAAAAACTACGACTTTCCGATAAAGAATTCGGATTTTGTATACACGAAGCTACCATACCTATTTTCAGGTACAAACCACCGGTAAAATAAAAATCGTCCGTCCTTCAACACCCACTACATTTTAAACAAGTACAAGTTACATTAATTGTAACAGCTAAACACAATTCGCGAGATCGCGTGCCTCCATTATCTGTATTGCGAGGAGCGACCTCAGTCGGATTTCAACAATAATTCCAGCTCTCTGCTCCGCTGAACTTCAACGGAATTTTACTCTCGTTCTCAATTATATTTCAATTAGACAAAATTACAGTAACATTTTTAAGCTTTTCTGTTTCTTTACACTTTGGACTGTTGACATTAATGCTGGTGTATAAGCGTAAAATAATTGAAAAGGACTCTGGAAAGAAATTTTACTCGTTTCTAAGAACTTCATAGTGACGTTAGCGTTATAACTTGTTTTCTTTTTTTAGTCCCTTTTTAGAGTTAATAAATAATAATAATTAATAATTTCATTTAAATTCGCACGATATTGTAGACGATGCGATGCGCAAAATCTGAATTTATTAATTGTCTTGAAATCTGTTTATTCTGGGTAAGCACTAAGCACGCCCCATCGTAGACTGTATTGGCGCTCAACATTACGCGTTATGACGATCTAAAAATGAAAATCTATGAGAGAAAAAAAAATGTTAACATTACTAACTGCTATATTTATGAACTTTATTTGAAGCGCAATTTTGTTTTTGTGGTAAATTTTATATTCTTCATAGAATACCCACTCAACATTCTAATATTTGATAGACCTAAGAATCCGTCGTTAACTATTTTATATGTGGTTTGGATTTAACAATACATAACAGCGATATCAGTACAGTAATAGTCAACATAATGACAAATTACGGCAAAATAAAGTTTGATAAGTCAACTACTATATTAATAAAAAAGCGAATTTGTTACGAGTACGCTATCTACAAATACAAGAGTTCAGAACTAACAACTTGACGAAACTAATAACCATTGATATTGCCATCAAACTTTAATAAATCCATTGAATTTCTAATAAAATAGTTTCAATAATAAAGATAGTATGAATATAATAAATTTCATAAAATGATTATAGTTCGTAGGCAAACTTGTGTAAACTTCGACGAGTCATAAGCCTTTGAATCGCGTTGTTAACTGTTCCAACAAAAGAGCTAGTTCTCGAGGCATCTTCAACGCTTTAATTGGTAATAGCCTTTTTGAGTCTAGCTTTGATGTTAGACTTGGTCCTGAAGGATACTTGAACGATTATTCTTAAGAATTTGTGCGTGGGAGGAAATCAATAGATTCCAACCGCAGTTTGAGCGTCTAGAGAAAGATTCCACATATGAATTGTCTTATCACCTAGTTCTACTATAATGTTTTAGCATTAGGATAATCCCACTAATATTATAAATGTCAAAGTATGAATGTTTGGATATATGGATGTTTGTTACCCAATCACGCCGTAACGTATGAACGGATCGGGCTGAAATTTGGAATACAGCTAAATTATAGTCTGGAAGAACACAGGCTACTTTTTATCCCGGGAAAATAACGGGAACGATGGGAAAGGGAACTACGCGGGTAAAATCTTTAGTAGTGGTAGGACTCTTAGCAGAGTCCGCCTGGGGAAGTACCACACCTTTGCCAAATATTCTACCGCCAAGCAGTAATGTGCAAACATTACTGTGTTCCGGTTTGAAGGGCAATGATTCCAGAGAAATTACAGGGCTTAGAGACATAATATCTTAGATCTCTGGGTGACGAGCGCAGTGCAGTGCAAGGTAATGATTTGGACTATCATGTTTCAATAGCTGCGTGTTACTATGCTGTTATGTGGCAGGCATGTTGCTTACCATCAGGCACATAACCTCCTAGTCTCGTCACTCTATGCTATAAAAAAAAACCGCGGAGCACTGCTAGTCAACACATATAACACACATCGTCATCAGTGACATAATCATCATCAGCCTGTATTCGTCCAATGCTGCACTAGGCACAGATGAGAAAATAGTTACTACGTAAACATAATACGCCTCTCCTATAATACGCCATCCATCCCGATCCTCGGTCTTGCGTTTCCAACTGCCTCCAGCCATCTTTCAATTATACACATACTAACTTTAAATAAGATAGATAAGAACTTCAAAAACAGATTAAAGTGCTGGCTTATCGATCAAACTTTTTATAGCTGCAGCGAATTTTTAGAGAGTGACGGCAAAGTTACTATAAAAATTAAAAAAAAATTACGTGTCAGTATTACAATTACAATTGAATTAAAAACAAAATTATTTTACTCGCATAAATGGATGACAGTTTTCTATACGATGTCATTATTATAATAAATACATACATTGAAGTATTTATATTAAACTATGAAAATGTATACAAATTCTATGCTCTTTCTTTTGTTTTTATTAATTGATGTGTAAATTGTACATTTATCAATAAAGAACTTTGACTTTGACTTTGACTTAAGTAATTACTGCTACGAATCGAGGTCTTTTCATACATGGATAGAGTTAAGACCATGAGCTACCACAGTGACGGATGATTTATGTCTTCAAAAGATGTATTTCTTGAAGGACGCCGATTTCCTTCCCATGTTTTGGTAATGGTCACGAGTAGTTCCCACTGCTGGGAATCGAGGCCTTGTCTTGCAAGGATCTTTTCTTAATCAGGGAGACAAGGTCATAACCCACCACGCTTGTCCAGTGTATGTTGGCAGATGCGAGTTACCTGACGATAGTTTGCTTCACCGTTAAAAGAAATGATGATAATAAACTCATAGACATGTACTTGGAAACATATTCCAAGGTGCAAATGTTCTACCTATTATTCTGCTTTATTGTAACCCTTAGAAATGTGAATCTTCATGTTCTAGGCACACTACCACTATGACTTATTATAAAAATGACCAGGATTTGGTTGAAATTCGTTATTTTAGGCTGAATTGATTTTGAAATTATTGGGCGCCCAAGACACAGGCTTTGCCTAGTTTGGGGCCCTCCGATACACCTATAAGATTCAAAACTGTGTTACTTGTGATTATGTATTTATTTTTACTTACTGTACTGTACTGTAATTTTGGAAATAAACAATTTATTATTATTATACACTCATTTATTGATTTTCTTAATTTTAAAGTTTTTTACAATATATATATAAAATAAACATTATAAAAAACTTAAAAACTAGGGTGCCGCCAGCAGCGGGGCAGGGCCCAAGCTACCGGTGGTTAGGGCTGCAGAGAAAGGAACCTCCTGACGATGCGCGCTGTGTCTAGGATGACTGCCTTCTGTATCTGACCCTTGATCCAACCGTCTAGCGAAAGCCTCTTGAGATGTTGGTCGAGGCTTTTCGCTATAAGGCCGTTTGCCGACACGACTATTATTATTATTATTATTATTAAATATATTTAACACTAGCAGCGCCCCGCGATTTTGCCCGCGTAGTTCCTGTTCTCGTTGTTTTATCGGGATAAAAAGTAGCCTATGTGTTCTTTCAGACTATAAACGGATTGTGTTCCAAATTACAGCCCAATCCGTTCATACTTTAGGACGTGATTGAGCAACAAACATTGTCATTTATAACATTATAGTAGGGTTTTTATGGCGTCAACATTTACCAAAGAGGCAATTTTATACGATGTTTAAAGGCTGGTGGTTTTCTAAAGTATAAATAGTAGTTAAATTTTTAGCAGTCAGTCTTTTTGAGTTATCGTTAATAAAGCAAATTTAATATTATTTTTGTAATTTTATAACTCGGTCATCTATAGAATGGTTTCAAAAATATTAAAACAGTTGTTTCTTTTTAGGGTTCCGTAAAACGTAAAAACGGAACCCTTATAGATTCGTCATGTCTGTCTGTCTGTCTGTCTGTCTGTCTGTCCGTCCGTATGTCACAGCCACTTTTTGCCGAAACTATGAGAACTACACTGTTGAAACTTAGTAAGTAGATGTATTCTGTGAACCGCATTAAGATTTTTATAAAAGTTAAAAAAAAAACAAAAATTAGGGGTGCCCCGCATACTGAGAACTGAAACTCAAAAATTTTTTTTTCATCAAACCTACACGTGTTTGGTGTTTATCGATAGGTCTTCAAAAATGATGTTGAGGTTTCTAACATAATTTTTGTCTACACTGAATAATTTGCGCGAGAGACGCTTCCAAAGTGGTAAAATGTGTGACCCCCCCCCCCCCTCTAACTTCTAAAGTAAGAGAATGAAAAAACTAAAAAAAATATAATTATGATGTACATTACCATAAAAACTACCAACGAAAATTAGTTTGAACTCGATCTGATGAGTAGTTTTTTTTAGTACGTCATAAATACACTATTATTAAAACTTCGATCAAAGTTACAACGAACTACAAGAACTATGTGTACTATGTATATTATGTTACTTGCTGCAACGGAACCCTTCATGACCGAGTCCAACTCGCACTTGGCTACTTTATTTTTTTAAATAAATTTTATTGTCTGGTATTAAAAAAAATTGCTTGAGCTTTAGAATACAGTAAAAAAACTGAATAATTTTGTTCAACAGACTACAATTTAGATTTAAAACTTTTACATTTATCTTTAAACAAATTTTAGATGTCACTTACAACACACACACAGAAGAATATATATATATACAGGGTTACTGGTAATCAGCCTGCATCCATTTAAGGGCATGTCCTGTATATTTAAACAAACAACTTTTGTTCTACAACTTTCGTTAAAACTTAATAGATAACCCAAAAAAAAATTGTATTTGTTGCCCTTTTTTGTACTGTTTAGCGACTTTTTAGTGTTTATTCACTTCGGTACATCATTTTTTGCGCGTTAAAGAGCGCACGCGCTCTCGTTACGAATTCTTACGAAGAGTTCGATACTTTTAGACTGTGCAAATGCACTTTTTATTTATTTTGTAAAAGAAAAAAAAACATTTTTTTTAAAAACTGTAGAACAAAAGTTGACGTAATGAATGTACCTAACATCCCCTTAAAAGGATGCAGGCTGATTACCAATAACCCTGTATATATATAAGATACAGAAGACTTATAGATGTCAACGTTAAATTGTAAAAACCGACAGATTGAAATATAACGCCGTCCGATTAGACACTAAACTAAATGAATAAATAAATATTGGTGGACCACACAACACTATCTGACCCCAAACCACACCTTCATCACTGGCTAAACGGCGCGAGCTTTATACCTACTCGTTCGAGTCCTCCCGGGTGTACTAAAATCACAAGGCCGTCGGCCGCGGCCGGTTGCCCGAATTGACGTGCGAACGAACACCGAGTGCGCGCATAAATAATGTGGCGGCATTATTGTAATATTGTGAATGGCTGCAATAGCAAGACACTAAAATGTAGTAGTAATTTATCTTATTTCAAATTGCCGAAACAGGAAGCAAGGCAAGTGTTTTTATTGTTAGTATTTATTTTTGAGCCAAATTTTGGTAGTTTTCAATCGCACAGAATATAGAAACAGTAGTATGTAATATGTATATTGTATAATATCTGTTTAGAATAGATACAGTAGAGATTATGCATACAAATTATTTTGTCTAAAATACCGTTTTATCCCATCTTTATTATGTCTCATTAAGTTTAATATAATTTATGACGACATACTTTTTTGAATATTCATGTACCTACATACGGAATGATACTAATTTGTTCATTTATTCGACGGTATGAAAACAACTTACAACTACCTACATTGTAGAACTAAAATATACTCCAGTATTAATTGACTATAAAACATACCTACCTAAAAAAACCGACAGAATTTTTAACCGGATTCAAAGAAGGAGGTGGTTCTGGCCTTAATTTTTATTGGATGTAAGTATGTTTCGTGATAGCTCAGCTAATTGTGAATCATTTTTTAACCCCCGACCAAAAAAGGGACGAAAAACGGACAAAAAAGGGATAAGTTTGACGTCGATTTTTAAAAAGGTTTATTTTTGTGCGGAGGTAGCTATGTTTGGTTAATATAGATTCAAAATGGCCCCCTCCACAAAACGGAGGACAAAATATTTCTTCACAACCTACCTCTATATCAAATGAATGGGCTTGTCTAATGGAATACTGTAGTGGTAGAACTCTTAGCAGAGTCCGCCTGGGGAAGTATCACACCTTTGTCAGTTCTTCTACCGCCAAGCAGTAATGTGCAAACATTAATGTGTTCCGATTTGAAGAGCAATGTTTCTAATGAAATTACAGGACTTAGAGATATAACATCTTAGACCTCTGGGTGACGAGCACAGTGCAATGCTAGGTAATGATTTGGACTCTTCATGTTCCAATAGCTGCGTGTCACTGTGCTGTTATATGGCAGGCATGTTGCTTACCATCAGGCACATGTCCTGCTCGTCTCGTCACTCTTTGTTTAAAAAAAAACACAGTAATGTTTGCACATTACTTCTTCGCGGTAAAATAACTGGCAAAGGTGTGGTCCTTCCCCAGGCAGACTCTGCCAAGAGTCCTACCACTACTACCACCTTCCACCATTTCAACCCTAGCACGTTTGGTCAGTGACGTAAGCAGACGACAAGTCACGGTATTTACAACTCTACGTGGGTGTGTTTAGGTGTATTTTTGCTTGCAAGTAATAGTAGGTAAGTAGTATACGACAGTTTAGGTTATTATCGTGTAGGTATTTGCACTTTTGTATGGCAGTGATGCATCTGTTACGAAGTAACTATTTTCTGATCTGTGCCCAAACTAAGCAAAGCTGTACCATGGAAGCCAGATAGCTGGATATATTACTCATATTTTTAAATACATACGTGATATTTTTAAATACATTCGTGAGACGCTTGTTATCAATTTGACGGTGACATAGATTTAGTAAATGAGACTTTGGCTTGTTATGACTATTATTAATTGATGAAAATATGTAAAAGCTCCTTATTTGTGTTCTCTAAATTGACCTAAACATAAAACGATGATCAAAAACACTATTTTATTCCAAATCTTGAATTTTAAATAAATGTAGAATTCCACGAGAAATCACAGGTGTCATTACAGAGGTAAAGAGATAGACCTTTGCTCGGATCTTTATGTCTCTTTTTATTGGTCTTTGCAAGAACGGAGCTTATCGACGCCAGTTCATACAAATGTAGGTATTCTTTAGAAAAATGATAAGCTACATTTGAAAAACAAAGTTTGATTTTAAATGCTTTAAAGATAAATAAAAACTTTGAGTAATGATGTCTGAACAGCGAGAATGTCCATTCCAGTCATGCAACTGTTTGAATATCTTCCCAAGTGATGCTCAAATTTGTCATCACCACTAGCTTTCATGTTCCATGAAACCATTTCACCAACCATTCCATGTTGTCTTTCGGGGAACACTTTGAGCGATAATGTTGCCCGTTGTAACTTTAGTCTTATTGTATTTTTTCTCCTGTAAGATGTTTGTCTTGTTATAATCCTGTAATATTATAAAGGTGCATATAATGTAAGTTTATTTGTAACGCTTTAAAGCGAAAACTACTGAACGGATCATCACGAAACTTTGTACAACTATTCTTTGAGGTATTAGGTGTAACATAGACTACTTTTTATCCCGAAATAATTACGGGATCGGAAGTTACGTGTGTACCGCGGGGCACAGATTTATAATAAAGAATTTTTGTCTATTTATTTTCTTGAAATGCCCCGTTTTTTGCCCAAATGTCTAAAGTCTGCAATTCCGGACAGATATACAACCATGGATTAAAAAACACAGAGACACGTAACTGCATCGCGGTATGGTAATGGAAACTTTTTGATTCGTACACGAGGCGGATCTATGCTGCAGGCGGAATATTAATGAATTGGTTGTAGCGTCGGCGTCGCAGCAAATAAAATGAAACAAGAGCGTTTGCAGATAACTAGAAATGCCTTTCCATCTGCATTGCTTAAAATTCTATAATATTCTGACACTGAAGACCTCTTAAAAATCATAGAATCCTATATCTTATCTTATATATAAAATTTTCGTGTCACAGTGTTTGTTTCCTTACTCCTCCGAAACGGCTTTACTGATTCTAACCAAATTTTATATGCATATTCAGTAGGTCCGAGAATCGGCTACTAGCTATTTCTCATACCCCTAAGCGACAAGGGTTGTTCACCCCAAATTTTTTTTTTTAATTTTTGGACAATTTTTTTTGTTTTTATTTTTATTTAATGTGGCGTTTAAAAATACATGCAACCCTAAATTTTTACCCTTATATCACCAACCCCTATTTTTAAAGAGCCATTTTAGTAATTTAATCATTTTTCATCCCGCTCGATAACTGATCAATTATAGTCTTTTTAGGGTTTCGTAAAACATAAAAACGGAACCCTTATAGATTTGTCGTGTCTGTCTGTTTATCTGTCTGGCCGTCCGTATGTCAAAGCCACTTTTTGCCGAAACTATGAGAACTACACTGTTAAAACTTGGTTAGTAGATGTATTCTGTTAACCGCATTAAGATTTGTACAAAAACAAAAAATAAAGTGTCCAAGTGCGAGTTGGACTCGCCCATGAAGGGTTCTGTTGCAGCAAGTAACATAATATACATAGTACACATAGTTCGTTGTAACTTTGATCGAAGTTTTAATAATAGTGTATTTATTACGTATTAAAAAAAACTACTCATCAGATCGAGTTCAAACCAATTTTCATTGGTAGTTTGCATGGTAATGTACATCATATATGTTTTTAGTTTTTTCATTCTCTTACTTCATGAAGTTAGAGGGGGGGGGGGACACATTTTACCACTTTGGAAGTGTCTCTCGCGCAAATTATTCAGTGTAGAATCATTTTTGAAGACCTATCGATAGACACGTGTAGATTTGATGAAAAAAAAATTTGAGTTTCAGTTCTCAGTATAGGGAGCAACCCTAATTTATCTTTTTTTTATTTTTTTGTAAAAATCTTAATGCGGTTCACAGAATACATCTACTTACCAAGTTTCAACAATGTAGTTCTCATAGTTTCGGCAAAAAGTGGCTGTGACATACGGACGGACAGACAGACAGACAGGCATACATGACGAATCTATAAGGGTTCCGTTTTTACGTTTTACGGAACCCTACAAAATTTAAATTAGGGTGCCTCCTATACATAGAACTGAAACTCAACATTTTTTTTCATCAAACCTACACGTGCAGGGTGTTTCTTGAGGTTTCTAAAATCATTTTTGTCTACACTGAATAATTTGCGCGACAAAAGTGTAAGTGGTAATGTGTTTGGTTCCCCCAGCCCGTTTGGTTTGGTTGGATGATAGGAGGATCTAATGTCACGTTCCGAAACCCACTCAGAAGAAACTCGACAAAAGCGATAATAACGCGAACCAAATCAAATTGAATAGTCACAAAACGTAAGACTCATTAGTACTGATTTTCAATTTGGTCGGCTTCACGATATTATTAATTTTGATTTAGTTTCGGCACGCGATTTAAAATGCGTCAGTTTTCACGTCACTATATAAATCAAGTGTCAGTCAAACACAAACCGCGTTAACAAAAGTGTTTTATTATTTTTAATATTATCGATTTAATACCCCTATCTATGCAAAATCATTTGAATACACACGTTTGTGCTGTGGAGTGCAATATTTTTGGAGTAAACCTAACGAACAGAATACGAAACACCATACTGCGTTCCAAAACCGCAATAGCCGATGTGACTCAAAAAGCAGCCTATTTGAAAGTGGGATAGGGCTGGACATGTTTGCTGCATGTCGGATGATTATTGGGTCAAAATTACCACGCGTAGGAAGCCAGATTGCAAACGACGATGAGGCAGACCAAAGAAACGATGGCAAGACAACCTCCACAAATATCGGAAAGACTGGACTGTATTAGCCATAGAAAGGGAAAAGTGGAAGGAGGGTATGGAAGCCGTTGCCCAATATTGGGGCAAGATAGCCACGTGATAAATAAATATTAATACCTATTATGTAAATGAGATAGATGCAAATGAATTAAATTTCAAAATTCAAGAACAAATTACAGGCGAACTGAGGATTTATAAATCAGTTGATTCAATTCAAGATGGTGTCGTCAACAACTATCTATCCACCGGATTTTTTGAACTCGCTGGATTTTCCAGGATTGCCACCTCATATCTAATCTTCAAGTTGGATCGGTAGTTAAAATGTTGTGAAATATGAACGAACCGCGTCTTTGCAACGGCACACGTTTAGCTATAAAAATACTGAACAACGTGATAGAAGCAACTATACTGAAAGGAAAGTATAAAGGAGAAGACGTTTTGATACCACGCATCCCAATGATTCAGACTGACGCACCATTTGAGTTTAAACGACTACAGTTTCCAGTGCGGCTTGCTTTTGCTATGATCATAAACAAGTCCCAGGGGCAACCTCAACACGCTCAGCGCCAAGCCCTATATGGAAATACTACCAAATTTTGCACGGGAAAATGGGTCTTCGAAATGTATGTACGCTCATAACTTTTGAATGACTGCACCAAATAGGATGATTCTTTGTTTGTTATTGTCGGGACAAGATTTGTACAGCAGAAAGTCTAGAAAATGTAGACAAAAAAATACATGGTGGTACGAAGTTCACCGGGTCAGCTAGTCTTAATATAAATAAATCTCCTGTCACGATGTTTGTCCGCGATGGATTCCTAAACTACTTAACCGATTTTAAATTAAATTGGCACACCGTGAGCAGTCTAGTCCAACTTGAGAGATAGGATAGTTTTTATTTCGATTAAGTCTTTAAATGACAATATCCGAGCGCAGCCGGAATGCGCCGCTAGTAATATTATAACTGTAAATGTGAGTATGTTTGTTACGCTTTAACGCAAAAATTACTTAACCGATCATCATGAAACTTTGTACACATATTCTTGTTGGTATTCAAAATAACATAGGCTATTTTATATCCCGGGGAAGTAACGGGATCGGGTATTATGCGGGTGAAACCGCGGGCCACAGCTAGTAATACTATAAAGACGAATATAAGTTTATTACGGTTTAACGTAAAAACTACTTAACCGATCCACATGAAACTTTGCACTCATATTCTTTGAAGTATTAGACGTAACATAGGCTACTTTTTATCCCAAAAAAATAACGGGATCGGGAATCACGCAAGTGAAACCTCGGGGCACATCTAGTGAAAGAATAAACCCAAATCCGACTAGAGCAATTTATTTTCATTTATCTATAAAATCCTAATAACATAATAAATGCCAAAGTTTGTATGTTTGTTGTTCATGTTAGTACAATTAATTTTATGCGATTAAATTTTAATTCGTCAACATTTCACGTTTTTGGCTTCGTAAAACGTCCATGTTATACAAAACATTGAAATTATTAAAACCACTTGTTAGTAAAATAGTATTTAAATAATTGTCGCCGGCCACAACACATCCGTCGCTGGAGGCATGTGGATGTACAAGGTTTTTGATGTCGCGAGTCGGTTCGCGACATGAATATTCATTCATCGATGACTTTAAAAATAACAGGAAATGGAAAATACGCGGGAGGATTACAAGGATTTAACTGTGGAATGGATAAAACAAGGCAATTTTTTACGCTAATCTCTCGTACAGTATTGGAATAGTAATCTACTGACTATAGGATGTAGGTTCAGTGTTGCTGAATGTACTGCGATTAAATGACCATTAAAATTGAATTGTATAATAATTGTACTTATGTCTAAATTATGGTTTGGTACTTTCTTTATACGAATAGGTTGCCTACAAAATGATTGCTTGAGTAGTTTATAAAAAGAAAACTTATTTAGCGGTGAACACTTTTTCGTAGGAGAAAATTGTATGGATTATATACTCGTATATATTTATTATTATGGATTATGGATATCTTATTGTAGTGGTAGGACTCTTAGCAGAGTCCGCCTGGGGAAGTACCACCTTTGCCAGTTTTTCAACCGCCAAGCAGTAATGTGCCAACATTACTGTGTTCCGGTTTGAAGGGTAATGTTTCCAGAGAAATTACAGGGCTTAGAGATATAACATCTTAGATCTCTGGGTGACGAGCGCAGTGCAGTGCTAGGTAATGATTTGGACTCTTCATGTTCCAATAGCTGCGTGTCACTGTGCTGTTATGTGGCAGGTGTATTGCTTACCATCAGGCACATATCCTGCTCGTCTCGTCACTCTTTATTAAAAAAAAAACTTACTGTCGGGCGGCAGTGGCGTTGGCAGCGCGCCGGCGTAGCGTTTGAGCGTAGGCGGAGCGGCAAAGCGTAGCGTTAGATGCTTTTTGGATGAGTGAAATCTTGTAAGTTTACGTCACCAATATGCGTAATATCTCCAGCTATACAGGTGACGTATTCGACTAACATTACAAATGCGGAAGTTTGTGTTTAGATGTTTGTTCTCAATCCCGTCGTAACGTACGAAAGGATCAAACGCAACAAACATCCAGACATCCATTCATTGACATTTATAATTTGGCTGGCCTGGGGGCTTGGTTGGTAGTAAGTCTGCCTGCGAAGCCGTGGGTCGTCGGTTCGATTCTCACCTAGTGCAAATATTTGTATGATGAATTCAAATATTTGTACTTTACCTCGGTGTTTTCTATATATATAATAGGTATGTATTTCAAAATATCTTAATATTATATCAGCTATCTGGCTTTCATAGTTTTGTTTAGTTTGGGGTCACATGGTTTTTTGTGTGAAATGTCCACAAATATTTATTTATTTATAATATCTAGTAAGATTTGCATAGATGCAAAGTACGGATCTAAGGATGATTCAATGTTTGTTGCTCAATCACGTCAGAACATGTGAATGAATCGAGTTGAAATTTGGAACACAGTTAGATTATAGTCTGATATAACATTTAAGCTACCTGTTATCACGAAAAAAAAAGAAGTTCCCGAACTGCGCTGGTAAAACCGCGAGCCGCCACTAATTACAAATATAAAGCAACAAAACCACTGTCAGATGGTGGGATTAGTCTGAACTGGGTTAGTATTTGAGGCTAATAGCTCTCCGACTGCAGTTCCTCTATCTCTAGATATCTTGAACTGCGCTGAGAGTCGGACGCCGGCTGTAATCCTGGTAGTTGCTCTATTAAACCTAACAGCTTTAGGAATTGCATGGACGGCCATTGGGCTCCAGCGTCTCGGTACCTAGCCGACGTCGAAGACTAACTGCCTTCCTACTGTTGTTAGCCTGATTTACTTAAATGATTTGGGTATTTTACAGATAAATAGGTAGGAAACTTTTTAGTGTGACACAAACAAAAAACCGAAATTTTAGGGTTAGCACTTATGAACTAGCACCACAAATGACGGTGTTCTTGCTGATAGCAATCTTTAGATATGATCTTTATATACATTCTTGAAACTGGAAGAATCATAAACTATGAGAAAGGTTAGTAATCAGAACTGTATTAAAGTAATGATTGTGAGGCAGAACTCTTTGCAGAGTCTGAAGAAATACCACATATTTGGGTATTATTCTCTCGTCAATCAGTAACACACACATATTGCAGCGCCTCGCGGTGTTACCCGCGTGCTTCTCGTTCCTGTTGTCTTCCCTGAAAAAAAAAGTAACCTATGTGTTCTTCCAGACTATAATCAATTTATGTTCCAAATTTCAGCCCGATCCGTTCATACGTTAGGACGAGATTAAGCAACAAACATCCATACATTGACATTTATAATTGTATTAGTAGGATTCCGAATTAGAGAGCAAATTTTCTAAACAAAAAGAGTCCAAATCACACGCCTAGCACTAAGATACGCTCGTCACTCAGATATGAATTCAATCTGTCCAGTGATTTTTCTAGTTACATTGTCCTTCAAACCAGAACGTAGTATTACAGGGAAATGCCATGTTTTCCAAGGTAGACTCTGCAGAGACTCCTACAACTCAATCAAAAACAAAATTGAAAGTTATCTTACTGGCTGTATGTAAAAAATACCAACATAGAAAAGTTAAATTATTCTCGGATTACGCTTAGACAATATTAATCTGTAAACAGAAAACGAAATCACTCACGTCGGACGAAGAAGCGGAACAAACTTCTAAAGTTCTAAACGTAAAAATAAAATCTAAGAACGAATATTGAACAAAAACAAAATATAAAAGAGTCGCCCTTTTTAATTAGATTCCTCGCCGACTTGTTTTCTATTCTTGTTTTTTGTTTATCCGCTTTCACCTCTTAAATTACTTCTCTTAACGGCCCTTTAATGAGTAAAGTTTAAAGTGGCGTTCGAGGTAGATGAGATATTTTTGTATTAGATATGTTATAATGATTACAAACTGAAATTAAATCTGTATCACGAACAATGATCATGTGCGTTTACTCGCCTAGAAAAACGCCACCGGTCGTAGCTGTATCTTAAGGCAGATTGGGGCAAGTCACATTTGAGTTGACCGTGAATTAATTAGTAACAACCACATAAGTCTGTAATAAATAAAGAAAGTTCTCGTAATTCGGATCATTTGTTTCAATGAAATCATTGTAGATCACGGTATAGATACATTAAAAAAACAATTTAATTTTTAATGTCGTCGAAGTTTGAACTCATTTAAAAAGAAATAAATGTATCTCAAACTACGTCACATCTTCTTGACGTCTATCCCAAAACGTCCACAGATATATAGCAGTCTTCAATCAGTTTCCTCAAGTTCAATTTACGGCTGGTCTAACGGTGCCTGCCGATTCGGAGACCCCGGGTTCAAAACCACACGCACCACTGGCTTTTCGAAGTCATCTGCGTAATATCGCTAACTTAAAACGGTGTAGGGACACATCGTGAGGAAACCGAAATGTACCTAGAATTTTTCGAAGTCATGTGTCATCTGCCAACCCGCAGTGGGGCAGCGTGGTGGATTATGGCCTTGACTCCCTCCTTGCGAGGGATGGCCCCGAGTCCCAGCTGTGGAAACATTTAGTGGGCTGGTAATGCAATCAGTTTCCTGTCATAACTTGTGGAACTGGAACATGGATAAAGAGAGTTTTTTTTTAATAAAGAGTGACGAGACAAACAGGACATGTACCTGATGGTAAGCAACATGCATGCCACATAACAGAACAGTATCATAGCTATTAGATTATGAAGAGTACAAATCATTACCTAGCACTGCACTGCGCTCGTCACCCAGAGATCTAAGATGATATATCTCTAAGCCCTGTAATTTATCTGGAAACATTGCCCTTCAAACCGGAACACAGTAATGTTTGCACATTACTGCTTGGCGGTAGAATAACTGGCAAAGGTGTGGTACTTCCCCAGGCGGACTCTGCCAGGAGTCCTACCACTACAAAAATTACCTATTTTTACTTATTTAAATTTACTCTCGATCGCCATCTCGCCTGACAAATCGCCGATGCGGTCTACGATGGATAACATTAGTCGGAAAATACTATATTTTATTTTCAAAAACAAACTGTCCCTACCTATCTGTATGTCTCTTTTAAGATTCTGTGAAAATCACTATTCGCATTTTAAGTTCAATTGAAACGACAACGAATGGAAATTCCTCTGGTAGAGGACGATTGAAAAAAAAACTAGAATATCACTGTTATTTTATGTAAGTCGAGAAAACTTTCTGCCGAGGATTTTCTATGAATAACTTACATTATGACCAACAAAAAAGTTGGAGTCAGAAAGTTTTCGGGTGTGCTCAATTTACGTACTTTCATCAAAATATATGGAAAAAAATAAGTCAGCTTTTTACTTTTTCTGCTCGGCCTTTTGAATATAATATGGAGACGCAGAATGATAAAATGTTTAGAAAACTGACTCAGATGAGCAGCTTAAAATAGTTGTATCTTATATATGTATATAAAAGCGAAAGGTGAGTGTTGAGTGCATCACGAAATCTCAGAAACTACAAATGCTAGGAGTCTGAAATTTTGCATGGAAGTGTCTTTAAGCACATAGGTGCTCGCTAAGACGGGGTTTTGCGAAATTCATCCCCTAAGAGGGTAAAACAAGGGATGCACTGTTGTATGAAGTACTCCGTCATTTGCAACGTTATAAGAATTAATTCCACAGAATCGATTTAATTAAATTTGGTACACAGACAGACTAAATCTCAAGAAAGGATATAGGCCACTTTTCATTACGGAAATAGGGTTAAAGGGGTTTTAATGGGGGATGAAAGTTTACATGAAAGTACGTAATTGTTGAAGATCATATTATGAAAATGTGTATCTAGACACGAAGCAAATAAATGTGTATATAAATTGATAGAATTTCGTAATTTCGAACTGTATGGGTATAAATTGGGGGTTCAAATGGGGGGGATGAAAGTTATATGTGGCAGTTTGTCCTTGTACTACTATAAAATAGTGAAAAAGACGACATGGAGACAAGACGTAAGTAATGGGGACGGCTCTTAATAGAAGCCCTAAAAATGCTATTTGTAAACAAAGTCGTCTCGGCAAGATGATTGCAACGTTTATTTTGATTTCGGCTTTAACCTATAAGTACCGGCGTGCATTTTTTGTAACGTTAGTGCCGAAGTGAGGCCTAAGAGACCGCGTATATAATGTATTTTTTTTTAAAGAAAGTTACGATTTAAACATCTGACTTTGCGTAATGATGAAATCTTAAAGGTTTTAAGCAAAACTAAGTACACAAATATAGTCAATTGTATTCAGTTTTTAAATTTAAGACTACATTAATATTTGGTTCAAATTTTTATTAAAAAATCTAACTTTTAAACTAAAAAAATCTCATTACATAACAACAAAAAGTAATTTTCCTCACATGACACTTAACATACTGTTCAGAAAACAATGTAGGAACATAAACTTTCAGAAAAAAAATCTGTCCACAATCTAACTAAACATTAGTTTATGCTGATGATGATGATGATGATGTTGATGATGATGCCTCAACCTGGTGTTCATGCTGAGTTTTTTCTAGGTTATATTTCAGAGGTAAACTGAAACAAATTTTATCGAAACTGGTGTAGGTTTTTGAAAAATCAACGAAAACCCAAAAGTTGTTAACCTAAGCGACGTATACGTACTTCGTCGCTGTTTTATGAATAAAGAGTGTAAACTTGATTCAAAATTTCAGAATTCGGGAAGTATGTCTGAGTTTAATTTAAAAATAAAGTCGATATTCGTTTTTTTTTTAAATAAATGGGTAAACTATTAAAATTTTTTTTTTTTTTTTTTTAATAATGAGTGACGAGACGAGCAGGACATGTGCCTGATGGTAAGCAACATGCCTGCCACATGACAGCATAGTGACACGTAGCTATAGGAACATGAAGAGTCCAAATCATCACCTAGCACTGCACTGCGCTCGTCACCCAGAGATCTAAGATGTTATATTTCTAAGCCCTGTAATTTTTCTGGAAACATTGCCCTTCAAACCGGACATAAATCTTATCTTACCAGCAAAGATAAGTAAAGGTTTTTGTATTATGTAAAATGATGCTGTAAAGAAAGTAACATGAAATTAGTTTCAATAGTAAAGCTCTATGTAGAGTTATATCTCAAACGGCAACGCTACGAAGCTACGAGATTACTACGACAAGCTCTACACTAACGCTAACATCCTCGAAGCCGTCTACGAGTCGGCGCTACTAATTTATGGCGTAGCAAGCAATGCTGTCAGGTGGCTCAGCTGACACTAAACCTGTCTACAGATCCATGGGTTGTGTATTCAATACCCACTCATCACTTTGTAACACAGACCTTTTTTTTTTTAAATAAAGAGTGACGAGACGAGCAGGACATGTGCCTGGTAAGCAACATGCCTGCTACATAACACCACAGTGACCCGCAGCTATTTGAACATGAAGAGTCCAAATCATTACCTAGCACTGCACTGCGCTCGTCACCCAGAGATCTAAGTTGTTATATCTCTAAGCCCTATAATTTCTCTACAAACATTTCCCTTCAAACTGGAACACAGTAATGTTTGCACATCACTGCTTGGCGGTAGAATAACTGGCAAAGGTGTGGTACTTCTCGAGGCGGACTCTGCCAAGAGTCCTACCACTACAGTTTATAAGTTCAATATTTGTAACACAAATAACAACAAAATACGGAAAACTATTGCCTAAATTTGCATTTATTGTTGTTGTATCATCATTTAGTAATAATTAGTCATCAACATCATCAACAGCCCACTAAACGTTCCCACTGCTGGGACTCGGGGCCTTCTCTCGCAAGGAGAGAGTTAAGGCCATAATCCACCACGCTGGCCCAGTGCGGGTTGGCGGATGACACATGACTTCGAAAGATTCTAGGTACATGTCGGTTTCCTCACGATGTTTTCCTTCACCGTTTTAAGTCAGCGGCATTACGCACATGACTTCGAAAATACAGTGGTGCGTGTGGGGTTTGAACCCGGGGTCTCCGGATCGGCAGCCGCCGTTCTCCCGACTAGACCAGCCGTAACTTAATAATTAGTATATATTCTTAAATTTATCACTCACAAAATCATTTGTGTCCTAATAGCATTTTTCAATCAAAAGTAAAAATAATAATTTACTTTTCATTACATTATAAGTAATAGGGTACCGGACTGGGGCAAAAAAAAACCATCTTATTTAGTCCGTCAGCTAGATCATGGAAAAATATTGAACACGTATTTTTTGTTTTTTTCATAATATTAAAAATTTTCAAAGATATAGACCATCAAACATCGAGAGTGAGGGGTCGCGACGTCACTCGTGAGTAAAAATCGTACTCACAAGTGACGTCACACGAAACTTCGAAGCGCTGTAGCTTCGGCATTTTTTGTTTGTGAAACAAAAGAAAAAATACGTGTACAATATTTTTTGGCAATCTAACTAACGGGCTACTTAGGTTTTTTGAGGATTGTACCCTATTAGCACATGCATCGAAAAGAATTACGAGTAGCTCTCACAAAAACAGTTAATCCTACTGTGGGCTACATAATGTTACCTTACTCTGCATGTTAGTTAACTTAAGCTCACTATGTTCTGGTTGGAAGGGCAATGTTTCTATCTTATATTTCTGGCAGTCTCACATCTCTGGGCGACATGCGCAGTGCATTGTCAGGTAACGGTTTGGACTCTTCGTGTTCTAATAGTTGCTAGTTGCGTGACACTGCTGTTATGCAAACATGCTGTTTCTGTTGTTTATTGTATGATGCACTGTGTTTTAGTAAATCTTATACACAAAATTCTCGTGTAACAATGTTAGTTACCTTACTCCTCCGAAACGGCTTGACTGATTTTTACCAAATTTTATATGCATATTCAGTAGGTCTGAGAATCGGTTACTATCTATTTTTCATACCCCTAAATGATAAGGGTTGTTTACAACTAATTTATTTTTTAATTTTTAGACAAGCATTTTTGTTTTTATTTTTTTATAATGTGACATTAAAAAATTATGTATTTTTAACCCTACATTTTTACCCTTTTATCACCAACCCCTATTTTTTAATAGCGATTTTAGTAATTTAATCATTTTTCACCCCGCTCGATAACTGATCAATTATCGTCTTATTTGTAAATGTTTTTCACTCTATTTCGATTTAAATTTCCCGGAGCTTATGGCAAATCTAAAATTGTTTTATAAAAATAAACATTTATATGTATTATTAAGGTTTAGGGTTACCATGGATGTTTTAGATAAACAAACCAGCCCGGCAGATGGCGCTGCAGTTGGTATCTAGGTCCGGTTGGTATCCGAGCGAAGCCGGAACGGGCCGCTAGTCGCTACATAAAAAAATACAGCTTCTGATTAGTTCAGTGAATATTGCAAAACGTAAAAAGCAAAGCCAGTTTTAATCCGGAAGCCGGCAGTGGACATCTAATTATGCAGTCGTTACGACTACGACGGTTTCAGCTTAATCGTCAATTTAACGGTTAGATTATTCATAAAGTTTTATGGGGGAGCTACCATCGCATTTTCAATATAATTTAGTAATATGATAAGCAAAGAGACAGCAATATACTTGCCAATACATGAATAGGATTCTAAATAACTATAATTTTAAAAACCCGACTCCAAAAAAACCACAGATAAAAACGTTATACATATCATCATCATCATCAGCCGCAAGACGTCCACTACTAAACATACAGGCCTCCCCCCTAGATTTCCACAACGAACGGTCCCGCGCAACCTGCAACCGGCGGGTTCCAGCGACCTTTGTGAGGTCATCTGTCCATCTAGTGGGAGGCCGTCCAACACTGCGTCTTCCGGTTCGTGGTCGCCACTCGAGAACCTTTCTTCACCATCGGTTGTCAGTTCTGCGAGCGATGTGGCCTGCCCATTGCCACTTCAGCCTGCTTACTCTTCGAGCTATATCGGCCACTTTCGATCTTTTGCGAATACAAAGAGACACACACAGAGTTATACATGTAGTACTAATATAATACTATTTAAGAAGACTTGGGTGATTGAGACGAATGTAACGGTATCTTAATTGTCGAAATCCATCCCGCCTTTTGGAAGATACGTGGGAATAAATAAATTTACAAACATACAAGATAAGTACACGCGAAAAAACATTACCCTTCTTTCAGTCGGATAAAAAGAACATTTAAGATTCTTCTTCATACTTCAAATAGATGAGTAGACAGCGCGTACAAAAATAATAATAATTAGATTAATTTATTTTTCGCATTTGACTGCCTATTTGTGGTTTAGAACTCAGTTTTTTTAAACGTTTTTTTTTTTACTTTATAGTGTCTGTAATAGATTGTTTACTAAGTAGATATTTCAAAATCTATTTACATTATACTGAAATACACTATTCAACGTGTATGCCAATAAACACTGTTGAAACAATTCGTATTTTCAACCAAACTTAATTATTTAGTTTGGTTGAAAATACGAATTGTTTCAACAGTGTTTATTGGCATACACGTTGAATAGTGTATTATTATTATATAATTATTATTATTTTTGTACGCGCTGCCTACTCATCTATTTGAAGTATGAAGAAGAATCTTTAATGTTTAAGCCCGACTCGCGACGCGGCCGGCGTCGTGACGTCACACAAAAAATCATTACTAAAAAATGAAACCAAACTTTGTGTGTCTGTAAACGACAATGAATTAATTAATATTATCGCCTATCTCTTAGGCATCAAAATAAACTAATATTCAAGTATGTATATAATGAAAAAATAAGGTTTTTAATTCTTAAAACCGGTTTTGCCCAAATCTGGCCTCCCAGGGCTAGACAGCTTTGAGGTGAAATATTTGGTCAGACACTTTTTCGTCGCTAAAACTTATGAATTAGTGTATAATACAAGGATTCACGTATTAATTTGTACAGGATATATTGGTCTTAAAAAGTTAAAATAGTTTTCTAATTATCATATTATAGTCAAAAACTTTAGCCCATATTCTCAATCCGTTTTCATTCCACGGTTGCAAAGAAGAGACTGATTTTAGCGATAAGCTCGCTGTTTGCTACATTATTTTCAATAATAATAAATAAGTAAATAAATATTGGTGGACAATTCACACACAACACCATCTGACCCCAAACTAAGCAAAGCTGGCTGGCTGCATGCTATGGCGGCCAGATAGGTGATATAATACTTATATAGTTTTAAATACATACTTATTATAATGTTCCTTATGCTGTGTTTTATACAAAACTATCTATTTTTATATCTATATCCAACAGACCAACATATTGGTTGTTCTGTTTGCCAACCAACACACATTTTGTGATACTATTGACTCTTTAGGAGCATAAGCTCTGAAACTTACTAATGTTATGGGAATACAAAATGGGCTTAGAACGTTTTGGCTGCCATTGCTGATTAGAATTTGATAGATTCATAACACGGTTTATAACTCTTTATTGAGACACAATAACACAAACAGGCAGTCATTGGAACTGCTGATATAAGTGAAAACTTATTACTCAGAATTTGATAGCTTACATTGTTAACTACGTGGGTGAAACCGGAAGGCGTGACCATGAGCATGGCCATGAGTTTACCCGAAGATTTCTAATCATTCCCGAGCATGACGCTAGAATTCAATTTACAGCCCACAAAAAATCTGTTTCTGGCGTGCCAAAAGAAGTTTTTACATCAAAGATAGAAATATTACAGTAGGTAAACCACTTAACCAGTGCCACAAATGACAGCCTTATTGGTGAGAGCAATATCTTCTAGGCAATCTGCTTAGATAAAATCTCTTTCTCTTATTGTGTGTCATTTGACAGTAAATCTAATTAAAACCTTATTTATTTAGTAATCGGTTAAATTGTACCAAAATTGTCAATTTATCGAGATAAAGTGGTCACTGTATTCAGTACGGAGCGATTCAAAATGGGCCGATTTAGACACTAAATACGGATTAAGGTGGTGACATAATGGGGTTCGGGTAATTCGGAATTGCTTGACCTTTCGCGATGCGCTGATTGTCCTGATTACGTTCGATTACTTTGGATTACCGAGTTTATCTGATTGCAAAATTACCAGGATTACGTTTAAGTTACGGCTGGTCAAGTCGGTAGAACGGCGCCTGCCGATCGGGAGACCCCGGGTTCGAACCCCACACGCACCACTGTACTTTCGAAGTCATGTGCGTAATGCCGCTAACTTAAAACGGTCAAGGAAAACATCGCGAGGAAACCGACATGTAGAATCTTTCGAAGTCATGTGTCAACAACCAACCAACCCACACTGGGCCAGCGTTGTGGATTATGGCCTTAACTCTCTCCTTGCGAGAGAAGGCCCCGAGTCCCAGCAGTGGGAACATTTAGTGGGCTGTTGATGATGATCAGGATTACAGTAATGAAGTTTAGTTACTTATCCAGTTTATTTTATCATTTCGGCGTATTTGTCTCCTGGCAATTTTAACTGACCTCTAATTGATTCACACAAAGCACTAGCTGTACCCTGCGCGCGTTTCTATGCCACCAGTCGAAAATTGGTCGTACTAAACCTTCTTTGACTCACGCACAACAACTCTGCTAAATGCCATCACATGATCAAAAGCCTAGTTTACGATTCGACAAAGATCATACTCGGGGGCGGACTGCCCCCGCCCCAAGGATGCCCCCCTGCACTGTGCTAACTGCCGGGGGCAACACGCAGCCAACAGTCGCCAATGCCGTGTCCTTAGGGAAGAGGCGCGCCGCAGGAAAATCACCATTCCCGGAGCGCGCCCTTCAATCCCGACCGAGACACAGACAGGCACGGGCGGCAATGAACACGAAGAGGCCGAACCAATGGCCTCCGGGATCGCCCCTAGACCCACATGCCAAGCAAGGCGACAAGTCGCCTCGCATGAGGGCCGTCACCGCGCCGCGCGATAGCGCCTGGCACGCGGTCGGCCCTTCTACCCGGACTGAGCAGAAAACCTCGCCTGCGCATGCGCCCCTGGCTAACTCAGGCCAGGGAGGTTGCAGGCGCACGCGAAAAAGAACGTTCAACCTGACAAGAAAAGGGCTCTGTCCTGCGGCGGCGCATGGATCGCCGCCGCGGTGCGCAGAGGGCCCGAACAAGAAGAGCCCGAACCACGGACCCCCGGCGGTCCCGGTCACACAGCCGGGCAAACCACCTCGGGACCTATCTCTAAAGCGAGGTGCCGATACGCCTCGCACACGGGCCGTCACCGCGTCGCGCGACAGCGCTGGGCGCGCGTACGGCCCTCCAACCCGGACCGCTCCCGCTGCGTCTACGCCCCAGGCTATCCCAGGCCAGGGACGTCGTAGACGCAAGCGGAAAATACGACGCGGTGCGCAAAGAAGAGGGCTCTTTCTTGCGGCGGACAGGTCCCCGCCGCGGTGCGAAGAGGGCCCACAACCCCCCCCGAAACAAGGGACAACATCTACCCCGATAACGCCGGGTCCGCGGGGTGCTGCTGGCGCCCATCCGCGTGACCCGCGAACCGCAGCGCGCCTTGCGCGCGTAAAGCAGGCTGAGCGCGAACGCGCGCTCGCTTGCACGCCCAGCTCACCTCAAGATTGGGCCCCTCGACCGCGGTCGACACCAAGACTCCGACTTGAGTTGGGATTCGAGCAGCGGGAGGGACCCCCGCCGCCACGGCGCCGTGACGCCGCCGCGGACCGCGGAACGCCCTATGTTCCCGGTACCGCGGCCGGCCGGTCCGGCGCCGCCGTCTACACCGCCGGGCTTCGCCCCGAGGTCCCCCCGCTCACTGGCGGACTCACCTGCGGCCGCCTTGCTCGGGTCTCCCAGTTTTATAATCTGGGAGGCCCTGAGCGGCGCCTGTGCGGCCGTTGCGTCCGGGGCTGACCCGGATAGTACAGGTGCAAGGGCAATGTCCGCTATCTTGCAACGTCTGCACGGATAGCGGACACAAACGCTTAGACGAAGCTTTCACAGCCCCTACGCGTGAGGAATCCGCGGAAGGGCAGAAGAGGCCTGCCCAGCGAGGAGGCGGGCCCCGCAAACTCCCGGGCGCCAGTGTGTACCCGAGACCTTCCCCGGTAATGAGGTCATACCTCGAGGCCAGCACCTGACTTCCCGCCTAGGGGGAAGAAGAAGATTTCATTAGTAAAGATCATACTACCAAACATTCGTTTTTATATATTTGGATAAGCGGATATATGGATTTTAGTAGTGGTAGGACTCTTAGCAGAGTCCGCGTGGGGAAGTACCACACATTTGCTAGTTATTCTACAGCCAAGCAGTAATGTGCAAACATTATTGTGTTCCGGTTTGAAGGGCAATGTTTCCAGAGAAATTACAGGGCTTAGAGATATAACAACTTAGATCTCTGGGTGACGAGCGCAGTGCAGTGCTAGGATTACCTAGCACTGCTAGTCTAAATCATTTAGATTTGGACTCTTCATGTTCCAATAGCTGCGTGTCACTGTGTTGTTATGTGGCAGGCATGTTGCTTACCATCAGGCACATGTCCTACTCGTCTCGTCACTAAAAAAAAGCGGACTGTTACTAGTTTAATTTAAAACATACGAAAACATTGGGCCAAAAATGCGGAAATGTTGTAAAAATTCGGGATAAGATCTCGGGCTCGACTGCCGAAACATAAAATGACGTAAAGCAAATAACACGATAATTAAAAGTAGCAGTAAACGCTCCGTCAATATCGGAATGCCCCGAGGGATTCCCGATTTATTCTTAGAATAAATTCAGAAAACGCGCGATATGAGGGTTCCGAACAGAAATAAGTTTTTCAAGCTGTACTTTTTTTTGGAAAAATTATATGAGTATTTTTTTTTACGATGCGTAAATATCAAGAAAAACCGAGGCCCTGAATTTAGCTAGTGAAAATATTAGTAAGCATTGTAACAAACTTTAGGTTAACACTTCTTTTGTTGAAGATATTATCTATGTGGTATAAATTAGGCTTCTTACCACGAGGCGTAAAGGCATGCTTACTTGAATAAGTGCATACTCGTTTTGTATACGAAAGAGACCAATTTTACAAGCCAAATTTACTTAATTAATTATCTGGTAGTGGTGATGGAGTAGATTTCACTTATTTGACCTGTTCAGGAGCTTACCTAGTAGGTTTATTTAATTTTCTAAGCTAAATATTTATCAATACCGTAGGTATGTAATGAGTTTTGTAGAATCTATTTATGAAATTTGCGTTGCGATGTACGTTTTGTTGCACAATTAGTAAACATGATGATATATCTAGCTAAAATTAATTTTAAACTGTAAAATAAATTCAATTTTTTTGGCTGTCATTGAAAATTAAACAAGAAATATATAATTACATTTTTGTAATATCATTGTTAATTAAATTGACAATTTATCAATTTGGCATCTACATACAGCAGAACATTTAGTGAAGCGACTACAAATCTACACACCTGATCTTGTTACTAAGTACTTAAATCAATCCACTTGCCAAGGATATGCATTGCATGTGGTGTGAGAAGTGTGCCGTTAGTGCCTACCTGCTTGATACACCAGTGTGTAATATAGTACCCAAAAACTTGGTTGATGATGAAAACTTGAAGTTTTTATTTCGGAAGGTACTTTTACCGATAAATTTGTGTTTAATGGCGTCTACTTGAACTGCTTTTTAGGGTTCCGTAAAACGTAAAAACGGAACCCTTATAGATTCGTCATGTCTGTCTGTCTGTCTGTCTGTCTGTCCGTCCGTATGTCACAGCCATTTTTTGCCGAAACTATGAGAACTACACTGTTGTGAGGCTAAACCACAATAAAAGCCAAAAAGCAAAAGTTGAAGTTGAGAACTACACTGTTGAAACTTGGTAAGTAGATGTATTCTGTGAACCGCATTAGGATTTTTACAAAAAAAAGAAAAAAAAAGAAAAATTAGGGTTGCCCCCCATACTGCGAACTGAAACTCCAAAATTTTTTTTTCATCGTACCTACACGTGTGGGATGTCTATCGATAGGTCTTCAAAAATGATGTTAAGGTTTCTAAAATCATTTTCGTCTACACAGAATAATTTGCGCAAGAGACACTTCCAAAGTGGTAAAAAATGTGTCCCCCCCCCCTCTAACTTCTAAAGTAAGAGAATGAAAAATCTAAAAAAAACATATGATGTACGTTACCATGTAAACTACCAACGAAAATTAGTTTGAACTCGATCTGATGAGTAGTTTTTTTAGTACATCATAAATACACTATTATTGAAACTTCGACCAACGTTACAACGAACTACAAGAACTATGTGTACTATGTATAATTATGTTACTTGCTGCAACGGAACCCTTCATGGGCGTATCCAACTCGCACTTGGACACTTTATTATTTTGATATAATCCACATTAAAATTAGAGTTCACTTACGTAGAAAAATCGTAAAATTTAAAAAAAAAAACAAAAAAAATTTTGGCCGGAAAATGGTACCAAAGTATTGAAAAAATTTAAAAAACATGGTGCTATCAAATGTGTTTTTTTTGGTTTTTGAGTTTGTTATTTCGTATACAACACATTTAAGCCATAAACCCACTGTCTCCTTTATAAATTATTAATGTAATAGCTGATCGACTACTTGAGAAATCGCAAAAAAATACTCTAGTGTCAAAAATATTAGTTTACATTTTAAGTACGTTAATTATAAACAAACGATACCGCTAGAAGCGTGTTGAAACCCTCTTGAGAATAAATGGACCCAAACAGATACAAGTAAGGCGGCACTTCATATGCCGCAGCACTTATGTAACCTGACACCCGTTTTCCCGCCAAATTTGTAAATGCGAAGAGCAGGCGGTGTATCAAGCGGCTACCTACGTATTACGTAGGTAATACTACATTAATGAGAGCAATTACTTAACAAGAAATAGAGAATTCACCTTTAGGCTACGGATCCCTAAAAATATATAAATCTGACTTGATGGAAAAGAAGGATCGCAACAAAAACTTTTTCTATTACGGAGGCTATTTAACGAAAATATTTTAAGTGAGACAAAAATTGAAAAAGACTTCGTTATAGAAATGCCTTGTTTGTACTTTTGACTTTTGCTTGCTTCTACCAAATTATTGAATGCTCACTTTGTGACACTGATTTGAAGAGTTAGTTTTCTTTAATGAGTTTTTTTATACCTAGTAATTATTTATAGACGAATAATTTTATAGCCACATACTTAGCGGGGATATATGGAAATATTATGTTTTATGCAAAAAAGATAAAACAGCATTTGTCCGCTATAAATAGTGACCGTTGTGTAATGTGGGGGAGATGCATTTATCTACATTGTCCGCCAAGTCCGCGATATGTCGGGCTCGACACCACGGACAGACATAGTTTAAAATATGAATGACTAAAACAGGTTTTTTTTCTATCCGCTTATTATAAAAGTTTTATTGTTTCTAATCTATCCCCCCTCTTCTGTTTTTTTAGGTAATTACTAACTACTGTAAATCGAAGTCAAACATGAATCTCGACAAGTAAAACATACCTCAGACCTCCATCATACATATATAATTGACTACAACACTCTGCGGTTATACGGTTATACCCGTACAGTTCCCATTCCCGCTATTTTCACGGGATAAAGAGTAGCCTATGTATATTTCCAGACTATGGTATGATCCACCTGTGTTTCAAATTTCAATGTGATCCAATAATACATTCCAACGCGATTGAGCAACAAAGATCTTAACTTTGACTTTTATAATATTAGTAAGGCTCCTGGTTTCATAGTAAAAGTTGTCCAAATATAGGAGTAAAATAGAAACCTTTTGATTAGTTCCATTTTATGTCGAAATTAGCTAGTGACCTGAGAAATAAATATCACTAAAATACCAAATTCAATCTCAATTGAAAATTTCATCTTTCAACTAAAATGTATAAATCTCGAAAAGCTAATTTGTTCCTTCGCGGTTATAGCGACGGAAAATTAAAGTCATATAGAAAGCAATTCTACGTAGTTTTAAATATTTGGGGCAAGTAAATTAATTATTTTCTTTTATGTGCGGGAAACAATGGGAATTGTTAATGAACGTCGGCGATTCTCGTTTGCTTTTTTATTCTCTTATTGCGAACTCATTTGGTGATTTAAGAGGAGTTTACTCTGCAATAATGACCACCGACTTTGTATTGGTTTAAAACAAAATTAAACTATAACCTTATAGTTTTTAGGGTTCCGTAAATCGTAAAAACGGAACCCTTATAGATTCGTCATGTCTGCCTGTCTGTCTGTCTTGATGTCTGCCTGTCTGTCTGTCTGCCTGTCTGTCCGTCCATATGTCTCAGCCACTTTTTGCCGAAACTATGAGAACTACACTGTTGAAACTTGGTAAGTAGATGTATTCTGTGAACCGCTTTAAGATTTGAACAATTTAAAAAAAAAAAGTAAAATTAGGGTTGCCCCCCATACTGAGAACTGAAACACAAAAATGTTTTTTTCATCAAACCTACACGTGTAGAGTGTCTATCGATAGTTCTTTAAAAATGATGTTGAGGTTTCTAAAATCATTTTCGTCTACACTGAATAATTTGCGCGAGAGACACTTCCAAAGTGGTAAAATGTGTGTACCCCCCCTCTAACTTCTAAAGTATGAGAATGAAAAATCTAAAAAAAATATATGATGAACACTACCATGTAAACTACCAACGAAAATTAGTTTGAACTCGATCTGATGAGTAGTTTTTATTTAGTACGTCATAAATACATTATTATTGAAACTTCGATCAAAGTTACAACGAACTACAAGAACTATGTGTACTATGTATATTATGTTACTTGCGGCAAATGGAACCCTTCATGGGCGAGTCCAACTCGCACTTGGCCACTTTATTTTATCTTAACTTTTAATTTTATTAAATATAAAAAAGTTGTTAGTATGTTTACCACTACTCACTATCTTTTTAACTGACTTCAAAAAAGAAGGAGGTTCTCAATTCGGTTGCATGTTTTTTGAAGTGAAAACTTCTTTTGGCGCACCTAGACAGAATTTTCGTGGGGTGTGAATTGAATTCTACCGTCACGCTCGGGTATGATCATAAATCTTCGGGTAAACTCGGGACCATCGCCATTGGCCATCTAGAAATGCATCAGCCAATGGGAAATGCTGAAAGGGCATCATGGCATGACTATCTAGAAATGCGTAAGCCAATGGGAAATGCTGACGCATTTCTAGATGGCCATGCCATGATGAACAGGCCACGCCCACCGGTTACACTCGTGTAGTTTCCACAGCTATGAAATTCTGAGTTATAAGTTTTCACTTCTATCGGCAGTTCCTATGACTGCCAATTTTTTATTTTTGTATATTTCACATATAATATAAATATGGGCAATGGGCAGGCCACATCGCTCGCAGAACTGACAACCGATGGGGAAGAAAGGTTCTCGAGTGGCGACCACGAACCGGAAGACGCAGTGTTGGACGGCCTCCCACTAGATGGATAGATGACCTCACAAAGGTCGCTGGAAACCGCTGGTTGCAGGTTGCGCGGGTTCGTTGTGGAAATCTAGAGAGGAGGCTCATGTTCAACAGTGGATGTCTTGCGGCTGATAATGATGATGATGATCACATGTTACGCAATAGCTCCGCCAAGTATTGGAAATATTTTTTATTTTTTTATTTGGTAGGTCATACATTCGGTATGTTACGTTGATAGGGCTAGGGTAGAGTTACTACCGCAACTAAACCAGTAATTACCATTATTATTATTCTACCACCAAACAGAAATGAACAAACATCACTGTGTTCCAGTTTGAAGAGCAATGATGCCAGAAAAAAATCCGGGCTTTGAGATGACGCATCATATATTTTTAGAAGACGAGCGCAGTGCGATTCTGTGTAATTATTTGGACGCTTCATGTTCTAATAGTTGCTTGACACTGCGCTGTTAGGGGCAGGCGTGTTGCTAACCATCAAGCGGATGTCCTGTTCGTCTAGTAAAGTTTTCGTAAAAAATATATTAAAAAAATTGGCAGTCATAGGAACTGCCGATAGAAGTGAAAACTTAGAACTCAGAAGTTGATAGCTTACCTTAGAAACTACACGGGTGTAACCGGAGGGCGTGGCCTCGTCATCTTGGCATAGCCATCTAGAAATGCGTCAGCATTTCCCATTGGCTGATGCGTTTCTAGATGGCCATGCCATGATGGCCTGTCCATGCCCTTTCAGCATTTCCCTTTGGCTGACGTATTTCTAGATGGTCAATAGCCATGGTCCCGAGTTTACCCGAAGCTTTCTTATCATACCCGAGCGTTACGAATGAATTCAATTCACAGCCCACGAAAAATCTGTCTAGGCGCGCCTAAAGAAGTTTTCTCTTCAAAAATGTGCCATCTGCTTTTCAAAAGCAGTCTGTCCCAACGACTACACTTTTTAAGCACCTAATTTTGAGCGGTCAGTTAATACGAAAAATAAAGTATAGTGTACGATGTCTTTAACATTGCTATCTTGGCGCTTTGGATCCGAAATGTCTGATGAATTGCAAATGATACCGCTCGCCCTTGTAAATAATATTTTTAAGTATTCTTTTGATTGTTCTTACCGCAGATCTAGAATTCCAAGAACTTTGTGTATCAAGTTTTTGAAACATGTAGTTATTTGACAAATAAATTAAATTTACGAACTTCGTCGAAATTAATTTGTAACTTCATAGTTCTGTTTATGTTAATTTATTAGACGTTACACTTAAGAAAGTTGCTCGTGAAATATTGGGGTTTCATTTTCATTCAAACTTCGGAGCATGAGAGTGTTTAGTGTACTATACTACTTTCAGCTATACAGATCAGCTACTTTAAAGGATACAATTATACCAATACTAGCAGCGCCCCGCGGTGTTACCCGCGTAGTTCCCGTTCCCGTTGTTCCCGTTGTTTTCCGGGATAAAAAGTAGGCTATGTGTTCTTCCAGACTATAATCTATCTGTGTATCAAATTTCAGCCCGATCCGTTCATACGTTAGGACGTGATTGAGCAACAAACATCCAAACATCTAAATATCCAAACATCCATAATCCATACATTGACATTGATAATATTAGTAGGATATACATGTACTAATACTGGAATAGTTATTGTATTTTTTAATTATTCTTATTACCAACTAATTAATATTAATTAACTAATAATATCTTATTGGTTACATTCGTAAATTGACAGTTGAGGAAACTGTCGTATGATATAAAACGACAATGTACTATGATGGAGCGCATTTTTCTGAAAGAAACCGTATGTTAGATGATATTTAGACCGAAATGTATGCATTGAAAAAGAAATGTTTGGTTTTAATAGTCCATTATTACGAATTGATTAGTCAATATGTAAGCAACAAGTTTGTCAATAACAGCGTGCCACTTGGCTATGAAGTTGAAATAACCAAATCAACACCTAGTAGGTACTGCACTACGCTCGTCACCCAGATATATAAGATTATTCATTCTTTTGCACTGTAATTACTCTGGATACATTGCGCTTCATACTGGAACACATCTCTCACTCTGGACGCTACTGACTGGCAGCAGAATAATTGGCAACGATATAGTAATTCTTAAGGCGGACTCAGCAAATAATCCTTGCATTAGTTTTTCGCCTGGTTACTATTAGGGATCGTTTGCAACCTCTCATTGTCAGAAATTATTCAAAGTGTGTATATGTCACCGGAAAATAACAAGAATCGTTAGTTGATCAATTCGCTAGGTCGTTGATCAACTTTCGGAAAATAACAAACGACGGTTGAAATGTATTCTGAATTATTCTAAATACCTAATGGTAGCGGTTTTCTCTGAAGGATAATTCAAGGCCAAAATAAACTAGCCCAGTGCAAGTTGGAAAGATTCTATACCTTATCCTTCGAAATCACTATGACGAAGTCACGATGTAGTATTTTCCTCACGACATTTTTCCTTCGCCGTATTTATGTAAGGCACATGACTTCGAAATGAAAGTGGTATGCGTGGGATTCAAACTAGGGGCTCCAGATTTACAGTTGCCGTTCTCTCGACTAAACCAAACAAACAAAAAAATAATATGATAGTTTGTATTTAGACTAAAGGTCTTTATAATATGTCAATGCCCAAGCAAAGTCAGAACGGGCCGCTAGTAAGCTAAGCATTTTAAACAAATTTAATAACTAATGCGAATAGAAGAAAAATGTGAACTCAACTTAACATTGGCCGTCTGGATCTTGAAAAAATAAACATCAAAAGAGATAGTTCTTTCAACATTTTTCTCTCTTATATTTATTTATCAGCAAAATGTCCCAACTTCTAACTAATATACTCGTAGCAGCTAACTAATAATTTTCCCGCACATAAATGGAACTTTCCTATCTCTGCCCTCTAGGTCTGCGTTTGCCGGCCGACAGAGGTCATTCAGGCAATCATTAAGAGATGAAATGGTTCGCCTTTCATTTTTATCGTCCCTCTAATGAATAGCGAATGGCTGTTAAATAAATTCTGATGAATCTTTTTCGTAAATTGTAACTGTTTTCTGATAAAATACATTTGAACTTGGTAATGACAAAATACGCAACAATAATACTAAAAGAAAACCTGAATTCTGAAATATAAAAGCCAATTTTCAGCGATATTATTTAAAATTACCTACTATTTATTTTATAAATATAGCTAATAATAGTAAATAAATTAATTTAAGCTTTTAATGAATTTGAATATGAAATTCAAATTATTATTTATTTCAAAACTACAACCAAACAACCTCAACACCAAACAATCCGCTCCAAATAATAAAAAGTACTAAATCGCTTTTGATAATAAAAAACATTGAAATGTTTTACCTTTCAAACAAAAAAATAACACTAAGAGCTGAGTTCCAACGTGATTGATCAACAAACAAACACAACTTTCACATTTGTATAATATTGGTAGAATTAGAAATTTGTAGACACGAGATGAATGAAAATCAAATACAAACTCAACCCCTGTCAAAATAGTACTCAATTACGCCACTGATGGCATTTATGTTTCATTTTTTAACCGACATCTAAAAAAGAGGAGGTTATCAATATTTTTTTTGTCATACAAATTAGGTGTGCGTTATTTGAAATACCCACAAATTTTTTCACCTACGTAGCAATACGACTCTTTGTAGTATTAAGACCCTTGGCAGAGTTAACCTGGAGAAGTAACGACACATTTAGCCAGTTAATCTATCACCTACTTATATAGCAGCAATGGGCTAATATTATTGTAATCCAGTTTGAACGGAAATGGTTATTTCCAAAGTAATATAAATAAAAGCTAACTTCAGGGTGTCAGTTTTTCGTGACGGTGTGTCCTCATCGTAAAAATGTACTCTCATAACTATACTATACCGAAAATAACTCCAAAAGAAGCATAACTTAAAAAAAAAACAGTGTTTCAGAAACCAACCTATCAAAAAACAGTGTAATCTAAACGAATATTATAAAACTAAAGAATTTATTTGTTTGAACGCGCTAATCTCAGGAACTTCTGGACTGATTTCAAAAATTATCCCATTGTTGGAAATGATTGTGATTCTTGAGTGCTATAGACTATATGTATTATGTATGTCACTTTAGTGTGTACAATATGTGTTCAAATCGCAAAATCTAAAAACTTAAAAACAATATTAAGAAAAACAACCAACTAAACCCATAGGTACTATGTCGACTTAACTTGTCATAGTAAAACCATACACTTCAATTTGCAAAATGGATTTCAGTAAACGAAGGCCTGTGTCCCAGTTATGAAGAAAAATAGTAATTGTATGTTAATTTGCGCCCGATACCGCGCGGGACCGTAATATCTCTGTTAATCCCCGTAATAGCAGATAATCTGCAATACAGCGCCCGGGCTGTAAGCCTTTGTAATTGTACTTGTGAGGCTTGTGCGCCATGACGCACTTGTGAATGGGAGTTGTGAACGTTGGGACATTGATCCTTTTTCGACAAGATTTCTGAACTTCATTTGATTTCTGGATTAGGTATCCTACTAGTATTTTAAATGCGAAAGTTCTGATGTTCGTTTGTTTGGATGTATTACGGATGCTGAAATATTTGAATCTATACTAATATTATAAAGCTGAAGAGTTTGTTTGTTTGTTTGTTTGAACGCAAGGATTTCGGGAACTACTGGTATGAATTTAAAGATTCTTTCTTTGTTGGATAGTCCATTTATCAAGGAAGGCTACAGGCTATTTAACATTACGCTACTATCAACAGGAGCGGAGCATGAATGAAAAATGTAACAAAAACGGGAAAAAATATTGCTTTTTGAGAGCTTTTATTGCGTGACAGGATGTGTCTATCTTTTAAAAGGTTGCGTCATTGGAATCTGAGGTAACCAAATTTGTTCTAGATTTGAATTGGTTCGGCCAAATTTCCATAGATGGCGTAGCAACGCGCGCACGGATCAGCTAGTGTTAGATATTTGGCTTGTTCTCGCAAGGAGAGATTCACGGTCAAAATCCACAGGACCAGTGAAACGAGTTGGTGGACGACGCATGACCACGAAAACTTTTTGGAATACGCCGTTTCCTCACGATGTTTGAAACATGATTTAAAAAAGACAGAGGTATGCGTGGAATTCGAACTAAGGACTCTGAATCAGCAGTTGTCATTCTCCCAACTAGAACAGCTGTACCTTGCTGTACGCTGTACGCTGCACAGCATTTGTAAATAATGGTAATGGTTGTGTAACTAAATTACAGTGTGACGAGAGAAACTCAATAATACAAAAGCCTGATGGTAAACAACTTATTTGACCTTAACAACAGCACATACCTAGCCAAGGATCTATTTAGACGTGAAGAGTTGAAGAGTCCAAATTACAGCCTAGAACTGTCCTGGTCTGTGGTGACCTAGAAATATGGTAAGATGGACAATTTATTTGCTCTGCCTGTCAATCAAACCAGGATGCGTAAGCAACCAATTACATTGTTCAACCGCTGGAACTCAGGGACTTCTCTCACAAACAGAGAAAGCCAACGCCACTATCCACCACACTAATGCTGGTTGGTAGATGAGCCCGCAAGATTCTAGGTACAAGACGTTTACCTCGCAATGTTTTCTTTCAAAAACGCATATGTCTTCAAAAAAAAAAATTGGTAGTCATAGGAACTGCAGATAGAAGTGAAAACTTGTGACTCGAATGTTTTCACTTGTAATTGAATTGTCTGATTTGATTATCACCTTGTCAGAGGACAAATTATTTGATAAACCATCGTAGGTCTATGTACATTCGCATAATTTCAACACCACCAGCTAAATCGATGGTTGCGCCATCTAGTTTTATATCAACGTAATTATACAGAATATTGCAACTCTTTACTGTTTCTGTTGCCTTGGTACTGGTACCTAGGGGCAAACGCAACTCTTTTATATTTCTGTTGTCCTGGTATCTGGAGATAAACGCTGGGCTGTTGGAGGTAGGTAATCGAAACTCTTTACTGTTTTTGTTACCCTGGTACCTACCTGGCCGTTTTTACCGAGTTTACCCGAAGATTTCATATCCGATCCGATCCGATCCGATCCATTATCATATCCAAGCGTGACGATTGATGAATCCATTTCACAACCCACGAAAATTCTGTCTATAGCGCGCCTAAAGAAGTTTTCACTTCAAAATTCCATTTTTCTATTGGACTGCTCGTAGCCCGTAAAAGCGACATCGTTTCATGTTTGACGTTCCTAAGACACGAACGAAAAGGTTTGACTCGACGTTTGTGATATGAACGTCTAGGGTGTGGAATGCGCTGCCTGAGCGGGTTTTCCCCGATGGTAACAATCTTGGTTTCTTCAAATCGAGAATAAATCGGTTTCTTTTAGGTTAACACGTTCCATCGTCGACCACATTGTCGCTTAACATCAGGCGAGATGGCGGTCAAGTGCAAACCTATACCTAATAGTAAAAAAAAGGACAGTGGGTACACGTGGAATTCGAACCAGGGGCTCCGGATTGGCAGTTACCGTTCTTCCGACTAAACCAACCGTAACAAACCGGGATACAGTTGTGTAAGTGCAAGGGATGTTTAAATAGCTAGTAATTTTTAATTTATGCTATAAGTTGCGGAAGCAAACTTCTTGCCAGTTGCAACTTCCGCAAGTTGTTACTGTTGACTTGGAAGTTGCTGTAGTTTGACGGCTCGTGTGCATACTGCCTAATGACTGCTCATGACTGGTGAAACTCGGGTCGACTGCACGATATGATGTTAACCATTGATTAAAATTAGGATACAATTTGATCAATAATCTACTTTTTATTAATTAATAATTATTAAAAATCTACTTTTTAATAATTATGATCATTGTTATCATCCACAGCTTTTTTATCCCACTGCTGGGTATAAGCTCTTATATCGACATTTGCCTTGATGCCAAACGAGTCCAGGTTCGACCCATGATAGTTACAATATAGTCGACTCAACTTGTCATCTTGGTGAGGGATTTCCAACGAAAATCCAAATATCTAACAATATTTTCTGCACAACTCCTCTTCCTTTTCCTTCTGTGTCGACGCTGTTTCAACATCTGGAAGTTTCTTCGCTGGATTTCAGTGTTAAAGTGTCTAAACTTGGCCTTCGAGATAGTCTCTGTATGGGGTGCCAATCAGGCCAAATTTGACAAGAAACTGAGGCATGTTCCTCGCAAAAAGGAGTAAACTCTGAATTAAAATTTTATCTGGTGTTGTTTGGGAATGTGGCCGTAAATATGAATTTCTTTATAATTTCCCTTAATTCCCCTTGCCTTTTTAAAATGAATCTATTGCGATTACGGATCATCCCAAGCTCTTAGCTGCTATATCTTAATATCTATGCTCAACGTTGGCTCGAGTCCATGGTTAAATTAGCTGCCAAAATACAAGGTATCCTTTCAAAGATGTGAATGTACATCAGATCTAAATAGTTGCTTCTGCTAGACCATACACAGAACCACTCATGTATGGATTACAGTTCACTATTTTGGGATCGGTCATCTAAGTACCAGCTAGAAGCTCTGGCATTGAACAAGAGGCGTGCTAAAAAGGTCATAAACTATGGCATCGATAATCGAAAGAGGCGTCAAAATTTTAAACATCGCTGCAAAGTTGCTAGTGTATTGGTTTTTTTATCGGATACATTTTGCAGCGTGCATCTGATCGGTAGAATCTAATACAGCTTTGCGTTTTTTCTCGCCTGTAGTCTATACCTTGTAGCTTGAGAAAGCGACATCGATCCATGATTGACGTTCTAAAGACTCAAACGAGAAGGCTTAAATTTTCGTGTGTAATAGTCACGTCTAAGCTGAGAAATACATTGCCGTAATGTCTATTACATAATCCTCGTTTTCATTTATACGTACATAATTATGTCGTATAGTGCACAGCCATATGACAACAACAAATGGCGGTCAAGCGCATACTAATTGCCAATAATAAATCATTACTTTTGTGTAGTGGGTGAAAATATTTTTATGCCATTAAAAATAGGCAATCGTAATTATTTTATGTTCCTATACAGACTATTTACATTCATGAAAAAATAATACCTAATTAAATGATTTTCTTTTTAAATTAAACTCATTAACCATAAAGCCATTCATAAGCGAACACCGATACCTAATGTCTCTGCCTCAAGTCCGCCTAAACACTAGTTAACTCTAATTGCCTAACTTTTGATTTATCGCGCGGTGAAACCGGTCGCTTGTGCTACACTCACTATACTATAATAACTAAGTTACAAGTGCAGCCGTTTACGGAGCACCAAGTTAGCGCTAAGTTTAACCTGAACCCTTGATGTCTAACTTGATACTAAGTAAGAGAGAAGTAAATAAACAGGTCAAACTCAAGTTGGACACTCATACCAATGTTTCCATATTAGCTTGAGCTGCGTCCCGCAATATAGACCGGGACTATATATATTTTAGTAATGCAATATAAATTAAACAAGATAAAAGAAACCAATGCGTCCAGGTATTGTATTGTATGGTCGCCAAAATCTTGTCAAATTCTTGTATAACATAATTCAACTTTTGAAAGATTTGGAAAAAGAAGAACCTTTTAAAATAGAAAACAGAAACATTTTTGATTTGACTAAAAAAAATTAAATGCAATCATTTTCAAATATACACATTAATAATTTTCAAATATATATTTCCTATACAAATATATTTACACTTGACCACCATCTTGCCTGACGTTAAGCGACGATGCGGTCTACGATGGAGCGTGCTTACCTAGAAGAATAGTAAAAACTTACAGAAACAGTTATTTATACGTCATGGTGGCGTATAGGAGAGAACTTCTGATTCTTTGGTCGTCTTCTTAAGGAAAAGGGGCGTGATCCTTCTCCCTCTCCCGTGATCTTTTCTCAGGTCTCTATCTGACCCAATACATTCCCTGGCCATACAGCGTGTAAATGCCGCCAGTCTAGTGGGCAATTGGTCCGCGATTTGATGAGCGCGGAGACTAAGGGTGCGGTTCCACTGAGGCAGAGCGGAGACGAGCTGTGCCGCGATTCACCAATCACATGGATGGAAATCCAAGTATATTTATCGTGGGCAGAGCCTTTATTAACAACACTAAAATACATTGAGGACTACACTACGCTACATACCTAACAACTACTTACACTAAGCACACCTGAATTATCCATAGACCAATGAAGGTCTACAGATAATCAAGATGTTCAAGTATATTTATAAATATTTATGTGAATTTCAAGCCATGCAATGCCATTGATGAATCGCGGCACCACAGAAATCTAAATAATAAGGTACTATTATTTCGATTTCTGTGCGCGGCACACATCGTCTCCGTTCTGCTCCGCTCCGCCTCAGTGGAACCGCACCCTTAAAATTAATGACTCCAAACTTATGTTTGTAGTACTTATGTATTTCGGTATTTGACATTTTAAAATGTTTGAATTTGTTGCTCAATCACGTCGAAACGTCTGAACGCATCGATTTGAAATTTGAAACGCAGGTAGATTGTAGTCTGAAAAATCACATAGGTAGGTTACTTTTCAACCCGAGAAAATAACGAGAACGGGAACTGCGTTGGTAAACCGTGGGGCACTGTTTGTCCTAAATAAATAAAAAATGGTTGTCTGTAAAGTCGGTTTACTGACGATAGAACGTGACAACGTCTTAAGAAATCAGTACGCTGATAGCGCGAGTAGTGATACCGCTCGACTCGGCGGGTGGCGCCCTCAGCGCTCAGCTTCGTCCGCATGGCACGGAAGACGAACTAACGGTAACGGCGGAACGTTACAGTTTTGCGGGCGTGCAGCCGGCTTCATCGAACTATAAGACGTTATCACGTCAAAATGACAGATTTATAAACGATTTTCCGATTCTACAACTTACGTAATGAGGTCTATTATCTTCATTCCACCGGAATATCTGATGAATAATTAAAAGCCTTAAAAATACGGCGCATCTTGCCCTAATGCGGCATTTCCTCCCAGTCTCGTGGGAGCAACCTTACCTCAACGTAAATTATATCCAACTTGGGGCATTTCTCGAACGAGATGTTGTATTTTAACTTTTTTGCCTCTTCATCACAAGGATGTATTTACATGTTTGATCCCAGGATATGGGGCTTCTTTCACTTTCGTACGGAAGTAGGAATATGTAAAAATTCAATGGAAAAGTTTTTAGAGCGTGTGTTTATTTGAAACGTGTCGAAATGAACGATGGAGATAGACTTTGTTGATTGAGTTTTGGAAATCACTTTATAATTAAAGCAAAATTTTAGGTGAGTAAATTCAAAATTCACATGTCATTAGAAATCTACAAAATGATGGGCAGAATAATACTTATCTTCCTGATGTTGTTAATAAAAAAAAAGTATTGATGTTTGAAGTCCAGTTGCTTTATCAACGACGTAACTGATTAAGCTGAAATTTGGATTCTATTAAACCTTTGAATAGCAATACTTATCTTATATATAAAATTCTCGTGTCACAGTGTTTGTTTCCTTACTCCTCCGAAACGGCTTTACTGATTTTAACCAAATTTTATATGCATATTCTGTAGGTATGAGAATCGGCTACTAGCTATTTTTCATACCCCTAAGTGACAAGGGTTGTTCACTAAGGCAAAACAACGTTTGCGGGGTCAGCTAGTCTTATATATAAAATTCTCGTGTCACAGTGTTTGTTTCCTTACTCCTCCGAAACGGCTTTACTGATTTTTACCAAATTTTATATGCGTATTCAGTAGGTCTGAGAATCGGCTACTAGCTATTTTTCATACCCCTAAGTATTAGGGGTTGTTCACCCCAAACATTTTATTTTTAATTTTTGGTAATTTTTTTTTGTTTTTATTTTTTTATAATGTGGCGTTAAAAATACATACAACCCTAAATGTTTTTGTCCTAAACCCCTTTTGTCACCAACCCCTGTTTTTTTATAGTCATTTTAGTAATTTAATCATTTGACAGTGCACTCCTAAACGACGGGACCGATTTGAATGTTTTTTTTGTGTGTGTATTCGAAGATGGTTTAAATTCACAAATAAGCCCGGCAGATGGCGCTGCAGGCAGTGTCTAGGTTATGTCCGAGCGAAGCCGGAACGGGCAGCTAGTTAGTTATATATAATTAAAACTCTTGGAAAAAGTTCCTTTCGAAATGTACGTCTCTTTCTCCTCTTCTGCGCTATAACTTTTTGTGGTTTTTGGCCTCCCTAACAACATACCTCAATGTCGCTCTGTCTCTTGCTTTTCTTTTCCAAGTTCTACGCATGCTTCTGAAATTTTCTTCCACAACGTCATACCGTTGCTTTTTGTGTCTCCCAACTGGTCTCTTCTGTTGTGGGGCTGATTATAGCTGACAAGGCAGTTTAAATACAAATATTATTTAAGTTAAATGTCAAAACAGCTATGAACGGAAGTATACTTCCCAATTGTGGTGCTCCTACAATCATCTGTGAAAGTTTTGTAATTTCGGTTACGGTGTTGGTAAAATTTAAACCTGACTCCAGTATGTTGCATTTAATCAGTAGTAAATATTTCACACTAAGCAGTGCGTTTTATGTATCTAGATCTAGAAATTGTGGCTTTGGAAGCGTGATGAAATTTGGGCTTGAATATTTTCTCTCCCCAAGTCCCAGCAGTGGGAACGTTTAGTGCGCTACTTATGCGTACGCGTATGCGTACGTTTGGGAAAACGACTGGGCCTCCTGTTTAGCTTGTACAATAACGGGTGTCGGTTGTTATATGAATTTAGAATGCGTCGATTTCGTCGATGTTATCGTGGGCGTGGGTTCAAATCCCATCTGCACTTCTGAGTATGTTTTGAAATGCAACTGCACAATTTTGTCACTGATGGATTTTATAGTAAACCAAAACATCGTCAGGAAACCGGTATTTACCTGAAATTTTTCAAAGTCATGCGTTATCCTCCAAATCGCAATGAGCCAGCGCGGAAGATTACATATGACAGGGGCGTAGCTTCCGCGTATCAGCCGTATCAATGATACGGGGCACCGGGCTACAGAGGCCTTCTCCATATTAGGCGACATCCTCGCTTAACATCAGGCAAGATGGCGGTCAAGTGTAAACCTATAAATGTTAAAAAAGGCATCTAATAATATCAAAAATTACACAATCTATACCATTTATTTGCCGCTCCAACTAATTTTGATACAGAGTCCCTCCAATGCACGCTACGCCACAGGTCTTGGCTCTTGTTGACAGCAAGCCCTAGGTCCTACCACACTGCTAATATACTATTTCTATGAAAAATACTACTCTAGCCTATCTGTAGTATTTTCGCCTAATGAAATATCCTATAAAGATTAAGTTAAATAATACGCTCAGCATTAAACGTGCGGTTAAAGGCGCGTTTCCGCTGCCGAGATGAACACGTTATAAAGACGTAAGCGACCGCACTGCACTGCATTGAGTCGGGGCTTGCAGACGAGTTAGTTCAGGTGTTATGTTATTGACTAATCTAGTGGCTTAGTTGGAAGTTAGTCTGCTTACGAAACTTTGAGTTGTAAATCCGATTCCCATCCTGTGCAAATATTTGTGTGATTAATATATATATTTGTTATATGTCTGGGTGTGTTCAATGTATTCTTCTGTACTCTTTCAATTTCAAAACTCTTCCTCAAAATGTGCTGTGGTGGGTGCTGTAGTGGATGCGGCGGTTGCTGCTGTCCATGTATCACAGTATACACGTGATACACAAAGATTTGCTAGTCGCAGATCAGCACATCGGCCGCGTATTGTGTATTTATTCTGTGCGTGCCGTTGTGTGCTTTAATAAAATGTTGAAGATATCAAGCGTGCGCGGCTGATACGGGGGCTGCGGATGCTGATCGACTTGCGGATAAAATTGAATTATTCTCTTGTTTGATTGCATTTTTAATTAGAAAAGATTATGATGATATTGTATTATCATTCGTTTATATATACTGTTTGAAATGGGTAAGGTAGTCTAAGAATATGATATGTTATTTTGGATATTTGACATAATATCTGGTTTTTATGATATCTTAAATATGTCAACTAATAATTGTACAACTATGATTTTTAGGGTTCCGTAAAACGTAAAACCGGAACCCTTATAGATTCGTCATGTCTGTCTGTCTGTCTGCCTGTCTGTCTGTCTGTCTGTCTGTCTGTCTGTCTGTCCGTCCGTATGTCACAGCCACTTTTTGCCGAAACTATGAGCACTACACTGTTGAAACTTGATAAGTAGATGTATTCTGTAAACTGCATTACGATTTTTACAAAAAAAAAAAAAAAATTAGGGTTGCCCCCCATACTGAGAACTGAAACTAAAAAAATTTTTTTTCATCAAACCTTCACGTGTGTAGTGTTTATCGATAGGTCTTCAAAAATGATGTTGAGGTTTCTAAATTCATTTAAGCCTACTTATGTGTATTATGTTACTTGCTGCAACGGAACCCTTCATGGGCGAGTCCAACTCGCACTTGGCCACTTTATTTAAATTAATAGCTCGACATATGTATTGACATGACTGTGACTTCACAACTATATCTAAAAACCTTTAAACGAATAATTCTTATTTATATAGAATCTGGATCTCAGAAACGCTAACGCTTGAAAAATGTAGCATTTCAATGGACTGAACAGCCAAATCGCCACCTGATGCTAGAGCCTCAGACACACAGACAGACAGGCAGACAGACATGACGAATCTATAAGGGTTCCGGTTTTACGTTTTACGGAACCCTAAAAATCATAGTTGTACAATTATTAGTTGACATATTTAAGATATCATAAAAACCATATATTATGTCAAAATTCCAAAATAACATATCATATTCTTAGACTACCTTACCCATTTCAAACAGTATATATAAACGAATAATAATACAATATCATCATAATCTTTTCTAATTAAAAAGGCAATCAAACAAGAGAATAATTCAATTTTATCCGCAACTCGATCAGCGTCCGCAGCCCCCGTATCAGCCGCTCCTACTTGACATCTTCAACATTTTATTAAAGCACACAACGGCACGCACAGAATAAATACACAATACACGGCCGATGTGCTGAACTGCGACTAGCAAATCTTTGTGTATCACGTGTATATTGTGATGCATGGATATCAGCAACCGCCGCATCCACCACAGCATCCACCACAGCACCCACCACAGCACATTTTGTAGAAGAGTTTTGAAATTGAAAGAGTACAGAAGAATACATCGAACACACCCAGACATTTAACAAATATGTATATTATAATCACACAAATATTTGCACTGGATGGGAATCGGATTTACAACTCAAAGCTTCGTAAGCAGACTAACTAAGCTAAGCTTTGAAGCGCACAAAATTGAACTAAAGCGCACTAGAATTAGGTTGCTATGTTCCTATTTTCATTTTTGTCTCCTAATCCGAGTCATGTAAAAAAATTACCCACCCAAATGGCTAAGGTCACGGACCCCGGATTCTGAGCAGTTACTACGTAAAAAAAAATATCTAACCTCCAACCACACCATTTCTGACCTATTTATTTTTCAAAGTCAGTTAAAATCATTTTCTAATCAAAATGGTTTTAGTGTGAAATTTACCCGCAAAACTTGACTACGTAAACAAAGTAGCAAGTTCAGCTCATTTCGTTATAAAACCATAGATTTAGACTACAGACGTGCCCTCCCAAACTTCAAGGTGCACGGAATTATGTCATCGTTGGGAAGAGTGACGTCACTCTTTCCATTCTTGGTTGCTGGAAGCTGTGAACGCAGGTCTTTTTTACCTATAACTACTCGTTGTCAACAACCAAAATAAGTAGAACCACAGCATAATACCTCGCTGTTAGTAATTCTAGGGTTATCGCTTCGCTACACACACAGACGCAGTTTGTTACCAATTTCAGGATTCTCAGGGCACATCCATAGCTCTAAATCGTTGATAAAAACTATACAAATATACCTACCTACGTACCTACTAAGTTTTAACTTAGGTCTTACAAAGATACATCATCATCATCAACAGCCCACTAAACGTTCCCACTGCTGGGACTCGGGGCCTTCTCTCGCAAGGAGAGAGTTAAGGCCATAATCCACCACGCTGACCCAGTGCGGGTTGGCGGATGACACATGACTTCGAAAGATTCTAGGTACATGTCGGTTTCCTCACGATGTTTTCCTTCACCGTTTTAAGTTAGCGGCATTACGCACATGACTTCGAAAAGACAGTGGTGCGTGTGGGGTTTGAACCCGGGGTCTCCGGATCGGCAGCCGCCGTTCTCCCGACTAGACCACCGTAACTTTATACTATATAACTTTGTACAAAGATACAAATATACAAAACTATACAAATATATCGGAAACTTAATCTGTTCGCCGCCAAACCGATTCTAAGAATTTAAGTTTGCTGTTCTTTTTTTTCTCATCTGACTGTAATAAATAAATAAATAGGTACCTACCAACTAAGTCTTAACTTAGGTCTTACCGATCACCCTCGTCTGCACAAACCTAACCGTGACACACTAGTTTCAGTAATTATCTTGGCGAGCGGCCAGGGTCGCCGGCCAGATACGGCTCTAGTCGCTTCATTATGCCGCCGCGACCTAAAATCTAAATTGCACTCATCCCAGCTTAAGTTTCAATTCCAATTTTAATTCCCGATGTCTTAATCGGGTTCAACCATCTCTTATTGAATGTGAATGTTATCATAATTAATGCGTCTGTTTGCTTACGTCTTGTGTCGTATTATTAAAATTATAAATTACATGATTATGCTACAGCTCTTGGGTCATATCTACCGAATGCTGGAACAACTCTGGGCCGAACGAAGAACTAATTGGATCTTCCAACATGTACGACCAGCCAGGCGACCCAGGAAGAGATGGCGGACCGAACCAGATACTTATACGGAAGATTTGAGGACTGTTGCTATGGATCGGGAAAATTTGCAGGGAGAAGAGAGAGGTCTTTGCTATGCAATGTGACAATGGGCTCAGATGATAATAATGACTGTGCTACGGTTCTATTGGCTTTATTATGCCGCCGCCACCTAAAATCTAAATTGCACTCATCCAAGTTTAATTTTCAATTCCAATTTTAATTCCCGATGTCTTAATCGGGTGTGCCCATCTGTTATTGAATTGGAATGTTATCATACTGAATGTGTTTGTTTCCTTACATCTTGTGTCGTAATTTTGAAATTAAATATTACACTAGCTGAACGCGCGCGCGTTGCTACGCCATCTATCGAAAATCGATCGTACCAATTCAAATTTTGAACAAATTCGGTTACTTTAGGTTCTAATGACTCAACCTTTAAAATATGACATATGCTGTCACGCAACGAAAGCTCTCAAAAAGCAATATTTTTATTCCCGTTTTTGTTACATGTTTCATTCCTGCTCGGCTCCTGTTGATAGTAGCGTAATGTTAAATAGCCTATAGCCTTCCTCGATAAATGGACTATCCTACAAAGAAAGACTCGTTCAATTCGGACCAGTAGTTCCAGAGATCCTTGCGTTCAAACAAACAAACATACAAACAAACAAACTCTTCAGCTTTATAATATTAGTATAGAAGTATAGATGATACCCACAGAGCCGTAGCATACGGCTCTTGGCTCATATATGCCGAATGCTGGAACAACTCTGGGCTAAGCGAACAACTAACTAGGCCCAACAATATGTACGACCACCCGGGCGACCGAGGAAGAGATGGTGGACCGAACTAGATACTTTTGGGAAGATCGGAGGACTATTGTTCTGAACCGAGAAAAATTGGGGGCTCCCATCCCGCCTTTGCTAAGCGCTATGTGTTAGCAATATTAGTAATGTATGTAAGTTCTTATTGAAAGAATAGTAAGAATATCGAAATGCACTCTATGGCAACCCTACAATTCCGGGTAGGGTTGGTATATAGTCTGTGGCTTGATCGTTTTGGCGGGAAACAATCAAGCTCTTGTTTTTTTGCTCGTAAAACAGGTTAATAAGAAAATATTATGCAGCAGCAAGTCCAAGCGAAAGGTTTAAATTAAAAGTACTAGTAAACCGATAAACATCTAAATAAAAGTGATAATTGTACATCTGTTACTGAATTTAAGGTACTGTAAAGCGTTTTCTTCAATTTTGTAATATTTTACAAAATTTACTACTTCAGCTGCACAAGGCAGCTGTGAATAAGTTGGTATGATGAAGGATTGATTTCGAAATATAATGCTGTATGCTGATCATAGCTGTTTTATTTATGGACTAATTGTCTTCTTAATGTAGAATAAATTAGGTACTTAACAATTCAGAAGTGGGATCGGCGGACAAGAAGACTATAATATAATCAATAATAGAAAATTATATAATTGTCCGTTGATCCCGCCCATGATATATATTTTTTTTTCTTTTCAATGTTTTTTTTCTCTCCACACTTATCATGTGCTTGTTAATGTCACTCAATACGAAAAATCTATGATCAGTATTTAATTTGTTATAAAATGTACGGTTTAATGAAACGATCTAATTTGGTTTACTGAGTTGCAGAGTGAACCATCGATATAAACCAACAGATGTACCCTGAGCACCTTGAAATTGGTAATAAACTGCGTCTCTATGTGTTTCGTAAGTAGTTTACACACAACCAATCTACTTGACCCTAGAATCGCTAGCGGCGCGATATGCTGTGGTTCTACTAATTGTGGTTGTTGACAACGAATAGTGACAAACGACTAGAACGGAAGGAGTGAGCTCACTCTTCCCAACGAAGACATGATTCCGTGCGCCCTGAAGTTTGGGAGGGCACATTTGTGTATTGAGATCGTTGGAGTGAACAATATCACTTAAGTGGATTTTGTCCGTATAGGTACTTACCATTTTTGAATTTTTCACGCAATGCGGTCCTCACTATCTCTATTACTAGAATAAGTCAAGTAGACTGCAACCTATACCGCATTATCGAGATGTTCAAAATACAAACATAGTCTGGCTATAATTGTGCAAACAGCCAAGCCAGTTGTGATTTTGTTATTATTTTCATATAAAAAACAAAATATATCCGTCTAATTGTGCACACAATATATAATTCCACATAATAATTAAAGTGTAAATGACGGCTATTCATATTTTCTATGCAATTTAAAAAGGGTATGCCATTTTACAAAGATTCTCTTTCATAATTACAGTTTTCGAAAATCATGCCTCGATAAATATGTATGTAACACCAATAACCGCAATGTCAGTAATTCTGGACAAACCATTAACGTTACTTTGAGGTTTATTAAAGCGTTATTTTTGAAACTCTGGTCGCCTAGTTGTGAGAACGTTCGATTTACACGAGGTTCGAATTCCGACCGCATGTTTGAGTATTTTTCCATGTTCTGTTAGCGAAACTTTGTCATGACCACTAAAGTCATATTTTGATGATGCCTGATGACACATGTCCTGTAAGTCACAAGGGGACCGGTATGGACCTAGAACGATATCTTTCAGGGAATCGTTATCCGTCCAGCGGCACTTTGCTAGAGTGATGGATAATGACGTTTGTCTTCTTTTAAGAGAAGTACCTTTTTAGTCCCAGCCGTGGGAATAAAAATAGTGACTCAATAGACATGCATGTCAGATCATGGGTCAGACGTTGAAGCTGTATGTACAAACCGTATCACACATCATAATAAAATATCCTCAGATTACTATGAAATGTAATATGTCATTCGCTTTTGCCTTCTTGGTACTATGTTTACAACTTACATGGAGATCCGGACAGAGTAAAGATTGTCTTTGTCTAGTCGTTTTAGCGATTAATTCAATTTGAGAGATAATCTTTTGCACGTAGAATATTTTAAAGAAACTGTATTTAACTGCTGAGTCAGATAACCATGGGCATGTGACGTATATTAAATTAAACTCCACTTTTCTACCAATAGCTATGAACTAAATTGACATTGCCAGTAATTTGATCTTAAGTCACAGCATGTACCATTCTTTGAGAATGGGGTTGAGCTGTGAACTGCGACTGAGGTGGCTATTGTTCAGCCAAGATGTAACTCAATGTGTGTATGTACAAAATGTAAAGAGTTAAACTTTTATAGATTGTAAATTTATTGTTGATTGTACAAACGGGTTGAAACTAGAGTCACACGTGCCTAGTATTATCAAGGTAGAAAGTAGGTACCAGAGCTTCTCATTGCAGTTTAGCAGTGTTCTAAACTAAAGTGATCTGATGAAAATATTTGCTCATATTTTGAGAAAGATGGAGTTAAAAGTAGGTTGAGCAATTATTAATGACTTTATTGGAAGTTCCAGATTATGGTTAGACTACCAAGGCCGCAAAGATTAGAAGAAAGTTGCGACATGGAAAGTGAACCTGAAGTCGAGCGCTGCAAAGGGCGCGCTCAGATAACGAGTATTCCACCGATTGACAAGGACCGGAACGAGGGAGTGTAAGGGAGTCTGAATGACAGGCAAATCCACAAGCGTTCTAATTTAAATTTGTTCAGTAATGGTGTAAATTGATACTGAAATCCGCAGCCAGGAAGTGGAAGGGAGTCTGGATAACAGGCAAGTCCACAAGCGCTCTAATTTGAATTTGTTTAAGTAATGGTGTAAATTGACACGGTTTAGAACCAAGGCGAGGATGTGAAAGGTAGTCTGGATTTTAACAGGCAAGTCCACAGCCGCACATAAATATATAGGTTCGATTTATGGTGTAAATTTGACGTGGTTTAACGAAGAGTTATTTAGCGACGCATTAAGTTATTTAAAAAAAAGTTTGTTTTACTCTTTGCAATATCACTTCTATTCATCGCATTTTGAATCAAAATGATTTGAGTTACAAAGTAATGTGTCAAAATTTACGAATGGGACGAAAAGGAAATAGTCCACTTTGCTTTACACAATAACCAGGCATTGCAAAATCTCAGAAACGTTACTCTAATAGCTGGGCCGAATGGATAACAAAGCTTAGCTAGCCATTCTCCCGCGGCCGCTGAGACAACCATGCCAGATTACTATTATTATTAGGCTTTAAAGCTTGCGAAACTTGAAAGACATGGTCTCATGAAGACAATAATATTGTTACTTAAAAGCATACACAAGAAGAATATCGCAGATGTAGAGAGAGATACGGAAGGTAGCAGACTGTTAGTTACACAAAATTGACGATCGATTAAGAGCATCAAATTGCAAACCATTAGACCCATTGCTCAAAGTGAACGTAGACATAAAAGCTTGTATCAGAAAATGTCGACATATATATTGTCGAGGATCAGTTTTGAATGGATTAGTTGATCACGGTTTAACTGAACAAAAACTAGAACTCGCTATTCCTAATAATGTTAATGTTACTTTGTGTTTTATAAAATAGCTTATAATATAATACTCTGGTATTATCGAATGATGGTGTAAAATTGGCATGTACTAGTTGTATTAAGAATTTAATATGGAAATAACAAATACACCAGATTACCTCTTTTCGAAAATACTTAGGTCTGAACCAAGAGTTTTTCTTAAGTTGAATAATGAAGTTGTTATTGGTCCGGAGCGAGCAATGCAATCACATACTGTTCCAATAAAATCACAAGTATAAAGAGGCAATCTAAACAAACCGTTCAATTCATAAATGTAGCTCTAAAATAAATCTTGACATACACAAATTACGTGTTACGTTGTTTGTCCGCGACGGACTCCGCGATTGTAGTCTGGTTTGCGCATCGTGTAAGGCTTGATCCAATTTGAAAGTTTGTCTTTGTATGGAGGTTTCCGAGCGAAGTTGAAGCGGGCCCCTAGTATCTATATCATTATAATACTGCATTGATGCCTTCCTAATTCACACTTGATGATGGTCAGGGAAATGTTATCCGAAATCTCGTTGAAGCGAAGATTCGGTTTAGAACAGTACTTTAGTAAATCGAGTTATACCTACAAGTTATAATGAGTGATATCTTTAGTAAATGGAGTTATACCTACAAGTTATATTTAGTCCCGTGGCATTTGATAATAAATGGCACTTCTTCAATTGTGACTAGCAGCCAAAATTAAAAAAATAAAAAATAAACATCGTAACTACATAATTTGCTCGTTGAATAAAGCGATTGCTTCTTGTCGGAAAAATAAAAAGATTTAGGAGTTTGCCACAATTGATGACATGAAGGATATGAAGCCAGCAATATACGAGTACAAGACGTATCGTGTGTCTCATGACAAAAAAAAACGGGTAAAGCCGAAGTAAAGTATCGAAGGCATTTCTTTCACGCTACAACTTAACAGACTCCCTGGGGTTTGGCGTCAGTATTACCGGTTTAAAGCCTGGACTTGAAGGCGGTTTCGAAGTAGGTACTCTAAGTACATCGAAGAACCAACTGGGCTTAAACAGCTTTCCATGATTGCGGGCCGTTTGGCCGGTCCACACAGATTCAACTAAGTACGGCGTGGCAAGTATTCTTGGGTCCTTAGGACAGTCTCTTTTAACAGTAAAAAGACAAAGAGGAGCAAAAGCTCCACTCGTTCGAACCTGAAACCCTCTCATTATCATCCTCTTTTGGTAAATTTAGAGTTAACCTTCAGAGTATGCAACTTAAAATATTGTCAGACCGCAATGCGCCGAGAACCACACTCACTAACAGAGATCTAGTACCGTGTATTGCTCGTTGAAGGGTGTAGTTCCAAGAATTCAATTGCGACATCGAATATCGAGCTGTCAACCCACGTTTGGATGCTTTAGAATAGGAGTCCCAAGGAGAAGTTATGGATTCATATCCTAGACTTTATTAGAGTATTCTTAAGATTGTATAGAAAACAATACAATGTAATACAAAATACTTTATTGTATCACGAAACAATACAAAAAAGTGAGTAAACTTGTGATTAAAATGTCGTACACAAAAGTCTATCCTATCGCTAATAGAGATCTCTTCTAGATGACATTTTGGTTGCTAGGACAAGGTAACAAGTAAAGGTATGGGTGTGGTATCCATGATATAGGTACTTACGTACATAAATAATTACACAAATAGAATACATATCATTTAAAAGTAAATGCGTTAAACAGATATGGTACATATATATTGCTATACCTACTTTATACTAATATTATAAAGATATAGATTTTGTTTGTTGAACGCACTAATCTCTGGAACCTCCAGGCTGATTTTAGTTATTACACCGTTGGATATGTGCGTGGCCTTCGAGGGATTTAGGCCATAAATATACCTACCGCAAGCGAAGCTGGGGTGGGTGGCTAATAAATAATATAATGCATGAACATAATATATTAAAATATACTTACATATAAGCACACTTCATAACATAGAATACCTACGCGTAAAGGACAATACGCACATGTTTATGAAACGAGGCTGAAAAGATTTCTACTGTTCAGAAAATAATCCGAAAGTAGTAATAATTGAATGTTGTATAAATAATAAATATAGTATAAGAAGTATATATCGTCGAAATTAAGATATCATCTATAGAGTAATGAATGACAATGATCAGATCCGAAACATACGTGCATACTTCATCAATAAGGTTCAACGACTAGGGTTTAGTGAGAATGTAAGGCGCGGAACGCCAAGTAATAATACAATTAGCTATTAAATTTCAAGGCCTGTAAATAAACTTTGACAAATATTAAAAATCTGATTGATGATATGCCTTTAATAGCCGCGGTTGATATGAAGACGTGGTAACCGCAGATAAACTCAAGTCATCGATGATGTTGATGATTCAATAGAGATTATCAGATTGTTGATCACGAAACAATCAAGAATTCCGTATAAGTACCTATAAGTAAAAATTATTTAATCGCCCATATGAAACAGGTTATAATGCTAAATGATTAGATACGCTAAAATAATTACATTGCCTAGTAGAGAAATCATTGACGTGATTCATCATCATTAATTTGTGAGTAAATTATTACTTTGGTTTATGTTCAACGACTAAAACTTTTAGTAAAGTTATTACAACTAAGACCAAAAACTGTTGTAAACAATTGTTACGTTACTTAATTATTGAAATGAAATGAAATGAAATTTGAAATGAAATTTGAAATGAAATTTGAAATGAAATTTGAAATGAAATGAAATTTGAAATGAAATGAAATGAAATGAAATTTGAAATGAAATGAAATTTGAAATGAAATGAAATTTGAAATGAAATGAAATTTGAAATGAAATGAAATGAAATTTGAAATGAAATGAAATTTGAAATGCAATGAAATTTGAAATGAAATGAAATTTGAAATGAAATGAAATTTGAAATGAAATGAAATTTGAAATGAAATGAAATTTGAAATGAAATGAAATGAAATGAAATGAAATGAAATGAAATGAAATGAAATGAAATGAAATTTGAAATGAAATGAAATTTGAAATGAAATGAAATTTGAAATGAAATGAAATTTATTAGGCATTAACAAACATTTGAAGTTCACAAATTAGTACAGATTATCTATCCTCGATTGGTAATGCAGATTGAGAAGCATTGTTACCCAAGCTAGGGTTAAACTTGTGTTATGGCGTAACAATATTATATATTAGGTATAAAATATGAATAATTCGGTTATAATTGTTTTGTTTCTTATGAAATGCAGGTTATTTTTTGACTGCAAAGTATGGATAAATAAATAAATATTGGTAGACAATTCACACACAACACTATATGTTAAATAAATAAAGTAGATATGTTATCGTATATGACTGAAATTAGAGATATGTATATTTCTAATTATAATTTTAATGTGATAATTGTCAGAAATTAAAACATAATAATATATCAAGGTTGTTCCTACCGTTGATTCGCTGATTCGGTATTTTGAATGGAATACTATTGTTAAATAAAGCTAGCCCATATTTTTGTAGTACAATTATTTCACAAAATGGACACATGGTAAACAGGTGACTAGATAAAGGCTTAGGCCTAGTTTGAGATTTATTGACAGAAGCTTAATTTATTAAGCAACAATAATACCTACTATGTTCTTGTCGTACAATCTTATTATTGTGAACTGTAAATATAATAAACATGGTTAAACTGTGTGTGTCAATAAAGCATGATTTGATTTGATAATGTAACCACGAAAATATTTTCCTTGTTAAGTATAGTGACACATTTAAAGAAACTTATAGTGACTGATGATGCCATGTGCTCAATTTTATTTGTTTTCTTTCGAACATTACTAATAAATTATGTTCCTTAATTTGAAACACAAATTGTAACTACTTGTAACGTAGGTACATATTATTTAAAATATAGATAGAAACTAAATGATAATGGATACGGGCTATAACGTACTTATTACATTATGGCTGTCAAACCTGAGCGACCAACAATACCCACATAAGAAAATTAAAAACATCTCAAAATGCCATGGAAAAGTGTATGATGGGAAAAAGGCTATCTGATAAAATAAGAACAATAACTTTAAGAGCAAAATCAAAAAGAAAAGATGTTACAATAACTGTTAGAAAGCTTAAATGGAAATGAATACATAATAATTAGATGAAAAGAAATCGTGGCAGACCACTCAGAAGATGGGTCGATGACATAGAAGCGATAGCAGGTGCTACATGGAACACAAAAGCTTACGTTTGGGATGAAGTTGGAAGAAGTTTGATGGCAAGTTGAAGGAGGCCTTTGTCAATAAGTAAACAGACGGTGCGATGACAATCTAAATTTAAGAATTTTAAATTGTATTAACAATGAAAAATTGTAAGCATTACCTGAATAGAGGCTATTATTATTATTATTATTACTATAGAAATAGAACAGAAGTACTCGTATAATTTAGTCAAGATATGTGAAATAAACTTAAAATCCTTCAACATGTATACTTAACAATATATTATTAAAGCGCGAGGACTCGCTTCTGCAGGATGGCCGAGCTGTTAGCAATATTAGTAATGTATGTAAGTTCTTATTGAAAGAATAGTAAGAATATCGAAATGCACTCTATGGCAACCCTACAATTCCGGGTAGGGTTGGTATATAGTCTGTGGCTTGATCGTTTTGGCGGGAAACAATCAAGCTCTTGTTTTTTTGCTCGTAAAACAGGTTAATAAGAAAATATTATGCAGCAGCAAGTCCAAGCGAAAGGTTTAAATTAAAAGTACTAGTAAACCGATAAACATCTAAATAAAAGTGATAATTGTACATCTGTTACTGAATTTAAGGTACTGTAAAGCGTTTTCTTCAATTTTGTAATATTTTACAAAATTTACTACTTCAGCTGCACAAGGCAGCTGTGAATAAGTTGGTATGATGAAGGATTGATTTCGAAATATAATGCTGTATGCTGATCATAGCTGTTTTATTTATGGACTAATTGTCTTCTTAATGTAGAATAAATTAGGTACTTAACATATGGGACTATATACAGGCTGAGATAAAAATAATTGTGCCACGGCTCAAGTCACTTCATTATGCCGCCGTCACCTAAAATCTAAATTGCACTCATGCCAGCTTAAGTTTCAATTCCAATTTTAATGTCCGATGTTTTAATGGGAGGTGACCATTTTTATTGACAGTGAATATTTTCTTAGTATTAAAATTAACGTGGCTGTTACACATATTTATTGATGTTATCTTTGTGAATGTCTCTATTTGGTAACTTTTTCTATCGTATTTAAATTAATTAAATTTAAATTAAATTTAAATTACTTATGTATTCAAATTGCGAAAGTTTAAGAACAATATAAAATACTTAGTTGTAGCAAGAAAAACTAAGAAAATTAATAAGCACACCTACAACTACCTTTTTAGTAGTGGTAGGACTCTTAGCAGAGTCCGCCTGGGGAAGTACCACACCTTTGTCAATTATTCTACCGCCAAGCAGTAATGTGCAAACATTACTGTGTTCCGGTTTGAAGGGCAATGTTTCCAGAGAAATTACAGGGCTTAGAGATATAACAACTTAGATCTCTGGGTGACGAGCGCAGTGCGGTGCTAGGTAATGATTTGACTCTTCATGTTCCAATAGCTGCGTGTCACTGTGCTGTTATGTGGCAGGCATGTTGCTTACCATCGGGCACATGTCCTGCTCGTCTCGTCACTCTTTATTAAAAAAAAAACACATTTAAGGCATACTGAGTATTAGATAGTTGTTGGGAGTCCAAAACTACTACTACCAATTACCACATTTTTATTTAGTTTTCCAAAATACACATATAAGCAGAATTTAACAACACAACCACGAACATTGAAAATACAAAGTGATTTTAATTTTCGTTGCTCTAGTCTAGTAATTTACTGGATTCACTACTATACCACCTATACTACTACTACTACCAGTACTACTACTGCCATTTAAACATTTTCTCGAAGTTCAAAGTTTCCACGATCCAAAAAGCTGACAAATTTTAGAGTAAAATAAAAACGGTAAAGTGAGAACAAATCTACAGTAAGCAGTACTTTTTGGGAAACAACAATATCACCATGACCCCTACACCACTATGTACTATCTAGTGTAGCACAAATCCTACGCCATGATATTGTTTAAAAAAATCCTACGCGACCAAAATTAGAAATACCTGTCATAAGTCATTTGTAAAAAAAGAATAAACAAAAATTCGACGTAACTAAAACAAAAGTTATTCTCTCAGAGTTCATCATCATCATCATCATCATCAGCCCGTGTTCGTCCACTGCTGGACATAGGCCTCTCCTATAATACGCCACTCAGCCCGATCCTCGGTCTTACGTTTCCAACTGCCACCAGCTATCTTTCGTATATCGTCACTCCACCTGGTCTCTGGGCGTCCTACACTACGTTTGCCGATTCGCGGTCTCCACTCCAAAACCCGTCTACCCCAACGGTTATCGGTTAAAATTGTTTAAATATAACGATTTAGAATGCGGACTATCTGGGTATCTTCAAATTAAACGTGAATCAGTTTGTTCTGTAGAAATAAAATTGCCAAACAATTCACATTCTGCAAAATTAAAACCAATTTAAACCAAGAGAGCTAAAACACAAACAAAACTAGGCAAGCTCCATCGCTAGCCGTTTTTAAAACACCAAGTGAATCCAATCTATTTGTCTTAGTTATCCTTTGGTTGAAGATGTAACTTTGTTTCAAATCAAAATTTAAATAAATATTTTTGTATTTATTAAACAATCTGGTATTTATTTATGTATCCTCTAAATTTTTATGTACACCACAAAATATTTAGTATGTTTTAATAGTTTTATAGCATTTTTACATACTTATATTGAATGTTGTATTTCATTCTAAAAAAATTATATGGTATTTTACATTCTTTATATATCTCCGTGTTCCTATTTGGATGGGTTCTTTTTAATCCTGCAATTGCTTGAAAAATTATGCGATTACCTCGCCAAATATACTCGTACTTAATTTTGAAGGTTTCTTATGCTATCACCGCCGTAAAAGCGATGGAATGTTTTGACATGTCTGAGTGTATGTCATCTGTAGCATCATAACTTCCAAACAAATTAACTAATTTTGATTTCTGTGTTTGGTAGGTGAACTAGCCGCGGGAGCAACATCAACAATTTATTAATAATGATTCAATCGTAACAAAGTTATCAGCTCTCCTTTGTTAGCTGTAGTAATTAATAATTTTAGAAACATTATGGGCATTTGTTTTATTTGCAAACATACGTGTTACGCAAAATTAGAAACAGTTCAGTTTAGGACTTTCAACATTATTTATTTAATGTTTCCTTTCGTTAATTAAAATCTTAATTCTGTGCAATGTAGTAAACTACAAAAATAACCAAACTGTTTGAGTTACAAAATTACGTTTGAATCTGAATCATACCACTTAAATCCATTCTGATAAGTAATTTAAATTAATGTACACCTAATAAACGTAAAAACAAAAATCAACAATAAACACAAATTAATAATCAAATATGATAGGAAGATCAAAGAATATAAAATGAAGAAGAATAGAAGAAGCGTTGCGCGTGGCAATGCCTCGAGCCAACGCAATTATGTCTGATTTATTTAATTACAGCCTTAATTCCAACTGAAAAGGGATGAGATTACGCTTCTACAGAGCTTAAGGAAAACAGTAGGTTAATTTGCGGGAGCGAGATGGAAATTGAAGGGAATATTTTACAAGCGTTTTTTAAATGGCTGTGTTGAAATTTAATCACAATATTGTGCTCTTATTATTTTTAGCTTTTCGGAGCTGTTTGGACTAAAAAACTGTTGATAAATAAATACATTTTATAATATATCCGCTTTAAACCAAATAAGTATATTTGTATAAGTAGAGTGGTAATAAGGGTTACGTACGTCCCTATCACACTACGATACGTTCATCTTTGCAGAGATCGCCTGGAAACCACACATTTGTTAGTTATTCTGCCGCCAAACAGTAATACAAAAACATCGTGTTCCGGTTTAAGGAGCAATGTTGCTAGTGAAATTACAAGACATAGAAATAAGACATCTTATATTAGTAGGAGATCCCGCTATACAACGATCTTTACCGAGCTTGTTATTGGATGAAAATTCAACCTCCAAAGGGATGAAATAACTAATGAAAGTTCGTATAAAACTTTTTATTCTTTGGACATATTGAGTATGAGATTTCGTAAGCATTGAGTAAAGCCAAAATAATAAGTCACGTAATACAGTTTTTTCAAAAATTCAATCAATTTAAGAGAACTGTTTAATTTTTTTTGTTAATTAATCATATTCTGGGCTGTATTTTTTTAGACAACCCAATTGCATATTTAATTGAATATAAAATATTTTTCATCCAATAAACAACACGGTGAACGTTAATGTAAAGCGGGATCTTAGACTATGTGTATCTCTGTGCGGCTGCGATTGACTGTGACTCTCTCGCAGTGCAATATTGATAAAGTTGCAAGATTGTTGATAGCCGATGCTAAAAGAACCATATCTGTTAAAGCCCTTAGTATGGAAAATATATCATTCAATATTAGAAAAAAAACTGATATCGACAAAAAATTACATACTGACATGTAACATTCTACACTGTGGTATCACGCCTTATATTCAAAGGGGTACCCACCACCCGGCTCACGACTTAACCCTACAAAAGCTCAGGCTTTTCTGACCCTAAAGGCAATAAAAATTAAGCCCAGCTCTACAATTACGGGGCCAAACAATAGTGAGAACTTAATTGTCCGGGTTAAGTGGGATTTTTTTACCCGGGGTTAGGCTAAGCTGCTTTTTTATTCAAGGCTTTGGTAAGTGTTTACTGCTTTGGTGAAGTTTCTACTACTTAGGAAATGTAATGTGGATTTTGTGATTAGGAATGAATTGAATATACCTTGTTATAATTGGATTGTTTTCGCTAGCTCATTCTCAATTAACAAATTTTTTTTGGTCAACTTTCGTAGGTTTGCAATAATTGACCACTGTTTCGCCAGATGTTAAAGCAATGATACTAGAATGATTACTAGAAGAAATTAATTTACTTTTGATTTAAATGCACCAAGGAAACTACTCAGGCAACGTATTCCACAGCCTACAAAAATAGAGTTAAGTCTCTTCGTTCGAGTCTTTGAAACATCAACCATGAAACAATGTCTCTTTTTCGAGCTACGAGCAGTCCGATGATAACGAGTAAGGTACATCATACAGATCAGTTGTACACTCTCCGAAGTGTATCCGGTAAAAACTCGATAAGCTAGCAATTTTGCCGCGATGTTCAACACTTTGAAATCTGTTTCGATTTTATGACATATTTGACAAATATAGCAACTAACATGCTGTAAACTATAACTACCATTTTGAAAAGATAACACATGACTTAACCACGATCTAAATGATTATTATTTAATTATCTTGACGTTTCGGCGGCGTAACAAGTTGTGCTATGTTAACGAAATAAGTTTAAATCTTGAAAGCTTAAAAACTATTTAAAAAATACCATTACGAATAGCAACGGTTATTAACGCTTCTATTAACCTAAATGGTTTTCATCCCTAAACGATACATTAAAAGTTAAATAAGCGATCTGATAATGGCCAGTACTTTAGTTTGTGGTTGAATCTAGAAATTGCTGCCAACCTTATAAAAGCTGGACAAACGCCACATCAGATACAAAGCATTTTATTATTTTACGTAAAACTTAATAGGTATAGCATGTTACATAACTTGACAACGATGTCTCAATAGCCTAGTAAAAGCCAAGTATAAGAATACTTGGATACGAAGATGGTTGTAGACTGGATTAAGATTTTTCAATGATCAAAGACACGATTTTTAAAATGCTATCCAATTGGCGTAGACATTTGGCAACTACTCGCTATGGTACTTGTAAAATGAAATTGTTTCGAGTATTCTACCAAGTATTGAATACCTAGTAGATAAGTCCAAGAATAAAGTTATGTAGTATTTCTTCTAAGGTTTTTCACCTTCCGAATAAAATATTTTAGTCAGATTCTATATTAGATATTTAATCAACGAATCAAAACGTCATTGAAGTCGGTCGGTACAAAGAGTATTTAGTTTTTTTTTTTAGTAATTATGGTACTTTGTCTCTAATTGTCTCTATTGCTTACCGAAATTGGGGTTACCTAAGGTTATGAGGTAAGGTAAGGACAAATTATATAGGAACATAGCCTTTATTAACAATTAATAAACCACAAAAACAGCGTGTTTTTGCTCTCTGACTTTATTTATATGGAAGTATTATTGACTGGCCTCGTGGCTTAGTTGGTAGTAAGTCGTAAGTAGTTGGGATGATAAGTTATGTAGTGGTAGGACTCTTGGCAGAGTCCGCCTGGGGACGTACCACACCTTTGCCAGTTATTCTACCGCCAACACAGTAATGCTTGTAGCATTACTGTGTTCCGGTTTGAAGGGCAATGTTTCCAGAGAAATTAAAGGGCTTAGAGGTATAACATCTTAGATCTCTGGGTGACGAGCGCAGTGCAGTGCTAGGTAATGATTTGGACTTTTCAAGTTCCAATAGCTGCGTGTCACAGTGTTGTTATGTGGCAAGGATGTTGCTTACCATCAGGCACATGTCTCGTCACTCATCATTTAAAAAATGTATATATATATTTATGGAAGTATTATTAACTGGCCTCGTGGCTTAGTTGGTAGTAAGTCAGCCTGTAAAACCAAGGGTCGTGGGTTCGATTCCCACTCAGTGGAAATATCTAAGCCACTAGGCCAGCCAGTAATGTATGTAGGTATTTTATTAGCTATCTGGCTGTCATAGTACGAAATTTGCTTATTTTGGAGTCAGATGGTGTTGTGCGTGGAGCGTCCACCAGTATTATGTAATTATAAAAAAAAATGACAATGAGCGGAACTACCGCCTAAAATACACAGAAAAATATTACACCGATTTTAAACCTCCTTCCTCTTTGTAGGTTCGAATGAATATAATTATTTTTAAGAAGATTGCTGTTGGGATTGAAAATTATGCCCCGAGTGATAAGATAGCAACCTAAATGGCACATCTGAGCCATCATAAAACATACTGATAATAATGATAAAAACGAAAATAGCCCAGAAACATCCAAAAACCCGGAAGTTTCCCCGAAAATTCCTTTCGACTTATAGGTCCCAAAGCTCAATGCCACGGCCAAAGTAGACGCATAATAGAATACCACGAAATTCCTTCATAAAAGATTATTCTCAGTGAGAGGCTCACGCGCCTTTTCCGATCTACCCACAATCGACAATTCAAGGACAAAACAAAACCTGGAAAACAGTATCTTACATTATGTTCAGTACCTGGGTGACCGAGCTTTGCTCGGTTTAAATACTAAATATACTTAGATACCCACAGATAGAAACTTCAAGAAATAGATTTTCTTAAAAAAAACGAATTGAAAAAAAAGAGAACCCGTCTGGATTCGAACCCGGAGCTACTAATTCGTGACCGCTATGAGCGCCCGACTTCCTGTCTGAGCTAATTATGCTGTCACGTCACGCGGCGAAATTTACCTTCACATTCTAATGTCTAATGTGACAGTTTTTCATTGTCTAAAAACGCGCATAATATGCGTTTTTAGGGTTCCGTAAAACGTAAAAACGGAACCCTTATAGATTCGTCATGTCTGTCTGTCTGTCTGTCTGTCCGTCCGTATGTCACAGCCACTTTTTGCCGAAACTATGAGAACTACACTTTTGAAACTTGGTAAGTAGATGTATTCTGTGAACCGCATTAAGATTTTTACAAAAGTTTTAAAAAAAAACAAAAATTAGGGGTGCCCCCCATACTGAGAACTGAAGCTCAAAAATTTTTTTTTCATCAAACCTTCACGTGTGGGGTGTTTATCGATAGGTCTTAAAAAATGATGTTGAGGTTTCAAATATAATTTTTGTCTACACTGAATAACTTGCGCGAGAGACGCTTCCAAAGTGGTAAAATGTGTGTCCCCCCCCCCCCCCTCTAACTTCTAAAGTAAGAGAATGAAAAAACTAAAAAAAATATAATTATGATGTACATTACCATGAAAACTACCAACGAAAATTAGTTTGAACTCGATCTGATGAGTAGTTTTTTTTTAGTACGTCATAAATACACTATTATTAAAACTTCGATCAAAGTTACAACGAACTACAAGAACTATGTGTACTATGTATATTATGTTACTTGCTGGAACGGAACCCTTCATGGGCGAGTCCAACTCGCACTTGGCCACTTTATTTTTTAAATAAAACCTAGCCAGATCGATTTATCGTCCCCGAAATCCCCTGCATACATTATTTCATGAAAATCCGTCGAGCAGTTTCCGAGATTCAGATTCTATATATATATACATATTTATATAGGTACAAGAATTGCTCGTTTAAAGGTATAATATATTGCTCGTTTAAAGGTATAAGATATATAATATATATTAATGTTCATACTAATAAATTACTAAATAGTTGCATGACTTAAGAATGTTTGTACAATTTCATTCTTGCGATATTGAAATGTACAAAATAGTACCAGTAATACAAAGAGAGATAGATAGATAGAAACTTTTTATTGTCTCCAAGACAAAATTAAATATAAACAAAGATGAAATACACAGAAAGGAAAGCAAGAGGTTATCGTGGTTCGGGCATGTTTTTTTCCAAAACCAAAACCAAAAATACTTTGAATACAAAATATTATGTAGATGGATGTTGTGGTAGACGATGGTTACCAACTAAAAGGCAGGATGGTTGCTAAAAAAATGTTAAAAAATCACATCCCTTCATCCATCGATATAAACCATCAGATATCACAAGCTTCTAGCTCACGGAACTATGTCATCACTATGTCATGTTGGGAAGAGTGAGCTCACTCTTTTCGTTCTAGTCGGTTGCAGGAAGCTGTGAACGCCGGCTGTAAAACACTTATGCTACAGACACAGACGTAGTTTATTACGAATTTCAAGGTGCTCAGGGCACATCTAATAGCTTATGTCGATGACTTTATCACGAAAAATATAATGTGAATAAATAAAATTAAATATTGGTGGACAATTCACACACAACACCATTTGACCCCAAACTAAGCAAACCTTGTAATATGGCGGCCAAATAGCTGATATAATACTTAGGTAGAAAATACATACTTATTATACATAGAAACATGGACATAATATAATGACTGGCTGTTATGTGGCAGGCATATTGGTTAACATCAGATACATGTCCTGCTCGTCTTATCACTCTTTATTAAAAAAAAATGACTTGTGATTATACTCGTATCTATTTTGCTATGTACTATGGACATATCGATGTACTCACAGCAACATAACCACGGTAATGACACAACTGAGCTTATTTTTTGTAATTATCTATAGATAGTTCAACTCATCTGTGCGCGCGGCGCTATGTGTACGTGCGCTTGTAATTATACAACTTTAATATTTGTGTTGCTCGGACGACGACGACCGCGTCACTGCTACACAATTAAAGTTGTATAATTACAAGCGCACGCACACATAACGCCGCGCGCACAGATGAGTTGAACTTAGTGTAGTAGATTTTTAAAAAAATTGTAAGAACATGAGCACCTGAGTCCGGGTGTAGGACGGCTCGGCTGGGACCGCCCGGTCGCGCGGCTCGAGGGCTACTCGGGCTCTGCAGTTGATAATCCGCCCTTCGAGCCGATACTTGTTATCCTCTTTTTACCTACTCACGCAAATATGCCTCTTTTACTGTGGTTCATGTGTGAAACACATTTAAAATTGGCAAATCTACCAATTTTCTTACTGTCTAGTTTATACTTCAACACTAATTACTTTTTGACGTGATAACGTCTTATAATTCGATGAAGCCGGCTGTACGCCCACAAAACATGACGTCATGTACCGTTACCGCGTTACCGTCGGTCGTTACCTCGCCGCATGTTTGTTACAGTTGTATTAGTTATTTCGACCAGTAGTTCAAGCGGGGATGTAGCTCAGTGGTAGAGCGTTCGCTTTGCATGTGAAATGCCCCGGGTTCGATCCCCGGCATCTAAAAGCTTTTTTGCATTGTTTTGATTGAAAATGACTAAATTCTACTGATTACTTTTTACATACAAATCTATTAAACAAATGAATTTTTTTTTTTTTTTTAAATGCTACCTTTCCATCAGTATTTTCTTAAGACGTTGTCACGTTCTATCATCAGTAAACCGACTTTTTGTGCCTGATGGTAACGAACACAGTAATGCTTGCACTTTACTGCTTCCCCAGGTGGACTCAGCTAAGAATCCTATCACTACTACCAAAGAGGAACCACCACCACTACCACTACAAAGAGGAAAGATATGCAAATAGCTCTACAAACTAGTGTAAAGCTGAAGAGTTTATTTGTTTGAATGCGCTAACTAGACAACATTTTTGAAACAATCTTTCACCTTTGGATTTGTACGTGATCCCAGAGTGCTATGGTAAAAGCCGGGGCGGACCGCTAGTTTCTGTTTATTTGTAAGAAGTAAACTCAAAAACTGCTCAAAATCAAAAACCAATTTCAAAAATTGATTCACCATTAAAATGTTACATGTTCTGAGTAATGTATGTGTCTACGAGTAATATATCGCTGTAGAGATAAGTAGTTCAACAACTTTATCTATATTTAAATTTAGCCAAAAAAAAACACAAAATAAAGGGGACAAGTGCGAGTTGGACTCGCGCATGAAGGGTTTCGTTGCAGCAAGTAACATAATATACATAGTACACATAGTTCTTGTAGTTCGTTGTAACTTTGATCGAAGTTTCAATAATAGTGTATTTATGACGTACTAAAAAAAAAGTACTGATCAGATCGAGTTCAAACTAATTTTCGTTGGTAGATTACATGGTAATGTACATCATATATTTTTTTTAGTTTTTTCATTCTCTTACTTTAGAAGTTAGAGGGGGGGTGGGGACACACATTTTACCACTTTGGAAGTGTCTCTCGCGCAAATTATTCAGTGTAGACGAAAATGATTTTAAAAACCTCAACATCATTTTTGAAGACCTTTCGATAGACACCCCACACGTGTAGGCTTGACGAAAAAAATATTTTTGAGTTTCAGTTCTCAGTATGGGGGGCAACCCTAATTTTTTTTTTTTTTTTGTTCAAATCTTGATGCGGTTCACAGAATACAATTACTTACTAAGGTTTAACAGTGTAGTTCTCATAGTTTCGGCAAAAAGTGGCTGTGACATACGGACGGACAGACAGACAGACAGACAGGCATGACGAATCTATAAGGGTTCCGTTTTTACGTTTTACGGAACCCTAAAAACATAGACCTATATACTGAGCTGAAGAATAAAATAAAGGTTGTAATATATTGACAACCGTATGGTTGACAACCCTAAGATTTCTTTCAAATACAAATGATGAGCTTCATTCACAGTCCATGGAAACTCTGCGTCTAGAGGGCCAATAAAAGAACATTTCACTTAAAAAAAATTTGACTGACGACTTTAGACGTTTTAGTGCTGTGAATACTGTAGTGCCTATGACTACGGTATTCACAGCACTAAAACCTAACAGAACTTAAAATGAAGGCCGCAAACTTACAAGGCTTCACTTTGACCTTCAAAACAATATCTAAAATGTATCCTAAGCCTCAATGTTTGCAGATCGACGTATAATACCTGTATTTTAACATAATGAGCTACGTAACAGAATTTACGAACCCGATACTAATACCAGTTTATAATGCTCGAAGCTAGAGTTTATAACTCGGCGTTGTTGTGAAACTATTACACGCTCTAACTTAACCTCATGAATACCTAAGAGCTATTCTATTGCGAGTAGATAAATGTATTTATTAGTTAAAATGATTAGATGGTTATTTAAGGAATAGTACCCTGGGTGACCGAGCTTTGCTCGGTTGAAATACTAAAAATACTTCGATACCTACAGAAAAAATGTTCCAAGTCATAGATTAAAAAAAAAGAAAACTTGAAAAAAAGAGAAGCTGTCTGGATTCGAACCCGGAGCTATTAATTCGTGACCGCCATGACCGCCCGACTTCCCGTCTGAGCTATTATGCTGAAGCGTCACGCGGCGAAATTTACCTTCGCATTCTAATGTCTAATGTGACAGTTTTTCATAGTCTAAAAAAGCGCATAATATGCGTTTTTTTTAATTTAAACCTAGCTAAATCGATATATCGTCCCCGAAACCCCCTGCATACATAATTTCATCAAAATCGTTCGAGCTGTTTCCGAGATCCAGATTCTATAGATACAAGAATGGCTTGTTTAAAGGTCTAAGATAAAATAGCCAAAGATTTTATGTAAGAAGGCGCTATATATTTTTTGGTTTGAAGTGAAAACTTCATTTGGCGCACCGCATACAGATTTATACGTAGGTTGTGAATGAGGCCGATCGTCGTACTAGGTTTGCCATCATTGGCCTTAACGGTGAAGACAAATATCGTGAGTGAATCGGCATGTCCCTAAATGTTCCTAAAATCTTTCATCATCTTGTGTCATCCAACAGGCCAACAGCCGCATATTTTTAAAGTGAATTTGTTACACAGGATTGTTTTATATTAGTTTGTTTAAGGGATTATGTTTTGGGATTTAATTTTATTGTTCTTGACTTGCCCAATTGTTTCAAATTGAATCCAATCTAAATAAATATTCATGACTATGACTAAAGAGTCCTACCACTACAAAAACAAGCTCGTAAGCTTTGGTGTTTTTTGTTTCATAAAATGTAGTGTTATTTATTGAAAATAGATTACGTAAGGTACAAAATGCAATTTGCTTCGTCTCTTTCAGCCACCCCTTTAACAATATAAGCCAAGCTTATCTCCATCTAGCCACTTGTGTTCGAATATGCACCTTATATTACGTTAGTATCTTCCCTGAAAGCATAAATAGGTCAGGAGCTAGCCACAAATTTGTGTAAGATTTGTTTGATATTTTAAACGTTTTATTTAAACAATGACAGTTTTGTATTTCACCGCTATCACGTCTGATGTAAAGTGATTATACCGTCTACTTTATTTAACTATTATATATTTACACTTGAATGTCATCTCGCCTGATGTTAAGTGTTGGTGCTGTCTACGATGGAACGTGCTTACCTCTAGGAGAAACCGGTTCACTCTGAACTTCTTCATCTGTTGCACAAATAAAATAATAATAATAAAATTTTGTTAAAGCACTTGAGCCAATAAATCATATTTTTGTAGATTTGACAACACAAATAGTGTAGTGAATTGGAGTCTGTAACAGTAGTATGCAGGTTCGCGATAGAAATGATCTAGAAAAGCGATTATTTTTAGGGACTTTAATGACATATCACAGAGCAATTCCGTCATTTATTACAATTTGATATACCTAGTTGGTAACAGACCCAAAAAAAAGGCAAAAAAACTATTTTGCCATGTAATAGGATCAATTGAGGCGAGCCACGTAACCAAATATGTCTCTGGCCGCGTCTGATGCCGGCTCAGCCAGCACTCGGTGAAATCTTTCCACGTCAAAGTAACTCAGCTGTTAGCTTACTTCAAAAATCAGATGGTTTGATAATGAAACATCATTCTTACTACAACTTTTTGTGGCGAAAGACCATTTGTATCCACCTCCTCGCACATACGTGGCTGTCATGCAGTATAACTATGCTATTACGATAGCAACAACGCCTGGAATTGGCAGGTGCAGTATGGTAACTGCTGATATCTGTACTTATTATAAGATATTGTGCATTTAATACGGGTTTTTTGTATATTTTCAGAGATATTTTCTGTTGTAAATATTGCTCGTTATGTGCTTTTCGAAACGATCAAACAGAAATTGAAAACTGTAACTGTTTAAAACGAGAAACAATTGGTAGCAATTTCAGTTTTGTTGTTTATTCTTTTCCGATTACGTCGAAGAAAAACGAAGCTTTAAGTATGGCTTAAGTACAATTTACAATACAATTTACTTATAAATATATGTTTATCCCGCACCGCATAGCATTGCATAAACAGCACACTAAATGTTCCCACTGCTGGGATTCGGGGCCTTAACTCGCAAGGAGAGAGTCAAGGCCATAATCCACCACGCTGGCCCAGTGCGGGTTGGTGGATGAACCCCCAAAGCAAAAACCACGAAATGTTTGTTATATGTTTGACGTAGGTATTTGAGACATTGTAGCTCCTGAACGGATAAACCGATATTAAGTTTTTTTTGTCAGATTTATTATTCGGGAATGTTCTTAGTTATGCGTCATGAATATCAGTCTAAGATGGCTGATGCCGCCACAGAATGGTGGATAACATTTTTCATAACTCCCTGAATATGAGCATCGTGAGCAGAACTAGTACCTATAGTAGAATAATACGCAGACACTATAACAAATTTCAAATCCAAGATAGCAAAGATTATTTTTTTAGATATTTGTACAATTTTTATTTGTTTTTTTCGTAGGTGACAAAAAATATAGTCTCTAATATTTTAAATTAAAGTAGTATTAGTATTCAAATAATGGAAACTGCCATTTTTTTTATTATTATTATGATTATTTTTAACTTAATGTATTTTTTTACAACAAAGAGTGACCAGACGAGCAAGACGTGACGCCTGATGGTAAACAACTTAATTAGAAGGAATAAAAACAAACTAATGAAATAAAAAAAATGTTTGTCAAGAATTTTGTCCTACTTTTATCCGAAATACTAGAAAATAATTAATAGGGTGGAGCACGAATGTATGGACGGAATTTTTTTTTTAGTTGCGAAGTTCTAATAGGAGGGGATTTGTGCGTCATAATAAAGTGAAAACAAGTGCAATTTTTCATGCCATTTAGTTATTATCTTTTGCCTCCGCAGAGACTTCTAAAAAAAAATTTTTTACTTAAAATTTTAGACTCGTAAAATGTGAAGAGGTGTGACCCATTTACAAGTAAGAAGGTACTTAATGATAGATAATGTATGGATTAAACATTTATGAGAATAATACTGTGAGAATTAACATGAAAATACTAAGGATTTGAAAAATTACATTAATTATTAAGCTTGAAAATTCTTTTTTGTTTAAAATTTTGGCATCACGTTCCACGATTCCAACGTGGCTTTTATCGCACTTAATCGTGAATTTTGTGTGCACTGGGTAATGAAAGCTTCCGTCGTTATCTTCACAGCACTCCCAACAGCTTCAGTAAGGTAGGGAACCTTGAAGAATAATGGTTTGCTCTCACCACCAGATTCGACAATGTCCTGAATTCCTTGGTCAGATTTGTTTTTAAAGCGGCTGTTCGGTTAAGTATTCCTACCAGTACATTAATTAATCAATATAAACTTGAAGCATTAAAATGTATCATTGTCACTTGAAAAAGTCTAGGTGTCGAAGGAAGACTCACACTGCGTGCCTTTAGTATGCGACGAGCAGCCAGCTCTCTAATATTATGCTTCCTCTCATCTGTTATCATCGAAAGAAGAAGGCTTTCGGGAGGCCCAAAATACGTGTTTCTTTGGATAACTGGATCTATAATCTTTCTTAAAGTTTATGGACAGGTTTCTGGAGTCCATAACAATGTTAAACAGATAATGAATGACCTTTTTGCAGGATGGTTGGATCCTAATTGAAAACCAAGACGGTCCAACTTTAAATACGAAATTTTGCTATATTTTGCACATACAAACGTAGTATTTGGTTGGCATGTGTGATCCAACGGGAATGTGAAAATTTACCAGTAGATTTATTTTCAAGATCTGGTTTAAGCAATTGGCCATGCGAGTAATATTTTTCCTGTAATGTGCTTTAATTTCTTTACAGTCAGTTTTGCACATGTTTCTAAAAATTTTCCTAGTGGACCTACGTACGAGTAAGATAAAGGTCCTGAAGTTAACCCGTCGAGATGAAGAAATAAATGTCTTAGAGAATTAATGTGAAGTAAACTTATTTTTCACTGAAATGGTTTTTGTAGCCTTTTCTGAAGCACTTTTATGAATCCATCACACTTTCCAGTGTTAACATTCGTTCCGTCACAACCAATGGCCATAATACTAGCTTGGAAAATTTCTTCATCTAACAGAAAATCTGTTATCACAGATTGTATTCCTCTAGATGTACGAATCTCAGGTACAACGTTTACCTTTTTAAGAAATAGCATTTTGCTATTTCTTTGTACAAGTAACATCGATTCTGCTGATAGGCATCATTCGAGACATTTTTGATCAAGAATAGAAGCCTGCTCTTATTTAGGAACCTTTTTATCTATAGGACAGATGCACTGAGCTAATTTATTGCATTTACATGCTAAAATAATATCAAACAGTATCTGACTGCATTGCTGAAAACTATCTGACTTCTCTTGATGGATTTGAGTAGATTTTTGCATTTTAAATTATATGCTTTTAACATTTGAATGATCCTCATTTGTGTTACTATCGGAATAAACATAGTTTGTCTTATATTTCTAACCATAGATGGTACGATGTCTGCTATATCTGATAAATATGGCTCTTTTGCAGTTTCTAGTTGTAATTTTAGTTGATGTCTCGTTCATGTCAATTCGTAATATTTCATTACATCTTCGTAAGTAGTTAACACTTTCTCTTTTATCTCAGTAACATCCCCCAAATAAGGATGTTTAAACACGCTTCGAGTTCTTTTCATAGTGTTAAAAATAGGAACTGAAAAGAACAGAGCACTGTAAACGATGAGTGTCGTGACAAGGGCCGCTAGCGTCTCCTTCCGTGCTCCCACACTCCCCTTATTAAAGTTATAAACACATAATTTGGTTTCTTTGTGGAAAATATAGGATCCCAGAGAACGATTTGTAATAAAAAATACATACTTTTATGAAAACATAGTACTGATATATGGCATCCATGTGAGGTCTAAAACCAAATATTTTTTATAAAATCAGTGCCGATGCGGAGGCAATTACTGTTAACCGAATTGATTTATGTTTTGTGATACTTAATTTAAGCCCAAATGGCACCAAATTTTTACTATTACATTACAGTTAAACGAAAAAAGTTTTTTCGCTCCACCCTAATAATTAATATAAATACATTTAACAATTTAACCACAAATGGGTCGCCTGAGTGGGTAACAATCTTAGTGTCTCCGAATCGAAAGTGAATCGATTTCTTCCAGTCTCACCAAGCTTGCTCCATCGTAGACCGCATCGTCGTTTCACATCTGGCGAGATGGCGGTCCGGTGTAAACCTATAATAGTTAAAAAGTAACATGATCAAGAAAAACTGTCGTATAAAAAATAAACTTTCTTTTTGTTATTCCGACTACTTTCCCGTGTTAAAACCGTTTCGGCGGCTATTACGCACAGTTTTACGATACAAAACTCATTACAAAGGACACTAGGAGCTTTTAAACATACTGGAATGTGTACATTGTGTTGAGTGCGAGTTACACCCTGTTACCGAGTGGACGTGTTTCTTTTCAATTAAAATCTTCGTTTGACTGGGCACAAAATTAAAATCTTAATTCCGTTAACAGTTTATGTCATAGTGGTGTGCACGTTGTTATCGCTGCCGAGCTCAAGATTGCGCCGAGGATCCCCACTGCACTTCGGGTAAACAATTAATAAAATAAATTAAATCCTCTCGCTCGCTCACCGCGCCGCGTTGACCCTGCCTGCTACCTGCTTCTTGGATCTACGTGCAGCAGCCTACGGAGCTTCAACTTACATACGCTGCCTTTTTGTATTGCATTCGCTATTTTTAGCGCGTAACAATGTCTAACGTAAAACCTATTAGTTGCGCGGCGTGTTCGAAAACTATCAGAGCCCCACAGCAATTGAAATGCTCCAAATGCAGCAGTTCTTTTCATGCGGTTTGCGTGAACATAACAGATTTGCGGAACCTTACGGAGGACCTCAGAGCCACTTGGATATGTCCAATATGTAAGAGTAAAATACCTAAGTCGGACAACTCGAACACACCCGTACGCGTGACCGCGGCCGCACCGAGCGAGATACGAGCGACGACTGCGTGCGGCGCGGGCTCCGGTACCTCCAGTAACAGAGCAGCAGCTGCCTGCCCGACCGCTGTGACCCCGGAACCAGAGGCTTTGGAGTCACTGGTGTTGGAGATAAGGTTTATGCGCGAAGAAATGAGTGACTTAAAAACTCATTTCACACTTCTCTCCGAGCACGTCACCGCTAAACTTGATGAATGCAATGCTAAATGCAAACAGCTGGAGGAACGTGATGTACAGCGCGAACTCGAACTTAGCTCCCTTAGAATAAGTGTCACTGAACTTCAGCATCGTCTCAATGTAAAAGCACAAGCGGAACTCAGGAACGAAATAGAGATATCTGGCCTCCCCGAAGTCCGAGGTGAGAATCCTTTTCACCTGGCTCGGACTACAGCACAAATAATTGGTGTCAATATTGGTGACTCTGACTTCGACTTCGCAATGAGAGTGGGTCCGCGCACCACGACGACCGCCAAATTGCCACGGCCTTTGGTTGTTCGATTTGTTAGACGACAAGTTAGAGATGAGTTTCTGACGGCGGGAAAAAGCCGACGCACACTGACGAGCGCAGATATCGGAATCGCAGGTGTAACTACATCAGTGTACTTCAACGAGCGTCTTACCCAGGATAACCGGCGTTTATTTCGTGATGTCAGACAAAGGTCAAAGGACGCCGGCTATAAATATTGCTGGGTCAAAAACGGGACTATACTCATCCGACGTCAGGAGGGCGCCCCGGCTGTCGTCATCAAATCACTGGAGGATGTCGTGCAGTCCCCGAGTCCCCAAGCACCCGACTCAGCCTTATCTCTCAAATGAAATTTTGCTTTACACGTTGATTTTAATTTATTTCCAGCATACTTTTTTACTAAGTTTTAAAAATCTGCATCATAATCTAAGATTAATTCTAAGACATAATATTTTGTTTTTTTACCTGCTTTCAAAAATGGCATCTCATTTCTGTACCGCGAGAATCTCTTTATACCGACACGTTTCTCATCAGACTCATACTAACGGACTGTGTTGGTGTCTTGAACCAGATCTGTTTTATACTTTTTTACCAGTTGGATACTGGTCGGATTCTATTGTTAATCAACTGCAAATAGTTTTGATCATCATCATCATTATCATCATCATCAATGGGTCCATTTAATACCTTAGATGAAATCGACGATATGCTAACTGTGTCATGTCACATTCACGATTCTATAGAGTCTTGCAAATTATTTCTGATAAAAAACCCAGGACACAATTTTAAAATCATTTCCCTCAATATCAGAAGCTACAACTGTAATTTTGACGATTTTGCCGTCTGTTTGAGTCGTTTTGGTATTACCTTTGACGACATTGTCCTTACGGAGTGCTGGCTCACAGATAGTGTCAATATTCATAGTTTACCAGGCTACAATCACTATAAAACTAAAAAACAAACAAACAAAAATGGTGGCGTGGTAATTTATGTAAAATCCAAGTACCGCACAGTGTCTTTTGAACCTGACATCGCTGACGCAGATTCTCTTGTGGTACAACTCAATGGGCAAGCTTCAGTACTGGGGATTTATCGATCTCCATCTATTATTAATTTATCGCCTTTTTTGGATTCTTTGAACTCAGTCATATGTAACCTCCAAAGCTTTCCGTTGATACTGACCGCAGGTGATTTTAACATCAACATTTTAGATACCACCGACAAACAGGTATCGGCGTATCTATGTCTAATGGCTTCACTTGGATTACTCCCTGCGATTACAGGTGCTACTCGAATTCGGTCCTGTCTAGACCACATATTTATCAAATCTAAACACACCGCCTTTGGCTCGATTTGCTCTTCCTCAATAACAGATCACTCTATAGTAGTAGCCGGTGTCTCCCAACCAATTCGAAATGCAAGTAAGCAACTTAGGTATCAACGAAAGTTTAATCTAGATGACGCGGTTAAAGAGTTAAAGGACGCGGATTGGTTTTCGGTAACTTCTAGTCAAGATATTGACGCAGCTGTTGAAGCTTTTAACAATATCATGACAAAGGTTGTGAATAAACACACTAAGATATTGAAATTGCGTAGGCAAGCTGTGCCCCTAAAACCATGGATAACACCAGGACTATTGCGGTGCTTGCGTCATAGAGATAAGCTACATAGCGATACCAAAAACTATCCAAGCGATAATCTGCGACACAAAGTATTTATCAGATATCGAAATTTTTGTAGCAAGCTCCTTCGCAACGTCAAAGCTCAGTACAACAGTTTACTTTTAGAGCAAAACGCGAACAACCCAAAAAGTCTCTGGAAAACAATCAAGAACATCTGTTATAGCTCTAAAATAAAACATTCCGCGACCGAACTGTTTAACACTGACTCAAATGCCAACCCCCTAAACCATTGTAACCAGCACTTTGTATCTGTTGGGCAAAAACTTGCTGATACTATTCTTAACAAGCTCAATAAAACAGAAGAAACGTTAATAAAGTCCCATAAGCTTAGTATTTGTCGCCCGGATTCATTGTTTCTTCTACCAACTGACTCACACGAGGTACTTAAAGTAGTTAATGGCATAAAAACTGACAGTGCATCAGGGCCTGACGCTATCTCAGCTCAACTTATAAAGAAATCTATCAGCTCCCTAGTAATTCCACTTACTTTCATATTTAACCTGAGTCTTGAGACTGGCATCTTTCCAGACTGTTGGAAAGTGGCTGCAGTGTGCCCAATTTACAAAAGTGGTCCGAAAAACATCCCTGATAACTACAGACCTATTGCACTACTGAGTATAGTTTCAAAAGTATTGGAAAAACTGGTAAACTCCAGATTAATTGGTTTTTTGGAAAAACACAATCTAATATGCGAAAATCAATTTGGATTTCGACGGAGCAGGTCTACTTCTGATGCCGTATCTCTACTCTCGAACGTTATGTCTTCTCATGTCGACAAAGGGAACCGGTGTCTCTCGGTATTTCTTGACTTGGCGAAGGCCTTCGACTCGCTTTCAGTGGGCCTGCTACTGAAAAAACTAAGTACCGTCGGAATAAGGGGTGTGACTCTCAATTGGTTTGAAAGTTACTTGTCAGACAGGCGACAATACGTTAAGTCCAGTTTTCCCCCTATCTCCAGCGACCACTTACCTATCAAATTTGGCGTGCCACAAGGCAGCATTTTAGGCCCAACGCTCTTTATTTTGTATATCAACGACATTCTCAAGACAAACCTAGAAAACGCTGATATTATCACTTACGCAGACGACACAGCTATCATTTTTCACGGGAAAACTTGGAACCACGTCTTTGGCTTGGCCAGTGATGGACTATCAACCATAGCAAAAATTCTAGATGAAAACCTGCTCACACTGAACACGGGGAAAACTAAGTACGTCGCGTTTACAAAGACCTGTGTGTCATCCCCTCCGGCCAATTTGAATTTAAAAATTCACTACTGCAGTTCGTTCTTTAATTCTCCATCTAATCCTTGCTCTTGTGTTTCGATTGATCGCGTAGTCTGCATGAAGTATCTAGGTATTTTAATTGACGAAAATCTATCCTATAGGCAACACATCCAGCATATGTCAGCACGAACACGAAAACTAATCTATGTGATGAAGAATCTTCGAGACTGTGCCCCTGTGCCACTTTTGAGACAGATCTATCTCGCGCTGTGCCAATCTATAATACAGTACTGTATTGTCGTTTGGGGCAGTGCGGGACAGACCATATTCATGTCGTTAGAGAGAGCGCAAAGAGCACTAATCAAGGTCACTCTCCGCAAGCCTTTTCGATATCCCACCAACTCGCTGTATAAAGAGTTCAAAGTATTACGTGTTCGACAACTCTTTCTGTACAACGCTGCTATAAAAAATCACGCTACCCTAAAGTCACGCGCTGACTACGAGCAGCTCAAGGACAAACGCGCCTTCCCATGTCGAATCCCTGTACCACGAGTTGGATCACAAATCGCGAAGCGTTCCCCTTCGTTCTCCCTCCCACTCATTTATAATAATATTAGTAGAAAACTGAACAAAGATCAACACAACCTCCCGCTGTTCTCATTCAAAAGAAGCATTAGAGACCTTCTACTTACGCTGTCATATGAAGAATCTGAGAGTATTCTCCACGGTATTTTAAGCTAACATTTTATACTTTCACAAACCAAGGTACAGAGATGAGGTACCTAGTATTGTCATGCACCTATATTTTTTACTTCATGTTACAACTGAGAATGCTTAATGTTTTTTTCCTTGCAACTCAGTCTTCAAGCCCAGGAAGATTTGTGCTACTTCGCACCAGGGCCTCAAGATACAAGCTCGGTGCTTAGTTTGAGGCCCGCTATATGTCTTTCTGTACACAAACACTGTTATAATAATTAATTGTCATCCTTTTCTAATATCTTGTGATGTTTTGTGTATGATGTTAACTTTCTGTGTGCAAATAAATTATTTCTTATTATTTCTTCCATTCGAAGATAAATATGTACAGCAGTTTCGATTTTTTTCATATTTGTAATTACGGTGATACATGACCCTTCCTTCCTGGTCTATGCAGAAAAATATCAAGTTTTGTGGTCCGCTCGACCTTCTTTATTAAGATCTGTTATGTCAGTGTCCAATTGACAGCACCATAATGGTAATTAATAGTATAATTACCTGTCCACAACAACCAGTGTACGATAGCTTCTGTAGTGGTAGGACTCTTAGCAGAATCCGCCTGGGGAGGTACCACACCTTTGCCAGCTATTCTACCGCCAAGCAGTAATGTGCAAACATTACTGTGTTTCGGTTTGAAGGGCAATGTTTCCAGTGAAACTATAGGGCTTAGAGATCTAACATCTTAGATCTCTGGGTGACGAGCGCAGTGCAGTGCCAAGTAATGATTTGGACTCTTCATGTTCCAATAGCTGCGTGTCACTGTGCTGTTATGTGGCAGGCATGTTGCTTACCATCAGGCAAATGTCCTGCTCGTCTCGTCACTCTTAATTTAAAAAAAAAAAAGGTATTTTAACGTGAAAGTTTAAATCGCTGTACTGCGTTCGTCACCCCGTGTCTAATATGTCTTAATAATCTATTTGCTCTGTCGTTTCTAAAGAAACATTTCTCTTGACACTGTAACATAGTAATGTTTACAATTTGGTAGGAAAATACTTCTCCAAGTCAACTGTGGAAAGATTTGTTCCACAAGAAAAAAAAATCATCGTAATCGTATGATAATGCATAGTCTTATAGTAAAGTACTTAAGTGATGGTTAAAACCTAATATTAACATAAAACCAGCAAAAAAAATACTTAATAAAAAACTACAAATTCCAGTTTTAAAATTTCTTCAGGAAAGATTTTAATAGTTCACGCAACCCCTTTTCTTACCCTCGGCCTCGGCACAAAAACAATTTTGCCACGGTAAGCTTTTCTTTACCAGTTTCGTGCCGTAGACATCAAAGAACTGCACTTTGCACCCACAAAGTTGTTAGCGTGGTTTTTATTTGTGTTCGTACAATTTTATGTATCTGACTAAGTAGCTAATAGTTTAACTTAGGCCAACTAAGTTAGCTCCTAAATCCCGTCCCCATTTTTTCAAAATCATGGTCCATAAAACATATTTTAAGAAGGGTAATGTTTCCAGTGAAATTACAGAGCATAGAAGTAAAACATATTGGTTGTCAGGGTGGCGAGCGCAGAGCAGTACTAGATAATGATATGGATTCTTCATGTTCCAATAGCTACGTTCAATAGTTTCCGTAATGACAGACAGTGAGACACAGTGCATAAAGCGTAAGCAGCCTACTTAATGTTCCCACAGCTGGCACTCAGAGCCTTCTCTCACAAGGAGATCTAGTCAAGGAGGTCAAGACTATTAATCCATCACGCTGGCCAATTGTGTATATGTTTTTCCAGGCTAAAATCTATACGTGTTCCAAATTTCAGTTCGTACGTTACAACGTGTTGAGCAACAAACATACAAACGTCCTAACATCCATACCATTTATAATATTGGCAGGTTTATAATATAAACAGGATAGTATAGGATATAATATAGTAACATAAGTCTGAAGTAGGATTTGAAAATTGAATAGTTTTAAATACAATCTACCAATAAAAAAGTGAAATCGTCTAAGAAACGAGATTCCAGAGACGTTATCGTCCGCGTATGTTCTGTTTACATTCTGACTCGATTTAAAAATGGCCGATCTATTTGGAAGACAATACAACCGTTTCCATTGGCGGGCACGTAGGATGCGCCAATCTAATCAACTGCGTTGGGAGAGCGAGGTGAAAGGAACCAGCGGGCGAGGTAGCGGGAGCGATTTAAATAGATTATAGGTGCCGGCAAACAAGTTGACCCAATGAAGTTATGTCGCCCTGGTATAGGTGACGGCAAACAAGTTGACCCAATGAAGTTATGTCGCCCTGATATAGGTGCCGGCAAACAAGTTGACCCAATGAAGTTATGTCGCCCTGGTATAGGTGCCGGCAAACAAGTTGACCCAATGAAGTTATGTCGCCCTGGTATATGTGCCGGTAAACAAGTTGACCCAATGAAGTTATGTCGCCCTGGTATAGGTGCCGATAAACAAGTTGATCCAATGAAGTTATGTCGCCCTGGTATAGGTACCGGAAAACAAGTTGATCCAATGAAGTTATGTCGCCCTGGTATAGGTGCCGGCAAACAAGTTGACCCAATGAAGTTATGTCGCCCTGGTATAGGTGTCAGCAAATAAGTTGACCCAATGAAGTTATGTCGCCCTGGTATAGGTGCCGATAAACAAGTTGACCCAATGAAGTTGTGTCGCCCTGGTATAGGTGCCGGCAAACAAGTTGACCCAATGAAGTTATGTCGCCCTGGTATAGGTGCCGGCAAACAAGTTGATCCAATGAAGTTATATCGCCCTGGTATAGGTGCCGGCAAACAAGTTGATCCAATGAAGTTATGTCGCCCTGGTATAGGTGCCGGCAAACAAGTTGACCCAATGAAGTTATGTCGCCCTGGTATAGGTGTCGGCAAACAAGTTGACCCAATGAAGTTAGCTGCGCATGGCTGCGCAGAAACGTTTTTAAGGTCTCTTTGGTGGAAGTGTACATGCGCAAACTTTCCCTTTCCACGTAAATTTTGGGTCAACTTGTTTACCGGTCACTATAAATTCCTCTTCATCATCAGTCAACCGTAATTCACTCTTGACATTGGACTCTCCCATGATAAGCTACTCAGCCCTGTCCTCGGCTTTTTTTCTATAGCCACTGGCTACCGTACGTATGTCGTTACTCAAAGTCAAAGTACTTTATTTATAAAAGTACAATTTACATGTCAATTAATAAAAAATAAAAACAAAAGAAAGCACACAAATTGTATACATTTTCAATGTTTGAAGTAACCACTTCAATTATCGTACAGAAAACTGTCACGTATTTTACGAGTATAGTATGTTTTTATTACAATTTTACTGACCCATGTTATTTTTTATTTATTTATTACGTTTCTTCAATTCTCCATCTAGTTTCTGTCGTCCTACGCTACGTTTGCCACTCCACTCCAGAACACGTAAATCCTAATGGTTATCGGTCCATTGCCACATCATTGAGCTATGTCAATAACTTTGATGGTCTAGAGGTCTTCGTTTTGTATATGATCCCTCACAGAAACTCCGAGAATAGATTGTTCTGTAGCACGCTGTGTGGCCTTTAACTTGCGGACGGTCTTTACTGTCAGTTTTTTTCATCATAATAGATTACATTAATAAGTTTAAGTATAAGTTTTCCGCTAACTAAAAAACGGCAAAGGAAAACATTACGAAGAAACTGGTATGTTTCTAGAATATGCGTCATACACCAATCTGGCACTGGGCCAGCGTGGTGGATTATACCCTTGACTTTTTCTCTCTCTCTTTCTCTCTCTCTCTCTCTCTCTGTGTGTGTATGTGTGTGAGGCATTGTAGCTTCTGAACAGATGAATCGATTTAAATTTATTTTTATTTTACTTGATATGTGAATGTTGAAAATGTTCTAAGGCATGTTTCCTAAAAATCGAAAAGTTTAGATTCTTATCGAAGAACGAATTTTGCAGTGACAAAAAAAACACACTTTATTTAAATTTAAACCATTCCATGAAATTTGTTCAAACAAAACTAAACAAAAGAAATTAGCTCAAATCGTTTCAATTTCTTTCCACAAGATGCCTCAGTAAATAACCCGTAATTAACGATAAAATTGCTCAATTGAGTTTATCACTCGGACCAAACGCGAGCGGTCTTTGGACCCCGTCCAAATGCAAGCTACCTCAGAGGCTAAGCGTATATAAAGTAGCTGTATACGTAACTGATTGCAACGCGTATAGACTTTGGCAATAAAGCAACTGCTAAATGTTTAGTATCTAGTAAAGCTAAGTTTTTTTAAACGTTGACGGGCTTACAATTGACCGCCATCACGTCTGCTGTTAAGCGACGATACGGTCTACGTTGGAGCGAGGTTACCAAAAAAACAATTTACTCTCTGTGATTTGAGTATCTCTCAAGGAAAACTAGAACTGAAATATTTTTACTCTTATGGGAACTGCTGCTATAAGTGAAAATTGAAAACACAGAATTTGACTGAATCTGTCACATCTCTGTCTCTCAAAATCTGTCACAGTCTACGAAAAATTTGGCACAGTCCACAAAAAATCTGTCACAGTCTACGAAAAATCTGGCACAGTCCCCAAAAAATCTGGCACAGTCCCCAAAAAATCTGGCACAGTCCACAAAAAATCTGGCACAGTCCACAAAAAATCTGGCACAGTCCACAAAAAATCTGGCACAGTCCACGAAAAATCTGCCTGTGGTGCGCCAAAAAGTGTTAATTAATAATTTTGCCCCAAATAATTTTAAGCTGATCCCTTCAGGCATACGGACGAGATTAAGCAACAAACATCTAAATACACAAACGTCTAAATATCAAAATTTTCGCAATTATAATATTAGTGAAATCTAGAGTCAAGAAGTGATTACCAATCTAACTATTACAACCAATCACCTCCGTTTTACAACCATCGTTGAAGTTACAACTATCTTCAAGTTAGATAACTTACTAGTATTGTAACAGTTCAACTATTTCAAGTTTCCCAATCAAACGTTAGTGATTGCTATCGGGTTTGATTGCACCGAAATCGAGTCAATTTCACTTTACGAGAATATTTGCTAGAAATATTCGAATGAGAACTTCATTAACTTGATATGGACTTAAATTTGCTGTAACTGTTACTTTTAAAAATTGTTTTAATTTTTTTAATAAACATTAATTTGAATAAATATCGTGGCTTTATGCAGGGTTCTGTAGGCCAAGTCTATTGAGAGACGCCAACTTGAATTGAATTGTACAGAATCGGTATAAAAGGCATTGAAGTTAATAAATTACACTTTTTTAAACTTATTATCAACTTTTTTTACGAATCTTACGAGAACCGAAGAAATACTATTTAATGTTGTTGTCATGTTTGTCGATTTTCATGCAGTATTTACTCAAGTACTCTTAATTTTTGAGTGAAATCAAGTGCTACTTAAATAAAATATTCATTTTTTGCTTGTGGTCAAAAGATGAAAAAATTAAGCCTTGTGATTTGGTGGTAAATTATATTTTCTTAGAGATCAATTGATTATATTCATGTCATTAATTAGTTCATCTGCTTAATCTTACATTTAGAGTTGTCGACATATCGATATGTCTTTTTATTACTTCTACCACATTTACCTATTTCTACCACCGTAAAAATTTAAGAGAGCTGGACGTCTACTCTTTTTCTACGAAAACGTAATTTCGAAATAAACTCGCGACTCTCCAACTCCGATTCTACTTCGATACGTCGTTTTGTCCGTTTAAATGTTCTAAGCATACTCTAATTAGAGTAGGACATTTAAACGACAAGCAATGTTGTATCGGACAAAACGAAGTAGAACGAGAACAGGAAACTCGCGAGTTTTTTTTCGAAATTACGTTTTCGTAGATATAGAGTAGACGCGTCCTGCTCTTAAATTTTTACGCTCTCAAACTCCTACTTCAAAGTATGGCATATAACAATACGTAAGAGTATTTCAATTGAATTGTTTTCAAACTGAAAATTTACAATAAATTTCTATATATAAATTGTTTGAGTGGCTTTAGGAGAAAGTGTTCTGCAAAATGTTGGATAGTTTTTTTTTTTATATCAAAGGTTATTTGCCTTTGATCGCCGTCGCAGTTGATGTATATCGAAACGTGATCTTAAAAATCTTGATATCACATTCAGATTCTATGATATCACATATATTTATCTCCAAACCTACATTTATAAAAGTCACAATATTATACTAAAAATAGGAACAACCTCGAGAATCACAATGGCGTAATCTCCCTGTAGGCATTTCCACAAACCTCGAGGCGTTTTAAATACGAGTATCTTGTAAATATGAATATAAAACAAGGTGAAAAACATAAATCATACAATACGAGTATTCGTTTTCTTTTCGTGCGTTTTTTTTTTCATTTTTATCGTTAAGATTTTTTCGACTTTAGTGTTTCGACATCTCAATTTGTTACTGTAGAATGAAATATATACTGTAGACTGAAGAAGAAGAAGAGTATTTGATCTTATTTTAAATGGATAACAAAACAGACATCAATTTACAATAAGATACAATAATACACCAGTGAACACACATACGTTACTTTAGCGTCGGACAGAATACTTCGGCTTGTTTGGCATCCAAACTATAAAAACTGAAACTAAAAATAGATCTTGCTAAAACAAACTCGAAGTTTTCGAATAAATCACGGAATAGAGAGGCTGCTTTCGACGGAAGGGACGAACGATGCCGGCGATAAACTAAAGTCAGTAACTAGGACAATATCAGCACTTGTTTTCAATTGTTTAACGAATTTTACTTTTCAGTTTACTATGTGTATACAAAGTCACTTTGTTTACAAATATTTACTTGCAGGTCGGTAAAAAAAATGCGTGAAATTAATCAATGTAAAATTTTGTAACTTTGGGTTTTTCTTTGTTTGCGATATCAAATAACCACCAAATCGAGCTTCAACCCGAGTTGAGGTTGGTCCAAGATTGTTTTTTTTTTAACATTTGTACTTACTAATTTTTAACTACACTAAACCACATTATTTTAATTCGATTATAATTATTCGATTAGATTATAATAATTCGATTAGATTCGGTTGGAGGATCAATAAGTTCTACTTATAACCACAGGACAACAAATTGCATCGTTCTATGTGTTTAAAAAATGAGCACAGTGCAGTGCTAGGCGGCAATTTTCATTCATCTGGTGTTCATTAATAACCATGTGATATTACGCTGTAATGGAATTTATTTATTAGACATGTCTAGCATATAATATAAAAACACAATATTCAACACACTGCTGTTTAGTCTTCCAGAGGCAGTACAAGTAACTTTTGCTTCGAACAGTACGGTTCGTAAAAAAATAGAAAAATAACACAAGTTTTATATTCAGCAAACGATAAACTTTTTACGTTTAACGACACGTCCTTGTTATTCTGCAAAATATAAATAAGAGCAAGACTATTTGTGTCGGAATTCATTGTGTTTCAAGCATGAAATGAAATTTTATGAAAAAAAATATTTAAATAAATTAGCCTGACACACATACTCGTAGTTATACAGTTTATAGTGTATTTATTTTGTGTTTAACTTTAAACATTTGGAAATTAAAAAATACGAATTCCACCGTCCTTCCCAAATGGACGAATCGACCAGCTACGATTTAACAATGATCGTATTTTACTAACCTCAATAAAAAGGCCAGCAAAATATGCGCAAAAAAATTGCCGATAGAAGTGAAAACTTACAACTCAGGATTTTATAGCTCACTATGGAAACTACGCGGGTGAAACTGGAGCATGTGGCCATGATCATGGCCATCTAATATGTCAAAGTTTGGATGTTTGCGGCTCAGTCACCTCGGAACGGCTGAACGGGTCAGGTTGAAATTTGGAACACAGATATTATATATAGTCTTCATTATTTTTAATAAGGAAAACTTCTTTTGGCGCACCATAGACAAATTTTTCGTGGGCTGTGAATTGAATTCTAGCGTCACGCTCGGGAATGATAAAAACGTTTCGGGTAAACTCGGGACCATGGCTATTGGCCATCTATACACGCGCCAGCATTTCCCATTGGCTATCTAGAAATGCGTCAGTATTAGGACGCAACTTGCGTCGATACTCTGGCACGATCACATCTTCCAGAGACACATAGTAGGGCTGGTGCAGCGGCTAATTCAGCTGATCAACTCAAACGGCGGAAATATGCAACCCTCGGAAGAGGTTACATATTTGAGCCCTTTGGGGTTGAGACATTGGGTTCGTGGGGGCCGGGAGCTCACCTCGTCTTCAAAAGGCATTCCGAGCGCTTGGTCGACGCGACGCGTGACCAAAATGCTGGCGTTTATTTGGCCCAACGCATAAGCATTGCCATTCAGCGTGGGCCAGCTAGCATGCTGGGTACGCTTCCGATTGCTAGTGGGTTTCAATATCTTGATTATCGGTAGATCTTCATTGGTCAATGGATAATTCAGGTGTGCTTAGTGTAAGTAGTTAGGTATGTAGCGTAGTGTAGTTCTCATTGTTTTTTAGTTTTGTTAAAAAAGGCTGCCCATTTAAAAAAAAAATATGAATCGGAATGCATGTCACTGTATTAAAATTTTTGTTTTATATTTATGTTATCTACAAATTGAGATAAAACTATTAAAGTATTATTATATTTGTAAATTTGACACTACTTTAATGTATTTCTAATTTTTACTAAATTTGTAATTTTGGAGTTGCATTTATGCTAATAAAATGTATCTTATCTTATCTTATTGCGCTCGTCACCCAGCCATATGTACATATAAGATGTTCTATCTCTATGCCCTATCGTAAGTCTGAAAATATTCCCCTGAACCGTTACACAGTGATGTTTGCACATTACTGCTTGACTGGAATATGAGTAGGATATAATCATTACGAGCTTAGTACATTTCTATTTTTTTTTAACTTTTGTAGGTTTACACTTGACCGCAATTTCGCCTGATGTTAAGCGACGATGCGGTCTACGATGGAGCGTATTTACCTAGAAAAAAACCGATTCACTCTCGATTTGAAGACACAAACCATCGCGAAAAACCCACTCAGGCAACTCATTCCACAGCCTTCTTATCACAAAAGTAGAGTCAAATCTCTTCGTTAGTGTCTTTGGAACATCAACCATGAAGCGATGTCTATTCTATAATTCTATAGTTCTATATTATAATGGTAAAATACAAAGGCTACCCCCTCCACTACATATATTTTGTGAAACCACAAAACTTAAATTATCTTCAGCTTACAATATAACGCATAAGATAATAATCCTACGGTAGCTTAGTTTAAAATCTACGATAGATCGTAATTTAACGGTTTTTCAATTTTACGGTGACATATACGCAAGGCAATGTATCATAAATATCTATTGTATGCATACAAACAAAACACTTTGCCTAATTCATCATCATCATCATCAACAGCCCACTAAACGTTCCCACTGCTGGGACTCGGGGCCTTCTCTCGCAAGGAGAGAGTTGCCTAATTGCCATTTGCCTAAGCCGCCTCCTCCCGGCCCAGAGCCTCCACTACGGCTGTATTTCTGTCCCTGATGGCCATCTGTAGGTTGAACTCTCGGATGGTCTTCGGTGATGCAGCCAACGCTCGCCGCACGAACCAGCCGATGGCGTCGTCGGTGTCGTCAGCGTAGTAAATGAAGGTCCCCGTGTGCCGTGAGATTGCAACAACCGCATGGGACACGCTCACGTGCAGCTGCATTAGGCAAATAATCGATGTGGAGTCGATTACTAGCGCAATCCCAACTGGTAGTGATTGGCTCAACAGACGATCACTAGTATTAGATTTAAAATACTCCCAACTCCCGTCCTTATTTTCTTCTTCTTTTGTTAATCCCAGAAATATGTAAAAAATATATAAGATTTGAAATGACAAAAGTCACGGACCCGGACACGGACACGGAGTGGCAAATTTATATATTTAAAAAAAAATCACTAATTCAATTAACGTATTTACATAATATTAATAATAATAATAATAATTAAACCGCTGTCACCACTACACATTTTTTTCGTGCAGTGTTTCATTTTATTCAGTTTTTTCCATTTCTTTTCGTTTTATAGTCCATATTTACTGAAAACTGATCAAAGGAACTTCAAGCAATACAAAAAATATACAAAACTGTATCAATTAGACCTAATTTTCCATAGAAAACTGCGCCATGCATTTTGACAACAGCTTGACAACCAAAACTCATCAAAAACTTTTCAATATTTTGTAAACAAATCAAGACAAGAAATGGATACAACAACGTAAATAATGTTAACACGGTCAAGACGAAAAAATGAAGCGGATTCCATAAACGCACGACCAACACCAATTCGTGTCCCGTCACCGTCATCATCGAATTCGTCGTCGGGGGACGAAGTTTTTGTGACACCCCGCGGCACTAGTGCTTCATCGAGTGACGAGGACACGACGCGGACCCCGCCGCCCAGAAGAGCAGGACGTCGAGGCCGTCCGCCGCTGCCGGCACGCTTGGGGCCTGTGAGGCATTCTGCCTCGCGCCCGGCCCCCGCTACCGGTGGTGTAGTGCGTCGCATGCGATGGACTCAGCAAATGAATGAGAACTGCATGCGCGCCTATTACAGGGCTACAGAGGGAGGAACCCACCTGACCGCGTACTGTGCCAGGATGTTACTTCTGTTTCAGGCCCTTGAACCAACCGTCGCCGTATCCGCACAACGACTTTCAGATTAAGTTCGAGCCATTCGCCGGTGCAAGCTGCTGGATGACTCGACACTTGATCGGCTACGCCTGGAGGAACAACATACTCGCCCAGCTTCTGCCTTGTCCCGGGATCCGCCCGCCGCATCGTCGACTCTGACACTGGCCTCAGTGCCAGCGTCAGTGGCGACACTTGCGGCGCCGGCCGACCCCGACATCGAGGAGGAAGACTCGGCGAGTAGTAATGTATCTGACCAGGTAAGAGGGCAACTGAGGAGTGCTTTGGAAGACGCGATCTTCCAATATCGACTCACACCAAACTCTAGGCCGCGCTTACCACGTTTACCCACCCATAAACGGAATTTAGCTTTGATGGGAGCCCTGAATACTTTGCTAGTGCCCTACCTGGGTACTAGCAAAGATTTGACTGATACCCATTCTATTCTCTACTGTGGTGCTATCGCGGCGTGTCGCGTTGCACGTGTCAAGTTTCCAGACACTGACCGTACAACGCGAACCGCCGGAGATGCACCCGCATGGCAAGTGCGAATAGAACGGCGTATCAGCACATTCAGGACTCTTATAGCAAAGCTAATCTGCTTCAGTCAGGGGAACAGTCGTCCCCGAGTCATGCGTTTCGTGACACAGGCATTCGCAGGGACTGAAATCAGTCCCCAGCACTACCTAGCCAATGTTACGGAACGCATTGACTATCTGAAGCAGAAAGTTTATGCGTGGGCAAACCGTATTCGCCGCTACAGAGAGCGTGTGAGTCGATATCGGCAAAATCGCGACTTCCAAAGTGATCAAAGGAAGGTGTATAGAAACTGGGAGGGAACTAGTCGACGTGTGAGCGATGGACAGCTACCGGATGCAAGCGCTACGAAAAACTTCTGGCGCAGCATCTGGTCGGTGCCTGTCGAGCACACAGAGGGAACTTGGATGCGTGTTGTCGAGCGTGCGTGTGAGTCTATCAAAACCATGGAGTCTGTTTCAATAGATTTCGAAGACGTTGGTTGTGCTATCCGGACGGCTCAGAACTGGAAAAGTCCTGGGCCGGACAGATTGCACAACTTCTGGATAAAGTGGTTTCGATGCTCACATGAGCGTTTGGCAACACAATTCCAAGAAGCCCTCGAGACGGGTTCTCTTGCCAGTTTCATGACCACCGGAGTCACCTTCCTGCTCCATAAGTCTGGTAGTACCACGGAACCAAAGAACTACAGACCCATCACGTGCTTGCCTACCATCTATAAGCTGCTTACATCCATTCTGAGAGCAAAAATTAACGCGCATATTGTCGCAAATAACGTTTTGGCCTCCTCTCAGAATGGATGTAAGATTGGGTCCCGTGGTACTAAGGAGCTGCTCCTCATTGACACGACCATTTGCCAACAAGTCAAACGAAACAAGGGAGCCCTCTCCGCTGCTTGGATTGACTATAAGAAGGCCTATGACGCGGTGCCCCATTCGTGGCTAGAAAGAGTTTTAGAGTTGTACAAAATAAATCCAACTCTAAAATTTTTTCTAACCAAATGCATGGGACAGTGGGTCACAGTCCTTCGTCAACCAGGTAGCGTAGACAGCTCGTTTGTTTCGGAGGACTTGATAAAGATTGAAAGGGGAATATTTCAGGGAGACAGTCTGAGTTCCCTATGGTGGTGCCTAAGTCTGAATCCTCTCAGCACTCTGCTGAAAGATTCAGAGTTAGGCTATCGTCTTCGTAGAGGAGGTGAGATTATATCTCATTTGCTGTACATGGACGACCTCAAACTTTTTGCACCGAAACGCCAAGACTTGTTGGAGCTATTAAAAACCACAGAGGTTTTTAGTAACGCCATCAAGATGGAGTTCGGTGTCGACAAGTGTGCGGTCATGCATGTACAGCGAGGGAAAGTAGTAAATTCAGAGAATTTACAACTTTCCGAGACTATAACTCTCAGATCCCTCTCCGAAGACGAGACCTACAAATATCTCGGTATGTCACAGTCGTTGGGTATATCAGCAGATGACATTAAGAAATCGGTGAAGGAGCGCTTCTTTTGCCGGCTGACAAAAGTACTTAAAAGTCTTTTGTCAGGCGGTAACAAGGCGCGAGCCTTCAACGGTTGGGTAATGCCTCTGCTGATATACTCCTTTGGCATACTGAGATGGACTCAGACTGAGCTCGACGCCCTGGATAGAAAGGTCCGTCAACTGCTCACAACACACCGCATGCTACACCCGCGCTCGTCTGTTATGAGACTGTATATCCCGCGGAAATGGGGGGGTCGAGGCTTTTTAAATGCCAAGAACCTTCACAACCGCGAAGTATGCAGTCTCAGGGATTATTTCCGCAACAGTGAGTCCGGGATGCATCGCGATGTTGTGGCAGTTGACAGGAGCTTCACGCCTCTTTCATTGGCAAACGAGAACTGGCGCAAACCATCGGTGCTCAGCACTGATGATCGCAAGGAGGTATGGAAGAGCAAGGAGCTACACGGGCGATTCTATCGGGCCCTGACGGGACCCGATGTGAATCCGCTCGCGTCGGTGAACTGGCTGCGCTTCGGGGACCTCTTCGGAGAAACCGAGGGTTTTGCCTGTGCAATTGCAGACGAAGTTATCAAGACGAACAATTACCGGAAATACATAATGAAGGACGGTACGGTCGACATTTGTCGGGCATGCCGCCGTCCAGGCGAATCACTTCGTCATGTTATTTCCGGTTGTTCGCATCTTGCTAACGGCGAGTACTTGCACAGACATAACCTAGTAGCCAGGATCATCCACCAGCAACTTGCTCTTCGATACTGCCTTGTCGAGTCCGAGGTGCCGTACTATAAGTACGCACCTCTGCCAGTTCTCGAGAATGGTCGTGCGTTGCTCTACTGGGACCGCTCTATCATCACGGACAGGACTATTGTCGCCAATAAGCCTGATATCGTGCTGGTAGACCGGTCTCAGCGCCGGGCTGTGATCGTTGATATCACCGTACCACATGACGAGAACCTCGTGAAAGCCGAGAAGGACAAGCTTAGCAAGTACCTTGACTTGGCTCATGAGGTTACCGCCATGTGGGATGTTGATTCGACGATCATAGTCCCAATAGTCGTGTCGGCAAACGGCCTTATAGCGAAAAGCCTCGACCAACATCTCAAGAGGCTTTCGCTAGACGGTTGGATCAAGGGTCAGATACAGAAGGCAGTCATCCTAGACACAGCGCGCATCGTCAGGAGGTTCCTCTCTATGCAGCCCTAACCACCGGTAGCTTGGGCCCTGCCCCGCTGCTGGCGGCACCCTAGTTTTTAAGTTTTTTATAATGTGTATTTTGTATATATATTGTAAAAAACTTTAAAATTAAGAAAATCAATAAATGAGTGTATAATAATAATAAAAACTTTATTTCAAAGAAAGTAAAATACATAATAATATTGCACATTTTGTGGATCTTAAAACTCTAAAATTAAGATGTACCCTAGAAACTGCACTAGGCTAATGCCTGTGTTGCATAATCTAGTGTATTCCGCCTTCACAGAATGAACAAAACAATAAAATACATAATGTTGCTTGACGAGCGTGCTTGCGTGTGTATGCTTAAGAAAGTGTGTATGTGTGTGTGTGTGTATGTGCGTGTAGTAGTGCTAGGCTGTTTATATTATTTTAGTTCATTAATATTCAACAAATCAAGACTAGGGTGGAGCTTGCCCATAACCAGCATTATGAGACATTACCCACTAGGCTGGTAGACACTTTGTTACAGTGTGCCGTTCAATCATATTAATGGTAGTGAATATTCAATTGTAAAATTATTCTTACTTGCATTACCAACATGCAGATGGCAGTACAGTAGTAATTTGGACCGCTAGCTCCTATACTAGGATTAAATCTTGCTTACGTTTAATTGGAACACTCAACATGATTTGTTTGCATCACATTCGCTCGACTTTACAGTTTCCTCGACTAACAATTACAAAGGAGATCACGTACATAATAAGATTCCGTTGTTGGTTTCAGTTTCAGAAGTAATTTAACTCGGTTACTAGGGCATCATGGAACCCCTAATGTTGTTGAGAAACTTTTTTATGGACTTCAATGCTGGCTTTATAACAAATCTATTTAAACTTGGTTTTAGTACCTGGCCGATTTGATTGGTTTTTGATGCCGTCTTGTTGGAGAAATACGCGTTTTGAAAATGAAAATTTGATTCGGCGAAATAGTGCTGCGGCGGTGTTGCAGCAAAAATCTTGATAGTGATGAATAAAATGAGACTATTTTAAACATTCAGTATAAAATATTTAAGTGGTAAATGGGTTCACGTTATATGATAAGCCATTTAGTGCTCAAACAATGGCAATATTTGAAAATTATTACAATAATTGACATTTACATTACGCTTATCTAAATTCTTTCAACAAACAAAATCAGAGAAATTACAGGGCTTAGAGATATAACATCTTAGATCACTGGGTGGCGAGCGCAGTGCAGTGCTAGGTAATGATTTGGACTCTTCACGTTCCAATAGCTGCGTGTCACTGTGCTGTTATGTGGCAAGCATGTTGGTTACCATCAGGCACATGCACAGAAATCTAAATAATAAGGTTATTATTTAGATTTCTGTGGGCACATGTCATGCTCGTCTTATCACTCGCTATTTAAAAAAAAATCATTGATGCCACCTTTCGTGAAATTGAGAACAATCTTTAAGATACCTCATTTCAATCGGATTATTTTAAAAATAACACTCCTTTTATCCAATTTGCCTTTTTTTTTTAAATGACTTTTTAAAATTTTCTTTTTGTTTATAAAATCGTTCCCGCGTAGGTATTACGCATTATCCAGGTGGCCATGCCGAGAAACGTCACTCGATCACGTGACCAAAATGTTCTTTGTGATAGGGCAACGCTTCAGCTAGGCCATAACAATTGTAATTTGGATAATTATTTATCAGAGAGATAGGAAACGGAGAAAAATACAAAAATTACATACACAGCGACATGAAATAATACATATTTCGGATAGGTAGATAAATAGATATCGCATTTTTTATAGATTGATCGTGACCCTATCGTTGCCCTATCGATTCAAGTTTTGTAGTGGTAGGACTTTTAACAGAGTCAGCCTGGGGAAGTACCACACCTTTGCCAGTTATTCTACCGCCAAGCAGTAATGTGCAAACATTACTGTGTTCATCACTTGTCATGTTCCAATAGCTGCGTGTCACTGTGTTGTTATGTGGCTTGCATGTTGCTTACCATCAGGCATATGTCCTGCTCGTCTCGTCACTCTGTATATAAAAAAACAAATGTCACAAAAAAGTGCCCCAGATGAGATCGTAAGGAGTCAAAAACACTGTCTTGAACACATTGTTTTACGGCATCATGTTTGCTTACTAAGACCCAAGTCCCAGCTGTGGCAATATAAAATGAACTGCTCATGCACAGTTATGACTTCGATATATTACTAAAAATTTAAACGTTAATCTTCATGATCTCAATTTCCAAATAAATAATAATTATTTTATTTGCTTCCATCAAAGCAGACAGTAAAGTAAATCAATACGCCAGCCAGTAGCTAAAAGGAAAATCTCTTATTCAATAACATATGATTGGGAATAATCTTGTTCGGTTCCGATAAATCGCGCATCAGTTGCCACACCCTCGACTGTTTTATTAAAACCAGCCGCAGATGTCTCTGATAGATTATTCAAATACGGGAAGTTAGAACTATACTCGGATGTGGAGATCTTGAACGACAGGTAGACAGAGAGAGAGCCTTACTGTGCTAATGACTAATAATTATTGTGATTCGTGAAATTTCGAATATTTGCGTTTTCATTCGCATCGCGATGTTTGCGGCAAATTTGTGGAAAATAAAGTTTTTGAAGTGAAAACTTCTTTAGACGCGGTTAGACAGTTTTTTCGTGGGGTGTAATTTAAATTCTACAGTCACGCACGGGTATGATAAGAAAGCTTCGGGTAAACTCGGGACCTTGGCGATTGGGCATCTAGAAATACGTCAGCCAATGGGAAATGCTGAAAGGGCGTGGCCTCGCCATCATGGCATGGCCATCTAGAAATGTGTGAGCCAATGGGAACTGCTGACGCATTTCTAGATGGCCATGCCATGATGGAGAGGCCACGCCCTCTTGTTAAACCCGTGTAGTTTCCAAGGTAAGCTATCAAATTCTGAGTTATAAGTTTTCACTTCTATCGGCAGTTCCTATGACTGCCAATTTTTTTTTAACGAAGTTCCTTATGGTAAGCTTGGAGAACACAAGAGATTTCACTCCGCAACCGAACCGAAAAAAAAAGTGTGATTCTAAAACCGTAAGAAAAATACATAACGAAACTGACGCGTAAAAACTGCTCGTGACCAGTATTGCCAATTTTATGTTTCAGATGATCTTACCATAAGTAAACCATAAGTAATATAGAGCAATATTTTTTCTCTAATTTAAAAACGGTGAAGGAAAACAGCGTTACGAAATATTCATGTCCCTTGAACATTTCTAGATCATGCGTCATCTACCACCCAACACAGGACTAGCGTGGTGGATTATGACCTTGACTCTCTCCTACCGAGAGAAAGCCCCGGGTCTCAGCAGTAGGAACATTCAGTTGGCTACTTATGCTTATGGTACGTATAGGAACTATAGTAGGGTACAATCCTCAAAAAAACTAAGTAGCCCGTTAGTTAGTTTGCCAAAAAATATTGTACACGTATTTTTTATTTTGTTTCACAAACAAAAAATGACGAAGATACAGCGCTTCGAAGTTTCGTGTGACGTCACTTGTGAGTACGGTTTTTACGCACGAGTGACGTCGCGACCCCCCACTCTCGAAGTTTGATGGTGTATATCTTTGACGATTTTTAATATTATGAAAAAACAAAAAATACGTGTCCAATATTTTTCCATGATCTAGCTGACGGACTAATTAGGATGATGTATTTTTGACCCAGTCCGGTACCCTGTTGGCTTGTACTAGTAAGTTTAGGTTTTAATATCTTGTTTTCGTGTCAAAGAATAGAAAATACTCGTAAATAAAACCAGAACAAGTGCCAATAGAAATTCTTTTCCCGGAATTCCCGGTAAAGTGCCATTTCTTGTACAGTGCGTAATCTCAGCGCGCCAGGTGAAACTCAACTAATAAACTTCGGGACTCAATAAAAGAAACGCGACAGACGCGAGGAAATTGAGCTCTCTGTTTTAACTCACAAGATACACTGGTTCTTTGTTTTTTGAACAAGTATCCTACTAATATTAAGCAATTCCTACGAATATTTTAAACGCACAAGTTTGTAAGAACGTATATTTGTTACTTTTTCGCACAAAAAGTACAGAAGGGGTGTCGATGTGTACTCTTATCGTTAAAAATCACACTGAAAAGATAGTTTTCAGCCCATTTTTTAGGGTTACGTAAACGTAAAGACGGAACCCTTATAGATTCGCCATGTCTGTCTGTCTGTCTGTCCCTCCGTATGTCTCACCCACTTTTTGCCGAAACTATGAGAACTACACTATTGAAACTTGGTAGATGTATTCTGTGAACCGCATTAAGATTTTTAGAAAAAAAAAATAATTAAAAATTAGGGTTGCCCCCTTTAGAACTGTAACTCAAACATTTTTTTTCATCAAACCTACATATATCCCACATATGTAGGTTTGATGAAAAAAAAGTCTATCGATAGGTCTTCAAAAATGATGTTGAGGTTTTTAATTTAGTTTTTGTCTACACTGAATAGTTTGCGCGAGAGACACTTCCAAAGTGGTAAAATGTGTGTCCCCCCCCCTCTAACTTCTAAAATAAGAGAATGAAAAAACTAAAAAAAATATATGACGTACATTACCATGCAAACTACCAACGAAAATTGGTTTGAATTCGATCTGATGAGCATTTTTTTTTTAGTACGTCATAAATACATTACTATTAAAACTTCGATCAAAGTTACAACAAACTAAAAAAAATATGTTTACTATGTATATTATGTTACTTGCTGCAACGGAACCCTTCATGGGCGAGTCCAACTCGCACTTGGCCACTTTATTTTTAAATGTTATATATGGGTTTACACTTGACCACCGTCTCGCCCCGATACCCGTGGTCTCGCCTGATGCTAAGCGACGATGCGGTCTACGATGGAGGGTACTCACCTAGAAGAGACCGATTCACTCTCGATTTGAAGACACTAATATTATAACGAACGGGAAAACCCCACTCAGGCAACACAGCCTATCGTTGTGTAAATTCACTCTCCAATTATTATTTCTCAAGCGAACCAAAGTAAAATTTACTTCAAAAACTAAGAGAAATGTAACTACTCTCAAAATCACATTGAATAGGCCCGCAAATTGATTGAGATTAAATTCCACTGCATTATACATTCTTCACATCAGAATCTATGACACAGATCATTATAAAAGAAGACCGATGGTCCTAGCTTTTAAGAGCTAAGCTCGGCTGTTGAATTATCGATGTGCATTCATGGGAGTTGATTGATGACTGCATGGAGCCAAGGAGAGGGGTATCAGCGGTAATCCTTCTTAAGCTGGCATCTATAAGTACCCATACGTACACTACTTTATATATTTTTTTAATAAGATAAACCAATCTAAGGGGGCAATCATCTCCTAAACTCAACTATGCCTCTATGGGTAAGAGCGCGAGACTGAGTGAGACATTTATTAGGAAATATTGACTTAAAATTAAGTTTAGGCGATGATTGGCCCCTTAGATTGGTCTGTCTTATTGGAAAAAGCTTTAAAATAGTTGTCTGACGAACATATTTACAAATGGAGTATGAGAATTTAAATGAAGTTAAGTTATTATTTTGAAGTTGTTAAGCAAAACGGCCGACGGAAAGTGTCTGTGAGTATTGGGACCTTGTTTTTTAGGATATTGCCTACAACATACGTGAAAATCACTTATAATAATAATAATAAAAAAAAAGCCGCTGTCTCTGCAAGTCATTCCTTTTATACCGAGTTGAATTTTATTGAGTTTTATCCTTTTATTTTAGTTTTATACCCACTATTTACGAAGAACTCGCAAGGAAAACCCGAAGCAATACAGAACTTATTTAAAAATAACCGTATAAAACCTAATTTTCCATAGAAATAACCAACATGCATTTTGACAATAGGCTGTCAACCAAAAATCCACAAAAACATTTACATAATAGCCAAACAACTCAAGAAATGGATAAAATACAATGATTACAAGGTCGAGAGGAAGACATGGAGCGGAACCACCAAACGCACGTTCGTCACCAGTTCGTGTCCCGTCGCCGTCGAGTTCGTCAGAGGATGAAGTTTTTGTGACTCCCCCCGACACGAGCGCCTCGACGAGCGACGAGGACGCGCCGCGGACCCCGCCGCCCACAAGATCAGGACGTCGTGGCCGTCCGCCGCTGCCGGCACGCTTGGGGCCTGTGAGGCATTCTGTCTCGCGCCCGGCCCCCGCTACCGGTGGTGTAGTGCGTCGCATGCGATGGACTCAGCAAATGAATGAGAACTGCATGCGCGCCTATTACAGGGCTACAGAGGGAGGAACCCACCTGACCGCGTACTGTGCCAGGATGCTGCTTCTGTTTCAGGCCCTCGAACCGACCGTCCCCGTGTCCGCACAACGACTGTCCGATCAAGTGAGAGCAATCTGGCGGTGCAAACTGCTGGATGCCTCGGCACTTGATCGGCTACGCCTGGAGGAACAACATACTCGCCCAGCTTCTGCCTCGTCCCGGGATCCGCCCGCCGCGTCGTCGACCCGGACACTGGCCTCGGTGCCAGCGTCAGTGGCGACACTTGTGGCGCCGGTCGACCCCGACAACGAGGAGGAAGACTCAGCGAGTAGTAATGTATCCGACCAGGTAACAGAGCAACTAAGGAGCACTCTGGAAGACGTAATCTTCCGATATAGATTCACACCAAACTCTAGGCCGCGCATACCACGTTTGCCTACACATAGACGAAATTTAGCTTTGATGGGAGCCTTGAATACTTTGCTAGCTCCGTACCTAGGAACTAGCAAAGATTTGTCTGATACCCATTCTATTCTATACTGCGGTGCTATTACGGCGTGTCGCGTTGCACGCGTTAAGTTTCCAGACACTAACCGTACAACGCGAACCGCTGGAAATATACCTGCATGGCAAGTACGAATAGAACGGCGTATCAGCATATTCAGGGCTCTTATTGCAAAGCTAATCTGCTTCAGTCAGGGGAACAGTCGTCCCCGAGTCATGCGTTTCGTAACACAGGCATTTGCTGGGACGGGTATCAGTCCCCAGCACTATCTAGCCAATGTTACGGAACGTATTGACTATCTGAAGCAGAAAGTTTATGCGTGGGCAAACCGTATTCGCCGCTACAGAGAGCGTGTGAATCGATATCGACAAAATTGCGACTTCCAGAGTGATCAAAGGAAGGTGTACCGAAGCTGGGAAGAGAATAATCCACGTGTGAACGATGGGCAACTACCGGATGCCAACGCTATGAAAAACTTCTGGCGCGGCATCTGGTCGGTGTCTGTCGAGCACACGGAGGGAGCTTGGATGCGTGTTATCGAACGTGCATGTGAACATATCGAACCCATGGAGTCTGTTTCGGTAGACTCTATGGACGTTAGTTGTGCCATCCGGACGGCTCAGAACTGGAAAAGTCCTGGGCCGGACGGATTGCACAACTTTTGGATAAAGTGGTTTCGATGCTCACATGAACGTTTGGCAACACAATTCCAAGAAGCCCTCGAGACAGGTTCTCTTCCTAGTTTTTTGACCACCGGAGTCACCTTCCTGCTCCATAAGTCTGGTAGTACCACGGAACCAAAGAACTACAGACCCATTACGTGCTTACCTACCATCTATAAGCTGCTTACATCCATTCTGAGAGCAAAAATTTACACGCATATTGTCGCGAATAACGTTTTGGCCTCCTCTCAGAATGGATGTAAGATTGGGTCCCGTGGTACTAAGGAGCTGCTCCTTATTGACACGACCATTTGCCACCAAGTCAAACGAAACAAAGGCGCCCTCTCCACTGCCTGGATTGACTATAAGAAGGCCTATGATGCAATGCCCCATTCGTGGTTGGAAAAGGTTTTAGGGTTATACAAAATAGATCCAACCTTAAAATCTTTTCTACGCAAATGTATGGGACAGTGGGTCACAGTCCTTCGTCAACCAGGTAGCGTAGACAGCTCGTTTGTTTCGGAGGACTTGATAAAGATTGAAAGGGGAATATTTCAGGGAGACAGTCTGAGTTCCCTATGGTGGTGCCTAAGTCTGAATCCTCTCAGCACTCTGCTGAAAGATTCAGAGTTAGGCTATCGTCTTCGTAGAGGAGGTGAGGTTATATCTCATTTGCTGTACATGGACGACCTCAAACTTTTTGCACCGAAACGCCAAGACTTGTTGGAGCTATTAAAAACCACAGAGGTTTTTAGTAACGCCATCAAGATGGAGTTCGGTGTCGACAAGTGTGCGGTCATGCATGTACAGCAAGGGAAAGTAGTAAGTTCAGAGAATTTACAACTTTCCGAGACTATAACTCTGAGATCCCTCTCCGAAGACGAGACCTACAAATATCTCGGTATGTCACAGTCGTTGGGTATATTAGCAGATGACATTAAGAAATCGGTGAAGGAGCGCTTCTTTTGCCGGCTGACAAAAGTACTTAAAAGTCTTTTGTCAGGCGGTAACAAGGCGCGAGCCTTCAACGGTTGGGTAATGCCTCTGCTGATGTACTCCTTTGGCATACTGAGATGGACTCAGACTGAGCTCGACACCCTGGACAGAAAGGTCCGTCAACTGCTCACAACACACCGCATGTTACACCCGCGCTCGTCTGTTATGAGACTGTATATCCCGCGGAAGTTGGGGGGTCGAGGCTTTTTAAATGCCAAGAACCTTCACAACCGCGAGGTATGCAGTCTCAGGGATTATTTTCGCAACAGTGAGTCCGGGATGCATCGCGATGTTGTGGCAGTTGACAGGAGCTTCACGCCTCTTTCAATGGCAAACGAGAACTGGCGCAAACCATCGGTGCTCAGCACTGATGATCGCAAGGAGGTATGGAAGAGCAAGGAGCTACACGGGCGGTTCTATCGGGCCCTGACGGGACCTGATGTGAATCTACTCGCGTCGGTGAACTGGCTGCGCTTCGGAGACCTCTTCGGAGAAACCGAGGGTTTTGCCTGTGCAATTGCAGACGAAGTTATCAAGACGAACAATTACCGGAAATACATAATGAAGGACGGTACGGTCGACATTTGTCGGGCATGCCGCCGTCCAGGCGAATCACTTCGTCATGTTATTTCCGGTTGTTCGCATCTTGCTAACGGCGAGTACTTGCACAGACATAACCTAGTAGCCAGGATCATCCACCAGCAACTTGCTCTTCGATACTGCCTTGTCGAGTCCGAGGTGCCGTACTATAAGTACGCACCTCTGCCAGTTCTCGAGAATGGTCGTGCGTTGCTCTACTGGGACCGCTCTATCATCACGGACAGGACTATTGTCGCCAATAAGCCTGATATCGTGCTGGTAGACCGGTCTCAGCGCCGGGCTGTGATCATCGATATCACCGTGCCACATGACGAGAACCTCGTGAAAGCCGAGAAGGACAAGCTTAGCAAGTACCTTGACTTGGCTCATGAGGTTACCGCCATGTGGGATGTTGATTCGACGATCATAGTCCCAATAGTCGTGTCGGCAAACGGCCTTATAGCGAAAAGCCTCGACCAACATCTCAAGAGGCTTTCGCTAGACGGTTGGATCAAGGGTCAGATACAGAAGGCAGTCATCCTAGACACAGCGCGCATCGTCAGGAGGTTCCTCTCTCTGCAGCCCTAACCACCGGTAGCTTGGGCCCTGCCCCGCTGCTGGCGGCACCCTAGTTTTTAAGTTTTTTATAATGTTTATTTTATATATATATATTGTAAAAAACTTTAAAATTAAGAAGATCAATAAATAAGTGAATAATAATAATAATAATAAACGTTTATTGCAGTATAAGTATTGATTAGAAAATACGTGAAGTAAGTAATGTACAAACATTACAAACATGTACCTTCATTACCCCATATCTCAAAATTGGCCGTCTAAGCAAGTTAGCGAGTAAGCATGTAATGAATGCAAGCATGCAATGTAAACGTTCTTAGTTCTTACTAACTCTACTCAATCGTCCACATTTCACATTTCATTCATCAGAAAATAGGTGACGTCTGGCAGCTCTGGGATCTTAATCTATAACCTTTTATAGTGGTTTTAATGATCAGAGATGATCATCCGTACCATCTTACTTAACTACAAATTAATTACAAAACTTTCATTTTGATGTTTCGTCTCTACTAATTCGCCAAACAGAATCCCAGTGTGTCTCCGCCCGTTATAGCCACTGCTTAACTTTTCCAATAAAATCGAAGTGAAATGAAATTTGGAATTTAGGAGTAAAGGTACGGAGGAGAGGTAATCGAGCCAACGCGATATGGCGGCGAGATGCTAATTCTACCGATTTTTACCGACTTTCACCAATTTCTACCGATTTTTTTCCACTCTCTACCACTTTTTCAACCCTGCAAACGTACGGGAAATTTAATTTGGCATACGACTCCCGAAATTACTTTCAATATTTTCTCCGGTTCCAAAAGTTATCGGTGAATGGAGAAAGAAAAAAATAACAATGTGTGAGAATGATTGAAAAAGTTTTGTAAGTATAAAAGCTTAAACTAACTTAATAGCTGTGCCAAACGGGAAGCCATCGAGCGCGTACACTCTCCTTGAAAAAGGCCGCCGGACGCGGCCGAAACTCGAGTCGGATTGACCGACCTCATTACACGTGAGTTACCCGTTTACCTAATCAATATGTGTAACAACCACGTTAATTTTAATACTATAATAGCTTAGTTTTGTGTTTTTATCCGCAGTACATTTACATTGATCAAATTGTGAAGAATATAACAAATATTGGTTGACATTACATTTACCCACCGCGGGGTGAGAGGCGGTCGGATTATATCAAACTCGATACTACAGGTGGTGCCTCTTTCGAGTAAGACTTTCTCGAGGTTTCTTTGCCGTAAAACGAGGATAGTCTTGCACTCTTCCGCAAGCAGCTGCCTTGGTCAGTCGCTGGGTCCTCTGAGGTGCAAATCCATCACTGGCACATCTAAATCCAAGACAAACATTTTATGAAGCTACCCTCATACTGCAGCGCGTCAAGCATGTTTGCTGATACGGGGGTTCCCATTTTCTTTACTGTGATAAGATCTCGAGTGGCGTCCTTCTGGCATCGCCTGCATCGGGTTGAATTACATAATACTTCTGGCTGTCTCTGACGATGTGGACGGCTCTCTATGTTTGTTATATTGATATACTAACAGCGCCCCGCGGTGTTACCCGCGTAGTTCCCGTTCCCGTTTTTTTTCCTGGATAATTTCCGATTTGTTAATTTGGACGTGATTGAGCAACAAACATCCAAACATCCATACATTGACTTTTAATATTAGTAGGATAGTCGACGGAGTTCAAAAGTAAGTTAAAAGCAAGCAAACCTCGGCATTACTGAATTGTATTACACTTCACTGAATTCAGTAACGACTAAATTTAGCCAAGTGTGGTAAACCTTTAATTGAGCAGTTTACTCCCTACTGACCTGGACGACAAGTAAAATTTGAACATCTCTTCTTAATGGCGAAATAATTGTCAAAAATATAATACTTCTCCAAGTGGTTACCAAAGAGTGCTACTACAGCATCAACAATGTTACATTGACTTAACAGTTTTAAACCTTTCATGGTAGATGTTCCCAAGACACGAACAATGAGGTTCGACTCTACTTTTGTGATAAGAACGTCTAGGCTGTGGAATGAGTTGCCTGAGTGGGGTTTTCCGGATGGTTATCTTCAAATTGAGAGTGAATCGCTCTCTTCTTGGTAAGCACGCTTCATCGTAGACCGCATCGTCGCTTAACATCAGGCGAGACCACGGTTATCGGGGCGAGACGGTAGTCAGGTGCACAAAATTTAAAAAAAAATGAATCGTCGCTTAACATCAGGCGAGATGGCGGTAAAGAGTAAATCTATAAAAGTAAAAAAAAATTGACAGTCATAGGAACTGCCGATAGAAGTGAAAACTTATAACTCAGAATTTGATAGCTTACCTTGGAAACTACGCGGATGTAATCAAAGGGCATGGCGTCGCCATCTTGGTATGGCCATCTAGAAATGCGTCAGCATTTCACTTTGGCTGATGCGTTTCTAGATGGCCATGCCATGATGGCCTGTCCACTCCCTTTCAGCATTTCCTACTGGCTGACGTATTTCTAGATGGCCAATAGCCATGGTCCCGAGTTTACCCGAAGCTTTCTTATCAAACCCGAGCGTGACGAATGACTTCAATTCACAGCCCACGAAAAATCTGTCTAGGCGCGCCTACTGAAGTTTTCACTTCAAAAAACTCACGAAAGCGATTTTAGGCTACTCAGCTCTCGAAAATACCTAGCCGCTAGTTCGTTCAACACCTTGTAAGTCTCACACATTACCAAATACCTATCACTCGTCCAACTTACAAGCCGTTGTTATGCTCCAACACGGAGACGATAACGGGAACGTGACGACTACTACCTAACAAAATTACACTAAAACAAACCTAACTTTACACTTTCCACAACCTTATCATCAGAACCATAACGTCTAAAACACAATCACATCTGACTTACGCAACATTGTCGATAAGTTAAGCTGGATGGTAGAGTCGTTTTCGAACGTGTGGTGTTACATTAAAGTCCAATTTGCAATGCAATTGAAATGTGGATGGAAAAATGCTTTTCCGGTTATAGAGAAGGTAGTGGCGGCTATTAAGTTGAGGAAATGAAGTGAAAAGGTGGAACTGTAATGATGTTGGTTAAAGTGATGTCGGACAGAGGTAATTAAAGCTGCAATAAAAATACTAATTCACTTAATAGCAGACCCAGGAAACGTTGTTCTATCACTTAAATCATCAATTGAATGAAGGAAAAAATAAATGTGACATTACGCGAATGACGACGGTTAAATTATTCCATTATTGTTAATACGAAATCGTTATTCAAAAATTTTAAGTTTAATTTTAAGAGTAGTTTTAGTATTGTTAGGACCCTTAGCAGAGTCCGCCTGGGGAAGTACTACACCTTTGCCAGTTATTCTACCGCCACGCAGTAATGTTCAAACATTACTGTGTTCCAGTTTGAAGGGCGATGTTTCCAGAGAAATTACAGGGCTTAGAGATATAACATCTCAGATCTCTGGGTGACGAACGCAGTGCAGTGCTAGGTAATGATTTGGAATCTTCGTGTTCCAATAGCTGCGTGCAATGTGCTGTTATGTGGCAGGCATGTTGGTTACCATCAGGCACATGTCCAGTTCGTCTCGCCACTCTTAATATAATAAAAGAGAGTGAAGAATACCTAGGTAGGTACTTTACGACCTGTTTTCAAACTTATCAGATGTATAAAACAATAATCGTTGAAATCGGTTAAATCGTTGCAGATTACGAGTACAGACAATGTGACATGAGATTTTACACATTATTACAAAAGATCTATAAAGTAATAAAATAAATATTAAATTAAAAATGTCATAAAAAATTTAAATCTGTATATATGTATAAAATTATATGTACAATAATGTATAAAAGATAAACACTGACTATAATTAATTACATCTGAAAACCATTTCGAACATGTCGGTTTAAAAAAAGCATCGAAGTAAGTTCATTTACTAAGAAAACGAAATTACGTCGTAAGTATCGCAGAGCTATAAATATACGTGACGCACATTTACAACACATGTGGTTTTCAGAAAACTTGATTTTAATTCCCAGATCCAGGGATCAAATCTGTAATAAATTTTAAATATTTTTTTCCCAATTTTCAATAAAATACTTTTAAACTCACTTCGATGCTTAACTTAGCATATAAGCAGCTACTGTGTTTTTTTCTCTAATGGCTCTTGAGGCATTCTCTGACAAGAACAGAACATAATCAAAGACATATTCCACTACACTAGCCAAGTGCGGTTTGGCGGATGATAATATACTTCTTTTTAATATGTAAAACTTTACATTTCAGTTAAAACTCTAGCGAACTTCAAGTTAGTTATACTTCTTGCGTTGAAGATATTATCTATTCTACGGTTGAAGTCACACTTCTTAGTAAAATAAAGAAAAGGAACTTCTTGCGCGTATACATAAGTACACACTACACATATACCTTTTTTAATTTGTTATACTTATATATAAAGAACTATTACATGATTCTAATGATTGTTAAATGCAATTTAATTTTGTATATCCTAAGGTATAAGCAATATTTGAATATTAATTTGTTATTATTAATGCTACTCTGTCTACCTACTCTAATTATCATAAATGTTAATTTTTTGCCTTAAACCTTTTCTAAAATTTGGACCAAAAATTATGAGCCAGACAACCTTGCCAGGTTTAACTTCAGTCACCTTTCCCAATGTGCAGGTTTCTAAAAAATAAGTCACTTTACAGTACTTACAAGGTGAAATATGAATAAGATTAGAATCATACCGGCGCATTAAAAAACTTAATTTTAAAAAAGTTCAAATTCTTTGTCAAATCGGAATCAATTCAGAGAAATAAATACTTAATCTACCACTTCTATCTATCTTGCTTTTAACTCAATCACGTCGAAACATTCTGAATGAATCTGATTAAAATGTAGAACACAGACAGTCTGGTCTAGAAAACTTAAAATATGTCGATTAATTTCCTTTGCGAGAAAATAATGAGGATTACGTGGGTGAACCCGCGGATACTACTAGTGTAATATGGATAGATATTTTTTTGGATTTAAAACATTATATTTTAAGCTAATTCAATGTTACTAGTATCAGCTAGTTATAGTTTTGTAGTGGTAGGACTCTTAGCAGAGTCCACCTGGGGAAGTACCACACCTTTGCCAAATATTCTACCGCCAAGCAGTAGTGTGCAAACATTATTGTGTTCCGGTTTGAAGGGCAGTGATTCCAGAGAAATTACAGGGCTTAGAGACATAATATCTTAGATCTCTGGGTGACGAGCGCAGTGCAGTGCTAGGTAATGATTTGGACTATCATGTTCCAATAGCTGCGTGTTACTGTGCTGTTATGTGGCAGGCATGTTGCTTACCATCAGGCACATGGCCTGCTCGTCTCGTCACTCTATGCTATTTAAAAAAAAAACAGCTATCTGGCCGCCATAGTACAAATTTGGCTTAGTTTAAGGTCAGATGGTGTTGTGTATGAATTGTCCACCAATATTGATTTATTTATTTAGAGCAAAGACTATTAAAGCAAGGCAAGAGCTAAAATCCTCATTCCTATTTTCTTAAATAAGTCTGGCAGTCAACTGTCATGAAGACGAAGGCAAAGAGTAAGTAAGTAAATTAACATTTTACAGCGAGCAATTATACTCTCAGAACATCATCATCATTCATCAACAGCCCACTAAACGTTCCCACTGCTGGGACTCGGGGCCTTCTCTCGCAAGGAGAGAGTTAAGGCCATAATCCACCACGCTGGCCCAGTGCGGGTTGGCGGATGACACATGACTTCGAAAGATTCTAGGTACATGTCGGTTTCCTCACGATGTTTTCCTTCACCGTTTTAAGTTAGCGGCATTACGCACATGACTTTGAAAAGACAGTGGTGCGTGTGGGGTTTGAACCCGGGGTCTCCGGATCGGCAGCCGCCGTTCTCCCGACTAGACCACCGTAACTTATTGTACTCTCAGAACAATAGTTCCAAATTAAAACATCTGAATTAAACCACGCGCCACGAACGTCGCGGTTAACAAATTAATTACGTATTGTTTATTATTTTATAACGTGGTACTTTTACAGGATTTTAACGAAAACAGATCTAGCAATGTTTATTTGAATGTATATTTTTTTTTCTTTGAATAATCACAGTGGTCATAAATTATTTTGATTCTTGACGTTCTGTCCTTTGTATCTTCTCCTGTTGACTTTTTGCTGACTCAAAAAAACTGTTTAGTCAAACCAATTCTTACTTATATAAATAGAAAGTGTGACTGTATGTTTGTAATTCATGACTGCAGTTAAAATGTGTGACTTAAATTAAACGTCTCAAGTTTATTGTTTAATTTATGGAATTTCATCTCAATTTGGTGTACGTGTACTGCAGTTAATTTATTTGTCATTTATTAGAACTGGACCAGCATTGTTTTTACTATCACTAAATAATCACTCATCAATCATCACAAACGTTGTAACGTCTGAACGGATCGGGCTGAAATTTGGAATACGGATATTTTAAAGTCTGGAAGAACACATCGACTATTTTTTTTTCCGAAAAATAAATTAAGAACTGGAGTAACTGGGGCATGCCTAGTAACAATTACAAACAAATAAAAATGTTTACAAACTGATTTAAAATCGCGAAAGTTAAAAGCTAGTATTTTAGTTTGTCGTATTAACCCATTCGGCCTCGTTCTGCTCGTCCCTTCTCGGAAGTGCTGGGCGTCCCTTCTCGGAAGCATCCGACCTGGCGGCCAGATTTGACCTCTCCGTGCTATCTAGACCCAAGAGAACCATTTTTTTATTCCCATAATAAGTGGCGTCAGATGTTATTAAATTAGTGTTATTTGGCATTATAATTAGCGAACCTCCAGTAAACTAAACGATTACAATCAGAGATCGTTATAAATAAAATGAGCACATAAATACATGCCAAGAAACAAAACACAGCTAGTATCTACCGTGGCCAAGTAACAGACCAACTAAGCAAAAACTACTTGAAACTTTTTTGTGGTCCCCGAAGGATGTTGACAATACTCTTCCGTTTTTGCTTGACGGAGTGTTTTTTGTGAACTTCCCGATCTAGTCGCGTGAGTGATATATTGACTGAGATTCTCGAACTATCTTACAAGTTATAAGTATAAATCTTATGTGATTTACGAGTATATTTTTTATCTGTTTTATGAAAATGGTTGCAACAGGTACATTCGTATAATGGTTGCATCAGGACATGTGCCTGATGGTAAGCAACATGCCTGCCACATAACAACACAGTGACACGCAGATATTGGAACATGAAGAGTCAAAATCATTACCTCTCACTGCACTACGCTCGTCACCCAGAGATCTAGGTTGTTATATCTCTAAGCCCTGTAATTTCTCCGGAAACATTGCCCTTCAAACCTTGCCATTCAAACATTGCCATTCGGAACACAGTAATGTTTGCACATTACTGCTTGGCGATAGAATAACTGGCAAAGGTGTGGTCCTTCCCCAGGCGGACTCTGCCAAGAACCCTACCACTACAGACCAAGTATTAAAGAAAAGAGTAGAAAGTAAAATCGTAAAGCCGATTGGTCTATGCAACTGTGAAAAGGCTTTTTAAAGTATTATAAATTTGTATTATTTAAACAAGGCTAAAAATTTCACAGACTACGTGAATTTTTTGTTACATAAAACATTAATTAATGTTTTAATACAAACATTATTTCCTTATACTTAACAGATTTTTTAAAGTAAATAATAATATGTTTTAAACAGCACTGACACATAAACATCTAATTTGAATTTAACCATATTCAAGTTTATATGGGTCATTTCATTCGGATGCTCATCTTATTTCCAAATACCTTTCCGATCACTTCGTTGACGCGATGTGTGACAAAAATGCGTATATATGGCTCAACGTATAAGCATTACCACTAAGCTTGGTAAAACCGCCAGCATACTGGAGTCGCTTACAACGGCTAGTTGGCTGAAACATCTCGGTTATAATTACCGTCATTCATTCTACAGATAATAATTCATTTACTTAGATATGTAGTGTATAAAAAAAATGTTTTGGTAAAATAAATTTAAATGAATATCACGTGAATTTTCAACTCAACAACCTTATTATAACTTCGTTAATTTCATAAACTTCAGATTCGAAATTACACGCGTAGCAACATACCGTAGAGGGTCTACAAGTGTTCGTAGCACCGACTATTTTGCATCTGCAACTCGATACAAGTTAGTTAGTTGTTCCACAGTTTCAAGGAGAACAATCATTTCGCGTTAAAATCTACGAGCACGAATGTTGGAATGTAAAACGTTAATTAATTTAGCGAGCGTGCAAAATAACGTTGTAATAATTAATTTATAAAGTTTAATTTTGAAAGTTAAACTTGGCGAAATTAAATTTAGATTTGGTGTGGTGCTTTTTTACTTGTACCCTTTGTCAAAGAATTTTAACATTATTTTAAGTGTAATCAGTGCTCATTGTGTATGTAAGTTTGTCATTCTAAAGGTGATAAAAAAATTGGCAGTCATAGGAACTGCCGATAGAAGTGAAAACTTATAACTCAGAATTTGATAGCTTACCTTGGAAACTACACGGGTGTAACCGGAGGGCGTGGCCTCGCCATCTTGGCATGGCCATCTAGAAATGCGTCAGCATTTCCCATTGGCTGATGCGTTTCTAGATAGCCAGTTTTTTTTACAATGATTTTCATTACGCATATAAATATGATTGCAAAAAGACATGATGCACATGGGCTACACATGGCTAAATACATATTATATTTTAATGGTTGACACTTATTTGTACGATACTTATTAAAGTACAATAAAATGTTAAATTTAAACTTTAAAAATGTATACTCTTTCTATGTTCTTTCTTTGTTTTCTTTTAAATTGTACATTTATGAATAAAGAACTGACTTTGACTTTGGCTTAGAACCAGGGACTCCGGATTGGCAGTTGCCGTTCTCTCGAAACCTTAGAGGTTATGCGACCTCTATAAGAATTTAGTGCCTTCAGCAACATGATAAAAATGATAAAATACAAAAATTAAAAGCAGTCTCGTAAGAAACATTATTCAACATTGACGCCACGGTCGGTAAGTTTAGATTGCTTATCCAAGATAATAATAGTCTTAACTCAATGGAAACCAGAAAACGAAAAAAGGACATTTTCAACACCGCTCACTGATGTTAAGAAACTAAAAACTATAACAAAAAAAATATTGACGTGTGGATCATATCATCATATGATATCAAGAAGAAGCACAATAACCGAATAGAATTTTAAAAATATATCACATTTTTTTCACAGAAAAAAAATTAAAATGTTACCGAAAAAACCCATATTAATTCGAGTACTCGTAATTATCAGGGAAGCCCCCCAAAATCCCACCTTACGTCCAGATCGAACACCAGATCACGTGGGGGGCGGACACGCATACTATTGAAACTTATGCGGCTAACAGGGTTAGGGTAACCCATCAATATGGAGACAAGAAATAAAAAAGTACGTATAGGGCCGCTGCCCGGGGGCGATCGCCGGGGCGCGTCTGTAGCTGGCCACGGGCGCGACAGAATGCTAGCCAGTGACTCCCGGCTGGGCGGCTGGGCGGGAGTCGGGGACGCGGGGGGTAGGGGAATGTCCTCAAGGATTACAGCCGAGTCTGAAGGCGATCAGGATAGTAGTAGTAGCTATAGTAGATCCACAACACCAGCTGAGGATGTTTCGCAGGAGGCACTTGCCACACAACCTGCGACCACCAAAGCCGGTAAACCCAGAGTCCGCATGAAATGGACTGATGAAATAAACCTATTTATCATGCGGACATATTTTCAAATTACTAATCTTGAAACAGATCGAACTATGTACTGTAAGAAACTTCACGATCAATTCACTATTAAATATCCAGATTTAAAAGTCTCAGCACAGAGAGTTGCCGACCAAAGACGAGTAATAATTAGAAATAAACTACTTTCAGAAAAAACTGTCAACGATTTAAAACGTGAGGTATCAGAACAACTAGCCAGCATAGCATTAGAAAACACTTCTGGGCTTGCACTAAGTCCAGATAATCACACAACTACCGCCTCAAACTATCAAGTAGACAGTGATCAACACCACCACAGGGTAGAGTCTCTCCTTGCACGATCACCAACCCAACAATCTACACTACAAACTTCAATGACACAAACAGCAAGTCAACCTACTATATGGCAGCACAACTCAACTCAAACTAGCCCTTTGCCCAATATCACATCCATCACTCAACAAATAGAACAGGATCAAAACTCTCAATCAACGGAAATAAATATAACATCACAAGATCTTATTGATCTAGTCCAAACAGCGCTAACGAAATACACAGGTATAGACCCAGAGGTTCGTCCTAGACTACCAAAACTAAAGGAGAACAAAAAGCTATACCAGTTGTTAGATAACTTTAACAAACATGTCTTAGGTAAATTTTTCAGTATAGACTCAGACATCAACACCATTCATACCCTGATCTATTGTAGCGCTTTAGTCATCTCGGAAAAGTTAGGATATAAAACAATAACAGCACAAAACACAGTCACTCCACATAAAAATAAAAAACCAAGTAAACATGCATGGCAAATAAGGATTGAATTAGATATAAAAAACTTGAGAGCAGATATTGGTAGATTAACACAATATATAAATAATAATAGATCTGCAAAAGTAATAAGAGAAGTCGACAAAATTTTCAAAAAAAACAAAACACACACCACTCATGAAAGAAGCAACAATAGACCAGAGGAGTTTTTAGACACACTTAAACAAAAATTAACACTGAAATCAAAACGACTGTCCAGATATACCAAAGCCTTCAAGAGAAAAATCGATAACAAACAGTTTACCACAAACGAAAAAGGTTTCTACAGATCGCTAAAAACAGAACAAATAAATAATAACGAAAGGAAAGAATTACCAAATGAGGTTGACCTTAAAGATTACTGGACTAACCTATGGAAAAAACAAAAAGATCATAACGATTGTGCCGATTGGTTAAGCGACGAAGCAAGTAGACTAGAAGCCACAGGGACAATGGAATTCACACATATAACAAGGGAAGATATAGAGTCAATTACTAAGAGATTAAAAAACTGGAAAGCTGCAGGTATAGATCACGTTCACAATTTTTGGCTTAAGAAATTTTTTATACTTCATGACATTTTAGCGAAAAACATTACAGATCTAATTAAAGGAGACCAAGAATTACCCAAATTCATTACAAAAGGTATCACATACATGTTGCCCAAAACCAACAACACTACTGACCCTTCGCAATACCGGCCTATCACATGTCTTCCTACAATTTATAAACTCATTACATCATGCATAACTCGTAACGTAAATAAACATCTCCAAGACAATAATATATTATTCGAAGAGCAAAAAGGATGCCGCCAAAATCACAAAGGGTGCAAAGAGCAACTCATAATAGACTCCACCGTTCTAAAGCACGCGAATACACACAAAAGAAATTTACATATCGCCTATATCGATTATAAGAAGGCATTTGACAGTGTTCCACATTCTTGGTTAATTAAAATTCTTGACATATACAAAATTAATCCTCAAATCATTAACTTCCTGAAAAATGCCATGACTAATTGGAGAACCACGCTACACTTATCAAATGGAACTGATACTATAAGAACAGATGAAATCCCTATCGAAAATGGTATTTTTCAAGGAGATACTTTTAGCCCAATCTGGTTTTGCCTTACTCTGAATCCACTTTCCAACCTTTTAAACAATACCTCCAATGGATACAAATTGAACACAAACACTTCCATTACGCACTTGTCGTACATGGATGATATTAAACTTTTCGCTAAATCTGATAAAGACTTAAACAAATTAATATGTATCACTTCGAAATATAGCAAAGACATAAACATGACTTTTGGTATGGATAAATGCAGAACACTTCATGTTCAGAAAGGTAGACCTGCTAACAACATAAATAATGAAAGCCCCAATGAAAGGGACTCCAACACATTTGCTAATATGGACCCTACAGAAACATACAAATACCTGGGGATCCATCAGTCTTGTAACATAAACCACATCCAAATAAAGAAAGACCTATCAACAGAATACTCCAGAAGACTAAACTTAATTTGTAAAAAACAGCTGTATTCTAAAAATTTATTTACAGCCATAAACACTTACGCAATACCTGTTCTGACATATTCTTTCGGAATTGTCAAATGGTCCCGCACCGATATTAACCGATTAGAGATTCTTACCAGGACCATACTGACCAAACATAATTATTCACACCCTAAATCAGCAATAGAACGCATTTCTGTCAAAAGGCATGAAGGAGGTAGAGGCCTAATAGACCTAACAGAGCTGTGGGAAGGACAGGTACGCAACTTGAGGGAATTTTTCTTCTCAAAAACAAATAGTAAATTACACTGTGCGATTGTAGAATTAGACAGTAACTATACACCACTAAACCTTTCCAATAAAGATTTCAATTACAGAACACCACAAATCCGTAAAAAAGATAAAATAGACAAATGGCGCTCAAAAGAACTACATGGGAGACATCTACATGACTTGGAACAAGTTCATGTAGACGCCGAAGCGTCAAACAAATGGCTTAAGCTGGGGGTACTGTTTCCAGAAACTGAAGGTTTCATGATCGCAATTCAGGACCAAGTGATAAATACCAGGAATTACGCGAAATTCATCATTAAAGACCGTACCACCCAAAACGATAAATGTCGAAAATGTCACCGCGCGTCAGAAACCATACAACATATCACTAGTGCCTGCCCATCTTTAGCACAAACAGATTATACCCATAGACATAACCAAATAGCCCATATCGTACATCAGAAGCTAGCCATTAAACTCCAACTTATACCACCGAAGATAGCCCCATATTATCAATATAATCCTAAACCTGTGCTAGAAAACCAGAGCCATAAGATATATTTTGATAGGGCCATTTTAACAGACAGAACAATACACTATAACCGACCTGACATCACTCTGATAGATAAATTAAATAGATTAACATACTTAATTGATATAGCAGTCCCAAATACACATAACATACAAAAAACCATAACTGAAAAAATTCATAAATACACTGAACTGAAGGAGGAAATTATGAGACTTTGGAACATGAACAGAGTATGCATTGTACCTTTAGTGATCTCTAGTACAGGGGTCATCCCTAAACACTTACACCACTATTTAAAACAAATTGATTTACACAGTAACCTTTTCATAACAATGCAGAAAGCTGCTATATTAAACACCTGTCGAATAGTTCGGAAGTTTCTACAGGATGAACCAGTAGGGGAAGATAATTTTCAACATGAATTCCACTTGGTCTAGACCCGTGGACTTCATCAAAATACCGAAACTCTTCTAGTTTCGAGAAAGAGATACCTCTTTAAAAAATAATAATAATAATAATAATAAAAAAAAAAAAAAAAAAAAAAAAAACCCGCTGTCACGATTGGACGTGTTTTTTTTACATCGTGTTTAATTTCATAATTTTTTATTCATTTTCAACCATTTAGTGACAAATATTTGTTTACAACATAAAGGAAAATATACCGCACACCGAAAATAACTAGAGGTACTAGATAAAACGTAATTAAAACTATAAAATCAAGAAAATGCACTATGACAATAGAATGTCAATCAAGACAACAATTTGTAAACAAACTAAAATACGGACGAAAAATATGAAAACGTTATGATTACACGATCAAAAACACGGACAGAAGCGGAAACAAGGAGCGCACGACCATCACCAGTCCGTGTCCCGTCACCGCCAAGCCTGTCGTCGGAGGATGAAGCCTTCCTGACTCCCCGCGACACGAGTGCTAGTTCGAGTGACGAGGACGCGGCGCGGACCCCATCGCCAAGAAGACCTGGGCGTCGTGGCCGTCCGCCGCTGCCGGCACGCTTGGGGCCTGTGAGGCAACCTGCCTCGCGCCCGGCCCCCGCTACCGGTGGTGTAGTGCGTCGCATGAGATGGACTCGAGAAATCAACGAGAACTGCATGCGCGCCTATTACGGGGCTACAGAAGGAGGAACTAACCTGACCGCGTACTGTGCCAGGATGTTACTTCTGTTTCAGGCCCTTGAACCAACCGTCGCCGTATCCGCACAACGACTTTCAGATCAAGTTCGAGCCATTCGTCGGTGCAAACTGCTGGATGACTCGGTACTTGATCAGCTACGCCTGGAGGAACAACATACTCGCCCAGCTTTTGCCTCGTCTCGGAATCCGCCCGCCGCGTCGTCGTCCCTGACACTAGCCTCAGTGCCAGCGTCAGTGGCGACACTTGCGGCGCCGGCCGACCCCGACATCGAGGAGGAAGACTCGGCGAGTAGTAATGTATCTGACCAGGTAAGAGGGCAACTGAGGAGTGCTTTGGAAGACGCGATCTTCCAATATCGACTCACACCAAACTCTAGGCCGCGCTTACCACGTTTACCCACCCATAAACGGAATTTAGCTTTGATGGGAGCCCTGAATACTTTGCTAGTGCCCTACCTGGGTACTAGCAAAGATTTGACTGATACCCATTCTATTCTCTACTGTGGTGCTATCGCGGCGTGTCGCGTTGCACGTGTCAAGTTTCCAGACACTGACCGTACAACGCGAACCGCCGGAGATGCACCCGCATGGCAAATGCGAATAGAACGGCGTATCAGCACATTCAGGACTCTTATAGCAAAGCTAATCTGCTTCAGTCAGGGGAACAGTCGTCCCCGAGTCATGCGTTTCGTGACACAGGCATTCGCTGGGACTGGTATCAGTCCCCAGCACTATCTAGCCAATGTTACGGAACGCATTGACTATCTGAAGCAGAAAGTTTATGCGTGGGCAAACCGTATTCGCCGCTACAGAGAGCGTGTGAGTCGATATCGGCAAAATCGCGACTTCCAAAGTGATCAAAGGAAGGTGTATAGAAACTGGGAGGGAACTAGTCGACGTGTGAGCGATGGGCAGCTACCGGATGCCAGCGCTACGAAAAACTTCTGGCGCAGCATCTGGTCGGTGCCTGTCGAGCACACAGAGGGAACTTGGATGCGTGTTGTCGAGCGTGCGTGTGAGTCTATCGAAACCATGGAGTCTATTTCAATAGACTTCGAAGACGTTGGTTGTGCTATCCGGATGGCTCAGAACTGGAAAAGTCCTGGGCCGGACGGATTGCACAACTTCTGGATTAAGTGGTTTCGATGCTCACATGAGCGTTTGGCAACACAATTCCAAGAAGCTCTCGAGACGGGTTCTCTTCCCAGTTTCATGACCACCGGAGTCACCTTCCTGCTCCATAAGTCTGGTAGTACCACGGAACCAAAGAACTACAGACCCATCACGTGCTTGCCTACCATCTATAAGCTGCTTACATCCATTCTGAGAGCAAAAATCAACGCGCATATAGTCGCAAATAACGTTTTGGCCTCCTCTCAGAATGGATGTAAGATTGGGTCCCGTGGTACTAAGGAGCTGCTCCTCATTGACACGACCATTTGCCAACAAGTCAAACGAAACAAGGGAGCCCTCTCCGCTGCTTGGATTGACTATAAGAAGGCCTATGACGCGGTGCCCCATTCATGGCTAGAAAGAGTTTTAGAGTTGTACAAAATAAATCCAACTCTAAAATTTTTTCTAAGCAAATGCATGGGACAGTGGGTCACAGTTCTTCGTCAACCAGGTAACGTAGACAGCTCGTTTGTTTCGGAGGACTTGATAAAGATTGAAAGGGGAATATTTCAGGGAGACAGTCTGAGTTCCCTATGGTGGTGCCTAAGTCTGAATCCTCTCAGCACTCTGCTGAAAGATTCAGAGTTAGGCTATCGTCTTCGTAGAGGAGGTGAGGTTATATCTCATTTGCTGTACATGGACGACCTCAAACTTTTTGCACCGAAACGCCAAGACTTGTTGGAGCTATTAAAAACCACAGAGGTTTTTAGTAACGCCATCAAGATGGAGTTCGGTGTCGACAAGTGTGCGGTCATGCATGTACAGCGAGGGAAAGTAGTAAATTCAGAGAATTTACAACTTTCCGAGACTATAACTCTCAGATCCCTCTCCGAAGACGAGACCTACAAATATCTCGGTATGTCACAGTCGTTGGGTATATCAGCAGATGACATTAAGAAATCGGTGAAGGAGCGCTTCTTTTGCCGGCTGACAAAAGTACTTAAAAGTCTTTTGTCAGGCGGTAACAAGGCGCGAGCCTTCAACGGTTGGGTAATGCCTCTGCTGATATACTCCTTTGGCATACTGAGATGGACTCAGACTGAGCTCGACGCCCTGGATAGAAAGGTCCGTCAACTGCTCACAACATACCGCATGCTACACCCGCGCTCGTCTGTTATGAGACTGTATATCCCACGGAAATGGGGGGGTCGAGGCTTTTTAAATGTCAAGAACCTTCACAACCGCGAGGTATGCAGTCTCAGGGATTATTTCCGCAACAGCGAGTCCGGGATGCATCGCGATGTTGTGGCAGTTGACAGGAGCCTCACGCCTCTTTCAATGGCAAACGAGAACTGGCGCAAACCATCGGTGCTCAGCACTGATGATCGCAAGGAAGTATGGAAGAGCAAGGAGCTGCACGGGCGATTCTATCGGGCCCTGACGGGACCCGATGTGAATCTGCTCGCGTCAGTGAACTGGCTGCGCTTCGGGGACCTCTTCGGAGAAACCGAGGGCTTTGCCTGTGCAATTGCAGACGAAGTTATCAAGACGAACAACTACCGGAAATACATAATGAAGGACGGTACGGTCGACATTTGTCGGGCATGCCGCCGTCCAGGTGAATCTCTTCGTCATGTTATTTCCGGTTGTTCGCATCTTGCTAACGGCGAGTACTTGCACAGGCATAACCTAGTAGCCAGGATCATCCACCAGCAACTTGCTCTTCGATATGACCTTGTTGAGTCCGAGGTGCCGTACTATAAGTACGCACCTCTGCCAGTTCTCGAGAATGGTCGTGCGTTGCTCTACTGGGACCGCTCTATCATCACGGACAGGACTATTGTCGCCAATAAGCCTGATATCGTGCTGATAGACCGGTCTCAGCGCAGGGCTATGATCGTCGATATCACCATACCACATGACGAGAACCTCGTGAAAGCCGAGAAGGACAAGCTGAGCAAGTACCTTGACTTGGCGCACGAGGTTACCGCCATGTGGGATGTTGATTCGACGATCATAGTCCCAATAGTCGTGTCGGCAAACGGCCTTATAGCGAAAAGTCTCGACCAACACCTTAAGAGACTTTCGTTAGACGGTTGGATTAAGGGTCAGATGCAGAAGGCGGTCATCCTCGACACAGCGCGCATCGTCAGGAGGTTCCTCACTCTGCAGCCCTAACCACCGGTAGCTTGGGCCCTGCCCCGCTGCTGGCGGCTATCTAGATTTAAGTTTTTATAATGTTTTTATGTTGTTTTATTTAAATATTGTAAAAACTTAGATTTAAGAAAAGAAATAAATACGAAAATAATAATAATAACAGGTGATTAACACAAAAAATTACAGAAAGTTCATAATAAAAGATCCCAACATACTTAATGATAAATGCAGAAAATGCCACCGTCACTCAGAAACCATTCAGCATATTACCAGTGCCTGTCCTACCCTCACCCAAACAGATTACACACACAGACATAATCAAGTGGTGTATATTATTCACCAAAAGTTAGCCATTAACCATAAACTCTTATCAAAAGATCCCACACCCTATTATCAATATTCACCAAAACCTGTATTGGAAAGTACCACCTACAAACTATACTTTGACAGAGCAATATTAACAGATAAAACTATCCACTACAATAGACCTGACATCACTTTAGTAGATAAACAAAATAAAATAGTTTTCATAATAGACATTGCAGTACCCAATACACACAATCTTCATAAAACTATAACAGAAAAAGTGAACAAATATACAGAACTAAAAGAAGAAATAATTAGAATATGGAGAATGAACAAAGTTTACATAGTGCCATTGGTACTTTCCAGCACAGGAATAATCCCCAAACACCTACTACAATCTCTCAAAATATTAAATATATCAGAAAATACATACATGACCATGCAAAAAGCAGTCATTCTTAACACATGCCGCATTGTCCGGAAATTCTTACAGGACGACACAAACAACCCTCCTGTTGCAGAACATGAGACTCACTTGGCCTAGGTCCGTGATCTCATATTCCTACCAAAGTATCTTAAATACTTTGAGATTAAAAATGATAAACAAATAATAATAATAATATTCGACGATCATAGTCCCAATAGTCGTGTCGGCAAACGGCCTTGTAGCGAAAAGTCTCGACCAACACCTTAAGAGACTTGCGCTAGACGGTTGGATCAAGGGTCAGATGCAGAAGGCGGTCATCCTCGACACAGCGCGCATCGTCAGGAGGTTCCTCTCTCTGCAGCCCTAACCACCGGTAGCTTGGGCCCTGCCCCGCTGCTGGCGGCTATCTAGGTTTAAGTTTTTATAATGTTTTTATGTTCTTTTATATAAATATTGTAAAAACTTAAATTTAAGAAACGAAATAAATACGTGGATAATAATAAAAAATAAAAAGCCGCTGTCACCACGACACGTAATTTTTCGACCGTATTTAATTTTATTGTGTTTCTTCCATTTCTTTACTTTTATAGGACATATTTGTGGAAATCAATTACGCAAAACATCTTAGAATATACGAAATACTTATAAAATACCAGTTTAAACCTCATTTTCGTGAAGGTAATAGAAAATGCATTTTGACAACAGTCTGTCAATAATTATCTATCAAAATGTAAACAAATATCGCAAAATGGACCGAAATAAACAATGATAACACGTTCGAGAAGACGGAATGAAGCGGAACACAACGCACGCCCATCACCGGTTCGTGTCCCGTCACCAAGTTCGTCGTCGTCGGCGGATGAAGCATTTTTGACTCCCCGCGACACTAGTGCTTCGAGTGACGAGGACACGACGCGGACCCCGCCGCCCACAACATCAGGACGCCGTGGCCGTCCGCCGCTGCCGGCACGCTTGGGGCCTGTGAGGCAACCTGCCTCGCGCCCGGCCCTCGCTACCGGTGGTGTAGTGCGTCGCATGCGATGGACTCAACCAATGAATGAGAACTGCATGCGCGCCTATTACAGGGCTACAGAGGGAGGAACCCATCTGACCGCGTACTGTGCCAGGATGCTACTTCTGTTTCAGGCCCTCGAACCGACCGTCACCGTTTCCGCACAACGATTGTCGGATCAAGTTCGAGCTATCCGGAGGTGCAAGCTGCTGGATGACTCGGCACTTGATCGGCTACGCCTGGAGGAACAACATACTCGCCCAGCTTCTGCCTCGTCTCGGAATCCGCCCGCCGCGTCGTCGACCCTGACACTAGCCTCAGTGCCAGCGTCAGTGGCGACACTTGCGGCGCCGGCCGACCCCGACATCGAGGAGGAAGACTCAGCGAGTAGTAATGTATCTGACCAGGTAAGAGGGCAACTGAGGAGTGCTTTGGAAGACGCGATCATCCAATATCGACTCACACCAAACTCTAGGCCGCGCTTACCACGTTTACCCACCCATAAACGGAATTTGGCTTTGATGGGAGCCCTGAATACTTTGCTAGTGCCCTACCTAGATACTAGCAAAGATTTGACTGATACCCATTCTATTCTGTACTGTGGTGCTATCGCGGCGTGTCGCGTTGCACGTGTCAAGTTTCCAGACACTGACCGTACAACGCGAACCGCCGGAGATGCACCCGCATGGCAAATGCGAATAGAACGGCGTATCAGCACATTCAGGACTCTTATAGCAAAGCTAATCTGCTTCAGTCAGGGGAACAGTCGTCCCCGAGTCATGCGTTTCGTGACACAGGCATTCGCTGGGACTGGTATCAGTCCCCAGCACTACCTAGCCAATGTTACGGAACGCATTGACTATCTGAAGCAGAAAGTTTATGCGTGGGCAAACCGTATTCGCCGCTACAGAGAACGAGTGAGTCGATATCGGCAAAATCGCGACTTCCAAAGTGATCAAAGGAAGGTGTATAGAAACTGGGAGGGAACTAGTCGACGTGTGAGCGATGGGCAGCTACCGGATGCCAGCGCTACGAAAAACTTCTGGCGCAGCATCTGGTCGGTGCCTGTCGAGCACACAGAGGGAACTTGGATGCGTGTTGTCGAGCGTGCGTGTGAGTCTATCGAAACCATCGAGTCTGTTTCAATAGACTTCGAAGACGTTGGTTGTGCTATCCGGACGGCTCAGAACTGGAAAAGTCCTGGGCCGGACGGATTGCACAACTTCTGGATTAAGTGGTTTCGATGCTCACATGAGCGTTTGGCAACACAATTCCAAGAAGCCCTCGAGACGGGTTCTCTTCCCAGTTTCATGACCACCGGAGTCACCTTCCTGCTCCATAAGTCTGGTAGTACCACGGAACCAAAGAACTACAGACCCATCACGTGCTTACCTACCATCTATAAGCTGCTTACATCCATTCTGAGAGCAAAAATTAACGCGCATATTGTCGCAAATAACGTTTTGGGCTCCTCTCAGAATGGATGTAAGATTGGGTCCCGTGGTACTAAGGAGCTGCTCCTCATTGACACGACCATTTGCCAACAAGTCAAACGAAACAAAGGAGCCCTCTCCGCTGCTTGGATTGACTATAAGAAGGCCTATGACGCGGTGCCCCATTCGTGGCTAGAAAGAGTTTTAGAGTTGTACAAAATAAATCCAACTCTAAAAAATTTTCTAAGCAAATGCATGGGACAGTGGGTCACAGTCCTTCGTCAACCAGGTAGCGTAGACAGCTCGTTTGTTTCGGAGGACTTGATAAAGATTGAAAGGGGAATATTTCAGGGAGACAGTCTGAGTTCCCTATGGTGGTGCCTAAGTCTGAATCCTCTCAGCACTCTGCTGAAAGATTCAGAGTTAGGCTATCGTCTTCGTAGAGGAGGTGAGGTTATATCTCATTTGCTGTACATGGACGACCTTAAACTTTTTGCACCGAAACGCCAAGACTTGTTGGAGCTATTAAAAACCACAGAGGTTTTTAGTAACGCCATCAAGATGGAGTTCGGTGTCGACAAGTGTGCGGTCATGCATGTACAGCGAGGGAAAGTAGTAAATTCAGAGAATTTACAACTTTCCGAGACTATAACTCTCAGATCCCTCTCCGAAGACGAGACCTACAAATATCTCGGTATGTCACAGTCGTTGGGTATATCAGCAGATGACATTAAGAAATCGGTGAAGGAGCGCTTCTTTTGCCGGCTGACAAAAGTACTTAAAAGTCTTTTGTCAGGCGGTAACAAGGCGCGAGCCTTCAACGGTTGGGTAATGCCTCTGCTGATATACTCCTTTGGCATACTGAGATGGACTCAGACTGAGCTCGACGCCCTGGATAGAAAGGTCCGTCAACTGCTCACAACACACCGCATGCTACACCCGCGCTCGTCTGTTATGAGACTGTATATCCCGCGGAAATGGGGAGGTCGAGGCTTTTTAAATGCCAAAAACCTTCACAATCGCGAGGTATGCAGTCTCAGGGATTATTTCCGCAACAGCGAGTCCGGGATGCATCGTGATGTTGTGGCAGTTGACAGGACCTTCACGCCTCTTTCATTGGCAAACGAGAACTGGCACAAACCATCGGTGCTCAGCACTGATGATCGCAAGGAAGTGTTGAAGAGCAAGGAGCTGCATGGGCGTTTTTATCGGGCCCTGACGGGACCCGATGTGAATCTGCTCGCGTCGGTGAACTGGCTGCGCTTCGGGGACCTCTTCGGAGAAACCGAGGGTTTTGTCTGTGCAATTGCAGACGAAGTTATCAAGACGAACAATTACCGGAAATACATAATGAAGGACGGTACGGTCGACATTTGTCGGGCATGCCGCCGTCCAGGCGAATCTCTTCGTCATGTTATTTCCGGTTGTTCGCATCTTGCTAACGGCGAGTACTTGCACAGACATAACCTAGTAGCCAGGATCATCCACCAGCAACTTGCTCTTCGACACGGTCTTGTCGAGTCTGAGGTGCCGTACTATAAGTACGCACCTCTGCCAGTTCTCGAGAATGGTCGTGCGTTGCTCTACTGGGACCGCTCTATCATCACGGACAGGACTATTGTCGCCAATAAGCCTGATATCGTGCTGATAGACCGGTCTCAGCGCCGGGCTGTGATCATCGATATCACCGTACCACATGACGAGAACCTCGTGAAAGCCGAGAAGGACAAAATGAGCAAGTACCTTGACTTGGCTCATGAGGTTACCGCCATGTGGGATGTTGATTCGACGATCATAGTCCCGATAGTCGTGTCGGCAAACGGCCTTATAGCGAAAAGTCTCGATCAACACCTTAAGAGACTTTCGCTAGACGGTTGGATCAAGGGTCAGATGCAGAAGGCAGTCATCCTTGACACAGCGCGCATCGTCAGGAGGTTCCTCACTCTGCAGCCCTAACCACCGGTAGCTTGGGCCCTGCCCCGCTGCTGGCGGCACCCTAGTTTTTAAGTTTTTTATAATGTTTATATTTTTATATTTATGTTGTAAAAAACTTAGAGATTAAGAAGATGATTAAATGAGTGTATAATAATAATATAATTCTTTATTACTTCTACAATTTTACAACACTTAACACTAATTAATACAATATCATGGTTTAATAATCTGCAGAGCAATGGGCGGCCTTATCGCTTAAAGCGATCTCTTCCAGGCAACCTTAGGAAGGACTTGTTGTGAAACTTATTGTACGCTGTAGGTAGTGTTAATATGATAGATAACACGGTTTTATTATGCTATAATATAGCTTACTTATAACAATTAAAATAAAGTTCGATTTTTAAAAATAAATAAATAGATAAATATATATAAATACATATAACATACATAATATACAACATTACGCATACATACTCCTAGACTTTTGTAAATAGATAAATATATAACATAAATCCACACCACATACATGGTATTAAACATTTCAATTACGAAGAGGAAAGATAATGTTCATACACGAGATTATTGAAAATAGGAAGGGACTTAGCTTGTCTTATATTGAGAGGAAGATCATTCCACAGCAGAACAGCCTGTTCAGTAAATGATTTGCTATAGGAAAGGTTAGAGTGAGTAGAAGAAGGAAAATTAAGTTTAAGGGTGCGAGTGGAGCGAAGGGCACAGGATTTAGGTTTAATGAAATTGAACCTCTCCTTTAGGTAAAAAGGAGTGGTAGGATTAAAAAGGATCTTATAAAGCAAAGAAAGGATGTGAGCATTACGGCGAAGGCGGATAGATAACCACTTGAGCTTTTGGCGAAATTCGGAAATGTGATCATACTTGCGTAAACCAAATATGAACCGAATAAAAAAATTTTGCAAACGTTCAAGCTTGTCCAATTGCTCTTCGGTAAGGTCCAGATAGCAAACGTCAGCGTAGTCCAATATCGGGAAAAGAAGAGATTTTACTAGCGCAGTTTTAGTAGTGTTAGGGAGAAAATTTTGCAGTCTTCTTAAGGAACCTGCTGAAGCGAATATCTTTCGACTTACTTCTGCTAGCTGAGGTCCCCAAGAGAATTGTCTGTCCATGAGGATACCCAAATTTTTGACCACTTCACTAATAGGGATAGATAGATAGATAGATAGAAAACTCTTTATTGTGATACAAAAAATAAAATAAAAATTACATTGACAAACTTAAGAACTAGCAGCACAAGTGGCGGCCTTATTGCTGAGAGCAATCTCTTCCAGGCAACCAACACACACCATCAAAGGTATACCGTCAAAGGTTACCCGCGGAAGATGGGACCATTCTACTTTGGAGATCATTCGGGAACTACCAATTACAATTATTTGAGTTTTATTTGGATTCACGCTGAGGCCGAATGATCTGCTCCAATTCAATATACTATTTAAATCAGTGTTAGTGGTGTCGATAGCCTCGTGCAATTGTTCAAGAGAGGCTTGAGTATATATTTGCAAATCGTCTGCATACAGATGGTAGGAGGAAGTTATTTGCTTTGAGATTTCGTTTATAAAAATTGCGAAAAGGAGTGGGGATAAAACGCCGCCTTGAGGAACACCGGCAGAGACCTCACACCACGATGAGTAAGTGTCATCGATACGTATTCGCTGTCGGCGTCCAAACAGGTAACTTCGAAACCAGTCAACTGCCGATGGAGATATGTTAAGAGAGCATAGGATCTGTAGTAAAATATCGAAATCAACATTGTTGAATGCATTGCTGAAATCTAGTAGCGTTAACACAGTCAGTTTACGATGACCAATACCATCCCGAATGTCATCGGTGATCTTCGTAAGGGCAGTAGTGGTACTATGCCCAACACGAAAACCAGATTGAAAGGGATTAAAGAGATTATTTTTGATAAGATAAGAGGAAAGTTGTTGGTGGATAAGTCGTTCTAAAACTTTTGAGAGGAATGGTAGAATACAAATAGGACGATAATCAGAAAAGGATTCAGGATTTGACTTTTTGGGAAGAGGAATGGTTTGGGCTTCTTTCCATATTACTGGAAACGTGCCCGTAGCCACGGAGTGATTAAGGATATGTAGGATTATTGGAATGATTTCATCAAGTATGGGCATAATCATATTACGACTTATGCTATCGCTACCAACAGCATTGGAGGAAATGGATAATATGCTCTTCTTTACATCACATGCGGCAAATTGACTAAAAATAAAAGGATCATAATCGGGAGAAGCTTTAGACGAAAGTAATTTGAGAGTCTGATGTTTTACAGGTCCTTTAAAACTGGGTGAAGAGGAAAAGTGCTGATTAAGCTGGTTAATATCCAAGTTTTTCGGAATGGTGTCGTGACGAGACTTGCCAACTCCCAATGATCGTAGAAACTTCCAAACTTTAGCAGGATCTTCATTTTCAACGGATTGATGGATGTGTCGGCGTTGTGCGTCTCTACACGCTCTGTTGCAGACGTTACGGTAATTAATATACTTTTCCTTATCTTCAGCAGATTTTTGATGCTTAAGTTTGTGTTTAGCAACTGTCTTTTTGTGCATAAGTGCCCTTATTTCATCAGTTAGCCAAGGTGCTGGCAGATGCTTCATTTTCACAGAATGTAGGGGTGCATGGATATCGAAAAGTTTTGTTATAATTTTATTAAAGTTGGTGATCTTAACATCGACACTAATGGCGTTCAAAACTTCCGACCAGTCAATGTCCATTGCGTCTTTCCGTAAGTTTTCGATATGAATACTACCAAAACTGCGCTGTAGAAGAATTTTGGGCTTGACTTTGGGTGGACGAATTTTGTACGAAATAAATATCATATCGTGATGAGAAAGATCGTCTGCCCCACATTGACCATGTTTGGCAACATGAGGGAGAGAAGATACCAAAATTAGGTCTAGAAGAGACGGAACACAATTTGGAGGATTATGAGTGGCATGAAGCGGTAGAATGGATAAATTGAGAGACGTGGCCAGCGATTCGAGCTTACGGGATCGATAGTCTTGCTTCAGCAGACAAGTATTAAAATCGCCCATTATAATTATGTGGTCATATGGAGTAGAGATATTAACTAGTAGGTTTTCGAGAGAATTGAAATAATTGACCTCACGTGAGTGAGGATAAAAAACTCCGAGTAGTATTTTAGTATGGTGCAATTCGGCTTCTATAAAAAGGTGTTCACCTGCATCAGATGGAGGTGGCTGTGCTGACATACTTACAACAGTGAATGGAATGTGCGCGCGGAGGTAAATAGCTACGCCACCACCGCCCTTGCCAAGACGGTCGTTTCGAATGAGCCGAAATCCTGGTAGTGCCACAGAATTTGAAGGAAGAACGGGCTTTAACCACGTCTCAGAGACCAAAAGGGCATGGATATTGGAGTGAACAAACGACGCCAACATTTCTGGATAGTGAGCCGTAATACTCTGGGCGTTTACATGAAGGACGTTAAAATTTTTGGGAACATCGGAAATTAGTGACTCAATGGAGTCGGACAAGGTGGGGATGCTAGAGAAACTATCATCAAGTGAGGAACATGTTAAATAATTTGAACTACAAGACATAATATATCTAGTATCCAAAAAATAAATATGCACGTATGTATGCAAATTCAACAGTATAGATTTATATTATATAATAAATATACTAAATAAATATATTATATCCTAACTAAAACAAATAATATTACAATAATTATGCTATGAGTGTTGCAGATATCTGACAACCTCCTACCTGCCTAAAGTGTTAAAACATTTAAATTAAAAAGAAAACTGTACAGATAAACACTAAAAATACAAATGCTGCCCATTAATTCGATAGAAACTAGATCAATAAAGATACATATATCACTATTACACCTCATTCTTGGTCTTCTGTTAGTTAAAATAAGTGAATAAAACAATTAGCACTAACAGAAAAACAACCAATTTACGAACAAAACTTACGTACACAGTTGGCAAAATGTTATGAAAAAGAAATGCATAAAAAAGAGATAAAAAAACAAACTTGTGTAAAACGATAATTAACTGTCAGTGTCACTGACTTGTCCAGCCTGTCCAGCAGTGTCCAGCAAACAAAATGACAGTGAGACAGAGAGTTGTTCAGAGCAATGTTCCGACCTCCGAGCACACATCAAGCTTAAACATTTATAGAATACAGCACAAAACACTATTACACCACAAAACAATACAGAAAACAGTGATTAAACTTAAAATTAAAACATTTTGGGTACAAAAAACAATCTTATTGCTAATAGCTCTCTACCATATAACCTTTTTATATTTATGAGAACTGAGAAACCGTCATTGTGTGAAACTAGAAGAGTGCTAAAAGTTATTACAAAAAAGAAAATTTATGCTCTGGTCGTCTGCTCCGAACGTACCCCAAACAAAAAAAAAAAAAACGAATTGTACACACGGAAATTCTGCTTAGTCTATGGCTATGAGTGAATAAAATACAGAAAAACAAGCCTAAGATGCAAATTATAGTCAAGTATTAAATTCAAGTCAATTCACAAGGAAGTACTCGTATATTGGCTATTTAACATCAACTGAAGCTGAAGAACACAGATAATGCGATATTAAACTTAAGAGTATTTTGCACGTTATTCGCTTTGACACTGGATACTAACTTCCCCTCACAACGTCCACTTACTTTGAAGATAGAATTACGTAATTGCTCAAAGGAATATTATAGCCATAGTTTTTTAGATTATCATAATTCTTTGGCGTGTGAAGATAAAAAAAGCATCATAATACGATCTTCTTTTAACGACTTTTTTCAATATAAATAAACAGCGCACTAATAGTTCATATAGCTGGGACTTTGGGCCTTCTCTCGCAACGAGAGAGTCAAGGCCATAATCCACTACGCTGACCGAGTATAAAATATGTAGGTTGGTGGTGATGCATGACCTTGAAAGACTTGTGGGAGATGTCGGTTTCCTCACGATGTTTGTTTTCACCATTTTTAGGCCACCGTTTTAAGCCGTTAACTGATATGGCCAGGGTAGTATAAAGGAAAAAAACTAAACAAAAAAGCGGACTTTGCATAAAGTCTGTCGGACTCTATGCATGTGAATAGAGTGACAAGACGAGCAGGACAAGCGCCTGATGGTAAGCAACATGCCTGCCCATGACAGCACAGTGACACGCAGCTATTAGAACATGAGGAGTCCAAATCATCACCTGTATGATCGTCAGCCGGCGATATATTCTTCATACCGGAATACAGTAATGTTCACACACTATTGCTTCGCGGCAGAAAAACTGGCAAAGGCACGGTTTTTTCCCAGGCAGACTCTGCGTAGAGTAAAAATTTGCATTATGCTCGCCCCGTCAATGTTTGTAATAAAAAATATTGTTTAATAAAAAAACTCGACTGTATTATCTCAGGAACTTGGGTGATTTAGACAAATCTAATGATATGTTAATTGCCAAAATCCATAAAGCCGTTTGAAAGATACGTTAGAATAAAGAAATTTACAAACATACACGATACGCGTGAAAAACATTTCTCTTTCAGTCGGGTAAAAAACGATAAAATGATTTCTCAAGTTGACGAAAAAAAACAACATTAAAATATTTCTCAACTTGAAGTGATACAAACTGCCAAAGTTTTATAGATTTTTTATTCTAATGTGCAGTAGAGGCAACAGCCTCGGTAAATAGAAAAACACATTACAGCCATAACGAAGTCATCAATAAGAAATCACAGTCGCACTTCAAGAGACGAATTTTTACAACTGTGGCTACTTCGGTAGGGGTGAAGTTATAAGCGATTAGATAAGTATCCTACTAATATTTTCTAATATCATAAAGCTGAAGAGGTTTTTCGTTTGAACGCGCTAATCTCAGGAACTTCTGGACCAATAAATATTAACTATATTTTTTTCCACCAAAAATATTTTACCGTACCGTATATTGTACCACAGGCGAAGCCGGGAAGGACCGCTAGTATATTACGTTATAAATGTGAAAGTTTGCGAGTATGGATATATGTATGTTTGTTCCTATTTGACGTTAACATTGAACGGATCAAACGGTAGAAATTTGGCACATAGTTTGATTATAGTAAGGAATAACACATACATACAGTACCCGGCGATAAGTATTGCACATCGGCCTTTGGAGGGAGACAGTCGGCTGATTTCGGCTTCGTAGAGCATTATCTCCGTCACACACTACCTATGTGACGTTTTGTCAGTCGTTGTTCAAGTGCGATAGAGTGCGGTCGCGTCCAGTTAAAAAAATATATATAGAGTTGTTAACACCCCCAAATTTAAATAATTTAAAGTTGTACTATGGCATCTTTAGGGAAAAAAAGGGAAACCTTTACGAGGTCAGTCACGTCAAATTATCTACAATGTTTATAAATATTTTCTAACCTTTTTAATATTTTTAAGCTGACAGATTTAAAAAAAATGAAGATAAAACTGTAAGTTGTTATTTTAAGAAGGTTCAAGCGCGAGTTGCAAATGCCACTGGAATTTCAAGAAGAACTTTGAACAATATATTAAACGAAGTCAGTACTGAAACACATTCTACTGAAATTAAGTTTAGCACTCCAAAAAAAGGGAGACCAAAAAAGCAATTTCGTTTGGATATGGACGATTTTGATTATGATGTTGTTCAAAGAATGGTGTATGATTTTCACTTACGATTTAATGAACTGCCAACAATAAAGTCATTAAAAGCTAAATTATGTGAAGCTATTAATTACAATGGGTCTGAAAAGACGTTGAGAAAAATACTTCACGAGATGGGATTTCGGTTCACTAAAATGGAAGACAATCGGAAAGTTTTAATGGAAAAGCACGATGTAAGCCTCAAACGAATGGAATATCTCGATAAAATGCGCAAATTTCGCGAAAGAGGAAAAAATATCGTCTACATGGATGAGTCTTACATACATACATCCCACACTAAAGGGAAATAGACTACAGGCCCGTGAACAAAATTTACGGGTCAAATGAACCAGCAGGAGACCTATGTGGGATGATAGACGGGTACAAACTAATAAGATTCAGCTCTATGCCGTCACTTGTAAGCTGTCCAACTGAGTGCAGGTGAGAATTCAAAAGTGCAAGTAGAGTGGGTACATTTTGATCAATTGTTTCTGCACGGCATTCTTACCATCCCATAGATCCGTGAAAAATAATGAGAAAACGCGTAGTGCCGTACAAAAATAGTGATCCACAAAGTCGGAAACATGATTGATAATCCGGAATTTTTGAGGGAAAATTTGGTCATTTGATACTGTATGGCATCGGTTCCATACAGTTGCAATACCTCTTCTAACCCATTATTCCGCAACGCCGTACAAAAATAACGGTCCAAGAGAAAATGATCGGGGGTTCAACTTCCTCTTTTCAGTGATCCGGAGAGGTGATTTGACACAACGTAAAATTAATTTATTCCGAAAGTATTTTGTCCATAGATACAAATTTTACATGGGCACACTGTGTTGCGATTGCTACCGTATCATCCGGATTTTAGTCCAATTGAAAATATATGGGCTCAACTAAAAGGCTATGTAGCCTGTAGAAATGTGGGTATGAATTTAACTAAAGTAAAAACGTTATTGACTGAAAAAGTAAACATGATCGGGACTGAAGAGTGGAAAAAGGTTTGCGATCACACAATCAAATGTGAGAATGAATATAAAAGCATTAAACACGGTTTAGACAATTACACTGATAGACTAGTGATAAATACGGCTGATAGTGACAGTGATATTGACCTCTTTGAGAGCACAGATAGTGAAATGGAAGTAATTGAGAATAAGAATTATTATTATTTTTATTACAATGTCTCACTTTAACAATAGGTACAATGGTGTTTATTATGTACACTACAGCTGTAATTTTCCAAAATAATTAAATACGTAAACATAATGTGAACACATCTTTAGGGTTCCGTAAAACGTAAAAACGGAACCCTTATAGATTCGTCGTGTCTGTCTGTCTGTCTGTCTGTCCGTATGTCACAGCCACTTTTTGCCGAAACTATGAGAACTACACTGTTGAAACTTTGTAAGTAGATGTTTTCTGTGAACCGCATTACGATTTAAAAAAATAAAGAAAAAAAAGTAAAATTACGGTTGCCCCTCATACTGAGAACTGAAACTCAATTTTTTTCCATAAAACCTACACGTGTGGGTGTCTATCGATAGGTCTTCAAAAATGATGTTGAGGTTTCTAATATAATTTTTGTCTACACTGAATAATTTGCGCGAGAGACACTTCCAAAGTGGTAAATTGTGTCCCCCCCCCCCCCTTCTAACTTAAAGTAAGAGAATTAAAAAACTAAAAAAAATATATAATGTACATTACCATGCAAACTACCAACGAAAATTGGTTTGAACTCGATCTGATGAGTAGTTTTTTTTTAGTACGTCATAAATACACTATTATTAAAACTTCAATCAAAGTTACAACGAACTACAAGAACTATGTGTACTATGTATATTATGTTACTTGCTGTAACGGAACCCTTCATGGGCGAGTCCAACTCGCACTTGGCTACTTTTTTATTTTATTTTACTCGAAGAATAAAAAGAATTATTAAAAGAAGCAAATTAAAATTGTTTTAACAGCTCCTAATAGATACCGCACTGTTTGTATTTCGTGCTACAGAGATGACGCTCTACGATGCCGAAGTTGGCCGATTGTCTCTTTCCAAGTGTCGATGTGCAATATTTATCGCCGGGTACTGTAGAATTATTTTTATTTCGGTAAAATAATGAAAACTGGAATAGGGTACCGGACTGGGTCAAAAATACACCATCCTTATTAGTCCGTCAGCTAGATCATGGAAAAATATTGGACACGTATGTTTTGTTTTTTCGTCATATTAAAAATCGTCAAAGATATAGACCATCAAACTTCGAGAGTGGGGGATCGCGACGTCACTCGTGAGTAAAAATCGTACTCACAAGTGACGTCACACGAAACTTCGAAGCGCTCTATCTTCTTCATTTTTTGTTTGTGAAACAAAATAAAAAATACGTGTACAATATTTTTTGGCAATCTAACTAACGGGCTACTTAGTGTTTTTGAGGATTATACCCTATTATTTGGGTAAAATAGTATTATCGCTGCTGCACTGTTATTGTATTATGATAAAATTAGATTTTCGTACAGATAAAAGCTAACTGGTTCGCTCCCTCCACTTGGATCAATAGTTTTGAAAGTAATCTTTTATAATATCCAATAGATGGCGTTAGTTTTCAATTTTTCCAAAGGTGGCGATCACTAGTTTTCATTTTTATGCATTTTTCTTAGCATACCTACTATTTTAAGATATCCAGAGGCTACTTTTTATCACGGAAAGAAAGCGGGGGTAAAACCGTGGGTGTTACTAGTTATTGTAGGTATAAATATTGAACAAAGTAAACCTAAGTCATGGACTTGTAATAAAGTCGGACGTAGTCTCGCCGAAAATATAAATGTGTGCGTGTAAGCCTGTATGTGACAGCGCACTGGCCGACTACATATACACAATTTCTTTTTAGCGAGACTATCTCGAATTCTTTTATACGTCCATGACCTAAGTTTAAAATGCTCTTCAGGTTACTGTTATAGTCTATCCCTTAAAAGTGGTCTAGTCGGGAGAACGGCGACCGCCGATCCGGAGACCCCGGGTTCAAACCCCACACGCACCACTGTCTTTTCGAAGTCATGTGCGTAATGCCGCTAACTTAAAACAGTGAAGGAAAACATCGTGAGGAAAACGACATGTACCTAAAATCTTTCGAAGTCATGTGTCATCCACCAATCCGCACTGGGCCAGCGTGGTGGATTATGGCCTTAACTCTCTCCTTGCGAGAGAAGGCCCCGAGTCCCAGCAGTGGGAACGTTTAGTGGGCCGATGATGTTGATCCCTTACTTGCGATTCAATCGGCTTTAGTTTTTTTTTTCAATATATAACCGTGACTTCATATTAGGGTAGTATTAAGGTAGTAGAGGGCTTGACCGGTGACTGATATGATTCAATGTCATTTTAATATTGGAATAGGTAAGTTTTTTGTTGCAAAAAAAAACAAATCATTTTGTTTAAACAAACTAGTTTGTCAACGAAGTATCTTTCATCAAATCATCAAAATACTAAATCCCAGTTGAATGAATACATAATTATCTAAAATGTATATGTATAATGTATATAGCCCAATTACAGCGTTTTTTTTAACAAAGTGATTATTTCGTAGCAAAAAACGGAATCTATGGATTATTCTAAATCTTTTAATATCAGTGCACTCGCACGTGATGTAAAACTGGACAAATAATAAAAATGTTTAAAATTAGGATTTACTTAAAGGCCTGTTTTCATTTTGATTAGTACCTACGCGTGCGAGTGAGTAGTGCAGGTGTTGAGTGATTGGTAGCAAACACGTGTGGACACCGATTGATTATTGCGAGTGCATAGTAATCAGTCACTCACACTCGCAATAATCAAAATGCAAACCGCCCTTAACTCAAACTAGAATATTTTCAAATGACAGAACTAACAAACGCGCATCAGGTGCATTTAAAAATCTAATAACAAAACTAGATTCATATAATCGCTTCAAATTTGTGCTTCAGCCCAAACATCGTCTAAGGGGGTATAATAAAAACTTTTTCGTATAAATAAATAATTCAAGAGCACTGCGTTTGCGGTGAAAGTCGTAGGCGACTGTTTTGGATTAAATTTAATTTTACTTTTATGCGTAGCGGCTACGAGACAAGTTTAATTATTCAGTGGCTTCTTGAACGTCACTACTCTGAGGTACTTTAGATGAGATTACAGGTTTAACGGTAGATCTACAGTTTTCTAACTTCAACTTTTTTTTTCTCTAATTTTTCTATTATAAACGTAAAGTTAACAGGTTGATGAACATTGTATAAATATAGTTAAGCGAAATAGTGGAAGACGCTGCCTTTTGCACCACAGTGTTTACACTAATGCAGAAGGCAGAGCCGCAAATTTTTTTTGTATCGCAATATTTATTCAATAAAAAAAAATCTAAATATCTAAAATATAAATATCTATAACTATAAACCAATTATACCAATGTGGTTTTTATATCGTTTGAATTATATACAGGACATTTTGTGAAATGGCCAGTTACTTATGTTTTTGGCGGGTCCCGTTTGGCTTGTAATAGGGTACAATCCTAAAAAAACCTGATTAGTTTGACAGTAAAATTGCGAAAAAATATTGTACACGTCTTATTTCTTTTGTTTCACAAACAAAAAATGACGAAGATACAGTGATCGACGTAAAGCGATGGTGTACATGCACTGGCCTTAAAAAAAATTGATTAATACGCCTAAGACTTTAGACCAACCACTGCAGAATATCGCATTAATAACACCCACACTTTTGCATTATTAATACTTGTGGGATTTTACGTATAAATATGTTGAAAATAATAATTCGTCTCGACGAAAATAATTCTTTTTCGGAATGACAAACATGAGCGAGAGATAAATTGGTGAAAATGTATTGCAAAATATTTACATTGACTAACTTTGTCTTAGTTACCTTTGGAACATTTTTTTTTTAGTTTTACATTCTGAAAATGCATAAGTGTCATAAAAAAACAATACTTCGTTTATAAATCCTTTATAGTTATAGTTATCCTTTATAGCTAATTGTTACTTTATTTTATTAAGTTATTGTATATTTTTTGTAACTTTGAATACTTATTAAGTGGCATAAAGAGTTAATCTATCTATCTATCTATAGCTCAAGTCTAAGAAATTTCAAAGTCTCATTTTAAAACGCCTAATAATGGTATAGGAGAAAACTATTTAACAGTAATTAAATGTTGTTTTTGTAAATCACGATCTGGCAACACTGGACATAGTAAGTTATTTAACTACGAGGAACTGATGGCAGTGGATGTACGTTTTGAAGGTAAGACACCGCTTCACTGAATTATTAATGCTCTAAATACGCTCACTTACTTGGCAAAGTTACACCGATGTTTCTGTAAAGACTACCTTGAATTTTTTTAAACTTGCAAGGATACACAGAATACCTACTGGTATAACATTTTTGACGTGATAACGTCTTATAATTCGATGAAGCCGGCTGCACGCCCACAAAACATGACGTCATGTACCTACCGTTACCGTCGGTCGTTACCGTCGGTCGTTACCTCGGCGCATGTTTGTTACAGTTGTATTAATTATTTCGACCAGTAGTTCAAGCGGGGATGTAGCTTAGTGGTAGAGCGTTCGCTTTGCATGTGAAATGCCCCGGGTTCGATCCCCGGCATCTAAAAGCTTTTTTGCATTGTTTTGATTGAAAATGACTAAATTCTACTGATTACTTTTTACATACAAATCACCGCGCACGTCACCCAGAGATATAAGATGTTATATCTCTAAGCCCTGTAATTTCTCTGGAAACATTGCCCTTCAAATTGGAACACAGTAATGTTTGCGCATTACTACTTGGCGGTAGAATAACTGGCAAAGATGTGGTACTTTCCCAGGCGGACTCTGCCAAGAGTCCTTTACTGAATATAAACGCATCATACTGAGCTAAACGCTCAGATACCAATACGGATAGTTGGGAATAGACAGTGGTGTAGTTTTCATTGCAATTTGGTATTTAACCGACTAAAAAATTAGGAGGTACTCAATTTTCTTTTTTTGTATGTATGTATGTTACGCGAAAGATTTTTGATGGTTATTTTTTCGTTTGGTAGACCATCATAGCTCAGGGTAATTTTATAGCTATATTTTTTTTTTAAATCGATGTAGCTGTTTTTCAGACATGAACAAAACACTACAATTTACTTTTATTTATCTGCGATTTATTCAATTTACTAAAATTTACTTAGTGATTGATAGTTTTTAATGAAATATGGTCGAGTGTTTAAATTTAATTTTAAATTGAAGTCCGTCGGTTCTCGGAGAAAATAAATTAAATCCAAAGAAAAGAAATTTGGTACTAAAAAATGGTTGTCTGTAAAGTCAGTTTACTGACGATAGTTAAACGTGACAACGTCTTAAGAAATCAGTACGCTGATAGCGCGAGTAGTGATACCGCTCGACTCGGCGGGTGGCGCCCTCAGCGCTTAGCTTCGTCCGCATGGCACTGACGACGAACTAACGGTAACGTTACATGACGTCATGTTTTGCGGGCGTGCAGCCGGCTTCACCGAATTATAAGACGTTATCACGTCAAAAAAAGATACAAATTACAATTTTAAAGCCAATAATTTCTGCATTATTATGGTTAGTTTTGTTACTTACCGTCCAGCGTATGTCTTATTCGTCCCAATACTATGATTCATTAAAAAAAATGTCTTAAATTCATTAGGACTACCGATAGAAGTAAGAAATGATAACTTAAAATTTTAGTATCAAACACACACAATTAGTATCACTAGTTTTGCACAGAATACCACATGTATAGCGACATCTACTGTTATTATGCATGTTGGAACAAACTTGCAAGTTTTCACCTCTCCAAAAACTATCTTAAGGGCGTACCCCGAGCAAATGACCTTGATGAGCATTTCTCACCTTATCGCACACCGCAAGAAAGAGCAAGAGAGAAACAGTAGGATTTGTCGCTGTTTTACGCTCAAATTTTAGAATAAACTCTTTAAAAAATCAGATTTTGGTCTTTTGAAAAAATATTTCTACCAAAATGTTCGTAATTAAATTGTCTATCCGTTGGTGTAAGTACAAAATCAAAATAATGGACGATTTTTGAGGAGATGCATGATAACTACAATTATTTAATTTTTTCATGGTTTCGTTGTAAGGCGATTATTTAAACAATAAGTCCATTAACAAAAAAATAAAACTACCATTTGGAAGAAGTTGTAGAAATTTAATGTATTTTTTACCATACGATATTTGTTTTGGCGAATGAGTAGATAGCTCTGAAAACTGGACAAAAATCTCGTTTTGTTTTTGACGCACCTTAAGTTGAACATTATTCTCGCTCTGCAGCTCCGACGCTACGCTGCTACGCCGTAACGCTGCTACACTATAACGCTGCTACACCGTAACGCTGCTACGCCGCTGACGCCACCGTGCTAGCCGAAATTAAATCTACATGTTGATGATGCGATCCAATAAGATCAAAAAGTATTATAGCTATCACTTCGAAAATAACTCTATTTTAGTTTTTTATTACGCAAAAGTAAGGTTATATTTTTTTATACGCATCTGAAAATGATTTTATTGGTACACTTAGTTATTACTAGCAGTACCCCGCGGTTTTACCCGTGCAGTTCCCGTTCCTGTCGCTCCCGTAATTTCCTCGGGATGAAAAGTAGCCTATGTGTTTTTCCAGACAATAATCTATCTGTATTCCAAATAGGGTACAATCCTCAAAAAAGCTAAGTAGCCCGTTAGTTAGATTGCCAAAAAATATAGTACTCGTATTTTTTCTTTTGTTTCACAAACAAAAATGACGAAGATACAGCGGTTCGAAGTTTCGTGTGACGTCACTTGTGAGTACGATTTTTACTCACGAGTAACGTCGCGACCCCCCCACTCTCGAAGTTTGATGGTCTATATCTTTGACGGTTTTTAATATTATGAAAAAACAATATATACGTGTCCAATATTTTTCCATGATCTAGTTCACGGACCAATTAGGATGGTGTATTTTTGACCCAGTCCGGTACCCTATTTCAACCCGATCCGTTCATATGTTATGGCGTGATTGAGCAACACACATCCAAACATCCATACTTTGACATTTATAATATTAGCGGTATTATCTTTTTGTTGCCTTATGAAATTATTATTGTTTAAGACTTTGTGAGACTGTGTTTGTGACAATAGCAATCCGACGTCAGCAAATTAATTAATGTTGGTAACATTTTAGACTAGCCTCGTGGCTTGGTTAGTAGTAGCTCTGCCTGCGAAGCCGAGGGTCGTGGGTTCGATTCCCACCCAGTGCAAATATTAAATTTGTGTGATGAATTCAAATGTTTGCACTTTGTCTGGGTGTTTCTGTGTATAATAAGTATGTATTTAAAACTATGTAAGTATTATATCAGCTATCTGGCCGCTATCATACAAGCTTTGCTTAGTTTGGGGTCAGATGGTGTTGTGTGTGAATTGTCCACCAATATTTATTTATTAATTTATTTTCTCGTAAGTGAATATTGTATTCTTTGAGAAAACAAATATGTTGAACCATAAACCCTAAAAATGCAACGTTCAAACGAACTGTAACTAAAACTTAACTGTAGTGAGTCAAATTGGAGTCGAGGAATAATGGTAACCATCCAATGGGACATAATCGGAATCGTTCCGGCCTCGCATGGTCCCCCGGGACTCGGAACTACAGCTCCGAACCGGGGAAACGTCAAGTACTGATCGAAGACTTAAATCGGTCTTCTTAATCCTAGCTCTTGTTTTTGGCAGCGATTTAACTTGGTAACCTCTAAAGCTAAGCCAACGGACTGTTAGAAGTGTGACACGACTGTACAAACCACCCTAGTACAAGCTTTGCTTAGTTTGGGGTCAAATGGTGCTGTACATGATTTTTTTTTATAGTACCTATGGAGTAACGAGTCGAGCAGGATATGTGCCTGATGAAAAGCAACATGCCTGGCACACAGCAGCATAGTGAGACGCAGCTATTGGAACACGAAGAGTCCAAATCATTACCTAGCACTGCACTGCACTCGTCACCCAGAGATCTAAGATGTTTTATCTCTAAGCCCTGTCATTTCTCTGGAAAGATTGCCCTTCAAACCGGAAATTGTCCACCGTATTTACTATTTATTATAATTATGTGTCTGTACGTGTGTGTAAGTCCCAAACAGATGAACCATTGATATAAACGAATGGATGTGTCCTGAGCACCTTGAAATTGGTAATAAACTGCATCTCTGTGTGTATCATAAGTGGTATACAAACAACCAATCTACTTGACCACTAGAATGGCTATCGGCGAGATATGCTGTGGTTCTACTTATTTTGGTTGTTGACAACGAATAGTGATAGGTAAAAACATCTCGTCTTGCAACTTATTAGAACGGAAAGAGTGAGTTCACTCTTCCCAACGATTACATGATTCCGTGCGTTCTGAAGTTTGAGAGGGCACATCTTTGTATTGAGATTGTTGAGATGAACTTGAAATTGTTTTTTTTTTTTGCTAGGTAGGAGAATTTGAAAACCGATTTTGATGAAACATAGGTAAGAACCTAAATTTCTTACCTATGTTTCATCAAAATCGGTTAAGCCATTTCCAAGTTATAGTGACAGGTAATTTCGGTAAAGCAGCCTTTATTGTTAGAAGCGATGGGAAACTCAGAAGCATAATGGGTATTTGTCGTTAGGATTTTTTAATTTTTAATAAGTATGTAATTCTTTTATTATATCTTTAAAAAGTGTTAAAAAATGACTATACGTTTTGTCATCGTTTTTCTCGATGGCAACGCCGACGCCGGGAGAAATGTTTTGATTTCGATCGGTTTGCAAATGAAAAATAAACAATGGTAGACATTTTTCACACCGTACTATCTAGCCCTTTACCACAGATCAGAAAATAGTTACTTCGTAACTTTAACTAAATGTTTTCAATGAGAAACAGTGAACTAATATAACCAATAATAATAACATAATTTAAAATGAGGCCATGGCTTTTTCCACATATAATTTAGAAAAAATACTAAGAAACTCTTCAAGTGCGAAAGTTATATCACTGCATGCACGACGATTACATTTAAAAAAAAGAGATACAATGATGATACAACGTTTTATGGCCTTGTACCTATTGACCTGTGAAGACGAGGTTAGGTATTTAGTTTATTTAAATAAGAATATAAATATATACAAACAAATAATACAGAAGAATATTTAGTTTTGCATGTAGTTCAGCATATCTAGCTTCTGCCCTATATGGCATACAGATCTAGCATCAATCCAATTTTCAGTATTTAACACAAAACATTTCGTTATCATCATTTAAACTCAAACGCCATCACGTAGTTATTAATTGAAATACAAATCGGAATAGCGGGTACGTCAAAAGTTAAAACGGAATACATGTTTTATGCTCACATGACATTTATTATGAACCGTGGCATTCAGCGCATTAAGCCATAGAAACGGTCATACTTTCTAAAGGGAACGTAAAGTCAGCTATATCAGGAAACTGATAAACAATGGCTGGTCTCTAACCAGAAATGGTTAGAGACCAGCCGACAGTCAAGGAGAAACTAAAGCTATCTTGATTCAAACACAAACGATACAAGTTTTGTTAGATTAATCTGTTTGTTTCCCCAAAAAACTCAACAAAACACAAGTTTCGTAAAGCCTCATCGAGAACAAAGGCGACATCTTCACGGCGTGTAATGTTGTAATCGAGAGACGGAGCTGAAGAGTGGAGTTATGAAGGGGCGTCGCGGCGGCGCCGGCCCGGATATCGGCACCCCCTCTTGCACCGGATGTGGACGGTTGGCGGGAAAAGTTCTATTTAATTTTGAATTTAGAAATTTATTTCAATGACAGCTTTTTAGACGACTTCGAAAAATTTTAAGATTCTCAATTTGGCTGTGTTATTTTAATCGACTTCAGAAAAAAAGAACGTTTGTAAAATTCGGTTGTGTTTTTTGTATGGATGTTACGCGATAGTTCAACTAACTGTGAATCACTTTTGATGTTACATTTTGTTTGGTAGATAATACTGTAGGAGTGGATCCATCTTGTAATGCTAAAATCGAGAGACAGAGCTGAAGATTGGAATTATGAAGAGGCGTCGCAGCGGCGCCGGTCCGGATATCGGCACCCCCTCTTGCACCGGATGTGGACGGTTGACGGGAAAAGTACTGTTTAATTTTAAATTAAGAAATTGATTTTAACGTTAGTAGACAGCTTTAAGATGACTTCAAAAAATTTGAAGATTCTCAATTTGGCTATTTTTTAATAGTCTTCAAAAAAAGAAAGTAAAGTTAAAAGTTTAAAAGTTTTTAAAATTTGGTTATGTTTTTTATGTATGCGATAGCTAAACTAACTGTGAATAAATTTTGATACACAGTTTTGCTTGTTTGGTAGATATAAAAAATACTTTAGAATTGGTTCCATCTTCACGCTCTGTAATGCTGTAATCGAGAGATAGGGCTGAAGACTTGAGTTATTCAGAGACGTCGCGGAGGCGCCGGCCCGGATATCGGAACCCGCACGTTTTGGCCCCCTGTTTGCACCGGATGTGGACGGTTGGCGGAAAAAAGTATAGTTTAACTTTTAAAATGGAAATTAATGTTAACGTAACTTAACAGCTTTTTTAAATGACTTTGTTGCAACCTACGAATACGATGTGATACAGAGAGGCTCTTCAAGTTCTGACCCGGTAGAATACGAGGCATCTATTTATCTTTCTATGTATACATTTTTCTCGCACACTCTTTATAATTACGATCAAACCAGCTTCGCCATGACTAACAATCAATCAATCAAACAAAAAAGAGGCTTCTAGAGTCGTACGTCTGTTTTTCGGTCGATTTTTGTTTGCATAATTTGAGTCAGATTTGTTGTTACTACTTTATAAAAACTTACAAATATTGAGGAAATTTCTTGTTTAAATGTCGATTGAATATGTCACTTTTCGTCACAAAAATACAGATTTCTTAAATTCTAGATACTAGTGTTGTATAAGTGTGTGTGTGCGAAACTTTTGCCGTGCAAAAAGCGCTTGAATTAAGGTTTAAAACAAGTGAAATGGTTTGTTATATTTATGTTTTTAATCATAATTTTGTTAATGAATTTATCTACCAACCGTACCAGCACCAAACTCATTCAAAAGATCCTCCGATGAACTCACAAAAAGTTATGCGGAGGAAGCTGGCCAGTCATTTATTTTTATACGCAACTATTGTTTAGTTGTCTCTCATTTTGCACAACGCAGGAGGCGGGGGCTACTGTTATCTCTTTCAACTTTTTATGTGACTTTTGAAAGACAAGTGTTGTACTAAACTATATACCTTATACTTTTTACAGCAAGGTACTTTTTAGTTTGAAGTTGTGGTTTATGTTTCTAATAAAAAAATAAGTTCTTGCTTATTACTGACAAACTTTGATGTACGTTGGTTCGTACATTTTCGTTAGAAAGGCTTTATTTAACTCGATTATTAGAATAATACCAAAGCTTTGGAAATAGGGAAATAAAAATGTATCAGTTGAAAATAAAACAAAAACTTGGTGTCTAACTGCACTAAAATAGATATGTGTGGTGAATCATCATCAACAGCCCACTAAACGTTCCCACTGCTGGGACTCGGGGCCTTCTTTCGCAAGGCCATAATCCACCACGCTGGCCCTGTGCGGGTTGGTGGATGACACATGACTTCGATAGATTCTAGGTACATGTCGGTTTCCTGACGATGTTTTCCTTCACCGTTTTAAGTTAGCGAAATTCCGCACATGACTTCGAAATTGGGTCTCCGTATCGGCAGTCACCGTTCTCCCGACTAGACCAGCCGTAACTTGTGTGGTGAATACTGCTTCAGAATTTGAGTCAAGTTTTGCTGATTGATGTTATTGATTGTTTGGCTGTTATTGATGTTGTAAATTTTACTTTGTAAATTTGAAGTTACTCTTATAAATCCTAAATAACATAAATATTATGGATGAACAAAAAAAATAATTATCAAAATCGGTTTATAAACGACGAAGTTATTCGCGAAAGCACAAAAAAAATAGACGGTCGAATTGAGAAACCTCCTTTTTTGAAGTCTGTTAAAAAACGACCAAGTTTTCATGCGCGTCTCAATTCCTGAATTTTATTGAATGTATTGAATTATTGAATTGTTCTTAAAAATATATAAATCCATCAATACATTAAAACAGGTTATGAAATTATATCCCTCTACAGATATTTCCGACAAACTTCCACATTTAGAAATTTAAGAAAAAATATCTCTTATCACTTATTCAGGCTAGCAAAATGTCCTCGGCATCTGATGTTGTGAATGATATTAATGTTGTTATTGTCTTCAAATCGAGAGGGAATCGGTTTTTCCTAGTTAAGCTTGCTCCATCTTAAACCACATCGTCACTTAACATCACAAGAGATGGCGATCAAGTGGAACCATATTAATGTTTAAAAAAAGTTAATAAGCGGCTATTACCGTGAACCGTCAAGCAGACCGAATACTCTAGCCACGTTTGAAAAAAAACTGCAATAGGGTACAATCCTCAAAAAAACTAAGTAGCCCGTTAGTTAGATTGCCAAAAAATATTGTACACGTATTTTTTCTTTTGTTTCACAAACAAAAAATGACGAAGTTACAGCGCTTCGAAGTTTCGTGTGACGTCACTTGTGAGTACGATTTTTACTTACGAGTGACGTCGCGACCCCCCACTCTCGAAGTTTCATGGTCTATATCTTTGACGATTTTTAAAATTATGAAAAAAAGAACAAAAAATACGTGTCGAATATTTTTCCATGATCTAGCTGACGGACTAATTAGAATGGTGTATTTTGGACCCAGTCTGGTACCCTATTAATTTATGTAAAGTGCTTTTCGATTTCGATATTCCCTTAGGAATACAATAGTAGACCTCTTGGTTTTACGTCAGATGCCATTATCGTCATCGGAATTGTTATTTATTGCCGAGGCTTGTTTGTTTGTGAAGAATTTCGACCTTGAGATAGATTTATTTGGCAGGTTTTATTATGGAACTCCAGCCTTTTGTTTTACTTTTTACTTTGCGATGTAGTCTTTCACGATTCAAGCTTTAATGTTATGGATTATGAGAAGATTACACTCGTATAATATTAACTTTGTTTTAATATACCACGGTTGTTTACATTATTATCATGAGTTTGCTTTTGTGATTAAGCTTTGCTTAGTTTGGGGTTAGATGGTGTTGTGTGTCAAATGTCCACCAATTTTTATTTATTAATAATAATAACAATAAAAAAAAACGCTGTCAACACGAAAGCTCGTCTTTTTTACCGTAAATTATTTTAATATGTTTTCTACACATTTTTACAACAAAATTATACAAAAACATACAAGCAATATTCAAAAATCAAGGATTCAATTTAATTTTGGTGCAATAATACCTCAAAAGATGGAAAACTATACAATATTTATCAACATACAAGACATGACAGACGTCTGTCAAACGAAACGAATGGAAATATAATTACTTGGATGTACAACTAAAAATATAGGTAAATGATTACACGGTCGAAGAAACGAGCTACAGCGTCACAATACGCACGCCCACCACCCTCCGCCCGTTCGTCGTCGTCTCCGAGTATCTCGTCGGATGAGTTCCACACCACCCGCGAGACCAGCGACTCGTCGAGCGACGCGAGCGAGCCCGGGACGACACCGCCTACAAGACCAGGGCGACGTGGCCGTCCCCCGCTGCCGGCACGCTTGGAGCCTGTGAGGCAATCTGTCTCGCGCCCGGCCCCCGCTACCGGTGGTGTAGTGCGTCGCATGCGATGGACTCACCAAATAAATGAGAACTGCATGCGCGCCTATTACAGGGCTACAGAGGGAGGAACCTACCTGACCGCGTACTGTGCCAGGATGCTGCTTCTGTTTCAGGCCCTCGAACCGACCGTCGCTGTTTCCGCTCAACGACTATCTGATCAAGTGAGAGCTATCCGCCGGTGCAAACTGCTGGATGACTCGGCACTTGATCAGCTACGCCTGGAGGAAGAACGTACTCGCCCAGCTCCTGCCTCGACCCGGGATTTGCCCGCCGCCCCGTCGACCCTGACACTGGCTTCAGTGCCAATGCCAGTGGCGGCACTTGCGACGCCGGTCGATCCCGATATCGAGGAGGGAGATTCGACGAGTACGGGTTTACCCGTCCAGGTAAGAGAGCAACTGAGGAGCACTCTGGAAGACGCGATCTTGCAATATAGATTCACACCCAACTCTAGGCCGCGCTTACCGCGTTTGCCCACATATAAACAAAATTTGGCTTTGATGGGAGTGCTGAATTCTTTTCTAGTTCCCTATCTGGAAACTAGCAAAGATCTAACTGATACCCATTCTATTCTATACTGTGGTGCTATCGCGGCGTGTCGCGTTGCACGTGTTAAGTTTCCAGACACTGGCCGTGCAACGCGAACCGCCGGAGATGTACCCGTTTGGCAAGTACGAATAGAACGGCGTATCAGTACATTCAGGACTCTTATTGCAAAGCTAATCTGCTTCAGTCAGGGGAACAGTCGTCCCCGAGTCATGCGTTTCGTAACACAGGCTTATGCTGGGACTGGCATCAGTCCCCAGCATTATTTAACCAATGTTACGGAACGCATTGACTATCTGAAGCAGAAAGTTTATGCGTGGGCAAACCGTATTCGCCGCTACAGAGAGCGTGTGAATCGATATCGGCAAAATCGCGACTTCCAGAGTGATCAAAGGAAGGTGTACCGAAACTGGGAAGGAACAAGTCGACGTGTGAACGATGGGCAGCTACCGGATGCCAGCGCTATGAAAAACTTCTGGCGCAGCATCTGGTCGGTGCCTGTCGAGCACACGGAGGGAGCTTGGATGCGTGTTGTCGAACGTGCATGTGAACCCATCGAACCCATGGAGTCTGTTTCGATAGACTCCGAAGACGTTAGTTGTGCTATCCGGACAGCTCAGAACTGGAAAAGTCCTGGGCCGGACAGATTGCACAACTTCTGGATAAAGTGGTTTCGATGCTCACATGAACGTTTAGCAACACAATTCCAAGAAGCTCTCGAGACGGGTTCTCTTCCCAGTTTCATGACCACCGGAGTCACCTTCCTGCTCCATAAGTCTGGTAGTACCACGGAACCAAAGAATTACAGACCCATTACGTGCTTACCTACCACCTATAAGCTGCTTACATCCATTCTGAAAGCAAAAATTAACGCGCATATAGTCGCGAATAACGTTTTGGCCTCCTCTCAGAATGGATGTAAGATTGGGTCCCGTGGTACTAAGGAGCTGCTCCTCATTGACACGGCCATTTGCCAACAAGTCAAACGTAACAAAGGAGCCCTCTCCGCTGCTTGGATTGACTATAAGAAGGCCTATGACGCGGTGCCCCATTCGTGGCTGAAAAGGGTTTTAGAGTTGTATAAAATAAACCCAACTCTAAAATCTTTTCTAAGCAAATGCATGGGACAGTGGGTCACAGTCCTTCGTCAACCAGGTAGCGTAGACAGCTCGTTTGATTCGGAGGACTTGATAAGGATTGAAAGAGGCATATTTCAGGGTGACAGTCTGAGTTCGCTATGTTGGTGCTTAAGTCTGAATCCTCTCAGCACTCTGTTGAAGGATTCAGAGTTAGGCTATCGTCTTCGTAGAGGGGGTGAGGTTATATCTCATTTGCTGTACATGGACGACCTCAAACTCTTTGCACCGAAACGCCAAGACTTGTTGGGGCTATTAAAAACCACAGAGGTTTTTAGTAACGCCATCAAGATGGAGTTCGGTGTCGACAAGTGTGCGGTCATGCATGTACAGCGAGGGAAAGTAGTAAACTCAGAGAATTTACACCTTTCCGAGACAATAACTCTCAGATCCCTCTCCGAAGACGAGACCTACAAATATCTCGGTATGTCACAGTCATTGGGTATATCAGCAGATGACATTAAGAAATCGGTGAAGGAGCGCTTCTTTTGCCGGCTGACAAAAGTACTCAAAAGTTTTTTGTCAGGCGGTAATAAGGCGCGAGCCTTCAACGGTTGGGTAATGCCTCTGCTGATATACTCCTTTGGCATACTGAGATGGACTCAGACTGAGCTCGACGCCCTGGATAGAAAGGTCCGTCAACTGCTCACTACACACCGTATGCTACACCCGCGCTCGTCTGTTATGAGACTGTATATCCCGCGGAAGTTGGGGGGTCGAGGCTTTTTAAATGCCAAGAACCTTCACAACCGCGAGGTATGCAGTCTCAGGGATTATTTCCGCAACAACGAGTCCAGGATGCATCGCGATGTTGTGGCAGTTGACAGGAGCCTCACGCCTCTTTCATTGGCAAACGAGAACTGGCACAAACCATCGGTGCTCAGCACTGATGATCGCAAGGAAGTATGGAAGAGCAAGGAGCTGCACGGGCGATTCTATCGGGCCCTGACGGGACCCGATGTGAATCTGCTCGCTTCGGTGAACTGGCTACGCTTCGGGGACCTCTTCGGAGAAACCGAGGGTTTTGCCTGTGCAATTGCAGACGAAGTTATCAAGACGAACAACTACCGGAAATACATAATGAAGGACGGTACGGTCGACATTTGTCGGGCATGCCGCCGTCCAGGCGAATCTCTTCGTTATGTTATTTCCGGTTGTTCGCATCTTGCTAACGGCGAGTACTTGCACAGACATAACCTAGTAGCCAGGATCATCCACCAGCAACTTGCTCTTCGATACTGCCTTGTCGAGTCCGAGGTGCCGTACTATAAGTACGCACCTCTGCCAGTTCTCGAGAATGGTCGTGCGTTGCTCTACTGGGACCGCTCTATCATCACGGACAGGACTATTGTCGCCAATAAGCCTGATATCGTGCTGGTAGACCGGTCTCAGCGCCGGGCTGTGATCGTCGATATCACCGTACCACATGACGAGAACCTCGTGAAAGCCGAGAAGGACAAGCTGAGCAAGTACCTTGACTTGGCTCACGAGGTTACCGCCATGTGGGATGTTGATTCGACGATCATAGTCCCAATAGTCGTGTCGGCAAATGGCCTTGTAGCGAAAAGCCTCGACCAACATCTCAAGAGGCTTTCGCTAGACGGTTGGATCAAGGGTCAGATACAGAAGGCAGTCATCCTAGACACAGCGCGCATCGTCAGGAGGTTCCTCTCTCTGCAGCCCTAACCACCGGTAGCTTGGGCCCTGCCCCGCTGCTGGCGGCACCCTAGTTTTTAAGTTTTTTATAATGTTTATATTTATTTTATATGTATTGTAAAAAACTTAAACTTAAAGAAAATAAATGAGTGAATAATAATAAGCCCCCTAAAGACCAACCACACGTCCTGATCGACCATCTGATCACGTGGGGGGCGGACAACGCAATGAGAAATTACTGGTGCGGCCAACGTGGCTCTGGAGATAGGTAGACGTGTAGTAAGTAGGTGAGTAAATAGTGTAAGTAAATTTACAAAATTAGGTTACAAAAAATTTAGTAAGTAGTATTAGTTAAGTAGTAGTAGTTGGTATTAAGGGGAACAAAAAAAATCAAGCTGTTTGGAGCTCTTACATTTAATGTCTAAATTGAAGTCGAAATAGAACAACCAACATCAGCGTGGGATGATGGTTTATAATAATAATAATAAATTTTATTTCATTACCCAATAATGTACATTAATACTTAAATAAACTAAACCAACATGATTTGTATCTTAATTTAAATAACTGATTACAATGCTAATTATACTAAGCCCTAGCTAAAGCTTGGTTAGTTAACAATATTAATAATAACTCATAAGTGACCAAATAATGTAAATTAATACTTAAATTTACTATGCTTTATACAAATAATTATAACGCTATTTACAAAACTAAGCATTGGGATCAAATTAAAATTAAGCATGCTTTCGGATTATATAATTTTCACATATTATTATAGTAATTAATTTTTGTTTTCCTAAAAATTACAGTATTAGTTAGTTATTAGTTGTGGGATTCAAACAGTGGATTCAACAACTCTGCATCTACTTCCGCAATAAAAAGTATCATACGCACTATTCAAGACTACGCACTATTATCAACATAATTATGTTCAAAACGTCATTCCGATTTGTTCAGCCATTCTAACGTGATTGAACAACAAACATTTAAACTACCGCATTTATGATATACTAGCAGCTCCCCGCGGTTTTACCCGCGTCGTTCCCGTTCCCGTTGTTTTCCCAGAATAAAAAGCCTAAGTATTCTTCCAGACTACAATCTAACTGTGTTCCCAATTTACAAACAGATCCGTTTAAAAGATACGACATACAAATATGGACATTTTTAAATATTAATAGGATAAAAATACAAGATACATTTACGGGACCTACATAGTAAACGTACACAGGACAAAAATATCATAAAGATAATTCATGTTTTATTTTCCGAGTTATAATCTAAAAACGCTTACATCCAAAACAGGCTTTTTTTATTCGCTGCATAGTTAATGTAAGCACTATTCACGCTTTGCTGGTCACACAAGTGAGGTGAGTTTTAATATTTGCGGGTTCATTTTTTAAATCACTCTCTTGCGATCATTTTTATTGCAGTATCACGCAATGATTCCAGAGAAATTACAGGGCTTAGAGACATAATGTCTTAGATCTCTGGATGACGAGCGCAGTGCAGTGCTAGGTAACGATTTGGACTATCATGTTCCAATAGCTGCGTGTTACTGTGCTGTTATGTGGCAGGCATGTTGCTTACCATCAGGCACATGACCTGCTCGTCTCGTCCACTCTATGCTATATAAAAAAAAAAGGTTGTCTGTAAAGTCGGTTTACTGACGACAACGTCTTAAGAAATCAGTCCGCTGATAGCGCGAGTAGTGATACCGCTCGACTCGGCGGGTGGCGCCCTCAGCGCTCAGCTTCGTCCGCATGGCACTGACGACGAACTAACGGTAACGTTACATGACGTCATGTTTTGCGGGCGTGCAGCCGGCTTCACCGAATTATAAGACGTTATCACGTCAAAAAAAAATCATACGTAAAATACATCGGCAAAGAGTAGACATCGGTTTGCATCACTAGTAGCGCCTCGTGGTTTTACCCGCGTAGTTCTCGTTCCGTTATTTCCCCGGAACAAAAAGTAGCCTATAATACCATAATCTATCTGTATTCCAAATTTCAACCCGATCCGTCCATACGTTACGCCGTGATTAAGCAACAATTTTGTAGTGGTTGGACTCTTTGCAAAGTCCGTCTGGGGAAGTACCATACCTTTGCCAGCTATTCTACCGCCAAGCAGTAATGTGCAAACATTACTGTGTTCCAATTTGAAGGGCAATGTTTCCAGTGAAATTACATGGTATAGAGATAAAACAACTTAAATGTTTGGGTGACGAGCCCAGTGCAGTGTTAGGTAATGATTTGGACTCTTCATGGTCCAATAGCTGCGTGTCACTATGCTGTTATGTGGCAGGCATGTTGCTTACCATCAGGCACATGTCCTGTTCCACTCGTCACTTTATACTATAAAAGCATTCAAATATCTTAACATCCACACATTGACATTTATAATATTAGTACGATTACCTACCTACATGTATATTAATAGAAATAAAAATTCAGATAAATAGATGTTTGTATATCTTTGCAAGCAGAATCAGCGTTTTCGCATAAAGACCGATTTAAACTGAACTAACATAGAGCTAGAGCTGGAACAAGAGCATTCTTTCTCGATCTTTTAGTGTAAACGAAAGATCGTTCTTACCGTTTTCCATATTATATATTCCATAGAATCATTTTTTCTGTTTTGTATTATTTGTTGTATTTCTTATGTTTATGGCTTTTTAATAAAGAGTTATTGTATTGTATTGTCCGACGACATCGTGCCGATATCGTTGTTGTCCAATGTTTAAACACCCAATGGCTCACACAACTGATCAAACTTTTTATAGTTACACCGAAGTTTTAGAAAGTAATGGCAAAGTCCTATAAAACTGTATACAAACATTTGACATGGAACATATTATACTCATATAATGCTTGACAGTTTTCTGTACAATAATTTTTATAAAACAGTAAAGTAGTAATTTTAAACCTTGAAAATGTATACAATTTGTATGCTCTTTCTTTTGTTTTTATGTTTTTATTAATTGACGTGTAAATTGTACATTTATGAATAAAGTACTTTGACTTTGACTTCAACTAGGATAAATGCTTAATTAATAAAGTCGTGGCATCACGTGTAGTCTAAGCCGTGCGAATTTAAAAATGGGTCTCCAAGAATAAAATCCCCGTTTTTAGAACTGTGTAGGTGATGTGTGCGTCGGTTTCTACCACATTTACACCAAACTGTAATCAAAGGTGCAGTGATGATGAAACTTGTAGATCCAGAGCGTAGCTTAGCAAAATTGAGATCGTTATAACTTGAGCAATTGATCAACTTTTATAGTATATACTCAAACAATAATAATTTTAGTATTCTCTGCGTTATGTAGAAATTATTTATCTGTTTATTATAAATTTCACAACAACTGATGGTAAAAATCAGAGTGTAAGAAATCAAAAAAATACAAACCGTGGAAATCACACTTCTATTTTTTTTTTTTTAAATAAGACAATCATTAGTGGCCAAATATTAAGTTTTATCCGGTGTACATCCCTTTTTAGGGTTCCGTAAAACGTAAAAACGGAACCCTTATAGATTCGTCATGTCTGTCTGTCTGTCTGTCCGTATGTCACAGCCACTTTTTGCCGAAGCTATGAGCACTACACTGTTGAAACTTGGTAAGTAGATGTATTCTGTAAACCGCATTAAGGTTTTTACAAAAAAAATAAAAAAAAATAAAAATTAGGGTTGCCCCCCATACTGAGAACTGAAACTCAAAAATTGTTTTTTCATCGAACCAACACGTGTGGGGTGTCTATCGATAGGTCTTCAAAAATGATGTTGAGGTTTCTAAAATAATTTTCGCCTACACTGAATAATTTGCGCGAGAGACACTTCCAAAGTGGTAAAATGTGTGTCCCCCCCCCCCTCTAACTACTAAAGTAAGAGAATGAAAAATCTAAAAAAATATATGATGTACATTACCATGTAAACTACCAACGAAAATTATTTTGAACTCGATCTTATTAGTAGTTTTTTTTTAGTACGTCATAAATACACTATTATTGAAACTTCGATCAAAGTTACAACGAACTAAAAGAACTATGTGTACTATGTATATTATGTTACTTGCTGCAACGGAACCCTTCATGGGCGAGTCCAACTCGCACTTGGCCACTTTATTTTATAAATATGTTTTATGTTTTTTTTTACAGTAAAGTCCAAGAATTACCTGTTTAAAAATGTTTAAGAATACTGGTGCTTAAATTTGTGTAGAAATAAAACTCCAGACAACTTTGGTTTTGACAAGTTCGGTATAAATAAATATAATACGTGCATCAGCGAGCATGTCGGTGTAAGAGTCGGATGGCGCTCCATACAGCGCGGCACACATAATTGGCATCATACTACCTCGAGGCTCAAACCCAGCAATTAGTACTCACAATACGAGAGTACAGTCTGCTGAATATTCAAAGTGGTGCGCATTCACTCCTAAACTCAAGCTTATTTAGCAATTTACGAGCAGCAGAATAATTTATGTAAGAAAACTACATTTGGTCCGTTTTTCTGTTCGAGATTTTGAAATCCTTTGAAAAGACAAAATTTTTGATTACTATTCTAACCACATTTTTAATTGGGTAACTCGCGCAATTCTTAATAATCCTATTCTGACCACAGTATTCATTTTTACGATTTTATAAGTTTTTATCTAACTAGGTGCCGCACTGTTATGTAAAAGTCTCTCCGAATTTGTAGTGGTAGGACTCTTAGCAGAGTCCGCCTGGGGAAGTACCACACCTTTGCCAGATATTCTACAAGCAAGCCGGCCAAGCAAGCAAGCAAGCAAGCCAAGCAGTAATGTGCAAACATTACTGTGTTCCGGTTTCAAGGGCAATGTTTTCAGAGAAATTACAGGGCTTAGAGATATAGGTAACATCTTAGATCTCTGGATGACGAGCACAGTGCAGTGCTAGGTGATGATTTGGTCTCTTCATGTTTCTATAGCTACGTGTCACTGTGCTGTCATGTGGCAGGCATGTTGTTTACCATCAGGCACATGTCTTGCTCGTCTCATCACTCGTTAATTAAAAAAAAACCTTTCTACTTGTTCCAACCCATCAAATCTTGTTTGCTTCTTCTTGCTGCATGCTTCTATTGTCCAATATTTTTTAAAGGCTCGGCTTACTACTCCCTTCGCGGGCTATTTTTTGGAAAGGTATTTTTAAATATTTAGAAACGTAAACTTAATATAACACTCTTCCTAAAATAGTTAAATCAGCCCCAAGTTTGGGCAGCTTCAAGAACCGATTAAAAAGCTGGCTTATCGATCAAACGTTTTATAGTTACAGCGATTTTTTAAAGAGTGATGGTAAACTTACAATAAAATTGTAAAAATAATGACATTATTCATTACAATTGTAATAAATACATATTATATTTTAATGGTTGACACTTATTTGTACGATACTCATTATCGTACAATAAAATGTTAAATTTAAACTTTAAAAATGTAGACTCTTTGTATGCTCTTTTTTTGTTTTTAAAATTGACATGTAAATTGTACATTTATGAATAAAGAACTTTGACTTTGACTTTAATTTGGCGTGCCACAGACAGATTTTTCGTGGGCTGTGAATTGAATTCTAGCTTCACGCTTGGGAATGATAAAAAGTCTTCGGGTAAACTCGGGACTATGGCCATTGGCCATCTAGAAATGTGTCACCATTTCCCATTGGTCATCTAGAAATGTATCATCATTTCTAGATGACCATGCTCATGGTCACGCCCTCCGGTTTCACCCGCGTAGTTTCCAAAGTAAGCTATCAAATTCTGAGTGCTACGTTTTCACTTCTATCGGCAGTTACTATGACTGCCAATTTTTTTTAAAATATCCCTTGAGTTACATCTTCTACACCTGACTGTAGTTTGCTCACGTTTCAAGTTTCTACCGTTCTTTATACTTCCCACACAAACATGAATGGGCTTGAAACGAAACTCTCCGAGTTCTCAACAACATTCGCTGGAAACGCAGTAACGATGCTATCTAAACTCTTTTAGTACTCATGAAGGATGTGTGGGAATAGGGTGGTATAATATTCGGCAAATTGCCGACACAAGTAATTTAATTTGTTTTTTTTAGCCAATTTTTTCAGTAAACTTTTTTTTGGTGAGATTTTTTTTTAGAGTAAAGAGGGACGGGACAATCTGGATATGTGCCTGATGGTAAGCAACACGCCTTCCCATAACGGCATAACAATGTCACGCAGCTATTGGAACATGCAGATTCAAATCTTTACCTGGCACTGCACTGCAAAGTCAGTGACAAATGAAACTTGACGAAACAAACAAGTTTCGATCGAGTCGGGTGATATTTTTCAACGATTTGATTTTATTTGATTTATAGTACTACAATTCTAAATCTTAAGTTTTCACTTGCAAACTTTGGGATTCACCATAATAAGGCCGATTTAAACTGAACGAACATAGAGCTAGAGCTGGAACAAGAGCATTCTTTCTCGATCTTTTAGTGTAAACGAAAGATCGTTCTTAGCGTTTTCCATATTAGATATTCTATAGAATCTTTGCGAACGCAAACAAAACAACGAAAGAATGTTCTACGTTTGTTTACACAAAATGAATTTGATACAGTGGGGATAGAATGAGCATTCGCTCGTCTGATGTAAATCGGTCTTTATGAGAACGTAAGACATTTGGCTTGCTTACAAACTTTTTTACATGCTTTTGCGGGGCGCGGGGGGAACGTATTTTTCACACATTTGTAAACTTGAACTCACACAATAGCAACAAACCTCTGTTTATACTAAGACAAATGCTACACACCTAAGCAAAACATGCACATCTACGAAACGCGGTTGACCATTTTTAACCGCCTTTAAAAAAAAGTAGGTTTCTCAATTCGACCGTATATTTTTTTATTTTTTTTTGACAATAAAACTCATTTGACATTCATATGGGCACGAACATACCCCATGTTAGAACTAGGCTCGTCCCCTTTAAGGCCGATTTACATAAGACGAGCGAATGCTCATTCTATCCCCACTGTATCAAATTCATTTGGTGTAAACAAACGTAGAACATTATTTCGTTGTTTTGTTTGCGTTTGCAAATAATTATGGAATATTTAATATGGAAAACGCTAAGAACAATCTTTCGTTTACACTAAAAGACCGAGAAAGAATGCTCTTGTTCCAGCTCTAGCTCTATGTTCGTTCAGTTTAAATCGGCCTTTAGAATAGTTAGTCTGAGCTTGGAATTTAAACGACATATAATATGACTATTGCCCAATTGTCCATAGACTTCTACCTCTAAGTCTGTCAATTCTTGAAATGAAAACTTCGTTTGGCACACCACACACTGATTTTTCGTGCGCTGCAAATTGAGCTCAAGCGTCACGCTCGTAAATGAAAGAAATTTTCTGAGGAACTCGGGACCATGGCCATCACTCTAGAGGACTATCACAAATTTAGCTACAAATTATAAAATAACTTCACAAATTCGCACGAAACAGTAATTCACTTCTGTTATTTAAATAGTGTTTCAACTCTGCGACACCACAAACCGCGGTACAGGCAGTTGGCAACACACAAACCGCCTATTTGCCATATTTATGTTACCACCGCTTCGGCCCGGCCAATGAATAGGTACAAATCTATTGTTATACATGAATTCATCTATATGTTTGACAGAGAAGCAAATAGCAAACAAATAATTACTATAATAAAAACAATGTGTGTGAACTGTCCACCAATATTTATTTATTTATAACTTGATATGAAAACAAATGGCAATGACAAATATGTAAATTAAATAAATGTAATGGAACGCAAATAGACTCTGCTAAATCAACATAGTCATCATAGTCATGTGATTTCAATAAAAATAAATGCATTTAAATAAATAAATTTGATGTGTTTATTTGTTCTTCCAAATTAACAGCTTTTTGTTAAATGCATGTTTATGAAAGTACATGCATACGGTAATTACATAGATTTTAATTTGTTTTATGTTTGTTCATGTCTCTGTCTGTCTGTTCCCGCTAGTCTCCGAAACGACTGAACCGATTTGAAGTCACTTTCTCTGGCAGATACCTGATGTTATTAGGAGTAATTTAATACTCCTCCATGTAGTAGTCCTCCATGGTTCTCATTGATGCGGTTCCTAAAGCTATCGTGTCCCGTATGGAGCTTCTTCTTTCCTCCCGAGAACGTCTCAAAGATCTGTCAGCACACGTGGCGATGGTGTTGTTGCGTATGTGTTTTGCGGTCCCCAAAATCACGTACTTGTTGCGGACTGCTCCGACTTGGCTTTGCCCAACAGAGGTTAGATCCTTCGACGCGGCGCTTAAGGACACGGTTGAGTTGATCCTCAACGTCTCCCTCGATGATTCGCAGTGGACGCAGGCGAGTCTACCGATACGGCATGGGGGCCTTGGGATAAGGTGTGTTCACGATGTGGGCTTGCCGGCCTTCTTGGCTTCGGCTCATGGGGTTGCGGACCTTGTCGCTGTCATTCTTTGTTCAAATGGCGGCAAGGCGAGTATTCCTTATGTTGCTGGGGCAAAGTCGGTCTGGTCGGCTCTTCATGTGGATGTGGCGAGTCCAGTGACCCTTCACGTTCAGCGAGCATGGGATGACGTTGGTGCCAAGAGGATCCTCACACATATGGTGAACAATGCCACAGGTGTCGATTTGGCGAGACTCAGGGCTGTATCACAGTCAGAATCAGGGGCATGGTTGCACGCGCTACCTTCACCTCACCTGGGCACTTTATTGGACGACGATTCTTTGAGGATAGCCGTGGCTCTTCGCCTGGGCTGCAAGGTGTGTGAACCTCATAGATGCACTTGCGGTTCCATGGTTGAGGCCGACGGTCACCACGCGTTGAGTTGTCGTCGCTGCCTGGGTAGGTTTCCGCGTCACCATGCCCTCAATGATATAGTTCGCAGAGCGTTTATTTCGGCAAACGTTCCTTGTGTCCTTGAGCCAACGGGTCTTAATAGATCTGATGGCAAGCGTCCAGACGGTATGACCTTGGTGAGCGTCCAGACGGTATGACCTTGGTGCCCTGGAAGCACGGCAAGTGCTTAGTATGGGACGCTACGTGTGTCAGCACTGTCGCGGCTACGCACCTGGGTCGCACCGTCCATACTCCGGCAGCAGCGGCGGAGGAGGCCGCTAGTAAAAAGCGGCAGAAGTACGCGGCAATGGAGCCGCAATACTTCATTGTTCCAGTGGCCGTGGAGACCATGGGCAGTTGGGGAGTCGAGGCCAAAGATTTAGTCAGCGAGATTGGGCATCGTTTACGTAACCAAGGTGGTGACTCCCGCTCTGGATCGTTCCTGAGGCAAAGGATAGCCATCGCCATCCAGCGAGGCAACGCAGCCAGTGTCTTGGGCACATTTGCACCAGGACCGATTCAAGGCGGGTTATTTTAGTGTATGACTCTGTGCGTGACGTGTATTTTTATATGATTTAACTTTATTTGTGATATTTTTAATAAAAAAAGTTAATTATTTGCATTTAATACTTCAGAAAAAAATATACATTCAATAAAATTTATTGAGATACTCGTGGGTAAACGCGGATGACGCCACGGGACCAACATAAAATATGATAAAAATACTATGACAGAAAAAAATTATGTAACATTCTCTATTTTATATTTTGCATTGGGTAAATAACTTCATCGTTGTCGTTAATAAAATTAATAATACCATCGTCACTTAACATCAAGTGAGACGTCCGTCAAGTGTACCTAAGCCTATAAAGCAAGTAAAAAAACTGCTCATTGAATTGTACTCACACAACTACAAATAAATAAAGTGGCCAAGTGCGAGTTGGACTCGCCCATGAAGGGTTCCGTTGCAGCAAGTAACATTATATACATAGTACACATAGTTCTTGTAGTTCGTTGTAACTTTGATCGAAGTTTCAATAATAGTGTATTTATGACGTACTCAAAAAAAAACTACTCATCAGATCGAGTTCAAACTAATTTTCGTTGGTAGTTTACATGGTAATGTACATCACATATTTTTTTTAGATTTTTCATTCTCTTACTTTAGAAATTAGAGGGGGGGGACACACATTTTACCACTTTGGAAGTGTCTCTCGCGCAAATTATTCAGTGTAGACGAAAATGATTTTAGAAACCTCAACATCATTTTTGAAGACCTATCGATAGACACCCCACACGTGTAGGTTTGATAAAAAAAAAATTTTTGAGTCTCAGTTCGCAGTATGGGGGGCAACCCTAATTTTTCTTTTTTTTAAAATTTTCTGTTGAAATCTTAATGCGGTTCACAGAATACATCTACTTACCAAGTTTCAACAGTGTAGTTCTCATAGTTTCGGCAAAAAGTGGCTGTGACATACGGACGGACAGACAGACAGACAGACAGACAGACAGACAGACAGACAGACAGACAGACAGACAGACAGACATGACGAATCTATAAGGGTTCCGTTTTTACGTTTTACGGAACCCTAAAAATCAATCTCAGCGCGTAAAATATGGTTATTCTCATAGGACCAGCGGACTCAGAAATCTTGGAAACTAATTTAAAAACAATCTTTTGAATTTACTTGAATCGATAACAAATTTTTGAAGTGAAAACTTCTTTTGGCGCGCCTAGACAGATTTTTCGTGGGGTGTGAATTGAATTCTAGCGTCACGCTCGGGTATGATAAGAAATCTTTGGGTAAATTCGGGACCATGGCCATTGGCTATCTAGAAATGCGTGAGCCAATGGGAAATGCTGACGCATTCTAGATGGCCATGCCATGATGGCTAGGTCACGCCCTCCGGTTACACCAGTGTAGTTTCCAAAGTAAGCTATCAAATTCTGAGTTATAAGTTTTCACTTCTATCGGCAGTTCCTATGACTGCCATTTTTTTTCTTTAAAAGCTTTTATTTCAAGAGGAGAATATCCGATATACAATTACACGCGAAGTTACCTTATACATAGGTAGGTGTGTTTAAATATACCTACTGGTGTTCTTGGAATCCTGTTTATTAAAAGATCCGTTATCAAAACATGCTCGTGTAAGACGAAAATTTTCTGGGATCGCGTGTCATGAAGACCCTTACACATTACATTAATGCTTCGTCTGGCCTCGGGGGTTGGTACGAGATACTTGGCCTTACTTAAGTTACGGCTGGTCTAGTCGGGAGAACGGCGCCTACCGATCCGGAGACCCCGGGTTCTAGCCCCACACGCACCACTGTCTTTTCGAAGTCATGTGCGTAATGCCGCTAACTTAAAAAAACGGTGAAGGAAAACATCGTGAGGAAACCGACATGTACCAAGAATCTTACGAAGTCATGTGTCGTCCACCAACCCGCACTGGGCCAGCGTGGTGGATTATGGCCTTAACTCTCTCCTTGCGAGAGAAGGCCCCGACTCCCAGCAGTGGGAACATTTAGTGGGCTGTTGATGATGATGATGATGACTTGGCTTTACTGAAAACGTGAAATAATTCTCTTCTAAGCAACCACTACAGTCTAGTTATTACGCATCTCCGCTTAGCTTTGGTGGAGATACTTTTGATGAAAATATCTCTGGTCTTTATCTCTCCATACATCTCATCTTAGCCCATCTCCGCTTTGGTGGTGTCTGGCACCACCAAAACGGAGATGGGCTAAGAGATGGAGAGAAGGCTGTGGATGAAGACGAATAAAACCAAACATGAAGAATACTCCAAACAACAAGTAAGTACAAGTTCAAGAGCTCTCAAACGGCCTTATTTAGTAGCGGTACTTACTCTATGCAGTATTTGCCTGGGGAAGTTCCATACCTATAAATACCAGTCATTCTGCCGCCAAGCAGTAAATTACAAACATTACTATGTTCCGGGTAGAAGAGAAATGTTTCCAGCAAAATTACAGGACATGGAGATGAAAATCTTATATCTCTGGGTGACGAGCCCAGTGCAGTGCGAGGTTTGGACTCTTCATGTTCCAATAGCTGCGTATCATTGTGCTGTTATGGGCACATACACAAACATGTTCTGCTCCTCCTTGTCACTCTACATACAAAAAACCTTGTGATGGAAAGCAATATGTAGACAAGTAAGAAAACTCAAGTTTCGGAGGATGATGTAAGTTAAAGGTAATGATATAAGTTAAGGTATAGGTAGGATATTTTTATGACTTTTTACTACAACGGTTTTAATTAGGTTGCTGTAATGATTCATTACAGCCAGGTCGACAATACCTATTACGTTCTGTAATGCATAAATATTGTAATTGCGAAGGTAACTTTAGATGATCTGATCATTATTTTTGCAGCTAAAAGCTTAAAAGTTATTCTTTACAAACGACCTGCGCCGGCTTTGTCCATAGTACGTAATATATAGACTACATATAGTACTCAAGGACCACGTACGTATCCCACAGTGTAAGATTTTTTTAAATCGGTCCGGTAGTTTCTGATGCGCGCGTTCAAACAAATAAACTCTTCAGCTAATATTGGTAGGTACATGCTGTTGATAATACATTTAACAATCGAGGTTTCTAAAAATTGAGGCCTTTAACGAGGTAAAATCCCAATTAATAGTTAAATCTCAATTAATAGCTGATTAGTAAACCGTGAGTTACATCATGAAGCACATCCAGAACTAGGTATAGGTACTTATGACACAATCTCATGTTTCAGCCGCTATAATGAATACAAGCACATCTGTTAATGTGAACGAGAGGTAAAGTACTCGAATTCTTAATTTGGGAAGACAAGGGCTCTTCAACGCCTATATTGAGTTCTTTCACCTGATCTCTGAACTTGTTTTCTTTTAATTAAATGTAAGGCAGGAAATGTTTCCTTTTGTTTCTATTCCAAGTAAAGATAAAGCTATCTGAAGTGGAATATCAGCGCTTAATTTTAAAAACTTTGCAAGGCTTTATTTAAAAACATAATTCGTTTTTAGATATATAGGATTTAAAGTTTTTGGTGTGACACAATCAAACAAAAAATATTACACCAGAATTAACTTTTAATGAACTATCACTATGAATGGTTGTCTCATCGTAGGTACTAATATTATAAACGCCAAACTTTGGATATTTATTGCTCAATCACGTCAGAACGAATAAACGAATGAGATTGAAATTTGGAACACAGAACACAGTTAGATTATAATCTTGAAAAACTTATACCTATCTAAGTTACTTTTTATCCCAGGAAGATAACGGGAACAAGAAATACGCGGGTAAAATTGCCGGACTTTGCTAATTGCTGTTATAAAGACGGAGTTTGTAAGCTTGTATGTTTGACTGTTTGTCCCCACGTTCCTTTGTGTTATAACGAGTGAACGGATTTCAATGATATTTAACACGCAGTAAGAAAAAATCTTGGATTACCACATATTATGCTACTTTTTATGTCGTTAGATTTAATTATTTTCGTGGGATATTAAATTTTAAAAATGTGTGTTCTATTAACATGTTTGTAGCTATGAAATTGCTTGATGTATTCATTGGATACGAAGCAAGTAAAAATATTACGCCGATTAAATCAAAATAGCTTTAAAAACCGTTAAACCGTGGCGAACACCGCGGGAAGCAACCAACATCTGCATCCGCTACATCGGCAGCGCTGGGGTTACCGAAGTCAACAGCTCCCGATAATCGTAAATACGCCGTTTTTATATAGGTGCCAGGTAGCAACGATAGCCCCGTCAACTTCGTTGATGAGGTAGACGACATTCAGGATCTATCATAAGATCTATTAGCTTTTCGCCAGTAATAAGTCAGCCGACACGAGCGCCAGTCCCTCAAACAAGCATCAACGATCTCTTTCTTGAATTCCTCTACAACAAGTCAAACGACACCCGTTTTTGATCCAATAATAATTATCAGTCAGCCGACAGGTATCGTTCTGTCAATAGCTAGTCAGCCGACTCAAGGTTTCTACTAATAATTAGTCAGTCATAACATTGGTAAAAAACTAAAAATCAGTCAGCCAACACTTGGAAGGGAAAAATAACCGACGGTTACCTTTAGATAGGCGACTCAGATTCCTGTTTTGCGACGCAATCTCTCAAATAATAAGTCAGTTGACATCATCAGATAGTAATAATCAAAACTGGTAAAATTAGCCCAACAAACTGGCTGAAAGTCGTCAGGTGCTATACTTTCTTTGTTAGGTCCGTAGAACATCTTCTTCTAGTCTTGAGTATAGTAAGATGCTAGCCTAACGTTTGGTAGGCAGTAGACCAAAGACAATATACCCATTTGACTGATCGTACGACTGCCCCTTCTTAGCGTTTTATTAGCATAATGGCACTAAACATATTGCAAGTTCGGTCAGTCAGGCTTTAGATTCCGACGAAAGAGCGCTGCCAAAGAAAACTCTATAAAAGAATTTAAAATATGGATTTCTGTTCAGTGAAATAGTGCGGAAAAAATTGCAGGGCATACAGCTTTATAAAGGACAGTATTTATCATTTCACAAGTAAGTAATTTAATGCAATAATTAGAAAAACATAACATCATCAATCTACAAAATTAAAATGAGCATAAAAAAAAACGAAATGGGAACCTGTCGATGCCTTTCTTTGCATCGTGCTCTGTTCTTTGGAGTTTGCATAACTGTATCTCGTTTTGTCCGATCATTCGTGGAAAGTAGTGCACGTCACACGAATATTCGGCTTATCACAGCGCGGCTTTTTACCTCGTCCTGCGCCCCCGCTGGGGAGTTGTGAATGTAGGCGAGATTCGTTTCATCGCCGATCAACAGGGTATCTAATCTATGCAGTAGAGAGTAGAGGCTACTAGAGCTCAACTGCCAAAATATGACCCATAAAAAACTAATATCTGCACTTATTTATTTTCTATTTCAATTGCTACGATATATCTAAGTACCTACTTAAAATTAAGTTACGGCTGGTCTAGTCGAGAGAACGGCGACTGCCGATCCGGAGACCCCGGTTCAAAACCACGCACACCACTGTATTTTCGAAGTCATGTGCCGGTAACTTAAAAACGGTGAAGGAAAACATTGTGAGGAAACATGCACCTAGACTATTTCGAAGGCATATGGCATACACCAACGCAGCGGGCTAGCGTGGTGGATGGCCTTAACTCTCTCCTTGCGAGAGAAGGCCCCGAGTCCCAGCAACATGAGGACATTTGGAGGGCTGTTAATGCTACTTAAAAACGCTCAATGGTGTTTGGCTTAACCGACGGGATTTGAATCTACGACCTCATTTGATTGTAACTTGCATATTCTAGTCTAGCCCCACCGCTTACCAAAAATCTACAGCTTTCCACAAAAAAAAAAAATTAGAACAGTTATTATTTCCATAAACATTCTCAATATCAATATTCATATTGAATTGAATGCCGCAGCTATCGGCGTGTCGACACGAGCCGTTTGTTCCAAAAACGTGTTATTTGAACGATTTACGTAAAAATAATTCCAGGATTTAAATTGGTTTTCGCTTTTATGCGGAGTGAATAAATTGTGGAGTGGGGACGCAGCGCCGGACCGGGGAGATTGCTGCTTTTACATGGTATCACTTTGGATATTTAATTATGGCAAATGCACGTAAGTATAGCGCTGTTATTCATAATAATTATTAATTTAATTAATATTATGTTTGTTATTTTTCAGCTTAAAAACAATGCAGGGATTTGAATACAAGTTGGCACATACAAGAGATAGATAATAATTGTTAGCACCAACACAAACCTCTGAGAGGTTCAAAGGTGCTAATTGTACTTTTCACATTTATTGTTTTTTATGAATAAATAAAAAATAATTATAATAATAGTCTGGAATAAAACATAAGCTTATTCTAAGCTCTTTTTAATCTCCTCTTTTTAATCGCTTCAGTTTTGCCCCTAATTCATACTTCGGCGCGATACTTATCTTCTGGGCAGGCGTGTTGCATCTTAAACCTTGATTTTACCTTGTGTTTTTTAGTAAAACGAAGTCATACGCTTTCGAAAGTCCATCAAATGTAAATAAAAACGTCAAGGATGAAATCAAGGATTTGAACTTAGTGCTTACAAGGCATATTTAATTTATAGGTAAACTAGAAATCAATTTACTCGCAAAAACTTATGTTCGAAGGTTAATTATTTGAGTTTTTTGCTTCATTTCGTTTATCTTTATTAATAGGGTTGCACTTGACTGACTTATAATGTAAGAGTTGTCGCTTAACAAGCAAGTCTATTTCACTTGATCATCATCATCAACAGCCCACTAAACGATCCCACTGCCGGGACTCGGGGCCTTCTCTCGCAAGGAGAGAGTTAAAGCCATAATCCACCACGCTAGCCCAGTGCGGGTTGGTGGATGACACATGACTTCGAAAGATTCTAGGTACATGTCGGTTTCCTCACGATGTTTTCCTTCGCCGTTTTAAGTTAGCGGCATTACGCACATGACTTCGAAAAGACAGTGGTGCGTGTGGGGTTTGAACCCGGGGTCTCCGGATCGGCAGTCGCCGTTCTCCCGACTAGACCAGCCGTAACTTGATATTAAGCGACAATACCGTCTACGATAGTGTGGTAGTGCCTGTATAGTTTGCATGAGTTAAGATGGCTCAGTCTCTGAACCAATACTATGACTGATTTAATTTAATAAAAGATTTAACCTTTACTAGTTATCGTACTTTCATTGACGTTGATAAACCATCAGACAATCATTCGATTTCCTAGTCTCAATACTCTATTTAATAAAGTAAATAATCTAAAGTAATCGAAGTGAACTCACAACCAAACTCAATATACCAAGATCATAAATAATATAACAGAAAAGGCACTTCCTCAGTAGTCAAAGTTACCCCAAATTATAGTCCCACAGCGAGTTGGCCGATTTTCCCCACGTATATTTTTTTACGGCCCGTCATAATTCCGCCTTTACAAGGAAGCGGGATAATGGGACTATCTTTATGTATTGATTGCTACACAAACTAGCGACGCGACGGGAATCTTGGGTCTGGGGTATTTTTGGTCAGTATTAAATGTTGATAAACGAATTACAACCTTTTTAACTGAAAGGAAAAGGGTGTTTTTGTCCGTGGTGTCTTAGTTCTTGATTAAATCTGGCGCTTTTAGTTATAATATATGCTTATAATATGTTATTTTTTTATATAATTTGAATGTCGCTAAATTTTCAACCTTAAATCTTGTTCACTTGTGTTTACAATCAAATCGAAATGAACTGAAGCGGATAGTGATTTATTTGTATAATATGTAATTGAAAATTGGTAGACATTTCACTTATAGCACCTTTTAACCCCACAGTAAGCAGAGGTAAATTGATTGGGTAAACGGAATCTTTCCAAATCGGATTGATCCATTACTTTGCTACCATATCCTACTAATATTGTCAAAGTATGGATGTTTGGATGTGTGGATGTTGGTTGCTCAATCACGCCGCCGCCGTAACGTATGAACGGATCCGGCTGAAATTTGGAATACGGTTAGATTATAGTCTGGAAGAACACATAGGCTATTTATTTATCCCTATTTATAGCTTTTTATCCCGGGAAAATAAAGGGAACTACGCGGGTAAACCCGCGGGGCACTGCTAGTCTTTCATATACGAGTATCTATACCTAGTGTTAGTCGAAGCTAACCAACCGTCTTTTTACAGGACTTGACGTGATTGAGCAAGATACATACAAACTTGCACGTTTCTAATATCAGTACCTAAGATTAATGATTTTCAAGATATTATTTATAGTATTACTACATGCCGTTTCAGTTTTTTAGGGTTCCGTAAAACGTACAAACGGAACCCTTATAGATTCGTCATGTCTGTCTGTCCGTCCGTATGTCACAGCCACTTTTTGCCGAAACTATGAGAACTACACTATTGAAACTTGATAAGTAGATGTATTCTGTGAACAGCATTAAAATAATAACAAAAAAAATAGAAAAAAGAAAAATTAGCGTTGCCTTCCATACTTAGAACTGAAACTCAAACATTTTTTTTTCATCAAACCTACACGTGTGGGATGTCTATCGATAGGTCTTCAAAAATGAAGTTGCGGTTTCTAATATAGTTTTTGTCTACACTGAATAACTTGCGCGAGAGACACTTCCAAAGTGGTAAAATGTGTGCCCCCCCCCCCCTCTAACTTCTAAAATAAGAGAATTAAAAAAAAAAAAATGTGATGTACATTGTCATGCAAACCACCAACGAAAATTGGTTTGAACTCGATCTGATGAGTAGTTTTTTTTTAGTACGTCATAAATACATTATTATTAAAACTTCGATCAAAGTTACAACGAACTAAAAAAACTATGTATATTATGTTACTTGCTGCAACGGAACCCTTCATGGGCGAGTCCCTCGCACTTGGCCACTTTATTTTGTTTTGTTTTAATCTGAATCACTGACACTGAATGCGTCTACATAACAATTTGTTCCGCCCGTATAAAATATTATCAATGCTAATAGGTGATTTCCCTCATATTTCATGATAAGAAGTTATCGTAAAATGCTTGTATAGCTCGTATCTTGGCCCACTGAGACTCCGTAATTTGCCAACGAAATTTCAACGGAAAAGCCGTATCGATGGTTTTTAATCTTATATATAAAATTCTCGTGTCACAGTGTTTGTTTCCTTACTCCTCCGAAACGGCTTTACTGATTTTAACCAAATTTTATATGCACATTCAGTAGGTATGAGAATCGGCTACTAGCTATTTTTCATACACCTAAGTGACAAGGGTTGTTCACTAAGGCAAAACAACGTTTGCGGAGTCAGCTAGTAAGACTGTAAAAATAATGAAAATGAGTCCGGTTTTAAGGGCCCTTGGGCTAGGCGTCGTACGAGACGCAGTCCTCGATGAATACGACGACTGAAACGGTACAAGGTATGTTTCAGACATACACGCACATACGTAGTAGGTAGTAGTAGATTGTAGTGGTAGGACTCTTGGCAGTCCGACAGGGGAAGCACCTCACCTTTGCCAGTTATTCCACCGCCAAGCAGGAATGTGAACATTACTGTGTTCCGGTTTGAAGGACAATGTTTCCAGAGAAATTACAGGGCTTAGAGATGTAACAACTTAGATCTCTGGGTGACGAGTGCAGTACAGTGATAGGTAATGATTTGGACTCTTCATGTTCCAATAGCTGCGTGTCACTGTATTGTTATGTGGCAGGCATGTTGCTTACCATCAGGCATATATTATGTCCTGCTCGTCACGTCACTCTTTATTTAAAAAAAAAAGTGTAAAAAGAAGGTACTTATTTACAACTATATAAGTATTATATCAGCTTTTTAGCTCCCATTATACACGTTTTCTTTAGTTTGGGGCTAGGTGGTGTTGTGTGAATGTCCAACAACTTTTTTGAAGTGAAAACTTCTTTATGCGCGCCTAGACAGATTTTTCGGGGGGGTAAATTGATTTCTAGCGTCACGCTCGGGTATGATAAGAAATCTTCGGGTAAACTCGGGACCTTGGCAATTGGGTATCTAGAAATGCGTCAGCCAATGGGAAATGCTGAAAGGACGTGGCCTCGACATCATGGCATGGCCATCTAGAAATGCGTGAGCCAATGGGAAATGGTGACTTATTTCTAGATGGCCATGCCATGATGGCGAGGCCACACCCTCCGGTTACACGCGCGTAGTTTCGCTATCAAATTCTGAGTTATAAGTTTTCACTTCTATCGGCGGTTCCTATGACTGCCACTTTTTTTTTCTCTATATAATTCGTTGGGAAATGTTGTTTTTAATAGGTTTCTGCGTCTATTACACTAGACCAAAGTTCGGTCGGTATTAGAAGCCACCTAAAACCAGCTGCTACAAGTTCTTTTAAAGCAACCTTTGAAGTTTTATTTTAGTTCCGATTTCTACTCGTATTACGAGTATAAACATCTCAATAGGTGTGAACTCTGTTTTTGACTCTTAAAATAAGGTCGATACTGATATGGAATATCTGAATATTTGATCACAATTAATGGTTTTTATTTCAGAACTGAATCTGTCTACATACTGTACACACCTAATAAAAATGCGGTTCATAACTGGATCATCTGATTCCCTCATCGTTTAACTGTATGTCACTGCTTTTCTTTAACCCGCAAAGCGCCGCGGAATCTATATCGGCAATGTCGCTATTAAGCAATACTTCTACCTAATGGTAGGAGTTGATGAGACATATTTTTTTAATATGTCCCGATATAAACTCATGTCATGTCATGACATATAATACAAGATATGTGGTAGGTCAAAAGTAAACTAAAAAAAATGCTTATACACAAATGCTATTATACTGTAACTGAATTTTTAAATGATAAGGAAATTAATTGGAATACTAATATTTTAGACATTGTTTAACATGAAATTTTTACAATCTTTAAACCTTATTCCATTAATATCTCAATAGATATTATTATTCCATTATGAAATTTGACATTCAACTGACATAAGACCAAATAATGATATATTGTATCATGATGAATTAGTTTGTACTGTATTACATTTTGACATTCTTTGAGTATTTACATGAATATTATAAATAACGACATTTTTGATTTTTTGAATATATACATTTATTGCACTTTATACATTCTTTGACATTCCTCACATGGATGAACTGCAAGATCTACTAATGCAAGACCTTAGACCCTGGATGGACATATTGATCAAACTCAAAAACACAAGACAATATCCTGATGAAACACAAGACGTTGGCGAAATTGTGCTCACCAAACATTTATCTCACACAAATATATATCACAACCAAATAGAAGCCAGAAATGAATCGAAGATGAAGAATCAGATGACATAAATAAAAAACCAGAAATTAATAGAAGATGAGGAAGAAGAAGACTTTAATCAGCTGACTATTATTTAAAAATTAAGACTAACAAATTGTCTTACCAGACATATTGCATGCCTCTCGCAGAGGCCAGTTTGTATGGGGCAACTTTTAAAATGTTTGGTATTATCTTATCTTACCTACAAACAGCAATAAAGATTTTTGTATTTGTATTTGTATTTGGTCAGGGGTTTCTTATCTTACTTTTTTACTCTCGATCGTATGGCTATCTCTTAAGATAAACTAATGATATACAAGGTGTTGCAGAAAGGTGCAACAATATTTATGGTAGTTCATCTACATTAAGTTTTGAATCATGCATGTGAAAATTAGGCATGAAAACTCAAACATTTTTTCCATGAAAAAAATATGTTTTTTTGGTTGTTATTTCATTTGACATGCCCCTAATGGCCAGATCTCCGCACGGATTTTTGTACAACGTCGCGGCGTCGATAACAAGGTCGTTTGTCTGCTGTACATGCTTTAGGGTTGAAGCTGGTGATTTGGTGGGAATTTTACGTCAAACTTTGACTCGAATTATCTCGTGATCTACCGTGCTGAGGGGAAAGAGACCTTGGGTAATGAAGTGTACATCAGTGTTAGAATGGACTGTTAAAATATTGTTGGGGGTAAATCCACCACGTTGTATATTACTAGTTCTTAGATCTAAGTTTAGTTCACTTTAAAAATATTATTTTGTTATACTAAATTGTACCAATTTGTCTATTGGGTTGGTATAGATATACCTATATTGTTAATGAGACATTACCAGAATGCAACTGGGTCAATATTGGTCCCGTGGGGACCAGGACTTCATCTGATTTTCAAAAGCCTTATAATGTCAACGTTTTGGTGAACGCGACGCGTGGCCAAAACGTTGACATTTATTTAACCCGACGAATAAGCATTGCCATTCACCGTGGTAATGCCACCAACATGCCAGCACGTTGCACCACCAGCACCAGTCGGAAGCGTGCCCACAGGCACGCTTCCGACTGGTAATGGAACTGGCAATTTCGACTTGATCATCTTATTTATCTTTAGACCTTGTAAGTAGTTAGTTAAGTATGTTTCGTAGGGTAGTCTCATGGAACTCGTATTTTAGTTTTGTTATTAAGAACTTTGCATGTTTAAAAAAACTAAATCTAGGAAAGATAGGTATCTAGTTCATTGCAGATTTTGGATATTTCAAACTCTGATTTACACAAATAATCATGTGATACGGAGTCGATAAAAGTTAAAAAATAATTGCAGTTCAATTTCTAACTTTTTTTTACTCTTTTGATAGCCTCCGCATTGGAGACCGGTCACGCTCATCACTCCTTAACCAAACAAGGCAATCCATCACGATTTTCAATCAGATTCCGTCCAACGAGCCAAAAGAAATCAGAGTCAATATTTCTGAATGACGAACCTTGGGGCTGATTTTCAAACCACGTACGTACTTATTCGTAAACGAAAATAAATTATGATTTCTAGAGCTACGAAACGCATAGTCCTTGTAGAACTTACTGTACCGTGGGAAACTAATATACCTAAAGACCACGCGATGAAACAAAATAAGTATTACGACCTTCTACACCAATTAACAAAAAATGGCTATGTAGTAGCGAGAGGTATACCAGCAAAATCTCTCTTTAACCTGCTGAAAGACCTTGGCGTGTCCAGAAGTGGAGTAAGTTCTATACTAGAACGAGTATCTAAAGCTGCACTAGTAGGTTCATATCAGATTTGGCTGGGCAGGGAGAGAAACAAGAGTAGTGAAGGTGAGTGTTGATGTACGTCAGAAAAGGCCTTAAACCTACGCCCGAGTCACAAGTCTCGGTATCTACTCGGGATTTCTCTCTCTGCCACACGATGGTCCCGGCACCCGCACGGTGAATCCATGGAATGCTAAGAAGTTCGTCTCGTCTCTTAAAAATCGTCAAAGATATAGACCATCAAACTTCGAGAGTGGAGGGTCGGGACGTCACTCGTGAGTAAAAATCGTACTCACAAGTTCGTTTCACACATTATGAAATACGTTATGAAAAAACAAAAAAAACGTGTCACATATTTTTCCATGATCTAGCTGACGGACTAATTAGGATGGGGTATTTTTGCCCCAGTCCGGTACCCTATTCACATAGAAATCTAGACATACACAATTACTCTCTACTACTTATAGGCAGAAATACTTTCAAATCAAATATTTAGGTACTTGTAACTCTAACTTGTTTATTAACAACCCATCTAAATACTATCAAGTGTTATAATAGATACGCAGCAAATTCGATATCGAATAACGAAATATCGGAATTTCACAGTTTTTCAAACTCTCAAGTGCGTTCAATCCTGTTTCAAAAATAAAAATACGCGTCTTTATTGTGCTCCACATAACAAATAAAAACAGAGATAGTGTGTTTTGTCGAAATTTAACGTTTTTTAGATAATAAGAATAGAATACGAATCAGAATAAATTTCAGATTAATAAAATAAAAAAAAATAAAAAAAATTGGTGGACAATTCACAGACAACGCCATCTGACCCCAAACTTAGCAAAGCTTGTATGATGGCGGCCAGATAGCTGATATAATACTTATATAGTTTTAAATACATACTTATTATACATAGAAACACCCAGACACAGTGCAAACATTTGAATTCATCACACAAATATTTGCACTGGGTGGGAATCGAACCCACGACCCTCGGCTTCGCAGGCAGAGCTACTATCAACTAAGCCACGAGGCCAGTCATAATAATAAAGTTCAAGTTTGACTGTTAATACTCGATGTAGGGGTAGGTCAAAATACGCATGTGTTTAGAAACTTTTGTGTCAACTCCCGCCATTAGAGTGACAAGACGAACAAGACATGTGTCTGATAGTAAGCAACAAACCTACCCATAACCGCACGGTGTCACGATGTTATTGGAACATGAAGAGTCCATTCGTCAGTCAACGTGGGAACATGGTACATGAAACTGAATCGGAATACTCGGGTACTCGCTGTACCATTATACTCTGTAAATATTTCGTAATTGTTAATATTATAGTAAACTGATGCTGCAGAATACTCCAACTTATTTATTTTGTATGCGGAACCTAAAACATATTTTCACTCGTTCGTTCTGAAAATTGAGCCCCTATATTAATTCTCGTTTAAAGCGGACCGAAGCGTAGGTAAATATTGGAACCGAGTTGTTGCGAATTCGACGGCAAATTGTATTTTTGGTCGCTTTACTTCCGACTTCCGGGGGATTTCCTTTTGATGTATTGTGAGTAGGTACCTTACATTGACAAAATGGGCAGATGATTGGCAAGAAAGCTGATTATTCTGATTGATCGGATATTGTCCCATTTTGTTGTCTTTTCGAGCTTAATGGTGACAATTATACGTATCCATCAAAATGATCTTAAAGGACTTGACCATTGTAATGGCAGATCCATCATTTCTTTTTATTCAATTTTTATCACTCCTCAGCTTAGAGTAAGGAATACAATACTCCTCAGACTACAATAACTGACATAATCACTTTTCTATTTGAAAATAGAAATTATATCAATAAATAAATAATCATACAACATACTTAAACAAGGATAATAAATAAAGCCAAATTATCATATAATTTATTATTATGCTATTATAACCAAATTGCTATTATAAAGGTACCTATACACACTAAATAAGGCTCTTTGAAATGCTCACTAAACGCTACAACATAATGAGATAAATATGATAGTTTTATTTCTTTATGTTTGGAACTGGATTCAAAATTGGCTTAGTACTCGTACTTAGATATGTTGGATGCTGCTACTCCAAAGCTTTTTTTGTAGTGGTAGGTTACGTAGTAACTATTATTTCCTTATCTGTGGCCTGGGGAAGTACCTATTATTTGCCAGTTACTCTACCGCTAAGCGGCAATATCCAATTAAGTTACCTAAATCATCTGGGTGACAAGCGCAGTGCAGTGCTTCATGTTCCAATAGCTTTGTGACCCTGAGCTGTACCTAATGGACCATCGTCTTGCTATTCGTCACTCTATGACTCTTTTAAGAACTCTGCTGATTTATAGCACACATTGATCATATCTGCAAAATACTCTTCAGCTGTCAACGCTTATCCACTCGCCGCAAAGTAGCTTTTACCTCGATTTATCAACCGCTATCCAACCAAGCAGAAGCTAACACAACATGAGCCACCATTACCGTTCTGTCAACATCATTAAAAACCTCATAAAGACGTCGCATTAATATCGTTCCGAGTTCTCAATAAATCATAATGAGTGCTTCTTCTTATACAGGTTTCAACAAACAGTGTATGAATCTCGAAAGGGACGCTATAGAAAGAGTTACTATTACTCGTATAAGCACGTATACAGGTGAAAGCGTTAGGTAGCTCTGAAGAGGCCATTTTTTGTAGAACGTCTAAGCTGTAGAATGTTTTCCTTGAGTAGATTTTTCCCGATGGTTATGATCTTGATGTCTTTAAGTCAAGAGTGAATGGGTTTCCTTTATGTAAATATAGGTTATAGTTAAGTAGACTGCATCGTTCATTTACATCAGGTGAGTTATGTGCAAATCTATCACTGTTAAGAAAAAGCTGCTACTCAAATGCAACCCACTTCAAACAATAACATACTATTTCATAGAAATTACCACGAATTTACAACGCGCATGAAATGAAAGAGGTCATCTTTCCAAATGACCGGCTACTGGTGTCCCTGTGAGCGAGAATGGGACTTGCCCGCGCTATTTACCGAGTCTTGGAGCTGTCGTATATGCGTGCCGTGAAGTATTTTTTATGCAAATCGATTTTTCACACTATAGGCTTTTTTTGAGCATCGACCTTATTTGTATGAAGTACTTTATAAGTAGGTAGATACATTAACATTTAATTTATACATACTAATATAATACCATGTCAATCAACTAATACAAGTCAAAAAAAAGTAGGTACCCATTAAACTTGCGGCGTTCCCGCGCTGGATCATTTACTTAGTTGTTATATTAGAAATAATTTAATGACATTTAATTAGTTGTTACATTAGAAATCATTTTTTGTGGACTTTTTGCAGGTTTTGTTTATAAACCACTTTTGGAAATGATTTAAGGTACCGCCTGTTGATAACATACAAACATTAGTACCAACCGTTTTCCGATTTGTATTATCTACACAGGGAAGTACCACATCTTTGCCAGTTATTCGGTAGTCAGGTAGTCAATCAGTAACATGCATTGCTGTGTTCCACTTTGAACGGTAATGTTTCCGCAGCTCAACCGTTGCTCCAACGCTACACTACTACGCCGCCGCTTTTACTAGCTAATTAGACTAAATAAGTTTTCTACAAAAACTAGCCATATATACGTAAAGAACAGCTTTAAGTTGATGCGTACCATTCTGCGTAGCCTTGTATATTTGTCAACGTTTATGTCTGAAGTATGGCCGGCTATTAGTGGGAGTCCATCTTGGGCCATTCAGGGCAGCGTTCTTGGGCCTATTTGTCGCCGAAGTCGTTGATAAATGGGGGCGTCCGGGCCACAGGAATTAACCAGAGGAAGGCGCCTTTGGAGGTGCGTGGTGGCTGGTTGCTGAGCCGAAACATACGGGAGGATGTCTCACACCGAAACGCGTATCGTGTAACCACCGTATTTCAATCATTTTCTCAAAGTTTCTGCAGGATAAAAGCTGTTAAATCTTTAAGCTAAATCAAGTCGTTATAGAAATTTTGAATGTATAAAGTGGAGATGGTTTCTGACATTAACATGATGTACATATTTCCAAAGACATGAAGTGGATGGTAGAGAAGAAAAATGTTCTTATGTAAAGTTTTGTAACATGAGCATGACATAACCAGCCCACTTACATTCCCACTCGTGGGACTCGGGGCCTTCTTTCACAATGAGAGATGCAAGACTACTGTCCCGTTGGCTAAAAGCAGGTTGGTAGATGACCCAAGTCCTCGAAGACATCTTTCCAGGACTATGTCGGCTTTCTCGCGATGTCTCTCTTTTGCCGTTAAAACTTAAATATTTTTAAAGGTGAAAGTGAGAAGCGAAGTGCCTTACCTGTCAACGTTTTCTTTAAGGCCACCGTTTATAATAAGCGAACAATAAAAATATATGTTGTACTAAGTACATCTAAATATTTGTATAATAAATATAAATAATACAAAAAATCTACTAATATAAACTCGAAAGTATGGATGTTTGTTGCTCAATCGCATCGAAACTCCTGAACGGATCGGTTGAAATTCATAAAATTACAAGAACGGAAACTACGAGGGTGAATCTGCTGCGAACGGTTCATAAAAAAGTCTTTAAAAAAATCGTATGAAATGGGAGCTTTGAATTAAAATTTTAATGTCGCTTGCTGCAAATGCTCGCGCGTTTTTTCCACGTAAAATATTCCCGTATTATCCACGCCCACATGCGAAAATAATATTCACCATCACGACGCCATAAACCGAGCTATTATGCACCTTACCACCCTCAACTTACCAGCCTCTTTCCTCTGCCCCCACCGAGCATTACACGTTGCCATTATGAATGGTTATTGATGCGTTTTTTTATCGATGTTATGTACAATACCGCCAACTTATTTATTTTGCTTACCCAAGGAGCCACTGCAGAAAATTCCTGAAAATTATCTAGAGAAAAATTAGTTGTGGTATTTGTTCAGCTGTCGGTTTAAGTTGGTGGTTTTACGCCAGTACTTTATCTATTAGACTACGTATGTAGAGGCTTTTAACGTTGATTTGTTGTAATACACGGGTATTTACTGGGCCCAGGAAGCGGAAAATACTTTATTGCTGTCTTGCTTTATTGCCTGTGACGTCGCTTTCGATGTGTGTCAACAGAGATGTATTGGTTCTTATTGTCGGAGCTTTAAAGTTCAATTTAAGTGAGATGATGACTGGGTAAAAACATATCATTTTAAATAAGTCCGTCAGCTAGATCGTGGAAAAACATGGGACACGTTATTGTTTGTTTTATCCAATTATTGAAAATCGCCAAAGATACAGAGCATAAAACTTCCATAGTGGGGGGTTGTGAGGTAGTCTTCGTAAAAATATACAATGAAGTGACGACACTCGAAACTTCTAAGCTCTGTATTTTCGTCAGTTTTTGTTTGTTAAACAAAATAATAAATAAGTGTACAATATTTTTTTATAATCTAAATGATATACTACTATTTAGTTTTATTTTGGCTGTCATGCGTATTATTTATATTGATTCGGGTTTTAAATTCAGTTAAGGCACTAGACATGGCAAAGGAAGGCAGAGGAATCATGTCATGCGAAAGAACTACCAACCTTGCCTTTTTTCTATCAGACTGCTTGTAGCACCTGAAAACGATATCGTTTCATGCTTGATGTTCCAAAAATTCGAACGAAAAGGTTTCATTCCACTGTTTTGAATTAAAACATTTATAACTTTGGAATGCGTTGCCTGAATGGGTACTTACTTATTTCCTGATGGATATAATTTGAGTGTCGTCAAGTATAGAGTGAATCGGTTTCTTCTATTATCTTATAAGTTATACTTACTTACTTAGAGATAAATTATACCTAAGTTCGGGTGACGATCGCAGTGGAGTGCTATGACTTGAACACGAAGTTCAAATAGCTACGTCGAATTTATTGTCGTTATGTACAAGCGTGTTGCTTACCGTCAAGCGCATGTATTGCTTCTCTATGCGGTTGATCTAACCAAAGAAAAACTACGACGAATATTAATGGACAATTCACACACAACACCATCAAATCTGACCCCAAACTAAGCAAAGATATGTACATATTTGTATATATAATTGATACTTTTTAATCTTATGTAATTTTTAATATTATTTTGTAAATTCTTGTTCTAGTATAAGTTCATATTGTGTCAAAATAAATATAAGTATTGCAAACAAATATAGCAAAGCTTGTACCTACTATAAATATTCCCTAACATACATAGGTTAGAGAATATTCAGAAGGCAGGAACAATAATACTAATAAATTAAACGACAGAATATAATTTAATCCATTTATTTCCATCAGATAAAAAACGAACTATGTACATAAGTTATATAATTTGCTATAACTATCTTTAGATATTACGTGTGATATTAAATATTTAGAATTTCCCAAATTCTTTTATAAAAATACGCCCATTCATAAGACAATGAACAACACAAAACAAATAAAATACTATAAATATTTGACATAGAATTATTCCAAATTAAAAAAATATATTTAAGAACATATTCTGAAGCGACTAATTTAAAAATGATAACGCCCTTTCTGTTATATTCAATGCGATAACGACAGCAACACACTTAAAGTTTAGATATCAGAATGTGCATTTAATATTAGAATCTACTAACATAACATATTTATGTTATAGACTCCGCATCACTACTTATAATTAAATTATATATGGCGCCACAGTCGAATTTCTACAACATTTTTTTAAAATCTTTTATAGGTTTACACTTGACTGCCATCTCGCCTGATGTTAAGCGACGATGCTGTCTAAAACAAATAAACATTGAAAGGAAAAAATAAGAAAGTGCAACAATTTTGCCATATAACTTAAGTGGTGGTACGAACTCTACAATCATACCACAAGATATCACAAAACACAAAGATTGGATTTGAAGAATTTAAAATGATAGATTGGTTTATTTACACAAGTTTTGATGGATTCACCTTTGTGAATATAACAATGAAGTTGTTTTTTTTTTATTTTACAGAGTGATTTTTAATGGATTAATGATATGTGATCTTTATCTTTTTGTGTATAGATCAAATTTCTTTGACCAAAATGTCAAATAAAATTACAAATTTATGTGTATACAAATTATATTAGAAGCGATTATTTAGATCTCCAGATCTACTTCTGGATAGGCTTTGAAACTTCATTTCTTCTCGCTTGCTCAGGTGAGAGTGAGCGAGAAGACACGATACGGGTTTCGTTTTTGCTGTATGCAAAAATATTGTACGTAATTGGTAACGTTTACAATAACAGTTGGGATGTTTTTGGACGGACTATCCGAAGTTGTTCAAATAGCACATAATTATGTTTTAAACGCTTTTGTAATTATAGTCAGGAATAACACATAGGACTTCTTTTTATCACGGGAAATGGAACGAAAACTGCGCGGGTAAAACCGCGGGGCGCAGCTAAGATTTCATATTTGCACCATTGTATTTTTTTTTTTTAATAAAGAGTGACGAGACGAGCAGGACATGTGCCTGATGGTAAGCAACATGCCTGCCACATAACATCACAGTGACACGCAGCTATTGGAACATGAAGAGCCAAAATCATTACCTAGCACCGCACTGCGCTCGTCACCCAGAGATCTAAGTTGTTATATCTCTAAGCCCTGTAATTTCTCTGGAAACATTGCCCTTCAAACCGGAACACAGTAATGTTTGCACATTACTGCTTGGCGGTAGAATAATTGTCAAAGGTGTGGTACTTCCCCAGGCGGACTCTGCTAAGAGTTCTACCACTACGAAATTGTTTGTTCACATTGTTCTCTAAATTGGAGTGAAACACAGTTCGGATAGTTTATCCAAAAAAGTACGTACTGTAACATTGACTATTTTTATTTGATAAATATTATAGTATTCAAACAATAAAAATGCCTGTTTTAACATTTGAGAAATACCCTAGAATCTAAATTGGAACAAAATTTAAAGAAAATATATAATAGTTATTTACACAAATAAAAAAAGGTTTTTTGGCGTGTTTAAATAATACAGGGTTATCGGTAATAATCAGCCTGCATCATTTTAAGGGGATGTTTAAGTACATTAAATCAATCAACTCTTGTAGGTACAGTTTATAAAAAAAACGTATATTTTTTTCTTCATACAAAATAAAAAATAGTGTTTTGTTCGGTCTAAAAGCATCGAATTCTTTCTAACATTTCGTAACAAGAGCGCGTGCGCTCTTTAACGTTCGACAAATGATGTGTCAAAGCGAATAAGCACTAAAAAGCCGCAAAAAGTCCCAGAGAGGGCAACATACACTATGTATTGTGTTTTAACAAGTTGTAGAACAAAATTTGTTTGTTTAAATTACACAGAACATGCCCTTAAACGGGTGCAGGCTGATTACCAGTAACCCTGTATAATGGAATACTAGCGGTTCGTACCAGCTTCGCTCGGATATTTTCATATAAAAGCCATTAATCAAAATGAAAACTATCGATTTACAAATAAAAGTTAACTTTTGTGAATATCGGATCAAACATCATGACATTGATCATGATATTGAGAGTACTTCTCAAATAGTAAAACTTACCTTCTTATTTTTGAAGTCCATAACTATAAAACATTTAACACAATGAGCCCACCGCCCACTACTGGACATAGATAGGCCTTTCCCATAATACGTCACTCATACTTAAAACACTGGTAACACGGAAAATTCCACATTTAAACGTTTTCTTCAAATTCCAGTCTAATTTCAGTTGCTCTATTTTTACAAAGCTCGAATACCTTTACTATGCCGAGAAGGACGCGTTGTATAAATCATTATAAACTACTTTTATAACATATTTGCTCGTAAAGGGTCTCTTATTGGACCAATTTCTGTATCGTAATGTATCTTATTACGCACTAGTGCTGTAATGTGTAATGTAAAACGCACGGTTTCAAAATGCTCCTTCCACAGACTAGGTAAATAGATATGCTCCGTCTAAAACGAACGGTACCTTTTTAAATCTTAGTAAAGAGTTTTTATGTCAGAAAAGTGTGGTCAACATTTTATGAATAAAATTAACTTTGAGAGGTAAAATATAATAAAGAATTATTAAATTCGTTAATTTAATTAATTTAGATCATAAATTACTTTAATTTTTCTGTAACAAAACACAAAAATATTGATTTACTTTATAATTAATAATGGCAAACCGGCTGGTTCTGTGCCGTTGCTTTAAAAAAAAGGCGCCGATGCGCGCGCATTGCTAATCTGTGATCCATAGTGATTACTTACTCTGTGCTGTGATCTGTGATCAAGTAAATATTATTCCGCGCGTTTTTTTTCGCTGTATTGTTTTTATTTGAAAATGTCGTCAGAGTTTTGTTTATTTCCTCGCCAATATGTTATAAAACGTCGTATGACATACGTGCGCTTTGATAATTACAGCCTCTGCTAATTATAGCTCTCGCCTTCGGCTCGAGCTAGCAATAAAGCCTCGGCTGTAATTATCAACTTACCGCACTTATATCATAATGTACTATTACCATAAGGCATTTTTATATCAATATTTTTAGCGATAAATCGGTGAAAATATTTGTCAAACTATTGGCACTGACATAAAAATGCTTGTCAAATTGCTATAACGAATTGAAACATTGTCGATATTGGCCATCTTTTGCGATATAGAGCGTTCTTTGACAAGTATTGTTGCATTTTGAAAACACCTGATTAGGACCTAACATAATATAACCTACTAAAATCACATACATTTTGTCTCTATACATACATTTAGACTCTATTGATATTATTTAACTTTGTGCCTTATAGCTACTCAATTAAAATAGAAAATCATTTATTTGGAACATTGGATCAATTTACGTCAGTCCAAACCAAATAGCGTAGGTATTGTTCAATACATGCATATGCTTTGTTTGTGTGTGTGCCTTTTAAGGTAGTAACATTTTTAGATAAATCATGTTCGCTTATTATAGTTCGATGAAAAGTAGTACTGTTCAGTAGTAAAATTAATTAAACTAAAGCCGGAATTACATTACGAAATTAGTTGCATGAAATTAATTTCGTGACATTAGTTTTAACAACAGTTTCACATGTAATTTAATATTTTCGTAATGCATGCATTAATTTCGTGAATGCAAATGAGTTTCGTGCCCTGCGCGATTTTTAGGTGAAATTAGTGTCATGCAACTAATTTCATAGTGTAGATGCGACGTGAAACTAGTGTCGCGAAAGATCCTGTTCTGTGTGGACGTGTGTATTTTATCATTGCGCGCGCTTCAAGCGTTAAAAATGGCAAACCAACGATGGTGTACAGCTAAAAATATACAATTCATTAATGAATATCAGCGACAAGAGTGTCCCTGGGACCCGAAATAGTTTTTATAGCTCCCAGGATATTCACCTGCTAATTCAGAGACTAACTTAATTGCACCCAAATGCTTTCTTGTTAACCATCCTCGAATCCACCAACGTCTTTTTTTTTTCTTGATAGTCTTTTTTAAGTGTATATAGAAGCATCTCTTTAACTACATTGAATATAGCTTTGATGCTGATGGGGCCATGGTTACTGCGATACTGTGGATTTCACGACACTTTTTATTTTACGAAATTACTTTCGCATATATCGAAACTACTTTCGTGAAACTGATTTCAACATGCATGACACTAATTTCGCAATGTAATTCCGGCTTAATATAAAGGTACAAGTTCGCGCCGCGACCGCGACGCGACGCGAGACCGCGACCGGAGACCGCGACCGGAGACCGCGACAGGCACTTGACACTATAGAAATGTATGGGCGCCAGTTGGCCCCGCGACCGCGACCGCGACCTGTCTCGGTCTCCTGTCGCGGTCTCCTGTCGCGGTCTCGCGTCGCGGTCTCAGCGTGAACTTGTACCTTAAGTTGTTCATAATGATGTCTACAACGCTTTCTTTTCATGCATTCCGCGTAAACCTGTATAGGAACTAATAAACAAATGGTGTAACATACCACATATATATTTATTTATTCCAGGTATTAAGCAACTGCAAAACACTCACAGGTAACAGTTCAGTCAACGATCGGAATAAATCAAATCAAAATTAATTAAAGTGTATGAAGACAGAAACGAAATTTTTTTCAGCCATGTTGTTCACTTTTTGTGGCGCCACTGTTCAAATTTGCCAGAGAATTTGAACAAAATGAGACATCGGTTACTTGTTAGCACATTTAACTCCGTTGGTCGACAAGGGCCATCCTACACCATAGTATTTTTTTTAATGCACAAGAAATTAACTTAATTGTGACAAATGAATGAATGACGATCGTGAACTGAACTGCTACCAAATAAACCCCTTGGGGTCTGTAAAAGGCCATTTTAAAGGAATCACCTCGAAATCATCAGACAAAATTAACTAACAAAGGTTGATTTGTTTACTTTGGGGTCAGATGGTGTTGTGTGTGAATTGTCCACCAATATTTATGTATTTACTAATTAAAGACGATTATTTTTAACAACGTTAGCTGATTTTGAACACACTACACAAGACTTAAATTAAGTCTAATTTTTATTTTCAAATAAATTATCTTTCAACTTTTCAGTTGCATTACAACGACTATGGTCACGAGAAAACGTATCCAAATACAATACTAGAAGGTCGCATTGGCTTAAACACAACAATTTCTTTAAAAAAAATCTGGTCCATTTTATCTATGATTCCTACATGGTACCTTTAAATCAGCCTTTTTATATCCCCTGTAAAAGCTAACTCAAAAAACAAAACATCGTATATTATAAGTTGATCCTTGGACCAATTACGACATTACGGAATCACAGGCCTACCGTTACAAAGTCCAAAATACATTGACCTCAGAAAACGAACAGTCACAACGTGTTGTGGGATCAACTTATATTACAGATAGTGCAATCCACGAAGACGCGCACCACTATTCCTCCTAACCGTTTATAGTATATGTGTGCAAGCTTCCGTCAATGTTTGAGTGTTATCGGTACACACTAATTACCTATGAATGCACACGCACACTACAATGACTGGTGAATAGTTCGCGACTGACGCTCGGAGCAAACGCGATTGAAACGAAAATTGGTGGGGCGCGTCTTCGTGGATTGCACTATCTATACACACGAGCTTGTGGTAACATGGACCTTTGCCTTCACATGCCCTGAACGTGTAAGTTACGTAATACAAAGGATCACACAGTCGGGTAGTACAGTCTATATCGAACAGTATCCGTAGCAGGAGTCTTCGCTTCGCTGCCGGTTGTCACTGCTACCGATGCGGATGTTTGAGGGGGTCCCGTCCGACTCCCATAGACCTGGCGTCTCGATTATCTAACACAAAGAAAAATAGCGTATTTGAACTCAGAATATTTAAATAAAAAAGTGTGAACTTATAATGTACACATGCAAAAACTCTGTTGTGTCAGTATGGTGCTTCAAAAATGCTAAAATAAAAAAAAATTGGCTGTAATATAACTTTTTTTTTAAATAAAAAGTGACGGGTCGAGCAGGACATGTGCCTGATGGTAAGCAACAAGCCTGCCACATAACAGCACAGTGACACGCAGCTATTGAAACATGAAGAGTCCAAATAATTACCTACCACTGCACTGCGCTCGTCACCCAGAGATCTATGTTGTTATATCTCTAAGCCCTGTAATTTCATTGGAAACATTACCGTTCAAACCGGAACACAGTAATGTTTCCACATTACTGCTTGGCGGTAGAATAACTGGCAAAGGTGTGGTACTTCCCCAGGCGGACTCTGCTAAGAGTCCTACCACTACAAATAGAAGAACTGCCGATAGAAGTGAAAACTTATAACTTAGAATTTGATAGCTTACTTTGTAAACTACGCGGGTGAAACCGAAGGGCGAAGGGCGTGGGGTCTAGAAATGCGTCAGCAATGGGAAATGCTGACGCATTTCTAGATAGCCAATGGTCTTGGTCCCGAGTTTACCCGAAGATTTCTTATCATGCCCGAACGTGACGCTAGAATTCAACTCAGAGCCGTAGGCGCGCCAAAAGAAGTTTTCACTTCAAAATTTAATCCATACAAACTTGCACCCTTTATTTTACCCTTTCGTTGGAACGTTTGCAAAAATAATTGAAAACCCTAAGAAAGTTCAATGTCAATATCGATTTGTAAATCAAATACCCCCATAAAAACGAATCCCCAAATAACCCACCCCGAACTGCTCCCGGCGCAAAGGTGCCCATGACGCTCGCTGCTTTCCCACGTTGAATAGCAAGAAGTTAATACCACTTTTCTTCATTTCTAGGGCGAAGAAGTTGTAAGTGAAGTTACCATAGATATATTTTTGTATAGTATAGAGTGAAGAGACATTCAGGACATATGCCTGATGGTAAGCATCATGCACCACATAACAGCACGCAGCTAGTGGAACATGAGGAGTCCCAATCATTACCTGCAGCACTGCACTGCGCTCGTCACCCAGAGATATAAGATGTTTTATCTCTATGTCCTGTAATTTCACTGGAAGCATTGGCCTTCAAATCGGAACACAGTAATGATTGCACATTACTGCTTGGCGGTAGAATAACTGGCAAAGGTGTGGTACTTCCCCAGGCGGACTCTGCAAAGAGTCCTACCACTACAAAATGGATGGATAATATTTTCGACGGAACAAATATTAACCTTAAGTTAGTTAAAATATTGACTAGTTAGTCAGGGTGTCGGGTTTTCGTGACAGTGTGAGCGAATGTGTGAATCTTAAAAATGTTCTTTCATAATTTGAATATACCCTTGCCCTAAACTGGACAGTTAAGGTTTTAAACATAAAATTTTAAAAATCACATTAATATAGCAACCCTTTATATTATTTAGATGTAAAAGAACATTAAATTTATATCCTTGTCCACCCTCGTAGGGTGGACAGCAGCTATCCCCCCTGTACAAAATCAAAAGCTACGCCAATATAAAAGTCAATAATAATATAAATAGTAGGAAAATACAAATTTAAAGTTACCTTTTGCGTTAATTCTTCGAATGCTAAGTTGATGCCTTCTTGCGTCTTCGCACTGCTTTCAATGAACAGCATTCTGTGTTTCTGCGCGAACGCCTGCCCTCGCTCCCTTGGTACTGCCCTGGCCTTTGTGGAGGCAAAATAAAGATATTATTAACACTAAACTTACTCAGATTTACATGAAAAATACTGGGTTATTATGTATATTAAATACTCAGTACATGGAATACCGAGCTTCGCGCGGCTTTTCATTGCTTGAAAACACGGGGATATTTTTTTTTTTAGTTTATCCTGGGTTGTCCCACTGCTGGGCAAAGGTCTCCCCCAATTCCCTCCACTTTATCCGGCCCTGAGCTACCATCGTCCATACCAAGCTTAAATGGGAGTGGGCGGGTCATGTGACCAGAATGCACCCCGATCGGTGGGCCCGGGTTTCTACAGAGTGGACACCATCGGCCAGTCGACCCCAGGGTCGTCCTCCAACGCGATGGAAGGTCGAGCTCGGAGGGTTTAAAAATGATTGGGGATAAAATAACGCTCTAAAAATGAAACCTAGCTAGATCGATTTATCGCCCCCGAAACTCCATGAATACTAAATTTCATTGAAACCGTTGGAGCCGTTTCCGACATTCAGATTCTACTTGTATATGAGTAGGTACCTTTTCCATTTATACAAGAATTGCTTGTTTAAAAGTATAAGGTATAGATAGATTATAAAAATGGATTTGAGCTTGATTTCAATGTTTTTTTGAGAGACAGTATTACTTCGTAGTGTTTGGGTGACTCATCTTCGACGACTACGTCGCTTACCATCAATTAAGCTGACCAGAGTCAGCCGTTAACCTTTTGAACGCCAGGACTAAATTGTATTTCCGTGCCCTGTACGCCAAGCGAACGTCATAGCACAAAATTAAAAAAATCACAGCATCCATGGTTTTCAGCGACTAGTTTCGTACATTTACACGTTGTTTTGCAGGGATTTTCTATTTAAGGACAAGTTAAGTAAAAAAACATATCAGTACTTATAATTTTTTAATTAATGTTTAGGTATAGTGCGTTTTTTACCCGACTGCGCGACGCAAAGGAGTGGTAATGTGTTTAACAGTCTACATATGTATGTATGTTTGTATGTTCTTTTGAAGCACTATACAGACCAAACGCCTGGGCCGATTTTTATGATTCACACGTCAATCGATTCCTCTTAATCTGGCGAGTGACACCAAAGACATGACATTAGTGTAAGTTCAATATGGCGGATTCAGGACGCCATATTGTCCAAATAAAAAAAATTAAAATCACCAAAATATATCAAGAGGGGTATCGTTGAATAGGTATTTAAAAATAATGTTTAGCTTTCTCTCAATGTTTTTCGATTTGACTGACCGTTTATTGAACAATTACATTGTATGTCGAATAATAATGGATCCCGACTCTTCAGTTGTAATGTTCTTTAATTAGAAAATATTGTATATATTTCAATAGAATTAATACAATAACATATTATAGAATTCTAGACCACCAGAAATCTAAATGCTTGTTTTATTCTTTTAATTTTTTTTAGTATGCGAGTACGTAGTTTGCTTCACTTTTTACGCAGTCGGGTATTTGAGTTTTTAAATTATATTTTTTTATTAATTTTAGTCAACTATAGACGTCGTTGGCGCTCAGTGCTCGCTAGCGCTTGTCAAGTATAGGTGACTCTGGCGGTCAAAAGGTTAATAGTAGTATATCTCGAACTTATGTGCAATAGGACTCTTATAATACATATCTACATACTACTTCATTTGTACTGGTTTTGTTAGAAAGAGTACCCCACGACGTGATACTTTTAATTTGTTTTGTAAATACAAGATAAGTTACGGCTAGTCTGGTCGGGAGAACGGTTACTTAAAAACGGCGAAGGAAAACATCGTGAGGAAAAACTCTCACCATGCAATAGTAGGCCTCGAGTCCCAGAAATGGGAACATTTAGTGGGTTTACTTATCCTTATACTTAGTTATGCAATACAATACAAGATAGTCATACAACTATTTTGTGGACATTTTTAACCGACTTCAAAAAAGAGGAGGCTATCAATTCAGTTGTATGTTTTATTGTATGTATGTTTACGCGACAGCGTCGCCAATTTGTATAATAAGTATGTATTTAAAACTATATAAGTATTATATCAGCTATCTGGCCGCCATAGTACAAGCTTTGCTTAGTTTGGGGTCAGATGGTGTTGTGTGTGAATTGTCCACCAATATTAAAAAAAAAATTGTGAATTGGACATTGACGGTTTGTTTTTTCGTTAAGTACATCTTGGTTCAGAGATGGTCCCATACAAATTTTATTGAAACGGTAAGACCGATTGTGTTACCGTTTCTGAAATGAGAACATAAAACTAAAATTTGTTTACATGTATTTAGGCGATATGGTGATAGATTCTTATGAAACTTGGCCGAGTATCTGAATTTAGTTGTAAATGGAAATCGGTTTTTGAATTTTCTGAAAAAAAATAATTAGGTAAGCTAATTTCGTAACAGTCTTACCTGATCAATTTTATTTCCCACAACTAAACAAACGATATTCTTCTTGGTGGTATAAACTTGTAGCTCCTCCGCCCACTCGGACAGCTTGTCTAACGTCTTCGGGTCTGACACGTCGTACACCAATATGGCGCCGTGGGCGTCTCTGTAAACGAATATTACTTACAATATATCCTGTACGGGGGCGTTTGATGTGGACTGTGGACAGCCTGTCATTGCTTTGAATAAAGACTACAAGATTTCGACGCAAAACGTTTACAAGAATAACTAGCGCCCCGTTCCGACTTCGCTCGGATAATAACCTAGATACTAACTGCAGCGCCATCTGCCGGGCTAGTTTGTGAATCTAAGCCATCCATGGTAAGCCTAAACTTTAATAATAAAAATAAATGTTAATTTTTATAAAACAATTTTAGATTTGCCATAAGCTCCGGGAAATTTTAATCGAAATAGAGTGAAAAACATTTACAAAAAAAGACGATAATTGATCAGTAGTTATCTAGTTATCGAGCGGGATGAAAAATGATTAAATTACTAAAATGGCTATTAAAAAATAGGGGTTGGTGATAAAAGGGTAAAAATTTAGGGTTGTATGTATTTTTGAATGCCACATTATAAAAAAATAAAAACAAAAAATGTTGTCCAAAATTTTTTTTTAAATTTAGGTTTGAACAACCCTTATCACTTAGGGGTATGAAAAATAAATAGTAGCCGATTCTCAGAGACCTACTGAGTGTGGATATAAAATTTGGTAAAAAATCACCAAAGCCGTTTCGGAGGAGTAAGGTGACTAGTAACATTGTAACACGAGAATTGTATATACTATAAGACAATACTCGTACAATACAAAAACACTTTATTGGCACCACAAAAATACAATAAAAACAATCAATACATAATGGACACTTTTGAAATATTTTTTTTAATCGGTTCAGCAATATTTATACGATACTAATTACTAACGTCACTCAATCGTTTTGCCTTCCCGGAATCTCTCAACTAACACTTGAACTTTATGGTATGGTGTTAAAGTTCAAATTGACTTTTAAGTATTATTACGAATCGTTTGTATAGAATAGACTGAATAGGATATAGAAAAGTGTTGTTTTTAGACTTGCTCATGCCATTTTTAAACATTTTCTCTGCGTTAGAACTCTCCTTATACTTCAAGGAATAATTAAAAAAAAAAAAATAGCGAAATCGGTTTAGTTGTTCTCGAGATTTTTTTTTAAATAAAGAGTGACGAGACGAGCAGACCATGTGCCTGATGGTAAGCAACATGGCTGCCACATAACAACACAATGACACGTAGCTATTGGAACATGAAGAGTCCAAATCATTGCCTAGCACGGCATTGCGCTCGTCACCCAGAGATCTAAGATTTGATTAAGAGATTTGCGCGTAGCAACACATTCAGTCATTTTTGAAGTGAAATCTTCTTTTGGCGCACCAGCGCGCCACAGATCGATTTTTCGTGGTCTGTAAATTGAATTCTAGCGTCATTCTATTATGAAAAATTAAATGAGAAATCTTCGGGTAAACAAACTCAAATCAGCATTTCTAGATAGTGCTCATGGCCACGCCATCCGGTTTCGCTCGCGTTGTTTCCAAAGTAAGCTATCAAATTCGGAGTTATTTCACTTATATCGGTCAGATGGTGTTGTGTGTGAATTGTCCACCAATATTTATTTATTATTTATTAGTTACTATGACTGCCAATTTTTGAAGTGAAAACTTCTTTAGGCGCGCTATAGACAGAATTTTCGTGGGCTGTGAAATGGATTCATCAATCGTCACGCTCGGATATGATAAGAAATCTTCGGGTAAACTCGGTAAAAACGGCCAGGTAGGTACCAGGGCAACAGAAACAGTAAAGTTAATAATAGAATATTTTGTACAACTTCGTTCCATCAGAATGTCCGTTGACACCTCCCAAGTATTTTGAAGTGAAAACTTCTTTTGGCGCGCAGGCGCGCTTTTAGACAGATTTTTCGTGGGGTGTGAATTGAATTCTAGCGTCACGCTCGGGTATGATAAGAAATCTTCGGGTAAACTCGGGCCCACGGCCATTGGCCATCTAGAAATGCGTCACCCAATGGGAAATGCTAACGCATTTCTAGATGGCCATGCCATGATGGTCAGGCCACGCCTTCCGGTACACCCGTGTAGTTTCCAAAGTAAGCTATCAAATTCTGAGTTATAAGTTTTCACTTCTATCGGCAGTTCCTATGACTGCCAATTTTTTTATATTATAGATACTTACCTGTAGAAGCTGGATGTGAGGGTCCGGTAGCGCTCCTGGCCCGCCGTGTCCCAGATCCCCAACTTCACCTTGACTCCGTTCACCTCCACCTCCTTGTTGTTGTAGTCCACCCCGATAGTCGCCGGGAACTGGGGCTTGTAATCGCCCTTCGTGAACGCCAGGATTATGCTGTAAATAACTATAATTGAAAAAACCCGACTGCAAAAAATCAACATAATTATAAAACAACTAGCGGCCCATTCCGGCTGCGCTCGGATATTGTCATTTAAAGACTATTCATTGAAATAAAAACTATCCTATCTCTCAAGTTGGACCAGACTGCTCACTGTGTGCCAATTTAATTTAAAATCGGTTAAGTAGTTTAGGAATCCATCGCGGACAAACATCGTGACAGGAGATTTATATATATTAAGATATACTATCTAAGAACACGTGGGTTACTAAGACGAATCCAACGATATCCTAATTGTCGAAATCTATCCAGCCGTTTGGGAGATACGTAGGAATAAAGACATTTTCAAACATACAAGATACGCGCGAAAAACATAGCCCTTCATTCAGTCGGGTAATAAAATTATTATCATTACTCAGATATGTTTTTATTAATAAATAAATAACAATAAATAAATAAGCCTTTTATTTCTTGCTTTAAGTTACAAAGTTTAAGTAGGTACATCCATTGTGGAAATATCTATACATAGTTTGAACTATTTATCGAATAATATGTATATACATGTGTTTAATGATTATGTATATTTTTATAGAAATTAAATTAAATAGTTATATGTTTTTATTACAAATGAGTTTTTATTTCCATTTTTTTTTTATTATTATATTATGGATGTTTTTTTTTACTTCTTATTTGTGCACCCCATTTCTGACTTGTCCACATATTGTTTTCCATCCTAAGATTGCCTGGAAGAGATCGCTTTCAGCGAGAAGGCCCCCCCACCGTCGCACTAATTTACGATGTTTTTGTTTATTTTTGCTTTGTATTATTTTTTTGGTGTCAATAAAGAGTATCTATCTATCTGTAGCTGGTTTAGTCGGGAGAACGACAACTGCATATCCGGAACTCATGGTACGAATTACACGCGCACTGTCTTTACGAAGTCGTGCTCGAGGTACACGAAGCTAGTTTTTCAAGCTAAGATATCAAGCTAGTGTTAGTAAGCTAGCAAGCTAGTACTTCTAGCTTCGTGAAGATAAAACTAGCGTTGCGTATCGTTGTCTGCACGAAGCTAGAAGTACTAGCTTGAAAAACTAGCCTCGTGTCATCATCATCATCATCATCATCAGCCGCAAGACGTCCACTGCTGAACATAGGCCTCCCCCCTAGATTTCCACAACGAACGGTCCCGCGCAACCTGCAACCAGCGGTTTCCAGCGACCTTTGTTAGGTCATCTGTCCATCTAGTGGGAGGCCGTCCAACACTGCGTCTTCCGGTTCGTGGTCGCCACTCGAGAACCTTTCTTCCCCATCGGTTGTCAGCTCTGCGAGTGATGTGGCCTGCCCATTGCCACTTCAGCTTACTTACTCTTTGAGCTATGTCGGCCACTTTTGTTCTTTTGCGAATATGCTCATTACGGATTCTGCCGCGCAAAGAGACTCCGAGCATAGCTCTCTCCATAGCTCGCTGTGTGACTTTGAGCTTTGTTATGAGGCCCACAGTTAAGGACCACGTCTCAGTTCCATAAGCCATCACTGGCAACACGCATTGGTTAAAGACTTTTATCTTATTGTTTAGCCTCGTGTAACTCGGATTTATTGCGGGTAGTGTCGTTAATAAAAAAAAGCACACACGTCTTATCGGATTTTTATCAGATACACTTCGGAGAGTGTGCAACTGATCTGTATGATTTAATACCACCTTGTACTTTTTTAAAGCTACGAGCAGTCCGATGACGGTTCGTAGCTCGAAAAAGCGACATCGCTTCATGGTTGATTCAATTCAATTCAATTTATTTTTCGAACCTTAGGATATTACATCACTTGGTAACGTCACATGAAACATTAATAAATTAGAAATTTCGTATACATCATTTAGTTTCAACAATTAAATGCGGCTGTAAAGAGGCCTTGTCGATAGGTGCAGCTGTGCAGCTTTGTCATATTAGGTCATTACACAATGATTAAAATAATAAATTATGTCATGAAATACAAAAGTAAATTATGAAACATGTCAATAAATTAAAATTGCAATTATTAAATATATGTATAGTTACTGTCATTAATAAATTTTATTAAACTTGCATTTCATTACATACAGTTTTAGCCCAGTCTTTACGATCATTTATAAAATCTTTGACCGTATAGTAAGCCTTTTTGAGTAAATATCTTTTTATGGCAGTTTTAAATTTTGTTTCGTTGAGACCCTCTAGCTGCTTAGGAATTACATTATAAAAAAGCACACAATTTCCGACAAAGGAACCTATTGTCTTCTGGAGTCTACACTGTGGAAAAGCAAATTTATTGGTATGTCGTGTGTTGGCATTGTTATCCGACAGCTTTGTTAGAGTGGATCGATTTTTCCTGGCATACATTATGCACTCGTATATGTATAATGAAGGTAAGGTAAGTATCTTTATTGACTTAAAAACCTCCCGAAGTGAACACCTTGTTGGTATGTTATAGAGTCCTCGAATTGCTCTTTTCTGTAAAATAAAAACAGCATCCACGTCTGCTGCTGATCCCCAGAGCAATATTCCGTAGGACATTACACTGTGAAAGTACCCATAATACACCAACCTAGCTGTATCAACATCTGCTATCTTTCTTATTTGCCGAACTGCATGTGCTGCCGAGCTAAGTCTGTCAGTCAATTTATTTATATGTGTACCCCACTGCAGCTTAGAGTCTACTGTGATCCCTAAGAATGACGCTACTTCGGTGGGCTGAATAATCTCCTCCTTTAGTTTAATGTGAAAGTCAACTTTTTTTACATTTGGCAGGGAGAACCTAACACATTGGGTTTTTTTTGGGTTCAGAGCTAAATTATTAGCATCAAACCACTCACATACTTTAGTCAGTATAAAATCAATTAATGTGAAATCCGTACCACCCCTTTTAGTTTTAAATAATAACGATGTGTCATCAGCAAACATAACAATGTCACAATCAATAAATTTTTTTGTCATAAAAGGTAAGTCATTAATATAGACAAGAAACAAGAAAGGCCCTAATATTGATCCCTGTGGGACCCCCATTTTTAGAAAAGACCCTTGAGACTGTACTCCGTCGATATTTATTATTTGAAGGCGATCTTTTAAATAGGACGATATGAGTGCTAAAGCCGTCTTAGATATTCCGTAGAAAGCTAGTTTTTTTAGCAAAGTTTCGTGACTTACGAAATCGAATGCCTTCGAAAGATCGCAGAAAACACCAACTGCATCGCTATAATCCTCCCAAGCATTTAATACATATTTATTAAGTCTCACTCCTGCATCTGTGGTTGATCGTCCTTTTGTGAATCCAAATTGTTGTTCGTGTCGTAATTTATTAGAGTTGAAATAATACTGTAGCTGATTCAATATTATTTTTTCGAATATTTTACTTATACAAGGTAAAATAGAGACTGGCCTAAAGTTACCAGGGTCATCTTTTTCACCCGATTTAAATAACGGCAGCACTTTACTGTGTTTCATTAAATCCGGGAATATGCCCTTGCTAACGCTTGAATTAAGCAAGCTCACGTTGATGTTCCAAAGACACGAACGAAGAGGTTCGACTCTACTTTTATGATAATCACGTCTAGCCTGTGGAATGCCATGCCTGAGAGCCTGAGTGGGGTTTTCCCCCCTGGGTTACAGTCTTAGTGTCTTCAAATGGCTGCCTCCGTGGCTTAGTTGGTCATAGCTATGCCTGCGAAGCCGAGGGTCGTAGGTTCGATTCCCACCCAATGCAAATATCTGTGTGATGAATTCAAATGTTTGCACTGTGTCTGGGTGTTTCTATGTATAATAAATATGTATTTAAAACTATATAAGTATTATATCAGCTATCTGGCCGCCATCATACATGCTTTGCTTAGTTTGGGGTCAGATGGTGTTGTGTGTGAATTGTCCACCAATATTTATTATTATTATTTATTATTAAAATCGAAAGTGAATCGGTTTCTTTTAAGTATACCTACGCGCTCCATCGTAGACCACATCGTCGCTTTACATCAGGCGAGATGGATGTCAAGTGTAAATTTATAAAAGCGACAAAAAATAATTATAAACGCTCACAAACGGCAAAAGATGCAAAATTTTATTTTCTATAATTACGATTTCAATAATGTGAAATCTTAAAGCGCATAGTTCCCGAGATATCGGCCAAAAACTTTTTTCTAAAAACTGATTCCAGATGGCGCTTGAAGCTTATCCTGAATCTGTCAGCATTTTGTGATTGTATGCTCAGTAAGAAAATGTGTATCAGAAATGTATTGCAAAGTTAAATTCTATTTTTATTGGCCTAAGGTATGTTATTTTAGAATTAATTACAAAAATCTGGCCAAACATTTTTTTCAATTGATTTTTCAATACAAATCTTTTCTATTTATAATATACGTCTGGATAACATCAAAATAACTAAAACAAAAACACTGCCTACTTCTAAATTGTAAGTATGTCAGTCATACATTATTACATGCAACCTTAAACAATGCCTATTTTAGACTACTATGTCAAGGTGATTGAATAACTTAATGAACAATGCTAGTTGATTAAGAATTTAATATCTTTAAATCAAATAATGTTAGATCATTGTTTGTATGAAATTATCCTAAAAAACAACCAATTTCAATTAATTAATGGCTCCATAAGTTTCAATAAAATGTAGGTAATGTCAAACCATACAGAGAGTTATACCCTTTCAAACAAAAAAAAAATTGTATAATATATATAATGAATAAAAAAAAAAACAATCATAATATTATTATTAACCTCCAAAAATTGGTGTGTTATAAGTTTGTCATCATGTCACTCTCTCAGTTGGCTTGTGGAATCTATGTTGCAAATGGAATTGAGTTTTTTTTACAAAATTTATTCTTTCTTAATTAATTAAGAAATGTTTTAGATAATTTTATTTTATGTAAATATTTTCCTTGTACAATAGCCTCATCTATATTTATTGTTTTGTCCATACAAAATACTTTTAAAACTATTTTATGCAATCAGGGCCTGAGATAAAGACAAGTGTGATGCAATTAAAATCATCAACTAAAATCCAACTTTCTAACCTATTCAAAACTGGTAAATGTGATAAATGTAAATAATTAAATGCTTCAATATTTGAATAATTGTAGCATTGTCATTCGTCATCAGATTGGAATAGCAGAATGGATTTGGTTCATACATGGAAATATTTTAACATAGTGAGATATATTTTAATGTATTTGCACATGTTATAGAGTTTATTAACTGCAAAATAGCACAGGTTACTATTCACCACAAAAAAAAAACGAATATTGCTTAAAGAATAAAAAGGCAGTCCAAATGCAAACAAATTATCAAATAAAAATGGTGATTCAGTTCAATGTTCCATGACCCTGGTTTAATCAGAGTAATGACCCTATTTTAAAATGTCAGGTATTGGTATTTTGCCTCTACTGGAATGTTCTTAATTATATCCCTGGCTGAAGCAGGTAATAAAACATAACATGGTTGCACAAACATTATTATTCCAATGACATTTGGTATTGCAAGAAATCTGTGACTTTGGTCAACAATTGCTGAAACTATCAATTTTTTCAAGGTACTTATTACATAGTTTTTTACCTTTAGATATGAAAATATTATACAAGGTTGTTTAGTTTAGTTGTGAAGGTCCAGTCCTTTGAACATTAAATTTCCAATTGTAAAGTAATATTGGTTTGAACTCCATTCACATCTGTCAGTAAACTCACCCAGTAGTAAATTCCAAGTCACAATACATGATTTAACATAAAAGAAAAACATAAGGAAAGCAACATCATAAACATGATTGGAGTAAATGTATGTAACATCTGCTTACCTTTAACTACTTGACGCCTAAGCAACAGCCGGATAGATAGATAAACTCTTTATTGCACTTAACAAAACAAACAACTTAAAAAACAATCTTAAAATATAGTAGCAAATGGCGACCTTATCGCTAAAAGCGATCTCTTCCAGGCAAACGTGAGATGGAAAAGAAGTTAAAAAATGAAAAGACGAGAGTAATCAAATAAAGAGTAAATTGATACCTTACTACATAATTAAAATTGTATACATACTAATACATGCTAATACATAAATAATCTTATTACATAAATATACTAATATAAATGCAATGAATCCAAAATACTATTTCATAAATATCAGCTTCAATCAGACTTCAGCAGGCCTTTGACAAATAATGTTTTTTTACTTTCACCTAAAATATGGAAAGTGACGGAGCTTGTCTAATTTTCACGGGCAAGGCATTCCATAACTCAACTGCTTGGAATGCAAAAGATTTTCCGTAGAAAGTTTCACAACGTGCAGAGGGCATTTGCAGGGACAAATTAGGTAGATCTAAGATGACATGAGTGTGCACTACTCCAGAATGTAAAGCAGTCTTTCAGATATATAGTGGCGTAGCAGGGTTAAATAGAACACTGTAAAGCAGTGAAAGGATGTGAGCATTCCGACGAAAGCCAATGGGGAGCCACTTGAGCTGTAAACGAAATTGAGACACATGATCATATTTGCGCAATCCAAATATAAATCATAAACAGTAATTTTGAAGACGCTCAAGTTTATTTAGGTGATTCTCTGTAAGATCAAGGCAGCAGGCGTCAGCGTAGTCAAGGATAGAGTGAAGAAGAGATTGTGCAAGTGCAACTTTGGTGGCAGTAGGAAAGAAGTTACGGATTTTTCTTAGAGATCCACCTGATGCAAATAACTTGCAACTGATCGACTACAAGTGAGGTTCCCAACTCAAAGTACGATCAAAAATGACACCAAGGTTTTTGACCAATTCACTGTAAGGGATTGTGGTCCCGTCAAATACGACCGCAGGAATTGAACTCCATGCAATCCTAGAAATTATATACGAGCTACCGATTATTATAACTTGTGTCTTCTTTGGATTAACAAATACCAAACAAATTACTCCAACGGACAATTTCGTGGAGGTCTGCATTTACCGTGGCTATGGCTATGTCTAGATCTGTAAGTTGCGCATGTGATAAATTTGGAGATCGTCTGCATAAAGGTGGTAGGAAGAACTGAGGTGTTGAGATATAGAATTAATGTAATGAATGCACAGTGATAGCACAGAGAAGAGGTGATAGCACGCCACCTTGAGGCACACCAGCATTTGCATTACACCAGGTCGAAAACACATCGTCCAGGCGAATACGTTGTCTACAGCCAAACAGGTAACTGTGAAACCAATCAATCACTGATGGAGATATATTAAGAGAGCGTAGTGTTGCCAGCAAGAGATCGAAGTCAACGGCGTTGAAGGCATTACTGAAATCTAGCAGAGCTAGAACAGTAAGCCTGCCATTGTCCATTCTCTTGCGGATGTCGTCGGATAGTAATGAATTTAAAATAAATTTATTCCATAGATAATAGAGTACCTACATATTAAGATGTTAAGTAAATGATAAATCTATTTTGCCAAGAAACTGGTACGTATATGGAATTGAAGAAAAACAGTGGGAAACCAATTTCAAAGTACCATATTGTATAAAAATTGACTTTGCTTTAACTGTGAGATGGTCCAGAGTCCCAACATGGGCATATTAATTTATTTAGGTAAAGATTACTATTTGCACATTCTACTATAGGATATGTTGACTGAACATAACCATCTGAAATTAAATAAACACTTCTCAGTCTTTTTATCAATAAGGTGGCCAAGGTATAAAAATTGCTAAATTATCAATTTTGTTACAATTTTATAAAAATATTGTAAAAAAAAATATTTTTTAACATATAAATTTTATAAATTGTAGCTTCATTGGCAACAAACCTGCCTGTGGAACCTAGGGTTGTAAGTTTGATTATCATTTCCATTGAATGACAATATTTATATTATGAATACAATATTAAACATTACTTAGTTCTATGTTAGTTCGTATTATGGGCATTTCTCATTTTTCATTTCCAAAAAATAAATAAAAATCCACGGAACCATGGAAGTGACATCCATGGATGGGACATTTTTTCTTTTGAAGCTCAAGAACACAATCTCAAAATCAAGCATGAACAAGCATTTTTAGCCACTTGTATTTAGCATAGCAATGAACCAAAATCATCAACCCAAAGTGCACAATTGAAAGCAACACACCTTTGATTATATCCACTGTTGTCACCGCTATGTTTGACAATTTTTGAGAATAATAGTAATTCAAAGTGATTTTTTTCATCATTGTTGCAACGCCAGCGCAAACTATCAACTGAATTGAAATATGGCAGATCTGATCTTGCCTCTGCTAAGTTTCATTCGGATCCACGCATTATGGTTTTTTATTCCTGACTGTTGTGACATACGTCCACGGATGTGACAAATAAATTGATCACAAGCTTTAAATAAATGAGCACCCAAGATTTGTTAACAGCTGTAGGTCCATATTTTTTTGCATAAATGAAGTAAAAGTATCATAGATTATATTAGTGATTATTACTACACAATCTCTAGAACATACAGATCACAAATATTTTTTATTCTTGCAAAACTGGTGTGATCACACACACAGAAGGGACATTTCACGTGTTTATTAAAATCATAAAAAAACTATGCATAAAATTTTAAAAAATCCCCTGTAATTATTAGTCATTTCCTAGTAATTTATTAGAACAATAAAAAAAATCACGATATTTTAATTGCATTTAGTAAAAATTAGCAATCACATGTTTTTTTGACAAAACTGAGAAATGCCCAATATACTTAGATGTTTAGTTTGAATGTAAGCAAGGCATGGATGTTTGATCATGAAGGATTCAAATGACTGCCTAGCACTTTAAATAGAAAGGTAGAATTTATTGTTTTGCCCAGTCATTTATCAAACCAGAACATAGCAATGTTTGCACTACTCGGAGGTAAAATTACAGCCAAAAGTATTACCTATACTTCCGCAAGGTTAGCTATGCAATGAGTTCTAACACTACTAGCATTGCCAATACCTAGTTTTTTAATGCATTATCCCTAATATCTACTTCTAAGAGAGTTTAATTGGGTTATTAACGATAGCAGCATCAAAACGTGAATATTCGAACTTCAGTTATATTTAGTAGTCAGTATCTAGAATGTAAACAGGACATATATTATTTATTTTTTATTTAATACTAAATCAAAGTATAATTTCGCAACTTGGGGTTAATTAGATTCAGTAAGTATGACTCAACGATAACACATGGAAGTAATGTCCAGTTCTACGCAGCTGTGTGCAATTACTTTTCCTAAGTACAAAGGGTCATAGAAGTACATTTCTGCTTCTATTCACTCACCTGGATTTACCAACGCCACTCTCCCCAATCACTAGGATCTTTAATTTAGCGACGTAATCCATTTTGGGTGACCAAACAGTCCAAAATAAGATGTTTTGAACACAAAAAGACAACGATTACTCTCTATGACGTAAATAGAGAAACACTTCAAATATTCCCCAGTAGACAACACCAATAACTTTTGGACAAATATTTGATACACAACAAAGCTTTATAATATGTGGAATATAAAGTATATTTTAGAAGAAGCTAAATAATCCGATATTTTGCATTTGATTCGCAAAAAACAATGTTTTGATTCGCGTTTCGATTCGACAACGACTAGGTCGTTAAAGTTGACAGTGACATTACAGTAAATTAGGATAAGAAAAAAAAATTGGCAGTCATAGGAACTGCCAATAGAAGTGAAAACTTATAACTCAGAATTTGATAGCTTACTTTGGAAACTACCCGGGTGTAACCGGAGGGTGTGGCCTGATCATCATGGGCTCATGGCATGACCATCTAGAAATGCACCAGCATTTCCCATTGGCTGACGCTATTCTAGATGGCCATGTCATGATGGGCAGGCCACGTCAATTTAGCATTTCCCATTGGATGACGCATTTAGATAGCCAATGGCTATGGTCCCGAGTTTACCCGAAGATTTCTTATATAATATCTGAGCGTGACGGTAGAATTAATTTCACAGCCCACGAAAAATTTGTCTAGGCGCGCCAAACGAAGTTTTCACTTCATAAGTCATAGTTTACACACGCTTGACACACGCACATTTTGCCCATAGTGACCAAACACCCAGTCACAATAACAGTGAATGCATTTTGTATGGATGCCAGGAAATGCTTTTTATAATGTTAGCAAGTTATTACACTGTTTTTAAAATTACTATTTTGTAGTTCTATTGTGTAGGATGATTTGAGATTTATTTACTTTTTTATTTTGGTACACTAACAATGTAGATCATAAATTAGTTAATTTTATTTTTTTGTGCCCTTGACGCATCTCTGTCTAGATATCAGCGGCTTTTGCGCCGAGTAGGTACAAAGGCGTTGAACTACTGGTAGTATTTATAATACTGTGCTAATACGATCCATTAAAACACCTAAGTAATAATTCTATACGAACACGATACTCCTATATACTTCAGGGTAGCGATTCTAAATCCATTCGGTTGCATCCGACACGGAATCTCATCTCTCAGTCTTTGTCTTATCTGTTTAGCATGACAGAGACAAAGATTGTCATTCCGATTCCGAAACATTCGGAATCGCATTTAGAATCGCTACTCAGATTGGTAACGAAAATTACACTTCTACCGTGCGTGGGTAGGGCACACAAAGGTTTGAAGTGAAAACTTATTTTGGCGTACCTATTCAGATTTGCCGACTTGTGAATTCAACTCAAGCGTCACGTTCATAAATAAATTAAAGAAATCTTAGGATAAACTCAGATATAAAAAAAATAATTGGCAGTCATAGGAACTGCCGATAGAAATGAAAACTTATAACTCAGAATTTGATAGCTTACTTTGGAAACTACACGGGTGTACCGGAAGGTGTGGCCTAACCATCATGGCATGGCCATTGGCCCTCTAGAAATGCGTTAGCATTTCCCACTGGCTCACGCATTTCTAGATGGTCATGCCGTGATGGTTAGGCCACGCCCTTTCAGCATTTCCCATTGGCTGACGCATTTCTAGATGGCCAATGGCCGTGGCCCCGAGTTTACCCGAAGATTTCTTATCATACCCGAGCGTAACGCTAGAATTCAATTCACACCCCACGAAAAATCTGTCTAAAAGCGCGCCTGCGCCAAAAGAAGTTTTCACTTCAAAATACTTGGGATGTGTCAAGGGACATTCTGATGGAACGAAGTTGTACAAAATGTTGCAACTCTTTACTACCTATGAACTGTAGTCTGAAATAAATGAATAAATAAAAAATAAAATATTTACTGTTTCTGTTGCTCTGGTACTGGTACCTAGGGGCAAACGCAACTCTTTTATATTTTTGTTGTCCTGGTATCTGGAGATAAACGCTGGGCTGTTGGAGGTAGGTAATGGAAACTCTTTACTGTTTCTGTTAGTTGCCCTGGTACCTACCTTTTATAGCACCACCAACAAGGTCATAACTATCAGGGAAAACCCACTCTGGCAACTCATTCCACAGCCTAGACGTACAAAAGTAGAGTCAAACCTCTTAGTGCATGTCTTTGAAACATCAACCATGAAACGGTGCCGCTTCTTTGAGTTACGAGCAGTCCGTTCTTATTATATCCAAGCGTGACGATTGATGAATCCATTTCACAGCCCACGAAAATTCTGTCTATAAAAGCGCCTAAAGAAGTTTTCACTTCAAAAATAGCCATGCTCATGGCCACGCCCGCCGGTATCACCCGCGTAGTTTCGAAAGTAAGCTAACAAATACTGACTTACCTACTTATTAGTTTTCACTTCTATCGGCAGTCCCTATGACTGCAATTTTTTTTTCTCGTAAACTATGAACTATTATAAATACTTCTATTTTTATTTAAGTTTATTTCGTTACGTTTCCAAGGACATCAACTATATACTCAGTTAGTAACCGATGTGCCATTCTGCCATTTTTCGCAAAAAAATGTCCGTCACAGCAGCTCTGCAGCTGTGATGACATTAATGTGTACTAGATGGCGCTGTACGTCGTTAACGCACACAATTGTTTGTTAACGTCTCTTTTGGTAGGTAGCATGAATCACGATTTCAAATCCAACTTCATGTTTACAAGACAACTAGTCATATATATCTAAACTAATGACAGTTTTTGATTATTTAGGTTAATGTTCTTAACCTAAAATGAATATACTACCATTATAACTACTGCTCTTCGTTTTCTCCACTCGGCAGAGTGCAGGGAACGGATAAATACATAAATATAGTGTCATTCTGTCATTAATTTTTACCTTTCACCGCACAGCGTGACGAAGATGCCATTTTGCATGCATATTTTATTGAATTTTCTTTTTTCTCGCCTAGGATTCTTTGTCAGAGACATGCACCTAAAATTAGAATGAGAGAATGAAGGTATTGATGGATGTTTGTTACAGTTTCACGTATAAACTCTTCGACCAAAAGTATAAACTTAAACTACCTTGTATTTAGTAGGTAGGTATTTGGAACTTACGTAGATAGTTAGCCCGGAATAACACATAGGCTATTTTTTATCCAGTGAAAATAACGGGATCAGGAACTACGCGAAACCACGGGGTGCTGCATTTAGCTCTCTACTTAGTCTGAGCTTTTAGCATAAAACAGATAATATAGAATGGCTTTTAGTTTACATTTCATTATCACGTAGGTAGGTGCCAACCGTAATATTTTGGTGTCATACTCGCAAAGCAAAATACAATCTCGAAATCGAAAAAATCGAAATCTATGGTCATACTGTGTTCCTTCTTCTGAGGGTCATACTGATTGCTATTGACATACTATGAACATAATATTTTATGCAGTCAGTGTGACACGTTTCGTTGTTTAACACGCTTCCAACTAAAAAGTAAGAATACTTTTTAACACGCTTTTATTAGCTTCACCTGTATGTATGTATGTAACCGACCCATTTGAGCTCGATTTTGTCCTACTTTGTACGATCAGATTTAATTCAAACTTTGCACACCTGTCAAAAGTCGATGACATCGCAATAATCCGATCGAAGCATCCGATTATCCTAATTAGATTCATCAGGATTAATTAATTTATTTCCGCATCCTTTGCATGCGAGTTTAACTCCATACAAACTGCTAACGATTTTGCGCATATAAATATTCTGTTGTGTTTGTGTACCTACAGCGAGCGATGTATGCAACCGTTTGAAAAACGACCGTTGCCATGGTTACGCTCGACGCCTAGAGGCCCTGTCTAGTGCTGCCTATAGGTACACACTGGGCCAATGCAAGCCAACGCGAGTGTCGACAAAACGGCACGAGACAAAACGAAGCATCCACACACTGGCCCAGCCCAAGCCAACGCGAGTGCCGACAAAACGGCGCGAGACAAAACGAACCATCCACACACTGGCCCAGTGCAGACAAAAAAACGGCACGAGACAAAACGTAGCATCCACACACTGGCCCAGTGCAGACAAAAACGAGGTAGGCCAATAGGAGAGCAGGACGCTTTTCGCCGAGCGCCTTTGTTTTATGCACAAAAACCGACACCGGTCACGAGAGACGAGTCGACACATAACAGCCTTATACACACTGGCCACTTGCCGTCACTCGGCCAGCGAGGCGAGCGACGCGACGCGAGTCATCACAAAACGACCCTCCACACACTGGCGTTGTCCTCCACTCGGCCAGTATGTATAGGCAGCATAGGGACTCCGGTGACACGAGCTCGCAGGAAATTTGAAAATCGACAAGTTACTTATAATTACCGTGGCCCTGAGAACGGGGATGGTTCATGCAACGTTCGCAATAATTATAACTGGAGGTATCGGAATTGGATTCCGCATCGTACCGCAAGTACGTGTAATAATGATTTTGTATGTAATGATAACTCGGAACTTTTTTGTAAACACGAAATCAATAATAATTCATGTAGTCTGGGAACAAGTTGTTTAAAAGTACTTTGTAAAAATAATAGAGAAAGTAACCATTCCAATTTTTCACAGCAACCTGATTTTACTCAGAGAGCTAGTGGTGTAAATTTTTCACAGCAACCTGATTATACTCAGAGAGCTAGTGGTTTAGACTTTTCACAGCAATCTGATTATACTCAGGGAGCTAGTGGTTTAGATTTTTGACAGCAATCCGATTATACTCAGGGAGCTAGTGGTTTAGACTTTTCACAGCAAGCTGATTATACTCAGGGAGCTAGTGGTTTAGATTTTTCAAAGCAATCTGATTATAGTCGGAGAGCCAGTGGTACAGATTTTTCACGGAAACCCGATTATAGTCGGGGAGCCAGTGGTACAACTAATATTGTTCAATGTTTTTGTAATACCGGTGATTGTTTAGCGTTGGAAGACAATCGTGAGAGACCATTAGCATGCCGCGAAGTACGTCCGATTTTTTAAATTAAAATCTTGGGATTTAACGGTTCGGCTTTTCGTATACAGTTCCCAGCAAAATATAGCTATGGAACTGTTGAGCGACGAATGTTGCCATTAATCCTGAGTTGGGCGTCGACCGTCCACAAGATGCAATCAAAATTAACAGGAATAACTCCATGTAACAGTGAAGCATTGAATGAAATGATTCGATTACGAGATAAACCATAAAATCTACATTTAAGTAAATAAGGTTGCACCTCTATGTGTCTCGCTGTTTATATTGGCATCCTAGAAATCTTTGAATATGTGTTCTTAACCAAGATACAATCGGAACACATTTGTACATATTGAGGGCGGTTGATAGTTAGCCAATCGAACTAAATAATATACAACGTGTGGCGGAAAGGTCCAACAATATTTTAACAGGTCATTCCAACACTGATGTGGACTTCATCTCCGAAGGTCTCTTTCCCCTACGCATGTTAGATCACGAGATAATACGAGTCAAAGTTTGATGTAAAATATACCAGCTACAACCCTAATGCACGTACAACAAACGTCAACAGCTGACACGTTTGTCAGCTGTTGACTGTTGTTGACCTTTCCTGTCAAAGACTAAATTTTGTGCAGAAAAGGTATTTTTTTGCCTACTTCGAAACTGTGAATGGAATAAACAGAAGTTAAATTATTAATTAATTAATTAATACTTAATAGGTAATGGCTAGAACTGTTTGACAGTTGAGAGTCCATTCAGGCGGTCTACAACTACAATGCCTCATCATCAAATCATCAACAGCCCACTAAATGTTCCCACTGCTGGGACACGGGGCCTTCTCTCGCAAGGAGAGAGTTCAGGCCATAATCCACCACGCTGGCCCAGTGCGGGTTGGTTGATGACACATGACTTCGAAATATTCTAGGTATTTGTCGGTTTCCTCACGATGTTTTCCTTCACCGTTTTAAGTTAGCGGCATTACGCACATGACTTCGAAAAGACAGTGGTGCGTGTGGGGTTTGAACCCGGGATCTCCGGATCGGCAGTGGTCGTTCTCCCGACTAGACCAGCTGTAACTTTCCCGACTAGACCAGCCGTAACTTTCCCGACTAGACCAGCCGTAACTTTCCCGACTAGACCAGCCGTAACTTTTTCATTTCATTTCACACGAATTTCCAGAGCAGAAGTTCCATGCAACCTCGACTACTTATATCTTATACCTACGTCTCTCGTCGCTCATCACTATACCGAGCAATTTTATGAATGAACAAGAACAAAATATTAAAAAATGATTTACCCAGACTACCTCGTACCGGATTTGTAAACTGTACAACTTTCTACTAGTCATGCTCTGTCATTTGGTACCCATATTGAGGGAGTGGTAAAAAAATAAATGTATTTCGCCATTTAGTGGTGGCGGCCATTTTGGATTTAAAATTTGTCATAGTGTATAGCATTTTACTAGTCAATCACTTCCATTTGACACCCTTATTGAGAGAGTTTGTGAGGAAATGTTTTGTCCGCCTTGTGGAAGCGACCATCTTGAATCGATATTAACCAAACATAGCTAAGAACCACCACACGGAAAAATAAAAACCGGCATTGAAATCGGTCCATGCGATTGAGCTCTACGCTACGGTGCCACAGACAGACAGACATCGACGACAAACTTATAACACCCTTTTTTTTGGCCGGGGGTTATACCTAAATAATTTTGGTAATGTTTTTTTAATTGATTGTTTTTTTTTTAAATAAAGAGTGACGAGACGAGCAAGACGTTTGCCTGATGGTAAGCAACATGCCTGCCACATAACAACACAGTGACACGCAGCTGTTGGAACATAGAGTCCAAATCATTACCTAGCACTGCACTGCGCTCGTCACCCAGATATCTCAGAAGTTATATCTCTAAGCCCAGTAATTTCACTGGAAACATTGCCCTTCAAACCGGAACACAGTAATGTTTGCACATTACTGCTTGGCGGTAGAATAACAGGCAAAGGTGTGGTACTTCCCCAGGCGGAGTCTGCTAAAAGTCCTACCACTACTAGATTATTACTAGTCCTAGATTGTGATAGTAAGATTACATTCAACAAGATGTAAGAAGTCAACTATCAGTACTTTGATACATTTCGTAGAATTTCAAACTAATGTTCACTTCTTAATTTACTTTTAATCTTTGCGAAGTTGCGAAAAGTCCCCGACGGAGATTGTCGGTAAGTCGGCATCGTCAATAGGTTTGACCGTATGCCGCCGGCCAATAGGAGAAAGCGCCGGTCGAAGCGCCGGGAAATTTTCGCCTTTCGGCATAGCGCACCGCTCGGACTTAGAAATCGTCAAGAATGATTTTTTAAAAGTTGGGGGTTCCGTCATATTTGTTTTTAAGTTTGGTTTTACCTTGACAAAGAAAACATACGTAAGCCTTATATGTTATTATATGTTTTCTCATGAGCACGGGAAATCGTTAGTTCGGTTCTCGGCTTGGTCGATATTTGAATAATAAATTCGATTGTCTTCTATGGGTCTAAGATTTAGTTTTCCTTGTGAGTTCACAAGAACAACTAAACAGCTTCCCCAACACAGAACGACTTAGTGGGGAGCTACGATTGTGAGGAGTACATGGCTTTTACAGAGATAGATAAAGGAAATAGCACATAGGATACGTAACTACCTAGGATAGGTATCATCACACATCGGTACATGTAGTACCTAATAATAGTAGTAGTAGTAGGACACTTCGCAGAGTCCGTCTGGGGAAGTACCACAACTTTGCCAGTTATTTTACCGCCATGTAGTATTGTGCAAGCATAACTGTGTTCCGGTTTGAAGGGCAATGTTTCCAGTGCAATTGCAGAGCATAGAGATATAAGATCTCATATCTATGCGGTACGAGCGTGGTGCAGTGCTGGGTAATAATTGGAACTCGTGTTCCAATAGCTGCGTGCGTGTTGTTAAGAACAGGCATATTGCTTACCATCAAGCACATGTCCTTCTCGTCTCGTCACTCTTCATTGTAAAAAAAAGTTCGTCGTTTTTAAAGTGCGGAACCCTAACTGTTCAATTTGATTTTTTTAGAAATATTTATGATTTTAATTTTTGAGTTCAGTCGCTCTCTACCGTCATAGCTGATGTGTGTTGTTTGTTTTATCGCAAAATTGATACCTACGGTGCGCTGAATGTGCGCTATGCCGTAAGCACCTTGGATTGCAGTGTGAAATGGATAAATATGTTTGTGTTATTGTGCGGCGAAATTTTAGTGTTAGGTACTTACAGTGCGACTATGGTTAAATAACAATGTGATTATTAAAAGGTAAGCTCATTTAGCCAAAAATAAGTAGCTAGTGTAGGTATCTTCCCAACTCATTACAGAGTTTGAATAATCAAATTAATTATTTTAACTTTTTATTTGACTGTGACTCAAACATGTACCTACCTACCTACTTACAGTACCCGGCGATAAATATTGCACATCGACACCTGGAAAGAGACAATCGGCCAACTTCGGATTCGTAGAGCGTCATCTCTGTCGCACGAAATACAAATAGTCCGGCATCTATTAGGAGCTGTTAAAACAATTTTAATTTGTTTCTTTTAATTATTATTTTTATTCTTTGTATATAATACAATTTTTTCTATAAGTCATGGCTTTAGGTTCGGGTTAAATAAAATAAAAAAGTTCACATTATGTTTACGTATTTAATTACTTTGGAAAATGACAGCTGTAGTATACATAATAAACACCATTGTACCTATTGTTAAAGTGAGACATTGTTATAAAAATAATAATAATTATAATTCTCAATTACTTCCATTTCACTATTTGTGCTCTCAAAGAGGTCAATATCACTGTCACTATCAGCCGTATTTATCACTAGTCTATCAGTGTAATTGTCTAAACCGTGTTGAATGCTTCTATATTCATTCTCACATTGATCGTGTGATCGCAAACCTTTTTCCACTCTTCAGCCCCGATCATGTTTACTTTTTCAGTCAATAACGTTTTTACTGTAGTTAAATTCATACCCACATTTCTAGAGGCTCCATAGCCTTTTAGTTGAGATCATATATTTTCAATTGGATTAAAATCCGGATGAAACACAGTGTGCCCATGTTCGGCAAGTACTTTGTCCACGGAAAACTCTGTATACCTCTCCTTGTGCTGACATAGGTATAATAGCGTAAAACTGGGTTTTGTTAATTTTGGATCAACTGGAATTTCGTGTCTGTTTAACCAGTTGATCATTTCCTGTTTAATGGTGTTTGAGTTGAGGGGGTCTTTCAACATATTTATTGTGATAGGGTGCGTTGTCGATAACTAAAACGGAATCACTGGATATATTTGGGATTAATTGATTAACCAGCCATTTCTCGTAGTTATCGTTATTCGTTATTTCATTGTGGTAGTCACCTGTAGTATCCGTGGATTTATACGTTAAAAAGGCACCGGTTACAAAGCCTTTTTTATTTCCCGCATGAACTACTATAAAACGTTGACCTTTTGAAATTGGCTTTTTTACTCATTTTTTCTTATCATCACTCCAAGATTTCCCTTTAGTGTGGGATGTATGTATGTAAGACTCATCCATGTAGACGATATTTTTTCCTGTTTCGCGAAATTTGTGTATTTTATCGATTTATATTCCATTCGTTTGAGACTTACATCGTGCTTTTCCTTTAAAACTTTTCGATTATCTTCCATTTTAGTTAACCGAAATCCCATCTCGTAATTAATAGCTTCAGACAATTTAGCTTTTAATGATTTTATTGTTGGCAGGTCATTAAATCGTAAATGAAAATCATACACAATTCTTCGAACAACATCATAATCAAAATCGTCCATATCCAAACGAAATTGCTTTTTTGGTCTCCCTTTTTTTGGAGTACTAAACTTAATTTCAGTAGAATGTGTTTCAGTACTGACTTCGTTTAATATATTGTTCAAAGTTCTTCTTGAAATTCCAGTGGGATTTGCAACTTGCGCTTGAACCTTCTTAAAATAACAACTTACATTTTCATCTTCATTTTTTTTAATCTGTCAGCTTCGGTTACAAAACATTTATAAACATTGTATATAATTTGGCGTGACTGACCTCGTAAAGGTTTCCCTTTTTTTCCTAAAGATGCCACAGTACAACTTTAAATTATTTAAATTTGGGGGTGTTAACAACTGTAATTATATATTTTGAACTGGACGCGACTGCACTCTATCGCACTTAAACAACGACTGACTAAACGTCACATAGGTAGTGTGCGACAGAGACAATACTCTACGAAGCCGAAATCAGCCGACTGTCTCCCTCCAAAGGCCGATGTGCAATACTTATCGCCGGGTACTGTACATAGTTGTATTTAATTTGACATTCTTTCCTGACTAATATTGTTTGAAGACTTCTTACTTACATTTGACAACATTTTGTCGACTGAATTTAGAAGCAAGTTAGAAACAAGCAATCCTCGCTTCCGAATTTAGTATGCTAGGTACTCGTAGACTCGTAGCTTATTGAATGCTAATAAAAAGCATCTCTTTTTATTCTATCTGGCTTAATTGAATATTGCAGTGCAATAGCTTCCACACCTAATCTTTCTATTCCTGTTCGATTTCTATGATAGGATATTTAGGTAGGTTTTTCAAACGACACATAAGTAGGTATTGAGCCTGCGTCGGCGCGGCGGCGTACGGCGGCGTTTCTATGATCTATGGTTCTATGGCGGCGCGGCGGCGCGGCGTCGCGGTCGCGCGGCGTGCGGCGCGGTCACTGACCGCTGCGCCGCCGCTGGCTAAGGTTGCCAAATAAAATAATAAACAACGAATTATTAACTTTATATGGAAAAAAAATGTTGTGCTTTCGTGTCTAATATTCACATATGTGATTCGATACTTAGTATAGATGAAGTACCATAAACATTGTTGGACCCTTCCGCCACACGTTGTATAGTTAAAAAAAAAAAAACTAAAAATAAATAATAGTTCAAAAAAACACGCTTTCATAAAAAATCCAACTAAAAATCAGAAAATAAAATTTAATAAATTTGGATTAAGAATATTGTAAATTATAAATGAATGTACATTTTTGTAAAAAAGCGTGGGGTGTATTCAAAGCGCTTTTTAAAATATTATATTATCAAAGTGATGATTCTTCTACTCATTATCTGTCAATAAAATGTTTATAATTATTGACACTATGCACCCCACGTTTTTTTACAAAAATGTACATTCATTTCTAATTTACAATATTCTTAACCCAAATTTATTAAATTTAATTTTCTGATTTTTAGTTGGATTTTTTATGAAAGTGTGTTTTTTTAGTTTTATTAAACTATTATTTATTAGATCTTAGAAAGCGTGTTGTTTTCGTTTTTTAAATTATGAATTTACTATCCCAAAAAATTCACAGGATTAGGAACCCCGCGGGCAAAACTGCGGGACACTGCTAGTATTAAATCCATTGATATCTATATATATAAAAGCGAAAGGTCACTCATCAAGGAATCTCAGAAACTATAAATGCTAGGAATCTGAAATTTTGCATGGAGGTCCCATTTAGCACGTAGACGCTCGCTAAGACGGGGTTTTGCGAAATTCAACCCCTAAGAGGGTGAAACAAGGGATGAACGGTTGTATGAAAATTCGTCTTTTTAAATTTATCAAATTTTGTGTCTAGGCACTTAACACGAAGCAAACACACATTTGTTCTAGCAATTTTGTAAATTCAAACTGTACGGGGATGAAATTGGGGATGAATGTCAATATAGAAGTTCCCAACCGTTGAAGATAAAACCATGAAACTCTGTAAATAGGCACTTGACCCGAAGCGAACAAATGCTTGTTCTAGCAATTTTGTAATTTCAAACTGTAGGGGGGTGAAATTGGGGTTGAAATGGGGGATTAATGTCAATGTGAAAGTTCCCAACCGTTGAAGATAAAACCATGAAACTCTGTATACAGGCACTTGCCACAAAGCAAACGAATGTTTGTGCTTCCAATTTTGTAATTTCGAACTGTATGGGGATGAAATTAGAGTTGAAATGGGGGCCGAATGTATCTTACGCTTTCAGATCTAAACAACTGTACCGATTTTGATGAAATTGTATACAATTGTTTTTTATAAGCTGTTTTAGTAACTGTAAAAAATGTGTCTGGGTAAGCAACTAGGTAGTGGCTGAGTTACCTTAGTATTTATTTCGCGCGGACGAAGTCGCGGGTACCAACTAACTGTACGGGGGTGAAATTGGGGTTAAAATGGGGGATGAATGTCAACATGGAAGACAAAACCATGAAACTCTGAATATATACACTTGACATGAAGCTAACGAATGTTTGTTCTATAAATTTCGTAGTTTCAAACTGTTCGGGGGTGAAATTAGGGTTGAAATGGGGGATGAATGTCAATATGGAAGTTCCCAACCGTTGAAGATTAAACCATGAAACTCTGTAAATAGTCACTTGACACGAAGCGAACGAATCTTTGTTCTATCAATTTTGTAATTTCAAACTGTACGGGGCTGAAATTGGGGTTGAAATGGGGGATGAATGTCAATATGGAAGTTCCCAACCGTTGAAGATAAAACCATGAAACTCTTTATTTGGCACTTAGCACGAAGTCTAAATGTTCTAGCAATTTTGTAATTTCGAACTGTATGGGGTTGAAATTAAAGTTGAAACGGGGTACAAATGTCTCTTACGCTTTCACACGTAAACAACTGAACCGATTTTGATGAAATTGTTTTATTATAAGCTGTTTTTAGTAACTGTAAATGTGTCTGGTATTTATTTCACGCGGACGAAGTCGCGGGTAACAGCTAGTAACTAAGTAAAGGTGTTTTAAGAGTTCAATGATTGAATCATAACACATGTTAAAGTTTTTCTATTGTCATATAAATCTATCTAAGATAGATGGATTAGAATCGAATGCAATTTAACTTAAATCTTATTAAATAACAACTGCAATGAGACTTTTACCTGAATATTGCATTATTTTATTTCAAAAGAAAGTCAAGGAGATTTTTACTACAGCCTACTAAGAATGCGCCTAATGCCAGGGAAAAAATCAGCTTTCACCCGCGCGACGCGTTTCTTAATGCGATTTACCTAAAGTCGAGAATAGCATGACATAGTTTGGAGGAAAAATCAATATTTAATCAGGAGTCCATTTTTGACCAAGTTTTATTTAGTTACTCAATAATTAAACATAAATTTAAAAAGTGTTCGGTTACTTTACTAGAAAGTACAATTAGGAATTTTATTACCAAAAAATAATGTGGGGTCATCGCTGATAATTTCGAGTAGGTACCTACTCGAATTAAAACGGGTTTTTTCGGTGTCATTTTTATTTTTTTATTGTAAAAAACTCTGATCTATTTTTAAAATTCTATTCGGTTATCGTGCTTCTTCTTGATTATACCCACACGTCAATATTTTTTTTGTCATAGTTTTTAGTTTCTTAACTTCAGTGAGCGGCGTCGAAAATGTCCTTTTTTCGTTTTCTGGCACTAGGCGCCCTCTTAACCAATGTCCAAGTTATCTTAACTCTAAACCAATTAATTAGTAGGTAAAAACTCAATTTTAATAAACTTGGCTACTTTTACGTCCAATTTCCGTTTTCGTTACGTTCCGTACTTCATTCTGTTTCCAATAGAGTATCTTCGAATGAAAATAGATAGAATCTAGAGACATGTCATGGCATCAATGGAGTGTGCCCATTCAATGCGAGTATTTAGGTCTCGAGTCAATGCAGCGTGAGGACAAAACGTTTCTTTATTTCATTAGAATGCATTCACGGGGCAGGGCATTGTGTTCGCTATTGAAGCAAGTGCACCGTGAAACCCCTTTCAAGAACATTTTTGCTGAAAAATGAAAAGTGAACTTTCGCTTTTAGAAATTATAAAGACTTTTAACATCGCACATATTTACTTACTTGAGCTAAAAACCTGTATTTTTTTAGCAAACTCTAATCCATAACTATGATGTTTTTGACGTCAAAAGTGCTTGAACAATAATATTGACCTAAGCAAGGAGTATTTTTTTTAGCTATTTTAGTCATCAAAATTACATACCTTTAATGTGAAAACGTTTCTCTTGAATCAAGTGCGTGTTTACGCTTTGTTTATAATTAATGTGCTTGAAAAGTTTTGAGACTTGTGTCGGAGTTTTTTCGAGTTCTCAAGTGCTCTAGAGCTATAACATTGTAAGTTATAACACAATAACATAGGAAGACATAGAATTTTATATTTTAAATTAATTATGTACGATATAACAAACACGAAAAAACAAAAAATTGCACTTGGTAGCATAAATTGGATTTTTTAAATTTTCGACACTTTGAAACCATTTTCCCGACATTTTTTTTTTAATTTTCGATTTGTGTGGGTAAGTATAGGTTCCCAAATTCATGGGTATATAGATAGCTTCCCAAATAAAAAAAAAACAAAAAAAAAATCCCGCAAAAACCCGACCGCAAAGTTAATTTTGTTGGTTTTCGTCATTCGGTGTAATATAGTTAGCTCGGTATATCAAGCGGGTAGGGAGGTTATAGTACATTATGATAAGGCGAGAGCTATAATTAGCAGAGGCTGTAATTATCAAAGCGCACGTATGTCATACGACGTTTTATAACATATTTGCGAGGAAATAGACAAAACTCTGACGACATTTTCAAATAAAAACAATACAGCGAAAAAAAAACGCGCGGAATAATATTTACTTGATCACAGATCACAGCACAGAGTAAGTAATCACTACAGAGTAAGTAATCACTATGGATCACAGATTAGCAATGCGCGCGCATCGGCGCCTTTTTTTTTAAGCAACGGCACAGAACCAGCCGGTATGCCATTAATAATAAAGTAAATTAATCTTTTTGGGTTTTGTTACAGAAAAATTAAAGTAATTTATGGTCTAAATTAATTAAATTAACGAATTTAATAATTCTTTATTATGTTTTACCTCTCAAAGTTAATTTTATTCATAAAATGTTGACCACACTTTTCTGACATAAAAACTCTTTACTAAGATTTAAAAAGGTACCGTTCATTTTAGACGGAGCATATCTCTCTACCTAGTCTGTGGACGGAGCATTTTGAAACCGTGCGTTTTACATTACACATTACAGCACTAGTGCGTAATAAGATACATTACGATACAGAAATTGGTCCAATAAGAGACCCTTTACGAGCAAATATGTTATAAAAATACATTATTGAACGTTTTTCCTATGACATCTCCTAGTTCCAAAGCTTGTATCATGAGAGCCAGATAACTGATATAATACTTTTATAATAGTTAATAGGGACATTTATTTTATGTAGGTACTTAGGGGACATAAAGCATATAATAAATATGAGAGTTAAACACAGATAGCTCTCTAGCCTCGAAGACTAGAAAACGAAACGAAATTTGTACCGATTAGGTAAACAAGTAGGTAAACATATTTGTGAATGACCAGAACGTATTTTGTAGTTTGTAGTAGACAAGTTTCACAGGGTGGAGCTATTATTTTGATTGGTTAGGGTACGCAGTAGCGCAGGGTACACAAGTACACATAGGTACTTACCTACATAAGATACACAAGTGACATAAACCAGCAGTGTTCAGAAGAACACATGGATATATTTTACAAAATATACACGAGACACACAAACATGTACCTACAGTACTGTATGTTTCATCACTACGTACAATGTTTTCTCAGTCCTCTCATCTGGAAATGTTTAAACGAAGAGTGAATACATAGTAAAAACAACAAGGTAGTGTAAAAGCATGTAGATCGGTGGCACACTCTACGAAATGTACCTATGCGATAAAACCCAATAAGCTAACAAGATTGCAGGGTGTTCAAGCCTTTGAATTCTTTTTGGAACTAGTGTCGGTATCGTGGGTTGTCTTTTGCCAATCGCGATCGATTTCAGAGCCTCCAGCTGGTACTTAGCCGATCCATATCAAAAGTGCGAACAGTACCCATAGGCACAAGAGCGAATCTGTCCTGGTCTTAATAGACTACAGGCCCGTGAACAAAATGTACGTAGTAAATTAACCACCAGGAGACCTATGTAGGATGATAGAAGATAGAAGGGTATAAAGTAATAAGATTCAGCACTATGCTGTCATGTTGTCACTTTTAAGCTGTCTAACTGAGTACAGTCGAAGAGAGGGGGGGGGGGGGGTTGTGCAACCCTCGATCATTTCTCCTTGTCGCATGATTTTTGTACGGCATTGCGAAATAATGGCTTAGGAGAGGTATTCAAACTGTATGAAACCAATGCCGTACATAATCAAATGCCCAAATTTTATCTGTAAATCGTCGGAAAAATTCGTGATTATAATTAAAAACTTAATGTTTATAATTTTCATAGTTTGAATACCTAATACCTAATCTATTATTCTGCAACGCCGTACTCATGCGACAAGGAGAAATGATCGAGGGTAGCAAACTTGATCCATATTTTTTTTCGATTAATAATAGCCTTAAATGTATATATTTAATGGATATGGTCATGTCCGAGTACTTAAAGTACTCGGACATGACCATATCCGAGTGAAGCAGGAATGGGCCTCTAGTTTATTATTATTATTCCTGTTTGACTCTCATTCGTTCATTTTACAACAGTTTCAGATTAAGTCTAAACCACTTTACTGAGGGTTTGCCACTAAATAAAGTAGGTTAGTTAGTGGCTCGTGTGTTCCTACCGCTACGGCACAGAATTCTGATATTATTATGGGAGTTCGGAATTCACAAGTTTCAACTTTGGATTCAACTCCAGAATGCATGGGATCTGTCACAGTGATGGTTATAATTTGCATGATGGCTTTACTTCGGAATTCGGGAATAAACGATCTAGGTACAAGATCTTTCCCTATAAGTTAGGAAGTAGGAATAGGGAAACTACCTGACCCTGCAAACGTTGCGCCTTATAAATTACTTTTCTACCGTATGAAATATCAAAGTGACGCAAAAATTCACATCAACGAACGATGGTTAAATTGTTTATAGGTATATTTTTCAAACAAAAATAATAGAATCTGCATAAAACATTTAAGAGGGTGAGATTCAATTAGAAGTTTGTTTAAATATTATATCAAATGTTTGTTGATTTATATGCTGTATTTATTGTATTTATTGAGTATGATTTATATATTGTACATATTGTTGATTAATAGTACATTATGATATAAGTGCGGTAAGTTGATAATTACAGCCGAGGCTTTATTGTTAGCTCGAGCCGAAGGCGAGAGCTATAATTAGCAGAGGCTGTAATTATCAAAGCGCACGTATGTCATACGACGTTTTATAACATATTTGCGAGGAAATAAACAAAACTCTGACGACATTTTCAAATGAAAACAATACACCGAAAGAAAACGCGCGGAATAATATTTACTTGATCACAGATCACAGCACAGAGTAAGTAATCACTATGGATCACAGATTAGCAATGCGCGCGCATCGGCGCCTTTTTTTTTAAGCAACGGCACAGAATCAGCCTGTATGCCATTAATAATAAAGTAAATTAATATTTTTGTGTTTTGTTACAACAATCAGCACTTTAAAAGTGCTGATTGTTTTTCACATTTATTGTAAGTTATAAATAAATAAAAAAAAAACTTTACTTACGACCTATTATTATATTATCCGCTAGATATGCCATTACACGCAGGTGTATCAAGCGGCTTGGTGTCCTCTGAAAGACGTGATGGTACTTCAAGTCTGAACAGTTGCTCATGTTATGGGTAAACACAGATTTGCTTTTATATGGAGTACTGTTTGCACGTTTGGGATAGGTCATCTACCAGCTGGTTACTCTTGAATAGATCGAGAGATGTGCCAAAAACCTTATAGACAACGATACCCTCGTTTGAACAAGACTGCAAAGTCGTGAAAATCACCGCGAAATTGCTAGCTTATCAGTTTTTTGACGGATGCACTTCGCAGAGTCTGCAACAGGTCCGTGTGATCTTAAACCATTCGTTAGTTCGATAGTATCATCATATACTTGCCTCTTTTTTATTCAAGTGCTCGTAGCTCGAAAAAGCGACATTGTTCATGGTTGACGTTCCAAGGATACCTACGAACGATGAGTTTTGACTTTAATTTTTGTGATAAGAACGCTTAGGCTGTGGAATGCGTTGCTTGAGTGGGTTTTTGCCGATGGTCACAATCTTGATATCGTCAAATCGAGAGTGAGTCAGTTTCTTTTAGGTAAGCGCACTCCGTCGTAGAACGCATCGTCGCTTAATATCCGGCGAGATGGCGGTCAAGTGAAAACTTATAACAAAAAAAATGTTTAATTATGCCGGGTTACACTGCAGGGCGTAGCTTGAAAAAAAAACATGTTTAGAAAGTATTACGAAGTCGAAGTGTAATCGAACCCACTACCCACGGGTCCGTGACTAGACTCACCGTCGTTCGAACTAAGAGGTCAGTACAATGTTTGAATACGAAGTAACAACATCATCAACAGCCCACTAAACGTTCCCACTGCTGGGACTCGGGACCTTCTCTCGCAAGGAGAGAGTTCAGGCCATAATCCACCACGCTGGCCCAGTGCGGGTTGATGGATAACACATGACTTCGAAAGATTCTAGGTACATGTCGGTTTCCTCACGATGTTTTCCTTCACCGTTTTAAGTTAGCGGCATTACGCAAATGACTTCGAAAAGACAGTTGTGCATGTGGGGTTTGAACCCGGGGTCTCCGGATCGGCAGGCACCGTTCTCCCGATTAGACCAGCCGTAACTTTAGGTAACTTAACAAGTACCTACCATAGAGAAATTATCGATAGAGCTTGCAAGTTCTCGAGCGTTTTAGGTCTAAGCAAGTGCACTTAGTACATAAATTAGATTGATTGTGCTATTTGCGAGTGCGAGAACAGAGCTAATGTGTTTGTGTACCTGACTTGCACATAGGTACAAGCACAAGTACTTACAACATAGGTAAACATTAAAGTATTCTGTGTTGTGAAGCAAAATTATCCTATAATGTCTGTTATGATAATGTGCCTAAAGCGTTCTCACATTAGACGAAATTGTTCACATTGTAGTGACAGGAAAGAAAAGAAACTGAATAAAGAAAACCCCTGGAGAAGTAGTACAACTTTGCTGGTTAGTGTACTATCAATTAGTTAAGTGGAAAATAGTAGAGTATGCTATAAGTGTGTAATGTTGGTGATTACCGCTGAGACGCCATTAAGGCCTGAGCCGAAGGCGAGGGCCGAGAGCCGAAGACTGTAATCATCAATACACACGTGTAAAATCCGACGTTTTTCAACACACTTCAGAATAAAATAACAATAAAAAATAATTTCAACAGTGAAAAAGAGCTATAACCGCTTGATACACTTTGGTAACTATATTACACCGAATGATGAAAAAATACAAAATTAACATTGCCGTCGGGTTTTTGGCGGGTTTTTTTTTGTGTTTGTATTTGGGAAGGTATACCGATAAATTTGTGTTTAATAGCGTCAACTTCAACCGGTCTTTATTTTGATATAATTCACATTAAAATTAGAGTTCATTTACATAGAAAAATCGTAAAATTAAACAAAAAAACAAACTAAATTTTTTGGCGGGAAAATGGTTCCGAAGTATTGAAATTTAAAAAAAAAAAGTGTTATATCGTATGCAGTTAATTTTGGTTTTTCGAGTTTGTTATTTCGTATACAACACATTTAAGCCCTAAAGCCACTGTCTCCTTTATAAATTACTAGCTTTTGCCCGCGGCTTCGCTCGCGTGAAGCGTAATTGTTAATGAAGTTGAGTTTTTAAGTTACCGAATGTGACCGGCGCGGCGGGGTAACTTAACGGTTTTACTAAATTTTTACGAAGTTTCATGTAAATATTTAGTAGAACATATTGTGTACGAAATTTCATGCAAATATCTCCAAGGAATAAAAAGTTTCATACAATCGTTCATCCCCTATTTAACCCCCTTGGGGGTCGAATTTATCAAAATCCTTTCTTAGCGGGTGCCTACGTCATAACATCTACCTGCATGCCAAATTTCAGCTCGATCCCTCTAGTGGTTTGAGCTGTGCGTTGATAGATCACTAAGTCAGTCACCTTTGAGTTTTATATATATATATATATATATAGAAGATTAATGTAATAGCTGATCGACTACTTGAGAAATCGCAAAAAAAAACTCAAGTGTCAAAAATGTTAGTTTACATTTTAAGTACATTAATTATAAACAAACGATACCGCTAGAAGCGTCTTGAAACGCTCTTGAGAATAATTGGCATAAACACGTACGAGTAACGCGCCACTTCATATGCCGCAGCGTAAACAAACGCACTTAGGTAACCTGACACCCGTTTTCCCGCCAAAATTGTAAAATCGAGTCGCCAAAAGTGAAGCAAGCGGATAAAAAATATTCCTTTTAGCGGGAAAAAGTAATAAGTTGTCATCTTATGCGCGCGCAACTAAGCCACAGACTAAAAAAAAGAAAATTGGCAGTCATATGAAATACTGCCGATAGAAGTGAAAACTTAAAACTCCGAATTTGATAGCTTACCTTGGAAACTACACGGGTGTAACCGGAGGGCGTGGCCTCGCCATCTCGGCATGGCCATCTAGAAATGTGTCAGCATTTCCCATTAGCTGATGCGTTTCCAGATGGCCATGCCATGATGGCCTGTCCATGCCTTTTCAGCATTTCCCATTGGCTGGCGTATTTCTAGATGACCAATAGCCATGGTCCCTAGTTTACCCGAAGCTTTCTTATCATACCCGAGCGTGACGAATGAATGCAATTCACAGCTCACGAAAAATCTGTCTAGGCACGCCTAAAGAAGTTATCGCTTGAAAAATTAAGTTTCCGTTTTCTTTCTGTGGATAGCGTTTTTTTTACCACTTACAAAATGTGGATTGTTTTTTCTTAAATGAAATAAACATGCAATAGCTACATTAATTAATTTGTTCTATTGAATAGGATCTTTATTGAATCGAATGTTTTTAGAACAAAGCATCTCTCAACCAAAAAAAAAATCTCTATAACTCACCTGCGAGTGATAATATAGTAATGAAAAAGTCTCGCTAGTGAGATTGTAATATAACGGTGCTTACAATTTAACGGCGACATACTCATACAGGGTTACTGGTAATCAGCCTGCATCCGTTTAAAGGCATGTTCTGTATATTTAAACAAGCATTTTTTGATCTATAACTTTTGTTGAACTCAATACATATGTAATACAATATAAAAGTGTTTGTCGTCCTCTCTGCGGCTGTTTAATGTTTATTGTTAACTAGCAGCGCCCCGCGGTGTTACCCGCGTAATTCCCGTTCCCGTTGTTTTTCCGGGATAAGTAGTTTTTTCAGACTATAATCTATATGTGTTCCAAATTTCAGCCCGATCCGTTCCTACGTTAGGACGTGACTGAGCAACAAACATCCATACATTGACATTTATAATATTAGTAGGATTCACTTCGGCACATAATTAATCGAGCGTTAAAAAGCGCGAAATACAAATACAAATCTTTATTACCTAGAAACATCAATCGGAACAGATTACAAAAATGCTTAATTAGATTTACATGAAAATACATAACATGTTCCCAGACTTAGCTTCGGCCCCACACTAGGATCGGTGGCCCGTGCTGTGGCAGCCAGAGAACGAAAGCAAATGAAACCAAGAAATGTTTGTTCTAGCAATATTATAATTTCGAACTGTATGGGGATAAAATTGGAGTTGAAATGTGGGACAAATGTGTCTTACGCTTTCACACCTAAACAACTGAAGCGATTTTGATGAAATTGTATTATTATAAGCTGTTTTTAGTAACCGTAAATGTGTCTGGGTATAAAAATAGGTACCGCCTGAGTTACCTTAGTATTTATTTCACTCGGACGAAGTCGCGGGTAACAGCTAGTAGGTATATAAATATAAAAGGAGAAGCTGACTCTCACTGAGCTCACATATCAACGAAGGGCCTAAATTAGGCGTAGAAAATTGCACAGGGGTTCCTAAGGAGGTAAAACGAAGGTAAGGAGCACATTGCGACCCGCAAAGTTCTGTTTTTGAAGTTATTTTTCTAAAATCATCTCTGAAGGAGGTAAAAGGGGAGGGGTGCAAAGTTAGTATGAAATGCATTTGGGTTGTAAGTTTTTAATTATGATTATTTCCGATATCCCTTTTTGTGAATTCAATCCCTAATGGGGAAAAAAGGGTACAAATTGAGTAGGTATAACAGTATATGTATAACCCACATTATTTCAATTAAGGTATGTATTTAGGTTATTAGTCCCTAAGAAAGTCTGGAAGAACAAAGGCTTTATTTATTCCTAACTATAACTATAAGTTAACGCGAACGGGACCTACGTAAGCAAAACCGCGGGCCGCTCTTAGTAATTAATATTATTTAAACTCGCCAATCGATTCGGAATACACTGAAAGTGCAACTTATTGGCTCCATTAAAAACATGTTTTTATTAGCCGACTTGAAACCGGTGGAGGTTAGGTTAGACGATATGGTGATAGATGATAGATTCTTATTTAATTTGGTCAAATATCTGAATTTCATTTTAAATTAAAATCGGTTTTTGTTCGTTTTGGAGAAAATAGATTATTTGGCTGGAGTTTCTTTAAACAAACTTACAATTTTATAGTAACTACTACACGATACAGATATCTAACCGCTTACACTAGGCACATCCAAATTGTTTTTAATGGGAACTTATTGAAATTATTTTTGTCATCATTTGTTTCAATTCCTTTTTAGGATTCCGTAAAATGTAAAAACTGAACCCTTATAGATTCGTCATGTCTGTCTGTCTGTCCGTCCGTATGTCACAGCTACTTTTTACCGAAGCTATGACAACTACACTGTTGAAACTTGATAAGTAGATGTATTCTGTGAACCGCATTAAGATTTGTACAAAAAAAAAGAAAAATTAGGGTTGCCCCCCATACTGAGAACTGAAACTCAAAATATTTTATATTTTAAATATATATTTATTATTATATATATTTATTATTTATTATAAATATTTAAAAACCTACACGTATGGGGTGTCCATAGATAGGTCTTCAAAAATGGTGTTAAGGTTTCTAATATAATTTTTGTCTACACTGAATAATTTGTGCGAGAGACACTTCCAAAGTGGTAAAATGTTGTGTTTCCCCTTTAATTTCTAAAATAAGTGAATGAAAAATCTAAAAAAAATATGTAATGTATATTTTTTTTTATATTATTTATATACCAACGAATATTGGTTTGAACTCGATCTGATGAGTAGTTTGTTTTTAGTACGTCATAATCTATTAAAACTTCGATCAAAGTTAGGTACAACGAACTAAAAAAACTATGTGTACTATGTATATAATGTTACTTGCTGCAACGGAACCTGCTTCATGGCAAGTCCAACTTGCACTTGCCCACTTTATTTTCTCTTTTAATCATAGTTCAGAGGTGGTTTCAAATTGCTTCCACATTTTAATTCCTAACCTTTATCTGGAATTTGTCGTCGTAGATTTCACATATACAAAGAAATTTAGTCGAGTGTGTGAGTATTTAATTTTGAATATATTTTTTTGATTTTCAATACCACTTCGGTTCTTTATCAATCAATCAATCAATCAATCAATCATTTATTCCTTAAATGTTATTACTACATTTTACAAAAAGAGTTCATAATTAAATCCTTGTCAATTACTTCAACAGTTAACGTTGAGCCCCAAACTAGGCTGAGCCTGTATCTTGGGCGCTCTGGTCCAGATTTCTGTTTGAGTAACACTTTTCACATAGTAACTTTACACATAGTTAAATTATTAGTTGAATATAATTATAAAATTGAGTTTAATTATAAATTTAAGTTTATTTGACTTGGAAACAATAAATTATTTATTTCACTCATTGATTATACTTAATTAAAAACATATATATGATTGAAATATTCATGCATCATTTAAGTTTAATTTTCATGACAATCATTAACTGTGCTTAATAATAATTAATAATTGATACAGTACTAATATATCGGTCTTAATAAAATTGAATAATATTTAATTAAATTCCTTCTATATTCAACTACAATTAATAATTAATTTGGAAACAAAATAATATACGAGTATGGGTACAAAATACATAGAGAAATTGAATTGCGCGAGAATGAGATGTGTGTGTGTGTAACGTGTGAGAAGGAAAAGATGTGGATGTGTTTTGGAAATGGTCGATTGACGTAACGTGGCCTTGGAAAGTCACGGCATGGTGTGAATGTTTAGTGTGTGTGTATGTGAGTATTTAATGGTCACGGTTATTGAGTTTGCGGCGGACTATCCACAGCGGGATATATAACATTCATCCTTATTTCGCTGTGTTTAACCAGTTTTTCTGTTTGGTCACAGGACAAAGACTGTAACCATTTTTGTATTTTTGGTTTGCATTCCAAAAAAGTATAATCGACTATGTCGATATGTCTACAAACTGCATTGTAAGTCAAAATGAGAGCATATTTTGGCAGGCGAGAAGCAAATACGGTGCCTATTCTGGGGAGCGGATGATCACGAGGGCGCTTTCGCTTTGTTTTGTCCCGGCCAGCTGACAGGTGGTGGCTCTTGGCAACAGCCCGGAGAATGTAGAGTTGCCGAACTGTCAGAACAGCCGCTTAATCCATTATTTCGCAACGCCGTACAAAAATCATGCCACAAGGAGAAATGATCGAGGGTTGCAACCTCCCTTCTTCAACTGCTCTCAATTGGACACTGGACAGCGTACTAGTGACGGCGCATAGTGCTGAATCTTATCACTTTATACGCTTCTATTACCCTACAGAGGTCCCTGGTGGTTCATTTGACCCGTAAATTTTGTTCACGGGCCTGTAAGCTAAAAAGATTAGACGTAAGGACGGACTAGACGTAAGCTAAAAAGATTTTAAATGTATTTAAGGGCAAGAACATAAAATCTATCACAAAGCTTCCCTACCCTTAAAATATTCGGTGGCTGCACCGAATACAACAATGTCATCTCCATTTGATAGACCATACGTACGCGCAGTTAGGTTCCTCCTTATAAAACCACGAGAACATTGTACCACGCTATCCACCACACTTCTGCATTGGTAATAATCGTAATCCGCTCTATCTCAATGAAGTAAAGTTTCAATTTGCGTGTTTCAATGTTTACAGATTTGGTGTCTCCGAATGCATCGGACACAGTGACAAAGTTGTAAATGTCTGGCGGAACAAACTTGCAGTTTTGAACGTACGTAATTCTTTGAGGGGGTTTGTGTGGGTTATGAGTTTTAGAGAGCGGGTTTCGATTTTTATTTTTACTTCAGTGTTATAATAAACTTCAGTGTACTGACCAGTATTTTAGATATTATGCTTTCACGATTAAGAATAAGTTAAGTAGTTAGGTAGCTATTATTTTAGGTCTTTCATCCAGAACGACGGGAACATAGACTGGGACGTTAAAAACAAAATTAATACTGCATGGCTGAAATGGCGACAGGTCACATCAACAACGTGTGACCCACACATGCCCCTTAAACTTAAGGGTCAGATCTACAAAATGGTTATAAGACTTGTCGTCATGTATGGATCTGAATGTTGGGCAACCAAAGGATCGGATGAAAGACGATTGCATGTAGCGGAGTTGCGAATGCTGAGATGGATGTGTGGTGTGACGCGAATGGATAGGATAAGAAATAAGTATATTAGGGGAAGTGTGAAAGTAGCACCCGTTACAGAAAGGTTAACAAGCACTAGGTTATCGTGGTTTGGACATGTTTTGCGTAGGGATGAAGACCACATAACCAAATGAGTTTTGAATATGAATGTAGATGGATGCCATGGGAGAGGTCGACCAAAAAAAGCGTGGATGGATTGTGTGATAGACGATATGTGTAGGAAAGGAGTGAGCTTAGATGTAACGAATGACAGAGATGAATGGAGGAAACGTACATGTTGTACCGACCCTACCTAAAGTGGGATAAGGGTAGACGAATGATGAGTTAGGTAGCTATTTGATCAAATGGCTGAATATCTTTCAGGACACCTGTTAAACGGCGCTGTTTAGTAAACATGCTAGGCTGTTAATTGAATGGCTGATTAAGCTAGTTGGCTGCGACATATAAATGTTTAATATGTTCTTAGATTTAATTGTTTTTTTACAACTTCTCTATTACCGGCCACTTTCTTTTTACCTCCGATATTTATTTATTTTCCGTATTTTCATCACTGACTTGCTATGCTGATTTCTTGATTGTTTGTCTCAGGGAAATTATTTGTTTTACTTATTTTGTTACTTCCTTAGTCTCTTTTAAGAAAATAAAGAAAATATTTGTAAATCGTAATCTAGAAGAGGTCAATAATCTAATCTATACTAATATTATAAAGCTGAAGAGTTTGTTTGTTTGTTTGAACGCTAGGATCTCGGAAACTACTAGACCGATAGGAAAGATTCTTTTTTTGTTGGATACTCCATTTATCGAGGAAGGTTATAGGGTATATAACATTACGCTACTATCAATAGGTACGGAGTATGAGTGAAGAATGTAAAGAAAACGGGGAAAATATTTCTCTTCGAGAGCTTTAGTTCCGTGAATTTAAATTCTCTTTGGTCGTTGAAGTCTGTGACGGCGCGTGTCTACATTTGAAGTTTGTGTCATTTGAAGTAATCAAATTTGTTCTACAACAATGCATTGTTGCTTATTTATGTATTTTTAGGGTTCCGTAAAACGTAATAAAGTGGCCAGCAATGGATATTTTAGTATGGATTTTCCTCAAATAGACGCGGGTGAAACCGCGGGGCACAGCTAGTCTAAATTATTATAAAGCTGAAGGGGTTTGTTTGTTTGTTTGTTTGAACGCTAGGATCTCGGAAACTACTGGACCGATAGGAAAGATTCTTTTTTTGTTGGATACTCCATTTATCGAGGAAGGCTATAGGGTATATAACATTACGCTACTATCAATAGGTACGAAGTATGAGTAAAGAATGTAAAGAAAACGGGGAAAAATATTTCTCTTCGAGAGCTTTAAGCTTTGGTCTGGTGATCATGACGCACAACGCTGCGGTATGCGCCACAACGCAGCGTCACGACGCAGCATTTAGCGTCCCTGCGGAGAGGTGGTCATTTGATTTTGCCGCAGCTACCTAATTGTCTTCAAAAAATTCCATATTGACCCGTGACGCACACCGCACACCGCAGCGTTGAACCGAGAATGACGCCGCGTTGTGCGGGAGTACACCTCCCCACTTCACCGCGCTTGCCCCTCGCCGCTGACGCATACTGCGACGGAACACGAGACCATTCTCGACGTTTTTCATATTTTGAGTGTCCGGCGACGCATACCGCATACCGCAGCGTTGTGCGTCATGATCACCAGACCAAAGCTTTAGTTCCGTGAATTTAAATTCTCTTTGGTCGTTGAAGTCTGTGACGGCGCGGCGCGTGTCTACATTTGAAGTTTGTGTCATTTGAAGTAATCAAATTTGTTCTACAACAATGCATTGTTGCTTATTTACGTATTTTTAGGGTTCCGTAAAACGTAATAAAGTGGCCAGCAATGGATATTTTAGTATGGATTTTCCTCAAATAGACGCGGGTGAAACCGCGGGGCACAGCTAGTCTAATCTAAAACTGAATCCTACACTAGGGTTAGTGTAGGATTCAGTGTTCATTGACTTACCTTATAGTACAATCATTTAGTATTTTTACCTGGAAAGTTTTCCGGGAGTTTTGAAATTTGGCAATTTTATAGATTTTGGTATGCTCTTGCCAAATTTCAACTTTGCCACCTCGTATGGCTGCCGCTCGCGCCGCCATATTGAAAAAATGGCGCCCAAAATCAGTGTTTAGATAATAACTCCTTTCTGGAGCATTTTACAGGAAAAACATATTTAATTAAAATAAAAGTAGAGAAAATTTCCTACAATTTATGTCTTAACCTTTTCTTTCCTAAAATCAATAGTTTCGGCGTAGGAGTGCCGTAAAGTGTAATTCAATACACGTTTCGGCAGAAATACTCGTTTCCACACCACCATGAGGTAGAGAAATCGGTGCATTTTTTTTATCGTGGTACCTCTTTAATTCCCAATAGGTCTAATCCACATCTGACTCACTATTTAAGTATTTAGGTCAATTTCCGTCGCTTCATTCTTCTTGACGGACCAGGTGTTGGGTCTTCATCGTCTTCAATACCGATTGAAATATCGAAGACGGAAGTTTCTTCGGCATCATCGACGATGGGATCATCAGTTTCATCGTGGTTTCATCTTCCTTCTCGATGTCATCGTTTATTTGCTCGAGAATAGTGTCCGTTTCTTCTTCTTCAATGTCGTCTTGTGACGGAAATGGCGAATTATCGCAAGAACCACCACAGTTCGTACACACAACGGAGCACTTTAGTCCTGCTTTTCTGCATCCGCAAGCTTTTTGACAACCTTTCTTGCATTTGCAAGAAATAAGCTTCAGTAAGCTTTCCGGAGCAGGGGGATCGAATGTAGTAACAGGAATGAGCCCGTTCTTGTCTTTTTTCCATCCCCATTGTTCTGCATTTTTTTCGTTTCCATCATCATCATCATCAACAGCCCACTAAACGTTCCCACTGCTGGGACTCGGGGCCTTCTCTCGCAAAGAGAGAGTTAAGGCCATAATCCACCACGCTGGCCCAGTGCGGGTTGTTGGATGACACATGACTTCGAAAGATTCTAGGTACATGTCGGTTTCCTCACGATGTTTTCCTTCACCGTTTTAAGTTAGCGGCATTACGCACATGACTTCGAAAAGACAGTGGTGCGTGTGGGGTTTGAACCCGGAGTCTCCGGATCGGCAGTCGCCGTTCTCCCGACTAGACCAGCCGTAACTTACACTTCGTTACAGACTAGCTAGACATGGTAGACTAGTAGTTAGCTAGGTTTTCATTCTATGGAACAATATTTAACCTTCGTATAATTTTTATAATTTACAAATCACAATATGAGCAGTTTAAAGTAAATATTACACGTTGGTGCGGATGTAAAATGGTTTACGGTGCTCGTACGCCGAAACTATTGATTTTAGGAAAGAAAAGGTTAAGACATAAATTGTAGGAAAATTTCTCTTCTTTTATTTTAATTAAAAATGTTTTTCCTGTAAAATGCGCCAGAAAGGAGTTATTATCTAAACACTGATTTTGGGCGCCATTTTTTCAATATGACGGCGCGAGCGGCAGCCATACGAGGTGGCAAAGTTGAAATTTGGCAAGAGCATACCAAAATCTATAAAATTGCCAAATTTCAAAATTCCCGGAAAACTTTCCAGGTAAGCTCTATTTTTTCGACCAAATTACTGTATGTACTATTACCTATTACAACACAAATTATACGGTTAGTATTTTTTTTTTAAATAAAGAGTGACAAGACGAGCAGGACATGTGGCTGATGGTAAGCAACATGCCTGCCACATAACAGCACAGTGACACGCAGCTATTGGAACATAAAGAGTCCAAATCATTACCTAGGACTGCACTGCGCTCGTCACCCAGAGATCTAAGTTGTTCTATCTCTAAGCCCTGTAATTTATCTGGCAACATTGCCCTTCAAACCGGAACACAGTAATGTTTGCACATTACTGCTTGGCGGTAGAATAACTGACAAAGGCGTGGTCCTTCCCCAGGCGGACTCTGCCAAGAGTCCTACCACTACAAAAACTAATGTTAGTATAAAGATCGCTATTAGTAATTTCGAATCCCGGAAGATACATTTTCTGTACATTGAATACAATAATTCAAGTCAAAGACATACCAACTTATTTGTAACCAAAAAAACAATAACACTAAAACGTTGTTTTGAGAGGTAACACTTCAATTTTGAAAATTCACTAGTGGCTCCCCTACAGAAGTAAGTTGGTACGTACTTGCGACTGTTAAAATACTGGAACTTTATGAAACGTACAAAAGCTTATGTAAACGGTTAGTCTCTTTAGCTAATTTAAGAAAAGGCCAGGAAAATCTAAATGTAAAATGTAACTTAAAAGAAAACGTACCTTATCTTCATAAGATACGGTTCAATTTTAAGCGAGATGTAAATCAATGTTAAGAGTGCATAGAGCCTGTGAAGATCTCGGTACACATCACAGATGAGGAAAGTACAGATGAAGCGGAACTATAATTACCTACATAAATTTGTAAATGTTTGTAAGGTTGGATGTATCTATCTGTAACAGTAGTGCAAAATTGATTAAGCTGATTTAGGATTAGACCATATAGTAGGTAATACTAGCAACACTCCACAGTTATTTATGGGCAGACATGTTGCTTACCGTCAGGTACATCTCCAGCTCGTCCGGCAATCTATACTTTAAAAAATCTACCTGCGTTTTAGCGCAAATTCGATGATTGTACAATTTTAATTTGCAGGTACATTTATGAGAAGATTATATTTTATCAAATTAATTGCAATGATTTTGCAATTATTCCTAAAATTAAGTAACATAAACTGAGATACAATCACTAAATGTCGTGTATTTTGGTAATAGACTACAGGCCCGTGAACAAAATTTACGGGTCAAATGAACCAGCAGGAGACCTATGTAGGATGATAGACGGGTACAAAATAATAAGATTCAGCACTATGCCGTCACTTGTAAGCTGTCCAACTGAGTGCAGGTGAGAATTCAAAAGTGCAAGTAGAGTGGGTACATTTTGGTCATTTGTTTCTGTACGGCATTCTTACCGTCCAATAGATCCATGAAAAATAATGAGTAAACGCGTAGTGCCGTACAAAAATAGTGATCCACGAAGTCGGATACATTATTGATAATCCGGAAATTTTGAGGGAAAATTTGGTCATTTGATACTGTACGGCATCGATTCCATACAGTTGCAATACCTCTTCTAACCCATTATTCCGCAACGCCGTACAAAAATAATGGTCCAAGAGGAAATGATCGGGGGGTCAACTTCCTCTTTTCAGTGATCCGGAGGGGTGATTTGAAAAAGTACGGCATAGGTTCCAAATGATTATATAGCACTCAAACGGACAATTAAAAATAATGCCGTCTAAAAATTACTGTTCATTTGAATGTTTATCGATAATTACCTTAATTTCATCGTATACTTCATTTATAAAGGGGGTAGGACATTTGATCCTGTACGGCACCTTATTTTTCTACATGACATTGCTAAAAACTATAGTTGTCTAATAATGCCGTACAAAAGAAAGTGTTCTAAAACAAGTTACAGAGGAATACCAAACATGCAAGTTTTCATTTATTTGAATAACCATAGATTAATTAACTATAGCAAAGTTCAACATATTATCATTGTTCTAAATACTATTCAAGTAAATAAATTTGAAAAAAAGAATGCCGTACATTTTATCCCTTAATCAAACAAAATATGTACCACTTAGTTAGAAACTTGGAAACTCGGAAACTATGTACTTTAGGGTAAACATTATTGAGGTTATTATTGTAGAAAATAAAATTTTACACTTTCTGTTTCAAGAAAACTTTTTTGTGAATCGTACCGTTTGCGATTTATGGTCCATTTAAAATACCGGTTTTTCTATCACGGCCGATAAATCTTGAAATATTAGATTAATCAATAAAACGCATTGAACTATTCTTAAAGATCAGTTTATTCTCTACAACTTTTGTAAAAAGCTTTTTTTATAATGTTTGATTCGATATCGTTTTGATTTATAAGACGTTCAAAATCTGTTATTCCACCAAAAATGTTATAAATAAATGAATTGTATTAAAATAAACAAAAGTTTTTTTGTGGTGGGTTATTAAACGATGAAAACTCTGATAAAGAATAAGTAAATAAAAAGATCAGGGTTTTCAAGCAGATGAGGTGTATGTTAGCAATATAGTGATGCGTCCAACATTAAACTTATTATAACTCAAAAAGTACAGACTTAAAAAAAAAAAATTTGGCAAAAGCGGTAGAGAATAAACTAGTCTTTAAACATGGATTGATGCGTCTTATTTATCTAAATACCTCAAGAGTTATCGGCAGCGATAGAAATCCCGGTTCATTAAATGGGCCGTAAAGTTTACGTTCATAAAAACATTTTTGGGCAACAAAAGGTGTAAAATTATATTTTCTACAATAATAACCTCAATAATTTTTGCCCTAAAGTTTCCTCGGGAACTATGCCCCGAGGAAACGTTTTTTCAAGATGACGCATAAAGATCCACCTGAATCTGTCAACATTATGTTGTGATTTTATGCTCAGTAAGTGATCATACACCTTATAACAAATAAATTTGGATCGAAAATTTATAAGTTAAATTTTATTTTTACTGGCCTTTTACGTGAACTTTCAGATTTGTACGGCATTATCTTTTCTTAGATATACAGGGTTATTGGTAATCAGCCTGCATCCTTTTAAGGGGATGTTAGGTACATTAAATACGTCAACTTTTGTTCTACAGTTTAAAAAAAAAAACGTTTTTTTTTCTTTTACAAATTAAATAAAAAGTGCATTTGCACGGTCTAAAAGTATCGAACTCTTCGTAACAATTCGTAACGAGAGCGCATACGCTCTTTAACGCGCAAAAAATGATGTACCGAAGTGAATAAACACTAAAAAGTCGCTAAACAGTACAAAAAAGGGCAACAAATACATTTTTTTTTGGGTTATCTATTAAGTTTTAACGAAAGAACAAAAGTTGTTTGTTTAAATATACAGAACATGCCCTTAAACGGATGCAGGCTGATTACCAGTAACCCTGTATATTAAATTCAAATAAATTATCAAAATGCCGTTAAAAACTCGTACCAACTATCACCCTAAAGTACAATTCGTCATATGCACTGTTCTGGAGGTTTCTTACCATTTACTGACTTTTGGACTAACAAAAATGTACGGCACGTATAAAATTTGTATCTATGTACAAAATACTTTCGGAATAAATTAATTTTACGTTGTGTCAAATCACCTTTCCGGATCACTGAAAAGAGGAAGTTGAACCCCCGATCATTTCCTCTTGGACCATTATTTTTGTACGGCGTTGCGGAATAATGGGTTAGAAGTGGTATTGCAACTGTATGGAATCAATGCCGTACAGTATCAAATGACCAAATTTTCCCTCAAAATTTCCGGATTATCAATGGATCACTATTTTTGTACGGCACTACGCGTTTACTCATTATTTTTCATGGATCTATTGGATGGTAAGAATGCCGTACAGAAACAAATGACCAAAATGTACCCACTCTACTTGCACTTTTGAATTCTCACCTGCACTCAGTTGGACAGCTTACAAGTGACGGCATAGTGCTGAATCTTATTATTTTGTACCCGTCTATCATCCTACATAGGTCTCCTGCTGGTTCATTTGACCCGTAAATTTTGTTCACGGGCCTGTAGTCTATAATTATGTGGTTTGATTATGTAACCAAAATAGACAGGTATATTAATTAGTATTACCAAAATATTCAGTAAATTAATTTTCCCCATAAATTTGGCTTTACCTAATAACTTAAAGCAAACAGCTTGACATACTCATCTTTAATTTATATTCCGTGGAATCTACAAGTAACATGGGCATCGGTTGGTGGGGTTTCCCGTTAAAAACAGGGTCACCTATCTTTCGTAGCTCGTGGGATATTCTGTTACATGAATTTTAAGTATAATGTCAAGAGCTTGAGTATGTTAATTAGCACATGTTTTAACCATGTCGGTTTGAATAGCCACTAAAGAAAATGTCTTTTAATTTCCCCAAAAACAATCATTCATATTTAATGCGATATTTATTCAAATTTATGTGTGTGTGTGTTTTAATTGACTAGACACGCAACAAAATATTGGTGGATAATTCACACACACCACCATCTGACCCCAAACTAAGCAAAGCTTGTATGATGGCGGCCAGATAGCTGATATAATAATTATATAGTTTTAAATACATACTTCTTATATATAGAAACACCCAGACACAGTGCAAACATTTGAATTCATCACACAAATATTTGCATTGAGTGGGAATCGAACCCACGACCCTCGGCTTCGCAGGCGGAGCTATTACCAACTAAGCCACGGAGCCAGTCAAAAGGAAGTTGAAGAAAAAAAAGTGTAGTTTCTTGACACAATTTTGGTATATTGTTCTATTCGTATTATTTTTATTGGAACGAAGTTCCTTTTATTTATTAGTATCGCCCTACAGTTTTCGCAGGGCGCTGCTAAAAATGCAGTCCCCGAGTTCACCCGAGCATTTAGTTCATTGCCGAGTGTTGACGATGAGCTTCAGTCACACAGCCAACGAAAAATCTGTGTGTGGTACGTCAATGGAAACTTTCATTTCAAACATATTTTATTGGTTAGCTTATAACCTGAAGGTGTTCAATTACAATTTTACGGTGACTGCGATGCGCATTCCAGCTCAGCTTTGATTCCTTTTTCTGAGAACCACACGTTAATGGTTACCTTTAAAATAATAATCGACTTCTTTTGGGTCACTTTAAATTCAAAAATAATTAGTACTTTGTTGCGAATAGTTTCTGGTTTGTCATTAAATTTGTACTACAATTTGTTTTCTCTGTAGGTATTTGTGTACTTTTTCTTGCTTTATATTCGAAGCGTTTCTCAAGGGTTGGAGCCGTGGAGGTTTAGTGACGAGAACGTTTGATTAATGCTTACGGGGTCGTAAGTAGGTATCCTTGTGTGCTGCCATCCTATCACTCTGTACTTCCAACATGGCGGGTAGATTTGAAACTTACAACCCGAGCAGCGGTGGGCTGACGATACTGTGGGGGAAATGCCTTTACCTACGCACCATACGCCGTGCAAGGACACTGCGGGTGTGTCGGATGCGACATCGGACACAGATTTTCCGGCATACTCGTAGCTTGGAGGCGAAGTCGCGGGACCGCTATTACACTCGATCGGGGTTGGACTGATGATGCATTTTTTTTTAATGTAGAGAGACGAGACTAACAGGACACGTGCCTGATGGTAAGCAACAAGCCTACCGCAAAACAGTACAGTGACACGCATCTATTGAAACATGGATAGTCCAAATGATTACCTAGCACTGAATAAAAATTGACACCCAGAGATATAAGACGTTTTATCTGCCCTGGAATTTCACTAGAAACATTGCCCATCAAACTGGAACACAGTAATATTTGCGCATTACTGTTTGGCGGTAGAATAACTTACAAATGTGTGGTGCTTCCCCATGTTTCCTACCACTACTTTCGCTTCAAATATCATGTATTCGTCGCGTGTCAATGACCTGAGTTGAAAGACTCCTGAATCAGCTGTAAAAGTTACAAAGTCTAGCGCTCGTGTTACTGATGCGGATATTTCAACACAATTCCTTACGAAAGCTTCCTCATAAGCCGAATATTCGGCGCAACTACGTGACCGACTTAAAACATTGAGCATTGGACTTATAAGCTCAGGGATCTGACAGCAGAAGGTTTGACACCGAAAAAGACTGAACAATTAAGTATTGAAAACATTTTGATGTTTAGCTTTGTCTTAGCTGATGATAATATTATTTATTACTCGACTTGCTACGTAGCTATGAAACAACAACTATGGTTTCTAATTAGTTTAACTTAAGAATAATAATTTGACCTAACATACACTTTCACGAATGAATTTTCTACGATAGGCAGAAGTATTTGCATATATAGGAAAAAATAAACCTACATGTTTTGTGTTCATACTACCGAAAAAAAATTGTTATGAGAGCCTACAGTATTTTTGTCTCTTAAAGCCAGCACTTTAAAATGTTTAATCACGATATTATTAGTTAAATATTCAAATAATTTACTTGTCAGTATTTGACTTGGAATTTAATGATAAGAGTCTTCTCGTGACCACGGCACGGCGGTTGTAACACTGCCAAAACGTCTAGGGTTATGTCTAGACCTATAGGTTATATAATAATTTAGATCGTGATTAAGTCGTGTATAATGTTAACAACATCTTATCAGGTTCAGCGGTTAGTCAAAATCATAATCATGTGGTTTAGTGGAGTGTGGGTGTCATTTCACGTCCCACAGTATATTTGTTCCACCATTCAGTATTCAGTAGGTGATGCGGAGAATAAAAAATCCATAGTCGCTTCGGAGCCCCGTAGATCACATAAAGTTATGGTTTACGATCGAGTAGGGCCGGAGATGTGAACTCGATCGGAATTCGTGCTAATATTTGCGCTTAACTTGAGAGTTTATGCGCCACTTGCAAGTTGTCAAGTTTGGTAAAAAGGTGTGAGAAGGGTGCGACTCGACCGAGCTATTTATTGCTGTCTCGGAGACTGCGGTGAGAATTTTATTGCGATGTATTTTTTTCTATAGTGTCAAGACGAGCAATACATGTGCTAGATGGTACCCACATGGACCCACAAGCCTATCCATAATAGTCGCGCAACTATTGTGACATAAAGAGTTCAAATCATTACCTAGCACTGCACTCGTCTTAAAAGATTTAAGATGTCATATCTCTATGCCCTGCCCATTTCTCTGGAAACATTGCCTTGCAAACCGGAACACAGTGATGTTTGCACATTACTGCTCGGCGGTAGACTGACTGACAAAGGTGTGGTGCTTCCCCAGGCGGACTCTGCAAAGAGTCCTCTACAAAATTATATGCAGGTTTTGGAGTTAAATTCATCGTGAAAGTACGAGTTAAAATCACCCGCCAAAAAATTAGAGAATAGTCATTATATTCCTTAAGGAGGACACAAACCAATTTTCACAATTAAATTGCTAAAATGACAGTTCTCGCAGTCATTACCCATCTACTGTTATAATGTAAGTCGCTCTTTCTATGTGTTACCGTAAAATTGATTATAAACTAATGACTTCAGATTATAAACTAATAGACTACAGGCCCGTGAACAAAATTTACGGGTCAAATGAACCACCAGAAGACTTATGTAGGATGATAGAAGGGTATAAAGTAATAAGATTCAGCACTATGCCGTCACTTGTAAGCAGTCCAACTGAGTACAGTTGAAGAGGGGGGGTTCCAATTCTCGATCATTTCTCCTTATCGCATGATTTTTGTACGGCGTTGCGAAATAATAGATTAGAAGAGGTAAGAAACTCTGCTAAGAGTCCTACCACTACTTAACTTAAGTTTCGAGTAACGTCACGTTATGGTACGATTTTTACTATAGAGTGACGTCACAACCTCCCACTCCGGAAGTTTGATGATCTATATCTCTGTCAATTTTTGATAATTTGGTAAAACAAAATATACGATACTAGCGGCCCGCTCCGGCTTCGCTCGAATAATAACCTAGATATCAACTGCAGCACCATCTGCCGGGCTGATTTGTAAATCTAAACCTTCCAGGGCCCTACCCAAACGTATACAAAAAAAATCATTCAGATCGGTCCAGCCGTTTATGAGGAGTTAAATAACAACGAAAAGTGGCATTGATTTTTATATACAGGGTTATTGGTAATCAGCCTGCATCCTTTTAAGGGGATGTTAGGTGCATTCAATAAGTCAACTTTTGTTGTACAGTTTAAAAAAAAAAGTTTTTTTTCTTTCACAAAAAAAATAAAAAAAATATTTGCACGGTCTAAAAGCATCGAACTCTTCGTAACAATTCGTAACAAGAGCGCGTACGCTATTTAACGCGCAACAAATGATGTGCCGAAGTGAATAAACACTAAAAAGTCGCTAAACAGTACAAAAAAGGGCAACAAACACTATTTTTTTTTGGGTTATCTATTGAGTTTTAACGAAAGTTGTAGAACAAAAGTTGTTTGTTTAAATATACAGAAAATGCCCTTAAACGGATGCAGGCTGATTACCAATAACATTGTATATAGATACGTGTCACATATTTTTTCGTAATCTACCTGACGAATTAATTTGAATGGTGTATTTTTGACCCTATCGTCATCCAAATCATAGCTTACTACATTTTTAGTAGGATTGGTAGTTTTCAGATATGTATATCGAAAAAGGCGTTTTCTAAGATGGACAACGGTGGCATCCCCACACACTTTGGGTTAACCTTCTATTGACCCCCATGACACAGTCATGTCCCAGAGATAAAATTGCGTCCTCTAAAAATGCAATGTTAGGTCCTTAAATTGTAACATTTCAATGGACTACTAAGTCATCCAGATAAATGAAAGGAAATTTTAGTTTTTTGTTATTTTTTCTAAAACCGCCGCTCTGATTTTGGTAAAATTTATATGCGGTCACGTCTGAAATATGATCTATCAAACAAAATAAAAACTATCAAAATTGATAATATATACAATTGGAGGAGCAATCGCCTGGCATACATACAAACAAACCATTCATCTGAATTGAGAACCTCCTTCTTTTCTGTAGTCGGTTAAAAATAAATTATCGTGTAAGCCTCGTAAGCCGTGAGCTACACAGCGGGAATCCAAGTTTTCAATAAATCTCTCAGCATCAGCTTGTATCAAGCTGTTTACATCATACAATACAGCATGTGTTGCCATCCACTCTAAAGCTATAACCGCTCTAGCTAGAACTATAAATAGTAGCTAGAGCCTCGACGAGTCTAACTAGAGTTGCCAGAGCAAACATTAATCTAACCCCACTCTAGAATGTAAACTAATATAACAAATGGTAAAGTTTGTTCATAACTCATCGCTTTGTACTTCGATGTAAGTTTTTATTGTGATACTCGTATAACTCACTGATAAAAATCAAACAGAACAATACTAGGGACATCGTTTGAAGGTTGACGTTACGACGAACTATTACGAGGTAAATCTATTTTTGTTATTAGAATATCTTGGCTGTGGAATGCCTCGTCTGAACGAGTTTTTCCCGATGGTTACAATTTCGGTGCCTTCAAATCCAGAGTGAATAAATGTCTCCTAGTTAAGCATGCTCCATTATAGACGGCATTGTCGCTAAACATCAGGCAAGATATCGGTCAAGTTAAACTTATAGATAGATAAGTAAAAAGAAAATATTTGTACCGTACATTTGGTCCAATAGTTTGCTTAAGTTAATTTACGGCTAGTCTAGTCGGGAGAACGGCGACTGCAAATCCGGAGCTCCTAGGTTCAAATCTCACGCGCACCACTAACGTAATGCCACTAACTTAAAACGGTGAAGGAAAACCCAGAGGAAATCGACATGCACCTATCTTTCGAGATCATGTTGTGTCATCCACGAACTCGTAGTGGGCCAGCGGCAGCGTTGTGGATTCTGACCTTGACGCTCTCCTTGGAAGAAAAAAAGCCCCAAATCCCAGTTGTGGAGACAATTATCGCGCTGTTCGTACAGTTTGTTTGCAATAAAAACTGCATTTATCACTATGAGTGGAGACCCAGATCACAGCTAATTCCAATTAAACAGAAACCTTAGGATTTAGCATACGTCCGCAATATCTAATTTGGAATGTTCATGTCCAGCATTTCGGGATTCTAGATTTAGGTCGGACGCTTCGTTTAAGTCTACGAGATTAACGTGTGTGACTACGGCTAGAGGAAAATTCATAGTTTTGACCTAAATCTGGGCAATTTCGGAGTGAAATCCGGATCTGAATGAAATTGATGTCTTTTTAACTGTCTTCTCGACGATTCTTTGTTCGACATTTTTGTCCAATAGCTACTTAATACTTTACAGGTTGCTGAAAACAAATTTTTGGACTATTTATTATTTATTTTATTATTGGATAAGTCACGGCGGCCTTTATAGCTTACCACAGCTAGACCTGGCACTGGTCCTAAGAGGTCTTCGTGATTTAGGGTGTTCGGTATTTCAACAATACGATTATTTAATTTGTGAACGCATCGTAAATTCATTGCATTGAACGCATCCATGCGCCTCTCCTCGCGCCCCTGCCCCGCGCCCCCTCTTCTTCTTTGGTCTTCTTCAGTTGGTGTTGTGTGTGAATTGTCCACCAATATTTATTGTTATTATTATTATAATGGCTGTACACTTAATTGTGAATTTAATAAATAAAAGGATAATCCAAGTCTCAAGCAAGTGTTTTCTTCAACAACAAGCACTGTAGACCGCAAACTTATAACTTCAACATAAGAAATGGTCCTTCGAGCCGGATTTGAACCAGCGACCTATGGATACGGTTAGAACAACCGTATTTGTTGTCACCACTGGGCTTAAATTGTAAAGAAAAGTTTCGAATGGTTTTCGAGCTCATGACTGATTTTATAAGATACGCGTTGTCAAAACACTACGTTTGAGTTAAATTTCCATGCTAGAGGCATTGTAATGGAGCATTTTCTCATCAAGTGATGTGTACTTAATTAGTCTGTCCGATGAACTTACAGTATCACACACGTCCCGTGCAGCTTGCGCCGAACAATAGGACGAGTTTAATTATTTGCGTTGGAGCGCTCAAGACGTGGGGGTAATGGAACTGCAGTTTGAGACACACTGGATTATTAGCTTCTTGTATTTATTTATTTAAGAGCCAGAAAGGTGATACAATACTTTTACAAGCGTGAATACGTTCTTATGATACACTAGCAGTGTCCCGCGAATTCACTGCCTAGTTACCTACCATCTAATCTAATTTTCTGAGATAAAAAATTACCTATATGTTGTTACAGGCCGCAATCTATCTATCTGCAAAATTTCATGCAAATTCCTTCAGTAGTTTTTGCGTGAAAGAGTAACAAAGTGGCAAGTCTTGGCAGAGTTAGCCTGGGGAAGTACCACACCTTTGCCAGTTCTATCGCTAAGCAGAAATGAGCAAACATCACTGTATTCTGGGTTGAAGGGCAATGTTTCCAGAGAAATTACAGGGTGATGAGCGCAGTGCACTGCTAGGTAATGATTTGGACTCTTCATGGTCCAATAGCTGCGTGTCATTGTGCTGTTATGTGGCAGGCATGTTGCTTACCATGCACATGATCTGCTCGTCTCGTCATGATATACTATAAAATAAAAAACTCTTACAAACTTTCGCGTTTCCGAGTACCTATAATGTTAGTGGGATACAAATACCCTGACACAGAACAAAACCAAATATGATCCCTAAATATTGTCCTTTACTTATGACAGCTCGGCTCAAACATGATCAAATATTCTAGTTGAATATCTGTGAAGGAAATTAGTTTTGCCGGCAAATTACCTACCGCTACCAGCTATGTAATGCCATTCAAGTATAACTTAGGTTCAAAGTTTGTCAGTTTCTCAGTATACCGCATCTCAACATCTAGATATCGAATTGCGAGCGTTTCTCGTGTTCCGTTTAGATATTAGATAGATATCACTGGATTTACGTAGGGTACGTGTTTCGGCGAATGTTTCGAGTGCATATGCATGGGTTGAACGTGTCGATTTCGTTGCACTTCACTGTATTATTGTTTACTGGGACAACAATTGTGTATTTGCATTGTATTATTCACTGGTGCTGAAGTTACGGCTGGTCTAGTCGGGAGACTGGCGACTACCGAACCGGAGACCCCGAGTTCAAATCCCACTCGCACCACTATCTTTTTGAAGTCACGTGCGTAATGCCGCTATCTAAAACGGCGAAGGAAAACATCACGAAGAAGCCAACACGTATCTAGTATGTTTCGAGGTCATGTGTCGTTCACCAACCCGAACTGAGCCAGCGTGGTGGATTATGGCCTTGACTCTCTCTTTGCGAGAGAAGGCCCAAGTCAATGCAGTGGGATCATTTAGTAGGCTACATCTGCATTAACTGGAGCAATAATAAAAAATATACATATAGTTTGTACAAGAAATTATATTCACTAGTTATTCAATGCCGAGGTGGCCTAGTGGCAGAACGTTTGATTTGCAATCATGAGCTGATAGGTTTGAATATTTTTCATAATTACAGAATGAATTTGGCATCGCCACTGGGTTATAGGGTGAAGGAAAACATCGTAAAAAAGTCATCGATATAAACCATGGACGTGCCCTGAGCACCTTGAAATTGGTAATAAACTGCGTCTGTATGTGAAGCGTGAGTGGTTGGCACACCACCATCTACTTGACCCCTAGCTACTAGCTAGCGGCGAGATATGCTGTGGTTCTACTTATTTTTGTTGTTGACAATCAATAGTGATAGGTAAAAACGTCCGGTGTTTACCGCTTCCTGCAACCGGCTAGAACGGAAATAGTGAGCTCTCTCCTCCCAACGATTACATAATTCCATGCGCCTGAAGTTATGGAGGGCACATCCAACGGTTTAACCCTTAAGGTAGTTTTGTTGACTATACTATACATACATTTCAAAAAATTCTGTCACCTATAAGAAGAATGATGTAACTTTTTTTTATGTCCAAAGTAATTTTTGAACGCATCTTTTTGCTTAGAAAAAAGTCAATATGACGATTACATTGACAGTTGAGTGGCAATTTTCAATTTTGCTGGAGAAACGGTCGGAGCTCCGCGATGTATGAGGTAAATTACTGTTTTTTACGATTGTTTCTCCAAATTTTGATTGATTGCCTAAAAAAAATTCATAAAAAACATATTGTGACTATTTTCATGTGATAATAATAGTTCTTGGTGGATAACTTTGCACGAAATATTGTGTTTTCAGTGAGTGTATGGCATACTATACATAGCTACTCTTTAACCAAACTAACCCCTGTTTGTTACGTATAGCATAATATACAGTGCTACTTATGCATTAATGCTTTATCTATAAGTCGAGTACAGGTATCTTGCTTCTTAACCTCTGAATGTTTGTTTGATTTTTGGTGTTGGTTGCCAGCATGGGTGTTTTTTGTTTTAGAGTTACGCTAGTAGACGCGCGCATCGAATATTAGCCCTTGTTCCTCGAGAAAATGCCGATTCAGAAGCCAGGTATGGAAGTAGTGAGGATAAAATCTGTGGATACTTTGAAAGTTCACCGCCACCCTCGCTTAATTCATCCATAGAGAGACTATACCTCCTAAAAAGTCCGGAACCATATGCAGTTTATGATGATAATGATCTTTATACACCTGATGATATTCATAAAGACCACGGTAAAAAGACTCCAGAACCAGAGAGTAATGATGATTTTCCACTCACACCTGTTCTACAAGAAATATTACCCAGCCCATCGCTGTGTGACTTATTTGCTGTTCCATCAGTATCTTCATTACTTTCAGTCCCTTCAAATCACAACTCTCCACGCACGCCTGCAGTCACTAACAGGAGATCCCAGAGGAAACGCAACCCCAATGATCCCAGATGAAACGCCAACTGTTGTTGCAAAAACTGCCAATAGACGTTCTATAAAATACTAATTAATATACCACTTTTATCGTTTTTCCACCGAAGATATAGTAATTATATAAGTTAATGATATAATGATATTATCGTACCGCAAACAAACCTCCTCAGTCTACAAGAAAAAAATAAGTCAATAAATGTGACAAAAGAAGAGATGCTGGACTTCTTTGCAATAAATATTCTAATGGACATTGTTGTAATGCCGTCTTATTAAGACTTGTAATAATAATTTAAGGTATTCGCAAATAGCTGACATCATGTCTCTTAGAAGATTTCAGCAAATCTGCCGTTACATGCATTTCACCTACAATAACACTGCTGATGCTGATATTGAAGACAGGTATTACAAACTGCGTCCTGTTATCGACATCCCAATGTCTGTCTATCTCTTGAAGAAGAAAATGCTTTCAGCGCTGATGAGATGGTAATGCCTTATATAGGCAAAAAAGCCGGCAGTAAGAGGCAGTACAATCCTAATAAACCAAAAAATAGGGTTGTAAGAACTTAATGAGGGCTGGAGTTTTCGGCATGATTTATGATTTCATGTTGTATGCCGGTGAGACAACATTTCGAGGAACCTACTGTACGGACGAAGAAGAAACTTTGGGAGCTGGAGCAAAGATTGTACTGGCATTATGCAAAACAATCAAAACGCCAGCATCAGTTGTCTATTTCGACAATTAATTTGCCTCGCTGGAGCTGGTACATCTATTGCGGGAAAACTAAGGGATCTATAGCTTGGGTACCAATCGCTCGAACAGACTTCAAGGCGCTGACAAGCTGTTGGTTGGAGATAAGGTGATGGAAAAGAAAGGAAGAGGTTCCGTTTACCATATTGTCTGCAACAGAAACAAAGTGAGTGTCGTAAAATGAGTTGATAACAAAAAAGTCATTCTTGTTAGTTCGTTTTGCGATGCTTACCCAGTCCAGACAGCCAAACGCTACAACATCGCTACAAAAAAAAATGGGCGGGGCTGGTGGACATGTTGATTGCCCTGTACCGTACAGGTATAAAGAGCCACCGGTGGTATATTGACATCTTTTCACAGCTGTTGGACATTTGTGTGAATAATGCCTGGCTTTTGTGACGAAGGCATTTTGAAATGAAGGGAATCGCCAAAAAGTCCGATCTTCTGAAAGAGTTCAGATATGCCATTTGTGTCGAGATGCTGAAAAAAAAATAGATCAGTGCCAGTAACAAACAGGGAAGCTGTCCCCATGAAGATCAAAAAACCAGTAGTCCTAAGACCGACTGACGAAGTCAGGTATTCAGGTCAGGAAGTCAGGTAGGTATAATTTGATCATCGGCCACAGCTAACTGGCTACCAGAGATGCAAGCACTGCAAAGGGGGGCAGGCAAGCACCATTTGCACTAAATGTAAAGTGCATTTGAGCTATGTAAAGAGATGAAATTGCTTCCTGGCTTACCACCAAAAATGTTAAATCAAATGGCCTAAGTGTGATAATGTATACTATGCTATACATTGTCACTCATCTGTGGTTTTGTATAGATGTGGCAATGTATAGTAAATTATACACTACTTTTTTTTAAAACTACTGCAATAAGATTTTTTTTATTAATTTTCCATGTGTTCTTAGAATCAAAATAAACTAATTTTCGCAAAATTTTCGTTTTATTTTACTAAAAATGTGTCTGCCACTTTAAGGGTTAATCAAACCCAATGGAATAATAATGAATCAAATAACTAATTCTCCAATTTAACGGCTCTTAATGTAGATAATCAGATTTTAGGTATAACTTTTTGAAATATTTTTATGGATGAAATCTTTCCGTTTGGGTGCTTATTCTTTAGTAGTCTTGAGTAGTTTTCTAAACGAAACGTTTTTTGAACGAAATTACTGAACACCGCAATTACTATCTTACCAACTTGAATAAATAACATATTTTTCCACAAAATAAACTGTTTATTCACAAGTCACAAAGTAACCTTAGGCAATGTGCAAAAATAAATTAAAATTTAATTAGAAATAGACCCTCTCAACAGGAAAAAGTTCTAATAACAACATTGTTTCTAACAGGGGCGCTGTTTCTGAAAATTCTGAAAATTGTTTGGTATAATTAAAATACCTTCTGGCCTAATGATGTTTAATCAGAAATAAACAAAATAAATCTCGAATCGCGAACGTGTCGCTCTTTTGTTTCGGGGAACAATTGCTAGGGGGCGTTTAGCGTTGCGATACGATTTTGTTTTATTCTAGAACTTTAATTCCGAAACATATTAAGTAATTCATTTATTTACGCAATTCATTAATTTATCAATTTCTACAGGCACTCAAAAACTTACATAGCTGTAAGTTTTGGCACTAGCGTGCCGTTTTAGAGTACATTTAAATTACATCAGTGATGCAAAATTATCTCCTGTCTTTGTTGGAAGAATGGAAAAATGTGGCCTGTCCTTGTGAGAGAAGTCCCCGAGTCTCTGTGTTGGGGACTTAAAGTAATCTGGTAAATAAAATCGGACTATGGAAGTCCAGCAGGTCTACTACGAAAACAAACTCCGAATGATCGGATCCGACTGACAGCTGAAAAAAAAACATTCGGATCGATACATCTCGGTCGGAAGTTATAGACTTAGCTTGGATGAGGGTCGGATCGAACGAAACGGCCGATCCGATCAACTGACCGATTGTCTTTCGTGGTAGGAAACGTCCATAAGTTCGGCCGATATATCGTTTATCGGACTTCGTAGTAGACCTGCAGAACCCGATTAAGTGAAACGATAACGAGGGCAAAGATGTCCCCCAATTCCCAATTGGGACAATTACTGAGGATTAGCTTTTGATGTGCTTTGATAACAAACAAGATGTGGTGTCATATGGGACACCAGGTAGAAACGATGTACGAGTTGCTACTTAGGGTAACATAGAAGCAACAAAATTTGCAAATAAAAATGCTTAATTTTATTATTTACTAGCTGAATCGTGCTCGCGTTGCTGCGCCATCTATCGAAAATTGGTCGTACCAATTCAAATCTAGAACAAATTTGGTTACCTTCACAGACATCTAAATAATTTACCTAATTATTTAGATTTCTGTGGTTACCTTAGATTCTAATGACGCAACCTTTTAAAAGATAGACACATGCTGTCAGTCAACGAAAGCTCTCAAAAAGCAATATTTTTTCCCGTTTCTGTTACATTTTTCTCATTCATACTCCGTTCCTGTTGATAGTAGCGTAATGTTAAATAGCCTATAGCCTTCCTCGATAAATGGACTATCCAACAGAAAAATAATCATTTAATTCATACTAGTAGTTCCCGAGATCCTAGCGTTCAAACAAACAAACAAACTCTTCAGCTTTAAAATATTAGTATAGATGGTACGATCATCTGAAAACTAAAGTTGGATATGCTGTTCTCGGGCAGTTTTTACGCGCCACTTCGTTATAATATTGAAGTGTAGATAGATTCTTTTGGCGCACCTCACATACATAGATTTTTCGTGGGCTGTGAATTGACCTCAAGTTTCACATTCATAAATGAAAAGAAATCTTCGGGTAAACTCGAGACCATGGCCATCTGGAATGGCGTCAGCATTCTAGATGGTCATGGCGTGTTACCATGCTTACCATTTCACATTTACACATCTAACCATGCCTATTAAGTCTAGATGGCCACGCTCAGAACACTTACCTATATGTTATGTACACGAGAATGCTTTGAAAATGTATTCTAGACTAAAAGCGCCCTCCGGTTTCATCCGCTAAGTTTGCAAAGTGAGCTATCAAATTCTGAGTTATAAGTTTTCACTTTTATGACTGCAATTTTTTCTATGTTATGGCTATAGTGTCCGATTTTTTTCAGTTCGGTCGCTCAGCAAGATGCCTATCGCCTCCCAGCCGTAAGAAACATCTATACTAATATTATAAAGCTGAAGAGTTTGTTTGTTTGAACGCAAGGATCTCTGGAACTACTGGTTCGAATTGAACGATTCTTTTTTGTAGGATAGTCCATTTATCGAGGAAGGCTATAGGTTATTTAACATTACGCTACTATGAACAGGAGCCGAGCAGGAATGAAAAATGTTACAAAAACGGGGAAAAATATTGCTTATTGAGAGCTTTCGTTGCGTGACAGCATATATGTCATATTTTAAAGGTTGCATCATTAGAACCTAAAGTAACCGAATTTGTTCAAAATTTGAATTGGTACGATCGATTTTCGATAGATGGCGTAGCAACGCGCGCGCGTTCAGCTAGTTAATAAATAATTGATCGATACGCAAAAGTCAAAGTGCTTTATTCATAAATGTATAATTTACACGTCAATTTTAAAAAACAAAAAAAAAGAGCGTACAAAGAGTATATATTTTTAAAGTTTACATTTATTATTTTATTGTACGATAATAAGTATCGTACAAATAAGTGTCAATCATTACAATATAATAAAAAAAATAACAAAATGTATTAATATCTATCATCCGATATCGTATCGGAACCAGACAACAGATTTCTAACCGTGAATAGGCTCTGATTGTCGCTTCGGGATTAAATTTCATTCTGAAATTTGTTTGTATCCGCGTGTATTATTCAGGAAACCGCAGCGCATCGGTTACGGTATGGATGTTGGGGTGAATTGGTTAAAAATTTAAGAGACACAGCCCTTATCTGCTTCAACGGAAAATCCTACTAATATTATACACGTCAAAGTTTATTGCTCAATCACGTCCTAACATTTCTACGGATATCGTTGAAATTTTGAACATAATTAGTTTATATAGTCTAGAACTCTAGATGAATACACAGGCTATTTTTTATCTCGGGAAAATAACAGGAACGGCAACTATGCGGGTAAAACCGTGGGTGCTGCTTATTTTGTATAAATGTCAAAGTTTGAATGTTTGTTGCTTAATCACGTCGAAACGTATAAACGAATCGGGTTCAAATTTGGAATACACTTAAGTTAAAACCTGGAATAGTATATAGGATACTTTTTATCACGGGAAAATAAAGGGAACGGGAACTACGGGGTAAAATGTTTTGTAATATCTTATCTTAGCTGGAAATAGCAAGTCAAAGGCAAAGTAATTTATTCGCCCAAAATTGTGGTTACAAATAAGATCTTAAATAATAATATAATATATAATTAATATTTAATCTATAATAATATACAGGGTTATTGGTAATCAGCCTGCATCCATTTAATCATCAACATCCATGTTCTGTACATTTAAACAAACAACTTTTGTTCTACAACTTTCGTTAAAACTCAATAGAAAACCCAAAAAAAAATAGTGTTTGTTGCCCTTTTTTGTACTGTTTAGTGACTTTTTAGTGTTTATTCACTTCGGCACATAATTTTTTGCGCGTTAAAGAGCGTTCGCACTCTTGTTACGAATTGTTACGGAGAGTTCGATGCTTTTAGACTGTGCAAATACATTTTTTATTTATTTTGTAAAATAAAAAAAAACATATATTTTTAAAAACTGTAGAACAAAAGTTGACGTATTGAATTTACCTAACATCCCCCTAAAAGGATGCAGGCTGATTACCAATAACCCTGTAATAATAATATTAAATAATAAGATAATATAAATTAATAAATATATATTGGTGGACAATTCACACACAACACCATCTGACCCCAAACTAAGCAAAGCTTGTGTGATGGCAGCCATGTGGTATGGTGCTGCACAATTTCAGCCTAAAAGGCATGCGAAAATTCAAAATTGTTAGGTATACAAATATAAAAATTTCAAAACATCTTAATTTACAATAACAATGACAGATTTGTTTTATCTAAGGAATTTTAGAATGAAAGTTACAATCTAAACAACAAATTATAATCTAAGCAATAAATATTGTAATATGTATAATTTTGTTTTCAAAGAATGAATTATTATGGTCTCCTCGCCGGCAGTTCGTTTGAGTTCAGCTGGTGAGCAGCGGGGCAAAATGGATCCCTCAATTCAGATCACTTGACAGTTAGAAGCTCCCACCAAAATGAAAACAACCTATTACAGATTTCATCCCAGTTCTCGGAATGGTATTTATGTTCGATATTTGGCAGTAACTGGAAATACAGGCAAGCTATCAAACATTTCTATCACCAAACCCGATGGAACGATTCGTTGCGTGTTATTAGTTTAGCATGTCAAAGGTAGCACGCACACATATACAAGGCTATCGGATTTCACTGGCTTCATTCACGACCGTTGATGATCTCATTTTATTCTAGACGTGGTATTTTGTTTGAAACAAAATACTAATAATATGTGGTACTAGCTGCACCCGCTACTTCGTTCGCGTACGTTGATCTTGCGACCTTATTAGTGCATTCGTAGTAGGTACTTACGTAAAAATATTTGGATGGGTGGCCATTACACAGAGTGATTTGTTTTTCCACACAAAAATATATTTACAGAAAGACTTATTAGCCGATGTAATATTTAAGACACTAAACCATGTGTGTTTCAAATGTCAATATAATTGGTAATGTCATTCTGTCGTTAATATTTGTTTCGTTAGGCCCAAGCTTTTTCCGAGATGATAGGTAGTATATGAGACTATATAAACTATCTGTGTTTCAAATTTCAACCAAATCAAACCTTTACATAATATATACCTACATAAAAATACTTAGTAAGATAACATTTCATTCAATTTTAGAAAAACAACGTTCTGCTTTATTTCTGCTTCTGTACCGAAGCTTGTTGAACACTAAATTTAGTACAGTATTTGGATTGAAATAATATCCAAAAAAACAAAAACCGACTTCAATTATTATCATTTCACGTCAACTAACTAATTTCTAGTCAAGTAAAAAGTTCACTCGACTAATTTAAGAAGCTATGACTACGTCGTCCAGATAAATAGATACTGGTGAACAATTCACACACAAAACTTTGGCTTTTTCCACCGCCAATGTCCCAGCCCTACTCAAACCGGAGTGATCTTACGCGTGACGATGGCAATAGACCTGACGGCATGAGTTTTTTGCCTTGGAAGTTGAGTCGGCCCCTAGTGTGGGACGCAGCTTGTGTCGATACTCTGGCACCATCACTTCTTCGAGAGACATATGGTAGGGCCAGTGCGGCGGCTAATTCAGCTGAGCGTCTGAAACGGCGGAAATATGCAACCCTCGGTAGTGGTTTTATATTTAAGCCTTTTGGGGTTGAGAGTTGAGTCATCGTGCGTGTGAAGGCCGGAAGCTGACTTCATCTTCAAAAGCCTTTCCGAGAGCTTCGCCGACGCAACGCGTGACCAAAATGCTAGCGTTTATTTGGCCCAACACATATACATCGCTATTCAGCGTGGTACTGCCGCCAGCATGCTGAGCACGCTTCCGACTGGTAGTGGGCTTGAACATCTTGTCATCCAGTTTTTGTTAATATTAAAAAAACCGCCTCCCTGTTTTCCATATAATATAATTATGTACATGGTAAAAACGGGACCCTATTACTGAGACTTCGCTGTTCGTCTGTTCGTCTGTCACCAGACTGTAGGTATCTGAAGAACGGTGATAGCTAGAGAGTTGTAATTTTCACAGATGATGTATTCATATTGTCGCTACAACAACAAATAAATACTAAATTACACATTTTCTAATAAATATCAGATTGTGTTTCGTACCATGAGCTGCTATTTTGTAAAAAAACATAAGACACTGTACTGTCATATTATTACCTGACGATAGATGACGGATGACGGATTTGAATACTGTGTGTGTACCAGGAAAGCGCTCGAATCCGATTCCGATAAGTCGGAACTTCCGATTACTATTAGACCTTCGGTTCCGACTTCGGCTCCGAAACTTTTAAAACGGAGGTTATAATCGGAGGTAAGGTGTACAAATATTGCAGATAATCCTTTATTGTGGTGAATAGTAAATTAAAATACAAACTCCCAACTTCCTAAATCAATTGCTCGTCAATGTTTATCGTGTCCACGTGTTTGGCAAAAAAAAATATACCCAATAAAAATGTATCTCCTGCCGCCACTTCTAATCCTGCCTATGCCTCCGACTTCGGTTCCGACTCCGATAAATCAAATTTTAAAACTCCGACGCCGCCTTCGAATCCGATAAAATGACCTCCGTTACATCCCAGCAGGTCTACTACGAAAACAAACTCCGAATGATCGCATCCGACCGACAGCTGAATCGGATTATAGCCTACCACGAAAAACATTCGGATCGATACATTTCGGGTCGGAAGTTATAGACTTAGGTCGGATGAGGGTCGGATCGAACGAAACGGACGATCTGATCAACCGACCGATTGTCTTTCGTGGTCGGAAACTTTATAAGTTCGGCCGATATATCGTTTATCGGACTTCGTAGTAGACCTGCTGTTGTTTACATTGTCACAGAATACTTAGAAGTTAGTATGTGCCGAACTTATTAATTCCGTTATTATTTAATTTCTATGTTATTTCCGAACCACACGACCAATAATGCTAAAATTTTGATGAGACTACATTAGAAATGTGTTCTTTCTAACAAAATAAGAATTAACGAAATTGAATAACGCAAACATGAGTTACAACCAAAAACACATTCTGACTTTAACTCTTTTCTGCACGAAAACCGTGCAAAATTTGGGGATTAAAAGTAGACAGCTACCATCTACTTAGTATGATCTTAAATCATGTCAAGTTTCATTTGAATTGAATTAGTAGTTTCGGCGTGATGTGAGTTCCCTATACACACAGACAGACAGACAGACACGAAAGAAAAAAAATTCAGTTTCGCCATCAGTATCGACTATGGAGTGCCCCCAAAATTTTTTTTTCAAAATATCTTCAATGTACAGAATTCGACCCGCTACAGTTTTATTATAAGTATAGATTTTGTAGTGGTAGTACTCTTGGCAGAGTCCGCCTGGGCAAAGACCACACTTTTGCCAGTTATTCTACCGCCAAGCAGTAATGTGCAAACATAACTGTGTTCCGGATTGAAGGGCAATGTTTCCAGAGGAATTGCAGGGCTTAGAGATAGAACAACTTAGATCTCTGAGTGACGAGCGCATTGCAGTGCTAGGTAATGATTTGAACTCTTCATGTTTCAATAGCTGCGTGTCACTGTGCTGTTATATGGCTTACCATCAGGCACAACTCCTGCTCGTCTCATCACTCATAATTAAAAAAATATATATAACTACGTTTTAAAAATAAGCCAAAAACTTTATAAAAAAAGTTTGGGATCGTCTTACTTCCTACTAATACGAAAAGTCAATGTTTGGATGTTTGTTGATCAATCACGTCGTACCTAACGTATGAACGAATAGGCCTGAAATTTGGAACATAGTTAGATTTTAGACTGGATAAACACATTTTATTTCGGAAGAATAACAAGGACGGGAACCTACCCAGTCAAACCGCGACACGCTGCTGTTAAGGGGGCGCCTAAAGCCAGAAAACGAAAAAAGGACATTTTCGACGCCGCTCACTGAAGTTAAGAAACTAAAAACTATGACAAAAAAAATATTGACGTGTGGGTACAATCAAGAAGAAGCACAATAACCGAATAGATTTTTAAAAATAGATCAGAGTTTTTTACAATAAAAAAATAAAAATGACACCGAAAAAACCCGTTTCGAGTACTTATAATTCGAGTACTCGAAATTATCAGCGATGACCCCACATTATTTTTTGGTAATAAAATTCCTATTTGTACGTTCTAGTAAAGTAACCGAACACTTTTGTAAATGTATGTTTAGTTATTGAGTAATTAAATAAAACTTGGTCAAAAATGGACTCCTGATTAAATATTGATTTTTCCTCCAAACTGTGTCATGCTATTCTCGACTTTATGTACATCACATTAAGAAACGCGTTGCGCGGGTGAAATCTGATTTTTTCCTGGCTTTAGGCGCACTCTTAAGTCATAAGCAGCCTGCTTTATTAGTTGCACTGCTGAGACCCGTCTCAGCCGTGCAACTAAAAAAGTAGGTAAGTAATCTTCTTTCGCAAGGAGAGAATCAGGACCTTATATGATGACGTTGGCCAAGTAGAAGCTTAGCATCAGCCCACTAAATGTTTCCACTGACTTGGGGCCTTTTCGTATGCCCCACTCAGGCATCGTTTTTCACATTTTTTGTGTAGACTTAAATCCGACTCAAAATTAGCCAACGCACCTTGGCTAATTTTGAGTCGGAGAAAATACTATGGGTTTGCGTTACTGACATGCTAATTTTAGGCGGCGGTGTAGCGGTGTAGCGTCGAAGCGACCGCATTAGACGCTGTTTGGATGAAATCTTGTACCTTCGCATACAGCCGTACTACTAGCAGTACATCTTTCTGTAGCTATAACAGGTAACGTATTGTGACACATTCACGTATATCGGGATCTAAATTAGCGGTTCGCGTGCAGACCGCGACACGAGACCGCGACCGGATACCGCGACAGGCACTTGACACTATGAAATTGTATGGGCGCCAGTTCGCGCCGAGACCGCGACAGAAGACCGAGACACATGTCACGAGACATGAACGTGTCGCGGTCTCCGCGCGAACAGGCGCCCAGACTATAGTGTCAAGTGCCTGTCGCGGTCTCCGGTCTTGGTCTCGTGTCGCGGTCTCAGTGCGAACCTGCACTTTTAGTGTTATTTATTACTAAAATTATAATTTCATCCATCGGCAGTCCCTGTGTCTGCCAAATTTAACCGACTTCAAAAAAGAAGGAGGTTATCAATTCGGATGTACATACGTTTTTTGTATGTATGTTACGCGATAGCGCCGCCTAAATTGTGAATCGGTTTTGATGTTTTTTTTTGTTTAGTAGATTATAGTTTAGAGGTAGTCCCATTTAAATGTTATCAAAATCGATGTAGCGGTTTTCTGAAATCTAAACAGAAAACTAAAAATTGTATTTAGGCGATATAGTGATAAATTCATATGATATTTGGTAGAGTATCTGAATTTAGTTATAAATTGAAGTCGTTTTTTTTCGGAGTATATAAGTTATTTCATACTGAATTGAGTGATTAATTCCCCGTCTGTTGATAGCGTATCTACCGCACCATCAATCATCGCCATAAGTCAATCAATGCATGTTCCTTGCGGAATTGGAAACGGTACGTTTGACTGCCAGATGGGTGTGAATACCTTAATTGGTCACACAGGCAGAAACATTGAGTTACATAGACACCGTAAATGCCATTTCAATTTATATCTAGTAATTATGGTGTATGAGGAACGTAGCCGGCGAAATAGGTAGGTATGCTTGTAGGAAAACGTAAGTAAAAGATTGTTAGTATCTTATACCTTAAACGAGCAATTCTTGTAGTATTACAGTTACAATACGGCGCCGAGCTATACGCGCGCGCTGCCGATTGGGAGCGTGCGTTCCGCACCCAAAAACGTGCCGTACGTGCTATCGTTGGCGTATCGCAATGCACATCCGTCAGACCATATTTCAAAGAGCTTGGCATACTTACGTTACCTGCTATTTTGATCTTCCAGGTGGCTGTGTATGTCAGAAATAATCTAGAATCATACAATACGCGAGGAGAGAGACATTCTCGTAACATGCGTAACGCGGATAAGCTGGATGTTATACCACACTCTCTCACGAAGTTACGGAAGTTAACTCACATGGACCTGAAGTTTATAACACGCTTCCCAAAATAATTATATCTGCCTCAAGTTTCGGCAGCTTCAAAAATAGATTAAAGTACTGGCTTATTGATCAAACTTTTTATAGTTACACCGAATTTTTAGAGAGTTATGGCAAAGTCCTATAAAAATGTATACAAACATTTGACATGGAACATATTATCCTTACTATTATAATATTATAAATGCGAAAGTAACTCTGTCTTTCTGTCTGCTACGCTTTACCGTCTAAACCAGTGAACCGATTTTGATGAAATTTTGTATACAGATAGACTAGACTCCGAGAAACAGCATAGGCTACTTTTTATTGCGGAGAAAGGGTTGGGGTTGAACAATGTAACGAAAACGGGGAAAAATATTAACCTTTGAGATCTTTAGCTGCGTGTGCCATTCTCCTTGGCGTGGGTTGAAGTCTGTGTCATAGACTTTTGAAAACACATGTCACAGATTTAAAGGTTGCGTCATTTTATGTAAACAAATTTGCAATATTGCTATGCAATGTTACATTTTTAAGTGTAATTTAAAAATATCCCTAATCTTATATTGTGAAATATTGTTTATATTAAATTCTCTACACCAACATAACTATTCACATACAATCGTACATTATAAGTACTTGAAGAAAGAAATATGCTGCCTCGATTTTACACCAAAGCTGTTTTCGATAATCAAGCTCAAGATTATCTAAAGAAGACTGATCACCTGAATGAAGTATCATACTTCAATGAGTACCATATAGACACAGATTACAGAAATAAAACCAGATGGAACGCGCAGAACAGAGAACCTGAAGCAGACAAAGCGAATACAAACGCCGAAGCAAATACAAACTCCAGTCAGTACTAAATGGACTTCCGTGTTGTACGGGCGTCCCGTGTGATTTTAAGTTTTGTTTCTGTAATCTGTGCATCTGTGCATATAGAATAATGCTCTCAATGTTCAAACGCTGGACGTTGGCAAAATTGCGGTGATACGTACCTTCTATTACCGAATGGAAGCCATAAAAATAAGAAAGAAAGAAGAATGCATTGTTGGAGGAGGTTGTTTTATAAACATGATGTTAATATGTATCTGAACAAATACATTATTTATCACAAATATATATTTTGAACAAAATTGCCCCTGATGTTTTTTTATTTTAATTAGCGTTGTCTTCTAGCTTAGGTTCCTCGACGCGATGTAGCCACAGAGGCGGAACCGCGGCCATAACTAGCCGCGGTTCCGCACTCGACGACCTTAGCCAAGACGCTCAACAAGGAGAAGTCATGTGAATTGTAAAACCGAGAAGAGGCCATTACCTGTCACTCATCCAATGTCGTGAAAGTGGACATGGGAGCGATCTTAAAGGCGCACTTGACTCGCATCCTGTTTCCACTGGAGGGTCTGAAGTGTCGGACGCTTAGGTCGCTCCGGCACCGCACCTAGGGATATGGTTTACCGAGGTCGTGACGCGTCGCTGGTTTAAAAACCAGCATCACTGAAACCAACAACCAACCAACTGGCGGTGGTTCGGACGTCTCCCATGAGGTGTCGCCGCAAAAGGCGGCGGCAATGGCAGATCGAGACACAGTCGAATGCGATAGCGGTCCCGAGGCTGCTGCCAACCCACGGCTGGAAAAACCTGTCGTAGGTATGGGTTTTAATCGGTAAGGTTGCCATATCCGTACGTAATATCGATCCCGACATATCCCACTATGTCAATGCTTGACCATGGGCTCCAAAACTTGCGGTCCAAGCAATTTGGTCAGGGGGGGAGTTGCGCGGCGTAGACGATGCCGGCGCGACTGAGACGTGCCGCGATGAACGTGGCTGTAACGTAAAATGTGGCCGTAGAGGAGAAACCCCGGATGAAGAGGAAAACCGGTATAACGGTGCGCCGCTCTTCTTGCCCACTGCGGCCTTGCGTGGTCGTTAACGTATGATGGTGGATGCGGTGGGGCTGTAGGGGATGAAGAGTGCCGATATATCGGTGAGCTGCTGTCCTCGCCCTGTTCAGCCGGATGATGGTAGGCATTAGTCCCACCGCCTGATGCAAAGGGTGTCTAGACGTGAGAATGTCTGGCACCGACGAGGCATTTGGTTGATCACGGCGTGCATTATCCCGCGGCGGGTTCGCAGAAGAGTGTGAGAGCATACCCGTGTCCACGGCAAAGGTTTTAGTCGGTACCATGTCGTGTCATGTCGAATCTGACACAAATCGACCATTCTCTTCAAGCGGAATGGTATAATGCATTGCCTCCACATAAAATGGCACCATTTGCTTTTTAATTTCAAAATAATACAATTTCCCGTAAAGGAGTACTGTAACTATTACTAAAGCACAGGGACAAATATTTAAGCGCCTAGGAATCGATTCACGCCAAGACGGTTTTTCATACGGTCAACTACTTAGGTATCTGTTGCGTTATCAAGATCTACCGTATGATCTTCTTCTACCGTAAGAAATAAAAAATTAAAAATATCATAATATAATATTTTACACAGATCTTCTTTAAAATACCTGTACTATAAAACACATTTTAGTATATCCCAGTACGTTTACCTAGCGATCCTTCATTATTTTCTATGGTTCTCTTGGTGATCATAGCTTTAAAGCAATGCAAATTTTAGTAGGGATTTTCTCAAATAGACGCGGGTGAAACCGCGGGTCTCAGCTAGTACTCATATAATGCTTGACAGTTTTCGGTACAATAATTATTATAATCCAGTAAAGTAGTAATTTTAAACCTTGAAAATGTATACAATTTGTTTGCTCTTTCTTTTGTTTTTATTAACTGACGTGTAAATTGTACATTTATGAATAAAGTACTTTGACTTTGTATGTACCTATATAAATATATAGTTCGGTCAATTTAGACATTCGAAGTTACCTAAATTCCCACCAAGCTGAAAATCGGTAAGATTGTTGAAAATATCATTAAAAACAAAATTTGAAAGTTCCCCATCTTTCCCATGTAAGGAAAAAAAAAATTCGAGGTCAAAGGCAAAAAAAATGAGCTTATCGCGATTTCCAGCAAAACGGTATGTTTTATCATAAAAATACCCCAGACAAAAATTGTAGATCATAAAATTATCTACAAAAAATGTCTCAATACTTTTTTTTCTACGAGCCACCGTTTTTGAGATTTTGAGAATATGTGTGACTGCATTAATAAATTGAAAAAAGAGTGGTAGTTTTAGGAACTGTTAACAAATAAAGTAGCCAAGTGCGAGTTGGACTCGCCCATGAAGGGTTCCGTTCCAGCAAGTAACATAATATACATAGTGGTTTAATTTACGGTTTATCCCGGGAACGGGAACTGGACTTATAAACCGTAGGGTACTAATTGCTATTCAAATCAAATCAAATCAAATCATTTATTCATTAAAAAAATTTCATTTTTAATGAATAAATGATTTTTTGCGGCCTTTTTCAAGGAGAATGTACGCGCTCGATGGCTTCCCGTTTGGCACTGCGGGCTGCCGCGCGGCGCGCACGCAAGGTCATCGGCTGTTGCGGGGGTGCAGGTGAGGGGGTGCGAGAGGGTTGCGCAGGAATACTCCCGAACTCTTCGTCGCTGGTGAGCGAGTCGGGAACGTTGCAGCACACTGAGCTCACTGTGTCTTCACTCGTATTACGAACACAATGCCGAGTACTATGTAGGCACGGCTTCCAAGCGGGCGGCACATGCCATCCTCCATCTCTATTAAAAGTAGGACGCTTATCAATTTCAATGGCCTCCCTGACCTTACGGGGTACGAAGAACTTCTCCCGTGCCAGGACCTCCGCCTTATCGAAACGAATAAAGTGTTGGGCGTCCGACCTGAGAGCATGTTCCGCCACCGCAGAGCCGTTAACATCTACATTTTTCATTGCACGTATGTGTTCGGCGAGTCTTGTGGACACATTTCTCCGTGTTTCTCCTACGTAACTTTTGCCACAATTGCAAGGAATCATGTACACTCCCGGTACACCCAAAGGGTCTCTGTCTTTTGGAGAACGTACCGTTTGCCTTAGCTGCGTGAGCGGACGAAAAATTGTCTTGATGCAATATCTACGGCGTAACAAGTTTCCAATATTATCCGTCACTCCTTTAATATATGGCAGGTACGTGGGTGACCTCTCCACCGAAGCTAGTCGCGTCCTCGACGACGTATTCGCCGCACGCCACCCTTGTTTCCAGTTGAACCCGTTGCGTTTGAGCACACCTTTTAGATGGTCTAATTCAGTGTTTAGATGTTGTTGATCACATAGTCTCAACGCTCTGTTGATCAGCGTACGTGGTACCGAAGCTAGGTGTGCTGGATGGTGGTGTGAATCAGCATTTAGATATCTGTCTGTGTGTGTTGGCTTACGGTAGATCGTGTGTGATAATCGTCCAGTAGTTTCTCGCATCACTAACACATCCAGAAAAGGCAGAGTTTTATTCCGTTCACGTTCCACCGTTACGGCAATATTCGGGTGAATACTATTTAGATGTGACAACAAAGGGTCAATCTGGTCCCTGTGTACAACGGCAAACACATCGTCTACATAACGCCACCAATGTCTCGGCTTATATGGCGAGCTTAATATTGCTTCCTCTTCAAACCACTCCATAAAGATGTTAGCTACGACCGGGGCAATGGGAGAACCCATAGCTACACCTTCAACTTGTAAGTAGTGGTGCCCCTTCCACACGAAGTAGCCTTTAGTTAGCGTAAATTGCAATAACTCTATGTACTCGATAGGTATTTGGATTAATTGTAGTAATACCGTAATAATCTGAATCGTATCTTCTATCGGTACATTCGTGAAAAGCGACACGACATCGAAACTAACCAATTCTTCGTCTTCACTTAGCCGAATCCCATCCAATAACTGTACAAAATGCGTAGAGTCTTTAACGTAACTAGTTGTCTTCCCGATGAATGGAACAAGCATATCCGACAAGAAACGCGCAGTTTTGTACGTAGGTGAGTCTATTTGGCTTACGATAGGACGGAGTGGCCACTCAGGCTTATGTATTTTCGGTAGCCCGTAGATCTTCGGCGGTGTAGGGTTTAAAGGGCACAAGGCTTTACGTAGGTCGTCCGGCAGGGTTTTCAATATGTTATTAAGACCATTTGTGACCCGGTTAGTGGGGTCGTACGTAACTTTTTTATAAGTATTACTGTCACTCACCAACTCGCTTAGTTTCTTTTCGTAAGCTGCAGTGTCAACAATGACAGTGGCGTTACCCTTATCTGCCGGTAGTACCAACACGTCGGGGTTGTTCCGGAGGGTCTTCAACGCGTCCAACTCGGATTTAGAAATGTTAGACCTGGGTAACTTGGCTTTTCTTATAATTAGCGACACGTCCCGTTCCCGTGATGCCGAGTGCCTAAGACAAGGCACTCGGCATCACGGGAACCGATCTTATTCCGCACTATTGTGTCCTCGATACACACACAGACAGATATCTAAATGCTGATTCACACCACCATCCAGCACACCTAGCTTCGGTACCACGCACGCTGATCAACAGAGCGTTGAGACTATGTGATCAACAACATCTAAACACTGAATTAGACCATCTAAAAGGTGTGCTCAAACGCAACGGGTTCAACTGGAAACAAGGGTGGCGTGCGGCAAATACGTCGTCGAGGACGCGACTAGCTTCGGTGGAGAGGTCACCCACGTACCTGCCATATATTAAAGGAGTGACGGATAATATTGGAAACTTGTTACGCCGTAGATATTGCATCAAGACAATTTTTCGTCCGCTCACGCAGCTAAGGCAAACGGTACGTTCTCCAAAAGACAGAGACCCTTTGGGTGTACCGGGAGTGTACATGATTCCTTGCGATTGTGGCAAAAGTTACGTAGGAGAAACACGGAGAAATGTGTCCACAAGACTCGCCGAACACATACGTGCAATGAAAAATGTAGATGTTAACGGCTCTGCGGTGGCGGAACATGCTCTCAGGTCGGACGCCCAACACTTTATTCGTTTCGATAAGGCGGAGGTCCTGGCACGGGAGAAGTTCTTCGTACCCCGTAAGGTCAGGGAGGCCATTGAAATTGATAAGCGTCCTACTTTTAATAGAGATGGAGGATGGCATGTGCCGCCCGCTTGGAAGCCGTGCCTACATAGTACTCGGCATTGTGTTCGTAATACGAGTGAAGACACAGTGAGCTCAGTGTGCTGCAACGTTCCCGACTCGCTCACCAGCGACGAAGAGTTCGGGAGTATTCCTGCGCAACCCTCTCGCACCCCCTCACCTGCACCCCCGCAACAGCCGATGACCTTGCGTGCGCGCCGCGCGGCAGCCCGCAGTGCCAAACGGGAAGCCATCGAGCGCGTACACTCTCCTTGAAAAAGGCCGCCGGACGCGGCCGAAACTCGAGTCGGATTGACCGACCTCATTACACGTGAGTTACCCGTTTACCTAATCAATATGTGTAACAACCACGTTAATTTTAATACTAAAAGTGTATTTATGACGTACTAAAAAAAAACTACTCATCAGATCGAGTTCAAACTAATTTTCGTTGGTAGTTTTCATGGTAATGTACATCATATATTTTTTTTAGTATTTTCATTCTCTTACTTTAGAAGTCAGAGGGGGGGGGGGACACATTTTACCACTTTGGAAGCGTCTTTCGCGCAAGTTATTCAGTGTAGACAAAAATTATATTAGAAACCTCAACATCATTTTTTAAGACCTATCGATAGACACCTCACACGTGTTGTAGGTTTGATGAATAAAAAATGTTTGAGCTTCAGTTCTCAGTATGGGCACCCCTAATTTTTGTTTTTTTTTTAAAACTTTTGTAAAAATCTTAATTCGGTTCACAGAATACATCTACTTACCAAGTTTCAACAGTGTAGTTCTAATAGTTTCGGCAAAAAGTGGCTGTGACATACGGACGGACAGACAGACAGACATGACGAATCTATAAGGGTTCCGTTTTTACGTTTTACGGAACCCTAAAAACTTATAACATGCGATTTTATTATCAAACAGCATTAATGTTACACAATACATTACTTACCTCGCTATCAATTATCTGTACCTAGATATCGAGGTAATGTATTGAATTATATACTCTTTCATAGTGTCGACATGACGAGAATTCACAAGATTTCATAGTTTCAAAATGCAACTATTGCGCATGTGTCGCTCCAGCTCTACGCCTTACCCACATTAGTATGTCTGTGATGCAGACCCATAAGGTTTCCAAACCAAAGTGCCAAACAGATTCTCTACCAAAAAGTATTAGAATCAAATCATTAGGTCAAAGATTTTTTTAACTTCCAAACCCCTGTTTCTAATATTACTACATTTGTACGCCCCGTTTTATAACATTTCATAAATGTTTTTACCCTACAGTTGCCTGGAAGAGATCACTCTTAGCGATACGATCGTCAATCGTCGCTCTAGTTTTAATCGTATAAAATGTTTTAACTTGTAAATTATTTTTATTTGGTCTGTTTAATACTATGTAGGGTACCTATGTGTCTATCTATTTAGCATCTACTTTATAGTTTTGCGTCCTAACAATAATTAAACTAGTTACCTACCTATTAGACGAAAGAATTCCAGCAGTGTATTATGTTATGCAAAAGCTGCGTCCTAAACCACATTACTGTGTAGGATCGATAGTTCATCATGCCTAATTGATTTGCAGGTCAACAGCAGGGCACTTCATTCAACCATAAGCTACATTTACTTGACGTGTTAATCTGGTATGTATTATAATTAATAGTGGTAGGATCAACACAATGTTTAGGACTTCAAAGTTTTGCACATTGCCGCAAATTTGCGAACTTTTTGTGTTTTATAGGTTAAAATATAGTCAGCTTCTGCTATTAAAATTTACTTTTACAGAAAAAAACTGTTGCATCTTAAATCTTTAAGCCGTGCAATTTCTCTGGAATCGATTTTAACAATTCTTTTATTGTTTGATAGATGATGCTTTAAATGTGGTTGGTTTCATATAAATTTTAGCGAAACCAGAGAATCGCGCCCGCTCGCGGGTGCGATTGGAAACCGCTCCATGAAAACTGGGCCTGAAACGGTTTTTGTAACATCGACAATAATTAAATTAGGTAAATTTTATTGAAATTAGTGGATTGTGTTAGTTTATTTTTAAAATGAATTCGGTTGTTTAACATTTCAGAGATAAAATTATTCGATATGAAATTGTAATAGGTAATAAATGCATCATAACAATGAAGCTCTGCAAACATTTCTGATAGTTTCTCGTACAATAAATCGGGATAATTATTCAAGCACATTAACCCCTCCGGAACACAAAACTATCTGTATGTAAAACAAGGGACGGTGTATACATGCGAATCGATCGCTCCCTACTAAATACCTCTCAGCCCGACCAGGCTAAGCGCTTTAATAACGCGAGAACATTTTTAGTAGAACTGCTGTAGCCATGGGTATAAAATCTATAGAACGATCATTCCATTTGAGAATTTAAATTGTTTTTAGCAATTACTGATGTGTTTCTTCTTACCTTTCCTTGTCCCATTTACTTGGGGTCAGATTTTTTAGTTCTTCTCCACTGAGCACTATTTTGTGCTGCATCCGTGTCGATTTGAGCTTCTTTGAGGTCATATTGTATCGTCGTCAGCAAAGTGGCATATAATATGTCCATATTTGCATATGCCCAAACTGCTTTTTAACTATACCTTAGTCGTAACTAACGCCTCATTGTATAAAATAAAAGTGGCCAAGTGCGAGTTGGACTCGCCCATGAAGGGTTCCGTTGCAGCAAGTAACATAATAAACATAGTACACATAGTTCTTGTAGTTCCTTGTAACTTTGATCGAAGTTTCAATAATAGTGTATTTATGACGTACTAAAAAAAACTAGTCATCAGATCGAGTTCAAACTAATTTTCGTTGGTAGTTTACATGGTAATGTACATTATATATATTTTTTTGATTTTTCATTCTCTTACTTTAGAAGTTAGAGGGGGGGGGGGGGGGACACATTTTACCACTTTGGGAGTCTCTTGCGCAAATTATTCAGTGTAGACGAAAATGATTTTAGAAACCTCTATATCATTTTTAAAGACCTATCGATAGACACCCCACACGTGTAGGTATAATGAAAAAATTTTTTTTGAGTTTCAGTTCTCAGTATGGGGGGCAACCCTAATTTTTCTTTTTTGTAATTTTTTTTGTTCAAATCTTAATGCGGTTCACAGAATACATCTACTTACCAAGTTTCAACAGTGTAGTTCTCATAGTTTCGGCAAAAAGTGGCTGTGACAAACGGACGGACAGACAGACAGACAGACAGAAAGACAGACAGACATCACGAATCTATAAGGGTTCCGTTTTTACGTTTTACGGAACCCTAAAAACTATACCTGATAAAAAAAGAACGTCTAAGCTGTGGAATACGTTGTTTGAGTGGCTTTATAGATGGTTAGATTTTAGTGTCGTCAAATCGTGAGCGATTCGGTTTTTCCTAAGTAAGCACGCTCCATTGCAGACTATATTGTCGCTCCCCATCAGATAGCGATGAAGACTAAGCCGATTGTTATTAAAATAGTATAGCAATATTCATGGTATTGACGCCATATAAATTCAAAGCGCCAAACATTTTGTAACATGCACTAAATGTGTTGACATGCAATTCAGACCCGTAAAGTCAAAACGTAACGACTATTCTCTCAATAGTTTCATTCTCGCAAAATACCGGGACAGGCAAAATATATTGCTTTCAAAGTAAGCCTTTATTGGATACCCGATCGTAAAGGGAATTAACTTGTTCAATATCATATAGGTTTCTTAAGTAAACAAAGAAACTGGTATTTGGGGCTTCCAGGGTTCGGTTAAGTTAGCTTTGATCCTCGAGCTATACTTAAATCCTACGCAGTGGTCCAGATTTACCTTGGTAAGCTCGTATGATATACTGGTTGTCACTAAGAATTGTTATTTTTATTTGTTTTATCCAAACACCGTAATGCTAAACAGATATGTTTATTACAATTATTATCCAGAAGCTGTAGGCCAAGTGACTAGATTTCACAATAAGCAAGATGTCTTAAAAAAAAAATTAGTCCGTTAGTTAGATTATTAAAAATATTGTACCTACACGTGTTTTTTTTTCGTTTCACAAACGAAAAATGACGAAGTTACATTGCTTAGAAGGTTCGAGTGACGTCACGTTATGTTACAATTTTCACGAATACGTGACGTCATAACTCTTCACACCAACAGTTTGATGATTTTTACCCGACTGAAAGAAGGGTTATGTTTTTCGCGCGTATCTTGTATGTTTGTAAATTTCTTTATTTCCACGTATCTTCCAAACGGCTGGACGGATTTTGACGATTCAGATATCGTTACATTTGTCTCAATTACCCAAGTGTCCTTAGATAGGTATTAAATAAAAAAAATCAATATAGCCGATTTTTGAGGCAAAATTGTGAGTAGTTGAAAAAAAAATGTTATCTAGCATATCGAGTAGGGTATCAAAATACAGAGAATTTAAAGAGCATTACAAATATGTAAATATGTTGTGTCGTTAAATGCCATTTGGAATAATTTCAAGCATTTTAATTCAATCAACGGTGTTTTTCTTACGTGTTGTTTTTTAGTCGGGTTTTATAATTTTTTAAATTATTCTTGTTTATATTATATTTGTCGATTTTCAATATATGGTTTAAGTAACAAAAAATACCTACGTGTCCTATACCTAGTGTTGCATGATATAGTTGACGAACTAATTAGAATGGTAAATTTGTAACCTAGTTGTCATCCCTATTGTGAGGACGTAGGGTCGACTCTTGCCTGTACCTCTGAGCATTTTTTCAAGAACAACGAGTATGAGTGTGTTACTCCAGTTCTACCAGTCTACCAGTTCATCATCACCACTAGCTTTACCAGTGAAAAATGTTTGTTAGGAAAACGGCGTATCCAAGAAATACACTATTCGAGGACATGCTGTGTCATTTGCCACTTTTACAAACTTGGTCTTAGTCTTTACTCTCTTCTTATGCGAGAAGGCCCCGATAGCCGCTGGAACATTTAGTTAGCTGCATAATTATGCAAATGATCAGAAATTCAATGTATTTTCGGGCAGCCACAAACTGCGTCCATTACTTTGTAATTTTATACCGAAGAGAACTTTGGTTTTAAATTCGGCAAACGACAAAAACGTAAAACTTTTACCGACAGCCATGAAAAGAATTTGCACGAAACAATACGAGAGCCGCAAAATGTCGTCGTTAAAGCTGTGAGTCCACCGAAGATGTGCGAGGGAGCTGGCCGTAAGTGATTATTGGTTTGTCTTAAATATTTGTAAGATAAACCATCATACAAGCTTTGCTTAGTTTGGGGTCAGATTGTGTTGTGTGTGAATTGTTCACCAATATTTATTGAACTGAAAACTTCTTTAGGCGCGCCTAGACAGATATTTCGTGGGGTGTGAATTGGATTCTAGCATCACGCTCGGGTATGATAAGAAATCTTCGGGTAAACTCGGGACCATGGCTATTGGCCATTTAGAAATGCGTCAGCCAATGGCAAATGCTGAAAGGGCGTGGGCTTGGCATCATGCCATGATCATCTAGAAATGTATCAGCCAATAGAAAATGCTGACGCATTTCTAGATGGCCATACCATGATGCCCAAGCCACGCCCTCCGGTTACACCCGTGTAGTTTCCAAAGTAAGCTATCAAATTCTGAGCTACAAGTTTTCACTTCTATCGGCAGTTCCTGTGACTGCCAATTTTTTTGTCCGAAAAGCTGTGTGACATTGTGCTCTTGGACACAGCTTATTGCTTATCGGTTCTTTTTCATATTATCACTTTATGTTATCGAAAAGGCACTCAATAGCATAGTCGTTTAGTTTTAGAAGATACTAGCTGTACCCTGTGCTCGTTGCTACACCACCTGTCGCAAAATTGGTCGTACCAACTCAAAAACTTTCTTTGACTCATGCACAACAATTTTTATATAAAGATCATCACACAATCAAATGCATAGTTAACGATTCTATAATGGACATATTGATCTTTACGTAATATACATAGATTGTAGCCAACGTAAGCCTACCTGTCTGTTTTAAAACAAAAAAACATCGCGTATCATGTATGTCGCAAGCCCAGTGGACTCCTAGCCTTAACCAGTGGTACAAATTTCCAGCCAGGGTCGCTGGAACTGAGACAAGTGACCCTTTGTACAATTTTTCATACGAATTGTGTCAACCTTTTTGGCGACATGAAAGTGATTTCAGTCGTATTAACTCGACATCATTCTTTGACAGCAGACACGTGTACTAAAGCGTCCATTAATGTAACGTTTTTAGCTAAATAAAGCAAAAATGTAAGCAGCCCACTAAATGTTCCAATTGCTGGGACTCGGAGCCTTCTCTCGAAAGTAGAGAGTCAAAGCCTTATGCCACCACGCTGGCCCAGTGTGGGTTGGCGGATGAAACATGAACTCGAAAAAATCTTGAAACGTGTCGGTTTCTTTACAATGTTTTCACATGTCTTTAAAGCCGGCGGGGATGACAAAAATAGGCAAGTGACTATTACGAATAAATACGCAGAAACGGCATTTGAACCTATGACCCTCACGATATTGGAATCGAATAGTCTAGTTACTTACAACTTTTTTTCGAAATGCGTCAATAACTGCACTAAATTTTCAACAATACAACACCAAAATTCACTTAACCCTGTCTTAGCCTCTCGCAAAAAATCAAGGCATAAGCTGGGTGGAGCATAAATTTCTCTTTATTAGGACGCCCTAATAAAGCTTGACCGGGGCAAAAATAGTGGTTTACCGCAACAGACAGGATTGTAGCAGAGTTTAAGGTTAAAATGTAGCTGTGTTTAAACTTATATTGTAATACTAGCTGTGCCTGTGGTTTTACCGGCGTTTTAAGAGTTTTTTGTTTATTTTGCGCAACCCTGTTCATTTTCCTCAAGTGGAAGTAGTCTAAATTTTGTTTCAAATTTGTTAGAGTTTGGTGTATGTAGTAAAAGTGATTATTTTGTTATTACACACATACACTTCAATTTTATTTATTTGTATGGAGTAAAGATGAATAGATAATAGATATAGTTCAATGGTTTTCATTAGAGCCTAGGTTACATTGATAACTTTGTTGTATGTTGCACTTATAATTTATTACAAATTAATGCTGAATTAACTCTGTATGTCTCTTACGGTTGAATCACTAAATTGATAAAAAAAATCTTACACACTAATTCATGCCCTGAAAAAGAACATAAGGTACTTTTAAATACTAAAAGAAGGTTGTAAGAAGTTGAAAGTTTGCCAATATTATTGTTGGAAGTTTCGTTATATTTCAACTAAAAACATAAACCTTATTTTTTGGCTTTTGATTACAAATAAATGGTATTTACATTAAAAGTTTCAAAAAATTTAACCATTATGGGAGCAAAATCCCAACTAATTGTTAATGAGCAGGTTACACCGTAGGGCGGAGCTAGTTTTAGTTAAATATCTTTTCCGCGCGAGATGAAGATGGATTAAGGTCGTCGTTATCAATGCTGGACTCGAGGCTTTCTATCGTAAATAGAGAGTCAAGACAATAATCCACCACGCTACGCTGACCCAATGCGGGTTGGTAATTGATGCATGACTTCAAAAGATTCTTGGAATATGCTGATTTCTTTAACCGTTCTTAAGTTAGTGACATTATGCATACTTAGCGTGGGTCATATGCGTAATCAAGGGCAGTCCGAATCGTCAGTTGGACACAATAGACATATTTTGACGTGATAACGTCTTATAATTCGATGAAGCCGGCTGCACGCCCGCAAAACTGTAACGTTCCGCCGTTACCGTTAGTTTGTCTTCCGTGCCATGCGGACGAAGCTGAGCGCTGAGGGCGCCACCCGCCGAGTCGAGCGGTATCACTACTCGCGCTATCAGCGTACTGATTTCTTAAGACGTTGTCACGTTCTATCGTCAGTAAACCGACTTTACAGACAACCATATTTTTTTTACTTATTTCTATCACTGGCCAAACCAATCATTAAGCTAAAGGCAAGTTTTGTACTGAGCAGCGTTAAATTAAATAACGACTGAAACAAAAAAAAACAAACAATAAAACTTGATAGAATCCAAAGGTAAATTTATTTAAATGAATTCGTACAATTGAATTTGAATCCCTGTAAGTAATTTCCAAAGCGCCTAAGCTGCAATACTGTCGGCTTCATTATTCTGTGACCACAAACGTTCCGAAACGTCCAGAGGGTCCGAGAGTAATAGAATCCGGTCCGCAAAGGGTTAACAATGTGTACCTTGCGCTGTATTCTGATTTGTGTGGGCGATTACGGCTACTGATGATTTGTAAATTTAGGAACACTTATGTATTTTACGGGTTTTTTAAGCGGATCTTGTGAATATTATGAAACCCGAATCTTTTTTTGTATATTTTTGCGTATCGATAGAAGTATGGATGGATGTATGGATGGAGATTGGAAATATGGATTGATTATCAATAAACGTACATACTGGTACCCAATGTTGTGTGTATGGATAGACCTATAGATGGCCACATGAACAGACGTATGGATGGATCTAGGTACCTATATATAAATGAGCGTAAACGACTGAAATAAGTGTTATGTTTTTCGCGCGTATCTTGTATGTTTATAATTTTTTTTTTTCCCCGTAACTCCCAAACGGCTAGATGGATTTTGATACCTAACTAATTAAGATATGGTTAGATTAGTCTCAATCACCAAAGAATCCTTAGATAGCATTTACCTAATGTTTTTTTACGCGTAGATTTTTTGAAGTCGGGTTTTTTAAATTAAAGTTATTTAACTATGTAATTTTATTAACGTATAGATAGATGCATGAATGGATATTGGATTTACTGATGGATGTCATACCCGGCTTACATTACTCCAGTCCAGCGATCGAATCCAGCGCTGGATTGCTACTGGAAAAATGTAAACCGGCACTGGAAAGCATTGGCACTGGATTGATGCTTACCAGTGCCGGTCTACATTTTACCAGCAAGCAATCCAGAAGAGAGAAGGCTCCGAGTCCCAGCAGTGGGTACATATTTAGTGTGCTGATGCTTGACAGTACAGTTAAATCAATAACGTGTGTGCGCAGAATTTAAGTTAAATGTTCTAACAATCATCTAAAAGCCGATTTAAACTTAAATTTAAACGAACATAGAGCTAGAACAAGAGCATTCTTTCTCGATCTTTTAGTGTAAACGAAATATCGTTCTTAGTGTTTTCCGTATTATATATTCCATAGAATCTTTGCGAACGCAAACAAAACAACGAAAGAATGCTCTACGTTTATTTACACCAAATGAATTTGATACAATGGGGATAGAATTAGCATTCGCTCGTCTGATGTAAATCGGCCTTTAGGTTAGAAAAAAAGATTGCTTCAAATTTTTATTTTTATTTTATTTATTTAGTTTATAGAGGAAAAGAAAAACATTGTGCATGTCACATACATAAATGTTAAATTAACGTTCAACTTACATTTACAAGTAGAGTATGGCTGTTATTGGGCATGAAGTTTAAAAAGCTGTTTTAAATAACTACTTTAAGTTTAAGATTTGACTTTGTGCCTGTTGTCATTCCTATATAAATAAATGAAATTAATAAACATTCTGGATCACAATATGCAATGCATCAGCATTGAAGTGTGGTTGTAAGGTTATTGACTTTTGAAAATTAATTTTACAAGTAAGTTTGTTAATTATATATCTGTATTCTCTAGCTATTCAGTATTTGTTGACTTTGAGAAAACTGGTATAATTAGAGTGCTCGAATCAATAGACGCAAGTATTCTAGACTTGTTAAATTAGTATTTGTGGCTTGGATGGATTATTAACGTCGTTATTATTCTAAGGTGGCTTGACTAAATGTATTAGCTATTTGATAAAACCATAACAATGAACCAAATAACTATGATGTTGAGAAAGCTTTATTACATTATGTTACAGATTATACATACATTATGTTGCCGAAATACATGATTACCAAAAAAAGTTGGGTCAAAGAATTTCTTGAGAATTTGAGCAATCATCAGGCCACGTTTTGAAAGCGTTTGGTTAATTTTGGTTATTGGTTCGAGTCCTAGTTACCGAATCAATAAACCACATTACATATATTGGTGGACAATTCACACACAACACCATCTGACCCCAAACTAAGCGAAGCTTGTATGATGGCGGCCAGATAGCTGATATAATACTTATATCGTTTTAAATACATATTTAATATACATAGAAACACCCAGACACACATTTGCACTGGGTGGGAATCGAACACACGACCCTCAGCTTCGCAGGCAGAGCTACTACTCACTAAGCCACGAGGCCAGTCATGTTACTGTAGTTGAAGTGACTGTGAATTGAAGTCTAGCGTCACGTTCGGATATGATAGAAATCTTCCGGACAACTCGGGACCATGGCAGTGCTCATGGCCTCGCCCCCCGGTTTCACCCGCGCAGTTTCCAAAATAAGCTATCAAATTCTGAGTTATAAGTTTTCACTTATATCGGCAGTTCTTATGACTGCCAATTTTTTTGTATGCTTTTGGGTAGTGCCCTGGATAGTTTAGGTTCAGAAATTAGGCCGGCAGATAGCACTGCAGTTGGTATCTAAGTTATTTCTCTACAGTGCAACGAAGTTCGCCTGGTCAGCAAGTGTTAAATTTATGAAAAAAGAAGAACAACTTACAAAAAAGGTTTTAAACCTTTACAATGTGTAGAACTATAGGTAACAGTTAATCTAGGCTGATAGTCGTGATTTGTACCTCGACTGTGTACCACAGAATTGGTACTTACTGCCGACGGTGGTTGCCAATCCATACCGGTCCAACGGCGCCATTCGCGGATACGTCTCTACAGACCCTGCGGTACAAGTTACAAGAAAATCTACTACTTTATTACGCAGGATAAAAAAAAACAACATCATTGATAAACGTCCATGTCATCATCATCTGCAGCCTGCAATCGTCCACTTCTGTACCTAGACCTCCCCCAATGATTTCTACAATGACCGGTCTTGTGCCGCCTCCATCCACCGACTTCCCGCGACCGAGACAATATCATCGGTCCATCGTGTGGAGGGGGCCGTCCTACACAGCGTCTGCCGTTTCGTGGTTCATAAATACATAAAAAATAGTTACTTGTAGCTCCCCGCAGATTAGCACGCGCAGTTCCAGTTACCGTTATTTTTCGGGGATAAAAGGTAATAAATGTGTTATTCTAGCCTGTTTTCTAACTGTGTTTAAAATTTCATCCCGATTCGTTCGGCTGCTCCAACGTAATTGAGCAACAAACATTAAAACGTGAAGATGTCGGCACAATAAAAATTATTTTGATTTGATTTAAAGTTCCAAACTTTTGAATTGGAAAAATAATAGTAAATTTTCTAATGGTAAGACTTTTTGCTGAGTCTACCTGGGGATGTCCCAGACTTTTGCTTGTTATTCTACCGCCAAGCAGTAATGTCCAAACATTACTGTGTTTCGGTTTACATGGCAATGTTTTCAGTGACATTACAGGACATAGAGATAAAACATCTTATATCTCTAGGTGACGAACGCAGTGCAGAGCCAGATAATGATTTGTACTCTACATGTTCCAGAAGTTGTGTGTTACTGTGCTGTTGTGGGCAGGCATGTTGCTTTCCATTAGGCACATATCCTGCACGTCACGTCTCTCTAAACTATAAAAAAAAAATGGTTGTCTGTAAAGTCGGTTTACTGACGATAGTTGAACGAAAGTGACAACGTCTTTTTCCTTTTATTGCGGTCATAGTTTTTGTGTTAAGCGCCATCTAGGTAAAACATTCTGAAGCTTTTTGAAAAGCTGTTCAAAGCGCCATCTCTGGGTACATCATTGTACTAGCACAAGTTCTTAACTTCATATCGTCGCTTTTCTAAAACATGGACAGAGTCCTTGAACGTAATACACATTTCACTCACTAGATGGTGCGAAAAGTAATAAGGCGAGGTAACGGCGGTAACGGCATATGACGTCATGTTTTGCGGGCGTGCAGCCGGCTTCATCGAATTATAAGACGTTATCACGTCAAAATGTATAGTGTTTCGAGATATGTGTTTCTTTGACGGTACTGTGTTTGTATTCCGTAACTTGGACCACCGTAAAAGCATCGCGATGCAGCGTATCCAAATCGTTACACATTTGTCCGCGTAACACCTCTATTTATTCTACCAAGCCATTCCATGCTCTCCAATCGACAAACGAATCTTTTCCTTGTCTTTTTTCTATTACGATTGGTAATGAGTATATTGTTTGGCGTCTGACCTAGTTTGTCTTAATTGGTCTGCCTGCGAAGCCGTAGGTCGTGGGTACCATTCTCAACCCGATTGAATTCATCACACAAATATTTGTTCTACTTAAATAAAAACTAAATAAATAAATCATCGTCAGCATCAGCCGCAAGATGTCCACTGCTGAACATAGGCCTCCCCCCTTATATTTCCACAACGAACGGTCCTGCGCAACCTGCAACCAGCGGTTTCTAGCAACCTCTGTGAGGTCATCTGTCCATCTAGTGGGAGGCCGTCCAACACTGCGTCTTCCGGTTCATGGTCTCCACGAAGGTCCTTAGAGAAATAAATATTGGTGAACAATTCATACACAACACTTAAGTCTATGTTTTGATGTTTCTATGTATGATAAGTATATTTTTATTTACAACAATGTAAGTATTGTATCAGCTATGTGGCCCCCATGGTACAAGATTTGCTTAGTTTTGGGCTACATGATGTGGTACCTATGAGAAATTTCCACCAATAAAACTAGTTAGTTCTATTTAGCACACCCCGCTTTTTATTACTTCTAAAACATTTCCATCCTAAGGTTGCCTGGAAGAGATTGCTTTTAGCGATAAGGCCGCCGATTGTAACACTAGTTTTTATTGCTCTGTTTCTTTTATTGTATTGTTTTGGTGTGTACAATAAAGAGTATCTATCTATCTATCTATTTTATTTATTTATTGATTTGTTTTTTACCCGACTGAATGAAGGGTTATGTTTTTCGCGCGTATCTTGTATGTTTGTAAATTTCTTTATTCCCACGTATCTTCCAAACGGCTGGACGGATTTTGACGATTCATATATCGTTACATTTCTCTCAATTACCCAAGTGTCCTGAGATAAGTATTAAATAAAAAAAATCAATATAGCCGATTTTTGAGGCAAAATTGTGAGTAGTTGAAAAAAAAAAATCTAGCATATCGAGTAGGTACGGTATCAAAATACAGAGAATTTAAAGAGCATTACAAATATATAAATATGTTGTGTAGTTAAATGCCATTTGGAATAATTTCAAGCATTTTAATTCAATCAACAGTGTTTTTCTTACGTGTTGTTTTTTAGTCGGGTTTTTAATTTTTTAAATTAAGTGTTCTTGTTTCTTTTCTACAGGGCATAGACATAAAACATCTTATGTCTATTTTATGATTATTGTAGTTGCACTAGCATTAAGTTTTTATTGTTTCTAGTTCTAAATTATTTTTATTTGTGTGTTCAATAAGTGTCTGTCTTATCTTATCTTATCTGTCTATGAGTGTATTAGTGTAATGCAAGATAATGATTTGGACTCTTCAGTTCCAAAAGCTGCGTGTCACTGTACCGTTATGGGCAAGTATGTTGTCGTCTCGTGTTGTTGTGATCTCATCACTTTACACTATAAAAACATCTGCTTTGATAGTCTTTCTCTCTGTGTAGGTAAGATACACATAAAACCCAGACAAAGGACAATCATCCACTCACTACACAGTTATTTTTCCTGGGAGGGAAACGAACCCACGATCTATGGGTCAGTGAGTAGACTCAATACCACTGATCCTGAGACTGAGTCAAGAGGTCAGTCATTACAGGGCAATCTTCTTGAGATAAATCATCTCAAATCTCTGGATGAGAAGTGTAGTGTACGGGTAGGCAGAGATTTGAACTCTTCATGTTCAAATCGTTGCGTGACACTGTGTTGTTACGTGCAGGCTAGCTTTTTGCTACCAGGCTGGCCAGTGACGAAAAAAATGGTTGACTGTAAAGTGAGTTAGTACCTACCTCTCAATCGCTCGTATCGCGCTCCCGCTTGCACGCTTGGCTCAGGTGGAACGTAACAGTTTGTGCAACACAACTGCAGCAGCCAGCGTTTATCGATTTAAAAGACATCACGTTATCACGTCAAAAATTAACCTACTAATACCATAAATGTAAATGTTTGGATGTTTAAATATTTGGAACAAATACACCTGAATTATCCATAGACAAATGAATGTCTACAGATAATCAAGATTTTAATGTCCACTATCAATCGGAAGCGTACCCAGCATCCTGACGGCATTACCACGCTGAATGATTGCCATTCAGCTTATGCGTTGGGCCAAATAAAATTTTGGTCACGCGTCGTGTCGACCAAGCGCTCGGAAAGGCTTTTGAAGATGAGGTGAGCTCCCGGCCCCCACGGACCCAATGTCTCAACCCCCAAGGGCTCAAATATGTGACCTCTTCCGAGGGTTGCATATTTCCACCAGGGATGTTACGGAGCTTCGACTCCGACTCCGTTATGTCGGAAGTTCCGATTAGTTTTACACCTCCGGTTCCGACTCCGGTTCCGAAACTTTTGAATCGGAGGTTAATCGGATGTCGAAGCATAACTTAGCGGCGGCGCCCTGCGCCGACAGTAACGAACAGTTTCGCAGGAACATGTCGCGCAGGGAATCTCCCGCGCACGAGTGTAATGAAAAGTATACTAAATGAGCACAACATAGAAAACGCAAAATTCCGGCACCTTATATTAAATTTCCGCCAATATTATCGTGTCTACCAGGCTCAGTAGCGAGCGAATACCTTTTTGGTGGCGTCGATTTAATCTACAAGGGGGCGCCTAGTGCCAGAAAACGAAAAAAGGACATTTTCGACGCCACTCACTGATGTTAAGAAACTAAAAACTATAACAAAAAAATATTGACGTGTGGGTACAATCAAGAAAAAGCACAATAACCGAATAGAATTTTAAAAATAGATCAGATTTTTTACAGATAAAAATTAAAATGGCACCTGAAAAAACTTTATTTATTTATTAATTTATATAAAATCTTAGACTGAGACAGCTTCAAAGCTTATGTTCATGAAGTACATATACACACTTTTGGTGTCAATGTATTTAATTTAATTTGTTTGAAAACTTTTGTTCATTTAACATACTTTATATGGTAAGTACTTTGAGATTTAATTAATTGAATTTTTTGTTTATTTTTGAATATTCCATTTCTTTTTTCATTTTTTGTGATATTCATGAAACAAAACAATGAAAAGTTTGAATGAATGTTTTATTTGTCCTAAAATAAAAATCCCTCTCCTACCACTACTTCTGACTTCTGACCCAACCTCCGACTCCGGTTCCGACTCCGACTCCGACTCCGATAAATCAAATTTAAAAACTCCGACTCCGACTTCGGTTCCGATAAGATCACCTCCGTTACATCCCTGATTTCCACCGTTTGAGTCACTCAGCTGAATTAGCCACTGCACCAGCTACTATGTGTAAATTAGTTTACATATATTTATATTTGAATGTGCTTCGCCGTTCCTAAAATAACATACTTGTTGCGGACGGTCCCCACCTGGAAATATCCGGCTGAAGTGTCTGCGTTTGACGAGGCTTTGAAATCGGCGGTTGAGTCTATTCTTAACGTTGCCCTTGATGAACGTCAATGGTCACAGGCAGCTCTTCCAATTCGGTTTGGGGGTCTAGGGGTGCGTTGTGCTCGAGATGTCGGCCTGCCTGCTTTCCTTGCGTCGGTGCATGGGGTTGCTGATCTTGCCGCTACTATTCTAAATTCAAATGGTGGCGAGGAAAGGTTACCTTATGCTTCTGACGCTTTGATGGTATGGAGTGCCCTCAACTCCGGGGAGTCGACTCCCGTAGAGTCTCAAAGCCAACGGGTGTGGGATGCTATTGGGGTTAAGCGGGTCCAAGCACAACTTTGGTCATGTGCCTCGGGAGCGGATATGGCCAGACTCCGGGCCGTCTCGCAGCCTGAATCTGGGGCTTGGTTGCAGGCGCTACCTTCTCCTCACCTAGGCACCTTATTGGATAACAACTCGTTGCGCGTTGCGGTGGCTCTTCGCCTGGGCTGCAAGGTGTGTGAACCCCACGTATGCACCTGCGGCTCCCTGGTAGAAGCCAATGGCCATCACGCTTTGAGTTGCCGACTGTGTGCAGGAAGGTTCTCGCGACACCATGCACTCAATGACATAGTTCGGAGAGCCTTAGTGTCGGCGGGAGTTCCATGCGTACTTGAGCCCCTGGGCCTATGCAGATCGGACGGCAAGAGACCAGATGGGTTGACTCTGGTGCCCTGGAAGAACGGGAAGTGCTTAATTTGTGACGCCACTTGCGTCAGCACTGTCGCCACCAGCCACCTAGGTCGCGCTATCAACTCACCATCGGCCGCGGCAGAGGATGCCGCTGATAAGAAGAAGCGAAAGTATGGTATGTTGGTGTCGCAGTACGAATTTGTACCTGTTGCCGTGGAGACCTTGGGTTGTTGGGGCGCAGAGGCTAAAGGGTTTCTCTCAGAATTGGGGCGCAGGCTCAGGGAGAATACGGGTGACTCCCGCTCTGGTGCGTTCCTGGAGCAAAGGTTGGCCATTGCCATTCAGCGTGGGAACGCGGCGAGCATCATGGGCACTTTTGCGCCGGGAGCAGTTAGAGGTGGGTTATTCGGAGATTCGTTTTTTAATTATCATTTTAGTTAATATGTAATATTATAAACCTCTTTTTAGGGTTCCGTAAAACGTAAAAACGGAACCCTTATAGATTCGTCATGTCTGTCTGTCTGTCTGTCTGTCTGTCTGTCCGTCCGTATGTCACAGCCACTTTTTGCCGAAACTATGAGAACTACACTATTGAAACTTGGTAAGTAGATGTATTCTGTGAACCGCATTAAGATTTTTACAAAAGTTTTAAAAAAAAACAAAAATTAGGGGTGCCCCCCATACTGAGAACTGAATCTCAAAAATTTTTTTTTCATCAAACCTACACGTGTGTAGTGTCTATCGATAGGTCTTCAAAAATGATGTTGATGTTTCTAATATAGTTTTTGTCTACACTGAATAACTTGCGCGAGAGACGCTTCCAAAGTGGTAAAATGTGTGTACTACCCCCTCTAACTTCTAAAGTAAGAGAATGAAAAAACTAAAAAAATATATGATGTACATAACCATAAAAACTACCAACGAAAATTAGTTTGAACTCGATCTGATGAGTAGTTTTTTGTTAGTACGTCATAAATACACTATTATTAAAACTTCGATCAAAGTTACAACGAACTACAAGAACTATGTGTACTATGTATATTATGTTACTTGCTGCAACGGAACCCTTCATGGGCGAGTCCAACTCGCACTTGGCTACTTTTTATTTAAATGTCGAATAATAATATTCGTTTTATATTTAAATTTAAATTAGTTGGTAGGATTGTGGTTTGTACCATTATAACATCAAATCTTTTAACAATTAACATACCTACCAGTAGGTAATAAAATAATGTTAATCGCCAAAAAAGTACCTACTCTTCACAACCAAAATATAGTCTGTAAGTTAAGGGGCATTAACGTCTTGTCAAGGCATGTAGGTCGAAGAGGTCCACATATTAGCGGCAGCCTTAATTATTTCCCTTTGTTCTAATCCGCAAACGCAATTAGTAATGACCCGGGCATAGTCGGGCACATTAGCTTCGTTAATTGTTTGCTTCGCTCGCATTAAATATTTAGGGTGTTCGAGCTCTTATTTGTTGGGGTCTAGTGATTTGTACCGGTCTTTTGTGGGTATTTATAGAGAGACAAAAATAGATTTAAAAAAAAATTGGCAGTCGATGGTCAATGGCAGAACTATCGATAGGAATGAATACTTCTAATTCAGAATTTAATAGCTCGCTTTGGAAACTACGCTGGGGAAACCGGATTGCGTGACCATGGCCATGGCCATCTAGATAACCAATGGGAAACGCTGCCGCATTTCTAGATGGCCAATGACCATGCTCCCGATTTCACCCGACAATTTCTTATCATTCTCGAGCGTGACGCTAGAGTTCAACTCACGCAGTCTACGAAAAATCTGTCTGTGGTGTGTGAAAAGTAGGTTTTCACTTCAATAAAAAAATAAAAATATACTAAGTAGGTAAGTAAGTTAAGTAATATACTTATAACAATAATTATTAGGACCTATGATAATTTTAGGTTACGGATGGTCTAGTCAGCAGAACGAATCTATTCATCCGAAGTGTTTCGAATCCTACGCGCACCACTGATTCGAAAAGATTCGAATACCGGTTTTATATGCAGAAATTTCGAAAACGTAATACTACTAACAATTAATAGGGTACAATCCTCAAAAAAAAACTAAGTAGCCCGTTAGTTAGATTGCCAAGAAATATTGTACACGTATTTTTTCTTCTGTTTCACAAACAAAAAATGACGAAGATACAGCGCTTCGAAGTTTCGTGTTACGTCACTTGTGAGTACGATTTTTAATCACGAGTGACGTCGCGACCCCCCCCCCCCCCCCACTCTCGAAGTTTGATGGTCTATATCTTTGACGATTTCTAATATTATGAAAAAACAAAAAATACGTGTCCAATATTTTTCCATGATCTAGCTCACGGACTAATTAGGATGGTGTATTTTTGACCCAGTCCGGTACCCTATTGTAGCCAATTATATTCCTTACGAATGCACCTTCTTTCGAATAAAGCGCTATATAAATATAAATATATTCATCTGTTCGAGAGCAACGATGCCACAGCAGACACATATTCCTTCACAAACACAAACACGCACAGAGAAAGAAGAAACGACAAATTTACTCGTATAACAACCCGTGTTTTTTTTGCGACGGGTGTTAGTGACGGGGAAACGGAATACCAGGAGTTTCCGATTGAGGTAATTTATATCCAGAAATCTTTGAGTTATGACTAGAATAATTTATCTGGACCAGCAATAGGCGATGTAAATATATTTTGATGATAACATAATTATATTTTATATTAATGTCTCCTTTTATGAATTTTGATAATATAACTAGAGAATCTAAAAAAACGTACTCTGCCTCCTCAATGATATTACATTTAGCTACCTACGAAAGTGGAGGGGGCAATTCAATTTGCCAATTACCTCAGATGTTGGGAGCCCTTCAGTTTGCGACCGGTGAGAAACAGTGACTGAAGTTGAGTCAAACGTTGATAGTTTGTTGGTTTTATGGGATACAGTTCAGTGAGTATGCCACTGATATGATACCTTTTATTTTCTACATCTATACTAATATTATAAAGCTGAAGAGTTTGTTTGTTTGTATGTTGGTTTGTTTTAACGCAAGGATCTCTGGAATTACTGGTCCGAATTGAAAGATTATTTCTTTGTAGGATAGTCCATTTATCGAGGAAGGCTATAGGCTATTTAACATTACGCTACTATCAACAGGAGCCGAGCATAAATGAAAAATGTAACAAAAACGGGAAAAAATATTGCTTTTTGAGAGCTTTCGTTGCGTGACAGCATAATGTCATATTTTAAAGGTTGCGTCATTAGAACCTAAAGTAACCGAATTTGTTCAAAATTTGAAATGGTACGGCCAATATTCGATAGATGGCGTAGCAACGCGCGCGCGCTCAGCTAGTTATATAATATATGTTTTCTATTTAACCGAAACTGAAACGGGAACTACGGCGCTGCTAGTAAAATTGTAATGCTGAAGAGGATTCCTGTGTAAACACTAATCTCAGGAACTACTGGACCGATTTCAGAAATTCTTTCACCGTTAAGTACATATTTCTGTTAACACTGACTATACATATGTTATGTGCCACGGGTGAAGCTGGGATGGACAAATAGTGTTGATACTAATATAATATACCTACCTAGTACTTAAAAAAACTGGACAATAACATTACAGAATAATAAAAAAGTGTTTAATCTCTCTCATCACACTGGAGATGCAAAAAATTAGAAAGATGCAAAAATTTGAATGTTTTGAAAATTCGTTGTTTACATATTTATCTAAACTAAACCTTAAACGTGGCCGACTCAATAGACACAGTTTTTGTTTTAGCGAGACTACGCCCCCGACTTTTTTTATATACCACGATTTACCTGTAAAAAGTTCGAGTACTGCTGTATTTCCCTATACTCTGGTCGCCGTAACGTTATTAAGTAAGGAAGAATCGCGACCAGACTGCGAATATCGGCTATATTTTATTTACTATCTTCGCTTAGTATCTTCGCTTTTTTGCTGAAATTCCTGTCGCTTGCCGTTCGACATGTTATACATTATATTATTTCTAGTTCAATATTTTTATAGAATCTTTGATGCGTTATTTTGGTACGTTTCTTTTATTAGAAGATTAGTTAGAATATTAATAATTACTGCATTTTTTTTGGCAGCTGGGAGGTAGGTACCTACTGAGAAATTTTATTTTCACATTGTGTTTATATGTGTAAGTATACTTACCTATAAGCTATGAGGAGGACAAAAGTAGTAGTAGGCCAGTTTACTTGAATGAACTTAGCTGCCCTTATCTAGACCCACTGCCGTGTGTCTAGATTTAAATGTACTTGCTGAGGATGGTTAGTGGTTATGGTAAGTGTATGAAATTAATTCAGGTTTTATGGTCTACGGTCTACGTATGTTTGTAAGTATAGGTTAGTAGGGTATTTCTGGGTGAGCCCATAGTTCGGTAGAGAGTAGATACCAACCATACGTCATTGCGGTAGGTTCCGGCTACAAGTTAAGTTAAGGAAGGTCCTAGAACTTTCCAGTTAGAGCTGCAGGGCCATATCCTTCGGAGATTACTTGATGTTCCCTACCGATGGCAGCCCCAGCCTTTTTATATATTCTGGAAGAAATGTACCTGCCTGTCAAAATAGAAAAGCATCTACCTGTACAAATTGATAAGATAAACAAATGACGGACCGTCCTTGCTAGAAAATAAAACTCACTCAATATAAGTAGTTTTAAGAATAACAATATATATATTTAAAAAAAAAATGTGTTGACTACAACACATGTCTTGATGTTGACCTATAAAACACACTCAAGTACGTGGAAATAGTACGCACACCATAAAGTTACAATAAAATAACAAAATCATGGCACTTTGTGTAATAAAGTAATAGTTTAACACTTGAACGCTATCTTGCCTGATGTTAAGCGACGATGTTATCCTACTAATACCTATTATAAATGTCAATGTATGGATGTTCAAAACTAAAATACAATGAGAACTACAACACTACGCTACATACCTAACTAACTACTTACACTAAGCACACCTGAATTATCCATAGACCAATGAAGGTCTACAGATAATCAAGATGTTCAAGCCACTACCAATCGAAAGCGTACCCAGCATGCTGGCGGCATTACCACGCTGAATGGCAATGCTTATGCGTTGGACCAAATAAACGCCAGCATTTTGGTCACGCGTCGCGTCGACCAAGCGCTCGGAAAGGCTTTTGAAGATGAGGTGAGCTCCCGGCCCCCACGGGCCCAATGTCTCAACTCCAAAGGGCTCAAATATGTAACCTCTTCAGAGGGTGGCGTATTTGCGCCGTTTGAGTCGCTCAGCTGAATTAGCCGCTGCACCAGCCCTACTATGTGTCTCTGGAAGACGTGATGGTGCCAGAGTATCGACGCAAGTTTCGTCCCACACTAGGGGCCGACCCAACTTCCAAGGCACAACAGTCATGCCGTCAGGTCTTTTGCCATCGTCACGCGCAAGGCATCGTCACGGTTCGAGTATGGCTGGGACATTGGCGGTGGAAAAAGCCCGGCGTATGATGTCGTTCAGGCTGGCGTGGCGGCCAATACGACCCGCGCTTTTCGAGCAAGAGAGACCGTGGTGACCGAGTTGGTCGACGGCAGTACCACATTGGCAGCGATGGGCTTCATAGCACCTCGTACCCAAACGCAAGCTAACATCTAGACGAAATGCAGTTGGATTTAATAGGCTACCGGTATTGAAAGATGGCAAAGCTTGTAACCAAAGGATGTTTGGATATTTGGATGTTTGTATGTTTGGATGTTTGTTGCTCAATCACGTCCTAACGTATGAACGGATCGGGGTGAAATTTGGAACACAGATAGATTATAGTCTGGAAGAACATTTTATCCCGAACAAACAACGGGAACAACGGGAACGGGAACTTCGCGGGTAACACCGCGGGGCGCTGCTAGTCTACAAAAGAGCGACCAAAAAAAAACGATTTACTCTCGTTTTAAAAATATGAGAATTGTACCTATCGGGAAAACCCATCCAGGCAACGCATTCCACAGCCTAAATGTTCTTATCACACATGTAAAACAATCACATCACAAATGTAACAGTGAAAATAAAACGTGACCTTGCTTTGTTCGACTTACTTTTCTGTAACTGACTTATTAATTACGAAAAACGTAGAACTAAACGACTAGTAATTTATTCTATATCCATCAGATCTCATTAACAATATGGTACACTAATCCAAAAATATCTCGATCCCGGATAACTCTCAGCGGAGGCTTCCGAAATGTACTATACCTACGAGCGTCGATATAAACCATTTGGATGTGCCCTGAGCACCTTGAAATTGGTAAAATAAATAAAATAAAAAACTGCATCTGTGTGTGTAGCGTAAGTGGTTTTCACATCACTAATCTACTTGATCCCTAGAATCGCTAGCGGCGAGGTTTGCTGTGGTTCTACTTGTTTTGGTTGACTACTACATAATGAATCGTTTTTGAAGTGAAGACTTCTTTAGGCCTAGGCAGATTTTTTGTGGACTGTGAATTGAATTCATTCGTCACACTCGGGTATGATAAGAAAGCTTCGGATAAACTCGGGATCATGGCTATTGGCCATCTAAAAATACGTCAGCCAATGGGAAATGCTGAAAGGGCGTGGACAGGCCATCATGGCATGGCAATCTAGAAACGCATCAGCCAATGGGAAATACTGACGCATTTCTAGATGGCCATGCCTCGATGGCGAGGCCACGCCCTCCGCTTACACCCGTGTAGTTTTCAAGGTAAGCTATCAAATTCTGAGTTTTAAGTTTTCACTTCTATCGGCAGTTCCTATGACTGCCAATTTTTTTTTTATTGTATAGAATAACGAGACGAGCAGCAGGACATGTGCCTAATGGTAAACAACTTACCTGCCACATAACAGTACAGTGACACGCAGCTACTGGAACATGAAGAGTCCAAATCATTACCTAGCACTGCACTGTGCTCGGCACCCAGTGCTCTAAGATATTATATCTGGAAAAAACGTGATAGGTAAAAGAGCGTTTTTCAAAAAAATTTACCCGTTACGCAACCGAAACTTTAATTTTGAAAGAATTTTGAAAGGATAAAACGTTATGAACATGACGTTACGAAAGCATATTTTTAAACAACATACCCTATTTAAAACTTAAAATACTTTACTTTCGATGAATCCCATTGTCTAAATTGTTCTTAAAATACACCGTGCATTGAAAAATAAGAAGTTTTAATTTCGCAATAACATTTTAACATATTAAACATACGGTACTTACCTACGGGAACACAATTTTGGACCGAAGTTACGTCGCAACAGTAAGTAACGATTTAAACAACTATAAACATTTATAATGTCACTGGAAATGATTTGAAGCTGTCAAAATAAGTTGCTAGACCATAAAAGCGCTCTCAATTTTGTTTGTTTTTTTCGTATAGTAGCAAAAATTACCGTTACTTAGTGGGAGTTCCGGTATACCGGGAATCCATGGACAAATCTAAAATTGAATTATTTTTATAATTTTGTTCTCAATTTACCACACCACATTAAAACTGTTAATTAATATTTTAACAAACACTCTTAAAAATAAATAAAATATAATTTCGGCGATTTCGATGAATACATTTTATGGTAGGCCACTCCAAAGCTAGCAAGGTATGCATGGGACATCGTAAAAATGGGGGGTCCCTCATTATGTTTATTTAAATTATTAAAATTCTGTACATTTTTCAATTAACTTATGTATCAGAATTTACTTCTACTGAAATTTTCTATCTTTTGACATAACTTATGTTGAATTAACAAATGTAAAAATGTAATTATTGAAGCTTATAATCCAAGGACATGATGATTGTACATGGGTCAACAATTTTGAAAACCGCTCAAAAACGTCCGATGTGCACCGTTTCCTGCAACCGACTAGAACGGAAAGAGTGAGTCTCACTCTTCCCAACGATAACATAATTCAGTGCGCTTGAAGTTTGGGAGGGCACATCCATTAGTTTATATCGATGCCTACGAGTTATAAGCCAGACCCCTGCGGGTTCCAGGAAATATGGTACCTATGTAATTGTAATTAGAGTATCTATTTTCTGATCGAACCATTCCCTGGAGATCGGTACGGTTTTATAAAGTGGGTAGCGATGCGTATTGGAACGTATCTCCGTGGTTGATACGGAACGTTGGTGATAGTTTTATCATGAAAAAGAACAAAAGGCATTTTGATTTATTATTTTGGTGAATGTAGTTTTTTTTAAACATTAAGTACTAACTCAACCCTGAGCGCGTTGCTACGCCACCTATCGAAAATTAGTCCAATTCAGATTTAGAATAAATTTAGTTAGCTCAGGTTATGAGTATAATGACGCAAACTGAAAAGATAGACATGCAGTCACGGACTTTGTTCGGCGCACGTCAGCGCGCGCAACAAAATATCTCGAAAAGGAATATGTATTCCCGTTTTTGTTAAATTTTTAATTTATGCTCTGATTTTATTAGTAGTTATCGTAATATTAAATAGATTATATCCTTCCTCGATAAATGAACTCTCCGAAAAAATAATTGCTCAATTATGGCCAGTTAGTAGTTCTTGAGATTCTAGCGTTCAATCAAACAAACTCTTTAGCTTAATAGTAGTATAGTACAGATTATAGGACATTACCCATAGCTGTACAGATATACTGATATTACCAACGCATATCGGTGACGTAAAATCACAGGGTTGCTCTCACAGATTAGATACCCTGTTGATCGGCAATGATACAAATTTCGCCTACTATCACAGCTCACCAGCGGGGTCGCAGGATGAGGTACAATACCGCTTTCTCATTATCGAACATCCGTGTGACGTGCACTATTTGCCACGAAGGATCGGGAAAAACTAGATGGAGATAGATAAACTTCAAAGGATAGAGCAGGATGCAAAGCAAGACATCAACGGCTTCCAATTGTGCTGAACTGAGCAATCGTGCTACTAAACGGTGAATGAAGGGGAAGTCGTATGATCAGTCAAGTGGGTTATTGTCTTTAGTTTCACTCATCCAAAAAATCTCAGACGCACATGTCTCGCTTCGTTGCTCCACCGTTTCTCCGACGCTACGCCGTTACGTCGCCACCTCTCGACATTATTAGAATGTCATTAACGCGAGCACACAATGTTTTACCATACAAAAAATACCCAAAGTTGCCAAAAAAATTCACTTGTATAAAATATCTTGCATAAAATTGAAAAAATATGTACAATTTTGTCACAAACAAGATGCCCGTAACCGGTAATTTTTCCCGAACCCGGGATAATCCTGGCCGCGTCGTGTTTGCCACGCGCGGGCCAACATGGCGGCCATTATAACTGTTGATTTAGGCCACCTTACACATTATTATGGTGTTATTTCTTCTGATATCACAGCCGATGAATTGGGGAGTTATGTTGTAGGTAACTTAAGAAAAATAGTTGAGGACAGTGGTATTTCAATTGAAAGTATCAATCATCAACCAATTATTTAAAAGTTACGGCTGGTCTAGGCGGAAGAACGACGACTGCCGATCCGGAGCCCCCTGGTTCAAATTCCACGTACACCACTGTCTTTTGGAAGTCATGTGATGTGAGTGATCCCGCTAACTTAAACAAAAAAAAACGGTCAAGGAAAACATCGTGAGGAAACCGACATGTACCTAGAATCTTTGGAAATCATGTGTCATCCATCAACCCGCACTGGGCCAGCGTGGTGTATTATGGCCTTGTTTCTCTCCTTCTCAGAGAAGGCCCCGAGTCCCAGCTGTGGGAACATTTAGTGGGCTGCTTTTATAAACACTGGTAAACGTCAAATAGGTAAAATAATTAGTTCATATTATTTCATCTACGAATTTATGGAAAGAACAACTATGCTTGGAGTTTCCCTGATCATATTAGGAATGAAGTGAATCCTCAGAATAGTGAAGTTACTGACATAGCTCAACACATTAGCAAACTGAAGTGGCAATGGATGGGTCTTATCTTTTGCTCAACCAATAAACAACTGGAGTAGACGTATTCCTGAATTGGGACCGCAAATCAGTTAGCATAGTAGACTATGCTTAACTGTATTAGGGTAGTCCTCTAGGACACCCTAATACTGGATGGGGTGATGATATATTGTATGTAAAGGTACAAGTTCGTGCTGAGACCGCGACCGGAGACCGCGACAGGTACTTGACACTATGGAAATGTATGGGCGCCAGTTCGCACCGCGACCGCGACAGGAGACCGAGACAGGTCGCGGTCGCGGTCTCGGCGCGAACTGGCGCCCAAACAATTCCATAGTGTCAAGTACCTGTCGCGGTCTCCGGTCGCGGTCTCTTGTCGCGGTCTCCGGTCGCGGTCTCTTGTCGCGGTCTCCGGTCGCGGTCTCCGGTCGCGGTCTCCGGTCGCGGTCTCCGGTCGCGGTCTCCGGTCGCGGTCTCTTGTCGCGGTCTCCGGTCGCGGTCTCAGCGCGAACTTGTACCTTAAGATAGCAGGTAAAGTTCACTGAATTTCTGGGATAATATCATGCAACATACCGTGGTAATCAAATGTGACAACAGTTTTTTTTATAATGAATGCACGCCTGAAGCTTGCTAAGGATCTGTGAAGCCTATGTTCAGTAAACTATGATAAGCTGATGATGATGATAATTTTTGTTTTATCAACGATGAAAATGGATATAAAATTCGTTTCCCTAACACGATTGTATCGATAGCTGTCACAGCCACGATCCACGTTACGTGCCCTCAATCCATTACAAATTCCGATGGAACTCGCTAATAGCATACAGTGTATTTCACTTTGATTTGCTTGAAAAATTCTCGTTTTAAAAATGTAAATACATTTTATTATTTAAATTTTTAAACCGAGATTTGGACGAATTTATTCGGTTTTTTTGGTTTAAATAAAATTTAGAAGTAAATACGGATGACGCTACATATGGGTGTAAAAAATATCCTTTGTTACATTTGACCAAATATCAGTGTATCAATGTCCAGGATTAATCGACCTTCTTAGGTTCGCTCACATTTCGCGCTTTAGAAATCATTAGTGTTTGATGGAATAAAACCTAGAAATACCATAGAATAAATAATTTAAGTAGAAATACCTATGTCCACTTAAATGTATTATTTCACCGATAAAAATATTTATGTATATTTTTATGTCTTTTGTTATAAATGAACAATGGTTATTATTATTTGTTCGCCATTTCATTACTAAATAACATCAAAATCGATTTATTCACAATATTTACTACGAGCCGCTGAGGTCACAGATAGAATTTAGACACTTTTCGTTGGAATGCCGTTAAGTTGTAATGCTATAGACATTGAGATTGTCATATTTATTGTAAAAAATGCATTGATAGGACATTCAAATATTAAAAAACCTTCATCATAATCATCAGCCTTCTTTATTCCACTGCTGGGTATAGGTGTCTCTTTTGTCATGCTACTTTCCTCGGTCCTGTGTCAATCGAGTCCAGGTTCCAGCCGCGATAAAAACGATTTCGTCGACCCATCTTGGAGCTGGACGTCCTACACTCCGCTTACTTTGCTTTGGCCACCATTCGATAACAACTCTATTCCACCTGTAATTTAGTTTTGTTAATCCTTAACAAAACTTAACAATGAAAAGTTCATAGTAGTAGTTAGGTATTTAAAGCCGGGTCACACAGAGGCGATCCGATAGCGATAGCGATGGCGATCCGAGACGGGATTTTTTGTAATGTTCGAATTTGTATGCAACCTGACACACAGCAAGCGGGCGCGATCCCATACTCGGATACGATCCAGATCGCTATCGGATTGCTGTCGCTATCGGATTGCCTCTGTGTGACCCGGCTTTAAGGTATGTATGGTAGATACCTTACTAACTAATAGGTAGATAATAAGCTTATAGACTACAGGCCCGTGAACAAAAATTACGTAGTAAATGAACCACCAGGAGACCTATGCAGGATGATAGAAGGGTATAAAGTAATAAGATTCAGCACTATGCCGTCACTTGTAAGCTGTCCAACTGAGTACAGTTGAAGGGGGGGGGGGGGGGTTCCGATCCTCGATCATTTCTCCTTGTCGCATGATTTTTGCACGGCGTTGGCGTTGATTAATGGATTAGAAGAGGTATTGAAACTGTATGGAACCTATGCCGTACATAATCAAATGACCAAATTTACACTGTAAATCGTCGGCACATCATATTTTTTTTCGACAAACTAATAATTAAAAATCAACTTTTTTTTTTATAGTTTCCATACCTCTTCTAGTCTATTATTCCGCAACGCCGTACAAAAATCATGCGATAAGGAGAAATGATCGAGGATTGGAACCCCCCCTCTTAAACTGTACTCAGTTGGACAGCTTACAAGTGCCGGCATAGTGCTGAATCTTATTACTTTATACCCTTCTATCATCCTACATAGGTCTCCTGGTGGTTAATTTTTTTTGATCCGTAAATTTTGTTCACGGGCCTGTAGTCTATTATCAAGCAGTACTAATAGTGGTACTAAGCACATCTTTCTGAATTATGATCAATTCGTAGACTAATGGAGGTCCTTTTTAGGGTTCCGTAAAATGTAAAAACGGAACCCTTATAGATTCGTCATGTCTGTCTGTCTGTCTGTCCGTTCGTATGTCACAGGCACTTTTTGCCGAAACTATGAGAACTATACTGTTGAAACTTGGTAAACAGATGTAATCTGTGAACCGAATTAAGATTTTTACACAAAAATCTATAAAAAAAATATTTGGGTTGCCCGACATACTGAACTGAAATTCAAAAAAATTTTTTCGTCTATACTATACGTGTAGAGTATCTATGGATAGGCCTTTAAAAATGATATTGAGGTTTGTCATATCATTTTTTCTAAACAGAATAATTCGCGCGAGAGACACTTCCAAAGTGGTAAAATGTGTCCCACCCGCTGTAACTTCTAAAATAAGAGAATGATAAAACAAAAAAAATATATGATGTACATTACCATCCAAACTTCCAATGGAAATTGGTTTAAACTCGACTTAGTAAGTAGTTTTTTTTAGTAAGTACGTCATAAATACACTATTGTTAAAACTTCGATCAAAGTTACAACGAACTTCAAGAACTTATGTATTGTATTATGTTACTTGCTGCTACAGAACCCTTCATGGGCGAGTCCGAAACGCACTTGGCCGTTTTTATTTAAACTAAAATAAGTTTACCCATTCAGCATCTATTCTTAAGCTGCCTATACACACTGGGCCAGTGCAGGCCAACGCCAGTGTGTGGAGGGTCGTTTTGTGATGACTCGCGTCGCTCGCCTCGCTGGCCGAGTGACGGCAAGTGGCCAGTGTGTATAGGGCTGTTTTGTCTCGACTTGTCTCTCGTGACCGGTGTCGGTTTTTGTGCACAAAACAAAGGCGCTCGGGGAGTAGCGTCCTGTTCTCCTATTGGCCTACCGAGCTTTTGCCAGCGCTGGGCCAGTGTGTGGATGCTACGTTTTGTCTCGTGCCGTTTTGTCGGCGCTCGCGTTGGCCTGCTCTGGGCCAGTGTGTGGATGCTTCGTTTTGTCTCGTGCCGTTTTGTCGACACTCGCGTTGGCCTCCACTGGCCCAGTGTGTATAGGCAGCATTATAGGCGCCGGCAAACAAGTTGACTCAATGAAGTTAGCTGCGCATGGCTGCGCAGAAACGTTTTTAAGGTCTCTTTAGTGGAAGTGTACATGCGCGAACATTCCCCTTCCACGTCAATTTTGAGTCAACTTGTTTGCCGGCGCCTATAAAGCTGCCTATACACACTGGGCCAGTGCAGGCCAACGCTAGTGTGTGGAGGGTCGTTTTGTGATGACTCGCGTCGCTCGCCTCGCTGGCCGAGTGACGGCAAGTGGCCAGTGTGTATAGGGCTGTTTTGTCTCGACTCGTCTCTCGTGACCGGTGTCGGTTTTTGTGCACAAAACAAAGGCGCTCGGCGAGTAGCGTCCTGTTCTCCTATGGGCCAGTGTGTGGATGCTACGTTTTGTCGCGTGCCGTTTTGTCGGCGCTCGCGTTGGCCTGCGCTGGGCCAGTGTGTGGATGCTACGTTTTGTCTCGTGCCGTTTTGTCGACACTCGCGTAGCCTCCACTGGCCCAGTGTGTATAGGCAGCTTAAGAATAGATGGTGAATGGGTAAACTTATTTTAGTTTAAATAAAAGCGGCCAAGTGCGTGTTGGACTCGCCCATGAAGGGTTCCGTACCTGATATTATATGACTATTATGACTATGGCAGAACGTGGTAAAATCTAGATATGACCTAGATGTTCAAATCCACTACCAGATTGATGCGTGTCTAACATCATTATTTTTCAATTTCAAATTATTTTCAGTCCTGTATCGCAATGGTGTTGGTTTTTACGAGTGTAATTGTTACAAGAACATATAAACTTTGGAATAAGTTGCTTGAGTGGGTGTTAAAGAAAAAGAAAAAAAAATGTATTTTCCTATTCAGAAAATATTTCTTATAATACAGACAAAAGTTCCAACAATTTGTTAGTAATTGTAATTACTTATGGATTCAGGAAGCTATGTAGATTTTTACTACCCCATAAAAGTCATCAGGCCCGTAGCAATTACTAGGCCGGATTGCCACTTGATAACGGCTGATATTTTAAATTGATCAATTACGTTAATTAATCCTTGAATACAGTTCTTGCCAAAATACATTGTAGTTAAGAATAAAACAAAAATAATACAAAATATTGGGAAGAGTCAATCAAAAAATTTATAAGAAACCTTTGAAGCAATTATTTATGGCTAATCCATAAGTGCAACTTCGCAAAAAACTACTTCTTACTTTAAGCGATCCGCGGTTACCCGCGTAGTTCCCGTTCCCGTTATTTTTTAAGGATAAAAAGTAGCCTACGTGTTTTTGCAGACAGTAATCTATATTTGTGTTCCAAACTTCAGCCCGATCCGTTTACGTACATTGACATTGATAATATTATAGAAGGATCTCAATGTTTTAATGTTTGATGCTCAAACACGTCGAATGTCTGAACAGATCTGGTTGAAATTTGGAACATAGTTACATTATAGTCTGTAAAACAAAAGTATGTTACACAACAATAAGTACTGTTCGCAATTACTGCTTGACGGCAGAATTACTGCCTAAGTTGTGATACCTGGGGATTTCCACTAAAATTTATACCCCTCACTTTCAATTCACAAAAAAAATACCATTTGTTAATAATGTAATATTGTAACAAAAATATCGTTGTTTGACTGGATTATATTTCAAATTTGTTGTACGGTAGTAGTAGCATTTATTTCGAAACAATTTTTACTACTACTTGTATATACATTGGTTTTGAAACAATCAATGTTACTACAACATACTGTAAAATTAATTTTGGTATGAAATCCGGCCAGAAAATGGAACGAATGATCAATATTTTGTGACGTGAAAAAAGGGGGGTAATTATTATACTTTTTGTAAAAACCCCCACCTTTTTCCCCTGATGGACTCTGCAACACCTACCACTACAAGACGAATATAATTCATTTTGAATTGTGCATAAATTTTGGCGTTAACTGTTTAGCTAACGAGATTAAACTCTGAACGGATTAACGGATATAGGCTGTAAGAATTATTCAAAGTTTTCAAGAAAAGGTTTTTTTCTTTTCCAATAAATATCTCAATTCGTCTTCATGTGCCTAATCCTAAATATATTATTTACGAAAAAACTTGTGTGATGTATGTTTGTTACTCACTCACGCAAAAACTACTGAAGGGACTTAGTTGAAATTTAGTGAACAGATACGCGGCTGAAATCGCGGGGCGCTGCTAGTTTATGATATATTTTATGTGTTGTATTTTTTTTCATCATCAATAAATAATTATACAACAATTAGCCACCATTTTAACGAAGATATATTGAATAATTAACAAAGCAATTAATCATTGCAATGCATTGCCTTTGTGTTAAATGTAAGTATAAGCATCGATATAAATCAAAAGATGTGCTCTAAGCACTTTATAATTGTTAACAAACTGCGTCTCTATGTGTGGCATGCGTGGTTTACAATACTACCAACCGACTTGACCCCTAGAATCGCTAGTGGCGAGGTATGTTCCGGTTCTACTTATTTTGGTTGTGGACAACGAACAGCGATAGGTATAAACGTCCGGCGTTGACCGCTTCCAACAATCGGCTAAAACGGAAAGAGTAAGCTAACTCTTTCCAACGATAACATAATTCCGAACGAAGTTTGTGAGGGCACATCCATTGATTTACATCGATGAGTATAAGTAAGTTATGTTTACCTATAAGCGACTCACTCAAGAGAACTACTCAACTACACAAAATACAAGTCATTTATCAAATGACAACCCATTGCCACGGGATATTAAATCCTATTCCGCAGGTAAAAAGACATAAAACGCGTAAGTATTAGTGCAGGCTGCCATTTGATTGGATATGACAGTAACAGAGTAGGGTCAGCGTTGATTGCGTTACCGAAATCAAATTGCTATTTTCCCTTGATTCGTATTAGTATTTTTGATAAAACTGTACACTTTTGCTTTGAATTACCAATTTTATTATACTCGTGTTATCACCTCTATTTTGTTTACCGTGTATTTCACTATAGTATTATATTTAATACTGGGATTTGAGTCTAAATATGTGTCATTTAGTGTAGAGGGCGCCGGTGGGATACCATTCACTTCTACCCGCCATCTCAAAAGAGTTTTAGAGGGCTTGGCGCTATAAGTAGATGGAGCTAAGCCGTTGAAGAGCATTCCTTTTTGAAATTTTACATGAGAAGGATCGAACAGTTGTCAATATAAATTCTTACATTTATTTAATTGGTTTACTTTTACTCAGTTGATAATATCAGAAGTGCTATGAACACCATGCCCGGAAATCACAACGGTGATGAGAAAAAAACGGAAAAGCAAGCGTCTCCCGCAGTTACAGAAATGTTATTCTTTTATCAGTGGTTAAGTAGTGCGTAATGTACACGTGAGTTAGCTACAGTTTAATATTACGATTTACTTTGATTGAAATTATTTTTAACATTGCATTTCAATTGAAATTTTTCCGAATCACTCACAAGTAAGAACTGTTGATTATTATCTCATAAGGGGGTACTATCGTGTGAGAGTAAAATAATCTTCAATTCCGGAAACTGCAATCAGAACATTTCGTAGAATGAAACATCTTCGGTTTTTTTTTTTAAGTTTGTGGATACTGTTTTACGAAACTTTATGAGAATAGCTTATTTTGTGGAAGAGTTGTTGCGAGGCACAGCAACCATAGATAAAAAGTGTAAATCAGTTGGATATTGGTTTAAATATCTTTCAGGGAAACTGTTTGAAAAAGGTCATGCATTTTAAAACATAATACAGTAATAGAAAGTGTTACATCTTTGATTTGAATTTGGTTACCGTAGTTGGGTTACAAAGTGGTTATATTCAGTGCAGTTATAAGATACCCTTATGGTTGAAATTAGAAAGATTTTAGTCAGATGATGCCGAGCTATGTACGTTACCAATGAATTGTTTTGGTATTGTTTAAAAAAATGAGACCCTTTAATTCGCTATAAATATCACTTGGGAGCGTTTAAAAAAACTACATAGAAGGCCATAAATATGTAAGAAAAATATGAAACCTTGAATAGGTACGATTAGTAGACTTGGAGATATATGTAATTGAAAGTCAAACCCAATCGAGCAGTGCAATGGCTCTAGGATGTTGTCAGGTATTATGATTGATTGCTGATAAGTTAACGTTTGAATAACGTAGTGAAGTGCAATGGCTTCGATCCATTGACAAAGTAAGCGTTAGTGTGAAACCGTAATACCTTGGACATAAACTGACGTACCTTGTGTCTGCCTAGGAGTGTAACTGCTAGAGAAAGCATTAAGAGTGAACATAATGAACTTTGACTTTGACTTTGACTATGACTTTAATGCCGCGTATCTAGAGTTACCAGGCGGCAGCTAGGGAAAGGTGTATGTTTGAGATCTATGGAGAATGTGGCTAATGTAGTGACGTACCTCGAGTTGCGACAATGAGACAGCGCAACTGCTTGGGAAAGCTATTCATTACTCATTTTAAGTGGATTTATGGAGAATGTGGTAATGTAATGACGTACCTTGAGTTGCGACAATGTGACAGCGCAACTGCTTGGGAAAGTTACTCATCTTAAGTGGATAATACTGGAAGAGTAAAATTAACTTTGATAAAATTGTGTATTTTGTTCACAGCAACTACACCAGACTGTGACACTGCCAAGGTTGGCAGCGTGCGCAGGAGGGCCGTGTTATCACCTCTATTTTGTTTACCGTGTATTTCACTATAGTATTATATTTAATACTGGGATTTGAGTCTAAATATGTGTCATTTAGTGTAGAGGGTGCCGGTGGGATACCATTCACTTCTACCCGCCATCTCAAAAGAGTTTTAGAGGGCTTGGCGCTATAAGTAGATGGAGCTAAGCCGTTGAAGAGCATTCCTATTTGAAATTTTACATGAGAAGGATCGAACAGTTGTCAATATAAATTCTTACATTTATTTAATTGGTTTACTTTTACTCAGTTGATAATACTCGTATATTGATCAATAGGTGACCAGCATTAGCTGATATACCTATAGCTCAGTGTTGAAATAAAAAAAAAAATTTGGCAGTCATAGGAACTGCCGATAGAAGTGAAAAGTTGCAGTTGCCCTGGTACTGGTACCTAGGGGCAAACGCAACTCTTTTATATTTCTGTTGTCCTGGTATCTGGAGATAAACGCTGGGCTGTTGGAGGTAGGTAATCGAAACTCTTTACTGTTTATGTTGCCCTGGTATCTACCTGGCCGTTTTTACCGAGTTTACCCGAAGATTTCATATCCGATCCGATCCATTATCATATCCAAGCGTGACGATTGATGAATCCATTTCACAGCCCACGAAAATTCTGTCTATAGCGCGCCTAAAGAAGTTTTCACTTAAAAAAATATAGGTATAATTGTCTGTTAAAATGATTTTGTCTTTCACTATCCATTTTCCCAGTCTGTTCTTGAAAGAATACACACTTTTGTCATCTGGTCATTGTGTTATAATAAAATCAAATAGAAAAAGATATACGGAAATTACTCTTATAATAATGAGTTTACCAGATGCAAATTGACTTGTCAAAGATAGTTTTAAATATTGCCAAGTGTGGCACCACTGTTGGTTTTTGTGAAATTTCTCTAACGAAATAAAACATTGGCGCCACACATGGCCACAAATTGGAAACTATGATTGACAGGTCTTTTCGCATCTTGAAAACGTCCCATCGCGTAGACCAGGGGTTCTCCAACTTATTTTGTCTGCTGAGAATATAAACTTATTTGAGAATAAATTATGTATACGTGCCCCTTTTTTTCACGTACTTAAAACCACTATAACTTCACAATAAATTAATTAGTTATTGGGAACTATATTATCGGAGATTAAACAAACATTCATCCTAAACGAGTAAACGAGACTTTTAATACAACCCGCAACAGTTAACTTGAGACATGGGTAGCGATTCTGAAACCATTCGGTTGCATCCGACACGGAATCTCATCTCTCGGTCTTTGTCATGCTAAACAGAAAAGACAAAGACCGAGAGATGAGATTCCGTGTCGGATGCAACCGAATGGTTTCAGAATCGCTACCCTGGACGTCTACTCTAATTTAACGAAAACGTAATTTCGAAATAAAATCGCGATTATCCAACTCCGATTTTACTTCGATCCGTCTTTTTGTCCGTTTAAATGTTCTAAGCTTACTCTAATTATAGTATGCTTAGAACATTTAAACGTCAAACAATGTTGTATCGGACGAAACGAAGTAGAACGAGAGTAGGAAAGCCGCGAGTTTTTTTTCGAAATTTCGTTTTTGTAGAAACAGAGTAGACGTCCTGGGCCCAGTAGTAGGTACTCACAACGGACTCCAAACCTCTACACAACACCCCCATTTCTTTTGTGGTTCTTTTACCACCTCCCTTAAGGCCTGCAGCGCCCACAAGGGGGTGTTATCGCCCACTTTGGGAAACGCTGGCGTTGACGACTGGGTCAAATATACCATTCTATAGGTAAATTATAAAAAAAAAAAAATAGGATACGTGTTTTGTTTTATCAAGTTTTGCTCTATTCACTATGACTTTTCAAATGCATTTCGAATCCAAGATGGCGACTATCACAAAATCTATCACAACATAATTTCTTCACAGTTCTCTCAATATGGGTTTCAAATGAAAGCGCTTTACTAGCAGAACACTAGCAAATTATAAGTTGAAGATGGTGATTGAATTTAATTGAATTCAAGAAGTAATCGATTAATTTAAATTTTGTTTTTAGATAGATAACTCTTTATTGTGACACTAAAAGAAGAAAAATTACAGTAAAACACATTATAAACTAGCACCACAAATGGCGGCCTTATTGCTGAGAGCAATCTCTTCCAGGCAACCAGCAATTTTTGTTTTTGTATTTAATGTCTATGGATATCATTGTCTGTGCCTTTTCACTATCAAATAAACTGTGTCCTGTTTCAGCAAGCGCCATCATCTTTTTATTTTTTTTTTAAAATTTAAATATCTACTCCATAGACTCCGGGGTCCGTGATCTTTGTCAATACAATTTTTTTTACAGATTTCTTGGTAAAAAGAAGAAAAGGAAAATAGGCGGGAGTTGGGTACATTTCAATCCTAATTCTAGAGCTCGTCTGTAGAGCCGATCACTATCGGTTGGGATTCTACCGCTAGTAATCGACTCCACATTGAGTCTTTGCCTTGCCATTTGCCTAAGCCGCCTCCTCCCGGCCCAGAGCCTCCACTACGGTTGATTGATATAGAAAGTGTTCAACTAACCACATCGTGTTTTGTGTGAAACACCCACCAATATTAATTTATGATTATACTAGCTGTACCCTGCGCGTGTTGCTACGCCGCTTGTTGAAAATTGGCCATCCTAAATTGGCCATTACTCATAAACCTTTTTTGACTCATGCTTAACTACTTTGCTAAAAACAATACATGATCGAACACATAGTTTACGATTCCATCTATACTAATATTATAAAGCTGAAGAGATTGTTTGTTTGTTTGTTTGAACGCTAGGATCTCGGAAACTACTGGACCGATAGGAAAGATTCTTTTTTTGTTGGATACTCCATTTATCGAGGAAGGCTATAGGGTATATAACATTACGCCACTATCAATAGGTATGAGTGAAGAATGTAAAGAAAACGGGGAAAAATATTTCTCTTCGAGAGCTTTAGTTCCGTGAATTTAAATTCTCTTTGGTCGTTGAAGTCTGTGACGGCGCGTGTCTACATTTGAAGTTTGTGTCATTTGAAGTAATCAAATTTGTTCTACAACAATGCATTGTTGCTTATTTAGTGGCCAGCAATGGATATTTTAGTATGGATTTTCCTCAAATAGACGCGGGTGAAACCGCGGGGCACAGCTAGTAAAGAATATAAAGACAAATATTGATTTTATTTGTTTTAGTATTTACTACCAGTTCCCGTTATTTTCCCGGGATAAAAAGTAGCCTATGTGTTCTTCCAGACTATAATCTAACTGTATTTCGAATTTCAGCCCGATCCGTTCAAACTTGACGGCGTGATTGAGCAACAAACATCCAAACATCTATACTTTCACATTTATAATATTAGTGGGATTTACCGTCAAGTGCACATCTGACTCATTAGAATCAGAATCGTTTATCGCTTAACTGTGTACAAATGATGGTAACAAACTTACCTATAAAAGGAACAAAGCTTTACCTGTTTAGGACGTATAATATTAAGTTTAACGGATTACAATATTACGAGCGTAAAGGTACAAGTACGAGACCGCGACCGGAGACCGCGACAGGCACTTGACACTATAGAATTGTTTGGACACCAGTTCGCGCTGAGACCGCTACAGGAGACCGAGACAGGTCGCGGTCGCGGTCGCGGCGCGAACTGGCACCCATACAATTCCATAGTGTCAAGTGCCTGTCTTGGTCTCCGGTCGCGGTCTCGCGTCGCGGTCGCGGCGCGAACCGCTACCTTAACACAACATTTTACATAGGGAAAATGTTTTATAATTATACTTATAGTATTCATCATAGCAAATTAAACTTAAAACTGAATTAATTTACAACGAACTCAATTCCTGTACCTACCTATTTTCATTTTTTTAAATAGTTTTTAAAAAGGCATTTGCCCAGCATTGGGACAGCATAGGCTCCAAATAACAATAATATTTTTTAAATATCTCTTTATTTCGTCCCGTCATTCCACATAGAATACTGGGGTTGCGTCTAATTTACTCGTAGCTAATTTAGCTCTAGGTACTTATTAGTGGCAACACTCTCCGGTGCCACAAATCGTCTATTTAGCGGATAATCCCGGAACAATGGCGTCCAATCACGGGTGACCAACGAGAACCATTCAATTTTGAATCCGCTAATTCCAATGTTTAAATTGAAATACGAGGTACAATCTTACGACAACAATATTTAAAATTGAAAAATGATTTATTTATTGTTGTGCAGTTGCGCAGTTGAGGAGCCCAGTTGACTAGTTTTTGTAGGTAAAATGTTTTGGATTTGCATCAACAACATGATAATATTACAGTATATTTGAAGTTTAACAGGTGCAGTATTGTGAAATTAGTACCATAATTCTAAAATTCTAGTTACAAGTTTTTTACTCTAAACGACAGTGATAAAAATGACTGATAAAAAAAAATGGTTGTCTGTAAAGTCGGTTTATTGACGACAGTTAAACGTGACAACGTCTTAAGAAATCAGTACGCTGATAGCGCGAGTAGTGATACGGCTCGACTCGGCGGGTGGCGCCCTCAGCGCTCAGCTTCGTCCGCATGGCACGGACGACGAACTAACGGTAACGGTAACGTTACATGACGTCATGTTTTGCGGGCGTGCAGCCAGCTTCACCGAATTATAAGACGTTATCACGTCAAAAATCAGTACTGCCTCATTAGTATTGTTTTTAAACTTTTGCGATTTGTACACATAATTAAACAATGATCTATATCGTGATTAAGCCCCGTACAATACAAGCATTATGTTTTGTTTCTTAGTAATTAATCCTAATCTATAAAAATCCAGTGTTCAAGATGTTTGTTCCCAGTGAACTTTTTACCAAGTCAACCTATTTTGTATTTATGATGATTTCAAAGTTTGTATTTATGCTGATTTCAGAGATATGATAGTTAATAGTTTAATTTATGGACGTACTTTTCATTGCAAGTGATTCGTTTTTTATATTAACATGATAATACTCGAGCGAAGCCGGAACGTTCCGCTAGTGTCCTATAAAATCTATCTTTTCAGTAAGACTGTTTTACCTAAAAATACTTGTATTATATAGTTTGTTTTTTTATTTAATCCACAAAAATATCAATAACATTTTTCACAATACTAAACTCTGCCAAACTGCACAGCAGTTTGTAGGCAGTTGTTTCGTTAAATATTAAACAGATATTCTATTAGTCTATTGCCATTACAGAATCTCGGTCATGATTTGCGATCGTCAATTACTGCCATTTGTCGACGTAACGAGCCGTGACTGTGGCATTACTTACGCCAGTACAATTGGACTAAAGCTAAAGTGGCCATCTTAATTATTGCTGAAAATTAGAGTTTTCTATTTTCAAGTAGTTGTAGGACTAGCTTTATAGTATTAGGACTCTTTGGAGAATGCTCCTGGGGAAATACCATACTTTTGCCATTGATGCGACTCTTAGCAATGACTTCAAAGGAAGGACGTGACTTAACCACAATCCAAACTATATAGTCCCTGGTCGTTCTTACCTGTATAGGGGACATGCACAGATGAACTTTCAGCCTTTATAAAATAACGAAGGTCTGGCCCTCGTGGGCTCTTGCTCTATTACTGAACCTTTTTTGGCATTTTAATGGCCAGCAAAAACTCGTTCACTCGTTCCCGTGGACTGACCGCTGTGAACTGAGTCGCATGGCTCTAAAAATGCAATTTTAGGCCCAACGCGGTTGTGACATGTTTTGCACCTTTGGCCTGGTATTATATATACATAACATGTAAGTCAATGGCTGTAAGCAGAAATGTGCAAATATCATTGTGACGGACAACATTTCCAGAGAAATTACAGGACATAGAGATGAAGTGAATTAATTTCATTAATTAGTTGAATGCTTAGCTTTGTGTTTATCTCTTTGTGTGTTATGCTTTATTGAAGTAAGAACATCTGTAGCCGCCTTGAGAGCACGTTTTGATAGGGGGAATTATTATGAGTTTTTTTTTAAACTTTAATATGTTTACACTTGACCGTCATCTTTTGCGTTTGCGCCATCGGAATGATAACGAATATGTGTTGCGCCGAAGCGCCCTTCTATGTTTTACTAGGTTTTTTTGTAAACATTTTCAACTTGTTTTATTTGACTTTCGTCCTTTCTTTAACGACTTTACGCTATTAATTAGGACGTTCTATCTACTAGAGTCTAGTAACTAGACCAAACGAGCTCAATGAAGTAAAAATTGGCTTAGTCATAATTATCAGTAAAATCAATATAGGTAGCCGACGGAAAGTCTCTGAAAATAAAAAAAAAGTAATGGGACATATTTATTTTATAGTTCAAGAGTGACGAGACGAGCAGGACATGTGCCTGATGGTAAGCAACATGCCTGCCACATAAAATAGCACAGTGACATACAGCTATTGGAACACGAAGAGTCCAAATCATTTACCTAACACTGCACTGCGCTCGTCACCCAGAGATCTTACATATTATATCTCTAAGACCTGTAATTTAACCATAACTATACTATAACCATACTTCAGAATAATTACTTAGGTACGTGATAATTTACGTCACCAAACAATGATGTAACCTACATTGATGACTGATAATTTGAATACCAAAGATTATTTTATAGCAAACGAATCTAGGTATTTACTAAAATGAAGTTTCTTGGATAGAGACTACATTTTATGACGAAAAAAAATTTTTTTTTATAAAATAGTAACTGGAATGACGACTAGGTCAAAATATTATTTGGATTTGAAAATGAATGTGTGTTATTTTTTACTGGTAATAGGTGTGTATTAAATTTCACTTCATAGGTATCCTCATGCGACATGATGCGATAAGACGATATGTGTTCCGGATTTGAACCCAATCCATTCAAGTATCCCCACGTGGTTGAGCAGTAAACATCCATTATTTATTCCGCATTAATAATATTAGCACAGTCTATTAAATCATAGTAGAATTTTTCATACATGTGATATTGATGGGTAAGATATTAATAATAAGATCTTAACGAGTCAAAAAGGTGAATGCAGTTTTTAAAACACGCATTTTTTACGCAAGCATTTTTTATTTAATAAAACTGTTTCTTTCAATTTAATTCCAATTTAAATTCCAGCGTCTTTGTCAAATGACAAAACTGGGAGGTATATTTTTTCCGAACTATAGCGGACTAAAAGTTTAAATTAGCAAAAGCAACACGTTTCTTGCTACTAATAAAGTATTTTTCGCATTACTCATAATATATTTGCAAATATTTTGTGCTTAAACTACGTTACGCAAACATAAACCCCACTGAAAGTATACTTCAGACATTTTCAAGGTCAATATCGACTATTTCAATGAGAAATGAAAATCTCATTACGATCCAGCGCACGTCACAACTTCGATCATCGACACTTTACCAATAGACCAAGAGGCAGGGACTAACAACAGACCTTTGTTATTTAATCTGAAGTCTTATCTGTTGCCGTGCACAAAACAAACTTACTGTATTTAAGGCAAGATCTAATTTAAAGATCTAATTTTTTAAAGGAACATGTGACATTTGACTTCCGATATAATAAATAAATATCGGCGGACAATTCACACACAACACCACCTGACCCCAAACTAAGCAAAGCTTGTACTATGGTGGCCAGATAGCTGATACAATACTTATATAATTTTAAATACATATTTATTGTACATAGAATGTATAGTACAATATAGAATGTATATATAATACAATACCTATCTAAACTTTATAATGCGTCACTTGAGTGGATATTTTCTAAGTGAAATTGGGATATGAAAATTTGAAAATGTATGTGGTGGTTGAAATTCAAAAGTGACCCCAATACATTAGTTCGAATTTAGTATCACAATACACAACCGTTTGGCTCTTCTGTGTGCTCGTGGCTGCGCAGCTTCCTCTGATTCTCGTTTTTAGATGTTTTTCCAGCACGATGTAAATGTATTTCACACGATAACGAATTAGTAATTTTAATATCGACAGGTTTTAAGCCTGCTGACGTTGTTCTTCACGGCGCTTGTGAATGGCAGATTTTGAAGACAAACGCATTGGCGGCAAATAAGAATTTGAATATCTACGATACAGGTAATATCTGGGGGGTCTTCATACTGGGTATCTTTAATTGAATTAGTTTCTTCTAGATTAACGAGTTGCGATGGCGGTCAAGTGAAAACCGATTAGCGATTTAAAATATAGCTTCTACTGCTTCCCGAAGTTTGATCTATTGCAGAAAGTTCAAGGCTACTAACCTACTTTGTTAACTAATACCTGTACTTACACACATACGCAGAACACACCTAAAATTACCATACAAAGTTATAGGACTCCATACGCACTGTATCTCGTACGAGGACTAGCACAAGATAATCGTACGAGGTATTAAAAATCGGTAAGAATTTTGTTCAGAGATCTACTCAAAAAAATTGGTATTCACGGCCTCTTAGACTACGAGGGCAATGGTTTAACAAATTGTTTACGATTCTGGGGCATTCTGGGCACGTCACACTTTTGATATTCGACCTTTAAGGGTGCGGTTTTGATTGGGCTTTCTAAAATTACGAGTTGGATTGAAGGATTCGATACGTAAAATATTTGTTTGTATTTTTATTTTGTAAATCTCCATTTTCCGCCTTATTTTATGTCATATTTGCTCTAGACTTACGCGAATATTAATCCCATCGAACCTTTTTTTTATGTTGGGGAATACATTTATGTATCCCCACCATGCAGGGACATGGTGAGGTATGTCGGGCTCGACGCCATGGTGGCAGACATGGTGCCCCTACCGACTAAAACCCCTACAGGTTTCTCCTGCATGGCTAGGGGTCAGGATCACAGGGTCACTTTTCGCACTCCCGTCAACGACCCTGACCCACTTGCCCCCGCCCTTGCGGGCCCACTTCGCGGGGCACGCCACTGAGCACTCTGCTAATCAGTTTGCTTGTGGAGAACCCTCATCTGGAAGACTTAGGAATTTTATTTGGCCGAAATATCAGTCGAACTGCAAACTGGCGCCCATACAATTCTATAATGTCAAGTGCCTGTCGCGGTTCACGGTCTCCGCGCGAACCTTTTAAGGTACAAGTTCGCGCCGCGACCGCGACGCGAGACCGCGATCGGAGACCAAGACAGGCACTTGACACAATGGAATTGTATGGGCGCCAGTTCGCGCCGCGACCGCGACCTTTCTCGGTCTCCTGTCGCGGTCGCAGCGCGAACTGGCGCCCATACTTTTATTTATTTTATTCAGACCATTTTGTAGTGGTAGGACTCTTGGCAGAGTCCGCCTGGGGAAGGACCACACCTTTGCCAAATATTCTACCGCCAAGCAGTAATGTGCAAACATTACTATGTTCCGGTCTGAAGGGCAATGTTTCCAGTGAAATTACAGGGCTTAGAGATATAACAACTTAGATCTCTGGGTGACGAGCGCAGTGCAGTGCTAGGTAATGATTTGGAATCTTCTTGTTCCAATAGCTGCGTGTCACTGTGTTGTTATGTGGCAGGCATGTTGCTTACCATCAGGCACATGACCTGCTCGTCTCGTCACTTTATATTTTATATTTCATGTTATATTTCATGTTATATTATTGTCATATTATATTTTTTGGCAAGTGCCTGTCGCGGTCTCCGGTCGCGGTCTCCTGTCGCGGTCTCGCGTCGCGGTCTCAGAGCCAACTCGGAAAATTTACGGGAACACAAGAACCACGCGGGTAAAACCATGGGGCGATGCTAGTAGTATATAGTAGTAGCAGCTAGTATTAAAAGCTTCTCCGTGATCTTACAAGCGATTGCCCCACGATTCAGATTCCTAAATTCAAGTCACGAAGTCACAACATATTTTTGTTTTCCGCAACTGCAGCCAATAATTCAAGAGGACGAAAAACGGAGTCGTTTCGCAACTGCACATTTTACTAGCCCCATTTGGGGCAGTTTATATTCGTGGCACTGACATTAGAAGGATATGGGAGGTGCCTTACCGCCGTATGTTATCGGGCGCAGGATGCGGTACTTCACCGTATTTTCAAATGTTGGATAACAACTAGTTATGTCGAACGGTTTGTAGTTTTCTAGGTTTTAAATTCTACGATGCGTAAATATACTCATAATTCATAGTTTAACATTTTTTTGAATATATTGGTGGATAATTTACACACAACACCATCCGACCCCAAACTAAGCAAAGCTTGTACTATGGCGGACAGATAGCTGATATAATACTTATATACTCGTAGTTGTAAACATACTATACATAGAAACACCCAGCCACAGTACAAATATTTGAATTCATCACACAAATATTTGCACTGGGTGGAAATCGAACCCACAACCCTCGGCTTCGCAGGCAGAGTTACTACTCACTAAGCCACCAGGCCAGTCATTATTAGTAGCCATTTATTAGTTTCGGCTGGTCTAGTCGGGAGAAATGCAACTACCAATCCGGTTCGTATCCCACCACTGTAGTTTCGAAGGCGCGGGACAAATACAAGAGGCGTAGCGCGGGTGAGGCACCCGCGCCGCACCAATGCTACGCCCGCGCCCCGCCATCTCAGTATGTCTCGCGCCCCGCCACTTCTATACATTTTGTATGAAATATTAAGAAAGTGACGCCGCACCCGCGCCGCGCCCTCGCCCGTCGCCTCTTGTGTTTGTCCCGCGGCTAACGCCTACTGTCCACGCGTCTTTTGTCGAATGCATGCATCCTACGAACAAACGCAAGACGTGCGGCTGTCGTGTCGTTGTCGTTTCGTGGACACAGACTTCATTATTTGTACGCAAGATGCAAGCATTCGTCTTGCATCCGACAATTGTCGAAATCGTGCGGATGTCGTGCAGCTACGTGGACAATTGGCCTTAGTCATGTGCGTAATACAGCTAACTTTAAAACGGTGGAGGTAATATTGTGATGCAACCGACATATTCCTAGAATCTTTACAAGTTTGTTTTGTGTCATACACCAACCCACACTAGACCGGCGTGGTGGATTATGATTTATATATAGGATAGGATTATGGCTTTGACTCTGTCCTTGTGAGAGAAGACTGAGTCCCAGCTATGGGAACAATAAGAGGGCTGTTTATGCTGTGCTGATTGCTGAGTGAGCTCTCAGTAACCAATGTATTTGTATCTGTCAAATATTTATATTTGATCAAAAATCTAAAAACAAATGGGTTTTTGCTTCGAAACCACAGATTACAGAAATAAAACACGAAACGATGAAACTGACAAAACTTCCATACATACTTTCACTCCCAATTTTAACATTTTAAAACTCATCTTTCGCTTTAAAAAGTAACGTTTATCTATTCTCAAATCGCTCTTTTTTAAATAGTTTAAAAAAAAAAAAAAATTTTTGTTTAGACTATCTATGTACCAAATTTTACTTAAATTCGTTAAAAAGTTTTGATATGAAAGCGTAACAGGTATACACAGAGAATCACATTTGCGTTTATAAAATTCCTAGGGATCTCATTAGTTACCATGCTCTCATGGTAATGCCCGTGCTACACGAAACTAGTTTTTCAAGCTGGGAAGCTAGTTTGCTTTCCTAGCTTGAAAAACTGGCTTCGTGTAGCTCGGTTAGTTGTTAGTTTGTGGCTAGATAGTGTATCAAAAAAAAATGGCAGTCATAGGAACTGCCGATAGAAGTGAAAACTTGCTGTTGCCCTGGTACTGGTACCTAGGGGCAAACGCAACTCTTTTATATTTATGTTGTCCTGGTATCTGGAGATAAACGCTGGGCTATTGGAGATAGGTAATCGAAACTCTTTACTGTTTCTGTTACCCTGGTACCTACCTGGCCGTTTTTACCGAGTTTACCCGAAGATTTCATATCCGATCCGATCCATTATCATATCCAAGCGTGACGATTGATGAATCCATTTCACAGCCCACGAAAATTCTGTCTATAGCGCGCCTAAAGAAGTTTTCACTTCAAATATTCACAATTTTTTATTTATTTGTATTTCACCTATCACATTAAATCATCATTCAGCAACGCAAAATAAAATATAAATGTGTCACCTTGGCCCGCGGCGTATCATAATATCCAAAGGGCCTTTCATAAAACTGTATCCCCCGGTAAGACGATATTAGGGACCTCGCACATGCGTGCAGAATTTCTATTAGGTACCTAACAGGGCGTTTTGCTTTATGTTCTGCGTGGGTACGTATGACACGGTTTTCGGGTGAACGTTGTTGAGACAATTTTTTAGTGAACATTTTTTTGCGCCTTAAATACTTTTTCGGTAAAGCAATCCTGATTGAACGCTTTGCTTGAGCTATTAGGCTATAGATACTTTTTGTTTTTTTTTTTTAAACAAAGAGTTACGAGACGAGCAGGACATATGCCTGATGGTAAGCAACATGCCTGCTACATAGCAGCACAGTGACACGCAGCTATTGGAACATGAAGAGCCAAAATCATTACCTAGCATCGTACTGCGCTCGTCACCCAGAAATCTAAGTTGTTATATCTCTAAGCCCTGTAACTTCTCTGGAAACATTGCCCTTCAAACCGGAACACAGTAATGTTTGCACATTACTGCTTGGCTGTAGAATAACTGACAAAGGTGTGGTACTTCCCCAGGCGGACTCTGCTAAGAGTCCTACCACTACAACTATGTTTACCGTCAGTTTATTTAACGCGGGAGATTACAATCTTACCAGAGTATAAAGAATTACTATCAGTAATTCATCGCCTTTGATCTTGGGAGAAAAGCCGATAATGTCTAGACACGGGTAGGGTTGTCGCAATTTTAAAAACGTAGCACTAAAATAAAATTAAAACACAGGGAAGACGTCAGCCCTGAGCCGCGCTAAAAATGTTTAATTTATTTACATTAGTACTTAAAAAGTCATTAAACCGTGTTATATAAACGTAAATAACGTGGTCAATTGACTAATTCTGAAAAAGCTGTCCAAAACTTCGTATTTCTTATGTATGGCAGAATGTACTTTTAATATTTGGACATTCAGCTACAGTGCGTCGTTGTAAAAAAAAAGTTGGTATGCATTTGAATTTGTTCAATTTTTTGGTGTTTTTTTTTTCTTTTACTGAATTGGTTTATTGGATATTTTCTGTTTTCTTCTTCGATGTTAGACTTTTACTAAACACGTCTACATACTACCTTTGAATTTTATCGCAGATCCGCTGCCATGGTCTTGGTAAATTATATGAGTGTGAGATATTTATGGTGTTAAGGTCGAGACTGAAGAGGTTGATACGGGGAGGGTTTAAAATATGTTCGGATTGGAGTATGAATAAAATAAGTTCGTGTTAAATTTATGGAAAGCGAGTGTTATCTTTTTTTGATAAAATGTGAGGTTGACAAGATAAATTGACCCATTTAAAGTCAAAGTTATTTTTTATTCTATAGTGGCAGAACGAGCAACAAATCTGACTTCATAGATTTGTTTTTTTTGTTTGTTTGGTCTCCAGATGTGCTCTCCCAAACTTCAAGGCGCACAGAATTATGTCGTCGTTGGGAAGAGTGAGCTCACTCTTTCCATTCTAGTCGGTTGTAGGAAACGGCAAACACTGAACGTTTTTACCTATCACTATTATTTGCAACAACCAAAATAAGTAGAACCACAGCATACCTCGCCGCTAGCAATGCCAAGTCAAGTAGATTGGTAGTATGTAAATCACTCCGGTACACACACATACGCAGTTTGTTCCCTATTTCAGGATTCTCAGGGCACATCTTTAGCTCTTAATCGTTGTTAGCAGCAAACCGGAACACAGTACCTAATGTTTGCTCATTACTGTTTAACCCATAGTAGATTCCAGTAAGGAAATGTGTTCAGAGGAAATACGTGGCTCTTTACACTTGAGTCAGAGTACATAATTAACTAATAATTACAATCAAGTTTTAAGACTGACGTATTTTCAAATTCAGTCTTAATAGAGTAAGATCCCAGAGCTCCCAGACGTCACCTATTTTCTGATGAATGAAATGTGGATGATTGAGTAGAGTTAGTAAGTACTAAGAACACATGCTTACTCGCTAACTTGCTTAGACGGCAAATTTTGAGTTATGGGGTAATGAAGGTACATACAAACATTACTTACTTCACGTATTTTCTAATAAGTGATTTTCACTTATGTTGTATGCAATATCGCGATACTCCCCAGACACTTTCCGTCGGCCGTTTTGCTTGACAACTCCAAAATAATAATTTAACTTCACTTAAATTCTCATGCTCCATTTGTAAATATGTTCGTCAGACAACTATTTTAAAGCTTTTTCTAAAAAGACAGACCAATCTAAGGGGCCAATCATTCCCTAAAATTTCAATAATTTTTTTTCGTGATACGCCAATGTTTTTGCTCTATCAAAAAAGCATCCGTATGTTTCCACAGCCTTTCATCTCAGATCATGGCGAGTTGCGGACACAATACAAGATGAAAGGGGATTGTTGAAGATAAGACGACGCGAATCCTATCCAGTTACCTATTTATAGAAACAGCAATGTTTATGTGAAACAATGACGCCCTCGAGCGAGGCTTGCGAGGAAATCAACTGGAAACTTAATCGAGTATAAGATATCTGTTGATGTTCATGCGTCAGATCTTAGTAAGAGACAGCTAAGTTACGGCTGGTCTAGACGGGAGAACGGAAACTGCAGATTCGCAGCCTCTGGTTTGAATTACACGTGCACTTCTGTCTTTAGAGACAGTACCTGGGTGACGGGTGACCGAGCTTTGCTCGGTTTAAATACTAAATATACTTAGATAAAAGACGCAAAGAAATAGATTTTCTTTAAAAAAAAAACTTGAAAAAAATGAGAAGCCGCCTGGATTCGGACCTGAAACTACTAGTTGGGGACCGCTATCACCACCCGACTTCCCTATTAGATACTAGTCTTAGATATTATGTTGTCGCATCACTCGGCGAAATTTATCTTCGCTATCTAATGTCTAACGTGACAGTTTTTCATTGTCCAAAAACGAATCCAGAAACGAAACGAAAATGAAACCTAGTAAGATCGATTTATCGTCCCCGAAACCCCCTGCATACATAACTGCATCAAAATCGTTCGAGCCGTTTCCGAGATTCAGATTCTATATATATTATTATATACAACAATTGCCCGTTTAAAGGTATAAGATGTGCGTAATGACGCTAACTTAATCACTGAGAACGAAAGATCATAAAAACAAATTAATCCTAGAATATTTTGAGGTCATGCGTCACAGTTTACTAATGAGCTGAGTTATGTCGGTGACTTTGGTTCTCTGCCGAAGTACCTACTTAATTGCGGAAGCAATCCTTTAAAAACTCACAACACTAACCCTTTCTTAGATTTTTTTATTGTATATCATTGCACATATATTATCTTGGTATATTTTATGGCTACTAATTTATTTTTCGTATGTATAAATATATATTTAAGAATATTTGATAAGTATCGTAATTATTAGTATGTAATCTGTATTCGTATGCATATTTAGTTTTAGTGTATTTAACTGTAATTACTAAAGTATTTTTAGAAGCTGGTGTGTGTACCAGCTTTTTAAAATACTTATTCTTGCTAACCATTTCCATCTTAAGGTTGCCTGGAAGAGATTGCTTTTAGCTATAATGCTGCCCATTACAGCACCAGTTTTTATTGTTATTTGCTTCTATAGTGTACAATCATAGTACATTATGATATAAGTGCGCTAAGTTGATAATTACAGCCGAGGTGTTATCGCTAGCTCGAGCCGAAGGCGAGAGCTATAGTTAGCAGAGGCTGTAATTATCAAAGCGCACGTATGTCATACGACGTTTTACAACATATTTGCGAGAAAATAAATAAAACCCTGACGACATTTTCAAATAAAAACAATACAGCGAAAGAAAGGGCCGCGGAACTATAATATTTACTTGTTCACAGATTGGCATTGCGCGGGCATCGGCGACTTTTCTTTTATAGCAACTGCACAGAACCAGAAGCAAGTATGCCAGTTGCAGTAATAAAGTAAATTAATATTTTTGTGTTTTGTTACAGATAAATTGTTGTAATAAATGGTCAAAATTAATTAAATTAACGAATTAAATAATTATTTATTATATTTTACCTCTGAAAGTTAATTTTATTCAAAAAATGTTGACCACTTTTCTGACATCAAAAACTCTTTACTAAGATTTAAAAGGTACCGTTCTTTTAGACGGAGCATTTTGAAACCGTGCGTTTTACATTATACGTTACCGCACAAGTACGTATCTCATTATATTACGATACAGAAATTGGTGCAATAGGAGACCCTTTACGAGAAAATGTGTTATAAAGAGTATTTATCTATCTTTCCATAGCTTGGTGTGCAACTCTGCACTTAAGAACCAATATCACTGTCACTGTCACTGTCCACGTTTCTGCACTGTTCACTTACGCCCTTCTGAGTACATAAGTAAGTAAGTACATAGGTTTACATTTGATCGCTATCTCGCCTGAAGCGACGATGCGGTCTACGATAGAGCTTGCTTACCTAGAAAAAACTGATTCACTCTCGATTTGAAGCCACCAAGATTATGTATAACTATTGGAAAAAACACTCAGGTACCGCATTCTACAGCTTAGTTCTGGTGTTCTGTTCTTATCAGAAATATAGAGTCAAACCTCTTCGTTCGAACCTTTGGAAGGTCAAACATAAACCGAATTTTCATACTGAAATAATTTCTAGTCACACAAAGTTCTATGGACGCAATAAAGATTTTGTCTACATTACTTTGTAAATCGTATAACTTTGTATTCGTTCTTCATTGACGGGGCAATACCTTTACGACGGGCGAGCGGGTTTACATAAACGTGCGCGGACTCCGTACCGGTAACCGGTTTATTGCGATACGGATCGTGATGGCCGGATTTAACTTCGCTGTCTTCAGACCTACTGTAAGTCAGATTGTTTATGTATCACTCGATCGACGACCTCGGCGACTGAAGAAAATGTATGCACTGATTTAACATTACGCAAGAGAAAAGTAAGTTTAAAGATGGAAAACTACAATTCAAAACACTTTATTGTAACAACATAATTTAGTAAATGATCTCCAACAAAATACGTTTACAAAAATCTACGAGTAGGTACGTCGTTCAGATAAATAAGTTAAGTTTTTTTACTTTCTACTTTACTACCATGTATACCTACTTAAAAAATATAGAGCCAAAATTAAGAACCTCCTACTTTTTTTTAAATCGATTAAAGATACCACACATTTACGTAATATTTTGAATTTATAACGAGAAAAAAGTTACGGAATCACTTACTACATTGTTATTATATCCAGTACTAACTCTATAGACTCCTCATTAGCCATTCAAAGTTGAGAGCTCGGAGTTATTCACCGCTCCACAACCCAATTTCACTTAACGTTAGACAATACCGACCGCATCAGCTAGACCATCGGAATATCAAAATTTAAACACCTATTTTGACGCCATCGTTATACGTTATATACTTTGAGACAGCAGCAGGACTACTACGAAAACAACCTCCGAATAATCGGATCCGACCGACAGGTGACCAAATAATCGGTAAGGTAATAATAAGAACAATGCTTTCGGAGTAAGGTTTACGACACAAAAACTGTCAAAACTATGTCGGTCGGAATTCGGAATGAACGAAACGCCCGATCCGATCAACCGACTGATTGTGTTTCGTGGTTAGAAACGTCCATAAGTTCGGCCGATATATCGTTTATCGGACTTTTTAGTAGACCTGCTGTTTAGTTTTTTATAGTACGAGACAGACTGACGAAACTAGCAAGACACGTGCCTGATGGTAAGCAACTCGCATGCCCGTAACAGCACAATGATATGCAGCTATCGAAACATGAACAGTTAAAATCATTTCTTAACACTGCGCCGCGTTCGTCACCAAGTGATTTGAATCAAGTGATGATTTATTTCTACACCTTTTAATTTATTTGGTAACATAGGCTTTTCAAACTGGAACACATTACTGCTTGGCGGTAGAATAACTGGCAAATGTATTCCTCAAGAAAACTCTGTAAAAAGTCCTACCTCTACAAATAGTTGCCACTTACTTAAAAAAGGCACTTAAACTTATGCCTGAGGTACTTCTAAGTAAGTAATAAGTACCTATGTTATATTGTCAAGCATTATACTCATATAATGCTTGACAGTTTTCTGTACAATAATTATTATAATACAGTAAAGTAGTCATTTCAAACTTTGAAAATGTAGACAATTTATATGGTCTTTCTTTTGTTTTTATGTTTTATTTGCTGTCGTGTAAATTGTACATTTATAAATAAAGTACTTTGACTTTGACTTTGTAGACAAAATTGATTCAAGAAAAATACATGCAAGACCATGCTATAAGAATACAAACACCCCACATAAAATGTTTACTTCTGATAAACAAATTTTATACGTACAAATTGCTACTTGTGGTTTCACCCTCGTAGTTTCTAATCTCATTATTTAACGAGAAAATCCGGTGAAGAAACAAGGTCATCGACATATTACTATTAACTACTACCCTTATTAAAAGTAGGAAGTTGAAGTGGCAATATAGCCCGCAGAACTGATAACCGCTGGGGAGTAAAGGTTCTCGAGTGGCGACTACAAACCGGCAGACGAAGGACGCCCCACACGATGGACCGATGATATTGTATCGGTCGCGGGAAGTCGGTGGATGGAGGCGACACAAGACCGGTCATTGTGTAGTTCTTTGGAGGAGGCCTATGTCCAGCAGTGTACGTCCGCAGAAAGATGATGATGATGAGGAGGATACACTTACAATGGCAAACAATACATCCCTGATGTAAAGTGTGATTTATTATGATGCAAAAAACTAAAAAAAAAAAAAAAAACTTTATTATAAACCACACAAACACAAGTTATAAACTTACTTTAGTATCTTACACTATCGGGTGAGGCTCTCAATTGGCGGCCTTATTGCTTAAAGCAATCTCTTCCAGGCAACCTTGCACGGAAAACGGAGATTATTTATATGAAGAAAAAGCTTTGTCATAACATCGACAACTGTATTGAGTAAAATAGTACAGTAAACCAACACCCACCAACTAAATTTCACGGAGTAAACAGGCTTCAGCTCTGCGGTAATGGTCGACCGACTGGTTTGATGTACAATATTGAAGACTTGATTTTATTTACAATGGCCATTTTAAAATCACATCCGTATTCCGGTTTGTAGGGTAATGGTAAAGTGTATCGCCTAAATTACATGATAAAGTGAGTACATTACCAGGCAGTCAAATAAACTTGTCTTTTAATCATCTGATGTAAAATACTGATGGATTTTAAAGTGTCCTGTCTGCATAATAATAATTATGTGTAAGCGCTTATTAAAGTCGTCAAGGATCTAAATGTTTGCCGACTATCGACTATTTACAAGTACCTACCGTAGCCGCACCCCAAATTTCTTCCAAGTATTTTCTTCGAAAATAAGGAGCGTAGGTATGTGTTGTTCCAGACTGTACATATTCTATGTTCTAAATTTCAACCCAATTCGTTTGAACGTTCGACGTGATTGACCAACGATCATCCAAACTTCCGAATTTATAATATTAGTAGGGTAACGTTGTATATATAACTTACAGACATGTTTCATCTGATACATGCCTTTCAAAGATTTCTTTTAAAAGTGTGTAAAACTTCTTAAAATATAGTATAAAAAGCTGTGAATTGAATTCTAGCATCACGCTCGGGAACGATAAGAAATCTTCGGGTAAACTCGGTACCATGGCCATTGGCCACCTAGAAATGCTAATGACCACATTAGCATGGCCATCTGGAAATTACACATTTTTAGGGTTCCGTACAACGTAAAAACGGAACCCTTATAGATTCGTCATGTCTGTCTGTCTGTCCGTCCGTATGTCACAGCCACTTTTTGCCGAAACTATGAGAACTACACTATTGAAACTTGGTAAGTAGATGTAAGTAGAAGCTGATGATCGTGTAGCGAGCCATAGGAGATGACTATATCCAGTCCCTGCTGAATATAGGACTGCAATGAAATAGACGGATGATGATAATAATGTCATCGAGAACCTATTTACTTGTGAAAACAAAGAAAACCCCATCTGTATTGAGTTGCGGGTTTTGTAAGCAAACCCCGTGTGTTCACGATATTGCTATCCCATCCCAATCAGTATACATGATCCGCCTACACCGGCCGAATATTTCATGAGCCTCTTGAAAGCACAAAACTATGCCTCTATCGGGGTAACCACAAAGTGCATGGTTTCGAATGAGACGTGTTTAAGTGGTTTAGGGTTAATAAACGGGTCTATACGGGGTGGCATAACATTTTTTGACCTAATTTAGGTAGGCATAACGTTTTTAGGACTAATGATAATTTACCATAACAACTAAACGCATAACTGTCTTCGCATAATGTTGACTAGCATAACCATATATGACATAACGATAAAACAGCATAATGTTTAAACGCATAGCCATATATAGCATATTGATAACTTAGTATAATGTTTCGACGCATAACTATAAATAGCATAATGTTTAAAGGCACACATTGTGAAAAGCATAACAATACTTAAACATAATGATCAAAGGCATAAACTTTAAACGCCTTACTAAAAAACAAGTGCAAAGAGCGGACTGTAGCAACATTATTTAAATAAAATACGTGGGTGTGTGAAATGCGGGTGGGTACTTTAACAACAATATTTATTATTCGTAATGTAGGTATCTACTAATTTAATGAAATATCTATGCAGTAGTATAACAATTTTTGTACTAATTTATGTAGACATAAAGTTTTTAGGACTTAAAAACCTAGATACACCTAAGACATATGGTGCACTTTTTGACTCCGGGTGGGCTCCCGCCAAAAGCTCTGCGGTCAGCCCTGAGTGTCACTTCTCCATACTCGGCCCGCGCTCCACTACAGAGGTCACCGGCTCGCTTCGCTGGCCACCTCCCCCTTTCGCTACGGTTGGCCTCGCATGGATCGCTCCACTCAGTACCTCCCTTGCGCTTCTGGCTCCCGCATTTTTTAAATACACTCTAGGGGTAGTAGCGACAAGACTAGGTGGAGTCAGGGTGCTCCGAGTCGGATCTGGACCCTATTTAACCTAGTTATTTATTACGTAGCACAACAAATAATTAAAAAATGCCTGAATGGGTCTGAGCAACAGTCGAATTGAATGTAGTACAATATATTTTTATGATTAAAACACATTACCCCAAAAAACGATTATGCAAAAGTTACATTATGACACTATATGTTATGCTACATTCATTATGACAAAGTAAATTAGGAGAAAAAAATATGCCATATAAACGGCACCTTAAAAAAATAGGACAAATAAAAAAATTTCTAAAAACTATTATGCGTCTCATCAATAGTCGAATTCAATGTAGTACAATAGATTGTTATGCTTAAAACACATGACGCCAAAAAATGATTACGCGAAAGTTGCATTATGACACTATGCATTATGCTACATTCATTATGACAAAGTAAATTAGGAACAAAAAGTTATGCGTTTTAATAGGCTCCCTTAATAAACTACTGCAAACGACATCATCGTCAGCTTTTTATATTTAGAAATGATAGATTTAGGATGAGGTATATATGACTGCCTTCTCACCTGATGTTAAACAACGATGAGGCCCACTAGTAGGCGTTTTCATTTTTCTATTCGGATAAATTTAAATTTGGTATTCAAATAGATTAAAGGTTGGAAAAACACGGAAGCTATATATTTCATCCCGATTATCCCGATCATCCCGATTTTCTTCCTAGTTTCTTAAGGTAAATTCTACACGGACAAAGACTAGTATTTTCTGTAATTTCTCTAGAAACGTTGCCATCCATTTTGACGTGATAACGTCTTATAATTCGATGAAGCCGGCTGCACGCCCACAAAACATGACGTCATGTACCGTTACCGCGTTACCGTCGGTCGTTACCTAGCCGCATTTTTGTTACAGTTGTATTAATTATTTCGACCAGTAGTTCAAGCGGGGATGTAGCTCAGTGGTAGAGCGTTCGCTTTGCATGTGAAATGCCTCGGGTTCGATCCCCGGCATCTAAAAGCTTTATTGCATTGTTTTGATTGAAAATGACTAAATTCTACTGATTACTTTTTACATACAAATCTATTAAGCTGTCTAGCCCCGGGAGGCCAGATTTGGGCAAAACCGGTTTTGAGAATTAAAAACCTTATTTTTTCATTATATACATACTTGAATATTAGTTTATTTTGATGCCTAAGAGATAGGCGATAATATTAATTAATTCATTGTCGTTTACAGACACACAAAGTTTGGTTTCATTTTTTAGTAATGATTTTTTGTGTGACGTCACGACGCCGGCCGCGTCGCGAGTCGGGCTTAATGGGTTAAACAAATGAAATTAAAATTTTCTTTTGAAAAATGCTACCATTCCATCAGTATATTCTTAAGACGTTGTCACGTTCTATCGTCAGTAAACCGACTTGACAGACAAACATTTTTTTAAAATCGGTAAATTTTCCTGTGGATTGAAAAGATGTAGACCTATACATTGAAAATGGTTTAAAAATGGCGTAGTAAAATAGGTAGCTGTTGACCTATGCGTAAGCCATGTATGATAATGATATGAGGATAGTACTGTAATAGTGCAAAATATATTATCCGTTTAGCTTAACTTGATTTTTATTTCTAACCCTTCCCACATTTAGAATTGTGAACCCTTTCTGTGGAGCGCGTTATGTAATATAAAATTATTTCAAATTATATCATAAAAATGTATGAGATTTATGGCATTATTGTCGCTGGCTGACGTCTCGCCGGACTGTGTCGACTAGACTCGAATTGGAGATAAAATACATTTTTTAAAGGACTTTTTTTACAGACACAGCTATATTTTGAAACCTATGGCTGTAGCAATTAGGCTCTTTGTTTTCTTTAAGATTTATTGGTATTGCTAACGTCAAAAGTACAGATTTTAATTTAACCCAGTTTTGAAAAAAAATGTCAAAATCAGTCCATCCGTTTAGGAGGAGTTTAAGAATAAACACACGCAGAACAAAAAACATAGATGTAATATTTTTTTCAAAAGTTTTAGTTCACGTAAATCTTGAGTTAATCCACCTAGGGTACCTGTGGTAATAAGTACCTCTGATATGAGTATATTTTTCAAGTGTAGATGTTCAAGTTTATCCCTACCTTTGGCTGTAGATAACTGTCAAGAACCTATCGTGATGAAAACGGCTGATTCCAAGAAAAACGATATTTCGTGGACATGTCTGTGTTTTTCACTATTCCTAACTTCGTTAGCATGGTAGATTTTGCTTCGACTTTTTTCAGAGGGAAGGCATCTAACCTCAGCTTTGGGATCAAAATTAAAGAGAAACATTACGCTAACCCAAATAAACGATTTCACTTTTAATTAATTATAATACTCGTAGACAGGAATCTCAAAAAACATTACCTAGTGTAAACTATTAATTGTCTCAAATTTTGCGTGCAATAATAAAACTGAAAAAAAAATGTAAAAACGTCAAAAAAATAGTTTTCCAAAAATGGTGCTAAAGCAAGATTACTCTATTTTGCTCGTCAAAAATAAAAAACTTTTCCAAAATAATCTATTTTGATTTGATGTGTTACTAATTTTTATAAAAAAATAATATTTTTTGTTGTGAAAGCAAAATATATTTTTTCTGGGAATAGTTTCACAAAAATTGGCGTACGTATTGCCTTGATTTTGTGCTATGTATGTACCTATTCGTGTTTCTCACTATCTTTAGAATGCTCGTAGATGCAATAAATTCTATTATTCGTTTTGCAAAAATATCTTAATAGAGGTGAATATTTTGTAACACATTAACATAGAAATAAAACCTTTCAGATGAATTGAAGATTTGCAGCTAATTGGTAACTAAATAAAGTTGATTTACATACTTATGTAAACAACCAGTGCACTGTATAGAGGCTTTTCAAAATAATAATTAAATCAGCCTTATCATTTTGACGATTTAAAAATGACGTAGGTATTATAGTGGAGCTATACATATAATCATAACCATTAATCATAATTGCTTTAGATGAAATTTGCATTTAGACCAAAAACAAAACAAAGAAGCTAGTGAAGTCTGGAATCTTTGAAATTAATAATAATAATTATTATCTGCAAACCAGACAACCAATTTCAATTTGTGATAGTTGTACTGAAAGAAACCACAAACCGATAATTTTTTTTATTTCATTGCGTGGGAACAACAAAACAAAGAAGCAAGTGATGTCTGAAATCTTTGAAATTAAAAATAATAATTATTATTCTCTGAAAAACAGACAACCAATTTCAATTTGTGACAGTTTTGCAGAAGGAAACCACAAACCGATACGTATTTTTTTCGTTGCGTGCGAACAACTAAACAAAGAAACTAGTGATGTCTGAAATCTTTGAAATTAATAATGATAATTATTATTCTCTGAAAACCAGACAACCAACTTCAATTTGTGACAATTTTGCTCAAGGAAACCACAAACCGATACGTTTATTTTCGTTGCGTGCGATGACGTGGGGTGAAGTCCGTGAAGCATGTCTACATACCTATTTATGTTTTTAAGTTGGGTCATTATAGCCTTTTTTAAATGCTGTTCAAATCGCGGAACAGCAACGTTTTACGTATATATATCAAGATATCTGAGCGAAGCCGAAACGGGTCGTTAGTAAATAAATAAAAAGCATTATAGGTGATACAAAGCACGATACCATGAACACGCCACATAAATTGTTCACCATTGAGCAACCCTTATAACAATAGTGGTAACGAGGCGGTTTCTGATCCGTATCACAGAAATACATAGCACAAACATCGCGACCCAAAAAGGGTCCCCGCCAACACGGCACATAATTTTCATATGTTTGCATAATATTTATAACTAGGCCTGAGTCAATACTACCTATTTTGGCGAGGGTTTTTGATGAATTTGAGTTTGGGATTTGTTGCGATAAAGTTCTTTTGGCCAATTTATAGAATGAAGCGTAAGACAACATATACAATTAATGTTTAAGCTTTCACAATTTCAATTAAAAAAAAAACATAAAACTAAGAAGATGAACCACCACCTTTAAAGAAAAAAAATCTAATTCACACTCACATCGTCACGCTGCCAATGGTGAATTAAAGAAATGTTCAGGTGAACTCGGGACAATGCAGTTCTAGATGGCCTTGCTTAGAAGACTAATGTAGATGGCCATGTTTGTAATACTAATCTAGATGGCCATGCTTAGAAGATTTATTTCGTACTAGCAACACCCTGCGGTTTCACCCGCGTGTTTTTCAAAGTGAGTTATCAAATTCTAAGTTATAAGTTTTCACTTCTATCGGCAGAACATAATACATATATGAGTGTCAATTTTTAATAAAAATTATAGTTTGCTTTACACACTTATATCTGCAGATTTTTCACGTCAGATATAACAGGATAAATGCAACAAATTGACAATAAGTAACATTCTCAAACACATAACACATTTTGCCAATAAAAGCAGTAATGTGCAAACATTACTGTGTTCCGGTTTGAAGGGCAATGTTTCCAGAGAAATTACAGGGCTTAGAGATATAACAACTTAGATCTCTGGGTGACGAGCGCAGTGCAGTGCTAGGTAATGATTTGGACTCTTCATGTTCCAATAGCTGCGTGTCACTGTGCTGTTATGTAGCAGGCATGTTGCTTACCATCAGGCACATGTCCTGCGCGTCTCTTCACTCTATATTAAAAAAAAACAATTCATATTTCATTTTGGTACATTTTTTCTTTTCTGTAAATCGATCTGAGAAAACCTGTGAGGCGTTTTGGAAATGCAAAAAAAACCTGCCAAAATAGTTGTAAATTGTGTCAGAAATAGCATTCACGGATCATTTTGTAAAATTTATTTGATAAACATAGATATGTTTTTCACTATCACTATCGCTATCAACGTATTTCACTAATTATCATCAGTGATATCTGTCGTTTTTAAAACACTTTGTTTTTAAAAGGCCTTTAAACTGGTATAAAATTAGTTTATCAAAGTTTACCATCTACGTTTATTTTAGATCCCTCCAAATTTTAACAACCATAAAACCTCTTTCGTTCGAAAATTCCCGAACTCATTCCCGAAACTCTATCGATGTAGCAGTAAAAGCATACAGAACTTGCCCCATCGACTCATAAACCACTTTCAACGCCTAAATTCAATCTAGCCATCATAACTGTGAGCGATTATCTAGCTTTTAGCGGGGAACTAAATTTGGACGTGCAGTGGCCAACTTTGGCCGGCGAGCCAACTTTGGTGCAGCGAGCCAACTCTGCGGGTAACTTCAACTTCAGAACTGCAGATGGTCCGTCTATTAGTCATATATTTCGATTGTCCATTAATTTCTGGCTACTTTTGTAGGGTTTGAGAAAATTAAAGTTGTTTTGGCATCTTTTATTTAGGTTATACTCGTATCAGATCTATTGGTTTGTTTTTAACCATTATGACGTGACTAAAATTATTTGCGTCGTAAAGAAAAATAGCTTGTTTTGTAGATCCTACTACTAAAACGCTCTGTCTATCCATCTCACAATTTGAAATGTACCTACTCACTATTTATGTATTGAGTGTTTTAACTTTAATTGATATTTTCTATTTTAAATTTGGACGTGCAATGGCCAAATTTGGCCGAGGGGGCCAACTTTGGGGCAGCGAGCCAATTCTGCGCGTAACTTCAACTTCAGAACTGCAGATATTATAGATATTAGTCATATTATATTTCGATTGACCATTAATTTCTGTAAATTTTTGTGGAATTAGAGAAAAATTATTTAGTTTTGGATCTTTTATTTAGATTTTAAATTAGGTTATATCTATTGGTTTGTTTTTAACCATTATGACGTGACTACAATTATTATTTGCGTCGTATAGAAAAATAGCTTGTTTTGTAGATCCTACTACTGAAACATTCTCTGTCTATCCATATCTCACTATTTACAAATATATCTACTCACTATTTATGTATTGAGAATTTTAACTTTAATTGATATTTGCTATTTTAACTTTATAAGTGCAGTGGCCAACTTTGGCCGGCGAGCCAACTTTGGGGGAGCGAGCCAACTCTGCGGGTAACTTCATCTTCAGAACTGCAGATGGTCCGTCTATTAGTCATATATTTCAATTGTCCAGAGTTGTCGTATCATTGGAGAGGCCTATGTCCAGCAGTGGACGAATGTTGGCTGATTATGAATTGCTTCATATCTGGGTACAAATTTAACTACAATTTATTGATTTACAAACTTTAACAATTATTCTGTTAACAACTCAAAGTCCCTACAACTTAAGTGTAAAAGCAGAAATATTCTAGTAAAGTCCAACCTACTTGTAGATTGACTTTAGTCAGTTCAAGTTACAAACTGGGCTATACCAGCACTTAATTATAACTTGAACACTTTCACGCTTGCTCAGGAAACACTGAGGTTATTGAGGTCTTAGCACAATTTAGATTATGTGTTTTTTTTCTTCACCGAAGCCGAAGTTAGAGACTTTTTTGCATTCACTTTTTTATAATAAATATGCTTGCTTGTATTCTGCGCGCGTTGCTACGCCACCTGTCGAAAATTGGCCGTATTAACTCAGAAACCTTTATAGGCTTATGCACAATAACTATGCTTAAGATTATCACAAACATGATAAAGTGCATATAGTTTATGATTCTATAAAGACATACAGAGAAACATTAATTTATATTTTTACAGAAAATACTGCAACGAGTAATCAATTTCTTAAAAAAGAATCTCGAAATCGTAAACAACACACATACCTGCCTGTCACAACACAGTAACACGCAGCTATTTCAAGATGCAGAGTTCAAATGGCTGGCTTGCGTTCGATCCCCATTTGCCTGATATTTAGCGACAATGCAATTAACAACAGATTGCGCTTATCTAGAAAAATGAGATGCACTCTCGACTTGAAGACAACGATATTGTAAGCACCGGGAAAAACCCACTCCGGCAATACATTCCATAGCTTAGATGTCCTTATTACAAAAATAGAGTCAAATCTGCCTTTGACTGGACTCGTGGCTAAATGGGTAGTAACTCTGCCTGCGAAACCGAGGGTCGTGGGTTCGATTCCCTCCAAGTGCAAATATTTGTGTGATGAATTCAAATATTGTACTGTGTCTAGTCCGGTTCCGGTTGTTGTACCGTAAATACTTACGTTAACGATCTCCGCAAATATAATCGATTTCTAGAGAAAAAGTGATTGTAAAGAACATTTGGTCATATAAAACAAATAATAAAAAGAAAAGTGAACACTTAAATAAACGAAATACACAAAAACGTACCATTTCGCGAGTGTAAAGAGCATATAAAAATTTGTAAACATAACCTAAAACTTAACCAAAACGCTTTTTTTAATATTCTGAACATAGACTATAGACTTTTACAGTTCATACCAACCTCAGAAACAGGAATACAATACCAACCGACCAATTAAAATAGTGTTACCAGTCTAAGAAAATCTAAAGTACCCTAAAAATGAACATAAACATGGATGCATTGTTAGAGAAATTAGATGAAAAGCTTAACCAACAAACATTACTTATAACAACTACGGTAACAAATAACGTGATGGAAGCATTGAACGAAAAACTTTCTAACATGAGGGAAGAAAACAATAACCTGAAGAAAAAGATAACCTATTTGGAAGAAAAACTAAATTATGTCGAAAAAGAGAAACGCAAAAACAACCTAATATTTTTTGGAACTAAAGAACTTGATAAAACAGAAATTGAACTTGTCGAATACATCAAAAACCTGATAGTAGAAGCAGGAGTGCACCTCGATAGTCACGAGATCAATTACGTGCAAAGAATAGGACGTTGGACAGGTAAGAAAAACCGTCCCGTAGTGGTGTCCTTTTCTTCTGTATGGAAAAAGCACTTAATTATGAAACACAAAACTACCTTGCCGAAGGGTATATACATCAAAGAAGATTTTCCTAAGGAGATTATTGAAAAAAGGCGACAATTACAAAATCAGGTTGAAGAGGAAAGAAAAAAAGGGAATATAGCTTTCATAAAATACGACAAACTTGTTGTAAAAACATCCTCTGATTCTAGCCGTGATAAAAGGAAAAGAGAGGAGTCTAGTTCACCAAACATGTCACAACAGAAGAAAACGAACACAAAGATTAAATCAGCACCCATTCTGCAAACAAATACACTAGTGAAACCCAGTATTCTTAACTATGTTGAACGTGCCAGATCAGCCTCTGTCTCCGGACCTTCAAAAAACTAAACATCGACAACCGGTACCGAAACAACAACAATATCACCTCCGCTATAACTAAATCAACTCAAACAAATTCCACCCCAAACCGGTTAGTCACCGTGGGGCGAAGCGACTACAACCCTCCAGATAAACTATTTACACTATACATCTGCACATACAATGTCAAATCACTAAGTACAAATGAAAAGCTCCTAGAACTGAAAGAGACAATTAAAGATATAAAATATGACATCATTGGATTAGCCGAAGTAAGGCGTTTAGGATCAACAATTACAGAAGACACCGATCACATATTGTGTTGTACGGGTCAAACTCCAGGGCTATACGGTGTCGGATTCTTAATAAAAAAAGAGTTAAAACACAACATAGAAAACTACGTAGGAATTTCAGAAAGAGTATGTCTACTAAATTTAAAATTTGATAATTATGATTTCTCTCTTATTCAAGTCTATGCTCCAACAAAAAGCGCCAGCGATGAAGAGGTTGAAAAATTTTACCAGGAAGTCCAGCTTGCCCACGATTCAGCAAGAAAAAATGTAATATGTATGGGTGACTTTAATGCAAAAATTGGCAAACTAAAAAAAGAAGAATCACTTATTACTGGTAAATTTGGATACGGAACCAGGAACAAACGAGGAGAAAGACTACTTCATTACGCACAAGAACACAAGTTAACAATAATCAACACTATTTTTAAGAAAAACAAAAATAAGAAATGGACATTGTTTTCCCCCAACAAAAAGACAAAAAACGAGATTGATTTTATCTTATCGAATTCCCCGCGATCGTTCACAAACTTTGAAAGCATTTTAACTAAATTTCCAACAGATCATAAGATGCTAAGAGGCACAGTAAGACTAAAAGAAGTGAAAATAAGTCGGAAAAATTTCACCAACCCCAAAAACCAACTAAAAACAATAGAAGAACAAAATCATTATATCACCAACTTGATAAACGCCGAACATGACCTCTTCGAAGTCGGAAATAAAACTTCAGACGTCAATACATACTACAAAAAGATTGAAAGATTTATTCAAACTTCTCTAAGTAAACAGAAAAACAGCAGTCTACATCGCAAACCAAAAATACTTACACAACATACCCTAAACCTTATGAAAGAGAGAAGTCAATTACTTCACAAGCAACATCTAAGTCATGATGAAAAAATTAGACTCACATATTTATTCAAAATTACGAAGAAAGAGATTAAAAATAATTATAAAGATCATAGAGAGTCTATTTTTAAGAGACATTTAAAATCTTCTGGTAGTTTAAAAAAGGCAATGAAAGAACCTAAGTACCACAAAACAATGGATACCATCTCTGAAAGCGAATAATCCTAAACAACAAACTCGAGCAGACGTTATAGATAGCGCTAAAGCATTCTACAGACAGCTATACAGCGCTTCTAAAGACCTGATCCTTGAAAATATAGAAACTCCAACTATACCAAATCAAAAATCGGATACGCCATACTTTAAAGAGATCGACATATTAAATAAACTGGAGAAGTTAAAAGATGATAAATCACCTGGTACCGACGGAATCTCAAATTAAGCAATAAAATTAGGAAAAAAACTGATTCTCAAACCCCTGACATTACTATTCAACAAAATTCTTGACGAGGATAAAGTTCCAAAGGCATGGACAGAATCAGAAATAATACTGTTGTACAAGAAAGGGGACCCAACTGACGTAGGGAATTATAGACCCATAAGTATTATGCCATGTTTATACAAACTTTTTGCCAACTGCCTACTAGAAAGAATTAACAACGACATAGAATATCACCAACAAAGAGAACAAGCAGGGTTTAGAAAATCTTTCAGCACCACCGATCACATTCAAGTACTAGAACAAATAATAGAAAAATATTGCGAATTTTGTAGGCCACTTTATCTAGCTTTCATTGATTACAAGAAGGCATTTGATTCTATATCGCATCAAAGCATCTGGAAAGCCCTTTACAATCAAAATGTAAATATCAAATATATCACAATCATTAAACATATCTACGAAAACAGTACTAGCAAAATCAAATTAGAAAGCTCAGGAGACCGAATAAAAATAAACAGAGGAGTCAGACAGGGTGACCCACTATCACCTAAAATATTCATATCAGTTCTCCAAAATACCATGAAAGATCTCCCCTGGGACAAAAAAGGGCTAAAAATAGGTAAAGAGTATCTTCACCATCTTTGTTTTGCAGATGACATTGTGCTATTTTCAGAGAGCCCCATAGAGCTCCAGTCCATGATGTCTGAACTCGATAATGCAAGTACTAAAGTGGGCCTGGAAATGAACATTGCGAAAACGAAGGTCATGACTAACCACACCAAAACTCCTATTCTGAGTAAAAATAACACGATAGAATATGTTGACAAGTACATCTACTTGGGCAAACAAATATCGTTCTACAAAAAAAAACAACATTGAAGAAATAGACCGACGTATATCATTAACATGGAAAAAGTTCTGGAGCTATAAAGAAGTTATGAAATCAAATATGGACTTGATACTGAAAAAAAAAGTGATGGACTCATGCCTCTTACCATGTCTTACATATGGTTGTCAAACGTGGACATTCGACACAACAACCAGCAGAAAGCTCACATCATGTCAAAGAGCCCTGGAACGCAGCTTACTAAAAATTAAATTGAAGGACAAAATCCGTCACAGGGCGATAAGAAAACAGACTAACGTGATAGATGCTTTGTCTTTCGCTCGTGGTCTGAAATGGAGATGGGCGGGTCATGTGGCACGTTATACTGATAATAGATGGAGTAAGACCGTGACTATGTGGAGAGGACCTCATGGTTATAGATGTAGAGGTCGGCCAAAAGCTAGGTGGAGAGACGAGATAGAGACCATTGGATCATGCAATTGGGCCATCCTGGCAAAAAACCGTGAAAAATGGCAAGCCCTGGAGGAGGCCTTCACCCGAAGAGGGGTCCAGTTGATAGCGAACCATCCTTAATTAAAATTAAATTGTTTATGTTTTTTACAAATATGTACATGCTGTCATCTTGGAAAATGAAAGGCTTTTTATTTTATTTATTTATTTATACTGTGTCTGGGTGTTTCTACGTATAATAGGTATGTATTTACAACTATATAAGTATTATATCAGCTACCTGGCGGCCATAGTACAAGCTTTGCTGAGTTTCGGGTCAGATGGTGTTGTGTGTGAATTGTCCACCAATATTTATTTATTTATCTACAAATCAGCGTGTGTTGCCAGTGATGAAAGTCAAAGTTCTTTACTGATAAATGTTCAATTTACGCGTTAATGACAACTATGGCACTGAGACGTGGTCGCTAACTATTGTCGTCATAATATACAAGCTCAAAGTTGCACAACGGGCAATGGAGAGATCTTTGCTCGGTTGTTTCTGTGTATAATAAGTATGTATTTACAACTATTTAAGTATTATATCAGCTATTTGGCCGCCATAGTACAAGCTTTGCTTAGTTTGGGGTCAGATGTTGTTGTGTGTGAATTGTCCACCAATATTTATTTATTTAATTTCACTGCGCGACAAAATCCGAAACGAGAAAATTCGCAGAAAAACGAAGGTCACCAACATAGCTCTTAAAATTATCAAAGTTGAAGTGGCAATTGGCAGGCCTAAGAGCTCGCAGAACCAATAACCGCTGAGTAGTCAAGGTTCTCGAATGGCAACCACGAACCAGCAGACGCAGCGTAGGACGGCCCCAAATACGATGGACCGATAGTATTGTCTCGGTCGCGAGAAGTCGATGGATGAAGACGGCATAAGACCGGTCATTGTGGAAATAATTGGGGGAGGCCTATGCCCAGCAGTGGATTCCTGCAGGCTGCAGATGAAGACGATTTATTTATTTATCTCCTCGTTCAAATATTTGGTAAACCATAAAACGATGTCACCTTTTCAGTTCGTTAGACAATAGGACCATGTGGTCAGGTCATGTCGATCAGCTGCACATACGTCGAAATGCATTCTATGTTATAAAGTGCATTTAAGAGTGCGCCTAATGCCAGGGAAAAAACAGTTTTCACCCGCGCGACGCGTTTCTTAATGCGATATACATAAAGTCGAGAATAGCATGACACAGTTTGGAGGAAAAATCAATATTTAATCAGGAGTCCATTTTTGACCAAGTTTTATTTAATTACTCAATAACTAAACATAAATTTAAAAAAGTGTTCGGTTACTTTACTAGAACGTACAAATAGGAATTTTATTACCAAAAAATAATGTGGGGTCATCGCTGATAATTTCGAGTACTCGAATTAAAACGGGTTTTTTCGATGTCATTTTTATTTTTTTATTGAAAAAAGCTCTGATCTATTTTTAAAATTCTATTCGGTTATTGTACTTCTTCTTGATTGTACCCACACGTCAATATTTTTTTGTCATAGTTTTTAGTTTCTTAACTTCAGTGAGCGGCGTCGAAAATGTCCTTTTTTCGTTTTCTGGCACTAGGCGCCCTCTTAATAAATATTACATACATTTATAAATCAGGATTTATTTTATAACACTTTTAATTTCACCATATTTCCTTGTATTTGACTCTATTATGTTTAAATAGCTAAGATAATATAAAATTATACCGTGTTCGTAAAACAATTTCAATTTAACGCAAGCCGTGAAATTGGTTTTAGCAAAAATTCCAATAAACATTTTCGAATCAAGCTCTAAGTGTAATATTAAATACTTACAGAGATGCTGCGAAGTCAAATAATGTAAAAATTTTGGACTAATCGATAAGACAGAATGAAAGAATCCACGAAATTACTATACTAAGTTTTTCATCGAGAAACCAAAGCTTTTTTTAAATACGAGTAATAGGTAGGTATTAGTGAAATACATTTCACACACAACACTGGATTTCGTGGACAATTTTGTGGATTATTTTTTTTCATTCTGTCTTATTGATTATTTCCAAATGTTTACTTTATTTGACTTCGCAGCGTAACAACTATTGTACAAATTAAACAAAATTTATGGCATAATTATTGTACTGCTCATATTAAAACGTATTACTCGTAATTACGTAGTTAAAAAAAATGTCTTTTTATTTCAGCTTACCTACATATAAACCAACTGGCCCGATTTTAACGGGAGTTTTACAGGCAGACCGCTGATGTTATTAGGAATTGTAGTGTGTATTATTGTGGAAAAAGTAGAGTTTCGCAATAAAATAAATAAATATGACATTCAATTGCATAAGTAAACCTCAATAACACAACGAGTCGCAGCAAAGCTGGTCTTACTATCCTATTAATACTATTAACTAGCAGCGCCTCGCACTGTTACCCGAGTAGTTCTCGTTCCCGTTGTTTTTTCGGGATAAAAAGTAGCCTATGTATTCTTCTAGACTATATTCTATCTGTGTTCTAAATTTCAGCCCGATCCGTTCATACGTTAGGACGTGATTGAGCAACAAACATCCATACATTGACATTTCTAAAATTAGTAGGATGTCAAAGTTTAGACATTTGTTGCTCAATCACGTCGTAATGTATAAACGGATCGAGTTACACGAAATCAATTAGAATATAGTGTGGAAAGAACACAAGCTACTTTTTATCCCGAAAAAATAACCGAAACTAGAACTACGTGGGTCACCGCGGTCACTGCCAGTGGTATTAAAAATGTCAAAATTTGTTTTGTAAATGTCTGAACGCATTGGGTTTAAATTTGAAACACAGTTAGATCATAGTCTGGAGTCTGGAATAGCATGCTACTTTTAATTGCAAGGAAATAATGGAAACGGGAATTGCGCTAGTAAAACCACAGGGCGCTAGCCGTTTGATAAACCGGGGTAACTATATTACACCAAACGATGAAAACCAACATACTTAACTTTGCGGACGGGTTTTTGGCGGTTTTTTTACACATTTATGTTTGGGGAGGTACGAGTATACCCATAAATTTGTATTTAATGGCGTCTACTTGAAACGGTATTTATTTTAACATAACCCACATTGAAATTAAAGTTCATTTGCATAACATTTATTTAAAATATAACCAACGTTACCCCAAAATGTCTTGTACGACCTTTCTGCCCCGAGACATTCAGATTCTCGCAGCGACAAGGTGTTGAGAATGCAAATTGTGTTGATTCTCGGAATGTGCTCAAGTTACTGTCAATATTAGGGGAATTTAGTACGATTAAATTCACTTAGCTGGTTGGTTTATTTTTCCAAATTTCTCAAATGTCTGGCGATATTTTTGAAAATGACTTGTGATTTTTTTGGTTTGTTTGAATAACTTTTTAGAATGTTTACCTTTGATGATGTGAAATCTGCACAGACAGGGGTTAGTTATGTTTTGTTTTTGAAGTGAAAACTTCTTTAGGCGCGCCTTGACAGATATTTCGTGAGCTGTGAATTGGATTCTAGCGTCAGGCTCGGATACGATAAGAAATCTTCGGGTAAACTCGGGACCATGGCTATTGGCCATTTAGAAATGCGTCCGCCAATGGGAAATGCTGAAAGGGCGTGGCCTCGGCATCATGCCATGGCCATCTAGAAATGCATCAGCCAATAGGAAATGCTGACGCATTTCGAGATGGCCATGCCACGCCCTCCGGTTACACACGTGTAGTTTCCAAAGTAAGCTATCAAATTCTGAGTTATAAGTTTTCACTTCTATCGGCAGTTCTTATGACTGCCAATTTTTTTGTTTACATTATTTATACGGATAGGGATTATATGCGTGTCTTCGGGAATCAAGTTCGCTTAAAGGCGTCTTCTTGTGAAAACGTCGTGTGGTGGGTCGCTCTCTTTTTTTTTATATTTTTGAAGTGTTACGCTCGGGAATGATAAGATATTTTCAGAAAAACTCGGGACTAAGGCCATTGGCCATCTAAAAATACGTCAGCATTTCCTATTGACCATCTAGAAATGCGTCTGAATTTCCCATTGGCTATCTAGAAATGAGTGAGTATCTAAATGGTCATGGTTATGGCCACGCCCTCCGATTTCATCCGCGTAGTTTCCAAAGTGAGCTCTCAAATTCTGAGCACTAAGTTTTCTCTTCTATCGGCAGTTCTTATGACTGTCAATTGTTTTTATCACGCATAGGCCCGCGTTATTTGACTGCCGGCTCTGCTTGATGGTCTGGTCTGCCACACGACGGTATGGTCGAAGATGATGCACCTAGAAAGTACGTGTCCACTCTGACCTTGAAAAGTTCTTAATTGCATTTCTCAGGGAACAAGAAGGCTGGCAACTCATTCTACTCTAACTCTGTAGTAAGCAGAAAGCGGATTCTAAACGTTTTGTACGAATTTTGACAATGTAATATCGTGATTGTTGTGTAATACCCACAGTGTAATGGTGGTAGTGGGCCGACTTACAACTTCTTTTACGAGAAGAGCGATGGCTGACATGTGTATCATGCTCGTGAACGGACTCTGCTTGTGAGAGTTGGACTACTGGTTACAGACATAATACCATGATAAAAATAGAACTAACGTATAACCTTTCCTTCAAAATGTTAAGTATTGATAAAAATTATAAATTTCTCGCACAAACAGGTTACATACATTTCTTCATGTATTTCTAAGTATCACACCTTGTTTTTATATCCCTCTTTCACAAAAACTTCTACAAGCGAGTTAAAGAAAATAAAGTGAATTTATGTTTGATATTTTCCTGTGCATTGTTTAGCTACCTCACTCATTCCAAGCTGACACCCAGCCTTAGTAGGGTGTCAGGTCAACAAAATTGGTTTATATAGTGACAGTGTGTAAGCCTATTACAATTTTTCCAGAACAGGTTTTATGTTTTTCACAGTAAAAAGTAACGAGACGAACAAAACATGTGCCTGATGGAAAGCAACACGCTTACCGATAAAAGCACAGTATCACGCAGCTATTGGAACATGAACAGTCCAAATCATTAGATATCACTGCACGGCACCCGTCAGCCCGTCACCCAGAGATTTAAGATGATATTATAGTTTATAAATACCCTGTGATTTCTATGGAAATATTGCCTTTCAAACAAGACCATTGTGATGTTTGTACATTACTGCACGGCGGTATAATAAAGGCAAAGATGTGATGCTTCCCCAAATGCACTATGCAGAGAGTTCTATAACTACAAAAACTCAGAATAAGGATAACTCAGACGCGGTTAGTAAGTAGTTAGTTAGAAATAAAGTGAAATGTAGTTTTGTCAGGGGCGTTAAATAAAATTGGGCGTTTATTTTTGATTAGCTGAACGCGCGCGCGTTGCTACGCCATCTATCGAAAATTGGTCGTACCAATTCAAATTTTGAACAAATTCGGTTACTTTAGGTTCTAATGACGCAACCTTTAACATATTATGACAAATGCTGTCATGCAACGAAAGCTCTCTAAAAGCAATATTTTTTTCCCGTTTTTGTTACATTTTTCATTCATGCTCGGCTCCTGTTGATAGTGGCGTAATGTTAAATAGCCTATAGCCTTCCTCGATAAATGGACTATCCTAAAAAGAAAGAATCTTTCAATTCGGACCAGTAGTTCCAGAGATCCTTGCGTTCAAACAAACTCTTCAGCTTTATAATATTGTAGTAGTAGTATAGATAACTGACGCTTTCACATTCTTTCGTTGGACATTTGAGGAAGACGCTGGAATGTTACTTGTAACTAAACTGAAAGACACAACAACATAATCATTATTACACAAATTTTAAAAATACACCAACATAGGTAGTACATTATTTTGGTGCGTTAAATAATAAAACAGAAAATATTCTACAGCCTTTCTCACTAACTAAAATTAAATAAATAAATATTGGTGGACAATTCACACACAACACCATCTGACCCCAAACTAAGCAAAGCTTGTATGATGGCGGCCGGATAGCTGATATTATACTTATTTAGTTTTAAATACATACTTATTATACATAGAAACACCCAGACACAGTGCAAACATTTGAATTCATAACACAAATATTTGCACTGGGTGGGAATCGAACCCGCGACCCTCGGCTTCGCAGGCAGAGCTACTACCCACTAAGCCACGGAGCCAGTCAGTTTAGTTCGTTAGTTAGATTATTAAAAAATACATCTATAATTTGACGAAAATGTAGTACTTACAAGGTTAGAGTGACGTCACGTCTATATAATTAAAAAAAAAATTAAAATTAATTTTATGAAAACGTTACGTCACAATCCCCTGTCCAGAAATTTTGTGAGTCATTTATTGATTTCTAATAATTAAAAAAAATATATAAGTTCCTCATATTTTTCCATAATCTTAATTAGAATCGTTTTAACCCAGTTATCAGCCCAATTTTCAAAAATGGGTCTATTACTTTTTTTTAAGTCTATAGGCACATGTAACAATCGATCACGTTTGTAAAGTCCTCCATTTCAGCTGATCTGGTGAAGAAATAAAGGAGTTGGAGTAATCCCGGAGCATGTGCCGCGAATGGTCAGCGAGATAAGCCACCTAATTTATAGCGTTTCAATACTCACGGACGACGACTTAGAACTATGGAAGAGACTTATTTTTTCACCAGATCTGAAATGGAGGACTTTATAAATTTAATTGATTGTTACACGTGCTATAGATTTAATAAAGGATAAATTTACTACTAACATTAATTACTCTACTAGAAACAGTGCTTTTTTTTTTTTTTATAGCATAGAGTAACGAGACGAGCAGGTCATGTGCCTGATGGTAAGCAACATGCCTGCCACATAACAGCACAGTAACACGCAGCTATTGAAACATGATAGTCCAAATCATTACCTAGCACTGCACTGCGCTCGTCACCCAGAGATCTAAGATATTATGTCTCTAAGCCCTGTAATTTCTCTGGAATCATTGCCCTTCAAACCGGAACACAGTAAAGTTTGCACATTACTGGTTGGCGGTAGAATATTTGGCAAAGGTGTGGTACTTCCCCAGGCGGACTCTGCTAAGAGTCCTACCACTACATGGTTTTACTCGCGTAGTTTCCGCTCCCGATATTTTCTCGAGATAAAAGTTGCCTATTTGTAATTCCAGACTATACTCTGACTGTATTCCAAACAACCAGACCCAATACGAAGATCCGACGTGATTGAGCTACAAACATCCAAACATCTAAATTCTGATATTTATTAATGTTCGTAGCCCAATCATACCAAAACGGTGGAATGGATTGAAACTGTCAACACATAATATGGTCTCGGATAGCAGGAAAATAACAGGAACGAAAATGACGTTTAAAAACCGCAAGGTATATATAGCTAATTTTTGTAAAGGAACTTATGGCATTTTAGGCATATTGAAGCGGGATAAAGTGGTAAAATACTAATGCAGTCCCGCGACTCTGCGCCAAACCACTGCCGGATAACCTTGTGGAGGTCTTAGTCGGTAGGTATCATTATCTAACTGGTGTCTAGCTCGACATACCATAAAATAAATGCATTAACGATGCGCTTAAGTACCTCACCTTACAAAAAATGCACCACGCACTTTTCACATACATCATATACCTTCCATCTTATAAATATACCCACGCACATCTACACATCTGCATCAGCTAGCGCATATACCCAGATACCCACACAAACACAAATTGGCGAGAACAACATTAAAAATTTGATGTACAGCCCGATTACCTTAAATTTGAAATTTGCACAGTACTCTACTAATCAAACCCTTTCATTTGATATGATGTTGAGGAAGGTTGTGAAAAATATTTTATTCGCCATTTTGTGGAGGCGGCCATCTTTATTCGATATTTACCAAACATAGCCAAGAACGAGAACGCAAAAAAAAAATATGAAATAAAAAAACGCATTGAAATAAGTCTATCCGTTTGAGAGCTAAGGTACCACAAACACGCAGACACACAGCCAGACATCGACGTCGAACTTATAACATTACAACCCCTCTATTTAGTCGGTGGCTTAAAACAATAACGCGTGTCTCAAACAGAGAAACCCACTCCTTTACAGTTCGGCTATAAAACTCAATTTTACCTCACAGAATTTCTTCCAGATTTTCTCTATCTTGACACGAGGGCTTTTCTCGAAGGCGCCAGCAGATGTTGAGACTTTAGTTTCGTTCACGTGTACTCTTTTAGAAGTTATTTTGTGAGACACGTCTGAGACCTAACATCTTTTTATACCACTTGTGATTCTATTGATCCTCGCATATTGTGGTTTAGGAGACTGCGGACTTTTGCGGGGAAAGATTTTATGAGGGTACTTTGTTGGTTCCCGTAATGAGATTTTGATACTTCAATTTTACAATTGTGATTTAGTTTTTGATATTTTTAAGGTTCCATACAAAAAATTGGACTTAATTGAAATCGTAATAAATATAATCATATTATTTAGTTAATAACTTCTTTACGCGCGTTGATTTTTTTGGGTGAACAATTAAAATGGAGCTCGCGTCATCGTCACCGAACGCTTTCCATGCGTTTTTGACAAAATTGCATTTGACCAGAAGAAAATTGTTCACACATATATTTCTTTGTTTTATTCCCATAACCAAGACAAATAAGAGAAATGAATGGAGGAACTGATTGGTTTACAACTATGCTTTTTGTCAAAGTTTACAGTTTTAATGAAGACCAAATCAAAGTTCTTTATTGACAAAATATTTTGAGCAACTTATAACTTTTAAGAGGTAATCTAAGGCTTGGATTCTAATTATATTGCAGTTTGGCTAATTGTGCCACTAGTACATAATTGTATTATACTGTCAATATATATATATATATATATTTAATTATCAAAGTGAGCTCTTTCTACTAAAACACAAATGACAGTTACTCCCCTACTACCAAAAGTTGAGCAAAACTAAGCACACCTAAGTAAGCTTACGCTGATCCGATATCAAAGAAAAACCCACTTAAGTGAAATGTAAGTAAGTTGCAATTAATTCTGAGAAAGTTATCTCAACTAATCAGTTTATCGTAACTTCTCGGGTGTAAAAAAGGTCCGAGAGATAAAAGTTACTAACTTGGACTTTGCAATTAAACTCTTCGTAAATGGCATCATTAGAAGTTTTGGCGGGAAACGTGAAATGAAAATAAATACCCATAGATATTATAAAATAAACAAACCTTATTGGGATGTTTCTCTAAATTATTAAAGAGATTTCTTTAATTTTCCCTAATATTATGTCAAAATCACGTGATTCGTGTTATTTTATATATGGTCGGTTATACAAGTAGTCCAGTCAATTTAAGCATAAAAATGGTTTTGAGTATTTAGTTGGTTTGAGAAAATTGGTCATCAAATAACAAAAAATCCGACAGTGCCAAATTTTCGCAGATACTTGGCTGCGACATTTATTATACCTAAAAAGTAAGTCTATCTGGGAAATGGTGGGTCTTAGAGAAAAAAATGTAGATATATTTATAGAAAATTTAGAGATCTACAACTTTGTCACTGATATTTTTTCGGTACAACTTACTGTTTCGAGAAAAATTCACAAGACCTAAAATTGTTAACTTTTGACCCCGAATAAGTCAAAAAGCACACTCGCGATCGAAGGGGACTTTTGGCACTTTATTTGTAATGGTAAACCCACAGAAATCTAAATTATAAAGATTTCTGTGGGTAAACCTCAGGTATCTGCGAGAATTTCGCTGTATCGGATTTTTTGTTATTTCAATAGTCTAAAATGACAAGAAGAAAGATTAAGTTTTTAGTATTCTTCACCCTCCTGCCCCACTCTCTGAGTAGGTTCTCAATTTGGTTGTATGTTGTTTTTTTATTTTGTTTCTCTTATTTTCTTTTAAAATTAAACATACATTAAATTAAACGATAAGAGTTACACATCTTAGTTTTTAAGTTTTTTATACTGTTTATGTTTTATTTATATCTATTGTAAAAGACTTAGAGATTAAAAAAATGAATTAATAAGTAAAGAATAAATAATAAAAACTAGTAAACATGTTGTTATTACTTTATTCAGACAATTTCATAGAGATATCAGGCCAATTTTGTTTTTCAGGTTTTTTAATCAAATTCGACGTTAAAGTAAACTTTAGTGTCTATGTCCATAAGGCTTATTTTTCCTTAGAGGGCATGTGCGGGATTTCAATTCTTCATACCTGTAAAATTTTATGAGATGATGTTAAACAAAGTCGAATACATAATGTACAGAGAGGACATACTCAGGATTATCTTACTAATATTAGAAAAGCTAAAGTTTAGATGTTTGTTGCTCAATCACGACGGAGCACCTGAACGGATCAGATACAGATTTAGAAAACAAATTTATAGTTTTGGAAAGCACATTGGCAACTTTTCAAATACTAATATTCATCATCATCATCATCAGCCGTAAGACGTCCACTGCTGGACATAGGCCTCCCCCCTAGATTTCCACAACGAACGGTCCTGCGCAACCTGCAACCAGCGGTTTCCAGCGACCTTCGTGAGGTCATCTGTCCATCTAGTGGGAGGCCGTCCAACACTGCGTCTTCCGGTTCGTGGTCGCCACTCGAGAACCTTTCTTCCCCATCGGTTGTCAGTTCTGCGAGCGATGTGGCCTGCCCATTGCCACTTCAGCTTAGCTATTCTTCGAGCTACGTCGGCTACTTTCGTTCTTTTGCGAATATCCTCATTACGGATTCTGTCGCGCAAAGAGACCCCGAGCATAGCTCGCTCCATAGCTCGCTGTGTGACTTTGAGCTTTGTTATGAGGCCCACAGTTAAGGACCACGTCTCAGTTCCATAAGTCATCACTGGCAACACGCACTGATTGAAGACTTTCGTCTTCAAGCATTGGGGTATTTTGGACTCCAAGATGTGCCGTAGTTTCCCGAACGCTGCCCATCCGAGTTGGATCCTTCGCTGGACCTCTTTGTCGAAGTTGGATCTACCCAATCGGATCTTTTGACCCAGGTAGACGTATTCGTCAACAACTTCGAGTGTGGTATTCCCAACAATAACCGGTACAGGTGAGACATGAACATTTGACATGACCTTCGTCTTGTCCATATTCATCCTCAAACCTACCTGTTGGGATACTCTACTGAGGTCCCTGAGCATAGCACCGTGGTCCTCCATCGACTCCGCCACAATGACTATATCGTCGGCAAACCGAAGGTGAGTGATGCATTCGCCGTTGATATTGATGCCATGTCCGTTCCAGTCCAGTAGCTTGAAAACATCTTCCAGCGCGGCAGTGAACAGTTTCGGAGATATGACATCTCCCTGTCTCACGCTTTTCTGTAGCCGGATATGTTTTGTGCACTGGTCCTGTAATCGGACAGACATTGTGGCTTTGCTGTAAATGCACCTCAACACTTCGATATAGCGATAGTCCATGCGGCATCGCTGGAGAGACTGAAGCACTGCCCAGGTCTCGATGGAATCGAAGGCTTTCTCATAGTCCACATACGCTATACATAGTGGCCGATTATACTCCTCGGTTTTCTGTATAATCTGCCGAAGCGTATGTATGTGGTCTACGGTACTATAGCCTTTTCGGAAACCGGCTTGCCACCCGAACGGGTGGCTGGAAGTCGTCAAACCTGCGTGCGAGACGATTCGTGATTACCCTCGAAAACAACTTATAAACGTGGCTCAGAAGTGAGATGGGTCTGTAGTTCGTCAACAAGGTGTTGTCACCTTTTTTGAAGAAGAGCACCACCACACTTCTGCTCCACGCTTCTGGCGTATTACCGTCAAGTATGACGGAGTCGAACAGCTTCTGGAGGACTTTAAGTACCGGTTTTCCACCCGCTCTCAGAAGCTCAGTCGTAATTCCGTCGTCGCCAGGTGCCTTGTTGTTCTTAAGTTGTTTGAGGGCCATCCTAATCTCATACAGGCTGACTTCCGGGATGTCTTCGGTAAAGTGTCGGGTCAGCTTGGCTCTTGGGTCTTTTGCCATGCTAACGACAGGTCGTGTTTGCGTAGAGGTGTATAACTGTTCATAGAACCTCTCAATCTCCTCCAAAATCTCGGCCCTCGACGAGACGACGTTACCACTGTCGGTCTTCAATTTGGTCAATTGACTTTGCCCAAGAGACAGATTTCTTGCGAACACTTTCGAGCCTTTATTCCGCTTGATCGCTTCTTCAATACACGAAGTATTGAAGCAGCGTATGTCGCGTCGCACACAAGTAGAAATCTGTCTATTGAGCCGTCTGTATACCGTCATGTCGACCGAAGACTGCAATCGCATATCTCGCCTAACCGCCATGAGATTCAGAGTATGATCGGAGAGCTTTTGGGTTCTATTCTGGCATCGGCTCTTATAAAATTCCCTGCCAACTGCTTGAACAGTTTCCACCAGCCTGTCGTTTATTTCATCCGCCGTTACGCATTCATCTAAGGCCTAAATACTAATATTAGCCCAATGCATTTAAGCAAAAAAATGGAATAAAAAAACATTAAATTATGTAGTTTGGGGACTATAAAGGATCAATAGAAGGGTGCATTCTGAGCATATATTCCAATTTGAGGGATTCTGGCATGGTCAGCTCAAGGTCATTTCGATGAAAACGCGTTTAATTCGATATCTCGACAACTGTTAGTGTTAGGCAAAAAATTGTTGAGACCTTTTCTCTTCTAAATTACATTTACTAACTTTTACATTATCAACTTTTCTTTTTTTCATCAATATTTTATTCAAGTTATTGCTTCCGAAAGGCAAAAATTTAACTTTTTTTCCTCCCTTTCGTCATTTCCTCCCCAACCGTTCAATTTTATGAAACTTTACCAATAATCAAAAGTGTAGATCTTTTAATAATGAACAACTTTTTACTTGCACTTTTTTCTGTAATGACAATACCTTCAGAGTTATGTTACTTTACCGAGCGAAATCCGCGCTACTGCGACACCTCCGCGACACTGCAAAAACTCCGTGACACCTCCGGTCTTAGGGCTGAACCCAAAATTCATTGTTGGATTGTGTCGGTGGGTTTCTTCTACACAGGTTTATGTGGGACAACAACGTTACCTACTTCGACATATGCCAGAAATACGTAACATACATAAAAAACACTACGGTACAGACGTGGTAATTGTATTCGATGGCTATCCCAAAGGTATTTCCAACTTTGGCACCAATTCTGCCAAACGGCTGCGCCGATCCCAGCTGAAGCCATGTGCGGATATCATTTTCATCTACAATATGACCGTCACCACAACTCAAGATAAGTTTTTAGGCAACGAGAGCAATAAGACCAGATTCATCTAACTACTGAAAACTTTTCTCATCAAATCAGACATAGAGGTGGAGCAAGCCGTAGAGTCCGGCAAAATTCTCTTAGCCGTACTGATAATCAGACCATCCGCATCCTCTACGGCTCGCTTCACCTCTATGTCTGATTGAGTGTATCTGAGTGTATTTCTGGCATATATCGGAGTAGGTGACGTGGTTGTCCCACATAAGCTTGTGTAGAAGAAACCCACCGACACAAACAAACAATGAATTTTGGGTTCAGCCCTAAGTCCGTAGGTGTCGCGGATTTATCGCAGTGTCGCGGAGGTGTCGCAGTGGCGCGGATTTCGCTCGGTAAAGTAACATAACTCTGAAGGTATTGCCATTACTGAAAAAAGAGCAAGGACAAAGTTGTTCATTATTAAAAGATCTACACTTTTGATTATTGGTAAAGTTTCATAAAATTTAACGGTTGGGGAGGGAATGGCGAAAGGGAGGAAAAAAAGTTAAATTTTTGCCTTTCGGAAGCAATAACTTGAAAAATATTGATGAAAGAAAGAAAAGTGGTTACCATAAAAGTTAGTAAATTTAATGTAGAAGAGAAAAGGTCTCAACAATTTTTTGCCTAACACTAACAGTTCTCGAAATATCGAGTTAAACGCGTTTTAATCGAAATGACCTTGAGCTGACCATGCCAGAATCCCTCAAATTGGAATATATGCTCAGAATCCACCCCCCTATCGATCCTTTATAGTCCCCAAACTACATAATTTAATGTTTATTTATTTCCTTAATTGCACTGCATTATATTTCAAAATAACGGGAACGGGAACCTCGTGGGTGAAACCACAGGGTACTGCTAGTATGTTTATGTATAACTCCCAGTGCCACGTGGTTTTACTCGCATAGTCGCCGTACTCTTTATATTCCCGAGTAAAAAAGTATCATATGTGCTATTCCAGACCATAATTCGGACTATAATCGAACTGCGTTCCAAATTTTACCTTAATCCGTTCAGACGTTCCGACATGATTGAGTAACAAACATAAAAGCTTTCATATTTTTTAATATTGTTGTATTATAATAATTAATTATTATACGCACAATGAACGTTCATCATCTCACATTAATTAAGTATCTAGGAGCAAAAGTTTGTGTGTAAGCGTGTATGTTTTGTACGTAGTAGATAAGTATTTCAGATACTTGGATCTACAAAACAAAGACTACTTTTTATACCATTAATATTAGTGGTTTATGACCACTAATAATATTTTGACTTTATGACCAATGTATCACTTTATGACCAATATATCAGTACGAGTAATTTAAAATTAATTGTAGACTTAGACAGGCTTGGCTTGATAACGTTTTTTTATAGTATAAATATAGAGTGATGAGATGAGCAGGTTATGTGCCTGATGGTAAGCAATATGCCTGCCTATAGAAGCACAATGACATGTATCTATTGGAACATGACTCAGTGCAGTGCTAGGTAATGATGAATGAATGAGAAATTATGGCTGGTCTGGAAGTTACGGCTGGCGTTCGGGAGAACGAGGACTGACGAACCGTAAGCCCCGGGGCCCCGGTTCAAACTCACGCACACCACTGTATTTTCCAAATCATGTGCGTAATGTCGCTGTTGAGGACGACAAGTCCTTCGGCGACAGACGACGGCGGGGCGAGGCGCGGGGCGAGGAGCGGGGCGAGCAGCGGGACAAGGAGAGGGAGCGGCCGTGCGGGCGCGCGTCGGCGGCGACTGAGCGCTGCGCATCGCGCTACTAGCGCACTTAGTACCTAAGTCCCGTAGTTGTAAATAGAATAAGACTCGCCCATATTTTGAAATAAAGTTAGTACACAGTCATCACTCGACAACGGAACAAGTCTTTTCTTCACCTGCCTACTTCAACAACCAAGCACCCTGAACGCGAACCATCATCACTACAGTCCACAACATCAACGCTGGTCCTACGAAGCCGGATCAAGACTACGAAGGGTCTAGTCAATATTCGACTATGGTTGTGACCCGAAGCCAAGGCGAAACTGCAGAGCGCGAAGAACAGCGGCTCGAGCAAGAACGTCTGGAACGAGGACATCTCGAGCAAGAACGTCGTCGAAGACTCTCCATGGAACCTCCGGCGTCACCGTCGGTGCCGATCGGCGAGTCATCGGGCGCAGCCGCCGCGGCGGTCACTGCGCGGCCGAAATCTCCGGCGCTCTCCCAGCGAACGAACAACTCCACTCTGAGACTACGTTTGGCAGAGTTGGAGGCTGCGGAGAAGCTCGCCGAGATACGCCGCAAGGAACTACAGATCGAGACCGACCTTGTGAAGAAGCGTCTCGCTACGCAAGTAGCCGCCATCGAAGACGAAGAAAGCATCCGCGGAGAACCGATCACTACCACGGACGAGCTAAACAGAGTCAACGATTGGCTGAAGAACACATCGTTAACACGAGGGGAGCGCGACGAAACACCGCGTCACACTGCAAGAGAAGAGCGACCTCAGCGAACGGTTCAATATAACCGAGGGCGATCACCGACTCCGGGCCGAGCAAGAAATAGCGTCGGAATACAACTAGCCGAAGCACTCGAAAAAATGGCGCGGCCTCAACGAAGATACAACTGCGACCTGCCGGCCTTCAGCGGTTTCCCGAACGAATGGCTACCATTCAAAGCCGCGTTTCGAGACTCTACACAATTCTACAAGATTCCGGCGGCCGAGAACTTGCTACGACTCCGGGGCTGCCTGAAAGGAGAAGCACGCGACGCCGTCGCCGTGCTACTATACAGCGCAACAGATCCGAACACCATCATGCGAACACTTGAACAATGCTTCGGTCGCCCAGAGATTATCGTCGACAAATTGTTGGAAGACTTGAAGAAACAACCGAAGCCGGGACCGACCGCATCCGAACTAAACCAATTTGCGGTCAAGGTCCAAAACGTAGTATGTACACTACAGAGCCTGGATCGACGAGGCTATCTATATACACCGCAGATAGCACGAGAAGTCATCGAGAAGCTGAGCCCGCACATCAAATCAAAATGGTGCGAATACGCCTACGAAAACAGGGATACGACTGAAATAGTAACGCTATCGCAGTTTCTAATGCGCGAAGCTGACATAGCGCTGCGATACACGTACGCGTCAACGACATCGAACGCTACCGCGGCACGGGAATACAAGAGCGCGCCAATAGTAAAAAAGAAGAACCCCGTGTACACCGTCGAGGAGCCTGACGTCGTGCATTGTCCGAACTGCAACAATGCACACGTATTACACCGCTGCCCAGAATATCGAGCAGCAAACATCGAGAAAAGATGGAACATCGTGCGAGAGAAGGGGCTGTGTTTCAAGTGCGTCGAACATAAGCACCGACGATTCCAATGCAAGGCAAAGCCATGCGGCGTAAATCAATGCCGCCGACCGCATCATGCGACTTTGCATGATAACCAGCCCGAGCCGCAGCACCCGGAGCAGCAACGCAACGAGGCGAGCAACCGCAGCGACGCAGTAGTACTATCGGTAGCCACTGAACCCGCTACCGAACCGAGCAACGTACTACTGAAGGTGTGCCCTGTCGTCGTGTCCGGACCTCGCGGCAAAGCGCAAACATACGCGCTGCTCGACGAAGGAGCGACCATCACGCTAATCGACGAAAAATTAGCGAAAATCATCGGCGCAGATGGTCCCTCAGAACCCCTACTGATGAGCGGAGTCAACATGTCACAACGCGAACGAGATAGCAAGATCGTCACCCTCAGCATACAGGGAAAGAACGAGAGTGCGCGCTACGAACTAAAAGCGCGCACGGTTCGAGATCTACAGCTGCGAAGACAGAAGATACCGAGCTCGCTACTACAACACGAGCACCTGCGAGACTTAAGGGAACGAGACGTGTGCTACGAACAAGCACGCCCGCTCGTTCTCGTAGGCGCTAACCACTGGGAGCTGATAGTATCGAGGGAGCTACGCATTGGAGCACCGACCGAACCCGCTGCTTCACGAACACAGCTGGGCTGGGTGGTGCACGGAACCGCGCCACGCAGCATCATCTACGGGAACGATAGCGTCCTACACATCTACACACCCAACCGGCGCCTACGAACGAGCGAAGCGCACGACCAGCAACTACACGACCTCGTAGAAGCACACTTCCAATTGGACTCGCTTGGCGTATCACTCAAGCCACGAGTTAGCCAAGAGGACGAACGAGCGCTAAGAATTTTTCAAGAAACCGTGAGAAAAATCGACGGCGCCTACGAAGTAGGTCTACCATGGCGCAGCGACGACGTCACCATGCCACCAAGTTTCAAGTCGGCCCTGAATAGATTGAAAAATCTAGAACGAAAACTGGACTCAGACACCGAGCTTGCTGCCGACTACACAGGCCAAGTAGAAAACTTGATTGCGAAAGGCTACGCGGTACCATGCGACGGCACAGAAAAACAGAGCGCCGTCAGTTGGTTTTTACCGCACTTCGCCGTTGAGAATCCGAACAAACCCGGAAAACGGCGCATAGTCTTCGACGCGGCACATCGCAGCTACGGAGTGAGTCTGAACGACCGACTGGTTGACGGGCCTGACCTGCTGCTGTCACTACAGGGAATCGTATTCCGATTCAGAGAGAAACCTATCGCGGTGACAGCAGACATTCAGGAAATGTTCCTGAGAATCAAGATCCGCCCGGAAGACCAACCTGCGCAGCAATTTTTATGGCGAGGCCGAGACCGTACGAGCCCGCCACGCGCCTTCAAAATGACGAGCATGATCTTCGGCGCCGCAAGCTCTCCGTTCTTGGCACACAGCGTGCGTAACCACAACGCGCACGCCCACGCCAAGTCACATCCACGAGCGCTAGCTGCCATCACGGGCAGCCACTACATGGACGACCTCGTAGACAGCTACGACAACGAAGACGAGGCCCGCCGCACAATTCGCGAGCTGCGCGAAGTACATGAAAACGCCGGCTTCACGCTGCGGAGCTGGAACACGAACGACCCGGCAGTACTCCGCGACATACCTCGCGAGCTACACGCGACTGAACCCACCACACTGGGGGGAGCGAGCCCCGAAAGCAAGATTCTTGGGCTATGTTGGGACCCAAAGGAAGACGAGCTCGGGTTCAACACAGCCATGAGCCGCGTACCGAGCGAAGTACGCCTGCAGAGCCGCGCACCGACGAAGCGAGAGGCGCTCAGTGCGGTCATGTCCATTTACGACCCACTGGGCCTGATCAGCCTCTACTCAATCCGCGCGAAAATAATTCTACAGAACCTATGGCGGTTACAAATACCGTGGGACGAACCGATTCCCACCGATGAAGCCGAGCAATTCGCCACCTGGATCGAGCAGTTAACAGAAATATCTAGACTGCGACTACAACGAAGCTACGCTCTACAAGGCTACGAGAACATCGAACTTCACATCATGTGCGACGCCAGCGAGCAAGCATACGCGACCGTAGCGTATTGGCGCGCTACACAAGACGAAGAAGTAAACGTCGTGCTGGTCGCCGCCAAGGCCAAGGTAGCGCCGAGGCGGGCGCAAACAATCCCGCGCCTGGAACTACAAGCGGCAGTCATCGGCGCGAGGCTCGCTGACACCATCAAGCGAGAACACCGCGTCAAGGTGGCACGCACCATCTACTGGACCGACTCATCGACCGTGGTACAGTGGATAAAGAACGACAGACGACGCTATACGCCCTTCGTAGAACACAGACTCGGCGAGATAGCCGAACTCACGCATCGAGACGAATGGCGATGGTTACCGACAGAGTACAACGTGGCCGACGACGCGACAAGGCTCACGAACACACCTATCACATCAAACGATCGGTGGTTCCATGGGCCGAGCTTCCTCCACCAACCAGAGGACCATTGGCCGTCAAGGAAGATCGGCTTTGAAGACAGCGAGCACGAAGTGCTACACATAACAGAGAGCGACAAGACGAGCTCCGACTGGTTGCCTGACCCCACACGATTCTCGCGATACGAAGTCTTAGTTCGCACAGTAGCACGCGTCCTGGCGTTTATAGATATGTGCCGGCGCCGAGCTACGCGCCTCGAGTTGGAGCACGTCGAACGAGCGGAGCAGCTTCTACTCCAGAGGGCACAGCAAGAGAGCTTCGACGACGAGCTACGCTATGTACGAGCCTCCCGTCCCATACCGAAGACGAGTCGCCTCTACAAGCTCGATCCAGTCGTCGAGGACGGCTTACTGCGGGTACGAGGCCGTATCAATGCCTCGGACGCACCGATCGAGACCAAGCGCCCGATTATTTTGAACGGGCGCCACGCAGTAACGAGGTTACTGGTACACCAAGCGCATTGTAGAGCCGCGCATGGAAATCGAGAACGAGTTACAAACGATCTGCGCCAACGGTACTGGATCATACATCTACGACCCACAGTACGCGCGACTGAACACAGTTGCACGTTTTGTCGCGTGAGGAAAGCGACACCGAACGCGCCGATCACCGGAGACTTGCCGAAGGCCCGCCTACAGAGTTATCAACGCGCATTTTCCTATTGCGCCTGCGATTATTTTGGACCGATGTGGATCAAGATAGGCCGGCGCCGAGAGAAACGCTGGGGCGCGCTATATACGTGTCTCACCACAAGAGCGGTCCACCTGGAGATCGTCGCCTCTCTGAGCAGCTGCTCAGCCATAATGGCATTACGACGGATGGCAGCGCGACGCGGGTGGCCCCGCGAACTTTGGTCCGACAACGCGACAGCCTTTCGCGGGGCGGACCAAGAACTCAAGAAAGCCTACGAAGAATGGGAGCCGCTGCTGCGTGAAGAAGGCCTTCGCAACCGCATGCGGTGCATGTTCATCGCCCCCGGAGCCCCAAGACATGGAGGAGCCTGGGAACGACTCGTGCGGTCAGTGAAGACCAGCCTATCAATCACCTTGAAGGAAAAGGTCCCCACCGAAGAGGTCCTGCAGACTGTACTGGCCGAGGCCGAGTACGCCATCAACGCGCGTCCGCTAACCTATGTGAGCGTAGATGCGCGTGACCCAGAGGCGCTCACCCCGAACCACTTCCTGCTGGGGTCCTCAGCCGGGCTACCAACGACGGGGCCATGCAACTTGGCGGATCGACGGACCTGGCGCACTAGCCAGGCGCTCGCCGACAGTTTCTGGCGGCGCTGGGTACGAGAGTACCTACCAACACTCGTACCCCGAGGAGGAGCCGATCGAGCTAATCGGAACATAGAACAAGGAGATGTCGTCGTCGTGATAGACCGCACGATGCCCCGCAACGTCTGGCCAATGGGAATTGTAGTAAAAACATTCCCCGGGCCCGATGGCGGCGTGCGGGTCGTCGACATCAAGACCAAGAACGGGATCTTCCGCCGTCCGGCCTACAAACTCGCCGTCCTGGAGAAAGAAAAGGATGGCTACGCAAGCTGCGCCGAGGGGAGGATGTTGAGGACGACAAGTCCTTCGGCGACAGACGACGGCGGGGCGAGGCGCGGGGCGAGGAGCGGGGCGAGCAGCGGGACAAGGAGAGGGAGCGGCCGTGCGGGCGCGCGTCGGCGGCGACTGAGCGCTGCGCATCGCGCTACTAGCGCACTTAGTACCTAAGTCCCGTAGTTGTAAATAGAATAAGACTCGCCCATATTTTGAAATAAAGTTAGTACACAGTCATCACTCGACAACGGAACAAGTCTTTTCTTCACCTGCCTACTTCAACAACCAAGCACCCTGAACGCGAACCATCATCACTACAGTCCACAACAGTCGCTAATTTCAAACGGTGAAGAAAAAACATTGCAAAAAAACCGACGTGTACCTAGATACATGTGAATATTTCGTGGTCATGTGTCATTCACCAAACAGCAGTACATAGGCCAGCGTGGTGGATTAATGCCTTGACTCTCTCCTTGCGAGAGAAGGCCCGAGTCTCAGTAATAGTAACATTTAGTAGGCTGCTTATGCCTATGCTCGGCGTTCGCCACCCATAGATATAAGATGCTTTATCTCAATGCCCTATAATTTCGATGTAGGTAAATATTGCCCTTCAAACCGGAACTCAGCGGTGTTTGCACTCTACTGCTCGGCGGTCGAATAACTGGAAAAAGTGTAGTGTTTTCCCAGGTGAACTCCACAAAGAGTTGTTTACTACAAAACTGATATACTATACTTACACAACGTGCAGACTACAAAAGTGGTTAAAATATAAACATCTACAAATCAAGAATGAGGATGTTGTGAGTATAAAAACCAGTTCCTTCTAATATTTAGTTTTTGATTTGACAATTTTAATAGAACTGCTGATTATAACACAAAGTTTTAAATGCATATTATTGCCTTATTGTCTATTATTAAAGATCTAAAATTGTATAAACATAAAACAGGACAAATATACAAACAAATCAACAATAAATGACGTAATCGCAATCACTATATTAACACTTGTGTATTAATTTATGCAATAATACACAATGTGTATTATTTGCGAACACAGATTACAGAAATTTCTGTAATCTGTGTTTGCGAATAACATTTCAATATTGACATCATGTTTCTAAAAGCATTAATAATTTAATACAAAACTAATAAACATCTTTAATATTATTATCAAATATAAATTGATGGTCGACCATAATAGACTACAAGCCCGTGAACAAAATGTATGGGTCATTTGAACCACCAGGAGGCCTATGTAGGATGATAGAAGGGTATAAAATAATAAGATTTAGCATTTGCAAGCTGTCCAACTGAGTGAAAGTTGTAGAGGGGAGGTTGCAACCCTCGATCTGTTCTTCTTATCGCATGATTTTTGTACGGCATTCCCCAAACTTGACATAAAGTTACTAAACACGAATTTTATTTAGTTTAGACTTTATCTAAAACGCCTCCTTGAGATCATCTAAATCTGAATTTATTAAGCTAGCTATGTAACCACATTGCTAGGCATATAAATTAACACAAGTGGGATCATAAGTATAAGGCTGCGAATGATGCTGACATGGCAGCGTCATTCATTCAATATCAGTCATTATTGCTTCGTGCAGCTCGCGACTTCGTCAGATGTCCTCACTAAATCTCATTTGGATAACAGTATTCCCACAACACTTTCCTGCACCGATTCAGTCAAACTCATACATTTGCACTAGAAAAAACACTCAGTAAAGCGGGATTTGAACCTACGATTTTACGACTGAAAAAATGACTCAAAATATAGAATTGGAGCTTTCCCCACTAAACTATCACAGCCGTGCTAAGTATACCTGTATCAACATTTCATTGATAAATAAATAAAAACAAATTGGCAGTCATAGGAACTACCGATAGAAGTGAAAACTTATAACTCAGAATTTGATAGCATACTTTGGTAAATACACGTGTGTAACCGGAGGGCGTGGCCTGGGCATCATGGCATGGCCATCTAGAAATGCGTTAGCATTTCCTATTGGCTGATACATTTCTAGATGGTCATGGCATGGTGCCGAGGCCACGCCTTTTCAGCATTTCCCATTGGCTGACACATTTTTAGAAGGCCAATAGCCATGGTCCCGAGTTTACCCGAAGATTTCTCATCATATCCGAACGTGACGCTAGAATCCAATTTACATCCCACGAAATATCTGTCTAGGCGCGCCTATAGAAGTTTTCACTTCAATATTAAAACAATAACTTACTCATCACACGTAACACAAAAGTTGAATCGACGACTTTTCAATCGAACCATCCCAGATGGACACCGACTGTTTCTATTAATACTTTTGTATAGTCTTGAAGAAAGAACATCTGCAGCATAATCTGACAGACTTTGTCTCTTCGATAGCTCTAATTGACTCTTCTGTATCCGGTTCAAATCCATTTGATGGTTCAAATGTGACTTTTCAGTGCGCAACATAAGGTTTTCTTTCAAATTATTCAAAGGTGACATATTTATGGCACTCGCCATCAACAACATTATTATTACGCTTAAAATCATTTTCTATAATAAAATGATATGAACCTAATCAACCGTTAGCGATGCAATGAAAGTTATTTCTGTTATAAATCTCATTTTGAGGACAACTGCTGATTGAACGCGTCATTTTTCAAAATAATGTTATGTAGCACAATATATTATTAGTAATAGAACTAAGGAAAAGTGGCTAAACAATTTAATTGTTAGCAAATTATTCATTGAAAAAATTGCAATTTTAAACTGCCTTCAAAAATTGGAGGAGGTTCTCAACTCAGTTGTACGTTATTTTTGTGTGTTTGTTACTCGATAGCTCCACCTATTGTGTATCGATTTTTGTGATTCTTTTTGACGTGATAACGTCTTATAATTCGATGAAGCCGGCTGCACGTCCACAAAACATGACGTCATGTACCGTTACCGCGTTACCGTCGGTCGTTACCTCGCCGCATGTTTGTTACAGTTGTATTAATTATTTCGACCAGTAGTTCAAGCGGGGATGTAGCTCAGTGGTAGAGCGTACGCTTTGCATGTGAAATGCCCCGGGTTCGATCCCCGGCATCTAAAAGCTTTTTTGCATTGTTTGGATTGAAAATGACTAAATGCTACTGATTACTTTTTACATACAAACCTATTAAACAAATTAAATTAAAATTTTCTTTTAAAAAATGCTACCATTCCATCAGTATTTTCTTAAGACTTTGTCACGTTATATCGTCAGTAAACCGACTTTACAGACAAACATTTTTTGTTTAGAGTAGATAATAGTCCAAAGGTGTTCCCATATATATGTATATTGCTTTATCGGTGTGGTGGATTTTATAATACCTATGAACAAATAACTAAAATATGCTTTCATATAACATAATCTAAACGACTTAGAGATGAATTCTTATGGTCTAAGATCCCGTTATTCAGCGACCTCCACAGAAGTGGTTATTGGATAAAATGTATTTCATATTCAATTTGATATGTCAACAATTATTTAGCGCGTGCGTGCGCGTTATATGTGTTATTAAATGTCAACAACTCAATTCTTTACCTACCTCATGAATTATATAATATTTTTAAGTAGTTTAAAATAATTATGCATGAAATTGTTTAACGAGTTTTCCTCAGTTTCATTACACGTAATGTAGGTATTGTACTATAGAATTATTATTTTCAAAAATGACGTGATTGATAAGCAGATATACTAAAAATGAGATTTATAACACAGATAACTTCCATTGCATTGCTAACGGTTGATTAGGTGCATATCATTATCATCGAAAATGATTTTAAGCATCATATTAATGTTGTTGATGGCGAGTGAAATAAATATGTCACCTTTGAATAATTTAAAAGAAAACCTTTTGCTACGCACTGAAGAGTCACATTTGAACCGTCAAATGGCCTTGAACCAGATACAGAAGAGTCAATTGGAACTATCAAAGAACTTAAGTCCTCTAAATCATGCTGCAGATGTTCTTTCTTCAAGACCATATAGGAGTGTTATTAGAAGCAGTTCGTGTCCACTTCGGATGGTTAGATTGAGTCGAAGTCCCCGTTTCAACTTTTGCGTTACGTGTGATGAGTAAGTTATTTAATTTTTTAAATTTTACTTAACTGTATTATTGATAAAAAAATCTTTATACAAGTATACCATACCTCGTATGTCTGTGGTAGTTTAGTGGTTAAAGCTCCGATTTTGTGTTTTGAGTCATTTTTATTCGTAGGTTTCTCTGAGTTTTTGAAGTGAAACTTCTTTTGGCGCGCCTGGACAGATTTTTCGTGTTCTGTGAATTGAATTCTAGCGTCACGCTCGGGTATGATAAAAAATCTTCAAGTAAACTCGGGACCATAGCCATTGGCCATCTAGAAGTGCGTCAGCCAATGGTAAATGCTAACGCATTTCTAGATGGTCATTCCATGACGCTAGGTCCACCGGTTAGACCCGTGTAATTTCAAAAGTAACCTGTCAAGTTCTGAGTTATAAGTTTTCACTTCTATCGGCAGTTCCTATGACTGCCAATTTTTTTTCAAACTCTTAGATGTGGAGTTTGACTTCACCAATGGATTTAACGGTGCAGAAAAAAGTCATAAGGATACCGCTATTCTAAAAAAATGTATTTTGAGGACATGTGACAAATTCGCGAGCAATAATAATCAGCATCATTCGCAGCCTTCCTGATCCCACTGCCGAGTATAAGCTATTAAGTTTTATTGGCTTCGTGGATTAGTTGGTAGTAAGTATGCAAAGAGAGCCGTGGGTTTGATTCCCACTTAGTGCAAATATTGGTGTGATGAATACAAAACAAATATGTGTCTGGGTGGTTCTATATGACTCCTATAATACGAGGTTTGCTGTAGTTGGGGTTAGATATGGTGTTGTGTGTGAAATTTCCATATTTATACATTATAAATATAAATCAGTTTGATGCGAAAAATATAGCAAAATACCATTTATTTCCTCCAATAACCAGATTTTTACCAACTTGGGTCGTTATTTAAGTTTGTTGATAACTGTGTTCTGTTTTGTATACCTAAATAAATTAATTAACGCTATCGAGCCACGCCAGGCCAAACGTTTTTGAAGTGAAAACTTCTTTAGGCGCACCTAGACAAATTTTTCGTGGGCTGTGAATTGAATTCATTCGTCACGCTTGGGTATGATAAGAAAGCTTCGGGTTAACTCGGGACCATGGCTATTGGCCATCTAGATATACGTCATACGTCAGAAATACGTCAGCCGATGGGAAATGCTGAAAGGGCGTGTACAGGCCATCATGGCATGGCCATCTAGAAACGCATCAGCCAATGGGAAACGCTGACGCATTTCTAGATGGCCAAGCCAAGATGGCGAGGCCACGCCCTCCGGTTACACCCGTATAGTTTCCAAGGTAAGCTATCAAATTCTGAGTTATAAGTTTTCACTTCTATCGGCAGTTTCTATGTCTGCAAATTTTTTTTTTTCTATTTCTATGTCGATTTGATTGAGCAACAAACATCCTCTCTGTGCTTTATGAATCCTACGACGTTGTTTGAAATTATTCCATCGTATTTTACAGGTATGAAGAAATGAGATCCAGAACATGCCCTCTAAAGAAAATGCATCCCTATGGATATAGATTTTAGAGTTTAATTTATGCTAATTTTTAATCTTAGATAAGAGCCTTGTAAACCAAAACTAAATTATAAATTCTAAAAACTAAATTTTAAACCTGAATAACTATAATTTATACCTAAATAACTACCTACACTAAGCACATTTGCATCGCTCTACAAGCGTCCTTATGGAAAGATTTAGTACTTTTACTTGGGCAAATAATAACATCAATTAAGTTACATTTCGGAATCTTTAGAGTAAAATCCCCAGTAATTCTACAGGTTCCTACCACGACCGCGATTATAATATAAGCCTTTATTCAGACGTTCAATACAATGGTTATCAACAACTATGTTTTTACATTTTATTTCATTTATTTTAAGTCTGTGTGCCCAACTTTGGCAAAGGCCTCCTCCATTTCTCTCCATTTATTTCTGTCCAGTGCTGTTCTTGTCCATGTTTTCCCTGCTGATGTTTTTATTTCGTCTGCCCATCTCCTCACTTGTCGTCCTTGGCTTCTCTTTTTGTTTCTGGGATACCAAAACACAATTCTTTTGTTCCATTTTTCTATGCCTCTTATTGTGTGCCCCGTCCATTTCCATTTTAGTGTTTTTATTCTAGAAGTAACGTCTCCGACTTGTGTTTTCTTTCTGATTATTTTATTCTTTATCCTGTCTCTTTTTCTGATATTTAGCATACTTCGTTCCATTGCAGTTTGGCATGTCTGTAGTTTTCGTGTTTGTGCTTGTGTTAGGGCCCAGGTCTGACAGCCGTATGTGAGGACTGGTAATATGCAAGTGTTGTACAATTTCCTCTTAATCGATAGTTTGTAGATTTCTGATTTTTTCATGATTTCTTTTAGGCTCCAGTAGGTTTTCCATGCATTTCCAATTCTGATGTCTATTTCCTTAGACATGATATTTTTTGTCGATATCAGTTACTGTTGACCTAAGTAGGAATATTCGTTTACATATTCGATAGGTTTCCCATTAATTATAATGGGTACTTCGGTAGCGTTCGTCATGGCTTTTGTTTTAGAAGTATTCATGGTCAATCCCACGGCAGCACTTTCATTTTCTAGGTCTTGCAGCATGATTTGAAGCTGGGTGTTTGTGGTGGCAAATAAGATAACGTAACTACGTTGCGCGTGGTAGATCCGCGTCACTATCGCTGCCATCTACGTCAAAAAACATGCAGTAGATATCAACAACCTAGCACAAAAACTTACTAAAAACATAGATTTACCCAACAAAACATCCACATTCACCCCAAGACGGCCGGTGACCGTGGGGATAAGCGACTACTACCCTCCAAACGACCGCGATTATAGATCAGTAAATATGAATCTACACAGGAAAGTTTCAAGTTTTTGAGAATTGGCTTATCTTAAGGCTGCAAAGCTACCTATTGAGCAAGGCATATCTTCTTCTTATACATAACACTAGCTGACCCCGCAAACGTTGTTTTGCCTTAGTGAACAACCCTTGTCACTTAGGGGTATGAAAAATAGCTAGTAGCCGATTCTCATACCTACAGAATATGCATATAAAATTTGGTTAAAATCAGTAAAGCCGTTTCGGAGGAGTAAGGAAACAAACACTGTGACACGAGAATTTTTTATATATAAGATTCTCGTGTCACAGTGTTTGTTTCCTTACTCCTCCGAAACGGCTTTACTGATTTTTACCAAATTTTATATGCATATTCAGTAGGTCTGAGAATCGGCTACTAGCTATTTTTCATACCCCTAAGTGTTAGGGGTTGTTCACCCCAAACATTATTTTTTAATTTTTGGTAAAAAAAAATTGTTCTTATTTTTTTATAATGTGGCGTTAAAAAATACATACAACCCTAAATTTTTACCCTTTTATCACCAACCCCTGTTTTTTTATAGCAATTTTAGTAATTTAATCATTTGACAGTGAACTCCTAAACGACGGGACCGATTTGAATGTTTTTTTTTTGTATTGTGTATTCGATTCGGATTCGGATTTAAATTCACAAATAAGCCCGGCAGATGGCGCTGCAGACAGTGTCTAGGTTATGTCCGAGCGAAGCCGGAACGGGCCGCTTGTTATAATATAAATGACTTTGTTAAAGATAGCAACGTATGGAAAAGAAATGTGTGTCGAAAATAAGGTATTTTAAGAAGGTAAAATAATAGTTATTTAAAACTTTTGATGTAACATTGTTTGTACTCATGTGGTATATGTATCCTGTATGTATTCATTATTTGTAATTTTTTCTTTGACAAAGCCTTAACAGCTGCATTTAATTGAAGAGGCCACTTCAGCTACTTTATTCATTTTCACATTGTTATTTTATCTTATTATGTACCCAGGTTATTTGCCTTTTTGTGAATGACGTTACCAGGTGTTTTTATGAATGTATGGTTCGAATAAATTTATTGAATTGAATTGACAAGGAAGTTCCTGAGCCTCTGACCCAATGTTAAATAATTATATTAATCTACGTAATTTCATCGTTAGAATGAACGTAGCGAAATATAATTAAAAAATAAACAAATTTAATGAACGCATTATAAATAAAAGTGGCTGTAAAGTGGTCGAAACTCAACCACACACAATAAAATTGTTTTCATAATAGTACCTTTTGTATTTTCAATTTGACCACAACAATTTAACAATTGACAACAATGTTCACTGTAACAATAAACAACAAAAGAGTGTGAGTCAAATGGTAGTGTGTGAAATGATTTTTCTTTATTTGATTACTTTTTATGAATGTTTTTGTTGCTGTAAATCTTGACATGATGCACCCCCTTACAGGGTTACTGGTAACCAGCCACCTTCCTTTTTATTAAGGGTATGTTAATTACATTAAATTTGATAACTTTTGTTCTACAGTTTATACAAATTCGTATATTTTTTTCCATTGAAAATAAAAAAAATATTTTTGCCCGGTATAAAATAATCGAACTCTTTCTAGCGATTCGTAACAAGAGCACACGCGCTCTGTAACCCTCGATAAATTATGTGCCGACGTTATTAAACACTAAACAGTGAATGGACAACAAAAAGTATTTTTTTGTGAGATGTATTGAGTTTTAGCAAAATTTCGTAGATTAAAAGTTGTTTGTTTAAACATACAGAACATGAACGGATGCATGCTGATCACCAGTAACCCTGTATAAACTATGTGCGAAAATTCATACATTTCCGTCCGCACACTTTTCATAAATAAAATAAAGTGGCCAAGTGCGAGTTGGACTCGCCCATGAAGGGTTCCGTTGCAGAAGTAACATAATATATACATAGTACACATAGTTCTTGTAGTTCGTTCTAACGTTGATCGAACTTTCAATAATAGTGTATTTATGACGTACTAAAAAAAAACTACTCATCAGATCGAGTTAAAACTAATTTTCGTTGGTAGTTTACATGGTAATGTACATCATATTTTTTTTTTAGATTTTTGATTTTCTTAGTTTAGAAGTTAGAGGGGGGGGGGGGGGGGGGACACCATTTAACCACTTTGGAAGTGTCTCTCGCGCAAATTATTCAGTGTAGACGAAAATGATTTTAAAAACCTCAACATAATTTTTGAAGACCTATTGATAAACACCCCACACGTGTAGGTTTGATGAAAAAAAAATTTCGAGTTTCAGTTCTCAGTATGGAGGGCAACCCTAATTTAACTTTTTTTTAAATTTTTTTGTTCAAATCTTAATGCGGTTCACATAATACATCTACTTACCAAGTTTCAACAGTGTAGTTCTCATAGTTACGGCAAAAAGTGGCTGTGACATACGGACGGACAGACAGACAGACAGACAGACAGACAGACAGACAGACAGACAGACATGACGAATCTATAAGGGTTCCGTTTTTACGTTTTACGTAACCCTAAAAAGGTACAATGTTTTACCTTCACGTATTACATCCAGATGTTCAAAATATAACTGAGTACCCATTGTTTACCTACTACTACGTCATTCATTGTATGGTTTGTATTTGTCTTTACCCTGCGCCATCATATAATTTTAGCTTATTAGGAAATTTTCTAATGATATCTATATGACATAATGATAAATAACACTTTGTATTGTAACAATAAATTACATGTTAGAAATAATACTTCGTTGTTTTATTTAACTTAATATTTGTGTGTGTTCAATGATTTAACATGAATGACTTTATTAAAATTTATGATGTAACTAGTAGTGTTCAGTTGTTTTACCTGCGCAGTTCCCGTTCTTGTTATTTTCTAATATAAATCAATGGATATGCCCTCCCAAATGTCAGGTGCACGGAATTATGTTATCGTTGGGAAGAGTGAGCTCACTCTTCCCGTTTTAGTCAATTGTAGGAAGCGGTGAACGCCGGATATTTATACCTATCGCTGTTCGTTGTCAGCAACAAAAATAAGTAGAACCGCAACATATCTCGCAGCTAGCGATTCTAGGGGTCAAATAGATTGGTAGTTGTAAACCACTTACGCTTCACACAGAGACGCAGTTTGTTAACAATTTCAAGGTGCTTAGGGCACACCTTTTGATTTATACCGATGATTTTCTCATGATAAACAGTTATCATTACAGATATTATAATCTAACTAGGTTTCAAATTTCAATCTGATCCGTTCAGACGTTTTGACGTAATTGAGCAAGATAGACACATTGCACAAACTTTCACATTTGTAATGTTAATTGGTTTTTTATATGGTATAGAGTTACGAGACAAGCTGAACATGTGCATGATGGTAAGCAACATGCCTGCCACATAACAGGACAGTGACACGCAGCTATTAGAACACGACAAGTCCATACTGCACTGCACTCGTCACACAGAGATATAAGATGTCTTAAATATCTATACACCCTGTAATTCCTCTGGAAACAACTTCCCTTCAACCCGAAACGCAGTAAAGTAAAAACATTACTGCTTGGCGGTAGAATAACTAGCGTAAATGTGGTACTTTCCCAGACGGATCCACTTCTAGTTAAAACGCAGCAACTAAAATGTTTACTATTGATAGCAAAACAGAAACCATTTTTCATGCAATAAGCCCCCAACTCCAATAATACAAGGTAATCCGAAGTTGGAGGTTGCTAAGCCTCTGGAACAAACCGGGAACCGCCCAGGTGCTATAAATCCTGGACTAATCCTAGACGCTGGCGTTAGGTCACTACGATTACTGCTGTACATGATTTATCGTGCTGCTTTTTACTGTAATTAACATTTTTGAACTAAAAAACTTCTCTTCACTACACATTTTTGAAGTGAAAATAAGTAAATATAAAATCGCTTCACACACAGAATTTTCGTGGGCCGCGAATTAAGAGGGCGCCTAGTGCCAGAAAACGAAAAAAGGACATTTTCGACGCCGATCACTGAAGTTAATAAACTTAAAACTATGACAAAAAAAATATTGACGTGTGGGTACAATCAAGAAGAAGCACGATAACCGAATAGAATTTTAAAAATAGATCAGAGTTTTGTACAATAAAAAAATAAAAATGACACCGAAAAAACCCGTTTTAATTCGAGTACTCGAAATTATCAGTGATGACCCCACATTATTTTTTGGTAATAAAATTCTTAATTGTACGTTCTAGTAAAGTAACCGAACACTTTTTTAAATTTATGTTTAATTATTGAGTAACTAAATAAAACTTGGTCAAAAATGGACTCCTGATTTAATATTGATTTTTCCTCCAAACTGTGTCATGCTATTCTCGACTTTATGTATATCGAAACGCAAGAAACGCGTCGCGCGGGTGAAAACTGATTTTTCCCTGGCATTAGGCGCAACGCGCGTAAATGAAAGAAATTTTCGGGCTAAATAGGAACCATGGCCATCTAGTCTAGATGACCTTGCTTAGAAGACATATTTATACGGCAATGCTTTGAACATTTATTTCAGACTAGCAGCGTCCCCCGGTTTCACCCACGTAGTTTCCAAAGGGAACTATCAAATTCTGAGTTTTCAGTTTTCACTTCTATCGGCAGTCCCTATGACTACCCATTTTTTAATAGGTTAGTTTTATTTGTTGTCGAAACCAATGGTGTATTTTGAAGTGAAGATATCTTTAGCTTACCTACCTTTAGGCTTGTTTAGCCACGTTCAGGATAAAGGAAAACATATGGTTTCGCGTCACCAACACGCTAATGTAAAGCCATAGTATAAAGCAAAAACACTAGTAGTTTTATTTTGATCTTAGAAGAAATGTCGAAGATGTCTAGACGCTTGTAGGGTTGTCGCAAATAAAATGCTTATTCAAAAGGTTTTTTATTAATGTATGATCAACATGTTTCTAATAATTAAGACACTTAACAAAAAGTACACTGGGAACCGCCCAGATCCTATTAATCCTGGGCTAATCCTAGACCCTGGCGTTAGGTCACTATTTATTGCTGTAGGTGCATAATTTATCGTGCTTCGTTTTACTGTAATTATCATTTGTAATAGGTTAGTTCACAGATTACAGAACGTTTTATTTCTGTAATCTGTGGGTTAGTTTTAAAAGATTTATTGTCGAAACTTGCAGTACCTATATTTTGAGAAAACTTTTTTCACCACGTTCAGCATAAAGGAAAAATATGAATTCTCGTCAACGACATGCTAATGTAAACACACAGTATAAAGAAATATCAGAAGTTCATCACCTTTGATCTTGGGAGAAACGCCGCGCCGATAATGTCTAGGTACGGGTAGGGTTGTCGCAATCTTAAAAACGTGGCATCAAAATAAAGTTAAAACATACGGAAGACGTCAGCCCTGAGCCGCGCCCCTGCAATACTTACATTTTAATGTAGGCAATGCAGGAGCGCGCTTCCCGCGTCTCACCCCGCACGCCCCGCACGATTGCCCCGTCTAGACGGCTTCGTCGGACGACTGTATGATTTAATATACTGTGGTAGAGTATAGCAGCCAGCATAGTATTGGAGCAGCGTATACTGGCAATGGCGAGGAGTTTCCTTAGGTGGACCTAACGAGATTCTCACTATTACGATTTTGCGAAATATTCCACCATTACGTATCTTCAGTGTATCCTAACTATACGATTCAGCAACGTATTGTTAAGAACGTAGTTTATTATAAATTAAGAATACAATAAGTTCAAAAGGCTCATAGGCAACGACACTCTTGTGCGAAAAAGACTTCAAAGTCTTGATCATCGCCGTAAAATTTCTAGTCTATCGGTTTTTTATCGGATACACTTCGGAGAGTGTGCGGCTAATTTACATGATCTAATACCACCTTGTCCTTTTTTCTATCGGAATGCTCGTAGCTCGAAAAAGCGACATCGTTTCATCGTTGATGTTTCAAAGACACGAACGAAGAGATTTGACTCTACTTTTGTGATAAGAACGTCTAGGCTGTGGAATACGTTGCCTTAGTGGGTTTTCCCCGATGGTTACAATCTTTGTGTCTACAAATCGAGAGTGAATCGGTTTTATTCTAGGCAAACACGCTCCATCGTAGACCGCATCGTCGCTTAACATCAGGCGAGATGGCAATCAAGTGTTAACCTACAAAAGTAAAAAAAAGTTCACAAATAAAACAGCTATGATCAGTCTACAGCATTATATTTCGGAATCAGTCTTTCATGCTAACTTATTCACAGCTGCCCCGTGCAGCTGAAGTAGTACATTTTATGTACACGTTACATTATTAATTGCCAAAAACGCTTTACAGTAAGTACCTTAATTTCAGTTACAGATGTCCAATTATCACTTTTACTTAGATATTTACTCAATACTTTTATTGTTACAAGTACTTTAAACTTGAACCTTTCGCTTAGACTTGCTGCCGTAGGTATATGTTTTTTATAAACATATTCTGACGAGAAAAACGAGAGCTTCATTGTTTCCCGCCAAAACTATCACAGCACACATACTACAAAATCAATCATACCCGGAATTTTAGGGTTCCCATAGAGTGCATTTCGGTATTCTTAATATTCTTTCAATACCAACTTATATAAATTACTAATATTGCTAACCACTACAATTCCGTAATGTATCCTACCACTACGATTCTGCAATGCACCTTACCTTTATGATTTTGCAATGTATCTTGCCACTACAATTCTGTTTGACTGGCCTCGTGGCTTAGTTGGTAGTAGCACTGCCTGCGAAGCCGAGGGTCTTGGGTTCGATTCCCACACAGTGCAAATATTTGTGTGATGAATTCAAATGTTTGCATTGAGTCTGGGTGTTTCTATGTTTAATAAGTATGTATTTAAATTTATAAAATTTTAATTTATAAAACTATATAAGTATTATTTCAGCTATCTGGCCACCATCATACAAGCTTTGCTTAGTTTGGGGTCAGACGATGTTGTGTGTGAATTGCCCACCACCAACTACGATTCTGCAATGCACCTTACCTTTATGATTTTGCAATGTATCTTGCCACTACAATTCTGAAATGAATCTTAGCACTACGATTTTGTGACGTGCCTTACTTGTACGATTCTGTAATGTAGCTTATCACTACCTTTCTGCGCTGTGCACTACAAATTAGCAACGAACCCTACCTAAAACAGATAGATGCACCGCAAACTGCACCGCCTAGACTATATAGTATAGCTACAAATATCCTAAACCTTGCATAATCTGTTCAGTTCTCACCATACGAGCACAATCGATAATGCAAATTTTATGTAAAGAGACTGCGAGAGGGCAAATTTCGGCGGGAAACCGGCGAACCAATCAGTGGCCCTTAATAATATGTATCAAATGTTTAGTTTACGCAGGTTGCGCTCGACGTTCCTACTAATGGAATTTTAAGTAGATCGGAACTGTATTTGGGAAGTATGATACGATCGAAGAACTTAGTTAGTTTGAGAAGATTTTCAAATGCCTCTAACCGCCATTTGGTATGTGTTCCCACTGCTGGGGCTCAGGGCCAGCCTCGGTCCAAAGGGGGGATCAGAGGGGACATTACCCCACCAAAACTGTATACGGTAAATTAAAAATCTAAAAAAAATCTGATAGTACATATGAAACGGTTCGACTCAACCGTCCCTTAAAATATTAAAAGAAAGACTCGCCGTCTCGGGAAACAATGTTGTCATCCTTATTTAAATACCTAGTTTAATTGATAATATGCAAGTTTGACTAAATGTATCAGTTATATCTTGGTAAGATTAAATCAAATAACGAACGTTTAAGTTGTAAGTGCAAAAGTTTAATCCCAACAATTAGTTGCCAAAACCTAGTTGGGCAATTGTCGCCGCGAAAATAAAGTTCCCAGTCGAATACTCTACCCCAAAACAGCGATATTGCTGCAGTTCTAAACAACTCTATTTAAATAGCAACAAGGTACATTTTGTCGGGATTTAATATCAGTCTAAATTTGTTGATTCTCTAACTCAGCTTAAGGGATTTCGGATTCCCACTTTGATGCTAAACAGAGGCGTTTTGAATTCGGTTTAAAGGAAAGTTACTAAAACTATTTAATGAATAGTTTCTATAACATTTCGAGTTGAGCTTGAATAATTCAGTTTGAGATTTAGGAGGTTTCTCTGAGACTGCTTTTGTCAGTTACTTGTAAAATTGCAACAAGTTTCGTTGTAATGAAAAAGCTTCTGAGAACTCCACAATATTGTTGTAAAATAGTAGTACTTACATAAGTTTTGAGATTTAGTTCTGAGAGTTGGGTTATCAACTTTACTTGAACGTTCTAGATGTAATAGAGTAATTTTCATTGCTATCCTAGTACATAATTAACTATTTTACAGAGATTTGAAATTAGAGTTACTAGCGACAACCGAAGGACGCAAAATTATACAAAAAAGACTTAAGAGGTGTCAGGGGACACCCAGATGAAACGAAGTTGTACAAAATATTGCAACTCTTTATGTTTCTGATGCCCTGGCAACTGGCTTTCATATTTCTGCTGTCCTGATACTTGAAGATAAAGGGGGGTTGTGGAGGTATCAACGAAACTATTTACTGTATCTGTTGTCCTTGTACCTGGAGAGGTAAATGCCACTCTTTACTGTTTCTGTTGCCCTGGTACTGATACCTGGATGCAAACGCAACTCTTTCATATTTCTGTTGTCCTGGTATCTGGAGATAAAAGCTGGGTGTGTTTAGAGGTAGGTAATCGAAGCTCCTTACTGTTTTTGTTGCCCTGGTACCTGAAGGTGTGGAAGTAATCGAAATTCCGTTACAACTTTTCGTGAGATTTTTTCCGTCTAGCCCCCTTTCGCAACGCGCGATAAGGAACTTCGTTCCAATGTGTCCTATATAGGTATTGATATAATAAAAAAATCAAATTAATTTATAAAAAATTTGGCAGTTATAGGAACTGCGGATAGAATTGAAAACTTATAACTCAGAATTTAATAGCTTAGCCTAGCCAGATTAGCACCTCCGTGTAGGTGTACCTAATAGGAGAACTATGTGACATGTTGTCAGCTTGCCTCAAATCGCTACCCAAATTTTGCTACCAGCTCTCGAAATATATAGGTTACTACAGTAGAACCTCGATAACTCAAACTTAAAAACCTCTATAACTTCAAAAAATAATATGTTCCTTTCCCATTAGAGCCCAAAGCCTAGAACCTTGATAAATTAAAACCTCTATAACTTAAAATATTTTGTGTTTCCCTTGGACTTTAACTTATCGAGGTTGTACTGTAATTGTTTCAGTTAGTCTCTTGTAGTATATATTAGATGCTGTTTTGTTTATTTATTGGCAGATACAATTTGGCAGGAACTAGATCCTCCCTGTCAAGGTTACCCGGTTTAGGGATGCCAGGTCATCCATTAATTTTCTCTACCGGCGGCAACCTAAGCCGAGGTACCATCTGATGAGTAGTTGAGCTATTCATAGTACAAGATCGTTGAGTACGGTAAATTAGTATGGTAAGTATACGGAATGCTTTAGTCTACGTATGTACGTAAGTATACTTAGTGTGTAAGGTTATTAAGGCGTCGCCGTCGTTTTGTACTAGCCCAACGTTTAGCAGGCAGTTTAGGCAATCTGAGTAAAGCTATCTAAATGCTCTTAAAAGTATATTTAATTTTAGGTCTAAAGGCTAGTTTGATTTTGGCAGCTCTAAAGTAAAAGTAATGGGAGTTATCTCTTTGTGAACTTTTATTTTCCTTTCATCGTTAATAATAAACTGATATAATTATTATATGTAAGCGCTACTCACTCATCTATTTGAAGTAGGTGCCAGCCAAGTCTAACAGGTAGTAGATAGATACTACTTACCTATGCCTACTTACTACCTTACCACGTACCTACATAGTATAAATATGTCTACTAGCTTTATGACTGACTGGCACCGAATTCAAATAGATGAGTGAGTACCTAGCGCTTAAAATAATTATAACAGTTTATTTTTTGGTTTTGAGCGCCTATTTGTGGTTTTGAAGGTGGTTTAATTTCTTGTAGAAAATAGTTCATTTTGTATCAAAATTTGTATTCTTTACAGACATGTCGTGTAATTCTATTAATATTTTTTATACAATTTTGGACAACATTATTCCGTCTTAATTCTATTCTCACCATAGCAGGTACACCATTAGCTACACCACAAACTTACACATGAGTAACTATTTAACTCAATGGAACACATCGAGTTAGTCTGTGTCAAACCTAAGCCAAGTTGCGACCGCGCAAATTGACGGGCAAACGAATTTGTAACTCGCCGGCCCCTTGGAGATAACTCGTGAATATGCGTTGATTGTGCATCGAAGTTGGACAGTGGTGCTGTCATGTTGGCTGCTACGTGGTTCTGTATAAATATTTAAATCACATAACACAATTTTTTTTATTATTGAATAAAGGGACGAAAGAACAACCATTAGAACGGACAAACAAACGAAAGAATGATTGATGAACGAACTAATGAAATAACGCAATTTCTGTATTGTTCACACCATTTAAATGACACATACATTTTAGGAAATTAGTAAGACTAGTAAAATAACTGGTGACCCCTATTGCTAAGAGCGATTTCTTACAGGCAAACTTGGGACAATAGTTAAAAAAACTCATAATGTGATGAGTAGCAAATATAGTTTTATTAAACTTACTTGAACCCCGCGCTGTAACCCACGGCTTATTTGGAATACATAATGTCATTATCTTATAAATCAAATTCTCGTGTCACAATGTTAGTTACCTTACTCCTCCGAAACGGCTTTATTGATTTTTACCAAATTTTATATGCATATTCAGTAGGTCTGAGAATGGGTTACTATCTACTTTTCATACCCCTAAGTGATAAGGGTTGTTCACCTATAAAAATAATAATTGGATAATTTAAATATTTTTAATTTAGCATTAAAAAATTTAAATGTATTTTATAATGTAGCATTAAAAAATACATACTACCCTAAATTTTTACCCTTTGATCACCAACCCCTATTTTTTAATAGCCATTTTAGTAATTTAATCATTTTTCATCTCCCTCGATATTTCCCGGAGCTTATGCAAATCTTAAATTGTTTTATAAAAATAAACATTTATTTTTGTTATTTAAGTTTATGGTTACCAATGTTTACTCTTTTAGGTACGCCAAGATCTATGTAAGTAGTTAAAACTGGTCCTTTTATTTTGTGGTACACATTTAATACTGCCCTATAGCCACGTAATTAATAACTGTTTAATGTGCAATTACATACAGATCCTTCAATTTATTTATAAACTACCAGTGCCCGCGGTTTTACCCGCGTACTTCCCGTTCCCGTTGTTCCCGGGATACGTAAATAATATAGATAAAGTTATTTTCTCGGGATAAAAAGTCTTTCCAGACTACAATCTAACTGAATTTCAAATTTCAGCCTGATCCGTTCATACGTTACGACGTGATTGAGCAACAAGCATCTAAACATCCAAATATCCAAATATCCAAACATCCAAATATCCATACTTTGACATTTATAATATTTATTAGTGGGATATTAACTTTATTATAAAAATACAGAAATAACTTAAAAAACAAATGTATCAAATAGGTCTAGTAATATTTCTTTCTACGCTCAATAACGTGCGACATGGATTAGAACTTTAGTTTCTTTATAACTGAAACCAACACACCACCTTTCAATCTTCCTACAGGGAATCCATACACACTTGGTTACTTTTTACAGGAGTCGCCAGGAAAAGTAGGTATGATTTTGCCTGTGCCGTGCAAAAGTTTAATTGGTGTTTTGTATTCATCTGTATTTTTTCTGGAAACAGTTGAATATCACTGTTTCCAGAAAAAATACACGATAACATCAGCTTGAACTATAGGAGCTAAGATAGCTAAGATAATACTTAAGTAGTTGTAAATACATACCTATTAACTATATTAGGTATAGATAAAATAAAATAAGTTACGGCTGGTCTAGTCGGGCGAACGGCGACTGCCGATCCAGAGACCCGGGTTCAAACCCCACGGGCACCACTGTCCTTTCGAAGTAATGTGCGTAATGCCGCTAACTTAAAACGGTGAAGGAAAACATGGTGAGAAAACCGACACATACCTAGAATCTTTCAAAGTCATGTGACATCCATCAATCCGCACTGGGCTAGCGTGGTGGATTATGGCCCTGACTCTCTCATTGCAAGAGAAGGCCCCGAGTCCCAGCTGTGGGAACATTTAATGGGGTGCTTATATGTATATAGATAAAATCCCAGATACAGCAAAAAATTGGCAGTTATGGGAACTGCCGATAGAACTGACAACTTATAACTCATAATTTGATAGCTTAGGTACTTTGGAAACTACACGGGTGTAACCGAAGGGCGTGGCCTGGGCATCATGGCATGGCCATCTAGAAATGCGTCAGCATTTCCATTGGCTCACGCATTTCTAGATGGCTATGCCATGATGCCTAGGCCACGTAATTTCAGCATTTTCCATTGGCTGATCTATTTCTAGACGACCAATGGCCATGGTCCCGAGTTTACTCGAAGAGTTCTTATCATACCCGTGCGTGACGATATAATTCAATTCACACTCCACGAAAAATCTGTCTAGGCGCGTCTAAATAAGTTTTCGCTTCAAAAATATTCATATTCATCACACAAACACCCAGTCACCCACGATCACCCATCGCTTTGCAGGCAATTAAGCGACGAGCCAAGTCAAATAAATAATTAAGTCATTATAAGAAAGAGTTTAACAAAAAGAGAGAAAGAGTTAAATACAACCCAGTTTTCTATCCTCGCCCACAGAACCCGTCTCCCAGTATCCATACACAAGTGTCGCTGATTCCGGTGTGGAAACTTCTCGATTTAATTTATATACTTGTTTGGTTTGCTCCTATCGCGTTCCGAACTCCGGCCATTGTGCGCCTTCGCGCGGAAAACTCCGACGGTTCGAATGATTAAGTTTAGAATAGGTTTGCGTATGATATTTTTGCTTTGGATCCTATATATATGTATAAGACTAGCTGAACCGTGCGCGCGTTGCTACGCCTTCTATCGAAAATTGGTCGTACCAATTCACATTTTGAACAAATTCGGTTACCTTAGGTTCTAATCGCACAACCTTTAAAAGATAGACACATGATCTCACTCAACAAGCAATATTGTTTCCCGTTTTTGTTACATATATTTCATTTATGCTCCACTCCTGTTAATAGTAGAGTAATGTTAAATAGCTTATAGGCTTCCTCGATAAATGGATTATCCAATAGAGATATAATCTTTCAATTTAGACCAGTAGTTTCCGAGATCCTTGCGTTCAAACAAACAAACTCTTCAGCTTTATAATATTAGTAAGATAAGATAAGATAAGAAAACTCTTTATTAAAAGCCACAAAAGAAAAAATACAAAAGAAACAAAGAACACAAGCTTGACATTTTAAATGGCGGTCTTATTGCTCAGAGCAATCTCTTCCAGGCAACCGTGTCGTATTAGTATAGATATAATGCAATACGAAAACAATTTATTACAACTAACAACAATTCAGAAAACTTAAAATGAACTGAACAGTGAAAAAACTTAAAATAAAAACATTTTGGGAATACAAAACATTCCCATATTTAATATATTTTGTTGGTTAATTTTCGCACTAAATGCAATATTATAATAGTGATAAGACGACCTCCAGTGTCCGCCTGGAGAAGTACCACACCTTTGCCAGTTCTATCGCCAAGCAGTATTGTGCAAATTTCACTGTGTTCCGGTGTCAAGGGCAATTTTCAGTGAAACTACAGTGCATAAAGATAAATCATCTTATATCTCTGGGTCACGACCGCAGTGCTAGGTGATGATTTGGACTCTTCATGTTCCAGTTGCTGCGTTACACATATTAGAAGGATTTATAAGCTATCATGTTCCCCTAGTACACGCTCTGTTTAGTTTGAGGTTGAGATATTGTCTGAAAAATGCTCACAAATATTAAGAGACAAAAAATATATCTCTCTTAATTAAATACTATCCATTAACTGAACTATCCAATTCAATTACAGATCAGAAAGAGATCCGCGGCGCCAGACATTAATAAACTGGATGGGTTGATGTAAAACAAATTAAATGCGTTCTCTGCAGTAATAAATTACTTCGCAGGCTTGTGACTTGTATGAGGTAGGGTGTCGTGTCTTGCTTAAAATACTTAGTTCTAAAATACTTTGAATAAAATATCATTTATTGTCATGGAAGTAATATTCACATATACATATTTATAATAAAAAAATTAAGTAGCATTAACGCTACTACACAAATTCGTCATGGATGTTACATTTTATTTTGATTTTTTTTATTTTGATTTGATTTTATTTTGATTTATTTGTTAAGAGAATAATATACTTAATTATGAACACCTTAGATTTGTTACTAAATCAACAACTACTTACTACAAATAGTAATAGACAACTTCTGCTATGTAGGGGCTTTCGTCTAAAATCTTACTTAGACTGTGGGCTCCCACACAAAACTGCGATGCAATGCGATGCGATGCCGCATCGGAGCAATTCACCATCACAAGTTCTTGCGATGCGGCGTGCAACGCATCGCATCGCAGTTTTGTGTGGGAGCCCTTAATTGTACTTATGTTACAGTTAACACTCTTAATATGAAAAACTCGTTTGATTGTAGTTCAAACTCGTTTTTCACAAATGTTTTTAATGTAGAGTGGTGATACGAGCCGATGATGTGCCTGATAATTCACAAACATGTATATACAGAACCGCACAATGACACGCAGCTATTGGAAAATGAAGAGTCCAAATCGTTATCTAGCACTGCGCTGCGCTCGTCACCCAGAGATTTTAGATGTTTTTGCTCAATGCCCTGTAATTTTGCTGAAATCATTTTTCTTCAACACACACAGAAAACTAATATTTACCGTTATTAAGTTGTATTTAAAACAATTAAGTGGTCTTATAGTCGAGCAATTCCTGAATTTCGATAAATAATGCATCCTGCATCATGTGTAGGGAGTAGCTACAAAAGTTTCTAACTAAGCGCTGATTTACTTCTACCCACTTCCACATTATTTTGATGCAATTATTGGGAGTACACTTCGTTTTGTAGGCTTACACTTGACTACCATTTTGCCTGCCATTATGACGGTACTAGGTAGCGGTTCGCGCCGCGACCGCGACGCGAGACCGCGACCGGAGACCGCGACCCGAGACCAAGACAGGCACTTGACACTATGGAATTGTATGGGCGCCAGTTCGCGCCGCGACCGCGACACGAGACCGCGACGCGAGACCGAGATGCGAGACCGCGACAGGCACTTGACATTATGGAATTGTATGGACCCCAGTTCGCGCGCGCGACCGCGACACGAGACCGAGACCGGAAACCGAGACGCGAGACCGCGACAAGCACTTGACATTATGGAATTGTATGGGCGCCAGTTCGCGCCGCGACCGCGACACGAGACCGAGACCGGAGACCGCGACAGCACTTGACATTATAGCTTTGTATGGGTGCCAGTTCGCGCCGCGACCGCGACACGAGACCGCGACACGAGACCGCGACCGGAGACCGCGACAGGCACTTGACACTATGGAATTGTATGGGTGCCAGTTCGCGCCGCGACCGCGACACGAGACCGAGACCGGAGACCGCGACCGGAGACCACAACAGGCACTTGACATTATGGAATTGTATGGGCGCCAGTTTGCACGCGCGACCGAGACCGGAGACCGAGACGCGAGACCGGAGACATCGAGACGGTCGCCGCCCCGGTCAAGTAGTGTCTCGTGTCGCGCTGGAAAAGCATGCGTGTTATATCCAGTCGATACACCGCTGATTACGCTAGGACAAAAGCTTATTAAAAATACTTTTTGTCAACGTCGCATCGTCAGAGGCATATTTTTAACCGACTTCCTAAAAGGAGGAGGTTATACATTCGACCACCGTTTTTAGGGTTCCGTTCCCAAAGAGTAAAAACGGAACCCTATTACTGAGACTTGGCTGTCCGTCCGTCTGTCCGTCCGTCTGTCACCAAGACTGTCTGTTTGTACCTCAAGAACGGTGATAGCTAGACAGTTGAAATTTTCACAGATGATGTATTTCTATTGCCGCTATAACAATAAATACTAAAAATAAAATAAAATAAATATTTAACGGGGGCTCCCATACAACAATTAATTTGTTTTTTTTTACAGTTTCTTGCTCGATTAGTCCGTTCCAAAATAAACTAGATGGCGCCACTAGTACACCAAAACACGCATTCGACCTCGTCGTTAAAATCGTAAGCTAAAATCAAAATTTTAGAAATTTTTTTGCATGAAAGCCTGTCTGTAGTAACTGCGATGATTTATGTATACGGAATTCAAATAAACGGCGAAAACCTCTGGCTTTTGAAAGTACCTACGTTTCCCGCCAAAACTTAGCTTCCCGCCAAACCGCATAAATAAGTTTGGTGGTTTTCAAATTCTGTGCTTGAGTCAAAGTCCAAAGGATCAGTGAGCTTCAAGCTTAGACTTATCGAGCAGTTACTAAAAATGACTAGTTTTTCTAACGAAAATTGTAAAGCGCTGATTGAGCTAATCAGACAGCACCCCTTGATATACGATTCACAACTAGACTCCCACAGGGACGAACATCTGAAGGACAATATTTGGAGGAGTAGGTATAGGTGAAACCACAGAAATCTAAATACTTATTATTTAGATTTCTGTGGGTGAAACCTTAAATAAAATAGGTGTGTTTTTTAAAATGTATTTATTCTGCATAAACATACGCACATACTACTTAACATAGATGGAATCAACTTAGGCAAGCCGTGTGACACGTTGTATTTGCGATTCTACGGCTCCTTGCTGTGGCGTAAAGAAATCGGTTAATTTTGCTCTAATGTCTAGTCCGTTGCTATTCGAAAATCCTCCGGTTCCACGTAATGAAACTAAATTTGAAGGTAAATTTTCTTCTTGATTCCATCGATGTACGGGCATTTGAGTGTATTCCAAAAATCCGTCTCTTAATAGGTTATGCAAACAACAGGCAACTAAGATCATATCTGTGCATGTTTCTTGTGCTATGCCGATAGGGGTGTAAAATATTCTAAACGCCTGAGACAGCAAACCGAACACGTTTTCCGATACTCGTCTAGCACGACAAAGGCGATAGTTAAATATTTCTTTGCTTAAATCGTTTTGGCGACTTGTCTAGCGTAACTAAATGCTTCATCTCCAACTAAAAAATGTGGTAATATTAATTCCGAATTCGGTAGATTTTTTGATTCTGGAAAATTAAATTATTTTTTCATGATTTTTTTCCCATTCCGACTTTTGAAATATTCCACTATCTCCTTCTTTGCCGTAAGAGCCAACGTCTACGTCGTCTACTGAACTTGTAATGATGGTCTACAATAGCCAGGAGAACAATCGAGTAAAATTCCTTATAATTAAAATATAACGATCCACTGTTTTCAGGGGCCCTTATTCTGACGTGTTTTCCGTCAATAGCGCATGCAATAGGGTACAATCCTAAAAAAAAACTAAGTAGCCCGTTAGTTAGATTGCCAAAAAATATTGTACACGTATTTTTTTTTGTTTCACAAACAAAAAATTACGAAGATACAGCGCTTCGAAGTTTCGTGTGACGTCACTTGTGAGTACGATTTTTACTCACGAGTAACGTCGCGACCCCCCACTCTCGAAGTTTGATGGTCTATATCTTTGACGATTTTTAATATTATGAAAAAACAAAAATACGTGTCCAATATTTTTCCATGATCAAGCAGACGGACTAATTAGGATGATGTATTTTTACCCAGTCCCTATTGTGGAATTGCCATTTATCCCAAAAGCCTTTAGATATCAACCTAAAGTCACTTTCTTTTGGCATAGGCACTAAAATTGGCACTAAAACAATCTTCAAATGTTTTAACACCTCTTTGACTATTTGAGAAATGTAACAAGGTGATTGATACGAGTATACGAAATGCGAATGATAGCGACGCATATGTTTCTCCATTTGCCAATAACCGGAAAAAAGTGTGTGCATAACAGCAGAAGTGAAAACTAAAATAAGAAATAACTATTAGATACTTTTGAATTATTTAACAAATAAAAATGAATGCATATTATAATAGGGTGGGGCGGAGTGGAGTTGAGTATGCAACCAGTATGAGGACCAAACTCGGTGTACGGTTTTGGACTCAGAAAAGCATGCAGATAATGATTTTAGATTTTTTTTCACCCGTGCGAAGCCGGCGCGGGTCGCTAGTTAATCATAATAATCATTTGATATTGTGTCTAAAACAGTTATTGAAGTGAAGACTTCTTTAGGCGCACCTAGACAGATATTTCGTGAGTTGTGAATTGGATTCTAGCATCATGCTCGGGTCTGATAAGAAATCTTCGGGTAAACTCGGGACCATGGCTATTGGCCATTTAGAAATGCGTCAGCCAATAGATGGCCATGTCATGATGGCCAGGCCACGCCCTCCGGTTACACCCGTGTAGTTTCCAAAGTAAGCTATCAAATTCTGAGTTATTAGTTTTCACTTCTATCGGCAGTTCCTGTGACTGCCAGTTTTTTATAATGATACCAAAGCATGCCTTCACTTCATGTTTGGGGCACCCCCTGTAAAAAATGGACCAATACACCTCCTGGCAACATCCAGAATCATAATTTGAGAGAGAGTTTCAGAGTTCAAAACCGTACACCGAATGCGGTCTATTCTATTCTAAGTCTATTCCACGCCTGCCTATAAATTAAACAATCTCTAAACGAGCAATTCTTGTATATTTATATTTATATAGAATCTGAATCTCGGAAACGGCTCGAACGATTTTCATGAAATTATGTGAGCAGGGGGTTTCGGGGACGGTAAATCGATCTAGCTAGATTGCATTGTTAAAAAATGACATTTTATATGCTTTTTCAACCAATTCAAGACTCCTAGAATATCATTAGAATACGATAACAAATTTCGCCACTATGTTCAAAGGTTAAATGGCTCAAGCGGTAAAACTCCGCCCTCGGTATCAAGGGACCGCGGTTCGAATCCTGATGATTACTTCTCATTTTTAGGGTTCCGTAAAACGTAAAAACGGAACCCTTATAGATTCGTCATGTCTGTCTGTCTGTCTGTCTGTCCGTCCGTATGTCACAGCCACTTTTTGCCGAAACTATGAGAACTACACTGTTGCAACTTGGTAAGTAGATGTATTCTGTAAATCGCATTAAGATTTGAACAAAAAATTAAAAAAAAAGAAAAACTAGGGTTGTCCCCCATACCGAGAACTCAAATATTTTTTTTCATCGCACCTACACGTGTGGGGCGTCTATCGATAGGTCTTCAAAAATGATATTGAGGTTTCTAAAATCATTTTCGTATACACTGAATAGTTTGCGCGAGACACACTTCCAAAGTGGTAAAATGTGTGTCCCCCCCCCCGCCCCTCTAACTTCTAAAGTAAGATAATGAAAAATCTAAAAAAAATATGTGATGTACATTACCATGTAAACTACCAACGAAAATTATATAATATAAAATAATATCTGATAAGATTTTTTTTTTAATCCGTCATAAATACACTATTATTGAAACTTCGATCAAAGCTATAACGAACTACAAGAACTATGTGTACTATGTTTTTTCGTTTTTTTTTATGTACCTATGTATCCTTAGATCTTTCAAACTACGTAACGAATTTTAATGCATTTCTTAAATTGTATCAACCAAAATATAATTTCAAAAAAACGAGCAAGGCTCGGTCAACCAGGTACTTAAACATTACGTAGTGAACATAGCGACACGACAGTGACAGATGCGGCAAAAGGACTAATATCCACGGCCAAGAATAAATTAAAAAAAAAAGATAGTGACAGCAGGCAGACAGCAGCAGCAGCTGTTTCTCTCTCGCTCTAGTACATTCGGTGGGTCTATATGGGGTGGCATAACATTTTTTGTCCTATTTTAGGTAGGCATAACGTTTTTAGGACTAATGATAATCTACCATAACAACTAAACGCATAACTGTCTTCGCATAATGTTCACTAGCATAACCATATATGACATAACGATAACTTAGCATAATGTTTAAACGCATAGCCATATATAGCATACAGATAACTTAGTATAATGTTTCGACGCATAACTATAAATAGCATAATATTTAAAGGCACACATTGAGAAAAACATAACAATACTTAAACATAATGATCAAAGGCATAAACTTTAAACACCTAACTAAAAAAGAAGTGCAAAGAGCGGACTGTAGCAACATTATTTAAATAAAATACGTGGGTGTGTGAAATGCGGGTGGGTACTTTGACAACAATATTTATTATTCGTAATGTAGGTATCTACTAATTTAATGGAATGTATATGCAGGACTATGCAGTAGTTGGATTTCCATTCTAACACGTACACGCTTCACATCGGCTCTACAAACAGAAAATCAAAACGAGTGGAGTTTTTCGAGCTGCGCGCGTATCAAAAGTGTCAGTGTAACCAGAAACAGTCAGGCTAACCCGGAGCGGTGCAGACAGCCCTCAGGACAACAGGAATAAAGAGAAATCTTCAAAAAATATCGGCCAACAACTGGAAACAAAGGTTAGTTCGGTAAAAACATCAGAAAACCGCATAGCTGTAATTGGACAAACATCACGTCCGACCGCATACCTTTGGAATAATCACTTCGTTTATAAAAGCTGTATAAGGGCTTTCGGTGGAAAAAATATTTAACATAAAAAAAATAAACATAAATTACCAGCGTAATCTTCGTCAATGGATGTTTTATACAATAATAATTATAATCAAGTTGTTAAAATGCAAACCTAAGAAAATGAATAAATGAGTGAATTATAATCATAGATACTCATTTTTCGTTAATAAAACAAACTACTATTTTATAGTCATCGTATTTGTTTTTCATATATTCTGCTACTTTATACAAGGTTTTCGACAGAAGCAGATTTCTTACATTTTGATAGAACGCATTGTCTGATGCACAATCTTTTATACAATTTGGCAGTTTATTATAGAGTTCCTGACCTATCACAATAGGATTTTTTGTAGACAAGTGCAACCTATGCTTCACATGTAACAAATTATTTTTGTGTCGAAAGTTTAAATGTGTATAATCACCACGAGTCTGATAAAGATGAAGATTTGATCGAACATATTTTATTACTTCATAAATGTATACCGATACTGAAGTCAAAATCCCCAGACTCTTAAAAAGTTCTCGGCATGATTCTCTATATTTTGCTTGTACTAAAACCCTTATGGCACGTTTTTGCATTTTCAGGATGCGCTCATTATCAGTAGAATTACCCCATAATATAATACCGTACGTCATAACTGAATGTATATACGCGTAATAAACTTCCTTCAGGAAGCATTTTGTTGCCATTGGTCGCAATTGAATTAATGCGTAAATCCCTCGAGACATCTTATTACTGGTAGTATTTATATGCGTTTTCCAAGTTAAAGCAGAATCTATCTCGAATCCAAGAAGTTTAACCAAAGTAGTGGTTTTCAACCACTTTGCATCATCTATTTGAGGAAAAGTCACTATTGGTTGTTTTGGAGATACTGCATTAAATACCATAATGTTAGTTTTCTCCGAATTCAAGTTAACTCCATTCATATGAAACCAATTACTCAACATTTTCATATTCCATGCAATTTTTTCAATCAAATCTTCCATATTATTACTAGAAACAATGACTGTAGTGTCATCGGCATACTGAATTAATTCTCCATGTAATTCTAAATAAGTCAAATCATTTAAAAATAAGAGAAACATTGTATTTCCAAAAGAGGAACCTTGAGGTACACCAATATTTAGTTTTTGTGGTGCAGATCTAACTGATTTTCCATTTGATTTAATTTCTACTATTTGCTGACGATCGGTCAAAAACGATTCTATCAATTTCACGAATACCCATGTACGCATCTCTAGAGCATCTCTAGAGCATCTCAGCAAGCGAGCAGGGCGCTGAGCATGACAGTGGAATGGGGTAAAACTAACAAACTCAACTTTGCAGCGCATAAAACTAACGCGATGCTTTTCACAAATAAGTTGAAGTACGAAACTCCAAACATAGTCATGTCCGGCGTCCGGCTCGATCTGGTCGAGGAAGTCAAACTGCTAGGCCTAATGATCGACCGACGGCTCAACTTTAAAGCACATGTGAACGCCCAATGTAAAAAAGTGGCGAACATTTATAGACAGCTCGCATGTGCAGCGAAGGTGACCTGGGGATTAAATGGCGAAATCACGAGAACTATTTACGTCGCGGTGGTGGAACCCATCATCATGTACGCCTCAAGTGTATGGGCACAAGCAGTAGACTTCGAGGAAAACAAGTCGCACTTAAACGCGATCCAAAGAGGCTTTGCCCAGAAAATCTGCAAGTCGTACCGTACTGTTTCTCTAAAATCAGCACTTGCCCTTTCAGCTCTGATCCCCCTGGATCTCAGGATACAGGAAGCAGCAAGTTTGTACAGAGTAAAAAAGAACCTCTCCCAAGATTACCTCCCACCAGAAGTGGAACTCGAGCGGAACGTAAACTACTTGGATAAACCCCATCCGTCCACGCAGACATCCGTAGAGTACGAGCTCATAGAAGACACCTCCAATCTTCCTCAAATTTATACTGATGGCAGTAAGATTGAGGGTAAAGTTGGAGCTGCTCTAACATGGTGGGAGAATGGCAAAGAGGTCAAGAACTTGACGTTCAAGCTCCACTCCGAATGCACTGTCTTTCAATCAGAACTCTATGCTCTTTACCGGGCAACTCAAATGGTGTTAAAGAGCAAGGACCCAGAAGTCAATGTCCTGAGTGACTCCAGATCTTCACTCGAGCTGCTGAGTAATCCAGAAACGAGTCACCCCTTGGCAAAGTGCATAAAGGAAAACATTGGACAGATAAATGCTGAAGGGAGATCTCTTCGTCTTTTCTGGGTAAGAGCGCATGTAGGCACCGTCGGCAACGAAAGAGCTGACGAACTGGCCAAATCGGCAGCACTCACGGAATCGCCCAGGGACTACGAGGGGATCCCTTTGTCCTACATCAAACGCAAAATCCGCGAAGAATCGGTCAAGAAGTGGCAGGATCGATATGAGACCTCGGACACCGGAAAAGTCACTCAGACGTTTCTCCCCGATATAGCAAACGCATATCGGTTGATGAGAACTACGAAACTGACTCATTTCCAGGTACAAGCATTGACGGGACACGGAGGAATAGCAGAATACCTGTACAGATTTATGCTTAAGAGCAGTCCTGTATGCGAGTGTGACTCTGAAAAATCCGAGAATGTCTGGCACGTGCTGGTAGACTGACCCCGATTCATGGCTGCAAGACATGATCTCGAATCTATGATTGACAGGAAGCTGGTTATCTCAGATCTCCACAACGTCTTGGCAGATCCAGATAGCAGACCACGGCTTCTGGCTTTCATGGAGAGTTCATTCCGCATAGCGGCCAAAAGAAACTCCACGCTTTCTAAAACACAACGCCCTTCACCACCACACCCTACCCCACTGTCTAATACACACCCACCTTCACCACCACACCCTACGCCACTGTCCGTAGACGCCACGCCGGGTGCAATCTCCGTCCAAGAATAGCTCCTCAAAGAGCATCTCCGTCCAACAACTACTGGAGAACGCAGACCGAGGAGAGGCGGGAATCCGTGTCCGCGGAGTGGCTCTCTTCATGGATAGCAACAAAGAGAGATTCGGAATAAGCTTTTGCTTCGCCTGGGAAAGGAAACGCGCCCGTTTGTCGCCGGGATTGTCTTGTCTGCTCAATGGGAGTACAGCAAAAGTCACAATGAAGCGGAAAACCTTCGACGCTATGCCAGTGTGCGAGGTAGACGGCCACCGATTTCGGTTGGTGCGATCGAGAAACAAAACGATTGCACTAATAGAATACTCGGAAGGTCGGACGCCTTTGACACAGGCAAGTGCGCTGCTTGCACATCTAAGCAGAAATGCGGGTGAAACACCCCGGGTGATAAGCGTGGATGCGATGGCAATCGAATATTCAAGAGCGAAAGTCGCAGACCGGCTGGGTTGCATTGAAGCCTCTAAACATCATGAGGTTGTCGTATACGAAGATAGGGGAGAAAATCTGAGCTTCCTCAGAGCCCCTTCGCACGACCTAACAAATGCAACTGACAGCTGGGGATACCCCGTTCCTAGTTCGACCAACCAAACCGGTTCCGAAAGAACACAGCAGAGGGCAGCCGCGGAAAAAGCCGCAGCCCATCAAAGCGGCAGCCGAAGCACCAACACGGCCTTCGTGGCTGCCTTCAACACTGCAGCAAGGAGCGTACTCCGAATCTCATCCCATGCACCACCCCTTTTAACGCCAGGGACCCTCAAAACAGCTTCACAGCAACAAATGAGCCGAACGAGAGCCGACATGGGACAGGTTGAACCGCTCCGCTATGTCACGGCTTCGGAGCCGCGGAGCCATGCACGTAACGCCTTCATCGAATTCATAGCCATACTGAGAGCAACAAGACTAGTTAACCTCAAGATCTGCGAAAACATCATGCAGTTCTATAGGCTAGGAAGTGAAAGCCTCCTAAAGGTGAATCTCGAGGAGGCCGAAGCAGCCATTTACAATAATGTCACATCCCGAGTCATCAAGGGAACCATGACAGGACAGTATATGGCAGCCTACAGTGCAGAAAATGGCTTCGTGACACTGAACGAGAGTGAGACAGAGCGCGCGGGAAGACCCGTTTATGCGACACCACTAAACGACCCAATTGTAGTTACCGCCCGATGCACCAAGATTATGCTGGACGACAAGATCCTCGAGATGGCCAAGTCCATTGAAGGGAACTCAAACGTCAAAGCGTGTTGGGAAAACTGGGAGGTACCAAGAATACAGTGGGTCAATGGAGTTCCAGGATGTGGAAAGACAACGTGGGTGATTAGACACTTCGACGTGGACAAAGACGCTATCATCACCACAACAACTGAGGCAGCAAAAGATCTAAGGGAGAAGCTATCGCACCATATCGGAAACTTGGTCAAAACCAGGGTGCAAACTATGGCTTCTGCTCTGGTAAATGGTTTCGGAAAAGAGAAATTCAGCCGCCTCCTGGTGGATGAGGCTCTCATGAACCATTTCGGGGCCATTGTGATGGTCTCACGGCTGTCTGGTGTTGGCGAAATTGTCCTCATCGGAGACGTCAATCAGTTTGCCTTACATCGATAGGGAAAATCTCTTCGAAATGAGGTATCACCGCCCGAACCTGGTAGAAAAGATCAGCCAGGAGTTGCTCTGCACACATCGCAACCCGATGGATGTTGCATATGCGCTGAGGGAAATATACTCAGGTATGTACTCCTCAGTACCCCGTATAAAGTCCCTGGAGCAGAGAAGGTATAAAGGAGCGCAAATACCCGGCACCCAACCCAACACCCTCTTTTTAGTGCATACTCAAGAGGAAAAGGAGACCCTGACAAACCAGGGTTACGGGTCAGGCACCGGGTCACGCATCCTTACCATTCATAAAGCGCAGGGCTTGACATACGAGTCGGTAATCGTAATTAAAATTAAGTCAAACATGAAGCTGCACGAGAGCGTATCCCATGCGGTTGTTGCAATCTCACGGCACACGGGGACCTTCACATACTACGCTGACGACACCGACGACGCCATCGATCGGTTCGTGCTGCGAGCGTTGGCTGCATCACCAAAGACCATTCAAGATTTCAACCTGCAGATGGCCATTAGAGGCAGAAATGCGGCTGTAGTGGAGGATCTGGGCCAGGAGGAGGCGGCTTAGGCAAAAGACGATGTCGAGTCGATTACTATCGGAATCCCAACCGGTAGTGATCGGCTCAACAGACGAAATCGGACTGACTAGCTTTAGAATTACGTTTAAAATGTTCACCACCCCCCTACTCCCCCCCTTATTTTCCTCTTCTTCTCCTAATCCAAGAACTATGTAAATAAAAAAAAGATTATTGTAATGACAAAAGTCACGGACCCCGGAGTCTGTAGAGTGTTTAAATTAAATAAAAAAAAAAAAAAACTTTGCAGTAGTATAACAATTTTTGTACTAATTTATGTAGACATAACGTTTTTAAGACTTAAAAACCTACATACACCTAAGACATATGGTGCACTTTTTGACTCCGGGTGGGCTCCCGTCAGAAACTCTGCAGTCAGCCCTGAGCTTCGGCTCCCGCATTTTTAAATACACTCTAGGGGTAGTAGCGACAAGACTAGGTGGAGTCGGGGTGCTCCGAGTCAGATCTGGACCCTATATAACCTGATTATATATTACGTAGCACAACAAATAATAAAAAAATGCCTAAATGCGTCTGAGCAACAGTCGAATTGAATGTAGTACAATACATTTTTATGATTAAAACACATTACGCAAAAAAACAATTATGCAAAAGTTACATTATGACACTATATTTATGTTATGCTACATTCATTATGACAAAGTAAATTAGGGAAAAAAAAATTATGTGATTTAAACGGCACCATGAAAAAAAATTTAACAAACAAAAAAATGCCTAAATACTATTATGCATCTCATCAATAGTCGAATTAAATGTAGTACAATAGATTGTTATGCTTAAAACACATGACGCCAAAAAATGATTATGCGAAAGTTGCATTATGACACTATACATTATGCTACATTCATTATGACAAAGTAAATTAGGAACAAAAAGTTATGCGTTTTAATAGGCTCCCCATTCGGCGGTCTCGAGTTCACCCGAACATTTCTTTCACTTCCGAGCGTGACGATGATCTTCATTCACGAAAATTCAGTGTGTGTAAATTGTACTAAAAATATTTTCACATAAAAAAAGTGTCGAAATTTGCGGCATAGACCGCTGTATCTTTTGATTGCATTGTCTTAAAAGTTTGATTTTGTCACGGCTTCAAGGGACAAAAAATTTGAATGCATGATATAAATTGCAACTTGTTACGTTTACGTGTTCCTGAGAAAAAAAATCTTGACAGGCAGACGAACGGACGGACAACAAAGTGATCCTGTAAGGGTTCCGTTTTTTCCTTTCGAGATACTGAACCCTTAAAATATTAAAAGTACTACAAACAATTACCTTTATTATTATACATTACAGATTCCAAATGTCGTAAGAACCTTAGTGTATAGTATTTTATCCAGAAATTACCGACTTGGGGCCCATAGCAAGTCTAGAACATTATTATTAAGCTTTTATACCGATTTTAATATTTACCCCCTAATTGCAAACAAGGTACAGAAAAGAAATCACTTACGTAGGGTTCCCGGCGTCGTCCAAAGCCCAGTTTGATACGACAGGAATGTAGGTAAGGATCAAATGGGAATGTGGGAAGAACCAAACCAGGCGATATCGAGGACCTCCTGAATTCCCGTTCCAGCAGAAGAAACGGTCCGGCGTTGTAGAAAAGGGCCAATCCAGTAGCCACTTCACAAATAATATTCCAGCACTAATCCAGTAGTAATTAACACAGTTCACGCCAATAGTCTATTCCCGTAGCACTATAACACTTTTATCCAGAAAAGCAAACCAGGTTAGAAAAAAAACAAGGAGTGGCTCGAACGTACCGGCGAAACGAGACAACGTCACTTGACAGCCGGCTGTCAACATAGATCCGCTATATTTTCGATGGCCGATATAATGTTGCCCGATTATACGGAACAAAACCCCCGACCAATTGAACTCCAGCTCAATTTTAGAAACCAGTATTTAGTAGTATCCGGACCCCAAATAAAACGAAATTCCCAACTTTGACCCGAAAGTGGAAATCAAACCAAAAAAAGAAAAAAAAACTTTACCAAAAATAGCAATAAAATTAAATAAATTTTTAACCATGAAAAATACGTATATCTAATAAAGAGGCAAGCGTGCCAGAGAGGACACCGCGCGCTGAAGTCTGGAACCAGAAACCAGAATCTCCGCCACGCGGGGTGTGCCATCAGTACCAGATATCAATTTTAAAATACGTCCCCTACGCCAGAGTAGGGGGGCCAAATTTGCCTCTTTTAATAATACTAAGTCCCCTTCCCGAGGGGCCTCCGTCCTATCTGTCCATTTTACCCGTTGTTGCAACAGATGCAAGTACTCGGCCGACCAGCGCCTCCAGAAGTCTTGACTTATTTGCTGCAATAACTGAAAACGGGACAGGCGTCCGGGGCGCTCATCCTTCCAGGGATACTCCGGCAACGCGGTTAAAGGCTGACCGATCAAGAAGTGACCCGGCGTCAAGACTTCTAGATCGTTAGGGTCAGGCGAGATTGGACAGAGAGGACGGGAATTAAGCACTGCCTCCACGCGGCATAGTACCGTGACTAACTCTTCCCAAGTTAACACGGTCTCCCCGATGACACAGCGGAGATGGGTTTTAGCAGACTTCACCGCAGCCTCAAAAATTCCTCCCCAGTGAGGACAGGCCGGCACACTAAATTGCCAGCTGATTCCCCGCTGGGCGAGAGCCAGACTTAAACTATTATTACCAGAATTTAAAAAATTATTAACTTCGCGTAAATAATTCGCCGCCCCTCGATAATTTGTGCCATTGTCCGAACGTATTAAAGAGGGTACTCCTCTTCGCGCTACAAAGCGATCCAGCGCCGCGACAAAGGCCTCCGTAGACAGCGCAGAGACCAGCTCCAGGTGGACTGCTTTGGTGGCCAAACACACAAAGACGCACAGGTAGGCTTTAACGACCTTGGCGTTACGCAACGTCGATGACTTGACCGAGAAGGGCCCAGCGAAGTCCGTTCCGACCCCGTCGAACGGCCTCGAGGGAGAAATCCTATCCGGAGGAAGATCTCCCATCATGGGCTGCATGGTAGACGCCTTGAGCCTATAACAAGGGACACATCTAAACAGCACCTTTCGGACCGCCCTGCGAGCCGACAAGATCCAGAATTCACGCTGCAACACAGCGAGAAGCGCGCCACATCCAGCGTGCGCGTTACCGATATGCCGATCGGTGATCAGCAGGTCCACCAGAGGACCTCCTTTCGGTAGCAACAGGGGGTGCCTGCTGCCGTACGGCAGGTTGGCTTTCCGGAGCCGACCTCCTACGCGCAGAAGACCATCCTGACCTGTGAAAGGGTTCAACTTGGCGACCGCACCCTTCAAGCGAGCGCGTCCGCAGCGCAGCGCCTCAAGTTCCGTCGGAAACCTCTCACCCTGCACCAGCCGAATGAGGTGCAGCAAGGAACTCCGACGCTCCTCCACAGTGGCGATCTGGTCACTCCTCCTCTGACGAGGGTGACGACAGTTGTGGATGAAGCGTTTAATCCAGCTAGTTACCCCTAACAACTTATCCAGCTTGCTGTAACGACCCGTCAACCAGTCAGGGTCTGGGGGCACTTCCGCCACAATCGCATGCACGCGGACTCCGGGCAGCTCCGCTCGCTCCGAGTCCGCGCCGAGAGCTGGCCAGGAAGCTTCTGGCTCCCGCAGCCAGTCCGGACCCCACCATAAGGGGTGATCAACTAGCTCCGGCGCGGAACAGCCGCGCGAAGTACAGTCAGCGGGGTTCAACTCACCCGGGACATGTCTCCAAACCATGTCCAGTCCAATGTTTTGGATTTGGGAAACCCGATTTCCCACAAAAGTCTCCAAGGTGTGAGGGGCTGCTCGTAACCAGGCAAGTACGACCTGACTGTCTGACCACGCATAGACCTTCCGGATGTCTATCGAGGTGGACAGTTCCTGATATACGTGCTTAAGCAGCCGAGCAAGTAATGTGGCTCCGCTCAATTCCAGTTTCGGAATAGTGAGTCGTGTCCTGATAGGAGCTACCTTGCTCTTCCCCAATAAGAGCGTGACATTGACGTGGCCTCCAGCGTCAACTGTACGCAAGTACACAGATGCGGCATAGCCCAGCTCGGACGCATCACAGAACCCGTGCAGGCTGATCCGGCTACAGCCTGGTGGCAGAATGCGACGGGGCAACGCCACTCGATTGACCGTTTCGAGGTCAGATATTAAACGAAGCCAAATGTTAAGCGAGTCTCCAACCAGGGGGTCGTCCCATGAGACCTTCAGAGTCCAAAGTCGCTGTAACAGACACTTGGCTGCGAACAGAACCGGACTGATCCAACCGTTTGGATCAAACATCCTGGCGATGGTGGACAAAACCGTCCGTTTTGTCCACGCGCGTGTGGCTTCCAGTGCCACCCGAAAGGTGAAGATGTCAGCAACCGGTTGATACTGCATGCCCAGAACCGCAATCCCGTGCGGATCGTCACCTTCCTCGAAGAGCCCCGGATCCTGCTGGTGATCGTCCGAGATACCAGCCAGGACGTTGGGGTCGTTAGAGAGCCATTTCCGAAGCTCATAGCCTCCAGATGCGAGAAACTCTGTAAGCTCATCCCGGAGCAACAGAGCTTCCTCCACCGTCTGCGCACCGGTGCAAACGTCGTCCACGTACAGGTCGCGTTCCAGAACTGCGGCTGCACGTGGGTACCGAGCCCGTTCTTGCTCCGCCAACTCCAGCAGTGAGCGGATCGCAATGAAGGGGCTTGATCTCAACCCATAGGTGTTGGTGTTCAACTCATACACCATCATAGGGTCCTGAGGACTTTCCCGCCAGAGGATCAACTGGAACCTCCTGTCCTCGGGGTGTATGACCGTTTGTCGGAACATCATACGGATGTCCGCTCCCAACACCACCTGATGCCTACGGAAATTCAGGATGATGTCTACAATATCCCGATGTAACTTCGGTCCAGCGTGGAGGCACTGGTTCAGTGACACTCCTGTCGAAGTCGGAGCGGATCCATCGAACACCGTCCTGAGTTTGCCTGTCGACGCTTTCAAAACAGCGTGATAAGGCAAAAAGTAGTGGTCCATGGTCGACCAGTCGTCGCGAGCCGGAGACATGTGGCCCAGTGCCTCATACTCCCTCATGAACTCGATGTACTTTTCCCGAAGTACAAGATCTCGAGCCATGCGTCGCTCCATGGACCTGAGCCTTTTCTCGGCCAATGATCGAGACTGGCCCAGACGCGGGGGGTTATCCCGGAAAGGCAGCCTAGTCTCCAATCGCCCAGAAACCATTCTCCGAGTGTGAGCCTGATAAAAGTTCTCACACTCCACGTGCTCGGGATCCAGCCGAGACACGGTAGGCGGCTCTTCGATCTCCCAGAACCTCTGCATGATCTGAGCGAGGGCCGTTCCCGTAAAAGAAGCCTGATTCGACTGCTGCCACTCATCCACCATTCCCAAAATGGCGTTCCCGTAGATGGTGGGCAGCGCCATCAGCGAAGACTGATCCAGCAGTCTAGGCTTGCCGTTCATGATGTAACCCAGTACATCAGAACCCAACAAAAGGTCTACCGGACCCGCCATCCCGAAGCGGGGATCCGCCAACCTGAGACCCTTAGTACAGGACAAAAGATCCGGATCTATGTCCGCCTGAGGAAGCCAACCGACAACCGAATCCATGACGGTGGCCCTGACCGCAATCCTTTCCGAATATGAATGTACGGACGAGAAGGAGAGGCGGGTCTGTCCAGCCAACCGCACCTCTGTGTTCCCGACTCCTCGCAACGGAGTCGGTGACGGAAACCTAGCCAGGCCCAGGCGATGAGCAACCCGGGTTGTTAAAATGCACCCCTGGGACCCTGTGTCCAAGAGCGCTCGTATCCGGACGTAGTCGCCTCTTGGACCCCAAACCCTTAACCAGAGGGTGGGCAGCAGGACCACCGGTTGATCCTGTGCCAAGGGAACGGAGGCTAGTCAATCCCTCCGAGGCCCGTCCGAACCCGTCGGACTACAGGGCCCAGCCCAATATGGCTGCCGAGTGCAAAGGGCCATCGGAGGGGGGGCATATCCGGCCGCCCTGCCATATCGAAAGTAGGGCGGGTGGTAGTCCAGCCTCGGATATTCATGGAGGGGAGGCGTGTACGCCCTCCATTCCATTGGTCGCTGATCCGGCGGCGGAGAAGGGTAACGCTGGGGAGGTGGCCCCCGTGGTGACTCCGGTATCACCCTTCCACCTCTCCAGTTCGCCCGCGTCCGCGCGGGCTGTGAGGTCGGTGACCGAGCCGCGTGTAGGACGCCCCTTGTTGGGCTGCCCGGTGCTGCCGTGGGTTGGGGTGGAGGGGGTGTGCTCCACGCTGTAGCCACTTCATTGTTGTACAATGCGTGGCTCTGCGTGGGAGCGCCCCCGCCCGTGGAGGGCCCCCTCCCTGAGGGCTGTCGACCAGCACCATCGCTCCTGGTGCACAAGAGCTGGTGGTGTGGTCCCCCACACCCAGGACACGGCCGTGCCGTGGGGCAGTCATTGTACAAATGACCCCCCAGGCACCCGTAGCACCGACGCAACCGCCGAACGATCCCTCGTCGTTCGGAAGTCGTCCGCGCAAGCAGGGCCGGACACTGCACCAGCGCGTGAAGCTGGCCACAGTTCGGGCACTCCTGCTCCGACGCAGTCGTCACAGTCGCCGACCGCTTTACCCCACCCAGAGTGCGGGGATTGGTAGGTCGCGGTCCTGTTCCGGCAGGGCCACGAGCTGACGCGGCGGGCTGCGCCTCCTGAGGCGCCGACTCTGCCATCCTCGCCTCCCACTCCAGGACCCGAAGTAGCTCCTCAAACGTGGGGAAGACCTTCGGGTCTGAGTGAAGGCCCCTTTCCCGCTCGAATCGGGCGCGCAACTCCAGCGGCACCTTGCCCAGCAGAATGTGGACCAGCAGAAACGACCAGTGTTCTACTGGCAGTCCCAAGCTGCGCAAGGCGTTGTACGCCACCTTCACGGGCGTGAGGATTAATGGCCTCAACTGAGACCTCTCAGTCACCTTCGGCAGCCCCAGTATTTGGGACACGTGAGCGTCGGCGAGGAGCCGAGGGTTTTGGAACCTCGTCTCCAGCAACTCCATCGCCGTGCCGAAGTTGTCGTCATCCAGCTCCAGGTGCTGGATCAGGGAGAGTGCCTCACCCTCCAGTGACGTGCGGAGATAGGCCAGTTTCTCCGCCCTTGTTAAATCGGTGCGTGAATCCACGAGAGAGGCGAACATGCTCCGGAAGCCGCTCCACTCCCGCAGGTTACCTGTAAACCTGGGCAAGTCCAGGGTGGGAAGGCGTCCCACTACACCCGAACCCGCATCCCTGATGACGGGTCCCGAGTTCGCCCTTCCCTGACGAGACCTCTCCAGCTGGCGAACCCTTTCGGAGACCTCGTCGTACACATCCAGGATGCGCCGCATGTCCGCGTCGATCCTCTCCATCTGCTCCTCAGGTGGAGACGGCCTTGCATCCCGCAGCGATCCTGCGCTCCTCTCAGCGACCTCCAGGCGCCTGTCGAGGTGCTCTGCCCTGTTTAGCAGCGCCTCCTCCCGGTCTCTCCTGCCGACCAATCCTTGCAAGGATTCAAACCACCGGAGCTGGTTGGCCAAATCCGAAGCCATTTTAAATTTAAATTTAAATTTTAAATTAACCTAAAGTTCGGACAATGTCACAACAATTATATCCGCAACCTATTAAGCCGGATACCACTTAATACCAATTTCCCGACAGTTTGGGGAGAAATTATACTGGGAACCCCCAAATATCTGGCCTACCCGATATATTTTCCCAGAAAACTTAAAACAAAAAAGGGGTATTTACGGCTAACTGCGCTCTGTCTACCAAAAAATGTATAGTATTTTATCCAGAAATTACCGACTTGGGGCCCATAGCAAGTCTAGAACATTATTATTAAGCTTTTATACCGATTTTAATATTTACCCCCTAATTGCAAACAAGGTACCGAAAAGAAATCACTTACGTAGGGTTCCCGGCGTCGTCCAAAGCCCAGTTTGATACGACAGGAATGTAGGTAGGGATCAAATGGGAATGTGGGAAGAACCAAACCAGGCGATATCGAAGCGACCTCCCGAATTCCCGTTCCAGCAGAAGCAACGGTCTGGCGTTGTAGAAAAGGGCCAATCCAGTAGCCACTTCACAAATAATATTCCAGCACTAATCCAGTAGTAATTAACACAGTTCACGCCAATAGTCTATTCCCGTAGCACTATAACACTTTTATCCAGAAAAGCAAACCAGGTTAGAAAAAAAACAAGGAGTTTTTTTTTTTTTTTTTTTTTTAACTTTTATAGGTTTACACTTGACCGCCATCTCACCTGATGTTAAGCGACGATGCGGTCTACGATGGAGCGTGTTTACCTAGAAGAAACCGATTCACTCTCGATTTGAAGACACCAAGGTTATAACTATCAGGGAAAACCCACTCTGGCAACTCATTCCACAGCCTAGACGTTCTTATCACAAAAGTAGAGTCAAACCTCTTCGTCCGTGTCTTTGGAACATCAACCATGAAACGGTGCCGCTTCTTCGAGTTACGAGAAGTCCGATAGAATAGGAGTGGCTCGAACGTACCGGCGAAACGAGACAACGTCACTTGACAGCCGGCTGTCAACATAGATCCGCTATATTTTCGATGGCCGATATAATGTTGCCCGATTATACGGAACACTTAGTTTTAATTTTTGTGAGAGTTAGTGCTAATTTTTCTTTCATCAATATTTTTCCTTTTCATGCATTGTTTTTTTTAATAAATTTAATATATAATCAAACTGTGTTTTATTCAGCCGAAAATACTTCCTGAATATAATTATTGTCATCAAACATTAGGTGTTTCTTGACTAATAGCGAAAATGATCCTTCTTAGCCTCTACTTATATGTAATCTTCTTTTAGTTTTATATTTGTAATAATAATATAAGAGCAAATCATCGTCTTCTTCCTCCTCCAATAGAAGTTCTACAACTTGGTTTTCCATTGTGATCCACAAAACACAACTGACTCTATCGACAGACTCTCCATACTGAAGCAGCCGTGACACTTGTCGCGGTCTCCGGTCTCGGTCTCGTGTCGCGGTCGCGGCGCGAATTGGCGCCCATACAATTTCATAATGTCAAGTGCCTGTCTTGGTCTCCGGTCGCGGTCTCCGGTCTCGGTCTCGTGTCGCGGTCGCGGCGCGAACCGACGCCTCAGAGACCGAGACATGTGTCGCGGTCTCCGGTCTCGGTCTCGCGTCGCGGTCGCGGCGCGAACCGCTACCAAAATATCTTTAAAATATTAATAAATATTGGTAAACAAAATAAAATATTGGTGGTGGACAATTCACACACAACACCATCTGACCCAAAACTTCTGCAAGTTACTTCGTTTATTATAAGATATTGTATTAGCATTAAGGTTTATCGTTAATTTATAGTGTAATAAAGTATTATATTATTACTAGCAGCGCCCCGCGGTGTTACCCGCGAAGTTCCCGTACCCGTTGTTTCTGTTGTTTTTCCGGGATAAAAAGTAGCCTATGTGTTCTTCCAGACTAAAACCTCTGTGTTCCAAATTTCAGCCCGATCCTACGTTCATACGTTAGGACGTGATTGAGCAACAAACATCCAAACATCCAAATATCCAAACATCCATACTTTGACATTTATAATATTAGTAGGATTATTAATATATATTAATACGACTTATTATCCATCCATCCATCGGGAAAAGCTGAATCGGGTAATGTATTCCACTGCATAGATATTATTATATCACTTTATTAAGGTTGTGGAACTATTCACCATCTTAGCATAAAACATTTACAACAAATGAATAAAACAGAGGTAACTTTGGTAATTTTTTATGTCTTGATATGCCCGTGGAGTTAAATAGTTGCTAGATACTTTTTAAAGGCATTTTGCAAAATGTTTCTTTACATTTTTAATCATAACTGCCAATCTAAATGTAGCTATGAAAAAACGTCATTACAGCTCACAATAACCTCTAGAGCGACGCATAAAGAAGCTTTCACATTAGAAGCTTTTGAATAGCTTGGATTAGTGGTAAGCCATTTGGGTAGTAGATATTATATCGATAAACTAATCAAAATAAATTTGATTTACCAGTGGGGTTTTCGGTTCTGGCGTGAAGACCACGAATCATTTAGTGTATGCTGCCCTGAGATGGGGTTACGATTTACAAAAGACAGCTGCTGGTAGTATATGGAAGCCAAACATCAAGGATCCGACATTTCTATCTAGCCGTAAGCTAAGTAAAGCTTGTACTTTAGGAGCCATATAGCTGATGTAATACTTTTATATTTTTAAATGGTGTTTCTATGTATAAAAAGTATGTGTTTAAATGGTGCTGTGTGTGAATTGTCCACCAATATTTATTTATAAAAACACCCAGGTACAGGACAAATATTTCTATTCATCACGTAGGTAAGTATTTGCACTGGGCGAGGATCGAACCCACGTCCCACGGCTTCGCTGGCATACGTATGTACTATCAACTAAGCCACCAGCCAAGCCATGGTATCGAAATTTGATTGATATTATAGGTGTACACACAAACATAAGTTTAGAGTTACTCATTTAGTAATATAAGCCCTGTCTGAACGTGTCCATTGGACTGACGGCTTGCAGCGGTGGATCGGTATCTTGAAACAAACTGTTTGTAGTTGTAGTGTTCCCACCAACTTACATTATGTATGATGTATGTTATCTCTGATGTATGTTTATTCGCACAAAGATTCGTGCATGCGTATTCCACGCACCTATTTGACTGGGCAAGATGGCAACACCACAAACAAACCTTTTCAAAAAAAAAATGAAAAATATCCAAACAGTAAAAAAAAATTCGCATGTAGATAAAGAACTCAAAAAAATAAAATTTTGCAGACGTATAATTTTTAAAGACATGGATTTGAATTTTTATAGACTTAAACTACACGCTTAATTAAAGGAATCATCTTCCCAAATGTGTACATATTTGACCTTAACTACATTGATAAGTGATAAGAGTTGTGATAAAATCTAATCCATCAGTAAAGCTGCGAGGTCAAACAAAAACCAAATTTAAAAAATAATCATGACTAAATTATAAAAGTTACCATTATAAACGTCATTAAAGCTCACAATGGCCTTTAGTGCGATGCATAAAGAAGCGTTCACACTAGAAGCTTTTAAGGAGCTTACATTAGTCGCGAGACGTCTCATCTCTTCAGCGATACCATCAACACTTTCACGACATGATGCGCTTTGTTGAATAGGGAGGGGAATATTCAATCTTCAATATCGATGAATTGTCTATTTTATTATTTAAAAAAATTTCTTATTAAAATATTATGACTAAATAAAAATATAGATAATCTAGATATATCTTTTTTTTTTACTAAATCAACTAATATATTGTCCCATTACACAACAAAGGTATTGAAGTGAAAACTTATTTTGACGCACCGGACGGAAATGTTTTCGTAGGCTGTAAGGTTTCATTGTTAGGATTAGGTTTCATAGGTATGAGGCTGACCCGTCACAATCTGAGGGGAAAGGCTCAATCGGGAGAACTCTAATAGACCGACGAGTGTACTCGAGCGAGAGAGATACAGTCAGGTGTCATTCACTGCTGTGTCGCTATGTTCATTTTATTAACACGCTTTTATTACCTTCACTTGTAACTATGTATGTAAGAAAATCTTAGAATCTTAATTTGACCCACTTACCGGTCTTCAATTTGGATGAAACTTTGCACAAGCTCTGAGTTCTGATGACAATTATAAATGACTTTAGCTAAGAAACGTCATTACAAATCCAATATGGCGGCCTCCCTAAGATGGCGGACTGGCTGTTTGAAATCCACCCCCATGATATGGATATTAAATGAAAGGGTTTGCTGAATGGGATACGAAAAAAATAATCACGTAACCTAAATCCAACAAGGCAGCCGAAGTGTTTTTTGTTTTTGACGTGATAACGTCTTATAATTCGATGAAACCGGCTGCACGCCCGTAAAACATGACGTCATGTACCGTTACCTCGCCGCATGTTTGTTACAGTTGTATTAATTATTTCGACCAGTAGTTCAAGCGGGGATGTAGTTCAGTGGCAGAGCGTTCGCTTTGCATGTGAAATGCCCCGGGTTCGATCCCCGGCATCAAAAAGCTTTTTTGCATTGTTTTGATTGAAAATGACTAAATTCTACTGATAACTTTTTACATACAAATCTATTAAACAAATGAAATTAAAATTTTCTTTTGAAAAATGCTACCATTCCATCAGTATTTTCTTAAGACGTTGTCACGTTCAACTATCGTCAGTAAACAGACTTTACAGACAACATTTTTTTTAAACTATCACTTGTTAATTATGTTACTAATAACATTTTACTTTAAATGTTAATGTTAAATTAATTATGTTACTAATAACATTTTGATGACATTACTCTAGAAAAAAAAATCTTTTATTTATTTAAAATTCAAAAAAATAATAATCTCAAATATATCTGATTTATTTTTCATTTATACTGTCCATAGTAACACCTATTACCTTCACAATAATTTTCTGTCAAAACTCGTTCGACTCATAACTACGTTCTGGAAGTCATAATTTACTTTATTAAAGCCAAATTGGTTTTAGTAAACTATTTTGGGCCATGTAAAATTGGAAATGGGCGTGTCGTCATTTTACACTTGCAGTATTACAGATCAGATTGAACACGATTTAGAACTTTGCTTCCACTCCAAAGTCAAATAATGATTGAGTCTCTCGAATTTCGTAAACGGACTAACGGCTGATGATTGGAATGTCCCAATACATTTTTATATTAAATAATATAATAATATATTGGGGCATACAGAGGATCCAATACTTCCTATCATTAATAAAATTGAAGATATACAGTATGCATTTATATTGTGATAAATAATTTCTCTAGAAATACTGCTTTCAAATCGTCACACTATATAAATATATTTACGCATGACTGCTTAACATTAGAAGCATTAGAAAAGCTGTGGTACGAGTACACGTCTAATTTTTTAAAGAAAAACACTTATTTTAATAGAAGTTTGCTATCGATAAAAAGTGAAATCCCATCTCTAGAGCACCGGGCAGCCAAGGTAAGTGTCGGGCTATCGCGATGCATCACTCGCTAAGCTGTGCCGGAACAACATTTACCGCTCCAAGGATCTGATTACAATAAACGCCGTTCACATTGCTTTTGGCGTTTTGTGCAATAGGTAATAAATAAAATCTTTATTCTAGATATTATGTATAAGAAAAGTATGTCTCACTTTAAAAATATGTCATGCTATTTGTATCCAGAATATAATGTAGATAATATTGTTTGAAACTTTCGCGATTTTAACACATAGATAGATAGATTAACTCTTTATTGCACTTAACCAAAAAAATAAATAAACAAAAGTCACTTAAAACAAAATAAAATAAAGTAGCAATTGGCGACCTTATCACTAAAAGTGATCTCTTCCAGGCAACCATAGGATGGAATGAGTGATTTGAAAGTATGAAGGAAGGGAAGCACAAAAAAGGAGTGGTTGATACTTAACATAATGTTTAGATAACACACTTTGTGTTTAAAATTATAGTCTTCTCGTAATCACGGCAGTAGTCACGCTGCCGAAACTGCATAATAATTAAACGATAATCGCTATTTAGATAATGGTCTTGATTCTGTCTCAGAGTTTAAGAAAAATTTTCTGATAATAATAAATGATTATCTGGGTATCTTATGGTCTAGAGTTATTTAATGATAAAGGAATAACCTCGTGAGGAAACAAACATGTTCCAAGAAAGACTTTTTTCGAGTATTTGGGCATCTCCAACCCTGCTTCTGGTCAGTGAATTCGGCCTGGACTTTCATTTTGTGAGCGAGCGCTGAAAATTTTCTGTGCGTTTGTTATACAGAAATGTCAACTAAACTATAATTTAAGTTTGAAAATTAACGAGATTTATTGCATAATATTTAATTAATTCATGGGTAATTTAAGCATGACACATATAGTCCAGTCCGACAAGTTTCAGTCACATACGGTGACATTCTTCAAGAAGAGTGCACGCACGTAACCGCTACAATACTTGTTTGGCACGTATGACGTAATCGTACCAAATAATTTTGTCAATGTGAACGGGGGCAAAAGGACACTTGAAACCTTCCGGTGATGCTTTGTTTTGACCGCTTTTCCATTTCAAGAGATTTGTGATAATAGGATTAGATTATTATCTACGTGTTTACACTGTGACCTGTTTACGTAGTAACTGTTACTTATTATGTGAATCTGACCTTATTTTGAGTAGATTGCAAAAAGTAGACTGGTTAAATGCGTGTCCGGTGAAAAACACTCCCATGCTTTTCAATCATTTAAACACAACAAAACTTTACTAGTTGTAGAAATTCTTGCAGAGCCAGCCTGGAGAACTATCTCGCATTTGCCAATTATTTTTCCACCTAGGAGTACTGTGCAAACGTTTAGTATTCCGATTTGAAGGTCAATGTTTCTAAAGATTTTTTTTTTAAATAAAGAGTAACGAGACGAGCAGGACAAATGCCTGATGGTTAGCAACATGCCTGCCACATAACAGCACAGTGACACGCAGCTATTGGAACATGAAGAGTCCAAATCATTACCTAGCACTGCACTGCGCTCGTCACCCAGAGATCTAAGTTGTTTAAGCCCTGTAATTTCTCTGGAAACATTGCCCTTCAAACCGGAACACAGTAATGTTTGCACATTACTGCTTGGCGCCGCCAAGAGTTGGCGGTAGAATAATTGGCAAAGGTGTGGTACTTCCCCAGGCGGACTCTGCTAAGAGTCCTACCACTACAAAATATAGGACAAAAGTTACTTACGGTACGGTACTTAAAAGTTAGGTACTTTTAATTGGTGACGAGCACAGTATTGTTGGTGTATTGGAAATCTAAGACCGAGGATTGGCCTGAGTGGCGTATTACGGGAGAGGTCAGCTCTGCAACTGTCGTGGGTGGGTACAGGCTGATCATGTTGAACCAAAGTTTTACTCAGCTACCCCTACTTGGGATAAATGGGAAAGTACCTATATCTGTCTGCCTGTCTGTTACGCTCTCACTGAGAAACTACTGAACCGATTTAAGTGAAAATTGGTACAGAGGTAGACTATAGTCAGAGAAAAGACCTAATAAGATAGTTTCATCCTTTTTGACGCTAAAAACTTATTTTATGGCTATTGATTACATATAGATAATATTACATTCAAAGTTTGCAAAAATGTTACCCTAAAGAAAGTGAAATCACTGCAAAGCGCAGTTTGTACAATTAGCACGGTCGGGGCAGACATTGAAATAGAAAAAATTCCGGGGAGCGATTTTTTTTATGAAACGTCGGGGAGGGTTGTTGGAAGTATAAATCTCGATTTTCTAACTAATCTCGGTAGAGGGTTCGCCGCCATCTTGTTTTAAAGTTTTTGTGAAATAACTCGTTCATTTTCAATTTTAGAGCAAAAATGATGGTCACCAAAATTGTTGGAAATTTAATTTCTCACAAGTTTGCTTCATATAGGTTTTACGCTAGGATCAATATTTGCAGAGTTATACTATCAAGTTTATCAAAAAAATTGTATTGGTTGGAATTTTATTTTCTTCAATTTCGGTTCTCGCATTTTTTAGGGTTCCATACTCAAAAGGGTAAAAACGGAACCCTATTACTGAGACTTGGCTGTCCATCCGTCCGTCCGTCCGTCCGTCTGTCTCCAGACTGTATCTCAAGAACGGTGATAGCTAGACAGTTGAAATTTTCACAGATGATGTATTTCTATTGCCGCTGTAACAACAAATACTAAAAATAAAATAAGTAAAAAATGTGGGAGAACCAAAGTTGAAGAAAATAAAATTGCACCCATTACGATTTTTTTGATAAACTTGATAGTATAACTCTGCAAATATTGATCCTAGCGTAAAAACTATTTGCAGCAAACATGTGAGAAATTAAATTTCCAACAACTTTGGTGACTATCATTTTTGCTCTAAAGTTGAAAATGAACTAGTTATTTCACAAAAACTTTAAAACAAGATGGCGGCGAACCCTCTACCGGGATAAGTTAGAAAATCGAGATGTATACTTCCAACAACCCTCCCCGACGTTTCATAAAAAAAAAATCGCTCCCCGGAATATTTTCTATTTCAGGCTAGTTTTATGTCTACCTCGACTGTACTAAATGTACATTTATATTTATATTTTTAATTGTCATAGAATCAAAGTCGCAAAAGAAAATCTTGAAAACAATCCAAACTTCCAAATCACCCAATTACTTATTATCAACTTCGAAGGGTCGAGCACAAAAAAACAATTTTAACTTAAACAAAAATTTATTTACAAAATTGAAAAGAAGATGATCCTACGACAAAGTTATAATATTATTTCTAACCGGTCTTATTACTTTGGCGAAGTTGCGTAATTTTGATTTAATTGGCTTATATTTTAAGTGAGGAGGTTTTGTTGTAGGTCTTTCGATTTCGGCTGGTGACGTGTGCAAGTTTGATGGTCCACCAACAGACGGGAAATGATTATTTTCTTCCGCTGTTTTTCTCAAAAAAACTTCAAAATTTGACAATTTCATGCTATTTTTCTTCAGGGGAATATTGTACTTCTTAGCCTTCAATTTATTTTTGTTCAATTTTTTCGCACTTTTTGCGTTAGAGTTCTTCACAATTTCAACTTGAATTTTGTAAATGACTGAAACATTTTGGTTTTTCGCGAAATGGTGGATTTGTTTAGCGTATTTATCGAATTGTTTCGTGGGGTTCGAATTTACGTGTCCTTCGATAACGAACTGTTTTGGTATGCCGTTTGTTAGTTGTAAATGTGCCACTTGATGATGTTCTGTAAAGGAAAATTAGAGTTACATAAAACCTTTATTTTTAGTTTTTAAATTAGTTAATGACATTAGGTCATTAAGTTTCAGCATCCGGCTTCAAGTAGAGTGCAGGCACGAATTCGTTGCTTGTTTGGGACTAAACTTGTCAAAACACCAACAATATTACTGATGCCAATGGTCGCATGCGTGCACTCTTAAGCTAAGAACTCATGGAACAATTTTCACCCGCCCGCTGCGGTTCTGAAACCGCGCGGCTGCTGCGCGCGCTGTGGGCTTAAAACGCGTCTTGAGTTGTGTTCTCAATTTTTACGCATACGAGTATATCTGCATTCCACAGAAGCTGCAAGCCCCTGACCGCGGCGGGCGCGGCTGAAAATCGCTCCATGACTTCTCAGCCTTAAGTTAAACTGAAGTCGGGCTGGACCCAACCTTATCACCATATCACACGTAAGCTATTCGTAAATTAATTGAAAATACATCACTATTACTTGTCGCTACCGCAACTTTTTATCGTTTTGTAGGGGTAGGACTCTTTGCGGAGTCCATCCGGGATAGTACCACACCTTTTCCAATTGTTATACTGCTCAGCAGTAGTAATGTGAAAACGTTACTGAAGTCCGGTTTGAAGTTCAATGTTTCCAGTGAAGTTACAGGGTATAAAAATAAATCATCTTATATCCCTGGGTGACGAGCGCAGTGCAGTGCTAGATAATGATTTGGACTCTTCATATTTCAATAGCTGCGTGCCACTGTGCTGTTATTGACAGGCATGTTACTTTCCTTCAGGCACATGTCCTGCTCGTCTCGTCGTACTATACTACAAACAAAAATCGGTGCTAGCGATGAAAGATTCTGCTACTCATTCAAATTCAAAACTCCAGCCTGATTTATCGGCAAATATAGCGCAATCAGCTCTTTAGTTATCATTGCTGATTTTTGGAGTCTCGCTTATACAACCAAACGTTATCTTCAGAAAATAATCAATTATTCACAATAATTGTTGGTATTGTTTACATAATATTACTTACCATCATAAAATCCTTGGGTAGAAACACAACCCAGGACAGCTAAACTGCTAAGTAACCGCACTGTTCTACTCATCTTGACAATATAATGATATGGAACAAAACTTTTGATACAAAGGTATTATATAGCGAATCTAGAGAAAGAACAAGACTACTAGCTGGTGCTGGATTGAACAAAGCATGAATAAAACGACGGAAAACAATGATATTACGTTACTATGTTAACCCTGTATTGCATTGTTTCGTATCTCTAAAAAAATGAACAAATATCTAAATTTCTTAGTTTTTATTGTGCTTTGTACTACCTTTTTGTTTATTGGCCATCATTTTGGTCTCAATTTTCACTGCTAGTAGTTTTAGAGGAAGCTAGTGTTTAAATTAGATAAAGTAATTTTTTATCATACTTATTTTTAGTAGGTGTATTTATGTTTTAATTTTTCATTAATCTAAAGCTTACACAATTTCATTAAAAAATAATCAACAAACTTAAAATTAAATATATCAGCAATCCTGAGAAATATGACCTTGGGCATTATTATTATCATCATAATCAGCCGCAAGACGTCCACTGCTGAACATAGGCCTCCTCCCTAGATTTCTACAACGAATGGTCCTGCTCGATTTGGAACCAGCGGTTTTCAGCGACCTTTGTGAGGTCATCTGCTGTCTGTCTGCTGCAGTGGAAGGCCGTCCGAACTACCCATACCTTGGTACCCAAACTAAAACCACACCAAGGCCTTTGCTCTTGACTTATTTTCTTTTTCATAAACTAATAGTAGGTACCCCCTTGTTTAACCCCCATAGTTTCCGTGTATTCCAAATTTAAACCATATTTTAGCCGTTATGACTTGACTGAGCAACAAATATCTAAAATTATCACAGAAATAATATCAATGTTTATCAATAAATAAATACGTCAATACTACTGGCTGAATGTCTTTATCTTAACCGATCATCTGAATGCTGCCTCTTCACTCAAGATATAATGCCAGTCTGTCATCAAATTGAAGACTACCTGAAGTGGACCGATCATCAGAAGCAAAACTCCTACCTCTTCAGTGAATAAAAGTTGAGAAGACTATCTTAATGATGAAACGCTAGGACACTGGCGAAATTCCAGTAACATTACTGAATAGAAGCCATAAGAAAAAGTTAAAGTTGAAGTATCTATCTTACAGTCAAAATGTTAATGTATTAAAATACATTAATTTCACATATTGACATACGTCTAGAAACATTAGTATTTGTCGAACAATCAAGTTAATTTCATTAATATATTTATAAAGAATGCAATAGCGTAACTCACAAATCAAACTTTTTCCCAGATGGAAATTGGAGGTATATTCTGAAAGTTTACCAGCGAATGTTTCGGGGTTAATCCTATAACACTGCGCCAAATGTGTGCATGTACCAGGGAATCAGGTTTGTTCAGTTGATTTTGCCCGGACAATCCAATTTTGTTTGATTTTAGTGCAGCTTAGCTAGAAAACTAGATTTCTTTATTGCATATTTATGGCGCTCTACCAAACTCTCTATACCATCTGAATAATGAAGGTATTTTAGGTTGATAAATGTATTTTTCCACAATGCAAGATATGTATAACCTAACAAAATGTAGACTGCATAGACACATCCAAAACTTTTAGGTACCAAAATTGCACAAAATTTAAATAAATAAATATTGGTGGACATCACACACAACACCATCTGACCCCAAACTAAGCAAAGCTTGTACTATGGCGGCTAGATAGCTGATATAATACTTACATAATTTAAATACATACTTATTATACATAGAAACAATTTGAAAATTTGATCATAAATTTGACTTAAAAAACCGGTAAAATAGCTGGTTCAGTACAAATTAAGAATTTCTGATGAAATTAAGGTTAATGTTATATTTAAAAATATTTAATGACCACAAAAGTATGCAAACGTAATTTCATTAATAATAACCGGTTGATGAATTTCCAACGCGTCATGATGGTGAGGTATATTTTTAACATTAATATTAAACTTTAAAATTCACTGAGACTTCCGGTTGGACACTACTAAGAGTAGTTTGTTATGTGAATCAGTACAGCAAAATAAATTGGAAATAGTGTATAAACGAAGATATACAGTACCAAAGTCATATTCGAAGAAATATCCATCCTGCACAATTGTCACAAGGTACGTTTTACACCAAATACATACGTAAAATTATGTTTTTTACATGAATTCTGTTTTTGTTGTTCCAGTATAACGGAATTTTATTTTGGAATTTACTCTGAATCACTGAAAAACCACCAATCACGCAAATAATTGACGAACATCCGCTTGTTTATATTCCAACCCGCCTTCTTATAAAATTCATGAAGCTTTGACAGTTTGACGTTAGTAAACAACAGTAAGCGACTTTGACAACTAAAACTGAGTAAATCAAGCGGCACAGATTAAAAATATAGATGCTTGATAGACTGACACGATTAATGACGGCTTGACATCAACTACTTCAGATTTGATTGTTTTTTGTTTTATTGATACAAAAAATCCGAAACACTCTGAATTTACGTTTCGTTACTTACTGCCATAAAAAATAAAAATATAAAGTAAATCAAACCAACGAAGAATTATTTCTCACAACTTGAAATTGTTATATTCGCTAATATGAAAACTAGACAGAATAGCATACGCGAATTGGAACAAAAATTAAAAGAAACCTTACTTGATTTACAAAACTCTAAGAAGGACAATAAAACCCTATTACAAGAAAGAGATGAAGGTGAGGTGGAAATTCAAATTGTTTTGGACAAAAACACTCAATTGAAGAATGAAATGAGAAATCTCGAAGAGATAAATAGTCAATTACAAGAGGATAGAGAAAAATTACTGGATATAATTAACATCAACGGAAATAGAAATAGTGAATTAGAGGAAGCACAAAATAAAATAAAAAAATTACAAGATGAATTAAATCAAGCAAGCATTCTGATCAAAAGTATAGATTTATATAAAAATGAAAAAGATGCAGAAAATATATTAGGTTTGTATAACAAATTAATGGTGGATAGCAACAAACCTAAAGTAATAGAAACCATTGATCTGACAGTGGAAAAACGGAGCTCAATTTTGGAAAATAATCATGTGTTGATTAAAGGAAGAAACACATTTAAAAAGTACTTAAAAGTTAAAAGAACAATTTCAAAATGTAAGAAACACTTAAAACATTGTCATAATCGGTGTAATATCGAACTTATCAAGGATAAGATAAGGTTAAGGGAGGTGATCAGAGATGACAAAAACACAATTATGACAATTCAACAACACTACGACGAAAACGTAGTAACGATGGATAGATTGGAATACCAACTTAAAGACTTAAACATCAAATACAGCATGGCACAGAAAGAAATAGACCAACTGATATCGGCAATGAATAGTTTAATAGGTCTTAGTCCCTCCAAGCAACGGCAATCGATTTCTGCTGCAGACTTATTGTCGGCCACAACTACGTCACTCACAAGTGACGTATCCTGTATGATAGACCCCGACCATGCTACATCCTTATCATTAGTGTACAACAACAGGCAATCGAACATAAATTCATCAACTGGTACGACTGCTAATGCTAGCGTGTTTCAACATGTTTTTAGTCAACAAACTGAACAAGATGTAAGTGGAATCGAAAAAACCGGCAAAGTTGAACTTTTCTGCGACGGAATTGGTGTTGGGTTAGGAAATATTTTCAACCATGTAAATACTAATAATAATCAACTGACTAACACGTGTATACCAAATATAACTTTTCACCAGCTAATAGATAAAGTAGTGGTCAGTAAATTTAAACAAAAGTCAGATGTTGTAATAATGATGGGTAACTCATTGAGTACTACTAAAAGAGATCTTGTAAATTGTATAGAATCATTAGTGGATTTTCACAGTTCGGGTAAAGTTGGTAAAATTGTATTATGTACATTTCCTTATTCGACTTCTTTGAGCGATAGACAAAATCAAAAAATATATTCTTTGAATGTTATTTTACACAACCTTATTTCAAACAAAGGCGGAGATTTTATATTATTTGATATTAATAATTTTATACACAATTTTGTATTGTCCAATGGGAAACAATTCTTAGCCCGACACTTAAAAGTTAAAATAGCTAAACTGATTGTTTTTACATTGTCAAACGAGCGAAAAAGGAAATTTCAAAACTTGACAAATATTGTGACAACCAACAGTGACTGTTTAAACTGAAATCCCTGACAACAGAGAGGCCTCATTATGTTACAACAAAGCGTCGTAATATACTAGGTCCCCCTTGCAACAAAAGAACTGTTACTCAGAAGGTTCAAGAGAACACCGTTTATATTTTATACCAGAATATAAACAGGCTGTTAGGTAAACTAGAAGAAATAGAGCTATTCTTAGAAAGCTCACACAATTACGATGTAATTTGTTTCACTGAGACCTGGCTATCGAAATGTGAATTGAATTTTTGCCTAAACAATTATACAATAGGTAGTATATACTATAGAAAATTGGCAATAGGAGGTGGTTGCATAATTTTTGTAAGCAACAATGTGAAATATAAGTCCCGAAAAGATGTAGAAAATATAACTGTTGAACGCCATTGTGAACTAGCTTGCGTAGAATTGGATCGATATGTTGTTTTATGCGTTTATAAGCCACCTAGTGCCGAAATTGAGATCTTCCTAACTACTTTAGAGGAAGCATTGAGTAGAATATCTAAGAAAAATAAACAAATTGTGATGTGTGGAGACTTCAACACAGACATACTTTCGGAATCTCGTAATAAGAGCAATATATTAATGTTATGCCAATCGTTTAATTTGACAAAAGTGTTCACGGAACCCACAAGGGTCGCAGTAACTAAGAAAGGTTGTTCTGCAACCTGCATTGATAATGTTTTTGTAAACTGTGAATACATTCATTCTGAAGTCCTAGATTGTTTGCGTTCGGACCATAGGGGCTTGAGCATTTCTCTTCCTGCCTGTATGAAAAGGGCGGAAGAGAAAGTGCTTGTTAGACCCATTACATTGTCCCGTATGTCAGCTTTAAATACCGCGATATCTAATCATTTTTCGAACAATTTTTTCGACATGACTATTGATGATCCTAATCGTAATTATTCTGAGTTTTTTAAAATGCTGAGTACACATTATAATAATATTTTTCATACCAAATTAATTAATATTAACGCAAAACCGAAGTTTGCCGAATGGGCAACACCAGGACTTATTAAAAGTCGAAACAATCTTTACAATTTATATAAACTAAAGACATACTGCAACGACGATGCAACAAAAGTCTATGTTAAGAGGTATTCAAATATTTTTAGAAATTTGTGTATTCGAGCAAAAGCAATATTCATTCGGGATCAAATTAAAAACTCCAACAACGTGATAAAAAGCACGTGGAAGATAATAAACAAGGAGTCTGGTAAAACCAAAAGTCGTGAAATGATGCGCGCAGTTCGGGTTGGCGAAAATGTCACTACAAAAAAATCGGACATTGTAGATGCTTTCAGGGCTTATTTTGCTGATATTCCCTTAGAGACAACTAAACACCTAACTTCGTCTCCCTCTCTTGCAGAGGAAATGTTGACAGAAAATGTTGATTGTCCTTCATCTACATTTGAGTTTCATCATGTTACTGCCACTGCAATACTAAAAACGTTCAAAGACATTAAAGTTAAGAATACAGAGGACTTATGGGGATTATCTGTTAAGGTACTTGAGGGGATAATTAATAACATTGCCCCATATTTAGCAGAATTATTTAACGAATGTATCAAAAATGGCACATTTCCTGACATGATGAAGTATAGTAAAGTGATACCCTTGTTTAAATCTGGAGACAAAAACGAACTTGGAAACTACAGACCCATCTCGGTTTTGCCCTGCATCAGCAAAATATTCGAGAAACTAGTTCTCAAGCAACTTTTGTCTTACTTTAATATTAATAACCTTTTACATAGTAACCAATTTGGATTTACAAAAGGACGTTCCACTACCGATGCAGGTATTGAACTAACTAATTATATATTGAAAGCCTGGGAAGACCATCATGACGTTCTAGGAGTATTTTGTGACTTATCAAAAGCTTTCGACTGTGTTCATCATGAAACTCTTTTGAAGAAACTGCAGTTCTATGGGGTATCGAAACCAGCTCTAAATTTTATTTCTTCATATCTTAAAGACCGTGTACAGATAGTCGATGTTGACGGTGTGCAATCAAATGAGTCGCCTATAAGAATGGGTGTACCACAAGGTTCCATACTTGGACCTTTCCTGTTTCTTATTTACATAAATGATCTACCTTTCATGATTAAGAAACATAAAAATATAGAAATAGTTATGTTCGCCGATGATACATCACTTCTATTCAAAGTGAAGAGAGGAATAAACGATTTCACAGAAATTAACGTAATTTTAGACATTGCGTACAAATGGTTTGATGCAAATAATCTAGTACTTAATCCAACTAAAACGAAATGTATAAAATTCTCACTCTGCAATGTAATGTGCGATAAACATGATATAAGACTGAAAGATGAACTCATCGAACCTGTACAATCTACTCGATTTCTGGGTATTTCAGTAGATTCAAAGCTTCAATGGGGTCCTCACATAGAGACACTGGCTGACCGACTTAGTTCAGCTGCCCACGCTGTTCGTCAAATTAAAAAAATATCGGACGTCGCAACAGCTAGGCTTGTTTATTTTGGCTATTTTCATAGCATTATGTCCTACGCGATTTTATTATGGGGTTCAGCTGCGGACAGAAACTCAGTTTTCATATTGCAAAAGAGAGCAATCCGTGGTCTATATAATTTATCAGCTAGAGATTCAGTACGGGAGATTTTCAAAACTATAAACATATTAACAGTCCCTTCATTGTATATTTATGAATGTATAATGTATGTAAGAAAAAATCGAAGTCGACTGAAGAAACTAACTGATCTGAATCCAAAAGCGCACCATAAGCACAAAATTGTATTTCCTAAGTGCAGACTTCAGAAGACAAATAACTCTTTCAAATGTAATGGTATTCGCTTCTATAATGCAATCCCTGCACAAGTCGAAGGTCTCAATGAAACAAAGTTTAAAAATGAAATAAAAAGCTACCTATTGAGCAAGGCATATTATAATATAGATGACTTTGTTAAAGATAGTAACGTATGGAAGAGAACTGTGTTGAAACTAGAATCTTGTAATAAGGTAAAGTAATAGATTTATAAAACTTTTGATGGAACATTGTACTCATGTAGTATCTGTATACTGTATGTATTAATTATTTGTTATTTTGTCTTTGACAAAGCCTTTTTACAGCTGCATTTGATTGACGAGGCTCCTTTACAGCTTTATTCATTTTGACATTGTTATTTTATCTTATTATGTACACGGATTCTTATGCCTTTTTGTTAATGACGTTACCAAGTGTTCTTATGAATTTATGGTTCGAATAAATGAATTGAATTGAATTGAATTGAATTGATGCAATTTTAATTGATTTTTTTTTCAATTAATGATGACAATAGAACTTTTTTTTTAATACTTGTAAAACACAAGTATTAAAAAAAAAGTTCTACCATATTTTCTGATGATTGTGTGTAATGAAAATTTTTAAATTTTGGGCTTGAATATAAGTGAGAAAAGGATCTGATTCCCAGTAGTGTAACTACGAATTTGAATCTATTCACCTGCGTAGTTTTCGATCCCGTTGTTGTTTCGGGATAAAAATAACCTTTGCATTTTTCAGATCATAATCAATCTATGTACCAAATTTCACCAAAATCCTTTCAATAGTTTTTGCGTGTAAGAGCAACAAACAGACAGACAGACAGTTTAACTCGTTTAAAGTATTGATAAGATGCGAAGTATGTACCAAATAATCGACAAATGCAACAAAACAAAGCATTCGCTGTTAAAATATTTTCAACCGTCATAACATGGAATAACTGTGACGAAATAGACTGAAATAGAAAAGTTTATCCACTTAGGCAAAATACCTACAGAATGTCACATCGTGAATTCCAAATCGCCCCACACGATTCCCATTCTACAGGATAGATCGTGTTGTGTCTTCAAAGGCTTGACTAAGCGACGTTGTCTGTGCATCAATGGGCTTCAAGTGGGTTGACGCCTATTTCTCACCTCGGTATAGCCTGGAACCAACTGGACGGAGAATTGAAATTCATGGTATGCAGAATTGCGCATTTTGGTTTAACAATTAGGTTCTGTAGTTTAAACTATTGAAATCTTTGTAATTTGTACTTTGTTGCAACATCACTAGTGTAGATATTAAAAAAGACCTGCTCTTATTCGGATAGTAATACCAACCACAATCTGTCTAGTTTCCAAATTTCAACCTATTTAGTTTTTCTGACATAATTGACCGACGAACTTCCATACATTTAAAAATCCATGGTAACTCATACCTATTATATAACTCAAAGTAGCTAGTAACGGCTGGTCTAGTTGGGAGAACGGCGACTGCCCATCCGGAGCCTGAAGGTTCAAATCCCACGCGCACCACTGTCTTTTTCAAGTCATGTGCGTAATGTCACTAATTTAAAACGATAAAGGAAAACATCGTGAGAAAAGTGACATGTACCTAGAATCTTTCGAGTTTCTCCGACCCGCACAAGGCCACACAAGGCCAGCGTGGGAGATTATGACCTTAACTCTCTCCTTGCGAGAGAAGTTCCAAGAGTGGAAACACTTAGTGGGTTGGTTATGCCTGTAACTAAATAAATAAAAAAAAAACTAAAATTAAATTAAAAATAACTAAAAAATAAATTATGCATAAACTAAAAATAATTTAAACTAAATAAACCAACTAGTAGTTGGTTAAGATTTTTACGTTCGAGATATTCTTAAGAATCCACTTAAAGACATATTAAATTTCCCGATTAAAAAGTATGATTACTGTATCTTATTGTTTCGTCTCTTACACAAATCATCCATTCTTTTATCTGCCTCATTCTAACTGCTTACCTTAGGGCGATATTATAGTAATTATGTAAACAAAGTCAGTGACATATTTATTTATAGTCTTCACTCACCCACAAGTATTCACACTTTCGCTAACATACTCATTCTTAATTTTAAACTTATGAGTTCAAAATTGTAAAATTAGAAAATCCTGGCGTCTATGATAAATCATAATGTCAGAAATAATAAAATAGAATATAGTTTCATGGAAGTAAGATTCACATTCACATACCTATAGGAATAATTACAAAAATTGAGTAATATAAACGCCACTACACAGACTCGTCACATTAATTACATTTTATTTTGATTTACAAGACAATATATGAACATTTCGTGGACTTGTTAAATACCGAAATTATCAATTCTTGACAAAATGAAAGGAGGTAGATACCACCAAACTACCCACCTTCTACGATTTACTATCCATGTTTCATACAAAAAAAGAACCAATAACAACAGACACTATTAAAATAATGTGTGTGCATTACAGGGTTAAACTCTAACATGTAGTAAACGATCAGCGATAATATTGTTAGCTCACACCTGTTTCATTGTGGACTTTATCAATGGACTGGAACAAAACAAGCGCCTATTCTGTAATCTGTAACTTCACATGGGTTAGTGAATTCGAAATATCAACTATACAATTTTAAGTTTTTAAAGAATTTAATTTAGCAAAAATCGTAAAAATCCGTAACACGGTCCAAAACCAGAGAAAAATATTTAAAATTTTGAAAAGTGAATCTGTGCGTGTGCTACGTATTTTTGTTTGTCTTTTTTTTTACTCTCCACAGTAAGGACTTACCACGCCAACTTTCTATAGTATGTTTCTCTAGTATATCTAATTATAATCTAAGCTACAAATATACATATTATTATGTTAGGGAGATTATAAACCTGACTCAAAATGCAATATTCAAATTTTTCTAATAAAATCCACGCTAGAAGAAAGACAAAAAGAAACTAAAGCACAATAATAATAACCAATATTCGTTATTTTGTTATTCATTCTGATCTAGTAATATAATTAACTGTGTAATTTTTTAACCTCATAAAAATTAATATTACATTACTTGATTTACTTTTTAAAATAAAAATAATCTGATACGAGCAAAAATTTAATGAAATTTCAATCAAACAGTGACGTCAAAGATGAGCAAAGCAATCCAAATAACGTGATTAGAAACTCGAAACAAGCATCCCGTCAGTCGCAAATTACACATAACGGAATTAAGTAACGGTTAAAATGTTATACAAATAACGCTCTTCAATAGGGCTGTCAAAAACACGAAAAAAACATTAATTTATCTCTACCCTGGGTAACACTGCTAGTCGAGTATAAACATGTTTTTGGTTTATTATACCTACTAGACTTACTAGTGTAGTGGCATTTTTCTCTACACGGTGTAACACTGCTAGTCGAGTACAAACATTGGTTCATTATACTCGACTAGGGTGGTGGTAGGACTATTTGCAAAGTTCACATGGAGAAGTACAGCACTTTTGCTAGTTATTCTACCGCCAAGCAGTAATATGCCAACAGTTTTGTGTTACGGTTTGTAGGGCAATAATAAATAAATTGTCGTCTAATAGGCATGTATATATCTCTGCATGACGAGAGCAGTGTAGCTACTAGATGATGATTTATACTCATTGTGTTTCAATTGTTGGATGCTGTGCTGTTATGGGTAGGCGTGCTGCTTACTACCAAACCCATGTCCTGCACGTCTATGATTTAATTTAAAAAAAAAACTCGAAAACTTCGTCATCATTTACAAAATCATGTTTTTGGGGTTACAAAACACAAGTAAATGACGATTTGAAGTAAATAAAACACGATTTTACTCACTTCAATTCTTTTTTATTTGTATGTAGGTATGTTACGTGATAGCGCCGCCAATTGATGGTTATTTTGTTTGTTTGGTAGATCATAGTTCAGAAGAAGTCCCATATAAATGTTATAGAAATCGGTGTAGCGGTTCTTGAAATATGAACAAAAACCTAAAATTTGCTTTCATGTATGTAGTCGATATAGTGATAGATTCTCATGAAATTTGGTCGACTGTCTCAATTCTACTAATATTATAGATGTCAATGAATGGATGATTGGATATTTCGATGTTTGGATGTTTGTTGCTCAATCACGTCCTAACGTATGAACGGATCGGGCTGAAATTTGGAACACAGATAGATTATAGTCTGCAAGAACACATAGGCTACTTTTAATCCCGAAAAAACAACGGGAACGGGAACTACACGGGTAAGGGCGCTGCTAGTTGCATTATAAATTGAATTCGGTTTATGTTTTGAAAATGAACTATATTATATTATATCCTATAACATTGTTGGCACTGAAATTCGGCAGTATTTCACTTTGTCTTATAAAGTCCCGCAAGCCGTATCATACTATACGACTGAAAAGTATTCGACATGCTTTCTGAGAGGGTATTAACTGTGAAAGTTTTAGAAATTTTAAAAGTGACCGTTTTTAACTGTACTTCGGCTTATCTATCACTTGAGAACGACAAAACGTATTACTAAACTTCTATACGGGTTTTATGGCTTCAATAAAAGGAGATGCAATGTGCAAACTTTACTGTGTTCCGGTTTGAAGGGCAATGATTCCAGAGAAATTACAGGGCTTAGAGACATAATATCTTAGATCTCTGGGTGACGAGCGCAGTGCAGTGCTAGGTAAAGATTTGGACTATCATGTTTCAATAGCTGCGTGTTACTGTGCTGTTATGTGGCAGGCATGTTGCTTACCATCAGGCACATGACTTGCTCGTCTCGTCACTCTATGCGATAAAAAAAAAAAAAAGATAATTAACGTGATGTCAACGAAAGTTAAAAATGATATTAATTTTAGTTACCACTTTTCATTATAATATTATTGTTATAGGTACTTAGGTAATTATACTGACATAACTAAGTGCATAGGTACTGACATTGTAAGATAAAAGTGTTAAATAAAAATACCAATTAAATAACTTGGCCGCATTCGACAATCTTTTTTTTATAGGACTTGAGCGCCAAAATGTATTGTATTTTATTTATCGTAGATGCCGATTTTCACGTTTGGATAGATTCAAATGGGCGTAAAACGCGATACAAACGCGCGCATGAAGCGCGTTCGAAGCTCGTTTGAAGCGCGTACAAAGAGGCGGAGTAGGGGCAGAGGAAGGGCGTCATTGTACAACTGACGAGGAGTATTTGACCAAAACGCGCGACTACAGCACGTCCGTATTGCTGTGTCTGTGCGTATACGCTCAGTAAACGCGCGGTTCACGATAACTCCATGTGCTTAGGTTACAAAGTTGCGTTCGAATTGCATTTGAAGCGCGTATGTGCTTAAATGTATATTTATATAACTGGAAGCGGTTGCCCACTCGAATTCTCCTCAGGAAAGGCCGCAAACTGCGGTCGAAACTTGTGTCGGCTTCACTGGCTATTTCGCACGTTAGTGATACATATTATACTTTTTTTTATCAGTTTATTTTTTTAACATTTTTGCACATGTAATCGTCAACCCTACAACCATCGCGTCCGTTAATGCGTGTTGACATTTCACCCTCATTTCAACGCAAACAAATTTAAAGCCCGATACACACGAGTCGGGCCTCGATAAACACTCGATACTAGTATCTCGTGTGTCACGGCTTTATTCACGTTGAAAACAACGCTTTAATTCCCTTTTGATTTTTACTTCCGGTGCAAATTATGTTTGTTTATTTATAACTAGCTACCTTCATGTAGCTTTGCCTGTATTGCGTGACTGATTACTGACTGTAATTGAAACACGATTTACTGTAAGTCTTATCAATAATATTGTACATTAAGTTACTATATTTTCTTTGTTATTGACTTTCATAAGTGTGAATTTATTGTATTATTTATTGTATTTATTGTTATAAGTTACGGCTGGTCTAGTCGGGAGAACGGCGGCTGCCGATCCGGAGACCCCGGGTTCAAACCCCACACGCACCACTGTCTTTTCGAAGTCATGTGCGTAATGCCGCTAACTTAAAACGGTGAAGGAAAACATCGTGAGGAAACCGACAGGTACCTAGAATCTTTCGAAGTCATGTGTCATCCGCCAACCCGCACTGGGCCAGCGTGGTGGATTATGGCCTTAACTCTCTCCTTGCGAGAGAAGGCCCCGAGTCCCAGCAGTGAGAACGTTTAGTGGGCTGTTGATGATGATGATGAATTTATTGTAGGTACCCATTTTGAAGAAATAAATGAATTGAATATGTTACTAATATTTTCAATGCAGTTTTTTATGTTTATTTGCTCAATTACGGAACTTCTGAACAGATCGGATTGAAATTTAGAACACAAATTCCATTCTGAAATAACACATAAGCTACTTTTAATTGCGGGAATATATCGGGAATGGGAACTACGTAGGCGAAACCGCGGGGCACTGGTAGTAAATAATAATAACCGCTTGAGTGCCAAACGGGAAGCCATCGGGCGCGTACACTCTCCTTGAAAAAGGCCGCCGGACGCGGCCGAAACTCGAGTCGGATTGACCAACCTCATTACACGTGAGTTACCCGTTTACCTAATCAATATGAATAACCACCACGTATTTTTTTTTTAAATATTTTGACTGGCCTCGTAGCTTAGTTGGTAGTAGCTCTGCCTGCGAAGCCGAGGGTCGTGGGTTCGATTCCCACCCCGTGCAAATACTTGTGTGATGAATTCAAATGTTTGCACTGTGTCTGGGTGTTTCTATGTATCATAAGTATGTATTTAAAAACTATATAAGTATTATATCAGCTATCTGGCCGCCATCACACAAGCTTTGCTTAGTTTGGGGTCAGATGGTGTTGTGTGTGAATTGTCCACCAATAAATATTTATTTAAATTTATTTAAATAATGTATATAGGTATATATCTTCTGCACCATAGCACCAAGTTTAGTTTTTTTTGTAACAACTAGGTTTGCTTTTGACAACAATCTCGCTTGATTTCAATCGACGTTGTCGTCTAAGATATGGTGTGCTTGCCTAAAAGAAACCAATTTTCTCCATAAGAAGCCACTTTTACTTACCAATATGAAACCAATTAAAGTCAAGCTAACATTTATATTGAAACCAGAGTAAAAATTTGAGTATTTTTAACTTGACAAAAGCCACAAGTTAAGTTCGAAATAGTTATTCTTCAAAGACACACATTTTCCAGAAGTTTCCATTACTCAGTCCATACACGTCTACGTGTTCCAACTTCGACCTACAAAAACAAGATTCCCGAACTGACCGTCTCCAAATAACTTCTGCTCCCCTGGTACTTCTCTCTCAATGCTGGCGGGATTCAAACTTATTTTATTGATTGAGTATTATAGTCGAGCTTTATTGAATTGAGATATTGACTTTACTTTATTTATGTTATCTTGGTACAAAGTTTTCATGCTTCTTAGTTTATTTTATGGACTCTTGATAAATTATTAAGGTTTATAGACCTAATTTGTGTCATACATTTATTTATTAGGGTGGATTTTATTTCTTTTTTATAGTTGAAACACTGTTGCGGCTATGTACCTAGAAGGTTAAATTTCACAATCTTAAGGTCAGAGATTCAAATCTTATAAGCATAAATAGAGTACTTGTAGGTACGAGCTTATCATCGCGGTGAAAGAAAACATCGTTAGGACGGCGTGTATTAAGAAAGACGTCCACTTGTTGGCAGTAACTGAATTTACAAACAGTTTACTTTTAACCCGTTAAAAAGAGTGATTTTTAAGACACGGCTTACATTGCAGGGCTCAGCTAGTGTTATCAATGTCATAACCTACCTACATAACTATGTAATTGAAATTGCTTAAAATAAATTAATGATTTTAATTCGGCCCAATACTATTTAGTTCAATGAGTCAAACACATAAATTCACGAAGTAGTCAAAGATTACATTGGGTTCAATCTTTGAATTGGCAATTTTTTTTAATGTAGAAAGATAGGACGAGCAGTACATCTGCCTAACGGTAAACAACAGGCTTGCAAAGTTGTGCAATCCTATAGAAACTTTTTTCCACGATTTTATTTCCACTTTTTCATTATGTCGTCCAGAGTGCGGTGGTAGACGTCTATCTCTCTAGCCTCGTGGCTTAGTTGGTAGAAGCTCTGCCTGCGAAGCCGATCGTGGGTTCGATTCCCACCCATTACAAATATTTGTGTGATGAATTCAAATGTTTGCACTGTGTCTGGGTATTTCTATGTATAATAAGTATGTATTTAAAACTATATAAGTATTGTATCAGCTATTTGGCCGCCATCACACAAGCTTTGCTTAGTTTGGGGTCAGATGGTGTTGTGTGTTGTGTGTGAATTGTCCACCAATATTTATTATTTATTATCTGACTTGAGAGCCATGAGTTAAAAACAAACTCTTACATATAAGAAGATTGGCTTAGCACCGTTTTGCCAATGTCGTCACTTGCTTGGATTTCTTCACGAGTTATGAGTTAAAATAAACTCTTAATGGAAGAATGTGGAAAGCACCTACACGCTTCGTCAATTTTCCTGCAATCCAAATGAAATCGGCCAACCGAAAGGATCTTGCATAAAGTTTGTAGGTGCAACCGGAGCGGAGTGTTGAGGAGCAACTTCTGAATAAACTATTGATTGGGGATAACTTCACAGCGGACGTCAGAGCTGCGCGGTATTAACACGCTCTTAACTACTTTATGGCCTGTTCACACCGGAGCGGTATTTGCTGCCGCCTGCGGTAGAGAAAACCGAGTGGGTAAGCAGTAATATTACTGTTCACAACAAAAAATACCGTCTACCCAGGCGGTACGTACAAAATACCGCGCGGTATTTACCGCTACCCACAGCGGTAGCTTATACCGCTCCGATGTGAACAGGCCTTTATGTTGGAAGTATCGGTTTAGTAGCGTCCCGCGGTATCACCCGCGTATTTTCCCCGAAAATTTAATTCTAAAACAAGTTGATTTTTATCATCGACCTTTTGGATCTATCATGTTGGAAAATTTTGTACCTAGCTCTAAGATTTCCTAACTTAATAAAAATGAAATAAAATAAACATTAGGGAATGGGAACTACGCGAGTAAAACCGTGAGGCATTGCCAGTTTTTAAATAAATGTCAGTAGATTGAAAACATTACTGTGTTCCGGTTTTTAAACAATGCAAAGTTTCCAGTGAAATTTCACGGGCGGTGTAGAGATAAAACTTCATAAAAATCGACGAGTGACGAGTGCAGTACTATACAGGGTAATGGCTTGTATTTTTCATGTTCCAACAGCTTGTATTCTTTATGTTCCAATAGCTAGGTGTCACTGTTATGGACACAACTTACCATCAGGCATACGATCTGCTCGTGTCTCTTCACTCTATACCATATTAAAAAAAACGAAAATAATAATAATCAAATGGAATGGTTTAAAATGATGATGCTCGTTAATAAACTTCATTTTACTTACAAAATTTACTCGTATCAAATCCCCAACAGTATTCGCTAATATTGTTATAGCTATGCTACAAAAGATAACCAACCACGAAATCAAATCCAGAATTCACACGGAGCGTTCTGGCGAAAGATTTGCTCGTTTTCCTAATGAAATGTCGAAATCCTACCCACATCTGAGTCACAGTGCAATACATATAGTGATTTAACTTTCAAACGGGCAAATATTTGTATGATGAATACAGATATTCATTCTGTTTTTGGGTGTTTCTACGTAAAATACGTTTGTTTTTATAAATACATAAATATCAGCTATCTGAGTCCCATAGCACGCTTCTTTTAGTTTTTTGGGGTGGAAGAGGTTGTGAGAAATGCTTACCAATATTTAAAAAAAAACGCAACTTTTGATATATCAATTACTACTGTATTGCTCATTTCAATAAATTTAATGCAGAAAACCATTTGCTGGTGACTTCTGAGAAGTTTTGAAAGTTTTGAGATTTTTTTCGACTTAGGTTCTGTACACCGTTACCTATCAGTGTTTAGCTACGATTTTTAATATCGATCGATGACAACTTTAGCTTGTTCGCCATCTTACTGATGTTGAACCCCAAAGCGGCCTATGTTGGCGCGAGATAAAATAGTAAAAATCAGTTAACTTTAGACTTGAAGACACTCAATTTATATACCTAACACTATCGATATAAATTATTTGAAGTGTCATGGGCACCTTGAAATTAGTAATAAACTGCATCTATGTGTTTAGCGTAAATTGCTTACACACCTGCAATCTATTTGACCCCTAAAATCGCTAGCGCCGAGATTTGCTGTAGTTCTAACTACTTATTTTGGTTGTTGACGACGAATAGTGGTAGGTTAAAATTACCAGCGTTCACTGCTTCCTACAACCGACTGGAACGGAACGAGTGAGCTCACTGTTCCCAACGATCACATAATTCCTTGCGCCTGAAGTTTGGTAGGGCACATCTAATAGTTTATCTCGATGCCTACCACAGGAAATACCCAGGAAAAAACATATAAAAGTTTAGATGCTATTTAAACGAAACTGAGGTTCCAATCGCCTCTTATGGAGAGATTTTACAATTAGACGTTCGTATTTGTCACATTTGCTCTCAAATCGTACGAGTATGTTCCTAGACTTTACCTACTGAATATGTCTTTTCTACAGCCAAATTTATTGAGTACACCCCCGCCCATCGTCAGATTTATTCTTCGCATATAAATTGATGTGAATTCCTCGCACAAGTGATTCAGTGGCTTTTACACCGCTTTGACCGTTTACGTGTACGTTTTGTGTTTCATTGATTTCGCACAGGTAAAATGAGAGTTGAAGAGACGGGACTAAAAGCCAACAAAAAGGATTGGCGTACAATAGCCGTACAATAGGGACGAATTGATGAAAATCCTTTGCCCGAAATTGTAACACGATGGGATAAAATAATGCGTGCTGATTTACGCATATTGTCAGTATTGAAACATGATCCAATCTATTGATAGAATAATATTGACTGATAATATTTTTTGGTATAAATTACATTATACCTCAATTTCTTTTTTGTATTTGAGAGTGACGAGACGAGCAGGACATGTACCTGATGGTAAGTAACATGTAGCCACATAACAGCACTTTAACACGCAGCTATTGGAACATGAAGAGTCCAACTCAATACCTAGAACTGTACTGCGCTCGTCGCCCAGAGATGTAAGATCTTTTATCTATATGTCGTGTAATTTCACTGCAAACATTGCCTTTCAAATTGGAACATAGTTATGTTTGCATATTACTGCTTGGCGATAGAATAACTGGCAAAGGTGTGATACTTCCCCAGACGGATTCTGCAAAGAGGTCTACCATTACAAACTGACAACTTTGCTCTGTTCAATTAATTGTAGAAATGGATCAAGCACGAAGGAATACAAAGTAACAAAGATATCTAATTCTACCAATAATTTCATCGAGTATCTTCTCAGACCAACTATGGTAAATCGTCAAGGAGTATCTTAGAATATCTCTAGATCTTTTTGATAAAGCTTATAGGGCTAGATGAACCCCGCCGTGAATACTTCGGCCATATAGTTTTTTCACGATATTTTTTGTTAATTAAATACGAAATATGATTCACGCACATGAAAATTAAAGGAACTATTAACTTACTTTAAATTAGTAAAAGTTAGAGAGATGCAAAGTTATTATAGATAAAAAAGTTACACGTAATATTGCCCTATTGTATGTTTTTTTAGTTATTCTTTGTCCAGAACTAATTTGAGTAGCTTTATATACGTACAGCATACACGTAGACCCAGCACTTATTAGCTGGACCCAGAGTAAACAATGGCTGGCCAGTTTTTCAAACAACTATGTTTATACAGGTCCTTATTATTTATTTAATTTCATTTAAGTCCGGGTAGCTGTTCTCAGATACATACCTATGAACAAACGTATACACATGTACGCTCATAAATTTTATAATTCTATAATAATAAAAATACGAATGTAAGTTTGTTTGTTACGTTTTTTAACGCAAAAAGTCCTTAACTGATCATCATGAATCTCGGGATAAGAAGTAGCCTACATTACTTTTAATACCTCCAAAAATATGGGTACAAAGTTTCATGATGATCGGTTAAATAGTTTTCGCGTAAAAAACTTACTTACTTCGCGTCTATAATATTATTACTAGGAGCGCCTCTTGGATTTACCCGCGTATTTCCCTTTTCCATTATTTTCTTGGGATAAAAAGTACTTAGGTTATGTATTTTTCCAAATTATAATCTGTCTATGTTTCTAATTTCAACCTGATCCGTTTTTGCGTTACGACGCGTTACGACGCGGTTGAGCAACATACATCCTAATAAACAAACATTATCATTTTTATAATATTGGTAGGAAATGAGATAGTAGGTTTAGTAGTCGTATTTAAAGTGAATAAATAAATGTACCTACCACCAATTAACTACGGAAAAAATCTTTTAGTTGAGAATACTAGTATAAATATAATATTGAATGTAGTTGCAACAAGCTCAATTTAATCTACAATTTATTTCCACTTTCAACCCCTTTCGTTCGTTGTTAACTTTCTAAATTTATTTTCGCCCTTCAATCCATAAACCGAAAACTGGTAAAGTTGTGCCGTGATCATCCATTCCCATCGATGGCTGCAATAATAATATTCGTTTATTTGTTTACGGACTGTTGGAGGGTTTGTTACACAGAGACGTAGTGAAGGAATTGGGATGGTGCTAAAAAAAAAAACATTTTAATTATTCAGTTAGCTAGATTATGAAAAATACCAACATCTATTTTTTGTTGATGACACAAAAGCCTCAGTGAATAGCTGTATAAATTTGAAATTGGAATTCCTAACCAAAGAGGAGATATTTGAGATGAAAGTAGCCAGTATGACATAACACCAATGTCATATGTTAGGGCCTCAGGTAGGTAAGGACCTAATAGGTACTTATTAGAATTGACAATAGAAAAAAAAACAGTCGAATAACGGGTTGGTGTCCTCGCGTTGTTCATATTTGCCATCAAACGCAATGATAATAAGAAACTTTGTATTTTGTAAACAATTTTTTTAGACAAAATACAAAGTTCCAGTGTCCTACCATAAATGTGAAAGTTTCGATGTTCTTCCTAAGGAAAAAGGTCTTAGCTTTGATTATAGTTCTCTCTTTGTTTTCTCATGAGATGATAGAGACAGCAATAGCGAAGCCGAATCTGATTTAGTTAGGCGGTTAGGGTTCACATTGAGTGCGCCTAAAGCCAGGAAAAAATCAGATTTCACCCGCGCAACGCGTTTCTTAATGTGATGTACATAAAGTCGAGAATAGCATGACGCAGTTTGCAGGAAAAATCAATATTTAATCAGGAGTCCATTTTTGACCAAGTTTTATTTAATTACTCAATAACTAAACATAAATTTAAAAAGTGTTCGGTTACTTTACTAGAACGTACAAATAGGAATTTTATTACCAAAAAATAATGTGGGGTCATCGCTGATAATTTCGAGTACTCGAATTAAAACGGGTTTTTTCCGTGTCATTTTTATTTTTTTATTGTAAAAAACTCTGATCTATTTTTAAAACTCTATTCGGTTATTGTGCTTCTTCTTGATTGTACCCACACGTCAATATTTTTCTTGTCATAGTTTTTAGTTTCTTAACTTCAGTGAGCGGCGTCGAAAATGTCCTTTTTTCGTTTTCTGGCTTTAGGCGCCCCCTTTAAGTATGGAATAGCTAGTAGATTTTTTATCGCGGCAAAATACCGGGAATGGGGACTACGCGGGTAAAGTATCGGGGCTAAAAGTATGCTCGTCAGAAATATGAAGAGTATAGATAAATGTTTTAACTTTATGTACTCTGACATTTTTTTTATGGGGTTTGAACCCGGCACTCGCGGATCGGCAGTCGCCGTTCTCCCAGCCGTAACTTACATAAGAAATTGGTATCTGTTAATTAGTGATTTTTTTAAAATCAGTAATTAAAAATTTCACTAATTATCAGATACCAATTTTTTTATGTAAGTTACGGCTGGGAGAATCCCAACTGCGGATCCGCGAGCACCGGGTTCAAACCCCACGCGTACCACTGTCTTTTCAAAGTCATGTGCGTAATGCCGCTAACTTAAAACGGCGAAGGAAAACATCGTACACTGTGGAAACCGATATTTACCTAAAATCTTCCGAAGTCATGTGTCATCCACCAACTCGCACTGGACCAGCGTTGTAGATTGTGGCCTTAACTCTCTCCTTGCGAGAGAAGGCCCTGAGTCCCAGCTTTGGGAACATTTAGTGAGCTGCTTATGTGCTTATGTAATTTTTTTATAGGTCGCAAGCATGTTTAAAGCGGCTTTGATTTGTTCAGTTAACGACAAGTTTTGCCCCATTTAGTTAGTCCTAAGTTCGGCCACTCTATCAGTTCATTCAAATGTCAACTATCAGACTTTCGGCAAAAACAAGACTATAGCCGAGGAGGGTAGCCGTTCTGATGAGATCAAAACTTGATTTAACTTGATCGCTTCATTTGTCGAGCAAAAAACAAAACTATAGAAGTTCGTGGATCGAGACCACAGAAATCTAAATAATAAGGTAAGGTACCTTATTATTTAGATTTCTGTGATCGAGACTATGGAATCTGTCATTGTGGTCTTGACTTCTACAAACACAAACTTTTTCGGTTTTTATAAAATGGAATATTTTTTTTTTAAATTCAAATTAACATCTGATCTCTCTCCGTCTGATCCGTCTCTGATGTTAAGCAATAACAACCGACGATGGAGTGTGCTTATACAGCAGAAACGGATTTATTTTCGATTTGAAAACACCAAGATTGTAACGTTGTTCAGAACAAAAACACACTCAGGCTATGCGCGCTACAGCCTAGAACGTTTTTATTACTAAAATGTACGAGTATGCAAATCATTCAAAGTCATTCATTTTCAAGTTCATTCAAAGTTATTCATTCTATAGTGACAGAACGAGCAACAAATCTGACTTCATAGATTTGGACTCCAGATGTGCTCTCCCAAACTTCAAGGCGCACGGAATTATGTCGTCGTTGGGAAGAGTGAGCTCACTCTTTCCATTCTAGTCGGTTGTAGGAAACGGCGAACGCTGAACGTTTTTATCCATCACTATTATTTGCAACAACCAAAATAAGTAGAACCACAGCATACCTCGCCGCTAGCAATGCAAAGTCAAGTAGATTGGTAGTATGTAAATCACTCCGGTACACACACAGACGCAGTTTGTTCCCTATTTCAGGATTCTCAGGACACATCTTTAGCTCTAAAACATTACTTACTTCACGTATTTTCTAATAAGTGATTTTCATGTATGTTGTAGGCAACATCCTTAAAAACAAGGTTCCAATACTCCCAGACACTTTCCGTCAGCCGTTTTGCTTGACAACTCCAAAATAATAATTTAACTTCACTTAAATTCTCATGCTCTATTTGTAAATATGTTCGTCAGACAACTATTTTGTAGCTTTTTCCAATAAGACAGACCAATCTAAGGGGCCCATCATCCCCTAAACTCAATTTTAAGTCAATATTTCCTAATAAATGTCTCACTCAGTCTCCCGCTCTTACCCATAGGACATAGTTGAGTTTGAGGGAGCTCTGGGATCTCGGACTATAACATTTTTGTCTAAGCACACTAAAAGAACATAACTTCAAAAATCTCTAAATTTTCTCGTGTTCTACCGCCGTTTTTGAAAGGTTAAACTGTATTTCGTATCAACATTGTTTTGTTTTTCCACCATATGGCCTGATTACTTTTATCCCATTCGTAGAAAATGGAAAAGCAGACGATTGCTATCTCTTCTACATTTACAAATTAGTTCATATTATTTGTATCTTCTGGGTATTCTTCATTCCTTTTGTCTACTGTGTTATTAGTTAATTTAAAATTAGAAGTTTTCCAAAGAATTTTGCGTTTTGCATGTGACACGAATGGTTTTTTTCAATATGAGCATTTTTTTTTTAAATAACAGTCAAAGCCCAGGATTTGTAAAAAGTGAAGGATTGAGAAGAATTGAACCCGCTTGCTTAGGTTATAATAAGGTAACTATTAGATGAAAACAAGGTTTTTTAAATAGTCCGGTAATCACCAGCGACATTTGGCTCGCTACCGAGCTAGTTCGAACTTCCAGGCGGTTATTCATTTAACCCTGAAGCCGTAAAAAGTTGCCATAATTCGCGCTCACTTACACTCGCGTCAACTAAAGTAACGAGTGGTTGGAATGCTGTTCAGATTACGACAAATTTTGCGTCTGATCATATTATTACAAGCTAGGCACGTTAATATCGCGACAGAACCTTGTCACACTAACAGCTTCGTGACTTCATCTACCTCAAAAAAAGTTTAAATAACAAAAAAAAAATAAAAAAATTGGCAGTCATAGAAAATACCTCTATTATCAATTGAGATTTATTTTTCAATTGAAATTAGATTAATTTCTGAATTTCAATGGTGCTAACTTTTTGTCCGTTTTTATTTTAGTTGAACCAATGTTTATTCCATGGATATTGTTACGGACAGCGAGCTAGCATTAATACGTACATAGATTTTGTGTTATATAGAGTCACGTAGCTAGCTAGCATTGGTTCCATAAATTTGATTAGATGTATTCGAGGAGGCATCCACCGGCGTAATGAACGCGGCGCAGAGTAATCACGCCTAATATATATTTATAGTGTGGGAGGAGAGCGGGTGGATGCGCTGTCCCGCTCGCGCACTATAAATATACATTTATTAAAATATAAAAGAGCGCGTCGGCGGCCGGTGGATTCATTCCTTGACTGACTCTTGTGTACTAAGCACGTATTTGCATTGAAAATAAAGAAGCCAACTTATATTGAAAGGGATTTTATTTTGTATTACAAGATACATCCCCCACAAATCCTTCGAGCCGGATCATCATCTACAGTCCAAAATTACGAAGAAAAGCTGCGAACGAAGATTATCGAGAAAATCTGTGAACGAAGATTATCAAGACAATCTGCTAACGAAGATCAATCTGCGAACGAGAAACATCAAGAGAATCACCGAGAACGAAGAATATTAACCTAGCAACTTCTCCACGCCGACGAACGAGTGCGTGACGAACGTTGCGCAAGCGCCCACGTGTGCACGATATTACCACGTGGGACGAAAACCAGCGGGAACTGCAGCCACGCGCTCTGAACGAACACGTGCGGCGCAGTCAACGGGCGGGTTCACTTAAACACCCACCCGCTCCATCCCCTGTGCAACTACGAGAGAAGAAAGAAGGCTGGGCCGAGACCCGAAGATCACCCAACGGTGCGTCTGCTCCGTGTCTTCGGGTTGAAGCAAGAAGATTGAACGAGAGGTATCTCGTGTCGCTGAGCCACGCAGCCGCCGCGCCCATCGGGAGCCGAGGACGCCGCGCCCGCCGAGGGCCGAGGACGCCGCGCCCGTCGAGAGCCGAGGACGCCGCGCCCGCCGAGGGCCGAGGACGCCGCGCCCGTCGAGAGCCGAGGACGACGCACCGCCGAGGGCCGAGGACGCCGCGCCCGTCGAGAGCCGAGGACGCCGCGCCCGTCGAGAGCCGAGGACGCCGCGCCCGCCGCGCCCGCCGAGAGCCGAGCACGCCGCGGACACTGCGCGTCGACACACCAGGCTTTAGGGAGGTAGGATTAGGTTTTGTTATTAGTTAGGGAGGTAGGGACTGGTAGGGGCGACGAAATGCCGAAGACTCGAAGCCAAGCCGCCGTCGCCGCCGCTGACGAGACAAACCCGTGCGTGTACGTGGACTGCTCCGCGTCACCGTCTATCCACAACCCGCCATCCGTAATTGGCCCACAACCGTCAAGCGCGACCTCCGCTATGCCACCCGCGCAAATCACCACGACCGACAGACCGCCAAGCCGAGTAGCGTCCGTCCGCTCACAGCGATCCATTAACAGCGTGAACGCGAGAATACGACGAGCTGAAATAGAAGCCGAAGAACGATTGGTTGAATTACAGCGAAAAGAACTACAGATGCAAGCTAATTTGATAAAGAAGAGATTAGCCGCCGACATCGAGATTATTAGAGAAGAATCCGAACGAGAAAGTTTATGCGATCGGGAGGAGGACGTCACGATTATGGAAACGAGCAAGCGTGTTAGCGAATGGGTCGACCACATGCAAACACGAGGGGAGCGCGCACCCGACGCCGAGTACACGCGCGCGAAAGAGACGGAGCGATGTAGCGCCACGCCGAATCAAGTCACGTTCAAGCTATCGCCGCGACACTCGTCGCCTCAGCGGTCTTCATCACGCGAACGAGGGATCGACAAACTGGCCGACGCCTTAGAAAAAATGTCGCAAGGGAATAGATATAGGAAGCCGCCAGAATTGCCGCCTTTCAGCGGGGCCGCAGGAGAGTGGCTACCGTTCAAAGCCGCGGTCAAAGAAGCGACCACCGTGTATGGAATCCCGCCGATAGAGAATCTAGCCCGCTTACGCGCATGCCTGAAGGGCGAAGCCCGAGAATGTGTTGCCGCACTTTTGTACACTGCGACGGAGCCTTCAGCGATAATGGCTACACTAGAACAGAGGTACGGACAACCGGAAATTATCATCGATCAAGCTTTAGAAGATTTAAGAAGACTGCCGCGTATAGGATCGACTGCGGCCGAACTAAATAACTTCGCGATTAAACTACAAAATATCGTCACCGTCATTTCATGTCTCGACGAAAAGGGATATATTCAAAATCCGACACTGATTCGTCACGTCACAACGAGAATGAGTGAACATTTACGATCGCGTTGGTGCGACTACGCCGAAGAATATGGGTCACGGAGAGAAGCGGAGATCGTAACAATGTCGCGCTTTTTCATGAGGGAAGCCGAGCGCGCCGTCCGCCACTGCTACTCCGCCTCTACGTCGCACATGCTAGCGAAGCCGGCGAGCCGAGATACGTCGCATCGACCGGCACACCGTCCTGCGCGAGCGAACGTCTATGCTACGACTGAAGCACCAAAGAAAATACTTTGCTATTGCTGCGGAGGAGAACACGCCACGGCCCAATGTAAAAGGCTTAAAGAAATGTCTGTAGACGAGAGATGGCGTTGGGCGAAAGAGACTAAGATATGTTTTCTCTGCATCAATAACAAACATCGCCGCCCTGCTTGTAAAGCAAAGAAATGCGGCATAGACGAATGCAGGATGCCTCACCACGCGCTATTACATTCCCATAGAAATAGAGATGAGACACCACCGTCTAAGGAGGAATCCGTGATTACGGCATCCGCCCGAGTATCGGCGGACCGAGGAGTCCTACTTAAGGTGTGCCCGGTCAGAATAAGAGGACCCGCGGGCGAAGTAGACATTCGGATTATTAGATGAAGGGTCGACTATCAGCCTCATCGACCAGGAGATAGCTGCGCAGATCGGAGCGCAGGGACCTACGAGGCCGCTCAACATACACGGAGTCACGTCGAGCCAGCGAGAGGCGAGTAGTCAAGCCGTGCACATAGAGATCAGAGGGCAGCGACAGACGGACTACTACACCATCAAGGCGCGCACCGTGCAGAACTTAGCGCTAGGCAGTCAGTCCGTGAAGCAGGAGCTGCTCACCCACCGCCACCTTAAAGACTTGCGCGCGGAAGACGTGTGCTATCCCGACGCGAAGCCGCGTATACTGATCGGAGCCGACAACTGGCACTTAATAGTAACAAGAAAACTGCTCACCGGTAAAAGAACGGAGCCGGCGGCGTCACTCACTAAGTTAGGTTGGATAATACATGGAACGGTCCCGCATTGTACCATAATGTCCCAGGACGAACGCATCCTACACATTAGGACTATGCAAGAGCGAGACGGAGAACTACACGACTTAGTCAAGGCACATTTTGAATTGGACTCGATCGGAATCTCTAACAAGCCGAAGCCGGTAGCCGCTAACGATCGAGCGGTAGAGATGTTTAACCGCACGGTAAGAAAAATAGAAGGGCACTTCGAGGTGGGACTACCATGGAAAACCGACAATGTACAGCTGCCGCCGAACTACGATATGGCTCTGCGACGCTTAAAGGGAATCGAACGAAAAATGGATAAGACGCCCGATTTCAAGGAATCTTATACAAAAGAGATGAATAAACTGATCGAGAAGGGATACGCGACTAAGTGCGAGATTGACCACAGCGACGACCCGAAGATGTGGTACCTCCCTCACTTCGCGGTCACAAACCCAAATAAACCGGGGAAAGTCCGCCTAGTGTTTGACTCGGCTGCACGAGCGGGCGGCATATGTATGAACGACACACTACTAGACGGCCCGGATTTACTCAGTAATTTAAACGGCATACTTTACCGCTTCCGAGAGCGACCGGTGGCGATAACCGCCGACATCCGCGAGATGTTTTTAAGAATAAAAATAAGAAAAGAAGATCGAACAGTACAGCACTTCCTGTGGCGCGGTGAAGAGCGAACGCGACCGCCCGACACCTACGTAATGACTTCTATGATTTTCGGCGCTAGAAGCTCGCCGTTTCTAGCGCACAGCGTACGCAATAAGAACGCGGAGGAACACCGACACACGCACCCGTTAGCTTACATCCCGATCACTAGATGTCATTATATGGACGACTGGGTACAGAGCTTTCACGACGAGGAAACCGCGGCCAGAACGATAAAGGAAGTAACAGAAGTACACAAGCAGGCGGGATTCGAGTTAGCAGGATGGAGCTCGAACCGGCATCAACTACTGAGGGGAGTAGATAGCTCCGATCACGCTACCACTCCTAAAGAACTCGGCGCGAACGAAAACGAATACGGGAAGACATTAGGCCTCAAGTGGATCGCATCTACGGATGAGCTCGCGTTCAACACCGATATGCCTAGAATACCTCAAGAGGTTAGGTCAGGATCCCGAACACCTACGAAAAGAGAAGCCTTGGCAGCCGTCATGTCTATTTTCGATCCGACCGGGCAAATATCACCATACGTCATCTCAGCGAAGACGATATTGCAGTCCCTGTGGCGCCACGCGATGGCATGGGACGACCCCCTCCCGCCAGAAGAGGCAGCCGGTTTCGCTGAGTGGATACACGACGTGAAATACATAGAAAAATTGAGAATCCCGCGATGCTACAGTCCTAGCCCAGCCGAGGAGAGACAGCTGCATGTTTTTTCAGACGCCAGCGATCAAGCTTACGCGACAGTGGCGTACTGGAGGTATTTATACGGCACTGGAAGCGTACACCTCGCTTTAATAGCTGGAAAAGCGAAAGTAGCGCCTATGAAGCCTCAAAGCATGCCGCGTATGGAACTACAAGCCAGTTTAATCGGTGCGAGACTAGCAGCGGAGATAATGAAGGAACACGACTTCCGCGGACGCGTCGTATACTGGAGCGATTCAAAGACCGCGCTCCATTGGATTAGGAACGACTCGTCGCGATACACACCGTACGTCGCTCACCGCTTAGGAGAGATAGCGGAGCTCACGAAAGTTGGCGACTGGAGATGGATACCCACCGCTTATAACGTCGCCGATGACGCCACGAGAGCGGGCTACACCCGTCTAAAGAACACGGATCGCTGGTTTACGGGCCCACCGTTCCTACGAGAGCCAGAAGAGCACTGGCCCCGAGAGGAGACAGAGAAAATCGAAGACGTCGAGGTACTCGCCGTCCGAATAACTGAGAAGACACAGGTCATTGACCTCGGTAGATTTTCATCGTATGAACGTCTGTTACGAACCACAGAGAAGGTATTAAAGTTCATTGACATTTGTAAAAGGAGAAACAACGAAACGGAAGCGAAGCGTTTTGAAAAATGTGAGCGATTATTGATAAAGCAAGCGCAGCAGGAGTCGTTTCCCGACGAGATCGCGCGGCTTAAAGACGGAAAAACGGTTGTTAGATCGAGTCGATTAGGAAAACTCGATCCGCTTTACTCAGACGGCGTGTTACGATTGCGCGGGAGAATAAACGCTGCCCCGGTGCCCGAAGATATGAAGGCGCCTCCGATCCTAAGCGGCGAACACCCGTTAGCGCGCCTCCTTATAAAGCACGAACATGAGCGAAACGGCCATATCGGCCGCGAACATGTCGTAAATAACATAAGACAGAGATTCTGGGTACTTCGACTACGGCCGACAACAAGAACAGTAATACGTGGATGTAATCACTGTAACAGCAGAAGGAAACCGCCCGCGACACCTGTTAAAGGCGATCTACCCCGAGAACGTCTAGACGCCTACATGCGGCCCTTCTCTCGGTGCGGACTAGATGGATTCGGTCCTATGTGGGTGACTATAGGCCGGCGCCGAGAGAAGAGATGGGGGTTATTATTCACCTGCTTAGTATCTCGGGCGATACACGTCGAATTACTAAGTAGCCTGAGTACGGACTCCGCGATAATGGCCATTCGGCGGATGGCAGCGAGAAGGGGCTTTCCGGTCTCTTTTTATAGTGATAACGGAACGAATTTCCACGGCAGCGAGGTGGAAATGAACAAGGCCTACGAAGAGTGGCTGCCGCACTTAAAAGAATTTACAGCTACAAGGAAGATCGAATGGAGATATACCGATCCTGGCGCCCCTAATCAAGGCGGAGCATGGGAACGTTTAATAAGAAGCGTAAAGACGGCGCTAGCACTGACACTGAACGATAAAGCGCCAAAGGAAGAGGTGCTCGCGACAGCACTCGCGGAGATCGAGTATACGGTCAACTCTAGGCCTCTAACACACGTCTCGGTATGTGAAGAGTACCCGGAAGCGCTAACTCCAAACCACCTGTTGTTAGGTACTGCGCTCGGCCTACCAATCGTAGGAAAATGTGACGTCGCGGACAGAAGAACATGGCGGGCGGCTCAAGCAGTAGCAAACGCGTTTTGGGCTCGGTGGGTGAAAGAATACTTACCTACGCTAACGCCTAGAGGCGACGTCCGGAGGCCAGCCCGGAACATAGAGAAAGGAGATATCGTCATCATAGCGGACGGATTGCTGCCGCGTGGGGTGTGGCCCCGCGGAGAGGTAGAGACAGTATATGTGGGACCTGACGGCGTGGTGCGGAGTGCGGACGTGCGGACGCGGGGTGGAGTATTTAGAAGACCGGCGAGACGGCTCGTTGTCCTCCCTACCGAGAGGGGCTGCGAGAATCTGCGCCGAGGGGAGACTGTTACGGACAGCGAGCTAGCATTAATACGTACATAGATTTTGTGTTATATAGAGTCACGTAGCTAGCTAGCATTGGTTCCATAAATTTGATTAGATGTATTCGAGGAGGCATCCACCGGCGTAATGAACGCGGCGCAGAGTAATCACGCCTAATATATATTTATAGTGTGGGAGGAGAGCGGGTGGATGCGCTGTCCCGCTCGCGCACTATAAATATACATTTATTAAAATATAAAAGAGCGCGTCGGCGGCCGGTGGATTCATTCCTTGACTGACTCTTGTGTACTAAGCACGTATTTGCATTGAAAATAAAGAAGCCAACTTATATTGAAAGGGATTTTATTTTGTATTACAAGATACATCCCCCACAGATATTCATACAAAAATATAGAGGAAATGTCTTATATTCATTAATATTTTAATTCATACATCGAGATTTCCAAGGGACAAAAATAAAATTGTAGAGATTAGCAATTTATTCAGAGCACAGGAATTTGAACAGATCTTAATTTAGATTTAATGGAATACTAGCGTAAATTTGTTAATTTGCGCCATTAAGTTACCTTAATTTAAACATATTAACTAAACATACTCATAAATAAATCAGCTGTAATGATCAAAGGCAAAAACATTTTTTTTAAATGTTATCCAACATATTATTTAAAGACGTTCCTACGGGTTACTTACCTGTTGTACCTAAGTAGACCTGAAAAAGCCTGAGACTAAAATATTTTAAGTTTTACGTAAATTATTTACTACTAAAATTATACAGCGATGATTATCCGTATTTTTCTTTACAGTTTATTATTTCGGAAAGTTACTACTTATTTAACTAGATTAGCCTAAACCTTGAAAAGAACTATGAAATATTTGAAGTTTTTTCTAAATAATTGCTAGTAGCATCCCGCAGTTTCACCCACGTAGTCTTCCTGGGATAAATATTATATTAGTCTAATAGTCCGAGATCCCTGATTTACCAGACGTCACCTATTTTCTGATGAATTAAATGTGGACGATTGAGTAGAGTTAGTAAGTACTAAGAACACATGCTTACTCGCTAACTTACTTAGACGGCCAACTTTGAGATATGGGGTAATGAAGGTAAATACAAACATTACTTACTTCACGTATTTTCTAATAAGTGATTTTTACGTATGTTGTAGGCAACATCCGTATAAACAAGGTTCCAATACGCCCAGACACTTTCCGTCAGCCGTTTTGCTTAACAACTCCAAAATAATAATTTAACTTCACTTAAATTCTCATGCTCCATTTGTAAATATGTTCGTCAGACAACTATTTTGTTGCTTTTTACAATAAGATATACCAATTTAAGGGGCCAATCATCCCCTAAACTCAACTATGTCCTATGGGTAAGAGCGGGAGACTGAGTGAGACATTTATTATGAAATATTGACTTAAAGTTGAGTTTAGGGGATGATTGGCCCCTTAAATTGGTCTGTCTTATTGGATAAAGCTTTAAAATAGTTGTCTGACCAACATATTTACAAATGAAGCATGAGAGTTTAATTAAGTGAAGTTAAATTATTATTTTGGAGTTGTTAAGCAAAACGGCCGACGGAAAGTGTTTGAGAGTATTGGGACCTTGTTTTTAAGGATATTGCCTACAACATACGTGAAAATCACTTATTAGAAAATACGTGAAGTAAGTAATGTTTGTATGTACCTTCATTACCCCATATCTCAAAATTGACCGTCTAAGCAAGTTAGCGAGTAAGCATGTGTTCTTAGTACTTACTAACTAACTAACTCTATTCAATCGTTCACATTTCATTCATCAGAAAATAGGTGACGTCTGGGAGCTCTGGGATCTTACTCTATTATTACATTATACGTTTTTCTTATGGAACTTTAATATTCATTTTTGTCTTTAATAGTTTTAGCTTAAAACAGTATTTAGGATACGACATTTAGCATTGATAATAAATAGTCATCATCATCATCAACCGCAAGACGTCCACTGCTAAACATAGGGCTCCCCCACAGAAATCTAAGTACCTTATTATTTAGATTTCTGTGGGCTCCCCCCTAGGCTTCCACAACGAACAGTCCTGCGCAACCTTCAGTTTCCAACGGTTTCCAGCGTCCTTTGTGAGGTCATCTGTCCATCTAGTGGGATGCCGTACAACACTGCGGCTTCCGGTTCGTGGTCGCCACTTGAGAACCTTTCTTTCCCATCGGTTATCAATTCTGCTAGCGATGTGTCCTGCCCATTGCCACTTCAGCTTGCTTGCTCTTTGAGTTAAGTCGGCCGTTTTCGTTTTTTTGCGAATATACTCATTACAGATTCTGTCGGGCAAAGAGACTCCGAGCATAGCTCTCTCCATAGGTCGTAGTGCGACTTTGAGTTTTTGTTATGAGGGCCACAGTTAAGGATCACGTCTCAGTTCCATAAGCCATCACTGGCAACACGTACTGATTGAAGATGTTCGTCTTTAGGCATTGGGGTATTTTGGACTCCAAGATGTGCCGGAGTTTCCCGAACGCTGCCCATCCGAGTTGGACCTCTTAGTCGAAGTTGGATCTACGTAATTGGCCCGAATACTATTAGTCTTTTGTATTAGTTCAATTAGTATAGTCTTCTGACCCAAATAATATTAGTAAAAAGTAGGAGCAAAACTAAATGAAATCAGTTTAGAAAAAACCCGACATAGTATGAACGTTCCCCGAGATTGTGAGTCTGACTCGCTAGGGAGTTACGCCATTCCGTTCCATTAGAAAAATGGAAATTTATCCGCTCCAGAAAGTAATTTTCGATAAAACAATTTGTCGTAGCAACCGTTCCACACATCTGCGATCGGTTGGCGTCTCGCTTCGTTCGCCGCCTTCGTTTGCTAGAGGTTAAACACATTAAGGTGGGTTTTAGGGTGGAAAACGATTACTTTTTCCGTTTAATGGATTATGTTTTATTAATATCAGTATCTACAGCCTTCAAAAAATAAATATCGGCAATCCTGAGTAGGATGATCTTGGGGCACAAAGTATGTTCCGGTTTGAAGGGAGATATTTCCAAAGAAATTACAAGGTATTAAGATAAAGCATAGTAAACATAAGATAAGACGAGTAAGACCCGTGCATGATGGTAAACAGCACGCCTGGTCATAACAGCATAGTGTCAGGAGGCTATTTGAACGTAAAAGAGTCCGAATCACTGCTCGGCGCTTGTCACATAATTATTATATACTATGAAAGATAATGTATCTCTTATCCCTGCAACTTGTCTGAAAACATTACCTTTTTAACAAGAACACAGCATTAATAGTTCCTCATTATTGCTTGGTAGAATAATTAACTACAATTTTGGAAAAGGTTCTACCACTAAAAAATATACCTACAACTAATATCAATAGTAGGTATGTGTTAACAAATACCCAATCCCATCCTACTCAAAACACTACCTAGGTCACCCAGAAATGTAATATTTTTCTTTATGTATTTTTCTGTAAAATTTGCCATTAAAACTGAAATACAGTAATATCCGCAAATTATTGCCTGTTGGTAGAATAATCAAAACTTTTGTAATTAGGGCTATTATGGCACTAAAAATCCTTCCATGAATACTAGTAGTACATATCAACAAATACCCAATCACATCCAACCCTATCTCCCGAACCAGGCAAAGACCTCAGTCAATTCCAGTCCACAAGAACTTTCGCACAAAGAATCACAATAACTTAAATAGAAAAATTTCAAAGAAAGTTCATTAAATCCTGAGACATCGATCTTGGGAAATGGGAAAGCGGGTAGAAGTAAAAAAGTCGAGGTAATCGGCAAAGTTTAACGAGGACTTGTCAACGGCTCCGGGCGAGTTGAGTGATTTTCAAAAGTTGCCTTTGGATTCAGTTTACGTAATGACAGTGGGCGTGGAGTCGTTAAATTGTGCCGATTTTATGTTTGTTGAGTTCAAACCTCGCCGGTGGGCTTCGGGGTTAGAGCGCAGTTTTGGCGACTTTTATTCAACTTCCTGAAATTTTACGCCTATTTTATAGCCTTGCTCGGAAGTGTTCAAGGCTAAGGTTAAGATTCTTATGATATTGATAGAAAATTATGTTTCTGCAATTTCGTTCATTAGTTTTTTTAAATTGATTACTCACCAGTTATTTGCAAAAGATCGGCTAGTGGAAGTTAATTTCGTACTATAGCTCTTTAAACGGTGGAAAAAGTCCCGAAATTTCAATGTTGTTTGACGGTTAACGTTATACATTATAGTAATTACTTAGTATCAGTGTTATCTTTTGTTCTTCTTCATACTAATACGTGAAGAAGTATATTTGAATACAACATTTTGCCACCCATTTTACGAAATGTGTGCAGACGAAAAAGTATTAAGAATCACACAACTATAGTTTAAGTAGAAGAGTGCAGAGAGCTATTATTTAAAAATGAATTGCACAAAAATATATTAGAGCAATGAAAAAACATTACAAATACTATCACGTATTTGACACTTGCACGCGTAATAAATTATATACTCTTAATTTTTATTTAAATTATGGTTGAATTTGACTACAGGGTGACCACTGGTTTAAAATATTCTATACTAGCCGGCCCGCTCCGGCTTCGCTTGAATAATAACCTAGATATCAACTGCAGCGCCATCTGCCGTAGCCTATGTTACTCGGGAATAATGTAGCTTTCCAAAGGTGAAAGAATTTTTGAAATCGGTCCAGTAGTTTCGGAGCCTATTCATTACAAACAAACAAACAAATATTTCCTCTTTATAATATTAGTATAGATTGTAGTGTATATTATGTAGCCTAATAAGAATAAAGGTATTTTTCAGTTCTCAATTCATTAGGAAAATACTAATATCAAAATGAAAATTTAAAATTATTCGGTTTGTAATAATAGTGTCTAATAAATGAAGTTTTTGTGTTCTAATATCTCATTAAAAATATCTCATTAAATTAAAAACTAAATAGATTTACATCATGTTTCATTCGTAAAGACGTCTAAAAAGTTCTTTGAGCCATTACCTATTGTCCGTCAGCTATTTATTGGAATCTCTCATCACCTTTAGACTTGAAAGCTTCAAAGAAATTTCTAGATCGTTAGTGTGCGTTCAAGTATAGGTACGATGTTTATTAAGAGAAAATGTTAAAGTAAAACATCGCAAAAGGCATTTTATTTTAAAATAAAAACTAAATTTCAATGGGTACTCTAACACATTACATTTTTAAACTACTTTAGCTGAAAACTTCTGAATAGCTCAATCTCTTTGTGTCAAAATAAAAAATGTACTGATGGTTAAGTGGGCCAAAAAGTTATTAAATTATCGAGTAATACCCCGTTTACATTATTCCAGTCCAGCGACCGAATCCAGAGCTGGATTGCTTACTGGAATAATGTAAACCGGCACTAGAATGCATTGGCACTGGATTGATGCATTCCAGTGCCGGTTTCCATTATTCCAGTAAGCAATCCAGCGCTGGATTCGGTCGCTGGACTGGAATCATGTAAACGGGGTATAAAATTGTTTTATGTATTTTAGTGTTATGATATAGATGAATGTCGAATACTATTTGTATTATTTGTTTTGGATTTATATTTGATATTGATTATGTGATATGACTGTTATAACTTCTGTTTTTTTTTAAATAAAATATTTTAGTGTTTTTCAAATAATCTTACACATAAAAAAACTATAAGTATATTCTTGGATACTAGTTTTTTTGCAATTGAAATTAACGACACGCGACAGATGGTAACCACCACTTCTAACCAGAACACCGCAGTGTCAGAAAGCTATTTGAACACGAAGAGTCCAAATCACAACATACCGTGCACTGCATTTGTCATTCGGAGATATTTGTCTCATTACAATGTAATTACACCGAAAACAAGCCTTCAAACCAGACAACAATAATATTTAAACACTATTGCTTGGCGGTAGAATTACTTTGTAAGTTGTCGCACTTCCCCAGGCAGACTCTGGAAAGAGTTGTACTACTTCAAAATTATTGCTTTCTTAACAATTTGCAGGTTTTGTATTTGAGAGCCTTTAAGTAGTAAAATATTTGGAATACCGCTAAATCACCTCAACTCATTATATTATGCATGACCGAAAGCAAATGAGGTGATTGTTTTTTTGAATCGATGACACCATTTAAGTAATCATAATTATCTTACTAATGCTAAGATTGTAAAAATGTGGATATTTGTCGCTCAATCACGTAGGAATGGCTGAACGGATTGGATTCAAATTTAGAACACAGTTAGATTAAGTTACGGTTCTAGATAAAGCGGGAACTACGTGGGTGGAACAAGTTAAATAAAAAATCAGCTAAATTACTTTGTCAGGGACGCTCCTAGTAAATAGTAAATCTGCCACATTACTTTGCAAACAGACACTCTAATTTCATCAATTTATATGGATGTATTCAATTGTATTGCATACGAAAACAAGCAGACTGCACAAGTGAATCCACCGTTAAAATTTGAAGTTGTTCATCAAAACTGCAGCTCAATTTTACCCCCAATTACGCTGGTTATTTATGCATCCGGGAGAATCTAGCAACCCCACTGGAAATTATTCTGTAGATGTGGAATTGGTAGAGTTTTTGATTCATTGACCAAAATTATTTGCTAAAAAAATAATGATAATATATTATGTTATTCTTTTTGTTTATTGAATATTCGGTAATAATTTACTAGTTATATTAATTCCTGTTTCAATATCGTAGTTGCCGATCCCGTTAATTTCACGTTATTTGTTTATAAGTAGCCTATGTGTTCGTTTTGGCAATTGTCTATCAAAGTTTATATTTTTGACGTGATAACGTCTTATAATTCGATGAAGCCGGGTGCACGCCCACAAAACATGACGCCATGTACCGTTACCGCGTTACCGTCGGTCGTTACCTCGCCGCATGTTTGTTACAGTTGTATTAATTATTTCGACCAGTAGTTCAAGCGGGGATGTAGCTCAATGGTAGAGCGTTCGCTTTGCATGTGAAATGCCCCGGGTTCGATCCCCGGCATCTAAAAGCTTTTTTGCATTGTTTTGATTGAAAATGACTAAATTCTACTGATTACTTTAACATACAAATCTATTAAACAAATGAAATTAATTTTTTTTTTTGAAAAATGCTACCATTCCATCAGTATTTTCTTAAGACGTTGTCACGTTCTATCGTCAGTAAACCGACTTTACAGACAAACATTTTTTTTTTCTAAATCTCTTCAGTAGGCTTTGCTTGAAATCGTATATAGTAACTATCCATACACATAAAAACTTTCGCATTTACAGTAAATACCGAAGTATTTAATAGGAAGTAGGATTAACTATTTATATTCTACCGTACAAATCTTAACAGTAACTACGGTATTAATTACATAAATTTTGTGTTTCGTTACAAAAACATAAAAAAGAAAACTAAGTTACTTAGTTAATTTTTTTAACAAAGTAACTTAGTTTTTCAAGCGTTAATAATATGAAAGAACATTATTACACAATAACCCCGATTTTAAAAGGTGATACATTAAAAATGATACTTCAGGTGGCGTAAAAAAACTCAAGAATCAAAAAGATAAAATTATAATCAACAGAATAAAATAGAAAAATTACTATAACAAATCATCTTTTTTTTTAAATTAAAACTTTGTATAACAAGAACAAGTAATAAACTTATATACATAGCCATAATTTATATATACTTTAAAAATACAAAACAAAAAAAAAATGTATTATTCTATAAATAAATATTTTGTTTCTTTAAAAATTATAAATTACAAATCATCAAATTATACATAAAAATATTCGGCTATGTAATAATATCATAATGAATAATAAAAAGGCAGTAAACAAATATAACAAATATCACAGCTTCAAAAGAAAATCTATCTCCTACACCTATATTTTTTTACTACTCCTACTTACAACGAATTTACGATTCCTAAACCTATAATAAAATGGCGTCACCATTTCTTCCTTTGCAACCCGTTGAGTCGAACCAACAAAGGAAGGACTAAAACATTTTTCCGCTTGAACAAGCGCTTTTGTATGTCAATAGTAAAAATTTGCATGCTTCAGAATACGCCTACGAACCAGGCAGTGTGTGGGTCAAAGACAGTAAGGACTAGAGTTGGTGGTCAGTGGTAAATAAATAAATTGAAGATTATTGGAGTAAAATATTGTAATATTATTTAGCTATTTTGATTACTATTAGTCAAGGAAAATCATATGGATTCGCGTTACCCACATGTTAATGTAGCGACGTAGCGTCGGAGCGACATTTTTTTTTAGCTATAATTGGTTCGCACTTGACCACCATCTCGCCTGATGTTAAGCAACGATGCGATCTACGATAGAACGTGCTTACCTAGAAGAAACCGATTCACTCTCGATTTGAAGACACCAAGATTGTAACTATCGGGAAAAACCCACTCAGGCAACGCATCCCACAACCTAGACGTTCTTATCACAAACGTGGAGTCGAATCTCTGCGTTCGTGTTTTTGGAACGTCAACCATGAAACGATGTCGCTTTTTTGAGATACGAGAATTCCGATAGAAGAAAGGTGGTATTAGATCATGCAGATCAGTTGCACACTCTCCGAAGTGTATCCAATACCTGCTGCTGCGGAGACTAGCCGAAATGTGCGCGAGATCTAGATTTTGGATGGATGAGATCTTAAGTTCAAGTCACTGACATGCGTAATAGTAGTATATCTGTAGCTACGTAGGTGACGTATTATTTGTCCAACATTAATGATACGTACATACGTATCATGAAATAAACTAAAATTAGTCATACATTTTCACTGGTATTGGCAATACCTATGACTGCGAAGTTTTTATTAACACGCTTTTTTTTAATACGCTTTTTTATTAGCTTGGCATGCATGTATCTATGTTAATATGAATTTATGTATAGGCGAATGGAATGGTTGAAAGTGATTTTCAGCACTTACTGAACTACGAATTTATTTGAAACTTTGTGCAGTTTTCAAGGACCGACGACAATGCAATAATTTGTAAAGTTTGTCTTATCAACCATTCATTCTCACCACGATCATCAAGATTGATTACTTTGTTTACATTTTACTTTCACTGACTATTTATGTTATTAGCTACACTGCTCGTGGCAAAGAGCTTAAACAGCCTATCAAAGGTCCCCACTTCTGGAAAAAGCCTTGAAACATTCCGGTTTCTTCACCGTTTCTAAGTTAGCGGTAATACGCACATGACTTAGAAAAGACAGGTGTGCGCGTGGGATTAAAACCAGGGGATCTAGCTTGGCTAACCAGTTGTTACTTAATTACCGCCGCAACTTGGCAAATGCACCATGAAATAGAATGAAATGAAAACCATGAAAATGCAGAAATGAAATCAAATGCGGTTTTTGCGGATTGTTATCTAGGTATATGTTATTAAAATTACGACTGTACATTCTGACTAAAAGTACAAATTTTCGATTCTGTGATATATAGTAACGAGACAAGCATGACATATTTGTGTCCGATGGTAAGCAACATGTCTATCCATAATAGCACAGTGACTCGCAGCTATGAAGAGTCCAAATCATTACCTATCAATGCACTGCGCTCCGTTACCCAAAGATAAATAAAGTAGCCAAGTACGAGTTGGACTCGCCCATGAAGGGTTCCGTTGCAGCAAGTAACATAATATACATAGTACACATAGTTCTTGTAGTTCGTTGTAACTTTAATCGAAGTTTCAATAATAGTGTATTTATGACGTACTCAAAAAACTACTCATCAGATCGAGTTCAAACCAATTTTCGTTGATAGTTTACATGGTAATGTACATCATACATTTTTTTTAGATTTTTCATTCTCTTACTTTAGAAGTTAGAGGGGGGGGGGGGGGGACACATTTTACGACTTTGGAAGTGTCTCGAAGACCTATCGATAGACATCTCACACGTGTAGGTTTGATAATTTTTTTTGAGTTTTAGTTCTCAGTATGAGAGGCAGCCCTAATTTTTCTTTTTTTTTTGTTCAAATCCTAATGCGGTTCACAGAATACATCTACTTACCAAGTTTCAACAGTGTAGTTCTCATAGTTTCGCCGAAAAGTGGCTGTGACATACGGACGGACAGACAGACAGACAGACATGATGAATCTATAAGGGTTCCGTTTTTACGTTTTACGGAACCCTAAAAATGTTTTATCTCTACGTCTTGTAATATTCCTGTTAAACAAAAAACCTTATCTTTGTCCGTAATTACCATACTGTATATATGTATGGGACGTAGGAAACACGAGTTTGGCAAGCTCGTCGAGTGCCTTGTATCATTTTAAATGAGACTCTTAATCGCACCGTACTGGCTTTTTTAAACGCTCGTTACATGAAACCGAGCCGTGATTAATTTTTATTGGATTCTGTATCACAATGGAGAGTAAAAATAACATTGAGGTAAAACCATACTGGAAAGTATGCCAAGGCAATAGCGACTTTAAAAAATATTTTGCAGTCATAATGATTTTTTTAACTAAGAGGTGTGTACTTGACCACCATCCAGCCTATTGTTAAGCGACGATGCGATCTACGATGGAGCGTGTTTACCTAGAAGAAACCGATTCACTCTCGATTTGAAGACACCAAGATTGTAACTATAGGGGAAAACCCACTCAGACAACGCGTTCGGTTATAGCTATGTTAGTGACGCAAAAATATATAAAACAATATAAAATATGAAACGGACTGCATATTGTATACAAAATTGAATTAAATCGATGCAGAAGTTTTGAGTTTTTGTAGCGTACACAAACCTGCTTTTTTTATATAAATAGGGAGTTTTACTTAGTTTAATAAGAAATATATACACGTTGTAAGCTAACAACGTAACCATAACCGTGATAAAAGTTATTGAAACTTATTCTATGTTTTGTTCCATACCTATGGAACCATAAAACTATATAGTTTGTTATAATCTTTACATTATTTCATTCGTCAATCATGCATTACGAAATTTTTATATATTAACTGTATTTATTTAATATACAATTTATGTACTATTATTATGTAAACCTATTTTTATATACAAACTTAAGCGTAAGATTATTACGTAATAAATACATATATTCGTAATTTTATTGGTGTGTTATTACATACAATCAGAAGAATCTAATTTCACCCCCTGTCTTCCTGTCTCCTTGTCCATCCTGCGGTTGACTGGAATAAATTAGGTTTAACGGTAAGGTTACTTTATTTTAAGATTTTTATCTGCATTGTTTTTAATAATTTACTAGCAGCGCCTCGCGGTATTACCCGTATTATTCCCGTAAATTCCCCGGGATAAAAAGTAGCAGGTGTTCACCCAGACTATGATCTGTGTTCCAAATTTCAGCTCGATCCCTTCATGGTTCGGCATGATTGAGCAACCAACTTCCAAACATCCATACATTGACATTTGTAAAATTAGTAGGATGAATATAAATAAATAACAATATCTTGTGACAGAAAAAGACTAAACTATACTTGTGTCTGCACTAAATAACTTTAGGGCAATAATGATTTTATGTATCTATAATAATGTGCCATACCCAAGCGTGACAGGGCACAGCTAGCAGGTTACCAAATTTTGCACTCTGATTTTAAATTAAATAATGTTAGTCTAGAAGCAACACTTCATCTCAGTGATATCTAGTTAATGAAAAGTAATACTGTCCAGAATTCTGATGAGCTGTTGAAGAAAAAATACAAATAAGCGATCTGTATTCCGAAGGTGTAGAGAGCACCTTCGGTAAGGCGATTTCGCAGTTACGTAGCTTCATAGAGATGTTCACTTTCAACAAGATATATTTAAATAGCTAGATCGCAATATAACATTAACTGATAACGATTATTTATTTATTACTAGTAGCGCCCTACAGGTTGTTTTACCCGAGCAGTTCCCGTATTTTCCGTTCCTATAATTTATTCGTGATAAAAAGTTGGAACCAACATTTGAAAATCATGTTGAAACGGCTGAATTGATCTGATTGAAATTTGGAACACAGTTGGATTATAATTTGGAGTAGGTAACACATAGACTATATTTTATCCCCCGAAAATTACGAAACGGGTACTATGACTAAAAAGTTTATTAAAATGTGGGTAATAATTTACAAGTTAAATGTTAAAAATAAATTAATGTTATTTAGGTATAATATTATTTATTTACAAAACTGAATCTAAAAGATACGTGTCCGTAGTTATTGAATATTGAATCAAAAATCGAATGTCCGATAATCGAATAAATCGAAATAATAATGCAAATATCTATTCAACTACTAAACTATTATCTCAGATTGTACCAACATTCACTACTTCAGAAATTCCTACATTGTTATCTTAGGCCTGTACCAAAGAAATATTTACAAATTGTGATGGACAGACAGACATTTCTTGTAAATATGGCAGAGAAAGCTAAGTGAGGGAATGAAAATGGAAGAATTAAGTTAATGTTACCCAATATTTTCGAATTTTGTTTCAATTGATGTGCATTTATCAAGTCTTGAGGTGTGGCTACCCTTTCAACATTGAGTTGATTTAAATTAAGTGCCTTTGGTGAATTATCCTTGAGTGCCTGTCTAGAAACGACTTTGGTTGAAGGAATTTAATATCAGTGTTAAATTGTTTTGATTAATTTTGAGGATTAAAATTTTATTACTAATTTTACTTTATTAACTATTTTATTGAAAACAATATGAAAACGGTTGAGATAAGAGGGTCGTGAGTTCGATCATTGAAGACAAATGCTACAGCTTAAGTATTTAAACTTTTTTTTAAGCTATTGCATAGCTTTTATCGCGGGCCTGGAGACCGAATTTTTAGACATCGTGCATCTCTTTCTTTTGTTCACGAGAAAGAGGGATGGAAGATTGGAAGACCGTAACGCCGTCCTCCCTGCTCGGTCATTGGTCAATCGACTACGGCCCTTCAACATCGGACATATGTCACAGGTTCACCTTTGCTGCTTTTGAACCTTATTTTGTTCAGGCCTTATTTTAACCTGACGAACCTTATTTGCTTCTTGCCCACAAAATAACAATATGGTAGAGAACTCCTAGAAATTGTCGATTAATATTTATATGACGTACGAGCGTATAACGCTAAATGTCAAAATTCAAAACAATAATAATTATGTATTTAATATTTATTCGTATGTAGTATTTTACATTATCTTTGTAATAGGTACTGGTTAAAATTTTCTGTAAATTCAGTGAATTGTTTCTACAGTTTTTTTGCAATTTTTAATTGTAAAAGTCACAAATCAATAACCAAATAAATCACAAATCAGTAACACGGAAACTTCAGCAGCAATAAGGACTAACTTGAAGTGTCTGAAAAATAGAAGTGCTGCATTCGTTGTGACAAATAATTTTCACTCTCGAAAGAATGGAGGGTTGCCTCGAACCTCTAAGCCAGACTAATATGACGGTACATTTTTTTTTAATAATGAGTGACAAGACGAGCAGGACATGTGCCTGATGGCATGCAACATACCTCCCACATGACAGCACAGTGACACGCAGCTATAGGAACATGAAGAGACCAAATCATCACCTAGCACTGCACTGCGCTCGTCACCCAGAGATCTAAGATGTTATATCTCTAAGCCCTGTAATTTCTCTGGAAACATTACCCTTCAAACCGGAACACAGTAATGTTTGCACTTTACTGCTTGGCGGTAGAATAATTGGCAAAGGTGTGGTACTTCCCCAGGCGGACTCTGCTAAGAGTCCTACCACTACACAATAAATGCAAATAAGTGCGAAATCTAGGTTTTATAAAAATAATGTATAGTTATAAACTTATACTTAGCTTTATAAAAAGAGTCGCTTTCAAATGTTGTATTTGTTAATTTGTAATTGGAGCTCAGTCAATAGTGCTTTTATTGTACAGATAATATAATAATTAGTGCTTTTATTGTAAATACAATAGTAAGTTGGTGTTATTTCCATCTAGGGCAAATATAAGTTTGATGTTATTATGTTAATGTTCTGTCCGAGTTAAAAAAACATTTTATAATAATGATCAATTAGTTTATTTTAGCTGGTTGCCTGGAAGAGATTGCTGCTGGTTGCCTGGAAGAGATTGCTGCTGGTTGCCTGGAAGAGATTGCTCTAAGCAATAAGGCCGCCATTTGTTGGTGCTAGTTCGTAAGTGTTTAACTGTAATATTTCTGTTTTTGTGTCACAATAAAGAGTTATCTATCTATCTTTATAGGTATAATTATAGCTATTAAATATAACTACATAGGTATATAGGTACTTATTTGTGTATTAGGACGTAATTTTTTTTAATATTGTTTTATTTATCACTATAGACAATTGAATTAATATGTAAGTGTGTATTTATAAGTATGTTTTTATTCAGAACTATCTATGTAGGTACCTACTCGGAATTATATATACTCCGCGCCTTCCACTATTTATTTCTTCTTTGCCGTCCTCTGATTAGCTGAAAGATTACTCTTAGCGATGAGGTCGCCAATGGCTACTTCATTTTAAGTTTTTTTGACGTGACAACGTCTTATAAATTGGTTTGCCGGGTGACACTTCAAGAAACTGAGTTACGCTCCGCTCACGTTATGCGCTCACAATGAGAGCGAGTGAGAGGGACGCGTGCCTTTCATTTTTTATGTCTGTCTCTCTCGCTCTTAGGCGGGCTAACCATGCCCGAGTCGCCGATTCGCTTAGGCGCCTGCATACAAGTTTACACGTTGCCAGTTAATTGTAAAACGATTGTGTAGTGATAATGTGACAGACTACGAATAAATATTCACATTAAAATTATTTTACCACTCAAAGTCGTTGTCACGTAAAACTTTCGCCCGTATACCGACTTTACAGGCAACCAATTTTTTCTCCATTTTTACGTTTTAAGTAAAATACAAAGCTTATCTATCTGCAATGTCTAGAAATTTCCAAATAATTAACAGTGCAAAGAGATTACTCATTTTGTATCGATGGGTGATGAGTGTAGGGCAGTGGCTAGGTTTATAGGTAGGTAGCTAGGTTTGTTCTCCTCAAGTTCACATAGTTGCTTGACACTGCCCTGTTATGGGCATACATGTTGCTTACCATCAGGCGCTTGTTAAAGAATAGAATAAAATGTGCTTAATTGTATAAACTGTGAAAGTACAGAGTAGGTACTTACACTGCGTTACAATCGTCTTGCCACTCTGTATAAATATAAATGTATAAATGGTTGTCTGTAAAGTCGGTTTACGAATGATACTTTTACGTGATAACGTCATAATATATGGGTGAGTCACGAGCGTATCGCTTAGATTGATTGTGTCTCTCTATCGCTTGTTCCGCGCTCTCGCTTGCGCGCTTGGTTCAGGTGGAACGTGACGTTTTTTCTAGCATACAGTTGGTGTTCATCAATTTATAAGGCCCAATTTTCACGGCGCGGTTTCAAACCGCACCCGCGCGTGGGCGCGGCACCGCGCCGCGCGACGGTTTTGTTTCAATACTCACGAGACCGCAGGTTTTCGCGGTTTCTACTGCGGAAAGCTACTGCGCAAGAACCGCGCGCAGCCACGCGGCTGCCACAGCCGCAGCCGCCGCGGCCGTAAACCGCGTCGTGAGTTTTGAATTCAATTTTACATACAAATCTGCCGCGCGGGCGCGGTTGGCAACTGCTCCGTGAAAACCGGCTCTTAGAAGTTATTTATAAGAAGATGATGTGTGTGGATTGTTTATTTAATTTTCATTACAAAAAAAAGTATTTAAAAGTTAGCCTTTTCATTTGTTGCTTTGCTTAGTTTGGGGCAAGATGGTGCTGTGAGTGAAATGTCCACCAATATTTATTTATTATTATTTTTAGCAGGAGTTTAGATTTTTACAACGACATGTTGTTCCTATTTAATTATATTTTTATTACTGCTACACATTATTACCACGGTAAACTGAGATTCAACGTGAAAACAAACCATAATCGTCTAAAACGATAGCAAAAAAACCTCCCACAATTTTCACTTTCCACGTTTCTGTTCAAACACTTCACACACGGCATATAAGATTCATTTCGTTTAATTCTCACCACAGATTGATGCATACCTTGAGTTTACTCAGTCAGATGAGATCCGAGAACTCGGATGATGAGGTTTATCCAACGATTTAGACTATAGATGAAGTAGGTTTTCGGCAATTGCTAATATTGGGAAGCTAAAGAATCCTACTAATAATGTGGATGTGAAAGTTTGTTGGTGCATATTGATGTATGTTGCTCAATCACGTCGGAATAGCTGAACAAATCGGGTCGAAATTTTAAGGATTATAGAGAGTTTAACTGATAACTAATTGTTAATAATAACTAGTTATCTATAACTAATAACTAGCTGTTAAAAAATGAGTTGTAATAACTCATTTTTTTCGCGAGAAAGTTACGGAGACAGAAAATACACAGGTAAAACCGCGGAACACAGCTAGTTTATAATAAAAACAAGTCATGACTGTACGAGTAATAGTGCAAGAAATGATATCCTATTTGTATTGATACTACAAAAAGTTAAGAAGGTTTTTCGTTTGAACGCGGTAGTTTCAGGAACTACTGGACTGCTTTTAAAAAATCGTTCACCATTGGATTCGTACGTGATTCCTGAGTGCTATAAGTTATTATATATTATGTACCACGGGCGAAGCCGGGGGGACCGCTAGTACCTTATAAAACAATAAAAGACACGTCGCGTTAGATTGTACGGTGTGGTCAGAATTGCTTTTTGACGTGATAACGTCTTATAATTCGGTGAAGCCGGCTGCACGCCCGCAAAACATGACGTCATGTAACGTTACCGTTACCGTTAGTTCGTCGTCCGTGCCATGCGGACGTAGCTGAGCGCCGAGGGCGCCACCCGCCGAGTCGAGCGGTATCACTACTCGCGCTATCAGCGTACTGATTTCTTAAGACGTTGTCACGTTTATCTATCGTCAGTAAACCGACTTTACAGATAACCATTTTTTTTTTTAAATTAACATCTATTGTCCCACTGCTTATGGCTTAGATAAATAGATCAGGTTTTTCTTTGTACCAATAGTCAGCAGATGAGTAAAGTAGTATGTTATGGTAACATATGTAGTGATGTGCCGCGACAAAAGTATGCCACTTCCACGAGAGCGACAAGACAAGAGCGATCAGACCGGTGCTTTCGATGCAACGCGTTTGTTCTAACTCTATACGTAGTATATGTAAGCTCTTTGGCCTATACCATAGAATAGATAATACAGATAGAACGGACACTCCCCACCCCCCGCCAGTTTCAAGCTTCCTACCCCGCAAGAACGCGAGAAGCACTCAGCGACACGACATAGATGACACGCACACATGCGTAAATGCGTTCGAACGACATATGCGAGATGTGTGAGTGTAGGTATGTCAACTGCACCGTCTGTATAGATTTTAGGCCGAGTGTCCGGGGTGTGCCTATACCCAGTTGAAATAGTCGCTGTTAGTGCGTTGCAAACGTTTCAAGGAAAATTGAAGGCAGTAAGCCATTACACAGATTAACAGTCAGACTAAATCGAACTGTACGTGTCTTTTACTCATGTGGTCCGCATTACTGGCGATGACGTATTTTTATGGTGAATTAAAAATAAAATTGAATTTCCAATGATATAAAACAATGTTTTATTGGTGTGCATTTCGTGAACAAAACGACCAAATTTCAAGCTTCTGGAATGTTATAGTGAAATTTTATATGCACAGCAGTCAAGCAATTTGGAATTATTTATGCTGACCCATTTCAGTAGTTTTGTTAAATACATCCACATTAAATTTAGTTCACATATACACGAATTAATATGCCGCTAACTTAAAACGGTGAAGGAAAACATCGTGAGGAAACCGACATGTACTTAGAATCTTTCGAAGTCATGTGTCATCCACCAACCCGCACTGGACCAGCGTGGTGGATTATGGCCTTAACTCTCTCCTTGCGAGAGAAAGCCCCGAGTCCCAGCAGTGGGAACGTTTAGTGGGCTGTTGATGTTGATACACGAATTGTTAGAGAAGTGTAATTTCTCGAAAAATATAGATACGGTGTCATTGGACATCATGTAGGAACGGAGGGAGTTCTTCGGATAAAATAAAAGCAACACAAATGACTACAAATAATGCTTAATTTAATAATAATAATTTTATTGTACGATCACCTGAAAAACAAAGTTGACAACACTGCTCAGGGGCAGTTTTTTCTGTTACATAATTATGTAGTTAGTGAGTTACGCTCGGGAATTATAAGAAATTTTCAGGTAAACTCGGGACCATGGTCCGTTGGCCATCTAGAAATGCGTCAGCGTGTGGCCGTGACCATGGCCATGCCCTCCGATTTCACCCGCGTATTTTCGCAAGGAAGCTGTCAAATCCCGAGTTATAAGTTTTCACTTCTATCTTCAGTTACTATGACTACTAATTTTTTTTTTCAGTTCGGTCAAGGAACTTCGTTCCAAAAACGTTCCATTCAAATCAATCGCTTTACAAAACGTAAACATTATTTTGTATCACATTTTAACTAACATTTATTTCCTAATAATCCAAATTATCAAAATGTAATGTTTCTACAATTAAAAAAATAATGTACGCCAAACCAATTCTTGGCTAATGAGAATGAAGTGCCTATTGATTAAAAAAAAATTATAGCAACAAATAAAACAACGCACTTACGTAACCTGACACCCGTTTTCCCGCCAATTTTGTTAACATGCGCAAGCGCCAGTTTGACCAGCGGCTAACTTTACATTAACAGCTAAAAAAATACTGATTCTATGCCTATTTTTACATCTTTGCATTCACCCTAGTTCTGATAGGGATGCGAGCAAATAGTTTTGCAACGGGAATCAATTTGTGCTCCACATCTGATGCAAACCGACTCTTACTTGCAGGAATCGTATTGAAGCTTAGAAACTAATTATGCATTTCATGTTACATTCGATATTACCGTTTCAATGTTCCACATTTTCCGATAAGTTACGCCAAGGAAATGCTTTATGTATCAACCCATAGATGAAGAATTTTTTTTGTTACGCAAGAAGATCAACAAAGCGAGTGAGCGAGAAATCATTTTCAAGTGGAAATCGCTCGAGAGAAGAAGAGAAAGTGAATGAAGTAACGTCATTACAATATTTTAGTATACCCGAACGTAACAGTCTGATTTCGTCGCGGTGAAAATCGTGTATTTTTTAATTAATCCTTGGATTGCAGACGATTTTATTAAATTATTTAAATTATGGCATGTTCTGTGCGTGAATGTGATACAAGACGATATTATAATCCGAATCATTACACTAGTCACCAACACATGTAAATATGATTTTTTATCAGGTCTCCGAGCAGCATTTGTGTGTCTTTTACATTTGACGTCTTTGTATCAACCAGACAAGCTCCATCGCTTGCCACTTTCAAACAACTGGTGAATCAATTATATTTGTCTACAGTATCATTTACTTGAAATCGTTACTTTTATTTAATCTTACATTATTTGAATCTATTGCATAGGTAAATCTCCATCTGTAAAACATTATATTTAAATATCTATTAGTGTATGTTATATTCATATTTATGTATTAGAGTGTACAGTTATTAATATGTATGTATATGTAGTATGTTAGTATTGAGTAGTAGGTATTGAAAGTTGAGTAGGTATTATAGTTTAATTATGTATTATAATAGTATAGTTAATTTTCCAAATTATATAATTATAAGTATCTTTCGCTCATTATTTGTACTTCCCCGTATTCTTATTCTTCTTTTCTCCTTTTCCATACTGCGGTTGCCTGGAAAAGATCGCTCTTAGCGATAAGGTCGCCGATTGCTACTTTGTTTTTAAGTTTTTGTTTAATTTTGTTGTTTTGTTTTCTAAATAAGTGCAATAAAGAGTTTATCTATCTAGCTATCTATGATTTGACCGATGTATGTGGTCATTGTCATTATCAGCCTATCTTTTTTAACAAATACAAAACTGCGTTTGACTACCGACTAGATTACCTGGTACGCGATAATGTGATCGAAGATGTAGTTTGCATACTTGCAACATATTCACTGTGATCTTGTTAATACCTAGGCCTCTCATATCAACCATTTATTTACCAATTTCAGAATATTACATAAAATATTATATGGTATTAATTACAATTCAATAATTACAAACAATATCAATATTTTTTTGAGTAATATAAAAACTAAAGCTCTCGAAGAGAAATATTTTTCCCCGTTTTCTTTACATTCTTCACTCATACTCCGTACCTATTGACAGTAGCGTAATGTTATATACCCTATAGCGTTCCTCGATAAATAGAGTATCCAACAAAAAAGAATCTTTCCTATCGGTTTAGTAGTTTCCGAGATCCTAGCGTTCAAACAAACAAACAAACTCTTCAGCTTTATAATATTAGTATATTAGTATATAAATAGTATATTAATAAAAATAAAATAGCAAACAAATTTCCTCAAAACTACAGTTTATTTCCCATCATAAGTATTCTTGCACTGAATGAGGAAATCCAACTACGAGACGCTATCATTTGTAGGACACCGTTATGACTGTCTCGCGCTCGCCACTGTATGGATGCGACTTCCTTACGATTGGCTGCATAAAAGTTGTCCGTGCGTGCCTCAGCAAACATCTGCAATGAGCTACAAAAGCGAGTTAGCCGCATTGGTATCCTAAATACTACTAAAGGCGAAAATGTTAAGGTTTTGAAATAATTCGGTTTAGGCGTTTGAATGTTTCTTGCTCAATCACGTTAGAACGCCTGAACGGATCAAGGTGAAAATTTGGAGAAATTTGGAACACAACATGCAAATTATAGTCTGGAATAATGTATAGGCTGATTAGGCTGATAGGCTTTTTATCCTGGTAAAATTAGCAGAACGATAATTACGCCAGTGAAACTGCAGGGTGCTGGTAGTCCTACTTCTTACTATCTCATCATCTACATCATATCGGCCGAATGACGTCCACTGCTGGACAAAAATCGGTCTTGCGCCGCCCGCGTCCCACGATTTGTGGCGACCTTCATCAGATCATCGGTCCATCTTGTAGGAGGCTTGTTGTCTCACTATCTTAATTCCTACTAGTATTACATATGCGAATGTTTGGATGATTAGCTGTTTGGTTGTTTATAGCTCAATCACGTCGGAGCGCTTGACTGGATCGTGTTGAAATTTGAAACACATTTAGATAACAGCCTAGAAAAATCCATAGCCTACTTTTTATCTCGGAAATATAACGGCACCGGGAATTTCGCAGGGAATTTCAAAACCGCGGGGCACTGCTTGTATGACATTATACTGACTGAGCATTTGACACTGATTGTTCAAAAAGTATGCTTTATTCACAGAGAGCTTGAGTAGAATTACTGATTATTTATATTATGACTATGACAAGCTAGTAGTTTGCGCACCACAGGCAGATTTGTCGTGGGCTGTGAATTCTAGCGTCACGCTCGGAAATGATAAGAAAGTGTCGGGTGAACTCGGGACTAGGGCCATTGGCCAGTTAAAAATGCATCAACATTTCTCATTGGCTATCAAGAAATGCATCAGCATATCTATAAATGCACCAGCATTTCTAGATGGCCATGATCGTGGCCACGCCTTCCGATTTCACCCGCGTAGTTTCCAAAGTGACCTATCAAATTCTGAGTTATAAGTTTTCACTTCTATCAACAGTTCCTATGACCGGCAATTTTTTTCTTAATCCGCTGTCTGCTGTCCGTATCATCATTCCATCTTGGTTCAAGGCGTCTTTTACTACATTTTCCGATTTGTGTTTGCCGTTCTAGGAAATATTTATGTTATCAGTTAGTTTTACTGTTAACAAGAGCTATGAACAGCTAACTGCTTCAGTTTACTAGTTGCTATCCCATATTATAAGCAACCTTGGTTCTCTGACGGTAACTGACTTTGGAATTTAATCCCTCACAAAAACATTGAGCTTATCTACCGCATTGTGCTTCTTTTTAACTTGTAGATGGCTTTAACTGTCAGCGTCCATGCTTACTCGCATTGCTTTTTTAGGGTTCCGTAAAACGTAAAAACGGAACCCTTATAGATTCGTCATGTCTGTCTGTCTGTCTGTCTGTCTGTCTGTCTGTCTGTCCGTCCATATGTCACAGCCACTTTTTGCCGAAACTATGAGAACTACACTGTTGAAACTTGGTAAGTAGATGTATTCTGTGAACCGCATTAAGATTTTTACAAAAGTTTTAAAAAAAAACAAAAATTAGGGGTGGCCCCCATACTGAGAACTGAAGCTGAAAATATTTTTTTTCATCAAACCTACACGTGTGGGGTGTCTCTCGATAGGTCTTCAAAAATGATGTTGAGGTTTCTAATATAATTTTTGTCTACACTGAATAACTTGCGCGAGAGACGCTTCCAAAGTGGTAAAATGTGTGTCCCCCCCCCTTTAACTTCTAAAGTAAGAGAATGAAAAAACTAAAAAAAATATATGATGTACATTACCATAAAAACTACCAACGAAAATTAGTTTGAACTCGATGTGATGAGTAGTTTTTTTTTAGTACGTCATAAATACACTAAAACTTCGATCAAAGTTACAACGAACTACAAGAACTATGTGTACTATATATTTATTATGTTACTTGCTGCAACGGAACCCTTCATGGGCGAGTCCAACTCGCACTTGGCTACTTTATTGTTGTTTTAATGAACGCTAGAGAATAGCTCACTATTAAATGAAAAGAAGGTCGCTTTGTGTTATCATTAAATAAGTACCTGGGTGACCGAGCTTTGCTCGATTTAAATACTTAATAAACTTAGATACCTACAGAGGATCCAAGTAATAGATTTTCTCAAAAAAAAAGAAAACTTGAAAAAAAGAGAAGTCGTCTGGATTCGAACCCGGAGCTACTAATTCGTGACGTTCGACTTTCCATCTGAGCTATTATGCTGTCGCGTCACGCGGCGAAATTTACTTTCGCATTTTAATGTCTAATGTGACAGTTTTTCATTGTCTAAAAACGCGCATAATATGCGTTTTTTTATGAAACCTAGCCAGATTGATTTATCGTCCCCGATACCCGCTGCATACATAATTTCATGAAAATCGGTCGAGCCGTTTCCGAGATTCAGATTCTATGTACAGGGTTATATTGGTAATCAGCCTGCATCCTTTTAAGGGGATGTTAGGGACATTCAATACGTCAACTTTTGTTCTACAGTTTTAAAAAATTTGTGTTTTTTTTCTTTTACAAAATAAATAAAAAATGTATTTGCACGGTCTAAAAGCATCGAGCTCTTCGTAACAATTCGTAACAAGAGCGCGTACGCTCTTTACCTCGCAAAAAATGATGTGGCGAAGTGAATAAACACTAAAAAGTCGCTAAACAGTACAAAAAAGGGCAACAAACACACATTTTTTTTGGGTTATATATTGAGTTTTAACAAAAGTTGTTTGTTTAAATATACACAACATGCCCTTAAACGGATGCAGGCTGATTACCAGTAACCCTGTATAATATATTTACATGTATGTATATACAAGAATTGCTCCTTTAAAGGTATAAGATATACATATTCAACAAAAGCAACAATTTAATACAGAAGTAATAAAATAATTTCACGTTTTTCTGTATTCTTGAAGTTATAAGTCATCCGATTTTATTACTAACAGGATTTCATCTGAATTTTCCTCCACAGGTTCATTCCTACAGCTTCGCCGTTTCACCTCGCTAAGTGACTTTCGATGGAACATATGGCTCGGCCGACCTTTCCAGGCGGACATTGGGTGGTTTTTACATATTTTCTTATAAAAATTCAGTTTCATGTAAGCAAATGTTCGGTAGCCCTTGGACTGTGAAAATTTGGAGATGGTAGAGAATTTTGTAAGATTTTGAGGTTTCGTTTGTTTGAAAGTCTTATTTTTACTACGTTTATTTCTTTATTCTCTATGCTGGTTTCGTAATTATTTGTTTTGAGTGTTTATTTACAGAACTCAGATAGTTATGTTGGGAGCACAGCCCTACCGCTCTACACACACCATGATTGTGCCGTCAGCATAAAGCCAATCATTCTTAGAAGACGGCTACCTATAGCGGCCGGACGCAGTGCAGACTGCTGAATTAGCGTCTGGCTCCCAGCCTTCCTTTTAGAATAAGCTTTAGGTTTAAGTCATTCTTTGTCAAAGCGTCCTAGAGTAAGGTCTTAATTAATAAATCCATTTATAACCATTTAAAAATTGTTTTTAAAAAGACCTTCGCGTGGCCCCCGTGCATGTCTAGATATTAAATAAAAACTGAATTGGTTAATAAAACATCCGCATCATCACCAACTCATTTTAGTTCATTTTGCTGAGCATTGTCCTCTCCCATGGAAGCATGAAACGCCTGTTAGCTTTTACTTCAGCTTTCTTCTGCAGCAACATAGACTATACGATTGCTTTTTTATAGTTTAAAATGACGAAACGAGCTAGACATGTGCCTGATAGTAAACAACATGCCTCCCACATAATAGCACAGTCTAGCACATTATATTGCTGAAATCTATACTACAATATATTTCAAAAAAAAATATTGCTTACTTTTTTTTTATTCATTTATTTTAGACTACAGTCCATAAAAAATACAAATTATAAAAAATATAAAAATATAAAATATATAATTACACTATACATTATTTTTCTAAATCCTAGATTTTGCACTTATTTGCATTCATCACACAAATATTTAGCACTAGTAGCGCGCCGCGGTTTTACCCGCGTAGTTTTCGTTCTCGTTATTTTCCCGGGATAAAAAGTTTTTCATCCAGCCTATAATCAAATGTGTTACGAATTTCAACTAGATCCATTCAGATGTTACTACACGATTGAAATTAATTGCGAGCATTTCTAAAAACGGTCAAAATTGTTGTTTTTTAAGACTATGGAAACTGTTTACTAATAAAATAAAAGCGCCATGTAGTATTAATATAAACGTGTTGAACACAAAACAAACCAAACTCTTTAAGCTTCCAATATTTATGCAAATGTAAACGTATTTTCACTACGGTCATTACCAGTCATTACTAAAATTATATCGGTTAAGTAGTGATTAATGTAGTGATAAAATGGATGAATACTGAAAGGAATATGGAGTTATAAGCACCGTAAAAAATAAGTGTTCTTAAACTTTTATCATTGATGACGAAATATTCAATGTGTTTTTTATTTTGAGCTTCAAAAGCGGATATTACGATACATAGGTACTTACTGCACAATGTTCCCGTTTAATTTCGTCAAACCAATCTGAAACCCTTGAGTTTCATTACGTCGCAAAGAAGCCATCCACTCACCGCTATTAATGACTTCAAAACATCCCCCAACAGCAATCTACATCGAAATTTTATATAACCATAAAGATTTCCGATAACGCAAGGCAGTCACATTCTTGAAGCCCATAAAATGGAATTGGACAAAAATTCCGGTCAAATTTCCCGTAACAACCAATACAAACAACTTGGATCGATACGGCCATAAAACGTTTTGATGCCTCAGATGATTAAATAGATAATCATAAAAAAGAGAATGGTAACAGTCCCCAGACGCTAGGTCAATAAAAATTTTAATTGGACAGTCAGGAGGCACTTCGTTTTCCACCCGATTGGTTTGTTTGAATCATCTTAATTTTATAGGCAAGGTGATTTCGGGACAGAATTCTTTTGTATAATGTAGTGGTGTAGGAGCGGACGATTCCGAATTTTCTTATTGAAGTGAAAACTTCTTAAGGCGCGCCTAGACAGAATTTTCACGGGGTGTGAATGGGATTCTAGCGTCACGCTCGGGTATGATGAGAAATCTTCGGGTAAACTCGAGACCATTGCCATTAGCCACCTGGAAATGCGTCAGCCAATGGGAAATGCTGAAAGGGCATCATGGCATGACCATCTAGAAATGCGTAAGCCAATGGGAAATGCTGAAGCATTTTTAGATGGCCATGCCATAATGAACAGGCCACGCCCACCGGTTACACCCGTGTAGTTTCCAAAGTAAGCTGATGTATGATATTATATGTAAGTATGAAATTCTGAGTTATAAGTTTTCACTTCTATCGGCAGTTTCTTTGACTGCCAATTTTTTTTTTATGTGTTCTTATAACAAACTATTTACAAAATGTATTAAGTAGTAGTGTAGGACTCTTTGCAGTCTGCTTGGGGAAGTACCACACGTTGGACACTGTTGGAGTACAAGTTGGATATATGCCTTTTTCTATTTAACGTAAAACCTTCTTAACTCCTTAGCGCGGGTTCAGGGTTTGGTGTGATATTTTTTACATAGATAAAAAATGGTCTGGAATAGTCTGAAATGAAATAAGACGCAAATAAAGATTGTAAAAGGAATACTGTAAAATTCCTTTATAACATATTTGCTCGTAAAGGGTCTCTTATTGGACAAATTTCTGTATCGTAATGTATCTTATTCCGCACTAGTGCTGTAATGTGTAATGTAAAACGCACGGTTTCAAAATGCTCCGTCCACAGACTAGGTAGAGAGATATGCTCCGTCTAAAACGAACGGTACCTTTTTAAATCTTAGTAAAGAGTTATTATGTCAGAAAAGTGTGGTCAACATTTTATGAATAAAATTAACTTTGAGAGGTAAAATATAATAAAGAATTATTAAATTCGATAATTTAATTAATTAAGACCATACATTACTTGATTTTTCTGTAACAAAACACAAAAATATTAATTTGCTTTATTATTAATGGCATACCGGCTGGTTCTGTGCCGTTGCTTAAAAAAAAGGCGCCGATGCGCGCGCATTGCTAATCTGTGATCCATAGTGATTATTTACTCTGTGCTGTGATCTGTGATCAAGTAAATATTATTCCGCGCGTTTTTTTTTCGCTGTATTGTTGTTAATTGAAAAATTTCGTCAGAGTTTTGTTTATTTCCTCGCAAATATGTTATAAAACGTCGTATGACATACGTGCGCTTTGATAATTATAGCTCGAGCCGAAGGCGAGAGCAATAATTAGCAGAGCAATAAAGCCTCGGCTGTAATTATCAACTTACCGCACTTATATCATAATGTACTATTTCATTAGTTCTCTATTTTTCTGATTTTATAATTATGGCTTTAATCTCAAGGTTTATATATTTTTTTAACATTATCATTCTACATAAATCTGTAGAACTTTCTTTAATTACCAGAAATACTTGTGACAAACTCTGGAACTTTTTTTAAACTTAATTTTTAAGGTCGGTAACTAACATAATTTATCAAAAATGTACTCAATAATTGTGAAGTAAAGTTGTTATTTTTAGTATTCATGATGTTCGACTTGTTGGTATAAAAACTTTACACATAATCGAATAAAAACTGTGGTCACCTCATGAAAACGCTTTTAGGTATAGCTTAGCATCAGTTTTTCAAACACTTAGTCAAGAGATAAACGAGCTGTGACCTTTTGAGTAAATTCGAAATTCAAAATCGGATTCGAAAGTTTTCATCTTGTGTCAAATAATATTATTAAAAACCCCAAACTAAGCAAAGCTTGTACTATGGCGGCCAGATAGCTCATATAATACTTACATAGTTGTAATTACTCGTATTTATTATATGAGGTCCTAACATAATAATATATGAAATTGGTGTTTGGTCGTACTGGGCACTTTGGTCTCAAATACCTCCTTTTGGGTTAGGAATTACAATTTATACAGATAATTACTCATGCTTTTGTGTTTTGAAAACCAAGATTCATTTGTTTTTTTTTCGTCTTTTGTTTTTTTTCTTTCAGTCACTCAGTTTACAAAATGAACTCATCAAAATAGTCATTATGAGTTTGAGAAGAATTCAGACGAAACACACGGCTTTTTGTAGCAATAAAGACCTAAACGAAACCACTACTCTTCAACCATAAATCTGTAGATTTTTCATGACGTCAGCTGTAAAAATTCAATAACTGTGCAGAGGTGCAGGTGATTCCACTGAAGCGAATAAGATGATTTTAAAGTAGAGACATCTAAAAAGAAACGTAATTTCAGAGCAAAGTTAAATCTTTACTTAATCTTCTGTGGAACTGTGTACCTGGCTCCGTACCAAGGGATTTCATTACGATGATTTTTTGAAGTGAAATCTTATTTAGCGACATTAAGCACTTTTGGTAGAAGAAAATCTTATGAATTCTCGTCAACGACATCGAAGTAATTGTCTTCATATATGATTCTGTAGGAACCTCATTATGAATTAATAATGTTATATTTTTTTACTGGGCAATATTAGTATCTATAGTAGGTAGTATAAGTAGTAATTCCCGTAATTATTTCCACACAAAATTTAGAAAAAGCCTTGTCCCTGAAGAACTAGGCCTTTTTTGTAGTACTCGTTCTGGTACTCTATCTATGATTCCAGACAATATTTAAACTTCGAATTGCAGCCAACATTTTTAATTTTTCAGTTCAACGAAATTGAGTAATCAATGAATAGTCAATTTTCGCTTTTATTATAAATAGGTAGGTATACTTGAATTGCAATTGTCAGCATAATTTTTCAGTATTAGATTTTCACGAATGATTTATGCCTGTATCAATCAGGGCACAGTCATTACACAAAAGGAATAAATAAGTAAGGAGCTTTGTGATTTATTCACAAGAAAAACAAGTGTAATGTAATGAAAGACTAAAAGATATGAGTAACACTAATATAAATTATTTAGGACCTCGGTTTTTCTCTATGACATTAACTTCAGTATAAACTCTTTCCATTCTTCGTAATTGAAAGCGTTACCATTATCCACGAAACTCCGGTAAAAATCAAACGCATTACTTTCAGAATAAAACGAGTAATTTTTGAAGTGAAAACTTCTTTAGGCGCGCTATAGACAGAATTTTCGTGGGCTGTGAAATGGATTCATCAATCGTCACGCTTGGATATGATAATGGATCGGATCGGATATGAAATCTATGGGTAAACTCGGCCAGGTAGGTACCAGGGCAACAGAAACAGTAAAGAGTTTCGATTACCTACCTCCAACAGCCCAGCGTTTATCTCCAGATACCAGGACAACAGAAATATAAAAGAGTTGCGTTTGCCCCTAGGTACCAGTACCAGGGCAACAGCAAGTTTTCACTTCTATCGGCAGTTCCTATGACTGCCAATTTTTTTTTGCTAATTTTGGTCCTAATGGTAACATCTCATTTACAAACTACAGTAGCTTTTATGAGCCCTTTCAATGCAGAGTCCACATGGGGAAGCACCATATCTTTAACATTTATTTACCACGAAGCAGTAATGTGCTAATATTAATGTATTCCGGTGTGAAAGGCAAAGTTTCATAGAAAAATTACGTAGCTAAAAATAAATCATCTTATATCTCAAGATACCATATTATAGTGCTTGTTTCTATTTATGCTCTTCAAGTTTAAATAGCTGCATGGCACTGTGCTGTTATAGGCAGACGTGTTGCTTACCATCAGCCGCAAGTCTAGTTTGTTTTGTCACTTTATATCATAAAAAAGTAAACTCCTACAACTATCATGCCAATGTTTTCCACCATTTGTAAAGTACACCAAAACGTAAAATTAAACGTAGAATTTTTAATCAAATACCCTCGGATATTAAAAAAATAAACTCGTTTCACGCATTCAAAAAGGGACTTACAGCACATGTACTTAAGATGCATGTGTAGTTAAATAGGCACCTATCCAATCTAAGTCTGTTTTGTTGAACGTGTATCATTTGTTTATTGTTATAGGTTTCAATTATTTAAATCTGTTTTTGTTTTTATAAATTTATTATATTAAGTACTAGCGGCCCGATCCGGCTTCGCTCGAATAATAACCTAGATATCAACTGCAGCGCCATCTGCCGGGCTGATTTGTGAATCTAAACCTTCCAGGGCCCTACCCAAACGTATACAAAAAAAAATTCAAATCGGTCCAGCCGTTTAGGAGGAGTTCAATAACAAAGTGGCATTGATTTTTATGTAAATAGATTAAGTTTTTCTGCGGCGACGAACAACCTAATGTATTTATTTATAAGTGTTCTCATGGAAGTGATAATTATCTTATATGAGAATAAATGTCTATAAAACCTAAACTCGTTACCGTCAAAATCATTTATCTTATATATAAAATTCTCGTGTTACAGTGTTTGTTTCCTTACTCCTCCGAAACGGCTTTACTGATTTTAACCAAATTTTATATGCATATTCAGTAGGCCTGAGAATCGGCTACTAGCTATTTTTCATAACCCTAAGTGAAAAGGGATGTTCACACCAAAAATTTTTTTTTTAATTTTCGAACAAAATTTTTTGTTTTATTTTTTTTATAATGTGGCGTTAAAAAATACATACAACCCTAAATTTTTGCCCTTTTATCACTAACCCCTATTTTTTAATAGTCATTTTAGTAATTTAATCATTTTTCATCCCGCTCAATAACTGATCAATTATAGTCTTTTTTGGGGTTCCGTAAAACGTAAAAACGGAACCCTTACTTAGATTCGTTATGTCTGTCTGTTTGTTTGTCTGTCCGTCCGTATGTCACAGCCACTTTTTGCCGAAACTATAAGAACTACAATGTTAAAACTTGGTGGTTAGATGTATTCTGTGAACAGCATTAAGATTTTTACAATAATAAAAATAGGGGTGCCCCCCATACTTAAAACTAAAACTCACAAAAAAATTGTTCGTCAAACCTACACGCGTTGGGCGTCTATCGATAGGTCTTCAAAAATGATGTTGAGGTTTCTAAAATCATTTTTGTCTACACGGAATAATTTGCGCGACAGACACTTCCAAAGTGGTAAAAAAGTGTGTGTTGTCACCCGCCCCCCCCCCCCTCTAACTTCTGAAATAAGAGAATGATAAAACTAACAAAACATATGATGTACATGCAAACTACCAACGAAAATTGGTTTGAACTCGATCTGATGAGTAGTTTTTTTTAGTACGTCATAAATACTTGGCTGCTTTTATTTGTAAATGTTTTTCAATCTATTTCGATTTAAATTTCCCGGTGCTTATGGTAAATCTAAAATCTATAACATTAAAATGAATCGCAAAATGTGTTTGTAAGCGCATCACTCAACAACGCCTGGACCAATTTGGACAATTCTTTGTTTTAAATGTTCGTTAAAGTCCAAGAATGGTTTTTACGGCGAGAACAAAAATAATTATTGCCGGGAAAACTCTAAAAACAGCCCTTTTCTTTTTCCCATACAAACGTTTTCTAACTAAAATGTTAAGGCAATTTGAGCTTTATTGCTTTTGAATAAATTTCATATTAAATGAAGTGCTTTCCCATACAAACGTTTTCTAACTAAAATGTTAAGGCAATTTCAGCTTTATTGCTATGAAATAAAGTTCATATTAAATAACAGGCACTCGCTTATGTCTAAGCAATATATGTGTGTTCCTAACGTCAAGGACTCAATTTGCTCTTTATTCCCGCTGCACAAAGTTCAAATTCCAGCATGTCTATCAAAACAGTTGGAGGATAGGAGGATCTAATGTCACGTTCCGAAACCCACTCAGAAGAAACTCAACAAAAGCGATAATATCGCGAACCAAATTAAATGACTCATTAGTACTGATTTTGAATTTGGTCGGCTTCACGATATTATTTACTTTGATTTAGTTTCGGCACGCGATATAAATTGCGTCAGTTTTCACGTCACTATATCAATCAAGTGTCAGTCAAACACAAACCGCGATACCAAAAGTGTTTATTGACTAATCCACATAGAGCCATTAATTAAAAAAAAAGTATTAAAATTAACGTGGTTGTTACACATATTGATTAGGTAAACGGGTAACTCACGTGTAATGAGGTCGGTCAATCCGACTCGAGTTTCGGCCGCGTCCGGCCGCCGCCAGACGCGTCAGACCGACCTCATTACACGTGAGTTACCCGTTTACCTAATCAATATAAAAAAAAAGTGTTTTATTATTTTGAATTCTTGATTTAATATCTATGCAAAATGATTTGAATACACACGTTTGTGCTGTGGAGTGCAATATTTTTAAAGTAAAACTAACGGACAGAAAACGAAACACCATACTGCGTTCCAAAACCGGAATAGCCGATGTGACTCAAAAAGCAGCCAATTTGAAAGTAGGATCGAGCTGGACATGTTTGCTGCATGTCGGATGATTATTGGGCCAAAATTAACACGCGGAGGAACCCAGATTGCAAACGACGACGCGGCAGACCAAAGAAACGATGGCAAGACAACCTCCACAAATATGGGAAAGACTGGACTGTATTAGCCATAGAAAAGGAAAAGTGGAAGGAGGGTATGGAAGCCGTTGCCCAATATTGGGACAAGACAGCCACATGATAAATAAATATTAATACCTATCATGTAAATGAGATAGATGCAAATGAATAAAATTTCAAAATTCAAGAACAAATTACAGGCGAACTGAGGATTTATAAATCAGTTGATTCGATTCAAGATGATGTCGTCAACAACTACCTATCCACCGGAATTTTTGAACTCGCTGGATATTCCAGGATTGCCACCTCATACCTAATCTTCAAGTTGGATCGGTAGTTAAAATGTTGTGAAATATGAACGAATCGCGTCGTTCAAATTCAATCAAAATTCAATCAACGCCACACGGTTAGCTATAAAAACATACTGAACAACGTGATAGAAGCAACTATACTGAAAGGAAAGTAAAAAGGAGAAGACGTTTTAATACCACGCATCCCAATGATTCCGACTGATGCATCGTTTGAGTTTAAACGAATACAGTTTCCAGTGCGGTTTGCTTTTGCTATGATCATAAACAAGTCCCAAGGGCAACCTTAACACGCTCAGCGCCAAGCCCTATATGGAAATACTACCAAATTTTGACAACTTTTATTTTTTGTTTTTTTAGTGTTGTGAGTTGTGAGATGTTAAAATAGTATAAAAACGAATCACACCCCCTCCCCCGTCATCCTTTTTTTACCGGTGTGTATGTTTTTTGATACACGTGGCCTGGGAAATACTTTAAGGTATATATAGATGAACTATTCCCCAGGCCAAGTGTATCAATAAAAAGATAAAAAAAAATTCGTAATATTATTTCTCTTTGTTTCTCTCTTGAATGCACATTTATTATTCAACCAAATATTATATCAAGAAACTTACTATCACTCAATTCAGGGAACAAATCATTGTAGTTTTACTAAAACGATCTGCTCAGTTAGCCGGAGATGAAGTGCCATCAGCCTCTATTATGACAAGAAGACCGTCTAATAGAAAACATTATCTCATAAGTAACAAATTTGGAGAGAAAATTGTATGTACGCTGAAGATGTGCAGAGGTTCTATAAAAAGTATGACAGGAAAGTTATTGGTGGCAAGACTTTCAGAGCAGCTCAAACAACTACAAAAAGCTCTGAATGTGAAAGTTTTCTGTGTCAAAAATGTTTCAATAATATTCACTGATTTATTTTGAACTTATTAAATTTATAAAAATATAATTATTTCAGTATAGCGAGTAATAAAAAAAAAATAATTTTAAAATAATAATTAAAAAACTAATCTCCGAATAACCCACCTCTAACTGCTCCCGGCGCAAAAGTGCGCATTATGCTCGCCGCGTTCCCACGCTGAATGGCAATGGCCAACCTTTGCTCCAGGAAAGCACCAGAGCGGGAGTCACCCGTATTCTCCCTGAGCCTGCGCCCCAATTCTGAGAGGAACCCTTTAGCCTCTGCGCCCCAACAACCCAAGGTCTCCACGGCAACAGGTACAAATTCGTACTGCGACACCAACATACCATACTTTCGCTTCTTCTTATCAGCGGCATCCTCTGCCGCGGCCGATGGCGAATGGTATTACACTATTTAATTATTTACGAATGGTATTACATAGTACTTATTAAATTGATTATTTAGTTTCTAAGTAACTATCTTTTTTGAACAGTATAGTTCTTATAGTTTCGAAAAAAATGGTTGTGACAAACGGATGGACAGACAGACAGACATGACAAACCCTTAAAGGTCCAGTTAGTACGTTTTACGGAACCGTAAAAATGGATCTTCGAAATGTATGTACGCTCAACTTTTAAATGACTACACCAAATAGGATGATTCTTTGGTTGTTATTGTCGGGACAAGATTTGTACAGCAGAAAGTCTAGAAAATGTAGACGAAAAAATACATGGTGGTACGAAGTTCACCGGGTCAGCTAGTCTTATATATAAAATTCTCGTGTCACAGTGTTTGTTTCCTTACTCCTCCGAAACGGCTTTACTGATTTTAACCAAATTTTATATGCATATTCTGTAGGTATGAGAATCGGCTACTAGCTATTTTTCATACCCCTAAGTGACAAGGGTTGTTCACTAAGGCAAAACAACGTTTGCGGGGTCAGCTAGTTATTATATAATATTCCAAAGATTTCAACGTCAAAAGATATAATTTCAACAAAGAATCAACAGAACAACACATTCACAAACAAAATAACGGGAACTGACCGAGTTTTTGCTCGAAAATTCCATATTTTGAATCTCTGCGATTCAAACATAAACTCTGTGTGACAAAGTTAGTTCGTTCGAGTTATTAATTCAGAAAACTTTTCGTATAAACAATTTGTTCCGATTGTGACTCGGGGAACTTCTGAACCATACATTAGGTTTTTGAAATGCTTTTGGGGGTAAACAAACTTTCTGTAGCACAAAATTGAATATACTCTTTTCAGAAACATATTATTACAAAGTTCTTCTTACCTAAGATCTTAGACAAGTAGACCGCAAGGGTCATCATTATCAAAAACTAATATTATTATACTTAATATTATAAATGTTAATGTTTAGATGTTTGGTGGTTAGGATGTTTGTTGTCCAATTACGACGTAACGTATGAACAGATCAGACTGAAATTTGCCACAGTTACATAGATTATAGATTATAGTCTAGAAGAACACATCCTTTTTATCCCGGCAAAATTACGGAAACGAAAACTACGCGGGTAAAAAAGTGGCCAAGTGCGAGTTGGACACGCTCATGAAGGGTTCCGTTGCAGCAAGAAACATAATATACATAGTACACATAGTTCTTGTAGTTCGTTGTAACTTTGATCGAAGTTTTAATAATAGTGTATTTATGACTGTATTTATGTGTATTTATTTATATATTAGAATTTTGAGGCGGGGAGGGAAAACATTTTACCACTTTGGAAGTGTCTCTCGCGCAAATTATTCAGTGTAGACAAAAAAAATTGGTTGCCTGTAAAGTCGGTATACGGGCGAAAGTTTTACGTGACAACGACTTTGAGTGGTAAAATAATTTTACTAAAATAAACTACCTTCACATTATCACTACACAATCGTTTTACAATTAACTGGCAACGTGTAAACTTGTATGCAGGCGCCTAAGCGAATCGGCGACTCGGGCATGGTTAGCCCGCCTAAGAGCGAGAGAGACAGACATAAAAAGTGAAAGGCACGCGTCCCTCTCACTCGCTCTCATTGTGAGCACATAACGTGAGCGGAGCGTAACGCAGTTTCTTGAAGTGTCACCCGGCAAACCAATTTATAAGACGTTGTCACGTCAAAATTATATTAGAAACCTCAACATTATTTTTGAAGACCTATCGATAGACAACCCACAAGTGTAGGTTGTTTCGGCAAAAAGTGTCTGTGACATACGGACGGACAGACAGACAGACAGACATGACGAATCTATAAGGGTTCCGTTTTAACGTTTTACGGAACCCTAAAAAGATGCAGTCATAGGTCATATGGATCAATCCAATTAAACGCCCACGAAAAAAATGTTTGTGGTGCGCCACAATAAGTTTTCACTTCAAAAAAAAATGTATCGCTGTCTGTATCTGATATATACATAATATATGAAAAAAGTATTGCTAGATTTTTCAAATGTAACTCTAGCGTTCCACCCCGTCCTTGCACAGCCATTCAGAGCATTCTAGAGCATTTAATGCCTTATAATATTTATAAAGATGAATAAGACATTTTCAAAAAGATGAAAAAGATATTTTCATCTTTATTGATTTTATAGCATAATGTAGCAATTTGTAATCATATCACTATGAGCAATTTCTTCCTCACAACTGTAGGAACGGAAAGGAGGTTTAAAAGAAGGCGTGGAGTTTATACGAAGAGGGACGTGGGTTCCTTGCACAAAATAGCCACACTGTAATTTGTCCTTAAAATAAGCACTTTACCCTGTTTTGTACATGGTTGAGAAATAAAGTTACGGCTGGTCTAGTCGGGAGAACGGCGACTGCCGATCCGGATACCCCGGGTTCAAACCCCACACGCACCACTGTCTTTTCGAAGTCATGTGCGTAATTCCGCTAACTTAAAACGGTGAAGGTTTTCCTTCATCGTGAGGAAACCGACTTGTACCTAGAATCTTTCAAAGTCATGTGTCATCCACCAACCCGCACTGGGCCAGCGTGGTGGATTATGGCCTTAACTCTCTCCTTGCGAGAGAAGGCCCCTAATCCCAGCAGTGGGAACGTTTAGTGGGCTGTTGATGTTGATGTTGAGTAATAAAGAGTTTTGAAACCCGATTTTCACGATGCTTTCAATTTAAGATGAAAATTAGTGTAGTTCTTAACAGTTTATTATTGTCAGACTGATCATTCAACCGTGAAGAGCGCTTATTGTGTTTATAAAGTCACGATATCTAATTACACTTGCAGTAAGCCGTTTGTTTGTCCCATTCATCAGTGCTCATCCATCGGAACACTGCATCTCCTCAACCAATCAGAGTCGTTATTCTGCATCACGCAAACAAAGTTTTTCCCATCATTTTACATATATGAGTGCAATACCGAGAGATAGTCAGGGAGTCCGTTGCTATTCAGAAGACCGGCAGTTGCGAGTGCCGGACTCAAGGCTCGCTCTGACTGCAGATTGATCATTTCTTAATTAATAATTGGTAGAGAGGAATATCTAAACAGTTTGGTTTATGAATGATTGAGCACTAGAATTCCCTCTTCTTCGTCGAGTAGCAAGTTTGACTTCCTTTTTGTTTTCTCTGTTGAATTTTGCATCGAAGTTCGTGAATATTTATTTTTGATAGTCCCAAGTCTGGTGTGCTCATCAAATATTTATAATTTCTCTGCGCAATGTCAAATTTTGTCCTTATCTCACCGTATTTTCGTGTAGAATGCGAAATTAAGTCTGGAAATAGGAATTCCTTATGAACTCTGAGCATTTTTGTAGGTTCTAGCCCACGCTCGTAAGTTTTATTTGAGTGCCGAGCCTTAAATTCTTTTTTTATTATTTTATTAGCTTTATCCGTACTTCATTCACCAGGTTTTTACGTGTGCCCCAAATATAATAAACATAAGCAGCCTAATAAATGGTCCCACTGATGGGAAGAGACGGGGTTTCTTCTCGCAAGGAGAGAGCCAAGGTCATAATCCACCACGCTGGCCCAGTGCGGCTTAGTGGATGATGCAAGACATGTCAGTTTCCTCGCGATATCTTTCATCATCCTTTTAAGTGAAGAGCATTACGCACATGACTTCGAAAAGGCAGTGCTGCAAGTGCGACTTGAACCAGGGGTTCCACATCAGCATTTGCCAGCCGTAACTTTTTCAAAGTGTGTGTAGTAAATTAGTAGGTTAGTTAAGATTCTACGCTATTCTCGGTAGCCCAAAGTTTGGTAGGGTGTAGAAACCATCTAAGGCCGACTGATTGTCAACGGTCAAACTGTGTTTCAGTACTCTACATGAGGCGAAGTATTTTAGCTCTACTTTCTTATTGAGAACTAAACTGCCCTTGTGGCTCAGTTGGATATAAAAGTCTCTAGAACTGTGTATTAAGGGTTCGATTCCTACCAAGGACGAATATTTTATAAATAACTAGCGACCCGTTCCGGCTTCGCTCGGATAATAACCTAGATACCAACTGCAGCGTCATCTGCCGGGCTGATTTGTGAATCTAAACCATCGAGGGCCCTGCCCAAACGCATACAGAAAAAATCATTCAAATCGGTTCAGTCGTTTAAGAGGAGTTCACTAACAACGAAAAGTGGCATTGATTTTTGTGTATATAGATATGTAGTGTTTAAATATCAGTGGAGATTTCTTACACAACACCATTTAGTACCAACCTAATCAAGGCTTGTACTTTTGAACAAACAGTTGTTTTTAACATTTACCTATGGCTTTATTTCTCCCTACTAGGCTAAGTCTACAAACTATCGAAAATTTCGGAAACTCCTAAAAACCTATTCAGCTCCAGGGGTTTCTAATTTTTCGTAGGTTTTAACGTTATAAAAGGTACTATGACTATAAATTACTTATGTGCGTCATAATTACAGTAAAATAGCACACATTTTCCGTCGTGCTCACTTTAATTAAATAATATTTTAAGATACTTATAATTAAAAGTACCATTAATAACATCAATTACACCTAGGAGTGTTATCAGTACAATACAAATAACCCTACTAATATTATAATTGTCAATGTATGGATGTTTGGATGTTTGTTGCTCAATCACGTCCTAACGTATGAACGGATCGGGCTGAAATTTGGAACACAGGTAGATTATAGTCTGGAAGAACACATAGGCTACTTTTTATCCAACATAATTATTATAAAAAAAGGAAAAACAACGGGAACGGGAACTTAGCGGATAACACCGCGAAGCGCTGCGCTGCTAGTATAATAAGAGTACTATCGTGTTGCAAGCTAGTAAAATTGCAATAACACATGTACTCGTATTATCTAGTGAAATATTCAACTCAGATGGGCAGTGTTCGGAAAATTTCGGCACATCTTTGAGTCCAAAAATACCCCAATGCCTGAAGACAAAAGTCTTCGATCAGTGTGTGTTGCCAGTGATGGCTTATGGAACTGAAACGTGGTCCTTAACTGTGTATATATAGTCCTCCTTGACGTATTCGTCCACGGCGAACCCAGCTAGGTACGATTATGCGCGCGAATAAATATGGCTCGCAAAACAAAGTTTTGTTATACATGTCCTATCGCATGACGTACAATGCAATAGGCCATTCGTATTGTGCGTGAAGGCGTAGGAAGGCTTTGGGTGGCGGCTTATAGGTATTATTACTATTGTGGGCCTCATAACAAAGCTCAAAGCTGCATATAGAGCTATGGATAGAGCTATGTTTAGAGTCTCTTACTCTAGTGACAACCACGAACCAGAAGACACAGTGATGGGCGACCTCCCACTAGATGGATAGACGACCTCTTAAAGGTCGCTGGAAACCGCTGGTTGCAGGTTGCGCAGGACCGTTCGTTGCGGAATGATGATGATATTATCTAGAATATACATAAATATAATATGACTTAGGCCAATTGTCCACGTAGCTGCACGACATCCGCACGATTTCGACAATTATCGGATGCAAGACGAATGCTTGCATCTTGCGTACAAATAATGAAGTCTGTGTCCACGAAACGACAACGACACGACAGCCGCACGTCTTGCGTTTGTTCGTAGGATGCATGCATTCGACTAAAGACGCGTGCGTGGACAGTAGGCCTTAATGTATATATGTCTATACGAGATAAAATTTGTTATCGCAAATATGTTTAGATAGATAGATAGATAGCCAAAAAGCCAATATCTCATAAATTGCACAGCAAACTAAGCGAGAATCGACCGAGCCATTAACACACTGACACAGGCGTACATAGCAAGTACGTCAAGACAATGTCGACACAAAGGGTTAATAGCGTCCTAGTAGTAGGACGGACCTGACCAATTTGCTCTAACGAGATTGCGTTTTAGTCGTCAGCCGAAGACGAGATGGTTTTAGGAGAATTACAATCACACAATGTATATTAGATGCACAGAAAAACACAGAGCCACAACTTTGTACATGCAAATAGATGTTGACTTTGATTGTAGCATACTTTATATAAGTTGTTAGCTATCAATGATTGTTTATGGACAAAATGTGTAAGCGCATCGATGTTTTTAAACCAAAGTAGTTTAACTTTCTTTGCAAATGTCAAAATCAACTTCAATCTTATACCTTTAAACTTTGCAATTCTTGTATATAAATATGTATATATATAAATATGTATATATATAAATATAGAATCTGAATCTCGGAAACGGCTCGAACGATTTTGATGAAATGATGTATGCAGGGGGTTTCGGGGACGATAAATCGATCTAACTAGGTGTCATTTAAAAAAAATGCGTATTATGCGCGTTTTAGACAATGAAAAACTGTCACATTAGACATTAGAAGGCGAAGGTAAATTTCGCCGCGTGACGCGACTGCGTAATAGCTCAGATGAGAAGTCGGGCGGTCATAGCGGTCACAAATTAGTAGCTCCGGGTACGAAACCAGACGGCTTCTCTTTTTTTTTCATGTTTTTTTTTTTAAGATAATTTATTTCTTGGAGTCTTTTATCTGTAGGTATCTAAGTATATTTAGTATTTAAATCGAGCAAAGCTCGGTCACCCAGGTACTTTAAAATTAAACGTAGACATTCTGCTACATTTCATATTTTTGGTGATATCTAAAATAATTTTGCCCAGAAAAAAGAAAACGAATTTTAGGTTTTGGTTGATATTTCATGTAAATTGACACTCAATAAAATGTATCAGGGACTATCTTTTTTTTAACCTTTTATTATAGGTTTACACTTGACCACCATCTGGTCTGATGTTAAGCGGTCTACGATGGACCGTGTTTACCTAGAAAAAAACCAATTCACTCTTGATTTGAAGACACAAAGATTGTAACCATCGGGGAAAACCCACTCAGGCAACGTATTCCACAGCCTAGACGTTCTTATCAGAAAAATAGAGTCAAATCTCTTCGTTCGTGTCTTTCAAACATCAACCATGAAACGATGTCGCTTTTTCGAGCTACGAGTATTCCGATAGAAAAAAGGACAAGGTGGTATTAGATCATGTAAGTCAGTCGCACACTCGCCAATCACAATTGGCGGAGCCATCGAGGATAGATTATCGTGTAGGTATAAATTAAAGGTTGTTGGCAACATCGTTTTTTTTTGGTGGAGTATTTATTCAATTTAATTCAATTCAATTCATTTATTCGAACCATAAATTCATAAAAACACTTGGTAACGTCATTAACAAAAAGGCAAAGAATCTGTGTACATAATAAGGTAAAGTAACAATGTCAAAATGAATAAAGCGGCTGTAAAAGAGCCTCATCAACAAATGCAGCTGTAAAAAGGCTTTGTCAAAGACAAAATAACAAACAATTAATACATACAGTATAAAGATACTACATGAGTACAAACATTGTTCAAAAGTTTTATAAATCTATTATATTACCTTATTACAAGATTCTAGTTTCGACACATTTCTCTTCCATACGTTACTATCTTTAACAAAGTCATCTATATTATAATATGCCTTGCTCAATAGGTAGCTATTTATTTCATTTTTAAACTTTGTTTCATTGAGGCCTTCGACTTGTGCCTCGGCGATTAACAAAACTACACTACATACCTAACTAACAGTTGATCAAACCCACACACATTGATATATTTTTGATTGCACCTCCTCTTACTCTATCAGCACTTTTATTTCCATGCCTTTTTTTAACATATAATACATTATTTTCTATTGGTTATTTTCCTTTGTCTAATGCAGGAAGACTTAAAGTATTAGATCAGACTTCTAGAAAACTAAGCATCTACATATTTATAACCTAAACTATTTAAACATACCTATTTGTTATTTAGGCAAATGAAGTTGGTGCGAGTGGCAAAATCGTGCATTGGTAACGAATTTCAGGGGGTAGTAGTCGTTGACACCTCGGCAGATCCTTCCCGACCGCCATTACGGCAACATATTACGCTTGCTTTTATATCTCTTTTTAGACTTTTAATTGATTGTCCTAAAGTTGGAATGGTTTATCGTCCATTTAAAGTCGTTTCACAATCCCATCGGCTAGTGTAGCTCGATTACCATTTATTTCCATTTAAATTGTTTTGAGCTACCACAGTTGTTCTAGTAATATTCTCACTGACAGAATATTTACCGTAGATAAATGGAAAAGCGAGTGCCCTTTACTTTGATGCAGTTTCGTGAATCAACAAACTAACCCTAAGTAAACTTACCCGTGAAACTGCGTCGATATGGTACTAATATTATGTAGTGGTTGGACTCTCTGTTTGCGCTGGTTCAAGCTTTGTTTATTGTTACAATATAAAATCAAGAATAACACATTCAAATAGAAAACTAAACTGAGAAGGGTGTATTTATATTAACTATAATAGGTTCGCACTTGACCACCATCTCGCCTGATGTTAAGCAACGATGCAATCTACGATGGAGCGTGCTTACCTAGAAGAAATCGATTCACTCTCGATTTGAAGACACCAAGATTGTAACTAAAGGGAAAAGGTGGGACTTACGTGATGATGATTCTCCTATATCTGCCAGCCGGCAGCGTAATGACGACACACACTAGTAGATTATTTCAACTTGTTTACCGATCCGAGTAGACTAGCAGCGGTGACTGAGCGACGCCACCTTTTGTTATCATTATTTCGATTGACGGAAGGAAGATTGAGATTCGAGGGTAGGATAAAGGAACGAAAGTGTTGCCTGTAAAATTCCCACAATAATAGCCAAAACACTATCTGCAAAGTCCGCATGAGGAAGTATCACACTTTTGCCAGTTACTCTACTGCCAAATAGTAATATGTAAACATCACTGTGTTCTGGTTTAAAGGGCAATGTTTTCAGATAAATTATAGAACATTTTTATCAACTTAAACATCTGGGGACGAGCACAGTGCAGTGCTAGAGAATGAATTGTACTCTTCATTTTACAATAGTTGCGCGCCACTATGTTTTTATGAGCAGGCATATTGCTTACCATCAGGCACGTGCCCTGCTGGTCTCATAATTCTATAGCTACATACTATGAAAAATCCCGTGAAACTGCGTCGAAATACAGACATATCGCTCCACGATTAAGCCACTGTAATAAATAAACATACTGTAATATTGTACTTAAAACACGTATTTTTTCCTTTGTTTCATTAACAAAAAAATACTGAGATTACGTAAGGTAGTCTGAGGATCTATATCTTTGTCGATTTTTACTTACCTATTTGCTAAAACAAAATATGCGTATCTCATATTTTGTATATTTATATCTGATAGATTAATTATTAGAATAGTAGGTATATTGAAGTGAAAACTTCTTTAGGCGCGCCTAGACAGATATTTCGTGGGCTGTGAATTGGATTCTAGCATCACGCTCGGGTATGATAAGAAATCTTCGGGTAAACTCGGGACCATGGCTATTGGCCATTTAGAAATGCGTCAGCCAATGGCAAATCCTGAAAGAGCGTGGCCTCGGCATCGTGCCATGGCCATCTAGAAATGCATCAGCCAATAGGAAATGCTCACGCATTTCTGGATGGCCATGCCATGATGCCCAGGCCACGCCCTCCGGTTACACCCGTGTAGTTTCCAAAGTGAGCTATCAAATTCTGAGTTATAAGTTTTCACTTCTATCGGCAGTTCCTATGACTGCCAATTTTTTTTTGATCCAGGTATCATCCCAATATTACACGGTACAAAAATAACACAGCAAATAAAAATAATAAATTGATAACGGTAGTGTAACATTCACTCCATTTCCGTGTTTTTCCAAATTTCCTAGCTGCGTACGTCTTTTGAGAAACGGGTCCCTTCTAACCCTGCATTACTTGTGGGTGCTAATAAACTTCTCTTATACGGTAAATCTTTTCGGCTGAATCGTAAAAGCGGGAGTTTACGATGCGTTTACCGCAAAATATACGGCATACCGTCTGGAAGTGGCTCTTTTAAGCCCCGACGCAATTAACCAGGTGCTTACAGGTTATTTTTATTGATATTTTTATGAATGCTTCTTGAAGACGATTGGGTTCTTGAAAGAGACCTTGAAATAAGAAATATACGACTCACTCTTTTTTTCTTTGGTATATTTTCTAAACTGGAAATCCCATTTTTTTGTGTTTTAACTTATCATGGATGCTCACTTAGCCATTATCACGAAACAAGAGATATTTATCGTATAGCTACTACTAGCATCTGCTCACAACTCAAGGGTCGGTACTCTGAACCCGTTTGGGGAAGTATCAGATCTTTTTACACCTAACGATGCGATTTGGATTTTCTGTAAATTAAAATTATTCAAGCTCAAATAGCTACGCCGCGTCTACCGTCAAACTAAAATTGTCTTATATACTCATATTTTATTATTTGAGGACCACCTCATAAACATGAATTTATCGAAACTGATCATATTTTCTTTTAGGCACGGAAGCCCAGAGGATGAAACGAAATCTTATTACCAAGGCTCCGCTGTCCGTCCGTCTGTCTGTCTGTCACCAAACTGTGTGTCATGAACTGTGATAGTCATAGTTGAATTTTTCACGGATGATGTGTCTATTGGTATTTATGTTGCAGATGAAACAATAAATAGGTACTATGAATACAGAATAACATAAATATTTAAGGGGGCTTACAATAAAACCTATTTTTTCAATTTTTTTAAATAATGAAACAGTACCCTTTGTGTGCGCGTCCAATTTGTACCTGGCATTTATTTTTAAATTGATCTCGTTTATAGAATCTATTGTTTTAAACGCACAATGGTTGCCGCAATATTGGCAGCATATCACAAAATACCTCTCGCATCCGTTTCCAATAATCACAACTGGTATCACAAAGTTCCCAAACTAATATATCTCTCATAAATCACATTACGTCCCCGGGGGACAGACATTATCCAGGGAAGTGACAAAATAGATAATACGAATCAACATTTAACGCGGCAAATCATAAATCATTGAAACGTACGAATTGAAACGTGATTTTGTGTTAAATCAACAGCGCTTGTTGACATTAGACTTTAACTTTGACTGTGTATTGTGAGTCAGTATCATAGCTCTACAGATATTAATGTCAAAGGTCGATCGCACTGATCATGTAAATCATAAAAATATGTGGATTTGTCCTTAACTTTACTTACGCTATCTTCGGTGCGTCTAGCAAAGATACTGCTGGATGCACCGCAAATGCCTGGAAGAGCTATTGGCCACGAACGACTTTTTGAAACGTTCTCTTTGCCTGAAACGTGTAAGCAGAAACGTATTAATTCTTCAGATCCTCACTCAAGGACTGCACAGACTTGGACTTAGACTAGGGATCAGAAAAATACACCGGCGCTTCTACCGATTAACTAAATTGGCTATCGCTTTCGTAATCCTGTCTCTATCATTTCAAGCGAAAAGAAAAGAGAGAGAAACATCACAACGATGACATTATTCGTTCGGCTGTAGACCCCCCGGGGCTTGCTAACGAGCAATGCAACGCAATGTTCTTGGGGTTATTCTCTCACATCGGATTCGGAACAAAACGCTCGCTCCAAAACTGGACCACTAATGCCGTGACCTACCCGTTTATTAACTAAAAAAGTGGAACGACTACGGTCGTTGTCATTCTCAAAGTCTCATTCCAGGCGAGACAATAAAGAAGTTGCTAGGTGCACCGATAACCCCTGGCAAAGCTATTGCCCATAAATAACTTTATGAAAGGCAAACTTCGTTTATAACTAAAACGTAAAATCACAGACGTCTGCATTTTCCTCGCGTCCTCATTTATGGTGCGTAAACCTAGCCTCTAAAGACGTGAAAATTGCACTAGCGAGTAAGGTTTGTCACCGCGCATGGAGCGCAGTATTCTTGGTGTCAGACTTAATAACTATTTAAAAATCTGCTTTCCAAAACCAAGACTAAAAATGCCTATCCTTTTTCTGGACTGCTAAAATCACAATACGTTTGCCAGATCTGATGATTGACCACCGCTGGTCAAAGACCATTGCAGATTGGTATCCCATATCTAAGCCAACCGAGGCGAATTTTGGCATGACGAGCCAAAATCACACGTTAATGACTGGTCTACCAAAGCCATAAATTGGGATACCTGAAAGCAAGAAGAATAGGCTTTTAAACAGATTTGTTTATTGCACACACCAAAACAAAAACAACGCAAATAAACAAAATCAAGTGTTACAATCGGCGGTCTTATAGCTAAGACCGAGCGAACCGATCTTATTGCGAACCAACATCTTCCAAGAAAGCTCAAGATGGAATTTGGTTTTATGAAAATGTTATTAAAGAACATTGCTGCAAATAAAGCATGTTATTGCTTTATAGACTGGCCTCGTGGGTTAGTTGGTAGTAGCTCTGCCTGCGAAACCGAGAGTCGTGGGTTCGATTCCCACCCAGTGCAAATATTTGTGTGATGAATTCAAATGTTTGCACTATGTCTGGGTGTTTCTATGTATAATAAGTACCTATGTATTTAAAACTATATAAGTATTATATCAGCTATCTGGCCGCCATCATACAAGCTCTGCTTAGTTTGGGGTCAGATGGTGTTGTGTGTGAATTGTCCACCAATATTTACCCGTCTAGCGAAAGTCTCTTAAGGTGTTGGTCGAGACTTTTCGCTATATGGCTGTTTGCCGACACGGCTATTGGGACTATGATCGTCAAATCAATATCCCACATGGCGGTAACCTCATGAGCCAAGTCAAGGTACTTGCTCAGCTTGTCCTTCTCAGCTTTCACGAGGTTCTCGTCATGTGGTACGGTGATATCGACGATCACAGCCCGGCACTGAGACCGGTCTACCAGCAAGATATCAGGCTTATTGCCGACAATAGTCCTGTCCGTGATGATAGAGCGGTCCCAGTAGATCATTGTTTAATGATATTATTTATCATTATTATTAAAGAAAAAAGTGCTGAATAGAATACTAAACCAAGCAAATGTAGCAACATCCATACACTATTAATGTCCACAATCTAATCTTTATCTCGCCAGTTTTTGTAAGCTATGTAACTGATTCCACCGTCTCCTCACCCCATACTGGATTGGCGGATATTTGATTACGTTGACATAAAATGAAAATGGAAAATTCTTCGGAAAACCTATTAGCTTACCTTCGTAAAGAAAATAATATGGAAGAGTGCTCTGATTTATCACAGTTCATTTAAATTGAATTTAATTTTTCTATAAACATAATTCAAATTTATGTAATCATCTTATCCATCAGCGGGTATTATTCAGTGTTTTAAAATATTACACCGAAAATAGAACATACCTACGAACTTTTCTTCATTTAATCGAGAAATCTCGTCTCGACTGCATCCGGAATGAATATTGTAATAACTTTGTCTAAGTTTAATTAGTCAAGGTTTATAGTTTCTCGAAACATAAAAAAAAACTTTATGAGATCTCAAAGTGACCCAGTCTCAGAGTACGCCCGCAGAACTAGGATGTGTTTGAACATTTGTGTAATGAAAACAGAAAACAAATAAATTAAAAGCTTTTTTTACAGAATAGAGGGACGAGACGAGTAGGATATGTTCCTGGTGGTAAGCAACACGCCTGCCTACAACAGCCCATTGACACGCAGCTATTGGAACACGAAGAGTCCAAATCATCACCTACCTAGCACTGCACTGCGCTCGTTACTCAAAGATATAAGTTTTATCTCTATAACATGTATCTATATAATTTCGCTGGAAACATTGGCCTTCAAACGGGAATACAATGGTGTTTTCACATCACTGCTTGGCGGTAGAATAACTGGCTCAGTTGTGGTACTTCCCCAGGCGGACTCTGCAATCTAAAAAAATATACGGTCGAATTGAGAAACCTCTTCCTTTTTTATGTCGGTAAATAAATAGTACCTAATAGCGTGTTATTGGAATAAAAGCATACGTCTAGTAGTTGACTTACATGGGCTGACTATGATGATGATAGACCATACAGTTTTTAATTTATTGAAGGCTTATAAATGATTGAATACGACTGCTTTATTCATTATTACATTTTTTGTGGTATGAATTTTTCAATCTATAAGCATAGAAAAATTTAATGAGTAGGTATTTTAAAAGTTATTTTAAGATTTCTTTTTAAACATCAACATTGTTTAAGGAAACAAAGGCAGAAAACTTTCATTAAGAAAGTTACTCAAGAACATAAAACGATTCATAATAAAAACAGTTTTAAAACTAATTTTTAGTGCACGGCAATCTTTTCCAGGCCAACAACGTGACGGCTAGAGTGAAAAAATAGATTCACACCGAACTGTTTCCTTTTTCCAAAAAAATGTTTAAAACGAAACGACAAAAACAGATTCTTGATGGCAACGTAGATATACCGAAAAACGTCACGCATGAAATGCTGTTTTGGTACACAAACATTGGCATACACTGCACTCCTATTCACTCAGTTAACAGAAGCTGAAATTGTTTCTCTTTGTCGTGTAAACTCACTAAAACATTACACTCTTTTGTTTTTGCATATTACTACATAACTGTTAAATGGCGTTGTAGAGGTCATTAACTTGTGCGAGTATATAATAGGTGACCGTTTTATCGGTAAAAGACTTGCACTTGACCGCCATTTTGCCTGATAGTAAACGACGATGAGACCCACAAAAGACCGCCCCAAAATAAAAAAAAATGTACGATTTACTCTAGAGTTGCTGACACCTTGATTTTATCCAACAGAAACTAACCTATCTACTCAGTCAGCAAAGAAGTATTATTAAATATTTGTTCTGTGTCTGGGTGTGTATTACGTATGTCATAAGCATGCACTTATAATTATAAAAGTGTCAAATAGCTTTCTAGTTTCAACAGTACAAGCTTTGTTTGGCTTGGTGCTGTGTGAGGAATATCCGCCGCTGACACGCCGTTCTGTCTTGACGGGGCTTCGTGACCTTAACGGGGTTGCCACTGTTAGATGGCAAACGCGGTGAGACTGCAGAAGAATAGCATTGCTGGTATTGCGGTGTGTCAATTATTTATCTGCAGCCGAAAAGTGATTGGATCACAGCCTGGGCCCGTCGCCAATGGTATCCAGATGCGGAGGCGTCTTGCACCCACTTACTGGTTAGTTCTTCAGGTCGTCACGGCGTATCTTGGGTTGAGGCGCGTTAGTGATGGGCGTGCTTCAGAGAAAGGCTCGTATACGGGCAAGCCACGGTGGATTCACAGAAGAATGCGACGACCCGCATGCCCCCCATAAGCGGCAGATGTGAAACCGTGTGGAGGTTTTAATCGATAGGGGCACCACTCCTGGTATTCAGTCCGATGTTACCTGACCGCTTCCACGAGGCTGAAGAGTATAGATAAATGCATGACCCCCCACGTAAAAAAAGGAATGTTCCCGAATATTAATTGCGTAACTTTTTTCACAGTACGGTGTAACATATAGACAATTTCAAGTTTTTCTCAAGTCCCGGTCTTGAACACGTAAGAGTTAAACAAACTAGAAGTTTCCCGAGACTGCCGTGAACTCAGCCGGCAGACTGTGTGTTCTCTGAAGATGTCATATTTCCTCCGGCCGTATCGCGAGCACTTCAAACTTGCTTATTGAGTTACTTGATACTGATTTATTGTGAAAGATCTGACCCCATTTTTATTTTATTCAACTGAAATGGTTCAACAATAGTTCCTTCAAATCAAAAAATATATAACGATACTGCTATTAAACGGATTTATACTAACATTCACATTCAGGGCGTTCACGATGAAAGAAAACATCTTGAGGAAGCATCAAGAAAAGATGTTCCGAGAAAGGCTGCTTTTGAGGATCTGTCATATTGTACGTTTCAAAAACTCGAACAAAGAAGTTAAGAGGGCGCCTAGTGCCAGAAAACGAAAATAGGACATTTTCGACGCCGCTCACTGAAGTAAAGAAACTAAAAACTACGACAACAAAATATTGACGTGTGGGTACAATCAAGAAGAAGCACAATAACCGAATAGAATTTTAAAAATAGATCAGAGTTTTTTACAATAAAAAAATAAAACTGACACCGAAAAAACCCGTTTTAATTCGAGTACTCGAAATTATCAGCGATGACCCCACATTATTTTTTGGTAATAAAATTCCTAATTGTACGTTCTAGTAAAGTAACCGAACACTTTTTTAAATGTATGTTTAATTATTGAGTAATTTAATAAAACTTGGTCAAATTTAATATTCATTTTTCCTCCAAACTGTGTCATGCTATTCTCGACTTTATGTATATCGCATTAAGAAACGCGTCGCGCGGGTGAAAACTGATATTTCCCTGGCATTAGGCGCACTCTTAAACTTCACTCTCGTAATAAGAACGTCTAGGCTATGTGAAAGGCTTATTACATTTGGCTAAATTTAGTCAACTGATTTCAGTCGCTATTAAATTCAGTGTGTAATAGCTTCAGTTATCTAGCATACTAAACTCAGAAGCAAGTATTGCGTGCTTCTAACTGGCTTCAAAAAATGCTTGCCTTTGAATTTAGTCGACTTACCTTGTTTCTTGCTTCTGCTGAATATGCTGAATTCAGTCATTAAATTTAGCCAAGTGTGATAATCCTTCAGTACGTTTTCTGAGTTATTGTTATGCATTAATACATTTGTTTTTACATACAGCTATCGGTAAAAACGCTTTCTTCTTCTTTCAGGTACTATCTTGGTGTCTTCAAGTCAAAGTGAATCGGTGGCTCATAATATACAAGGTGTTGCAGAAAGGTGCAACAATATATATGGTAGTTCATCTATATTAAGTTTTGAATCATGTAAGTGAAAATTAGGCATGAAAGCTCAAAAAAAAAATTCCAAAAAAAAAATTTAATTTTTTGGTTGTTATTTCATTTGACATACCCCTAATGGCCAGATCTCCGCACGGATTTTTGTACGACGTCGCGGTGTCGGGGGCAAGGTCGTTTGTCTGCTGTACATGCTTTAGGGTTGAAGCTGGTGATTTGGTGGGAATTTTACGTCAAACTTTGACTCAAATTATCTCGTGATCTACCGTGCTGAAGGGAAAGAGACCTTGGGTGATAAAGTCTACATCAGTGTTAGAATGGACTGTTAAAATATTGTTGGGGGTAAATCCACCACGTTGTATATACTCTATAGGCCACTACACTCTTGTTCGAAAAGATTTCAAAGTCTGGAACATTACCGAAAAAAATCTAACTTATCGGATTTATTCTATAATATATTTTGACGAGTGTGCAACTGATCTACATAATCAATTACCACCTTGTCTTTCTTCCTCCCATTCTTTACAGTAATTTCACTTAAAACATTTTCCTTCAAACCGGCATACATACATAGTATCGTATTATTATGTAGCAGCAGAATGACTGTGTAAAGGTGTGATATTTACACAGAAAAACCCTGCAAAGAGTCCTACCACTTCACAAACTGTTTTACGAAAGATTGCAAACATGACTAATTTTCTTGGAACTCTTGGCAGACCAAGCGGTTTAGCATTTTGCTGCTGCTATTTATATATCAACCCGAAAAAAAGGAAGCGGGTTTTTGCTCCTTACTGCTTTGTTTACAAATCATAAGTCTTGTTTGTTTCCCCAGCCCGGGTTTGGGTTGACCACAATAATCCTACGGCCACACCTGCGACCTACTGACACCGTAACCAATCTTAATCATAAACGACAAGAAAATTAAGGCGAAAGTTTCTGGGTTCACACGTACTCGTATGTACGTTTATTTTTATAGCGGGAAAATTCATATTTTACGCAATATTAACGCAGATACAGATAAATACATCTAGACCAACCTTTTAATCCCATTTACCATTATCATGAAGAGGAAATATTTGTATTTATGCATCATCGTATTACAAACAATTCAAACACTACTGGCGTAATTTCAAACCTATTACTGTTTGAGTGTCGCACTGTCGCGTAACATACGTATTATTTATCAACAATAAAATTATAAAGATCCCTTTCAAAACTTCAATAATGTATCTTAGGTGTAAAAAATGTCTATTAGAAAGTCATGCGTTCCAGACTTTCGTTCTGACTCTGTCCGATTTTAATATCGTCATAACGTTGTCCAATTTGATCTTTTTTTTTAAAGTATAGAGTGACAAGACGAGCAGGACATGTGCCTTATGCATGTCTATAACAGCACAATGACACGCAGCTATAATATCGGTACATGGGGAGTCATTACCTAGCACCGCACTGCGCTCGTCACCCGGAGATGTTAAGAGTTTACTCTCTTAGTCATTTCTCTGGAAATATTGCTCTCAAAACCAGAACGCAATAATGGTTGCACACTGCTTGGTAGCAGAATATCTGACAAAGGTGCGGTTCTTTCCCAGGCGAACCCTGCAAAGAGCCCTACAATAATAATAAATTGCATTTTTTTCATCTAAAAAATAACGTATTTCTACTTAGGTATGTGTTTCAGAGTTAGAGTACTTTATAAATCCTACCATCTGTCGGTTCTTTGTTAGTAGCTGACAACTGATTTGGATTTTGGCTTGATGATATCCAACTGTTTCTGAGCGGTCCCACTTGGGACAGGAACAATAAACACATTGGTGGGCAAGGGTGTTCTTACAACAGATGATAAATATGTATATAACCCAGACTATTAAAATGCACGTTATAAGATAAATAAATCTAATGATAATAATACTCGTATGTCTTATAGTTATGACGTTTTGAAGTCGCAGTACGTGAGCGTTTAAGGGAAAAATTATGGAATTTTTATCTATCACATTTTTAATCTACTTCAAAAAAGATGAGTCTTTAATTATTGTTTTTAATGTATCAACCTGCTTTTGCGTATGAGATGCTAATACTCAGGGCTATTTTATAAAGATACTAGCGGCCCGTCCGATAATAACCTAGATACCAACTGCAGTGCCGGGCTGATTTGTGAACCTAAACCATCCATGGCAACCCTTTTCTTTAATAAATGTTTTAATTTTTTTTAATTAAATGTTTATTTTTATAAAACATGTTTAGATGTGCCATAAGCTCCGGGAAGTTTTAATCGAAATAGAGTAAAAAACATTTACAAAAAAGACGATAATTGATCATCGATAATTATCCAGCGGGATGAAAATTATTAAATTACTAAAATGGCTATTAAAAAATAGAGGTTGGTGATAAAAAGTAACAATTTAGGGTTGTATGTATTCTTTAATGCCACACTATAAAAATATAAAAACATTTTTTTTTGTCCAAAAATTAAAAAAAAAATGTTAGGGGTGTACAACCCTTATCACTTAGGGGTATCAAAAATAGCTAGTAGCCGATTCTCAGACCTTCTGAATAAGCATATAAAATTTGGTAAAAATCAGTAAAGCCGTTTCGGAAGAGTAAGGTAACTAACACTGTGACACGAGAATTTTATATATCAGATTCTACAGATCATAATCAAGCCATGGCTGAGTGTGATTATAACAATCGTTTCCATTATCTATTTTATGTCTGCACTTATAAAAATAATCAGAATTCTTCTTCTTCAGGTCATGTTTGAATCTATAACTATATGGTTAAAAAAGACAGATAGCAAAAAAAAAAAACTCAGATTTTATGTACGACAAACTTTTAAAAAAGTGTAATATTTGCCAAATTTATCGCAAAACAACGATATATTTCAGACAAACATTATTCCATCTAACTGGGCTATCAGTGTTAAATAATAGATATGTTATAACTAACAATAAATAAAAGCCAATCTTTTGAGGCTCAGCTGGTCAGGACCATCATATTAAAAACCGTATCAGAACCCCATTTAATTCCCCTCACATACAGCACTCACATCTCATTTCAACCAAACACACTTTCATAACAAGTTTCCATCTCACCACATAACAAAAGTATAAAAACGTCCTCTAATAATTGAGCCCTTAAACTTATAGTGGTAAGGTTCTATTTCTGAGTATAAGAATATGGAGCGGGGACCTTATCCAATTCTCTCTCAGTACGGCCAAGCACTTTGTTCTTTGAGGATAGATAGAGTACGTGCAAGGAATACTAAGTTAGAATATAAGGTTAACCAAAGAAAGTAACCTAAACTGAAAGACCTGGATCAGCTAGAGGGTCTAGATTTGATCGAGAGACGTGCCAAAAGGCTCATAGGCAACAACACTCTGGTTCGAAAAAAGACTTCATAGTCTTTTACAACGCCGAAAAAGTTTAATCAGTGTTTAATGCATGTACAATATAATATTAATATATTAATAAATATATAATATGTTCTACAAAACTTAGAGATTAATAAGATGATTAAATGAGTGTATAAATAAACTCTTTATTAAAAGACCACACAGAGTAAAACAAAAACAAAATATACATACATAGAGGTGTATTCAGCTGATCTGCATGATATTAATACAACCTCGCTCTTTTGTCCATCGGTCTAGACGTCTCATAGCTAATCGTCTTATGGTGTTCCAAAGCTCTGAACTAGGCTGTTTATTTTAAACAAATACACGGGTAACTCACGTATAAAATAGTCAGAACAGTCCGACTCGAGTTTCGATCGCGTCCGGCGATCTTCTGTATTTTATTTATTTAAAATGTGTAATAACCACGTTAGTTTTCATACTAGGCTGTTTATCTTCATTTTCAAAATAAAAAACATTCCTCGAGTGTGTATTTTCCAATGATTACAAACTAAGTGTCCTCTAAGTGTCTAGGCTAAGTGAATCGATTTATTTTAAATAAACACGGTCCATCGTAGACTGTATTGTTGCGGGGTGGCGGTCGAGTGCATTATTATTGGTGAAAACAGATAAAAGTCCCATTCTATCTCAAAACTGACAAATATTTATTACGATAGTTTTGGAAAAAGTAAATTTGTTAACAGAGCCCTAGAAGTTGTGGGTTTGATTCTATCACCTAGGAAAAACATTAATTTGAGTAATGAATCCGAATAGATGTTCTGTGTCATTGAGTTTCATAATATATGAATATGTATCAAATTTAATTATACTTGAAGACCAACTCGAGAAGACGTCACTAAACATACATATGTACCTGCCCGATAAACAACAAAACAATGTTTTTTCCCGCCAATAAAGCGACCGCAAAGTTAAGTTTGTCGGTTTTAGAATTTTTGGTCCCAAAATTAACCAAAGTAGCTATCTGGCTAGCATAGTAGGTACATACATTCCTTAGTCTGAAGGAGACGGTCGGGTTATGTCGGGTTCGATACCATGGACGGACATAAATAAATAAATAAATATTGGTGGACAATTCACACACAACACCATCTGACCCCAAACTAAGCAAAGATTGTATGATGTCGGCCAGATAGCTGATATATAATAATACTTATATAGTTTTAAATACATACTTATTATACATAGAAACACCCAGACACAGTGCAAACATTTGAATTCATCATACAAATATTTGCACTGGGTGGGAATCGAACCCACGACCCTCGGCTTCGCAGGCAGAGCTACTACCCACTAAGCCACGAGGCCAGTCACATAGTGCCTTTACCTATTAATTCTATCTTTGTGTCTTTGCCAGCAGAGGGAACTTGGATGCCTTCGCATTCTTCCGGTAACGTTAAGTTTTTCTAGCTAACCCTCTATTGTACCTATCGGGAAAATAAGATACGTTTCAGAAAGTACCATCATAGTGTTGAGCTGGAAAGCCGTGATAGAATACGACGAAATTTGTTTTGAGAGGAAACAATAAAAATTGGGGTGGAGAATTTATTGATTAACGTTTTAGGAATGCCTTTGACTCTGTATAACAGAAAGGAAATTACAATAAAACATTTTTGTAGGCAATCCTGAGAAATTAAAATACAGAGTCTGACAAATTTCAGAAAATTTTACAAAAATATAATTATACTACCTTCACTTTTTTATCAGGACTGGCTAGACAAGTTGGCTATGTGCCTGACTTTAACCAATACGTCTAAGTCAAAGTCAAATGCACTATACTTAAATATTTATCTGATTTTTGTGTCTTTGTTCTGTAATTTCTTTGATTTCATTTTGTTATTATAAGACAATAAAGTAAATACGTCGTTTATTGAAATGCAACAGGCAGTTTAAATATCCCGTGATCCACAAGCTTCCACCCAAAAGAACCCATTAAACTTGCTGCATTTTCCCGCTGCGCTATAAGGTCGGATACATATTTTGATAGAGATATTGATATGAACAGGGATCACGCCTGTTGTTTCTCTACTTATCTGCTATCTCCAGCATAAACAAAACGAATTCACACTATTCCAAAAATGTATGGGTACTCGTACCTTACTGTAACTTTCTTACTTGGGGGTATAATGGTAATAAAATATAGTTTATAGTATAGTTCTTTATTTTTAACTCTCTCCCAAAAACGACGGGGTGATTTAAATACACGTTAGTGTATGTCGGTGTGCGTGAGTGTGTGTGTATTTTTGACTGTGGTATCGTAGCTCCAGAACGAATTAACCTTTTGTTGTTTTTTATTTAAAAGGTAAATTAATTGAAAGTTTTCTTAGCTATGTTTGATGAAATTCGGTCGGTCTAAGATAGCTATAAAATGAAGTTTTTTTTTTGCACGTTTCCCTCAAAATAGGTACCAAATAAAAGAACTTGTCTAGCATAATACAATTACGACAAATTTTAAATCCAATATGGTCGCCACTACAAAATCTCGGGAGTTTTTAAATCTTTTAATTTATTTGATGATTAAATTGAAACATGCCATATGAGTCATACGAGGTGGAGAAACAAGGGAAGAAGAAGACTTTCACTCATTCATGGAGACAGAAGAAGGATGAGGAGCGCTACCGGCCCACCTGAGAATAGGCCCTCTTTCCAGTACGTGTGTAATTCACTTTCCAGTAGTGGTAGAACTCTTAGCGGAGTCCGCCTGGGGAAGTACCACGCCTTCGTCAGTTATTCTACCGCCAAGTTGTAATGTGCAAACATTACTGTGTTCCGGTTTTAAGGGCAATGTTTCCAGAGAAATTACAGGGCTTAGAGGTATAACATCGTAGATATCTGGGTGACGAGCGCAGTGCAGTGCTAGGTAATGATTTGGACTCTTCAAGTTCCAATAGCTGCGTGTCACTGTGTGTTATGTGGTGTTCCTACAAAATCAAAAACAATTCATTGTAATTTTAGTATAAATAATAAAAAAAATACAATGTCGGAATAAATACCTACTTTTTTCCATGCATAAAAATTAACTTTCACAAAATATAAAGAGGATATATAAATGTCCTCTTTTCGCGCTTATATTATTTTATCTGTTATATTTTTCTTATTAAATTACATACTTGAATAAAAAAATTTAGTTGATTGTTATTTTCCAGTTTACTCAAAATAGCATTGTTACCTTTTTATGACTTTACTCTCATTGGTGGTAGCTTTTGTGTTTTTATCCATCTCTAACGACATAATTCAAACCCCCAAACGTCGTGAAGTTCGAATCCCAATTTTTATGCCCAATTCTGTGTAATAATACCCCGATTCTGAAGTCATAAACAGGCTCAAGGTCGCGTCGGATTGTGAGTCAAAGCCTTCGAAAGGATCACGTTAAGCACCAATAAAGATCAGTTTTATATTGAAAATGAGATTTAAAATATATTATGCAGATATTTTTCTAATGTGGTATGATATAATAACGTATCAAATGCTATCTGGAAGTCCAATAAAAAAACGCTAGAATGTTGAAACAATGAATAAAGTCTAAGATTTTTATTGTTAGCGAAAGTCAATATTTTTTATATACTATACTATTTAGCCCGAAACTAAGTAAAACTTGCCATACATAAGCCAGCTAGCAGCTGATGCATTACAACAATTTTAAATACACACTCATAATTTATACCTACATAGACGGGTGTCTAGATACGCGTAGGTACATATATATCACACAAATGTTAGTCCTTGACCTGTCATTTGACTTGTCCTTGGGACTTCTTGGTGGAATCACCACGACTTATGTAAGTAGAACATACGGCTCATGTCCAGCAGTGGACGAACAGGGGTTTGATGATGATGATGAGATAAGGCTCGGCTCAGTCACATACATATTCGTACTATTTTCTGAGCCAGTGGACGCTAACACCTTACACTTTATTGTTCACAATATTAAGATAAACGCAAGATACCTGTAAGTAACGTATAATTTTACGGCTGAAGAAGTTACGGCTGGTCTAGTCGGGAGAACGGCACCTGCCGATCCGGAGACCCCGGGTTCAAACCCCACACGCATCACTGTCTTTTCGAAGCCATGTGCGTAATGCTGCTAACTTAAAAACGGTGAAGGAAAACATCGTGAGGAAACCGACATGTACCAAGAATCTTTCGAAGTCATGTGTCATCCACCAACCCGCACTGGGCCAGCGTGGTGGATTATGACCTTAACTCTCTCCTTGCGAGAGAAGGCCCCGAGGCCCAGCAGTGGGAATATTTAGTGGGCTGATGATGATGAACGTATAATAAAACTTTGGTGGATGATATTGGAGTTTCACACAAAATCGTTGCCTTTTTTTAGCTACCTAAAGCCCCCTTGTCTGTTAAGAAAATATTTGACGAGACTTTTGCACCAAGGTTAATTATAAACGTTTTCTAAAACTTTATTAACAAAATTAAAATACAATGAAAAGTACATTAATCTACATTCGTATAACTACTTACACTAAGCATATCTGAATTATCCATGGACCAATGAAGGTATAACGATAACAAAGACGTTCAAACTCACTACGAGTAGGAAGCATGCCCAGCATGCTGGTGCCATTACCACGCTAAATGGCAATGCTTTGTACGTTGGGCCAAATAAACGCCAATAATAATTATAAAAACACAACAAGCCCCTTATAACGATCTAAATTCTACGACATGGAAAGTGAAGATATAACAATAAAAGTTTTACTCAAACCTAATATTTGCGTACTCCCCGAAGGCGAAAGCCTTCTGTTTTAATTAGGTAAATCTCAAGTTTTGATGAATGCGATACCACGGATACAGCCCGCGCTAACACTGAATTAGAAATGTTTGATTTGAATTAGAAAGTGTTTATGAATAGTTTACAGCTTTACTCTGAGCCCTTACGCCTTAAGTCTTACGCAAACCAAATTTTGTAAATTTTTCAGCAAACTATAAGACATTTACTTAAAATTCGTATTCGCCTCAATCGCCGAGTTTTGCGTGAGAGGTTTTCATCACATACGGTGACGAAAGATATCGTGAGGAAAATGGTATCTCACAACACTCTTTTGAGGTCATACGTTATCCGTTGAATCTGTCATGACCAATTTGTGCATCTCCACTCGGAAAAAAACTTTGAGGTACAGTATTCATTTGAATCCACGATCTCACAATTGTCAATCGCCTACTAATAGGCTTCCCAGGCTTACCCTATTATAAATTATACATTTACACCAACCCTTACACAGCCTATAACTGGGTTCGGTCTCCCTTTATCAGGGGGTTATTCATATCGGAGTTATATTGTTGCCGCATATCCCGTTCTTGTCCTATTTCCAACTCCTTTAGAAAGCGGAATCGCAAATTACTTTTAGGCCGGTGGGTGATTGTTATTTGAGGAAGAAAATTCAGTGGTGCATGATTCATGGAAACGTAGAGAGCAAGAGCGTGAAATTAAAATTGTTTTATTGTTATTAAACAAATAATACTCGTTTACTTTTAAAGTGAGTCTGTCGAATGAATTATCCATATACATTAGACGTTTACCGTCACTTAACACAGTCATAAATTCAATTAGCACCTTCAAGAAAGATGTTAAACAATCCTATTTGCTGGTATTATATATTATGTGTATAGGTTTGTTGATATGCAAGATATACTATTGCAAATATAACTGTATTTATAAATTTAGTTATAAGTAGTTACCTATTTGTAGTGGCGGGACTCTTTGCAGAGTCCGTCTGGGGAAGTACATAATATCTTTGTTGGTTATTTTACCACCAAGCAGTAATGGGCAAACATTACTGTATTCTGGTGTGAAGGGCAATGTTTCTAGTGAAATTACAGGGCATAGGGATAAAACATCTTCTAACTCTGGGTGACGAGCGCAGGGCAGTGCTAGGTAATCATTTCCAATCTTCATGTTCCAATAGCTGTGTGTCACTGTACTGTTGTGTGGCAGGCATCTGGTTTATCATTAGGCACATGTCCTGCATGTCTTGCCACTCTATAGTTTAAAAAAAGTAAAGAATTTTATAAAAAACGGGTTAAGCATCCTTGCACCGCACTGTATCCTTACTTTTATGTGGTGGAATTATAAACCGTATCACAGCTCCACTAGGCAACTTATCACCCCTATCCTTCTTTGTGCTTATTTGGAGAAATATTTTTTCTATTCAACACCTCCACTATGCATCCCCTCCATAGCGCACAGAGTCCTCCTAATACTTGCATAAGTCTATTCAAAATTAGGACTCCAAAGAAACGAACACAAAATCAGATATTAAAAATCAACCTATTGAAAATTCGTCCATATCTGCTGAAACAAGGCCTACCCACCACCGTTGTTCTTAGGAAGTTGCTTTCCTTGGCGCAAAAGAGCCTCCTAGCTTATGTTTCTAATCTAGCAGTCTACCTTAGTTGTTATCGGTTTTTCTATAGGTCGATACATATCGCTTAACCTTCGATCTATAGATTTAAGTAACGTTTTGGAGAAGCTTTTGCTTCTGCATAGCGCTAATATCCCAAAAAACTGGCGCGCTAAGTGATTGATGACAATATTCTTCATAATTTTTCCTCAAAGCTTAATTTTTTCGTGGCCTAAACCAAATTACTTTATATTAAGTATACTTATTACTTCGTCGATTTTGAACGGAATATTCAGAAGGTCAAAGTTGTTTACGGTAAAAATTTGTTGTGATTGAAAATAGTAGCTGAAAGAAAAGTCAGATTTGAACAGTGTTGACAGAAATACTTATTTTGTGTTAAGACTCTTTGAAACGTCCGTCTTTGGAAAACCTTTGCCAGTTAGTTTACAGGCTTACAACAAAGCAACAGTGTGGGAAAATTATAATGACTCGGAAGGGCAATATTTAGAAGGCAAATAAATACAAACTAAGGGGAATTAACTCTCTGGAAAACGAGCGCAGTAATTTGACTACTCGTGTTCAGATTTCATCTGCTTGGCACTATGCTGTTTTGGGAAGGGGTGTTGCTTACCATCAAGCGTCTCCGCTGCACCATGATATTAAAAATCTCTTTTTATATTGAGTTTTCCTAAAAAATGCGATTAGTGATTGTGAGTATCTTCCACTCCTTGTTTGTTCTTCCCAGTCTTCTTATTTTTCATTTCTTATTTTCCATTCTACAGTATCATGGAAAAACCGCTCTTAACGATAAGGTTTACGATAATTTTTAAGGTTTTGTGTATGTTGTTGTTGTGTTTTGTTTTCTAATTAAGTGCAATAAGGTGTAATCATATATATTTAGATACTGACATGAAGTTCCTTTGTTTCTTCCTCTCTTTGATTAAGTATGGTACATTGGCAAACCAGCAAAAGTGTATCAAATTGCACAGAAAACAAAGCTGCGAAAATTCAAAGAAAGTTAAAAAATCGGAGTATAATCCTACTATTCCCAATCTTGCTTTCAAAGTTTTTTGAAAAATTTACAAACATTCAAACATAGTACTTAAAATCTTTACTTTTAATATTAGTGTAGCAGGTAATAGAATTCATAATATTGACATGTAAAACTATTCGTTTAATTACACGACTTTTTTGTTAAACAGTAAGCGAGCTATGGTCGAAAGATCGCGTGTCTAGTTCGCGTGACCGGATTCATTCAGCGGAATGTTTCTGCAATTACCTTGCCTCTCATTTCATTAGATTATCTGATAGCCATTGGGGGAATCGTTTAGTTGCGGTAATGCTTGCTTTGCCGTAAAATACTGTTGATTTTGCAATTCGACCGATACGTGCAGAAAGACTACATCATACATATTTATTAACACTACAGTACACGCACCCCTTTTTTACATATAATTGCTATCAATCAGCTTTTTGACTACAAACGAATAAAATTTCGACAAGAATGAAAAAGTTACTTATTGGTATCTTATGGTCTCTTACATTTTTTTAAGAATTTTGAAGTGAAAGGAATAAAAATATGAACCAAATTTAAGAAAATTTTGCAAAAATTCGACTTCTTAGATCCATGTTAACTAAAAATTGACCGTTTTGAATATCAAAAAAAATCACCTTAGTGAGTTATTTTCTAGCCAAACGGCTTACATAGTTAGTAGTAAGTCTGCTAGCGAAGACGTAAATTTGATGTCCACCCAGTGTAAACATTTGTGTGATGAATACAAATATTGGTTCTGTGTCTGGGTGTTTCTACATATTATAAATATGTATTTATAATTGTATATAAATAAGTATTACATCACCTTCTAGGCTCCCATAGAACATTACAAGCTTTGCTTAATTTGAGACAACATTTTGTTGTGTGAGAAATATCCCACAATACCAAATAATTCTAGCTCCAACTAGTATTCTGTAAAAAGTAGCATCTGCCCGTGACTTTGTGTGCGTAAAATTTAGAAAATTACTATTCCCTAAGTATTTTTAATTCCTTTGAGATCGAAAGTAGCCTATGTATATTATGGTTACAGATTACAATCAATTTGAGTTACTAGTTGGTTGGATACTAAAATTTATTGTCATTGCAAAAAAAACTGATACTTGCACTGATATTGTCACTTGCAGTCTGCGTTTTTACCGTGAATTGAATTGCGGCAATTGCAAGCAGCAATCCGCTGCTTTCAGTCGATTGTGTCGTGAATAGTGCCACGAAAGGGGGTGATAGACTAGCGGAAAAGCTTGCCAACAAGTTTACTTATATTATTACCACCCTAAGGTGATCTGATAGCAAGCTAACCAATAACAAACACACATGTCATGCACAGGGGAAAATCCCCTGGACATGACTCTCTGAGCGTCGAGCACTTGCAGTGTGCGGGGGTTCACCTGCCGAGGGTGCTCGCTCTGTTGTTCAATGTCTGCGTGGGGCATTCATATATACCGGAATGTATGACTAGAACGGTGGTCGTGCCCATACTAAAAAACAAGACAGGAGATGTGTCTGATGTAAGCAACTATAGGCCGATATCATTAGCTACGATTGTGTCCAAGGTGTTGGACAGTTTGCTTGATAAACAGCTAGATGCACATGTTAAATTACAAGATGCCCAGTTCGGCTTTACATCCGGACTTTCAACTGAATCTGCTGTATTGAGCCTCAAGCATACTGTCCAATACTACACAAAAAGGAAAACACCTGTTTTTGCGTGTTTTCTGGACCTCTCCAAGGCTTTCGATCGAGTGGACTATGGGGTGCTGTGGCACAAACTGTATAATGATACAAAACTACCCTCAGAATTAATAGAATTGTTTAAGTATTGGTATGGTCACCAGATCAATGTGGTTAGATGGGCGGACGCACTGTCGGAACCCTACGGATTGAATTGTGGAGTGAGGCAAGGGGGTTTAACTTCACCGAAACTCTTTAATCTGTACGTGGATCATCTGATTGGGGAGCTCAGCAATTCTGGGGTTGGGTGCTCTATTGATGGTGTTTTTATCAATAATATCAGCTACGCTGACGATATGGTCTTGCTGAGCCCCTCCATCAGCGGTCTACGTACGCTGGTGAAGACGTGTGAGCGATATGCGGAGGCCCATGGCCTCAGGTATAATGCTACTAAAAGTGAGCTGATACAATTTCATGCTGGCACAAAATCATATACTTCTATGCCAAACATATTATTAGATGGTACGCCGCTCAAAGTAGTGTCGCATTTCAAGTACCTGGGGCACTGGGTCACCGAGTCGCTCAAGGACGATATGGATCTGGAGAGGGAGCGTAGGGCACTCGCAGTCCGGAGTAACATGCTGATTCGCAGGTTTGCACGGTGTTCCAAAGAAGTAAAAATAACATTATTTAGGGCCTTCTGCCAATCTTTTTACACCTGCAGCTTGTGGATTAGATATACTCAAAGGGCTGTGAATGCCCTACGGGTCCAATATAATAATGCGTTCAGGATGTTGTTGGGGCTGCCACGCTTCTGTAGCGCATCCGGCATGCTTGCAGACGAACGCGTGGATGGCTTTCACGCCATTCTGCGTAAACGCGTGGGTTCTCTTATGCGGCGGGTGCGGGGCAGCGACAACACCTACCTGAGCGCAGTGGCGGAGAGTCATGACAACCCGTTCCTTAGGCATTTTATAAATTTACATGTGATGCCATGGCGTCACTGTGTCAAATAAATATAGCTTTAATTAATGTGTGACTTGTTACTGTTTCAGTTTGGTTTGTTTTAATTTTTATTTTGTTATGTACAGTTTAATTTAATTTAATTTAATTTGATGTATTTTTATTTGACTTAATTTGATATAGTTTGACCTAATTTAATTTGACTTCACCCTATATAATTTGGTTCGATTTAATTTAATTTGATGTGATTTATTTAATTTGATTTTGTTTACCTCAATTTAGTATGTTTTCATTTGATTGGATTGATGAATTTGATTTACTTTAGTTTGATTTGATTTTAATTCTAGTGAATGTGGTTGTTTTCTTAATTCTGTTAATTTAATTTAATACCCTGTACCTATGTGGATTTTTAATCTGACAAATAAAATGATTCTATTCTATTCTATTCTATTCTAATAAATTCACGGTGATCTTGGAATGCCAGCCATGAGGCGATTTCTGAATTTCGCAACCAATTTGATAGCCGCTACCTTAAAACGGTGAAGGAAAAATCGCGAGGAAACCGACATGTACTTTAAATCTTTCGAGATTATGAGTCATCCACCAACATACTGGACTAGTGTGGTGGATTATGGCCTTGTCTATCTCCATGCGAGAGAAGGCCCCGAGTCCCAGCAGTGGGACAGCAGTGGGTGTTTATGCTGCTAAATAGCAGCTAAACAATTAGCGGGTTGAATGATCTTCAGGCATTTGATCAAACAGATTAGGAAATAACTTTTACACTTTACTAGCCAAGGGACATTTTATTTGCCAATCCTGTTCATTTTAATTTTGTTCCACTTTCTGCCACCTAGCGCTGAAACTCCAAACTTTCAAAATGACGTCGACAAACAACGAATTTGATATTTTTTTATAAGCTAACTTAACCCAACCTAGTTACATTTAACAGTAATAAATGAAGATTTTCATGTGTCAGATTTTATTTATTTGTGAAACATGTTCATGCTCACCCTACCATCCGAATGGTCTAAGGATTAGCTAGTAAGTTTATAAATGCTTTCATGTACTTATTATTTTATATATACACATAAAACCACGACGGCTGAATATCATGTAGGCTTAGGAAGTATTAGCGCCAGTTAAACGGCGCTGTTTAAGACTTACTTTGTTCAATGCAGTTTACTGAATGAACCTAATTCAACGAGCTTGCTTGCCGCGTTCTTACTCGCACGTCCATTACCGGCTTAATTTTTTTTCCGATTATTCAAGAAATACGTTCTAAATTCATTCAGCAATAATAAATGGAGAAACTAAAGCATGTCACAAAAGTTACGAGTCAGCAATTCTCCGGAACAACTCGTTTGTCGAATGAAGTGTAACACCGCAGCGATTTATCGGTTTTAAAGATTTTACATTCAATCCATAAAGTGCCTTTATTTGGGATTGCGCTGGTGCAATATTTTTAGAATTCGACGGATTTAGAGCAATATATTGAACGTTGATGTGTTTGTTGAAAGAAAATTAGGGATTTATTTTAGGATTACAATTATTGTGAATAGAAATATCATACCACGTTGCAGTGGCCTTCGGTAATAAGAGAAAACTTAGAACTCAGAATGTGATAGCTTACTTTGGCAACTATGCGGGTGAAACCGGAGGGCGTGCCATAAGCATGACCATCGAAAAATGCTGATGCATTTTTATTGATGGCCAATGGCCGCGGTCCTAAATTTACCCGAAGATTTCTTATCACTCCCGAGCGTGACGCTGGAATTAAATTCACAGCCCACGAAAAATCTGTATGTGGCGAGTCAAAAGATGTTTTCACTTCAAAAAGATTAGTGGATCTTCTTCCATAATTATATTGTATCAAATAATATACATAATATAGTATGCCTATGAAATTCCAAAATGACGCGACATTTGATAATATAAATGACTTCAACGAACGACTCGAGGGTTATACTATCTAGATACTAGCAACATATCCCGATTTCACTCGCGTAGTATCTGATCCCTATAATCTTGAATAAAAAACAGCTTTTAAAATGATAGATTATTATGTACCTATGTACCATATTCATCCCTATACCCTATACCATATTAATTTATACCCTATACCATATTAATTTATGCATAGGTATAGGGATGAATATGGTACATACGTACAGAGGTACATAATAATCTATCATTTTACAAGCTGTTTTGTACATTTATCCAGATCTCTTTAATAGTTTTTGCTGGAAATAGTAACATCCATACATACACAACAAACTTTCGCACTAGTAATACTAATAGGATTATTCATACAATAAAACAAAAAACTGTTACATTAAGGGTGGACGCAGTAGCGTAGAAAAACTCTTTACTGAATGTTTTCATACCCTACCATGTTCACAAAAATACCATTAAAATTGGTTAAACAGTTTTGGAAGATTACGGCCGTGGTAGGAAATAGGTTTTTATTCATAAGCTTACAGTTTAAGCGGAAAAACTCAAGACTAGGAGTTAGACCATCTTGTATCTTTATGGTACAGTCGTAATTTTGTGCTAAATCTATACTAATATACTAAAATACTAATAATAATATTATAAAGAAGTAAAGTTTGTGTGTTTGTTAAATTGTAAGGGGTAATCTCGGGATCTACTGAACCGATTTTAAAAATTCTTTCACCAATAGAAAGCCACATTATTGCTGAGTGTCATAGGCTATATAAAAAACCGAAAAATAAAAAGGCTTTTACGTGGTAGTCCGTTTTGTAAAGTGAATCGGAGAAAAAACGGTGGAATGAAAGCTTTTCTTACGAACGCTGCCTTAACTATGAAAGATTTATTTTTGAAATCTAGAGAAAAGATGTGGAGCTTGAAAATATCTACAAAAAAGTTAACGACAGCATATGCCTAACATTTATATTTAAGTTACAAAAAGTAGTTTTTTTAATATTAGTACAGATAATTTAAGTTTTAATATTAATAAAATAATTTAAATCGTTAGGTCATATGCGATTTTCGGCAAACACTGCCTGTAGTAACAAAAGGAACACGCACCGATGTCATCAGAGCATGCTTAAAATCATCTCACTTATGGAGTTCGGTTGCATCTCTCAATTTATGAACAAACATGAGAGCCCATTTGAGCGACAACTACGATGACGACTTTCCGCGTCAACTACTCAATCTTGGCGAAGGAAAAATTGTCTCTCCTAACACCAACAGCAATGACATTAAACTTGACGAGATATTGGGACACATATTGCACAGGTTGGAACATCTTATTGACGCAATATATCCCAGTCTTGAAAATTTATTGGAGAGAGATTATCATTGGCTTTGTTCTAGGGCAATAGAGTCACCCAAAATCGATACAGTGAATGAAATAAATAAACTCATTTTAGAGAAAAATCCCGGTCAGGTCAAACACTATAAGTCTATTGATACAGTATGTAATATTGAGGATACAGTGCACTATCCCCAAGAATTTTTAAATTATTTGAACCCTTCTGGCTTACCTCCTCACGACCTTGTGTTAAAAGTTGGCATTCCTATCATGCTATTAAGAAACTTGAGCCCTCCCAACACGTGTAATGGGACAAGGTTGCTTACAAAAGAGTTACGGGACAATATAATCGTGGCGACCAATTGATTCAAGTGATTTACCAATACCGTTTAAAAGGCTACAGTTTCCAGTGAAGATCTCTTTTGCCCCACCATTAACAAGTACCAAGGTCAAACATTCTCTCTGGTGGGCATTGACTTGAGAAAGCCGTGTTTTTCCCATGGGCAGTTATATGTTGGCTTATCTCGGGTTGGAACTCCTGATAGACAATATATTTTGCTACCAAATGATAACATTACATCCAATATAGTTTACAGAGAAGTTTTGAACAATTAAAATTACCATAACCAAACAAACTTTTCCCGCGACTTGGTCCTCATTGAATTCGTTTATATAGGTATATAATACTGCAGAAAATGTTTTTTCTTTCGGACAGAGTTACTCTCAAATTTTGTATTAGCATGCACATAACACTCTGTACTAAAAAAGGATTATTAACATTATGCCCAACGAAGTGGGCACGGGTCAGCTAGTACTCAGTATAAGTCATTTCGTCATTTTTTCATATAAATAGTCTTACTTTAAGAAGTAAATATAAATGAATCCGTGAAAGCTGATTCGATTATCTGAACCCTTTCAAACGTAATCCTGAAGCATTACATCTTTTATTGACAGTAATTAATAACAAAACTTGTGAAGCAAATAAAATATTTATAGCTTTACTTATTTTTAAATTCCATTCAATTCAAAATTGCCCAAACAAAATTTAACAGCACTATAAAAGATTTTTACACCGTTCTTAAATTTAATGGTTTGTGAGAGAGAAATGAAAATTTCAACCGTTGCATCTTGCCACGCCCCGACGATCGGGATTTTCTTCTGAGATATTATCTTAAATGCACTTTTTGGTCGTTAGAGAAAACCAGTGGAAAGTGTCAGGGTTGAATAGAGAAATACTGCTAAGATTGTGTAGTCAGCTCTGTGGTAAATGCATTTCTTTTCTTTAAGCAGCATTTTATTGAAGAAGTGAAGTAACCGCGGTGTAACTATCTTTTTTATGGTTTAAACTAGTAATGCCCCGCTATTTTATCCACTTAGCTTCCGTTATTTTTCAGAATAAAAAGTAAACTATGTGTAAATTTATTTAGTTATTTTGTAGTGGTAGGACTCTTAGCAGTGTCCGCCTGGGGAAGTACCACACCTTTGCCAGTTATTCTACAGCCAAGCAGCTATGTGCAAACATTACTGTGTTCCGGTTTGAAGGGCTATGTTTCCAGTGAAATTACAGGGCTTAGAGATATAACATCTTAGATCTCTGGGTGACGAGCGCAGTGCAGTGCTAGGTAATGATTTGGACTAGTTCATGTTCCAATAGCTGCGTGTCACTGTGCTGTTATGTGGCAGGCATGTTGCAGCCAAATGTCCTGTTCGTCTCGTCACTCATTATTTAAAAAAAATACCAGGGTGTAAACTAACTCCATACCAAATTTTAATGAAATCGCTTCAACCGTTTGTACGTGAAAAAGTAACAAACACACTGACAATGTGTTGCCTTTATTAAATTAGTGTGATTAACGGGACGACTAGTACACCCACTGATGGTAACCAACACGCCAGTCCAAAACATCACAGTACCACGTAACTATTGGGACATAAAGCATAAGCAGACCCCTAAATTTTCCATAAAGTTAACTTGATGCGGACTTTGATATTCTCTATCTTTTATGCTTCGGAATCTTGGACTCTAAAGGTAAGGATAAAGGGGAAGATTGATGCGTTCGAAATGTGATGCTGGCGGAAAATGCTTGGCATCAAGTGGACAGCTCGCCGCACAAATGCATCAATCCTGAACCAGCTGAAGATCAGTACAAGGCTCTCCACTATCTGCACTTAGCGTACACTTCAAATTTTCGGACACGTGGCTAGACGACAAGAAAGCTTAGAAAAGTTAATAATGGTCGGTTGCGTTGAAGGGAAGGCCTCAGCAAGAACGAACATCCAAACTTGCTTACGGATGGCCCAAGACAAGAGTGCCTGGAGGAAGGTGGTTAAAGACGTCGATGGTAGTCACGACCCTCAGTAATGAGGATACGATCAAGAAGAGAGAAGATAATTATTCCTACTGCCAGAATTCGGGGCCTATTCTCGGAAGGAGAAATTCAAGGCCATAATCCATCATGATGATCTTATGTAGGTTGGTCTGGATGGTTGGTTGGATCTTACGCATGACCTCGAATGAAGGGGTGAAAAGTTAGTATGAAAGTTCTTTGAATTTAAAAGTTATTTCAATAATATATTTTACTCGTATGTTGGTTATCAGTTTCTACTAATGATTACCGTCCGTTCGTATATCTCCCTTATTGGGAATGCAATTCCTATAGAAGGGTAGAAGAGGTGTTAAAATAGTAGGTTTAAAAGTTTTTCGTCTCTACCTACATTATTTTAATAAAATTTTATATTTAGGTTATTACCTAGTTCATAAAGTCTAGACACATATGCTACTTTTTATCCCGGGATATTGACGGTAACGAGAAGCTGTTAATACTAAAGAAACAACTATATTCTGCAACTATATTCTACTAGCTGTGCCCCGCGGTTTCACCCGCGTCTATTTGAGGAAAATCCATACTAAAATATCCATTGCTTTAATAAAAAAATATAATTTAAAAACTCAAAAACCCGACTGCGTAAAAAGTGAACCAAACTACGTACTCGCATACTAAAAAAAACTGAAAAGAATAAAACAAGCATTTAGATTTCTGGTGGTCTAGAATTCTATAATATGTTATTGTATTAATACTATTGAAATATATACAATATTTTCTAATAAAAGAACATTACAACTGAACAGTCGGGATCCATTATTATTCGACATACAATGTAATTGTTCAATGGATCCCGACTGTTCAGTTGTAATGTTTTTTTATTAGAAAATATTGTATATATTTCAATAGTATTAATACAATAACATATTATAGAATTCTAGACCACCAGAAATCTAAATGCTTGTTTTATTCTTTTCAGTTTTTTTTAGTATGCGAGTACGTAGTTTGGTTCACTTTTTACGCAGTCGGGTTTTTGAGTTTTTAAATTATATTTTTTTATTTTATACTTTTTAGTTATGAACAATGTTGTGAATGTTAATATGCTCAACATAATATTCTGCATCTTTTGGTTGTTGACCAATTGTCTTCGTTTCTACTGATATAATATGTAGGATTTTCTACTGCATGTAATTCATATTTATAGTTTTGTGTTAGTACTCGTATAGGTTTTCGATTGACGTTGAGTACCTACTAAATCGTTTGAAGTTGGAGATGGGCGACCGAGGCGGAGCAATCCGAGAGCGGTTCCGTGTTCCCACTATCACGTACCTGCACGTACGAAAAAAAGGTAGTCCAATATACCTACTAGCATAGATCGTAGAACCCAAGATAGGCCCCATCCCAAACTTCACGGCGCACGCAATCATGTCAACGTTGGGAAGAGTGAGCTCACTCTTTCCGTTCTAGTCGGTTGCAGGACGCGGTGGACGCCGGACGTTTTTACCTATCATTATTCGGTGTCAACAACCAAAATAAGTAGAACCACAGCAAATCTCGCCGCTAGCGATTATAGGGGTCAAGTAGATTGGTTGTTTGTAAACCACTTACGATACATACAGAGACGCAGTTTATTACCAATTTCAAGATTCTCAGGGCACATCTATTGATTTATATCGATGCCTACTAGATACATTGGTATATAATGTCCATCCACATTCACACGTACAGTTAGTTATACGAAGTTTTCTGCTACCTATAAACCTATAAATGTGAGAATGGTTGTTACTCAACTTTAAATCGATATACATCCTAAACGGTCAGTCAAATCGAAAAACATTGAGAGAAAGCTAAACATTATTTTCAAATACCTATTCAACGATACCCCTCTTGACATATTTTGGTGATTTTCATTTTTTTAATTTGGACAATATGGCGTCCTGAATCCGCCATATTGGATTTACACTAATGTCATGTCTTTAGTGTCACTCGCCAGATTAAGAGGAATCGATTGACGTGTGAATCATAAAAATCGGCCCAGGCGTTTGGTCTGTATAGTGCCTCAAAGGAACATACAAACATACATACATACATACATACATACATACATACATACATAGACTGTTAAACACATTACCACTCCTTTGCGTCGCGCAGTCGGGTAAAAAGCTATGATCCGTTAGAGAACTGTAGAAAAACAATAAAGAAGCGCTAGGTAAAAGTAGAGTGATCTGCTGAAATGTGTATAGTGCAGGTGTTTTAAAGAACGTAAAAATACTGTGTAGACGATGGTTTTAGTTTTCTTTTCTTGAACAAATTGGTTATCTCTGTAACCTGATCCTCTTGATGGTGCAATATATTGTATACCAAGTTGTCCGTATGAAAATCAGTCTCGGCGTGAATCTATTCCTTGGTGCATAAATGTTTGCCCCTGTGCTTTAATAATAGTTACAGCAAACGACTCCTTAACGGAAAATTGTATTACAATTTTGAAATTAAAAGGCATATGATACCATTTTATGTAGAGGTAATACATTGACATACCCTTCCGCTTAAAGGGAATGGTCGATTTGTGTCGGATTTGACAGCATGAGTGGTGCCCTACCGACTAAAACCTCTGCAGTATTTATTACCTTTGCCACACACGGCGCGAATACGTGAATGCTCTCGCACTCTTTTGCGTACTCGCCGTGGGACAATGCACGCCGTGATCACCTCGGTGACCAGCCGTGGGAGCCAGACGTCCTTACGTCTGGACACCCTTGATCTCCCGCGTTGGGCTAAATGCTCGGCCTCATCACCTATCACCGATATACCAGCTCTCCTCTTCTCATACAGCCCCACCGCCTCCGCCATCATACTGCAGTGGGCAGGGAGTACGGCGCAACATAATACCGGTATTCCTCTCCAGCCAAGAAATCTCTTCTACAGCCACAGTGCCTACCACCAAGCATCACGGCACGTCTCAGTCGTGCCGGCACTGTCTGTGCCGCGCAACTCCTTAACCGGGTCGCTTGAACCGCAAGGCTTTGAGCTCATATCCCTGGCGAGCAGTCCCACTGGTGTTTCTTTTAGCTTCACTGTGGCTGACCAGGCCACGGCTACTGGACCTCCGCCTCGTCAATGCGGGAACTCCCCGAGAAGGAAGCAAATGGTATCTCGTAGAGCAACCGGCGGCCGACCGCCGTCTTCTTTCTATTCACCGTAATCTTTTATTAGATAGTAATTGAAAATTATGCGCATTTTTTTATGTTGATGAACAATTACGCACGGTCACACAATAACATAGTAGGATATATGTCGGAATCGACAAAAACTCCCGTAGGTTTCTCCAGCCGTGGGCTGGCAGCAGAGTCTTGGGACCGCTATCGCACTCGACCGCAGCTCTGCCATTGCCGCCGCCTTTTGTGAGAACACCTCGCGGAAGGCGGCCGAACCACCGCGTTTGGTTACAATGACGCGTCAGAAACCAGCGACGCGTCATATCCTCGGGAAATCATATCCCTAGGTGCGGTGCCGGACCGGCTTAAACGACCGACACCCCAGACCCTCCAATGGAAACAGGATCCGAGTCAAGTGCACCTCTAGGATCGCTCCCGTGTCCACTTTCGCCTCATTGGATGAGATACAGGTCATGGTCCTTCAACTCACACGACCTTTCACTGTCCAGCATCTTGGCTAAGATGATCGAGAGCGAGAGTTTCGCCCTCACGACCGCGGCTAGAGATGGCCGCGGTTCCGCCTCTGTGGCTACATCACCTCGAGGACCCTCATCTGGAAGACGAACGCTAAGAAACATCACTGGACCACGTGACCACAATAAAGTGGTATATTATTTTGTTGCAGAGTTGTTTTAAAACTACGGATATTTTCTAAAGCATTAATCAAATAATGTCAAGGGAAATTTTGCTAAAAAACCCTTTAGCGTAAAATTGAGGTAGCAGGTTTCTTGCTTTAAGTATTTCCAATGTTCGGTTGTATGAATAGTTAGGTTAGTGTATAAAAACCAACGGACAAATATAAACAACAATAGGTACACAGAATAGAAAAGAAAACATATTAAATTCCATAATACAATAAAGTGGCCAAGTGCGAGTTGGACTCGCCCATGAAGGGTTCCGTTGCAGCAAGTAACATAATATACATAGTACACATAGTTCTTGTAGTTCGTTGTAACTTTGATCGAAATTTTTATAATAGTGTATTTATGACGTACTAAAAAAAACTACTCATCAGATCGAGTTCAAACCAATTTTCGTTGGTAGTTTGCATGGTAATGTACATCATACATTTTTTTAAATTTTTTCATTCTCTTACTTTAGAAGTTTTACCACAAAGCAGAAGGGCCACACATTTTACCACTTTGGAAGTGTCTCTCGCGCAAATTATTCAGTGTAGACAAAAATTAAATTAGAAACCTCAACATCATTTTTGAAGCCCTATCGATAGACACCCCTTGATGAAAAAAAAAATTTGAGTTTCAGTTCTCAGTATAGGGGGCAACCCTAATTCTTTTTTTTTGTAATAATCTTAATGCGGTTCACAGAATACATCTACTTACCAAGTTTCAACAGTGTAATTCTCATAGTTTCGGCAAAAAGTGGCTGTGACATACGGACGGACAGACAGACAGACAGACAGACAGACAGACATGACGAATCTATAAGGGTTCCGTTTTTACGTTTTACGGAACTACGGAACGAAAATTTGATTACTTCAAATGACACAAACTTAAAATGTAGACACGCGCCGTCACAGACTTCAGCGACCAAAGAGAATTTAAATTCTCGGAACTAAAGCTCCCGAAGAGAAATATTTTTCCCCGTTTTCTTTACATTCTTCACTCATACTCCGTACCTATTGATAGTAGCGTAATGTTATATACCCTATAGCCTTCCTCGATAAATGGAGTATCCAACAGAAAAAGAATCTTTCGTATCGGTCCAGTAGTTTCCAAGATCCTAGCGTTCAAACAAACAAACAAACAAACAAACTCTTCAGCTTTATAATATTAGTATAGATAACTACGCAGGCGCTTAAAAAACAGCTCAATAAAAATACATATTTGGACTAAACAACCAGACATCGGCTTGTCAATACAGGGTTATTGGTAATCAGCCTGCATCCTTTTAAAGGGATGTTAGGTACATTCAATACGTCAACTTTTGTTCTACAGTTTTAAAAAAAAAATGTTTTTTTTTTCTTATACAAAATAAATAAAAAGTGCATTTGCACGGTCTAAAAGTATTGAACTCTTCGTAACAATTCGTAACGAGAGCGCGTACGCTCTTTAACGCGCAAAAAATGATGTACCGAAGTGAATAAACACTAAAAAGTCGCTAAACAGTACAAAAAAGGGCAACAAATAAATTTTTTTTTTGGGTTATCTTTTAAGTTTTAACGAAAGTTGTAGAACAAAAGTTGTTTGTTTAAATATACAGAACATGCCCTTAAACGGATGCAGGCTGATTACCAGTAACCCTGTAAAATCATAATCTATTGGACGGAATCTTAAAGACAAAAATGATGTCTTATGAAACCAAAAATATAGTACGTATATACGTTAATTTTGTAAAGTCTGCAAAAGGAAAACAGTAAGCGACCATTACTTCAACGGGATTTCACAAAAGGTCCGACCGCAAAACGCTTAGCCACCAATATGAAAATAGCCACCATTGTACAAGAGAGACTCCACAAGTAAAATTTTCAGGTCATGAGGACTGACTACCCCAATAACTACAAAAAAGAAATTAGATAAAATAACCAATAAATAATACTTACAGCCATTTTGTACTTCAGTATAATCTAATTTTACTATTGTTGATAGACGAAGATACTTCGCTTTTTATTATTGTAATAAATGTTACGTTTAAATAACTCTATTTTTAATGAACTCGTTTGCACAGTTCAATCCTAGCGTTAAAAGATGGCTTTCTATTTTTATTCTACATCTATATTTAGGTATTTTAGTTTAATTCGCTCGTTTTTGCAGCAGTTTTGTAACAACAATAATCTTTGGGTGACGAGCGCAGTGCAGTGCTAGGTAATGATTTGGACTCTTCATGATCCAATACCTGTGTGTCACTGTGCTGTTATGTGGCAGGCATGTTGCTTACCACCAGGCACATGTCCTGCTTGTCTCGCCACTATTTAATAAAAAAAATGATATTTATTTATATATAAAAATATATATATATATAAAAATGAGATAATTATTTTTTAAATTTACGATTGGCACTTTGTCGTTTTTATTTATTTATTTTAGTCTTCAGCATGAGAAGAACATTTGTAACAAACAAAATTAAAGGTAATAACTTAAAAATTATAGCTTAGCAAAAACTATTTAGTTGGTATATAATAAGTGTGATTAACATTTATTATATATTATATACCTAACTAAATACTTACACAATGCATCAAAATTTTCCATAGACCGAATAAAGTCTCAAGATTATCAGGCAAAGTTCACTACTAGTTGGAAGCGTAATCAGACTGCCGTGCCAGTGGCACAACCTCACTGAATACATAATTTTAATCACGTGTTGTGTTGAGTTTTATTAGCAAATACATATATTTTTTACCATCAGGCGCACTTCTTGGTCGTCCCGTTACTCAACCTTAGGGCGCCTTCACATTGCGTTGCTTGCGACCTAAAGTGAAGGCGCCCTTACTAAAAATCATTTGTTCTCATTTATTAAACAAATAGTGTAAACTCTTTTGCAATATACATAATGGAGTACCACTTCGTTCTCTTATTGTTTTGCTTAAAGGTTCTCTTAATTTAACCAAAACCCATTAAAACCGTTTGCAGTTGAATACCGCATAAAAAACGAGATTCGGTCCTGGGCGCCGATTAATTTAATTTCTCTTCTGGAAATTGTCGAATAATGGACGGCGTAGAACCAACGTCCACTCATAAAAGCCATTTATGATCCATTTTCCGTTGCGAATAGTCATTTACAGCACAATATATCTTTTTAGGGTTCCGTAAAACGTAAAAACGGAACCCTTATAGATTCGTCATGTCTGTCTGTCTGTCTGTCTGTCTGTCTGTCTGTCTGTCTGTCCGTCCGTATGTCACAGCCACTTTTTGCCGAAACTATGAGAACTAAACTGTTGAAACTTGGTGGGTAGATGTATTCTGTGAACCGCATTAGGATTTAAACAAAAAAAAATAAAAAAATAAAAATTAGGGTTGCCCCCCATACTGAGAACTGAAACTCAAAAATGTTTTTTTCATCAAACCTACACGTGTGGGGTGTCTATCGATAGGTCTTCGAAAATGATGTTAAGGTTTCTAACATCATTTTCCTCTACACTGAATAGTTTGCGCGAGAGACACTTCCAAAGTGGTAAAATGTGTGTCCCCCCCCTCTAACTTCTAAAGTACGAGAATGAAAAATCTAAAAAAAATATATGATGTACATTACCATGTAAACTACCAACGAAAATTAGTTTGAGCTCGATCTGATGAGTACTTTTTTTTAATACGTCATAAATACACTATTTTTGAAACTTCGATCAAAGTTACAACGAACTACAAGAACTATGTGTACTATGTATATTATGTTACTTGCTGCAACGGAACCCTTCATGGGCGACTCCAACTCGCACTTGGCCACTTTATTTTTTTAACACTCGTTGCTAATAAAACTAAAGTTACAATGAAAACTACATTGAACTAACGTACCCAAATACGTAAATAAAGCCTCAGAATTGTTCATCAGACCGCTCTGTAGATCGCTAGAGATAATCGAAATCCTCAAGTTCACTACTAGTTGACACCGTGGTAATATTGCTGGTGGCATTACTAAACAGAATGGCAAGCTTTCTACGTTGAACCAAATAAACGTAATATTTTTGGTCACGCGACGCGTCTACTAAGTGAGCGGAAAGGTTTTTAAAAACACGATGAGTTCCCCAGCCCCTAAAGGCCCTATATATCAAAAACTGAAACATACAAATGACCGCTTTCAAGGTTTGGATAGATACTTTCATCATTGTTTGAGTCGTTCTGCAGAATTAGCCAGTGGACCAGCCCTATATTATGTTCTCGTAGATGTAGTTGCATTAAAGTAATGAAACGCAAGTTGGGGGCGCTCAAACTGGGGGCCGACGGCTCGAACGCTGAACATTAAATAAATAATAATACATATTGGTGGACAATTATTCACACACAACACCATCTGACCCCAAACTAAGCAAAGCTTGTATGATGGCGGCCAGATAGCTGATATAATACTTATATAGTTTTAAATACACACTTATTATACATAGAAACACCCAGATTCAGTGCAAACGTTTGAATTCATCACACAAATATTTGCACTGGGTGGGAATCGAACCCACCAACCCCCATTCATGGCCAAGTTACACCATCGATGTTCAGGTATTTTGTCCTTTGGTGTTGTTATGTAAAGATACACGAAAAACTTTAATTTGAGTGATAAACGCCGGGAAAGTGATATAGAATCATTTGGTATGCATGGCAGTGGCTAAGTGGCAAAAACGTCAAATTTTTCAATCAATCGTAGGTTGAAATTCTGCATACACATCTGATCATTTTTACAAGTGCAAATATTCATGATTGTCATCATCACTTTAATAGTAAAGGATATTTATTATACATCGAGAGAAAATTGGTATGCTTCAAGATTGAGATCTTTCGCGGGCATGTGTCATCCGTCAACCTGCACTTGGCCAGCGTAGTAGGTTACGACCTTGACTTTCTCCTTGTGAGAGATGACTCCAAGTTCTACCAGAGGGTATGAAGTTGGATTTTTATAGTGCTGAAGCTGACAGTTGTAAGCGCATGTTATAGTCACTGTCTGAAAAAGACGTAATAATACATTTCTATCGTACTCTTTTTTTTTAACTGTGTGATTTATTAAATTATAACATTTAAACTTAATTGTAGGACACATTTTTTGTCCCAAAAATTAAAGGTAAATATTATAATAGTTATATGTAATAACTATAATGTAAAGAGTACATTATTTACCCTGGTTAAAAGTAAGTCACATTGGCTTAACCGTTATGCGGACTCTAGTCTTCGATATTCTGCCATTAATAATTATTGGTTTTGACATTACTATAAATTCATGAAACACGTTGAAATAATGGCGCAATAATGATTTACTGACAATTATGTCAATACACATAGTTAACTGATTGGATTTGATTCACCGACCTTATGACACGTGACCACACAGGATTGACCGACCTTATTACACGTGAGTTACCCGTTTACCTAATCAATACATAGTTAACTGTAGAAATAAATGGCAAATCTAATTATCCAATGAATTATCTAATTATCGCTCCTGTATGGAGTACTGTTCGCACCTTTGGGATGGATCGGCTGAGTATCAGTTGGAGGCTCTGGAATCGATCGAGAGACGTGCCAAAAAGCTCATAGGCAACGACACTCTTGTGCGAAAAAGACTTCAAAATCTTGAACATCGCCGAAAAATTGCTAGCCTATCGGTTTTTTATCGGATACTCTTCGGAGAGTGTGCGACTGATTTGCATGATCTGATACCACCTTGTCCTTTTTTCTATCGGGATGCTCATAGCTCGAAAAAGCGACATCGTTTCATTGTTGATGTTCCAAAGACACGAACGAAGAGATTTGACTCTACTTTTGTGATAAGAACGTCTAGGCTGTGGAATATGTTGCCTGAGTGGGTTTTCCCCGATGGTTACAATATTTGTGTCTTCAAATCGAGAGTGAATCGTTTTTTTCTAGCTAAACACGCTCCATCGTAGACCGCATCGTCGCTTAACATCAGGCGAGATGGCGGTCAAGTGTAAACCTATAGAAGTTAACAAAAAAAAAAAAACCGGCCTGTACTTTAGTAGTAATTTTTCCATAAGTAATATTTTATTTAGGCTAATATTGATTTATAGTTTTATATAAATTCTGACTGACTTCGAAAAAAGACAAAGTTATTTGTATGATTTTGTTTAGTTAAAAAATATAGGTAAACATAGAATAAAATTCGTAATGGCATATTTATAAGTAGGTATTTAATTTTTTTAATAATTTTTATTTTATATATTTTTTTTTTAATTTTAATGTATTTAATGAGGTTTTATTTATTTCAATTAATATTGTAGTTTAGGAGCTATGCAGGATAATAAAAAATATCGTATTTTTTTTGTGTGAAAACATACTTTATAAAGTTTTACTATGGTATTTAGTAGATTTATGATACTGTCTACACAAAGCACCTATACAATGCTATTTACATAAATAATGTAAATAACATTTTTATTTTGTCTGATATGATTCAGGTATGGCGGTAAGCCTTACCGTTTCCTTTTCTATCTATCTGAATGAATGGATGTCGTTTTTTGGATCTCGTAGATCGTATATTATCGTTTCGATCCAAAACTCATATAAAACATTTGACATCACTTTCGTAAAAAAACATCTAAACTTTGGAATGCGATGCCTGAGAGTGCATTTTCTAATGAAAATAGTTTGAGTGTCGTCAACTGTAGAGTGAAACAATTATTTTTAGGTAAGCGCGCTCCAACATACTCGTAGACCGTACCGTCGTATAAAATTCAACGCCATGGGACTCAAGTGCAAACCCATGTATAGAGGTATTAAGTAGTAAAAATATGCTTTGAAGACAATAGGGTACCGGACTGGGTCAAAAATACACCATCCTAATTAGTCCGTCAGCTAGATCATGGAAAAATATTGGAAACGTATTTTTTGTTTTTTCATAATATATTAAAAACCATCAAACTTCGAGAGTGCGATGTCACTCGTGAGTAAAAATCGTACTCACAAGTGACGTCACACGAAACTTCGAAGCTCTGTATCTTCATCATTTTTTGTTTGTGAAACAAAAGAAAAAATACGTGTACAATATTTTTTGGTAATCTAACTAACGGGCTACTTAGTTTTTTTGAGGATTGTACCCTATTGAAATATATTTATCGAAAAAAAAAATGTTGGTATTTTAAAACCCTGTGCATGCTACAAATACATTCAAAACTTCCTGAAGTACTATTTTTCAGCCAGTGCGCGGTATATTTTGCTCAAAAAGCAAAGATAATGCGTACAAAAATGTCCTATTTTACTTATTTTCCACTGAAAACCACAGTTTTATGCGTCTAATTATGCATGCGCGGAGCGGAACAAGCGCGTGATTCCATTTAATACTTCCAGTAAAATTAAACACGTGGGCTATGTAAACAAACGTGACGAAGTAAACTTTTCCACAAACGGCACATTTTCGACCTTATTCAATTTCAGGTAAACATAATTTTGGTATCAATATCGGATCTGTGATAGTCGTACATCTGATATTTCTAGGTGAAGAGTGCAGTGGACAGGCGTGTCACTTACTACCAGGCTTATGCTCTGCTTTAGCTATATAATCATCATCATCAACAGCCTATTTTAGCCCACTGCTGGACATGGGCCTCTCTCATGGCTCGCCACTCAGACCTATCTTCGGCCTATCTTTTGTAGTGGTAGGACTCTTAGCAGAGTCCGCCTGGGGAAGTACCACACCTTTGCCAGTTATTCTACCGCCAAGCAGTAATGTGCAAACATTACTGTGTTCCGGTTTGAAGGGTATTGTTTCCAGAGAAATTACAGGGCTTAGAGATATAACAACTTAGATCTCTGGGTGATGAGCGCAGTGCAGTGCTAGGCAATGATTTGGACTCTTCATGTTCCAATAGCTGCGTGTCACTGTGGTGTTATGTGGCAAGCATGTTGCTTACCATCAGGCACATGTCCTGCTCGTCTCGTCACTTTTTATGTAAAAAAAAAAACTTTATCCACTGCCTGATGTCTTCCGTATATCGTCACTCCATCTAGTCTGAGGGTGTCCTACACTACGTTTATCGATTCGTGATATATCATAGCTGCTATATAATACAAAAAAAGAATAGCTGACCCAAGAAGCGTTCCTGGCGTGCCTTTTGTACACACTCATACACTAAAATATAGACATGCACAATATTATAATACATGATTACCTACACATTCTTAGAATCAAAATTGTCTTAGCACTTTTGGAGAAATGCACATAAACAAAATATTATGTCACCTTTGCCAGTTATTCCGCAAATTATAAAATATTCTAAAATATTACTTTGTTCCGGTTTGACTGGCAATGTTTCCAGTGAAATTACAGGGCATAGAGAAAACAACAGTTCTGGGCGGACATGTTGCTTACCATCAGGCATATGTCCTACTCGTTTCGTCCCTTTATGTTATGTTTTAAAAATCTAATTTATTAGTATTGGTTTGTGGCTGTTTAATTACCATTTTTAAGACGTAGTAGTATTGTTACCATGCAACACGATACATCAAATTTCAACTTATAGTGGTGGGTAAAATTAACTTTTTTAGCGAAATTAAGAACTATTTTCGACTGGTATTTAGTAAAAGCATTTCATTTAAACTGACGCAATTAAGACGCACGCAAAGAATTCAGAAATTAAGAATTATTTGACAGGCATTTAGAAAATGTTTCGTTGAAGTCAAAATTTTGAGACGCGACATTTTTTCGCAAAATTTTCAATAACTCAGATTTTCAAATCGAACACTTGCAATTGACTGCCAAAAAACGCACGGCTTTCGTTTCGGTATTTTTAACGTTTGTTATTTCATAACTTCACCAGTTATGTAGACTGTTGGAAAAATATATTTGCCTACTCTCTCTTTTTTGTCAACTGTGTCAGTTTTGTGATTTTTAAAACGAAAGTCGGCTGTTTGATTTATTAGTAAAAATAAATATTTTAGAAATTTGGTCAGGCAATTCATCATACGTATCATGCGCCTATTACCTAACTTTTAACATTTATATAATTTGACATTTATATTTATTAATTTTAATTATTTAATTTATATTTTTACTTTCTTTAATTTTTCAATTCAATTTAAATTTAAATTCATAATTATGTTAATTTTTCATTACAGTTTCATTTAATTTAATGTTATATGGATTTTTTTATCTAGAATAAATGACTTTAATTTCATTTTTCATTTCATTTCAATTAGACTTTTACGTATGAATTTTAACATTTTTGAAGTGAAAACTTCTTTTGGCGCACCACAGACATATTTTGCATGGGCTGTGAATTGAATTCTAACGTCACGCTTGATAATGATAAGAAATTTTCGGGTGAACTTGGGACTATGACCATCTAAAAATGCTGACGCATATCATGGCCATGGCCTGGTCACACTCCTTGTTTTCACCCGTGTAGTTTCCTCAGTGAGCTATCAAATTATGAGTTATAAGTTTTCACTTCAATCGACAGTTCCTATGACTGCAGCATCTTGGAAACTAATGTCAGCTAAATACATGAATATTATATTTGTGTGATGAATATAAATAGAGATAAACACGTGTGGAAGTGTGTCTGTATGTGTGCTCCTTCTGTGCAAGTATGTTTGCATAGGATGAAACATAGGCATATGTATACGTAATATGCCTATGTTCCATGCTAATTAACGCGTTAACACGTTCTAAAACGGGGGTTCCCAAACTTATTTTGTCTGCTGCCCACTTTGAGAACAAATTATTTTCTAGCGCCTCCATTTTTCACATAAGTACTTAAAAACCACTATTATCGTGAATTATATTAGCGGAGATTAAACGTTCATTCTAAACGAGACTTTGACTATATCCCGCAAGAGTTAACTAGAGACCTGAGCCCAGTAGTTAGTACACAACGGACTCCAAGTCTCTACACAGCGTCCCTATTTTTTCCGGATCTCTTACCGCCCCCCTTTTGGCCTGCAGCGCTGTTCTAGAACGTCATCCCTGAGGCTCAGTTAAGCAACCTGAGGGCTAGACTATGTTCCTCCCAAGAACCTCTACCGTCAATAGTTATTTGTTGTACAAGAGTCAAAGTGGATTTTTAACCGCGTGCTCAATTTTGATGACCGAGCAAGCGAAGGATTCTAAAGTTTAATCACGAGCGTAGCGAGGGATTCAAAAATTTGAATCCTGAGCGTAGCAAGGGAATCAAAAGGGGACAAGGTGAAAAATCTTTGCACTCGAGTGTAACACGTTATTTTTCATCCCCCCCTAGCGAGGAAATTACTAAACGCTTTGCGCATTTTCAGTTTCAGTCGATTCTGTTGGCGTTAAATAAACTTCTTGGTCGCTAGAATCACTTATTATTATGGTATTTCGGTTTTTCACTTGTATTCAATTTTATTGTTTTTAACCTAAGTTTTAAACTTAAGTTTATTTAGCCATGATTTTTTTGTTCGGTAGATCATAGTTCAGAATTGATCCCATATAAATTTTATCGTAATTAGTGTGGCAGTTCTTGATAAAAAATTAAGAAAAAAATGTACTTAGACGTTATAGTGATAGATTCTTATGAAATTTGGTGTTTGAATTTAATTTAAAAAATAAAGTCGGTTTTTGTTTATTGAAGAATAGTTATTTGTTGTACAAGAGTGCAAAGTGGCTTTTTAACCGCGTGCTCAATTTTGATGACCGAGCAAGCGAAGGATTCTAAAGCTGAATCACGAGCGTAGCGAGGGATTTAAAAATTTGAATCCTGAGCGTAGCAAGGGAATCAAAAGGGCACTAGGTGAAAAATCTTTGCACTCGAGTGCAACACGTAATTTTTCATCCCTTACCTTAGCGAGGAAATTACTAAACGCTTTGTGCATGTTCAGTTTCAGTCAATCCTGTTAAATAAACGTCAAATAAACTTCCTGGTCGCTAGAATCACTTATTATTATGGTATTACGGTTTTTCACTTGTATTCAATTTTATTGTTTTTAACCTAAGTTTTAAACTTTAACTTTATTTAGCCATGGTTTGAACAACCACAATACGACGTGAAAATACGGAGACTTGACAGATTGAGGTAAGGAGTTTCATTTGTGTACATGAAAAGGTGTACGCCCAAATGCATTAAATTATAGCAGCGCTAAATTTGCACCAGGGTACATTTTCAAGGAAATAAAAAATCGTACTATTCAGAATTCATAAAAAAAAAAATTGACAGTCATAGGCACTGCCGATAGAAGTGGTAACTTATAACTCAGAATTTGATTGCTTACGTTGGAAACTACGCGTGTGAAACCGGAGGGCGTGGCTATGAGCATGGCCATCTAGAAATGCTGACGCATTTTTAAATGGACAATGGGAAAGGTTGAGGCATTTCTAGATGGCCGATGGCTATGGTCCCGAGTTCACCCGAAGATTTCTTATCATTCCTGAGCGTGACGCTAGAATTCAATTGACAGCCCACGAAAAATCTGTCTTTGGCCTGCCAGAAGAAGTTTTGACTTCAAAATGTATTGTACCTACATGTTTTCTCAAAATAGTAATTATTTATTTGATGTTATATTTACCTACTACATTATTGTGTACTGCTCAAGTAGTTGAAATTATCTATTAGTTACTATTTTAGTAGTCAATAATATTTAATGATTTAACTCGGCAACTCGGCATACTTCAATTCGATTACAATTGATTCATTCATAGCATTTTAAAATGTTCTGCCATTTGAAATAACATTCTTTACCTCTATCCTCCATGTGTGAAAAGAAAATTGCGCGCAAATCATTTAAAAAAAATACACCAAGGAGGTTCCAAGTATGAGATTTTAACAAATTAACAAGAAATGTATGATGAATTCGGCACCAAGGAGGTAGAAATAAATAAGTTAAATTATGTTTTGAATTCAAAACCTCTGTACACACGATGTTCTAAATTCAAATTTACTTTACCCTCTAGAGGGTAAAAACGACTTTTGCGCCCTGATATCGAGGAGCAAAAGTACTCTTTCCGAGCTGGTGGGATGAAAAATATTTTATATTTAGCTCCCGTCATAGTTGAACAGCATACACGTTTACCTGACAGCCAAGCATTAGTTATTTATCACAGTGCCTGTATTGGAATGTCAGCGGAGATTTCACGCATGTCTTCAAGGTTGATCGTGCGTTCAGGAACGAAGCGCGCGTTTTATTCGCTTTATTGAGTCGACGTGAGCGGAATTAATGCTGACGTTACAGGTACAAACGGTGGGTGATGGAGGGTTACTTTTACATTTGGCCGTTTTTTTCTCTAGCGCTAGATGTATTAATTTTTATAGATTACTAGCAGTGCCCCGCGGTTTTACTCCCGCAGCTCCCGCTCCCGTTGTTTTGTCGGGATAAAAAGTAGTCTATGTGTTCTTCCAGACAATACTCTAACTGTGTTTCAAATTTCAGCCCAATCCGTCCATACTTCAGGACGTAATTGAGCAACAAACATGCAAACATTGACATTCATAATATTGGTAGGATTTATGTTTCGTCGATTGGATAAATATCAGTTTAGTGCATGCCTACCTATCATTGTAAAAAAAATATGCATCTAGTTATGTACGCATTGTTACAGCCCTAATACTGCTGTTCTTGCAGAAAGTCAACTCCTCGATTTCGATATTGATTGGCGAAGATTATTTTGCCTAACTATTTAAAGTCAAACTTTTGAATTAACGTTACAGACAGTTCTCGAAAAGCCTCTGCAACTCAGTTAACGGAGCTGCCCGTCTACCGCCTAACTAAATCGGCTTTGGCTATACTATTGCCGTCTCATTCATTTCAAGAAAGAAGAAAAAAGAAAGCAGAATCAAACCTAAGACAGTTTTCGTTAGGGGGTAGATCCACTGGTTTATGCCCGCCGGAACAGAGATTCCAGAGACCTACAGAGAGAAGTGCCGCGCGCGGTTGCAACTACTGGGTTGGTCTAGGAAAGGCTCCTCCTAATTCCAATAAGATTTTTAAAACCTAGTTTGTGTGAATTAAGTTAAAAAAACCGAATAGAATTTTCTTTTCTTGTGAAGTGTGTGAATTTCGACCTAATAGTTTTTACCAACAATAACACAAACCAACAAATTATTAATACTTATTGTCTTTATTCTTAGTTACATTTTAGGGTTCCGTAAAACGTAAAAACGGAACCCTTATAGATTCGTCATGTCTGTCTGTCTGTCTGTCCGTCCGTATGTCACAGCCACCCTTTGCCGAAACTATGAGAACTACACTGTTGAAGTAGAGGTATTCTGTGAAACGCAGATTTTTACAAAAAAAATATTAAAAAAAAGTAAAATTAGGGGTGCCCCCCATACTGAGAACTGAAACTAAAAAAATGTTTTTTCATCAAACCTACACGTGTGGGGTGGGGTGTCTATCGATAGGTCTTAAAAAATGATGTTGAGGTTTCTAAAATCATTTTCGTCTACACTGAATAATTTGCGCGAGAGACACTTCCAAAGTGGTAAAATGTGTGTCCCCCCCCCCTCTAACTTCTAAAGTAAGAGAATGAAAAAACTAAAAAAAATATATGATGTACATTACCATGTAAACTACTAACGAAAATTGGTTTGAACTCAATCTGATGAGTACTTTTTTTTAAGGACGTCATAAATATACTATTATTGAAACTTCGATCAAAGTTACAACGAACTACAAGAACTATGTGTACTATGTATATTATGTTTCTTGCTGCAACGGAACCTTTCATGGGCGAGTGCAACTCGCACTTGGCCACTTTATTATTAGTTAACTGTAAAATAACGCGACGAGAAAAACACGGCTCAAACCGAGGAACTCTGCAAGATTATAACATTAGTAGGATGTTTTTCCAACACGTTTTTCCAACAAGAAATTCTTATCACATTTTTAAGATTAAACCATAACTTTATGCAAACACTGACCGTCTTCAACATAGTTATCAAAGTCTCGATAAATTCCGCACAAAAACGATACCACGCTTCGCACAAAAACTATGTTTAAAAGGTTTAAAGTTAAATTAAAAACTTGGGCCGGTTTTTGCCGGACGTCCAGCGAAGTTCGAGCTCTCCTCGGCTTCAGTTCAAGCTGTACGGAGTATTATGTATTTATTTAGCGGCGGTAAAGGCTGTTGCAGATAGAAGTTTAGTAGAAAGAAATCTTGTTAGCGTTTCATCCGCATCAATGTGTGCCTTTTATTTTTCGGCGATGAGTTACTATCTTAAAGGTTTTATCGGATACATTTTGAAAGGTGATTTTATAAAAACATACCTTTTTTTCTATCGGACTGCTAGTCCATGAAGCGATATCATTTCATCGCCGTTCTGAAAACAATGCTCAAACAATAAAGTTCAACTCTTCTGTCATAATAATAACGTCTCGGCTGTGGAATGCGGATTTTTTTCGATCGTAACTATCATAAAGAGCCTCTTATAAATATTGTCCAATTACAAAATTGGCTTAATAGTAAATAAGTTTCTTCTTGATAAGCACGCTTCTTAGTAAATCACGTAGTCACTTAACATCAGGTAAGAAGGGGTTCAAATGTAAACTTATACAAAGATATTGTACACACTTAAACATATTGTTAAAAAAATATTAAAATATGTCTTGTCTAGGGCTCTTGCAATATACGTTTCACTTTCTAATAATTGATATATTTGCTTTTTGGTATCTGCTCGAATCTACAAGGTACTGACTAGGTAGAAACAATTACACAACTTGATATATCTTGGTATTTATATCGATGGTGGTGGGACTCTTTCAGAGTCCGTCTTATTCTACCGCCATAGATCAATGCGCAACCATCACTGTGTTCTGGGTTGAAGGGCAATTGTTCCAGTAAAACTACAGGGCATAGTGATTCATCATCCTAAATATTTAACCAGTGCTGCGCAGTGTTAGATAATGATTTGGAATCTTCATGTTCCAATAGCTGCGTAGCATTGTGCTGTTATAGACAGGCGTGTTGCTTACTGTCCATCAGGCACATGGCCTTCTTGTGTTTTTCCTCTTTACTATAAAAAAACAACACAAAATGCAAACCAATAAATATATTGTTTGAAAAATCCCTAATATGTTCTTGTTTCAGTGAATAAATCTCAAGTGTTTTTAAAAAGAATTATTTCAAGTGTAAACAGATCTCAGTTACTACGAGTATACTAAGCCGTATCGGTAAATAAATACGTCAAACCTTCAAGAGCTGTTTTTCTCTGACTTACCTCGGGCTCTCGGACTCTCGGGGCCACGGTCCGATCGCTGCTCGCTGGTGATGCATTGAAACTTCGCAGGAATCGAGTGCAAGGAAATTTGAACCTTCACTCTAAAACCAGAGTTTAAGTATATTATTTACTTACTGCACGCTAGTACAAGTGAAGTTGTTGCTAGTATTTCCCGATTCAGAGCCCCAAGTTTGAATCCCACTCACATCATTATATTTTTGAAGTCATATGTGTAATGCCTAATGCCACTAACTTAAAAACGGTGCAGGAAAACATCCTAAGGAAACCAACATGCTCCAATAATATTTCTAAGTCACGTGTCATCCACCAAGCGGCAATAATATACATAATATAATATTGGTGGACAATTCACACACAATACCATATGACCCCAAACTAAGCAAAGCTTGTTTGATGGCGGCCAGATAGCTGATATAATAATTATTTTATGGTATACTTATTATACATAGAAACACCCAGACACAGTGCAAACATTTGAATTCATCACACAAATATTTGCACTGGGTGGGAATCGAACCCACACCCTCAGCTTCGCAGGCAGAGCTACTACCAACTAAGCCACGAGGTTAGTCATCGGCACTCATTGGGACGGCGTTTTAGAATATGGGCCTTGGCTCTCTTCTTGTAAGATAAAGACTCCAAGTCCCACCTGTGGAAACATTTAGTTGGTTGTTTAGGCTCGCAACTAATATTATACGCGAAAATTTGTGGATTTCTAAGTGTAAATTTTTGTTTTATTTCAGAGAAATTCTATGGCAGTAAATCTCAAGTGATTTCAACTACTTACCGAACTTTGACTTGACTTTGAACTTGTTACCGCAGAAAGCACAGGAGTCAACAAACCTAATCTACTAATATCTACACACTCAACTTCCCCAAAAAACCACAACGCTAAACAATTTTGTACCAAATCGTTGAGCACCAACTAATTAGCTTCTCTTTCACATAAATAAATAATTTCCGTAATCTAAGCCCAGCCACAGCTTTTTATGGTTCCGTACGAAAGTTGCATAAAGCTGACTGGATAGCTTTATTTATATTTATGCACTGGGGTTAATAAACGATATTCAACATATATAATATAAATGGAGGTTTTAATAACTTTTTCGAAGTGAAAACTTCTTTAGGCGCGCCTAGACAGATTTTTCGTGGGCTGTGAATGGAATTCATTCGTCACGCTCGGATATGATAAGAAAGCTTCGGGTAAACTCGGGACCATGACTATTGGCCATCTAGAAATACGTCAGCCAATGGGAAATGTTGAAAGGGCGTAGACAGGCCGTCATGACATGGCCATCTAGAAACACATCAGCCAATGGGAAATGCTGGCGCATTTCTAGATGGCCATGCCAAGATGGCGAGGCCACGCCCTCCGGTTACACCCGTGTAGTTTCCAAGGTAAGCTATCAAATTCTGAGTTATAAGTTTTCACTTCTATCGGCAGTTCTTATGACTGCCAATTTTTTTATGTATAAATATTTCTGATATGGCTTAATGTGGAATTCCGTTTTTAGCTGGGATGTTATTCGAAGGATTTAATTTTAGAAATATAAATATTTTTGTATACTTCTATCGTCATCGGAAATATAAATTCGAATTCCGCCCGCACCTCTGAGTATTTTAACCGACTTCAGAAAAGGAGGAAGTTTTCAATTTGGTTGTTATTTTTTTTGGATGTACCTATGTTACGCGATAGCTCCGAAAATTGTGATTAAATTTCAACGTTTCTTTTTTTGTTTCGCAGATCATAGTCCAGAGATGGTCCCATACAAATTTGGTCCCATATAATTAATTGGTAATATTAGTAATTGGTAAAAGGACGGCTTAGGAAACTTCAACAAAGAAACTATAATTTATTTTCGTTTATCTGGATGACATAGTGATCGTTTCTTATATTCCGATAGCATTTGTAGTGGTAGGACTCTTGGCAGAGTCCGCCTGGGGAAGGACCACACCTTTGCCAATTATGCTACCGCCAAGCAGTAATGTGCAAACATTATTGTGTTCCGGTTTGAAGGACAATGTTTCCAGAGAAATTACAGGGCTTAGAGATATAACAACTTAGATCTCTGGGTGACGAGCGCAGTGCAGTGTTAGGTAATGATTTGGACTCTTCATGTTTTTTTTTTTTTTTTTTTTTTTTTAACTGTGATAGGTTCGCACTTGACCACCATCTCGCCTGATGTTAAGCGACGATGCGATCTACGATGGAACGTGCTTACCTAGAAGAAACCGATTCACTCTCGATTTGAAGACACCCAGATTGTAACCATCGGGGAAAACCCACTCCGGCAACGCATTCCACAACCTTGACGTTCTTATCACAAACGTGGAGTCAAATCTCTTCGTTCGTGTTTTTGGAACATCAACCATGAAACGATGTCGCTTTTTTGAGATACGAGAATTCCGATAGAAGAAAGGGCAAGGTGGTATTAGATCATGCAGATCAGTTGCACACTCTCCGAAGTGTATCCGATAAAAAACCGATAAGCTAGCAATCTTGCGGCGATGATCAAGACTTTGAAGTCTTTTACGCACAAGAGTGTCATTGCCTATGAGCCTTTTGGCACGTCTCTCAATAGATTCCAGAGTCTCCAGCTGATACTTGGCCGATCCATCCCAAAGGTGCGAACAGTACTCCATACAGGATCGAATCTGTGCTTTGTACAACGTGAGCAACTGCTCAGAGTTGAAGTATCTTCGCACCTTTGAGAGGACACCCAGTTTTTTGGCGGCTAATTTAGCCTTAGACTCAATATACGTGCCAAAGTTGAGCGTCGATGACAAAGAAACGCCCAAAAGCTCGAGATGGTCAGTAACCGGCACGGACACGCCTCGAAAAGTAGGAGCCAGTTCGAATGGACTCCTTTTAGCTGAGAATAAACATGCCTGTGTTTTTCCTTCGTTAAACTTGGCCAAATTGGCATCGCCCCATGTAGAGACTGCCTCAAGGGCCAAGTTCAAACGCTCGACCATACCTTCTCTCAGGAGCTGAGTTTGTTGTCCACTGGCTCTTGCGCTGGATATATAACTCTCTACGACGGTGCTATCATCTGCGTACCCAACGATACCGGGCTTCAACAGATCATTGATATGTAGCAGGAAGAGAGTCGCAGAGAGTACCGACCCCTGAGGAACTCCGGCATTGATAGCCATTTGATCCGACGAGCAGCCATCAATGACGACTCGTATGGATCGATCCCTCAAGAAGTCCGATATCCACGCAATAAACCCAGGTGACAAACCATAGCCCGAAAGCTTGCTTATAAGGCCATCATGCCAAACCCTGTCGAAAGCCTTCGAGATGTCCAGGGAGACTGCAAGTGCTTCCCCGTGTTTCTCGATAGCTTCACTCCAGATGTGGGTGACATACGCTAGAATGTCCCCGGTGGACCGGTTCCGGCGAAACCCGTATTGCCGGTCACTGAGGAGGTCGTTCGATTCTAGGTATGCCAGGAGCCTGTGGTTTAAGACACGTTCCATAGTCTTACAGAGTATGGACGTGACTGAGATGGGCCTGTAGTTGACAGGGTCAGTACGACTGCCTTTTTTGGGCACAGGTTGCACGTTAGCAAGCTTCCACGACTTCGGCACTTGCCCAGTTTGGAGAGAAAGTCTAAACAGGCGTGTTAGTACTGGAGACAACTCGGGTGCACAAACCCTCAGTACTATGGCTGGAATTCCGTCCGGGCCACTGGCTTTATTCACATCCAGATTGCGTAGCACTTTACGAACCTCCTTCTGGCGAATATGTATTTCAGACATTACAGTCGGACTGCCAGGTGGAGTTGGGGGTATCGCACTACCAGCATCTAGATGTGAAGATTCCGCAAACTGAGACGCAAACAAGTTTGCCTTCTCTATAGCGGTGTGAGCCAGCGTCCCATCAGGTTTAAGCATTGGAGGTAGTGAGGGGCGGCAGAAGTTCGATTCGACTGATTTAGCTAGGGACCAAAACGCTTTGCTGCCCGTAGGGTATGAAGCTAGTTTGTTCCCTATTCGACTAATATGGTCAAATCGAGCCCTCTGTAGAACCTTTTTGCATGCCTTAGCAGCCTTGTTAAACGCTTTCTTCTTCTGGTGTGTGTCCTTTGCTTTACGTTGTCGAGCATCAACCCAAGCTAGGTAAGCCTCATGCTTAAATGCTTCAGCATTTTTACACTGAGGACCAAACCAAGGGCGAGCTTTGCTGGATACTGGGACGTCAGAGTATGGTATAAAATATTCCATAGCCGTTTGGATCACTTCAGTCACAGCATCCACGCAAGTTGAAGGATCACCAGAAGAAAAGCACAATGACTGCCATGGGTAAGACGCAAAAAAAGAACGCATCTCATCCCAATCTGCTAACTTGTATCGCCACAACCGCCGGTTGCCTCTAGGGCTTGGATCGGGCGGATGGTACATTGATACTGACTTCACCAGACAGTGGTCGGAGCTGCCTAACGGCGAAGATACCGCCACGGAATATCGGTCTGGATCAGTTGTTAGCAGAAGGTCTAAACAATAAGGAGTATGCGACTCAACGTCAGGTACCCGAGTGGCCCCTTGAACCAACTGGGTCAGGTCTAACGATAAAGCTAGCTTTCTCGTTTCCTGCCCAGCGTGGTCAGTGTCCCGGTATGGGAACAGCCAATCTTTGTGATGGCCGTTAAAATCCCCCAGCAACACTAGTTGGGCTGATGGGTACTTTTGCTGAGCCGCATCCGCCGCCTCACTCAAATATTCCATGAGCCTAGTTGTCTCCAGATCCCCACTGTGCGACCGATAGACACAGGCATACACAATTTTTTCTAAGCCTGTGTCTATCAACGCCCAAAGAACAGAGAATCTGGTGTCCTCAAGGTTACGGAGACGCCGACAGCAGATATCATCACGGGCGTACAGGCACACTCCAGCACGTGGCTTAAAGTTGTGCTCCAGCGTGTAACCAGGATATGTTAGGTACGCCACGTCCGAAGGACGCCCTATCTGCGTCTCCGTAAGAAAAAACAGTGATGGCTGCTCAGTCTCCAGATGGTGGTGGACTGCTGTGATATTTGAGTGCAGGCCTCGGATGTTCTCGAGGTGCACTTTAAGAATCAAGGAGTGCAGCCGCATATGAACTCTATTTCTGTTTTTTACTTTTTTCATAGTTGTTTGAGGGTGAATTACGGTGGGAACACGGAAGTAGAACGAGGCTACATACCGCTGACCAACGGCCACAACACACAACACGAATACATCTATGGGAAACTAGTCTGGAGACTGCGGGGACGCCCGAGCCCCCCCGGGGATGTCTATCTGGCCTTGATATCCGGTCGCCAACCGGCAGGATAGCGCATCCCGGGATTTTTCGCTAGATGGCGGGGCAGCCTTTCATGTTCCAATAGCTGCGTGTCACTGTGCTGTTATGTGGCAGACATGTTGCTTACCATCAGGCACATGTCCTGCTTGTCTCGTCACTCTTTATTTAAAAAAAAAATGGTAGGTATCGTTGGAATCATCATAATATTTTAAATATTTACGTAGCATAGTGCTGTTATGGACAGGCACTTTGCTTACCATCAGGCACAGTTCTTGCTCGCCTCGTTAAAGCCGGGTCACACAGAGGCGATCCGATAGGGATAGCGATAGCGATCCGAGACGGGATTTTTTTTAATGTTCGAATTTGTATGCAACCTGACACACAGCAAGCGGGCGCGATCCCATACTCGGATACGATCCGGATCGCTATCGCTATCGGATCGCCTCTGTGTGACCCGGCTTTTAATCTTTACTTTAAAAAAGTCGTACAGTTAAACCTCTTTGTTTGAGCCTATGCAACGTCAACTATGGAACCACTTTATCGAGCTCCAAGCAGTCTGATGGCAAAAATACGGAACCGAGTAATGTGATTTCAACTCCCACTTGACCGGTATACTATAATAAGGTTGTACATAAGTTATGAACAACAGCGCATAAAACCTTTCACGTTTAACGGGAAGAGCTTAATACGATCCGAATGATATAATAACACGGGATATATCATTGCAGTTTTTAATCTACCCCCGCCACATGAAGCTCTTTGCTTCGCACGATATTGAATTCACTAGTAGCGTGCCATGAGTGTAGTGTGACACTGATTTTAAAAAAACGTGAATTGGTATCTTTGGGTCTTTTTATAACAACTCTAGGTGTCTGCTTCGGCTCCGCCCGTGGTATAGGTATAATATGTATAGAATAAGCAAACTCAAACATATTTAACTACAAAAATACATATTCACAAATTAATTAGGAAAATCCGACATCAAATCAAATAGAGTAAAATCCCAGAGCTGCCAGAAGTCACCTTTTTTCCGATGAATGAAATGTGGACGATTGAGTAGAGTTAGTAAGCACTAAGAAGACATGCTTACTCGCTAACTTGCTTAGACGGCCAATTCTGAGATCAATCTAAGGGGGCAATCATCTCCTAAACTCAATTTTAAGTAAATATTTCCTAATAAATGTCTCACTTAGTCTCCCGCTCTTACCCATAGGACATAGTTGAGTTTAGGAGATTATTGCCCCCTTACATTGGTCTTTCTTATTGGAAAAAGCAACAAAATAGTTGTCTGTCGAACATATTTACAAATGGAGCATGAGAATTTAAGTGCAGTTAAATTATTATTTTGGAGTTGTTAAGCATAACGGCTGACGGAAAGTGTCTGGGAGGACCTTGTTTTAAGGAGTAGTAGAGTAGCCTACATAATAGTCGTGAAAATCACTCATTAGAAAATACGTGTAGAAAGTAATGTTTGTATTTACCTTCATTACCCCATATCTCAAAATTGGCCGTCTAAGCAAGTTAGCGAGTAAGCGTGTGTTCTTAGTACTTACTAACTCTATTCAATCGTCCACATTTCATTCATCAGAAAATAGGTGACGTCTGGGAGCTCTGGGATCTCGGACTAAAATCTACTAATCATTGAGGCAAATCACAGTCAAATTATAACGTGAATAATATTTGTCCAGAGTGCTTGGAAGCGAAAGAGGTCCGTTCTTCAAAGTTCGGTAGCTCGCTGTCCGCGCCTCCTTGGTTGGCCAGATTATAGTTTATAGCACTCAAGGGTCCCTTACATATTCAATGGTGAAAGAATTATTAAAATTGATCGAGTAGCTCCTGAGATTAGCGTGTTCAAACAAAAAACCTCTTCAGCTTTGTAATATTAATAAAGATATGGGCAAATAAGATATGAGTCTGATGGTAAGTGGCACGCTTGCTTCTAACAAGAAAATGCCACGTAGGTACAAAAACTAAAAAATCCAAATAAACTGCACTGCGCTGGTCACCCAGATGTCAAAAAGAAATACATGTTTATTTAAATTTCATTCATGAATATGCACATCCGATATATCTAACAAACAGAAACAACAGCGCCAGCTATGGCAAAATTGAGAACTAACCTGGACAGATATATTTGCATCCAGAAAATGTATTTACCAACCCAAGTGAGTAGGATTAAAATCTGGATATCATTAAGTAGATACAGTAGATTGTACTTAGGATTTTTTTGGTGAAATTCGCTCCGTTCTAGACTGTGAAAAGTACAGCAAGACATTCAGCGTGGTAATGCCTCCAAAAGGGCATGCTTCAGAATGGTTGATTATCTTGTTTATCCTCTCGTTACCTTCTCTGTGGACTTTGTCTTTTTTGGCAATTTTCATAATTATGAAGCTTAGCGGCAGTAAGTAGTCGTATTATTTCAGTATGTTTGTGGTGTAGTTATTAATGTAAGTAGTGGTATTGGTGAAGTCTCTGCCCAAAAACTTTAAATTCTGAAATTATAGTGTGTCGAAAATGTCCTGTAAAAATATATTATTTTAGCACACTACACGCAGTCAAAGCTTTGCTATAACACAAAGGTTTTGAGGAGCCTGTACTCTGCGTTCTATTAACATAATTATGGTTCATTCTGAGCCATGCTTTTAAGGGTTTCGCATAGATATTTCAAGTAGATGTGTACTAATGAAATTGTCTTTTCAGTGACATAATTATATTTGTTAATTACTCAGAAAACATACGGCTTTTTAAAAAAGTCTCTGTTTATTAAAAAATAAGAGTTGTGCTTTTTGAGGGCTTGGTCGGCGCAACGCGTGACCAAAATGCTGGCGTTTATAAGGCTCAGTGTGGGAGGGTTGCCATTTAGCGTGGTAATGCCGCCAGCTGGCTGCAGGCTGGAGGATTTTTCCAGAGAATTTAGAGGGCATAGAGATGGATCACCTTATATCATTGGGTGACGAGCGCAGTGCTAGATAATGATTTGGGCTCTAAATGTTCCAATAACTGCGTGTTACTGTACAGTTATGGGCAGGCGTGTTGCTCACCATCAGGCACATGTCTTGCTCAATAACTCTATACTATAAATAAAAACATGGCCTGCATCGTATCTTAACATGGTGGTACCAAAATGGCGGTTAAGTGCGAAAATATTATCGATACAATATGCTGAGTAATGTAGTTTTAACAGTTATAAGTATAGATGTATTTGTACAGACGTACACATAAGCAACAGTTCATAAGCCAAGGTTACTGCTTACCATCAGATTGACCGTATGCTTATTAACACTCATTTTAATAATAAAATTTTATCTAAAACTTTAACAATCACAATAATATAACCAAGGCAAACCCGCACGATACACATCAATTTCTATTCCACACTGTTTTCCCTCTAATCCTATTACAGGTGGCAATCCAACAAAACCTACATTAAAACCTAGCTCTAAATTGCTAGGCTCAGACCCGGCTTAACGGGCTATTTAGTATAATTGAGATTGTAGCCTGGCACTAATGACGCCTTTGTCAAAGGATAACTAGACTAGCTCCGGATTAGGCAACCTATCAAAAGCACTGAGGCTATGACGGGAAATTGGTCTCGGGGTTTCTGTGTAATTATCTTAGTTATTGCCAAATTATAATAACACGTAATAAAGTAGAAAGATTACGATTCAACATAAGTTTTATTGACTTTGATTTAAGATACAATTTTGAATATATTTGCTCACGAAACTATGTAAGTACCTATATGTCAACGTAAAATTGTAATCACCGTCAGTTTGCAATATAACGCCTGACATCGTTTACAATAACGATGTTTGATTGTAATTAAACGAGTTTTCGCGGTCTCCACTCCAGAACCCGTCTACCCCAACGGTTATCGGGTCTGCGACAGATGTGACCGGCCCATTGCCACTTCAGTCTGCTAATACGCTGAGCTATGTCGGTGACTTTAGTTCTCTGACGAATTACCTCATTGCGGATGCAATCCCTCAGAGAAACCCCAAGCATAGCCCTTTCCATAGCTCGCTGAGCAACCTTGAGCTTTCGGACCATTTTCACTGTCAGTGTCCACGTTTCAGCACCGTAGGTCATAACGGGTAGAACGTGTGGAGTGGAGTGGAGTGGAGTGGAGACCGCGAATCGGTAAACGTAGTGTAGGACGCCCTGAGACTAGATGGAGTGACGATATACGAAAGACGGCTGGTGGCGGTTGGAAACGTAAGACTGAGGATCGGGCTGAGTGGCGAAATATAGGAGAGGCCTATGTCCAGCAGTGGACGATTACGGGCTGATGATGATGATGATGATGATGAAACGAGTTTTACATTTTACAGTGACATATTTATAACATAGCAAAATCCACAAAATGTTGACACTTCTAGTATACTCAGGGTTTTCTCTCACACGCCCTATTAGACCTAAAGGACTTCTATCGCAAGGAGCGAGTCAAGGCTATAATCCACCATGCTGCCTTAGCATGGGTTGTTGGAAGACGCATGACTTCGTAAGATTCTTGGTACACGCATGAGGAAACCTCACAATGTTTTCCTTTACCGTTGAAGTCAGTGTTGTGATGGTAAATTTGTCTATCTGTACGTGGAAATATACTCAGAGGTGCACGCAAGATTCGAGCCTACAACTTCAACATTATGAATCACACGTTCTAACCATTGAGCCAGCAAGGCTTCTTGATATAATATATGACTAGCAGCACCCCGCAGTTCTATCCGCATAGTTTCCGGCTTAAAAAGTAGCTTATGTGTTCTTCCTGACTATAATCTACCATAGTACGAAATTCATAGTCATGATCTGTTCAGCGTTCATACGTTTCGACGTGATTAAGCAGCAAATATCCAAACATAGCATTTATAATATTAGTAGGAAGTTGGATAGGAAGTATGATAGTAGTAGAACGTTTTTTTGATTCTTAAACCTACTTAAATACAAATACCTGATATACGTATATTTATTATACTATTGCTGGCTAGCTTGCTCCGTCCGATATGTCGGGCCCGACACCACATGAAGTATTGCCTCTACTGACTAAAAGCCCCACAGGTTTTTCCAGCCCTCTCTTGGAGACAGAGACACGGGACCACTATCACATTCCACCGCCACCCTGCCTCTGTCACGCAAGCCTTGCAAGCTTGCCTCGCAGTGACATGAAGTAAAGCAACATATAAACAACAACAGAACATGTTGTTCTCGTTGTTTTATCGGGATAAAAAGTCTATCTATAGCCTATATGTTCTTCCAGACTTTAATCTAACTGTGTTTTAAATTACGAGTACAACCCAATCCGTTCATACGTTAGGACGTGATTGATCAACAAACATCCAAACATCCATACATTGACATATTAGTAGGATAGTAGCATAAATAGCAATCTGGAATTATGAAGATATCCAAAAATTAAAGAAGTTTTTAAACCAGTCCATTAGTTCCTGAAATAAGCGCGTGCAAACCAACCAAAGCTGAAGAGTTCAGCTTTATAATATTGGTATAAATCATTCCATTTTAAAATCAATATTTGATTGTAATTTGCGTACGATACAAGTATATTTAACAAAATGTTTGATTATTATTTATCATGTTAGTCAAATAACAAGCGCGACAATTCAAAGCAGCCTTCGCTATTTCATTCGATAATACATTGTGTGGTCGAATTGTAAATTATCGCTAATTGTCGTGTTTGTCGAATATTACCTATGTAATACTACACTAAAAGGGATGCGTCAAAAAAAATCTTGTTAGTATGAATACCTATAATTTGATTGGAGGACTCGAAATATTGCCTCTTAAGTGTATAAACTTACCAAAATCAAAGTCAAAGTACTTTATTCATAAATGTACAATTTACACGTCAATTCATAAAAAATAAAAACAACAAAAAAAGCATACAAATTGTATACATTTTCAAAGTTTGAAACAACTACTAAGAACTAAACTGTCAAGAATTATTAGCGTTGCGCATGTTGCACGAATGTATCTCTCCTCGCGTATTGTACGATTCTAGATTATTCCAAGCTAGACTTATATTATAAAGCTGAATTTATTTATTTGTTTGAACGCAAGGATCTCGGGAACTACTGATCCGTATTGAAAGATTTTTCTCTGTTGGATAGTCCATTTATCATGAAAGGCTATAATATATAGGTAGGTTATTTAACATTACGCTTTTATCAACAGGAGCGGAGCATGAATAAAAAATGTAACGAAAACGGGAAAAATAGGCTTTTTGAGAGCTTTCGTTGCGTGACAGCATATGTCTATCTTTTAAAGGTTGCGTCATTAAGAGTGCGCCTAAAGCCAGGAAAAAATCAGATTTCACCCGCGCGACCCGTTTCTTAATGTGATGTACATAAAGTCGAGAATAGCATGACACAGTTTGGAGGAAAAATCAATATTTAATCAGGAGTCCATTTTTGACCAAGTTTTATTTAATTACTCAAAAACTAAACATAAATTTAAAAAAGTGTTCGGTTACTTTACTAGAACGTACAAATAGGAATTTTATTACCAAAAAATAATGTGGGGTCATCGCTGATAGTTTCGAGTACTCGAATTAAAACGGGTTTTTTCGGTGTCATTTTTATTTTTTTATTGTAAAAAACTCTAATCTATTTTTAAAATTCTATTCGGTTATTATGCTTCTTCTTGATTGTACCCACAAGTCAATATTTTTTTGTCATAGTTTTTAGTTTCTTAACTTCAGTGCGCGGCGTTTTCTGGCTTTAGGCGCCCCCTTAACTAAGATAACCGATTACGAGTCGGTAATCGTAATAAAAACTAAAAGGCAAACATGAAGCTGCACGAGAGCGTGCCCCACGCGGTCGTCGCAATCTCACGGCACACAGGGAACTTCATATACCTACTACGCTGACGACACTGACTACCCCATCGGTCGGTTCGTAAGGCGACCGTTGTCTGTAACACCGAAACCATCCACGAGTTCAATATGCAGATGGCCATCAAGGATAGAAATGCAGTCATGGTGGAGGCGCTGAGCCGGGAAGGAGGCGACTCAGAAAATAAAATAGTCTTAGAATTAGCAGGAAAATGTTCCCTACTCCCCCCTATTTCTTTTTCTTCTCCTAATCCAAGATACATGTAAAAAAAAGAAAACAAATGACAAAGGTCACGGACCCCGGAGTCTGTGGAGTTGCAAAATTAAAAAAACAAAAAAACTAAAATAACCGCATTGGTTCATAATTTGAATTAGTACGACCAATTGCCGTAGCAACACGCGCATGGCTTAGCTATCTAATATCTACCAGTTTGAACCATAAGAAAATAACAAAAGTGCCTCTGGGCTATATCCGCGTAGTTCCCTATATTTGACCACGATAAAAAGTGGTTACGTTTCAATACAGCTTATTTAATAAATCAGACTAAATTATTCCAAATTTCAACCCGATCCGTTCAAAAATGTTCCGACATAATTGAGCAAGAACTGACAAACAATCACAATTATATTAATAGGATATTTATTTACTTACATTACCGCCGTCTCGCCTGATGATTTACTGATGTGGTCGACGATGGAGTCTTACCTAGAAAATAGCTAGATTCACTCTAGATTTGAAAACAATGACATCGCAAACATTGGAAAAAACCCACTCAGGCAACACATTCCAAAAGACGTTCTAATCACAAAAGTAGAGTCAAACTTCTTCGTTCGAGCCTGTCGAACGTCAACCATGAAACGATGTAATTTTTTCGAACTACGAGCAGTCCGATTGAAAAGAGCAAAGTAGTATTATTATTGAAGTGGTTAGATGACGCAGATCAGTAGAATACTCTCCGAAGTGCATCCGATAGAAAACCGACAAGCTAGCAAATTTTATAATTTCATGACTGAAGTATTTTTCGAACGAAGATGTCGTTGCCTATGAGCCTTTTGACACGTGTCTCGATCGATTCTAAAACTTTAAATAAGTAGATAAGTAATGTATCCAAAGTAGATTTTCAAATAAATGAACAAGTAACATCAGATAGGTACATACGGTGAAGTTAATCAACTACCCGTACCCGTCCCTAACTATATCCGTCGCAAAGGTGGCCATAACGGTGCACTGGCGACATTACTCTGCTTGTGGCTTACCTTTCCTTGAAGTAGGTGCCGGTTCGGGAGTCACCGCCATTCACTTTCACTAAATTAGCTAATATTATTCACAAATAGAATGAAATTTTCAAAAAATTAAATCATATATTTTCTCTGACAAATACAATCAATAACCGATTTCAATTTAAAATGTCATTCAGATACTCGACCAAATTTCATAAGAAGCCATCACAAGTCATCTCTAGATGACATAATTAATTTCGATTAAATTTATATAGATTCACCTCTAACCTCTACCACACCTCGATTAAATTTACCAGGATAAATAAACCTTAACAAATAAACAACACCAAAATTCCTCATATGGCGAAGATATCGCGAGTAACACATACTGCCAAATTGAAAACCTCATCCGTTTTCAAAGTCAGTTAAAAATGTTTTAACTATTGAAAACACAAATATTTAAACACAGATAACTTTGTAAAGAGCCAGCGTAACATACTGAATAGGCTTCGAAATACCAGTGCAGTTATTTGTAACGAGTTCAGGCTATGAATGATACGCGACTATCATCACTTTTCGATTTTCATGGACCATTTATTTATCAAACCTATTGTTATGGTTCGTACAATCGCGTAGAAAATGCTATCGAAAACATGTTTCACGGGACGAATTATACTTTGGATGTTACTATTTTTGTTGTTTGATTGATATAGTTTATATATTTTTGTAGTTTGCGCCTTTTTGTTTTCTTTGTTTGTTATTATTGGTCTTATACCTTGCAACTGAATTATCTGTTCCTTTTTTATTTATTGGATACATTGCAGAAAATGTGCAACTGATCAGCATGATCTATTCCATCTTCTCTTTTTTTCTATCGTACTGCTCGTGGTTCGGATAATCAACATCATTTCATGGCTGATATTCCAGAGACTCGACTGAGACTCGAAGACATTTGTCTCAAGTTTCGTAATAAGAACATCTAAGCAGTGGAATAACGAACGAAAGACGAACATAAACGTTGTAGACTACAGGCCCGTGAACAAAATTTACGTAGTAAATGAACCACCAGGAGACCTATGCAGGATGATAGAAGGGTATAAAGTAATGAGATTCAGCACTATGCCGTCACTTGTAAGCTGTCCAACTGAGTACAGTCGCAAAGAAGGGGCTTGCAACCCTCGATCATTTCTTCTTGTCGCCTGATTTTTGTACGGCGTTGCAGAATAATAGATTAGAAGAGGTATTGAAACTATAAAAATTATAAATTTTAAGTTTTTAATCATTAGTTTATTGGAAAAGTTCGTGATATTCCGACGATTTACAGATTGAATTTGGGCATTTGATTATATACGGCATTGGTTCCATACAGTTTCAAAACCTCTCCTAATCCATTATTTCGCAATGCCTTACAAAAATCATGCGACAAGGAGAAATGATCGAGGGCTACAATCCCCCTTTTCGACTGTACTCAGTTGGACAGCTTACAAGTGACGGCATATTGCTGAACCTTATTACTTTCTATCATCCTACATGGTGTCACGTCAGTGAACAACAGAGGAGTGGTGGATGAAGGTGAATAATAAGATGATCGTGATTACAAGTTTATTAAGAAAATAAATAAAGATTAAATGAATAAGTTAAAAAAAGAAAACGTAACTTAAAATGAGAAAATTAATTGTCTTGAAGGCCAGTGAGTAAATGCTTCCCAACAGGTTTCCTGTATGTAGTTGCTTCCAAACGAGAAGGGCTCCACCTAACACGGTAGAGTTCTCTGTCAGCAGTCCTCGTGAGTGTAGAAGTTTCCCAACGAGGAGGGCTCCACCTAGCACGGTAGAGTTCTCTGCCAGCAGTCCTCGTGAGTGTAGAAGTTTCCCAACGAGGAGGGCTCCACCTAGCACGGTAGAGTTCTCTGCCAGCAGTCCTCGTGAATGTAGTTGCTTCCAAACGAGAAGGGCTCCACCTAGCACGGTAGAGTTCTCTGCCAGCAGTCTTCGTGAAGGTAGTTGCTTCCAACAGTTTTTCAGGATGTAAGTACTTCCAAGTAAGTTCAAGGGATGTGATCGTTGAACGATAGTGGCTCTCAGCCGTTTAGACCTTTCAAGGTTTATTACTGATCTTGATCGCTTGGAAGTCTTTTGTAGGTTAATGTTCTTCTGTTGGAAGCTGGATTCTCACTGACCTTCTCAGCCGATGAGATTCATAAAGTAAACTTTTGATGATTTGAATCTGGAGAAAATAAACTTTATTTTAATATTGACAATTCAAAGAGGATTAATTCTAAAAACTATACAACCTTATGAAAAAGAGTAAAAATTGCTAAGTGACAAATAGTTTTTTGAAGTATTTACATTATGTAAACAAACTAAATTTTTGGAAAAACGTAATTATTATAGATTTAGAATAAGGTATATGATACAAGAAATATATCACAACAACCAGAAAATTATTATCTATCGAATGGACACAATTAAAAGGAAATTAATGATATGAAAATTTTGGTATGTAAATATCTAAGAATTCTATTAATAAATGTTAGTTTTGAGATGAAAATAGAGGTAAAATGTACATTTACAAATTGTAATCAATATGTAATGTTACAATGGGTCTCCTGGTGGTTCATTTACTACGTAAATTTTGTTCACGGGCCTGTAGTCTATTGTTTTCAAGTTGATAATTAATCGATTTCTTCGTGGTTAGCTCGTTCTGTCGTAGGCTGCATCGTTTAACATCAAAGATAGAGAGATAGGCGTTAACATTTAAAAATATTGCAATTCTAAAGTTACTATTTCTTGTTGTTTGTAAAGTAAGATCACATAAAATCGATGTATTATGTGATCATAGACGCGTGAGTTTGAGAATGAGGCATCGTTGGCCTCTTTTTGATAACCTCCCTGGTTTGTAAAATCAATATTGTTTTATCAATAAGGATACGGCAAGATATTCTAGGAAATGCTTTGCGCTTTTGACGTGCCCGAGGAAACCTACATATTATGGTGACGCCAAATATTTATTGCAACACAACACTCAAATAATATCTCATCACAAAGAAATGTGTGAATACTAAAATGAGACTCCATGGGCATGATAGCCCTATTACAATAACTGTTTTAATAATCATAAGCTTGGCAATTTCTATTGCTTGTAAAAAACTATATTTAAACGAGTATCAAGGCATACTGGCTATATTTTATACGCTCTCGGTAATAATTGGTAAGCGCTCATTTGCGCCTCTTACATAGGTAAATCTATGTATTTAGACATGTTATGGTAACACGTTTAGCAAATAGATTAGGCTCATTTGTTTATTAAGATTAAACTGTAGAATACGTTGCTTGATTGGGTATCAACTTTACTAAGGTATATAATCTGGATGTTTTCAAATTTTGTATGAATTAATTTCATAGGTATGCACGATCCGGGGGTCTACCGCCGAACGAAAAATGTCATAGCTTTGACGTTTCTCTCTCTTTTATTTTCGCTTGAAATGATAGAGACAGCATTAGCAAAGTGATAGCCGATTTAGTTAGGCGGTAGAAGCGCCGTTGTAGACCTCATCTTTGCGAGATGGCGGTAAGTTGGGATAAAATTCCATAAACGATAAGAAAGATATAGAGATAGCGTATGACAAGTGCCTAATATCTTGGGTGAAACCAAATCTTATAGGCTTCGCTGGCTCGGCCACGTGGAAAGAATGGGAGAGGATCAAGCTGCTAAGCGCGCCTATTTAGGTGTCTCAAATGGTCGACGGCCGGTAGGACGTCCCAGATTCTGATGGAAAGACAAAGTGGAACGAGACATACACGAGCTTCAAGCCTTTGTCTCATGGCAGGAAAATGCCCAAGACAGAGATGAGTGGCGTCTTTTAGTGTCAGCGGCCAGGACCCACTTGGGTCGTTGAGCCAAATTAGTTAGTTAGTTAGTATGATAAGCGCAAATGCAAAATCTAATCACATCATGTGATCACAAGCTTGCGAGTTAAAAATTAGGGTATCGCACTGGTCACGTCACAGACATCAAAAAGTCATCCGACAGCAGTAATAAAGAAGTTGTTTGCTCAACCACAATAAAACTGGCTTGCGGCTTCGAATGAACTTTTTAATTACTTCTTGACTTCAGTCTTGATTAAATATTGCTCGCTTGTACCCTCACATTTGTATTCCAAATTACTTTCGCATAAAATTGATTCTAGAATTATTTTGATTTCACTAACATCGCAAAATAACTATTTGACATTACCCTTGACTTGTAGTAATAAGGCTTTTTGGAGAGTCTGCCTGGGGAATTACTACTCTTTTGCCAGTTATTCTGCCGCCAAGCAGTAGTGTGCAAACATTACTGTGTTCCGGTTTGAAGCGCAATATTTCCAGAGAAATTACTAGGCTAAGAGATAAAACCTCTTACCTATACCTCCGGGTGACGAACGCAGTGCGGTGCTAAGTAACAATTTGAACTCTTCTTGTTCCAATAGCCCTGTGCTGTTATGGAAAGGTATGTTACGTACTATCAGACACAGTCATGTACTGATCGATTTATCACTCTGTTCAATAGAAAAAAAAACTTTACTCCATGATTTGATAGTTCCAGATTTGAGAAATTTGTAGAATTTTTTCATTTAAGTTGTCTTAGTTAACGACACAAAATATGCGAGTTTTTTTTTCGATTAAAGGTTTGCGCTTGACCGCCGTCACGATTAGAGTTAACCAATGATGCAATCTACGTAGGGTCACGCTTATTCAAAAGAAGTTGATTTACTACATTTACATTTCGGAGAGTGTGCAAATGATTGGCATGATAGAATACCACCTGGTCCTTTTTTATATTGGACTACTTGTAGCTCAACATAAGGACATCGTTTCACGGTTGGCGTTTCAAAGGCTCGAAAAAAAAATTTGATTCTACTTTTGTAATAATAATCTCTAGGCTGTGTAAATGCGTACCCACGCATTTACACACCCTAGAGTTTTCCCGATGGTTCCAATCTTGGTGTCTTCAAGTCGAAAGTGAATCGGTTTCTTCATGGTAAGCACTCTTCATCATAGACCACATATTCCAATATCAAGTGATCTTTGAAATAGGCTACATAATATGACTAAGTTTCCTTGCATGGAATTTGTGACCTTGTAATGTCATAGAATTCCTCACGATGCTTTCCTTCATCATAAAAACAAGCTGTGGTGACAAATTTGTACTTATCTTGAAACTTTTGGTACTGCTATTTTCTCAAGCAGCACTGTTGCAAATTATATACGAATTGCGATACTCACCCACGGTTTCTCTAAGCCGCTACTGACACAATGCAGGACGTCTACTCTATTTCTACGAAAACGTAATTTCGAAAAAAAACTCGCGACTTTCTTGCTCTCGTTCTACTTCGTTTCGTCCGTTACAACATTGTTTGATGTTTAAATGTTCTAAGCATACTCTAATTAGAGTAGGTTTAGAACATTTAAACGGACAAAACGACGGATCGAAGTAGAATCGGCGATGGAAAGTCGCGAGTTTTTTTCGAAATTACGTTTTCGTAGAAATAGAGTAGACATCCTGGTTGAATGCTAAGAAAAAAGAAAAACCTTTAGTTTTACTATTTTCTTAAGCAGCACAGTCGCAATTTCTATACAATATACGACACTGACATAAGTGCTTATAATGAGATAGGACAAAAAATGAAACTCAAAGTCTGACATATAATTTGTATTAAATCAACAATATTCCTTAGTCTTTACAATTCTTTGGCGTAATCATCAGCTCGTTTAGGTACATTTAACTATAGTATTAATTATTTTTAAATTCACATTTTTATCTGTAGCCTAAATAAACACCTACTTATTCTTATTTCGTAATTAATATTTTATAATATTTTACATTTTCTTTCAGAGTTTTTTTTTTGTTATAAATCTATGTATTATTCGCCCAAACTATAATTAATACTATGGGGATTATTTGGCACTGTTGCAGTTTGGCGGCTGACCCTGGTGACGTCACTGAAACAAAGAAAAACATATATGTAAGAAAAATCTGAGTATTTTTTTTTTTATAGTTAAGTGTGTGGAGACGAACAATACAAGTCCCTGGTGGTAAGCAACAGACCTGTTTGTAACAACGCAATGTCACGGAGCTATTAGAACACGAAGAGTCCAAATAGTCATTTAACAGTGCACTCGTCACCCAGAGACATAACACGATTTATATCTCTGCCTTATAATTTCCCTGGAAATTTGTCATTCAAACCGGTACACAGTGGTGCTTGCACATCTATATATACAACGTGGTGGATTTACCCCCAACAATATTTTAACAGTCCATTCTAACACTGATGTAGACTTCATCACCCAAGGTCTCTCTCCCCTCAGCACGGTAGATCACGAGATAATTCGAGTCAAAGTTTGACGTAAAATTCCCACCAAATCACCAGCTTCAACCCTAAAGCATGTACAGCAGACAAGCGACCTTGCCACCGACGCCGTGACATCGTACAAAAATCCGTGCGGAGATCTGGCCATTAGGGGTATGTCAAATGAAATAACAACCAAAAAAAATTTTTTTTTTGAATTTTTTTTTGAACTTTCATGCCTAATTTTCACATACATGATTCAAAACTTAATGTAGATGAACTACCATAAATATTGTTGCACCTTTCTGCAACACCTTGTATATAAAATTCAATGCCACTTTTCGTTGTTAGTGAACTCCTCCTAAACGACTGAACCGATTTGAATGAATTTTTCTGTATGCGTTTGGGTAAGGCCCTCGATGGTTTAGATTCACAAATCAGTCCGGCAGATGGCGCTGCAGTTGGTATCTAGGTTATTATCCGAGCGAAGCTGGAACGGGCCGCTAGTTACTAATAAAAGTATATGACAATATACTGGACAAGCTTTCAACTGATGGGCAGCATCAGGATTTCTTCGTTGGTTTACATAATGCAGGTGTTACAAGTCGTGTTAAACAAACAAACATAATTATTGGTATATGGTATTTGTAAATCTATTTATTTTTTGTAAAAAAAGGTGTTAAATCAAATCTCTGTTATATATAAAATGTGAAAGTTTACTTGCTCAATCACGTCGAAATGCCTAAAAGTATTGCATTAAATTAAGAACACATATTATAACCCGGAACAGCATAAAGGTTACTTTTTACCTTTCCGCGATAAAAAGTAGCCTATTTATTCCAGACAATAACCTATTTGTAACGTTTACCTAATCCGTTCAAACGCTTGACGTGATTGATTAACAAACATCTAAACATCCAACCTCTCGTTTATAAAAGTTTATCAAATCAGTAGGACATTCATTGTTTATGGCGCCGATGCATTAAATAACAAATAATGCCAATTCCACAAAGTCGTTTATTTATTCATTCCAGAAAATGGACTGTTCCGAAACATCCACTTCCTTAAATAAAACTGTCAATTCGAAGCTTTAAAACATTAAAATTATTTCATGGAGTCTAGTGAATATTTAAACCGTTTTACGAAGCAACCTCAGCCTATCGTAAGATTTAACACCTGACTGGAGTTGCCAGCCTTACAAAACTAAAAACCAATAAATGCTTAATTAAGAAAAACAATAGAAAACTAATTTGGGTAAACTCAAAGAGACAAAGACGTAAAACGCAAAGAAAAAAATTACACTATTTTTGTACTAATTATACGTTGCAAAATTATCAAATTTATCAGATACATTTTGCTAAATAGTTAATTCTTTAAAGTTTCTAATATCAAGACTTTATCTTAACGATGGCATATTCAGACTAAACACAAATTCATGATAAAATAAAATATATAAATATTGGTGAACAATTCACACACAACACCATCTGAACCCAAACTAAGCAAAGCTTGTATGATGGCGGCCTGATAGCTGAAATAATACTTATATAGTTTTAAATAAATATATACTTATTATACATAGAAACACCCAGACACAGTGCAAACATTTGAATTCATCACATAAATATTTACACTGGGTGGGAATCGAACCCACGACCCTCGGCTTCGCAGACAAAACTACTACCAACTAAGCCACGGAGCCAGTCAATATGAAGATTGTGTTACACATTTTTGCAAACGGCAACTGGCGTATGATGTGGTTGGCAATACCTAAATTAAGAATATGGTTTCAATCGCATTCGGAGACGATTTTTAAGAAATCGACTGCTGCACTCTGCTCATTTGTCACTCAGTACACACATGAATTTGCGAGTTAGTTATAAACTATAAAAAACATACATAAATAATATAAGTTACAAACTATAAAAATAACACAATAGATCAGGACATCACTGCAAAAACAGTAGATCTACAGCTAAAACGGTAGTGCTGGCAACAGTGCACCTGACAATAGGGAAGATTTTACGGTACCGTCCTATTTAAAAGCCCTTCCCTATTTTGCTTTTGAAAGCCCTTGGCAATTCAATTTGGTACCTTTATAGGGGTGACAACGAATAAGATTACGAAATTTTCAGGCTATGAAATTTTGAAAGACTGTATTTTGTTAACGGTAGGTATTTAATATTTCGTACGGCGAAGATGACAAAGGGAAATTACTGTTCCCGTGTTCTAAGCAAAGTCTTCTAGATGATCTATTTTCTATCTAACTTCAAAAGGAGGGATCATCAATTTTGAGGTTGTTTTAATGTGAGTGGTTTATAATGGTATAGGTACTAACAGTGCCCCCTGGTTTCAATCGCGTAGTTCCCGTTATTTTCCCGAAATAAAAATAGCCTACATTTTTATGTTTTTGCTTTACTATAGTCTATTTATATTCCAAATTTCATCCTGATCCACTCAGACGTTACGACGTGATTGAGCAACAAATTTAATATCCAAAAATTGATACTTATAATATTAAGAATAGAAACGAGACAAGCTAGACAAGCGCATGATGGTAAGTAACACGCCATGGAGAACTTTTAATTAAGACGAACAGTCTTAGCTACTACCTCGCACTCACTACACTTAGCTCGTCACTACACTGCGATTTTTAAGATAATTTATCTTTTTACCATACACTTGAAAAAATCTAGAAACGTTGCCCTTCAAACTGGAGTACATGTATTTCTTTGCATATAAGTATAAACATTTAATGAATAGAAATTTACCTTTTTAGCATTGTAGATGTAGGTGTTTTGGGAAACTATGCTATGTCAGTAGATATAATTGCTAGAAAAAAAGGTAGGTACTTTAATGAGACATCGTTTCATGGTTGACGTTCCAAAGACTCGAACGAAGATTTTTTGTGATAAGAACGTTTAAGCTGTGGAATGCGTTGCTAAAGTGGGTTTTACCCAATGTTTACAATCTTGTTGTCTTCTTCTTAGACCGTGCGAGATGGCGGTCAAGTGTAAACCTATTAAACGTATAATAATAATTTAATTGTGATCGAAAATAACAAAAACTGACTTCAATTTGAAATTAAACAACTTTTATGGATGTTTCTGACTCTTTCAAGCAAAAACTACAGAAAAAAGTAAAAAAAATTGTACTAAGAATAGATTCTATTAATTAATGGAATTGGAAACTACGTGACTGAAATCATAGGATGCTTGTTGCTTCTATATGAATTTCCACAATTACTACAGGAAACCACAAAATTACAAATCGTATAAATTAATAAGAATTAGATTGCTCGAACGCTCGAACAAAATTAGCCATCTGAAACAACAGCTTCAACAAGAGTCTTACAAAATAAGTGAAACGCACGCAAAAGGGTTAAAACGAGTGAACAGTAAACTTGATCCTTTATTTAGAAACGCACTAACTCAAACGTTTTGTAGCCGCACTAAACATTTGTTAGCACTTAACGCATCCGTCAGTCGTTTCCGCGTCATGTTCAGAGTTTTACCGCCGTAGTCCAAATATTTAGTCAAGGATTATGAGAGCTTAGAAGCTGTATTTTTTTTTTGTAAAGTCTAATTTTTACAGAACTGACATTCATTATTTTTAAGCTTTCGTAATTTTGACTTTTTTTTTTTTAATTTTGACATACATAATGTAAACACTTTACACTTTACAGGACTCACAGACTTTCGGCGTTACAACCGATTTTAGTTTTCTTTTGATCACGGCGGTTGTAACACTGCAGAAACATCTAGGTACCTACTCGCAATTAAATGATAGTTTTGATCGTGATTAGGTCCAGTAAAGTATGTACCTATATTAAGTTTGGCATTCATGCATGTTTTTTTTTTTAACTTTTATAGGCTTACACTTGACCGCCATCTCGCCTGATGTTATGCGACGATGCGGTCTACGATGGAGCGTGTTTACCTAGAAGAAACCGATTCACTCTCGACTTGAAGACACAAAGATTGTAATCAACAGGGAAAACCCACTCGGGCAACGCATTCCACAGCCTTGACGTTCTTATCACAAAAGTAGAGTCAAATCTCTTCGTTCGCGTCTTTGGAACATCAACCATGAAACGATGTCGCTTTCTCGAGCTACGAGCATTCCGATAGAAAAAAGGGCAAGGTGGTATTAGATCATGTAAATCACTCGCACACTCTCATGTATTTACATTGCTATATCGAATGATGAAAATAAATGTAATACTATTTTATTTTATTATCTTGTAGCTCTAAAGCTCTCAAAGAAACAATATTTTATAGGCCCATTTAACTCAGGATCCAAGAAGTTTGAAAGGGGACGTTTTACTATAGCTACATCTTTGTGTTACGTAGGTTATGTGAACAGTGCAGTCAGTATCAAGCAGTAAAAATTAAGAGTCCAAAAACTCTTCATTTTTCTATGGCGGCGTAGTACTGTACTATTTTGGACAGCAGAGATGTGTCGTTTACTATCAGACGCATTTGGTTTGGTTGCTTAACCCGTCATTCCATTTATATAACAAGAACAAAATTTTAAAAAGTTTGATTAAACGTCACCTACTTTGGATTTGAAATTTGTACAGTATTTTACTAGTCTAACCTTTAAATTTGATATCCATATTAGGGAGTTGTGAAAAAAAATTTAATTCGTCACTTTATGTTAGCGGTCATTTTGAGTTGAAATGTGTTATAGTTTAGCATTCTACTAGTCAAGCACTTTCATTTGATACCCATATTGAAAAAATGTTTTATCCGCCATTTTGTGGAGGGACCCATCTAAATGGATATTAAACAAACATAGTTAAGAATCACCGCAAGGAAACTGCCAAAATAAGACACACCAAAATCAGTCCATCTATTTGAGAGACACGGTAACACAGACAGACAGTCATCGACGTCAAACTTACAAACACCCCACTTTTTGGCCAGGAGGTAAAACAATGCATAGAGCATACAAAAGCACGTTCACCTCAACACTTTACCAAGCGGACTGATAAAATCATTTCGAACAACGATCCTCTGTGGGCAAGTGACTCACTGGAACTGGGAGGAAATTGTCTGCTCAAATGAGACGTTGGCTATAACTCATCGGGCCCTCAATGGCGCTTTGGTTCCGTAATCTCATTACCACACTTCCGTTGTATTATTTCGCTTTAGCGTTCAACGTTTCAAACGAAAGTAATTATGTTTTGTGGTTGCCTATTTCGGGCCTGTATGAGATGTAAAGGGTTGGTAAGGTAGCGTTTGAAGATAGATTTGCGAGCTTCAATATGCTGTGGGATTTGTTTTGGACGTACAATATTTTGGTTTGGTTGGTATAGAAGCATTTTCATCATCGTTTACTGCAGTAACAATTTCGGTCCAGATGCTTTCAGTATGAAAAATATCGCAGTTATTACAACAGCTCCCAAATTTTTCTGACTGCTGAGACAAAGGCCCTTTCCTCACAAGGAGAGAGTCAAGGCCCTAATCCACCACGCTAGCCCAGAGCGGGTTGGTGAACGATATATGATCTCGAAGATTCTTGATACATGTCGGTTTCTTCAAGATATTTATTCTTCACTGTTTTAAGTTAGCGGCATTACGCACATTACTTCGAAAAGACAACGGTGCGAGTGGAGTTTGAATCCGAGGGCTCCGGATCGGCAGTTGCCGTTCTTCCGACTAGACAAGCCGTAAGTTGTTACACATTTTTGATTAATTCACGGGTAGGTAATTAACGTATAATAAATATGGTCTAGACAGACTTAAGTTTCAACTATGTCCGACGGCTCTGTTCAAGGAGAGTGTATGCGCGTGACCGCTGTCCGTATGATACTGAATTGAATTGCCAAACAAGCTGCAACACATGACACGTCAAATCAGTGAACGGCGGCGACACATATGAAAAAGTTTCGCGTTCTACCTGAGCCAATCGTGCTAGCGAGAGTGGGAAACAAGCGAGAAGTGACGCATCTATCCTACTTCCTTCTTCTACACTATTACAAATGTCAATGTTTGGATGTTTGTTACTCAAGTCATAACGTATGAACGGATCGGGTTTCAATTTGAATCACAGTTAGAGAACAGTCTGGCTAAAACCACTGTAACGGTTGTCAAATCAACCGTTCTCTTAAAATCATAAAAATAGACTTGCCGTCTTAGGAAACCTTTAAATTGTAAAACGGCCGTAGTTAGTAAAACGGAACGCTGTCGCGGACCAATCAGGACGCGACGAGTTCAAATCGTCCAATGGCGAGAGACGACGCCCAGTGACATAAGGCTATAAAAACGAAACTAACTTGAGGCAGATGCCATTTACCAACCATTTACAAATAATTTTCCTACTCAAAAAATAAACTAAATACTGTCCAAGGGCTTAAAACCCATAAGTGAAAAGTAAACCCCATAGGGTAAGTGTTCCAATTTACGTTATATCGCTGTTGCATCGCTAAAAATGTTACGTGTATAATTGTGTAAATCATATTGTGATACCGCTTATGAACTGTGTTAGTTTATGCTCATCGAGTTTGTCTGCCGATGATTTTACGGGAGACACCGCTTACATAACGATATTCGTTTAAAATCAGCAATTACTTTGTGACAATCGAACGCCGAGGCCGGCGAATTCGAGAAGTCAGAATTGAAGGTCATTGACCTACCTGTAACTAGAAAAGTAAATGACGGTTAATTTTCCTTCGACCATTATAAATCTTGCCTGCTAATTCTCTTATGCTTTCCTTATGTAATTGTAATTTACTAAGTGTACAAAATGTTAAGTTGACTGCCTCATCGTTATTCTACCAAGCGCCGGACCACTTTTGGTTTTTGTTCCGCTTCAACAAAGCAAGCCGTGGATGTCGCAGTCATCTTCATATTGGGGGCAACATTCTAATGGTCACCTTCGACCAATTTCATGGTTCCATCACCGGGCTGAGACCCTAACGGCCAACTCTTATGGTCACCACCGGCTGATATACTAAAAGAACTGCAACTCTGAGGTAGCAGTCCACCACTCACTGCATGAGAAGCAGAGGAGCTACCCCCGTGTAGGACACAGGAGCACCATCGCCATGTCCAGCTGACACCACTGAACACCCCAGAAGGACTGCGACACGACTCACCGCGGCTAACACAGGCCAGTGTGTCCGCCCGAATAGCAATATAATTCTCTCGATTTGCAAACGACCCCGACCCCCTCTTTAAATTCAACTTATACTACCCAAAACTACTACTACATTTTGGCCACCCATCTGGTGGTATCTGTAAACTTTTATATGACAATAAAATCAAATTAGTTAAACTTGTGGTTTCTATTCCAACTCTTAATTATCCTTATTATACTTGTAGTAAACAAGTTATGTTAACTTGTGCTAGCTTGGATAATCTCTCTCTCTTTTCACATAACCAAACTGCTAAGGTTACACCGCGGGGAGCTGCTAGTGTATAATAATCACGTAGAACTTATTTAATCGTCCGACTTTTAAGGATAACCATTTCTTTACTTCTGTTAACAAAAGTATTTTTTTTTTTAACTTTGTCACCGTTGTTAAGCCACAGGCTAACAATTCGTACTACGTCTTTTTTAACCTTATCTGTATTTTTTCCGACTTATTTCACAAAACTATCATAACTCGGCAAGCATACATAAGAAATGAATAAATTGTATTCATAAAGCTTCCTTGGAATATTCTATTTTCCTAATGCAGCCATAAACAGAATCTGACCATAAACATCAGAGATTAGTGACAGAAAACATTTGGGGACTTCATTATTTAAGGGACCTAAGACAGTTGTTACGCTGGGATAGTTGTTAGGTGAAGTTACGGCTGGTCTAGTGAAGTTACGGTTGGTCTATTCGGGAGAACGGCGACAGCCGATCCGGAGGCCCGAGGTTCAAGCCCACAGTTTTGTCAGTTTTCAGAGAGTTGCTAGTTTTTCACTATTAAAGTAGAAAAGACCAATATGTATAACATCGCCTATTTACTTCTACACTACAGATGTCGGTGACGGGAAATTAACGTCACTGTAGAAGTTAACACTTAAAAAAAAAGATAATAACCTATTTTCTTTAAAAACAAAAACCGAATCCAAGGGCGTACCCCGAGCAAATGACCTTGAGTATTTCTTACCTTATCGCACACCGCAAGAAAGAGCAAGAGATAAACAGTAGGGTTTGTCGCTGTTTTACGCTCAAATTTTAGAATAAACTCTTTATAAAATCAGATATTGGTTTTTTGAAAAAAATAAAACTACCAAAATGTTTGTAATGGAATTGTTAATCCGTTGGTGTAAGTACAAAATCAAAATAATGGACGATTTTAGAGGAGATGCATGATAGCTACAACTATTTAATTTTTTCATGGTTTCGTTGTGAGGCGATTATTTAAACAATAAGTTCATAAAAAAAACTACCATTTTGAAGCCAAGAAGTTGTAGAAATTTAATGTATTTTTTACCAGTTGATATTTATTGTGGCTAATGAGTAGATAGCTCTTAAAACCGGACAAAAAACTCGTTTTGCTGGGGGACGCACCTTAAAATGAAATTTCGACTATCGACCAAATTTCATAAGAATATCGTCTAAAAACATGAAAGCAAATTTTAGCTTTTTTGTTCATATTTCAACCACCCCATTGATTTTGATAATATTTATATGGGACGACCTCTGAATTATGAAGAAAAGAATAACCAAAAATTGGCGGCGCTATCACTTAACATACATACAAAAAAAATATACAACCGAATTTAGAACCACTTTAATTTTTTGAACTCGGTTTAAAAGATATTTGAAACAACCGATTTGGTGGAATATCCTTACTTTTCTTTAATGGTACTTAAAGATACAAAGTTGTATCACTAGTTCCATAAGCATCGGTTGACAATTACGGGAGAATATCTTCTTTTTTTTTTTTCATGGTACTAAGGATACAAAGTTGTGTCATTTGTACCATCAAGGTACTAATCACTGGTACTACTGACATAAAGACGATTTGAAATGTCAAGAAGTCGAAGATTTGCCTAAATCGTAAGCAGTACCTAAGTAAATACTCCGCTTCACTATATTAATGAAAGTGATAATGACAATTTTCTAACACAACAAAAATAATATAGCTACAAATTATAAACGTAATGAGTTAAACTAACAATAAGCTATCAACTAGTTTATGAACTATTATTTAGTTTGCGGTTTGCGATAAAACAACCTACAATCCCAACAAGTTTCTATAACAAATAAATATTCAGCATTCTAATAATCTTTTCAGAGAACAAATACGAAACCCACTCAGACATAGGCTCGAACTCAAAACAAACAATTTCTAATTTAGCAAACGGTTTAGAATACTATTAAGCCCTCCATCTGGCGCGTAATTTACAGACCATTAACGTACAATTCCCGTCGTTTTGAGTTTGGGCCGAGCCGGAGAGTCTATTTTGGACGTTTTAATGATGCTCTGATTATGATACAGCCCATACTGTGGCCTGGACAAGTGAGTAATAAGCGATCTAGGTATATTCAAATGCCTGGCTCATACATACATCATACATATTTATTTATTAAACATGTTTTTAAGTTACGGCTGGTCTAGTCGGGAGAACGGCGCCTGCCGATCCGGAGACCCCGGGTTCAAACCCCACACGCACCACTGTCTTTTCGAAGTCATGTGCGAAATGCCGCTTAAAACTTAAAACGGTGAAGGAAAACATCGTGAGGAAACCGACATGTACCTAGAATCTTTCGAAGTCATGTGTCATCCACCAACCCGCACTGGGCCAGCGTAGTGGATTATGGTCTTAACTCTCTCCTTGCGAGAGAAGGCCCCGAGTCCCAGCAGTGGGAACATTTAGTGGGATGATGATGATGATGTTTTTTATCTTTTTTTTTCTATTTTTCTATTTTTTACGGGCTGAGCCTTTATTAACAAACAAAGTAATAATGAGAACTACAGTACGCTTCACTACCTAATATTCCGAGATCCCAGAGCTCCCAGACGTCACCTATTTTAGTCTGGGAGCTCTTACTTGAGTTTCTCTCTTGAGTTTTTGGTGGGTCTTACTCTATAAGTAACTAATACTAAGCACATTTGAATAATCCGTAGAGCAATGAAGGTCTAAAGAAAATCAAGATTGTTAAACCCATTACAAAATGCGGAAGCGTGCCTCTAGCATGCTGCAGGCAATAAAATTAAAATTGAAAAAAAAAACCTAATCTTTTTGTGTTTAATTACATAAGCTTATCTTGTCCCATTGTTAAATAAAGGCTTCTCTTAAGTCCCTCCAAAAATGGTCTCTATCGAAAGCTATTGTGAAGCAATTCTTGTGGACCTTAAGCTTGTCTTTCCATCTTCAGTCAGTAAGCCAAGGAGTATCGCTGCGACATATCGATACATCAATGAGGAATATGCTAGTAACACTGGTGTATGGGATCCGAACCACACTTTAATTAAGTTCACAATTGAGAGCGAAACTTGGACCATAAATGTTCGTTGAATCATTAATTTGAACCTACTTCTTTTTAAATTTAAGGTCCCTAATTTAATCGCGTATCTTTTCTATGGAAGTTCTTTTTAAAGTGCTGGCCAGAATATTTCAGATTAGTTAATTGTAAATGACTAAATGACAATTTGTTAGGTACAAACCTCTACGTACTGATTTCAGAGTGGTGATAAATGGTAGTGTTGAGCTGTTGAGCAGGATCACTAAGTATCTATACACATTTCTTTAGTTTCATCTCACACCACAAAGCCGATGCTTTGCGCTCAAAGCGTCTTAGCTTGGAAGACTAGAATAGCTCCAATTAATTATACATGATAGACAAAATTTGCTAGAATAAAAGACGGCTGCATTCTATTCGAGTATAAGTCTTCAAGTTTCGATGCACACAACAAAATTGATGTTATCTTTCATGGTGCATTGGCTGGACCTTAGCTGGTAGTATTGGCTGTGCCATAACAAGACAATTTTAACCTATTTCTCTAGAGTTTCCGGTAACTATTTCCAGAACTTCTCTCACTTTAAACGTTAATAGTTTATTGTACCAACTGTATGCAGTGTAATATGTATGTTTAAGATCTTTCAAGAGATTAAGATATGACATGCTCACAACCGCAACTATTTTACGAACAAGTTCATCAATGACGAATACGTCTAAGAGGACTGCAACAGTATGATATGTAGTATTATCAGCGTTTTATGGGTTTAATCACGTAGTTTTTGATCCCGTTATTTCCCCGCGATAAAATGTGGGCTCTGTGCTATTCCAGATCATCATATAACGTATGCCAAATAGCCGTTCTGTTCCAAATTTATTGCTTAGAGCAATCTCTTCCAGGCAACTCGTTTATTATACCTTATTATATGAAGTTGCGCTGCCAGTTTATAGTATTTGTAGGTAGTAGGATATCATTGGCGGTGTACCGCAATATGAACTTACATTTTTAATGTTAGGGTCAGGTTAGGGTAGGGCAGAATAGAATGCAACCGACGAGTCTTCTCTATACAAGTCGCCGAGTTTTGCCTCGCAAAGTAGTATCGGCGCCCCCCTCTCGTAGTGAGCTGGCCAGAGCTGAACTTGAACCATCTGCTCCGCGGAGACCAGCCCGTATAGACGAGAAGGTTTTGACAATTTGAACCTACCTCTTTCAATTTCAGGGTCGTTATTCGCAGAATAGAGTGCGACTGTAGAGTCTTCTCTATACAAGTCGCCGAGTTTTACCTCGCAAAGTAGTATCGGCGCCCCCCTCTCGTAGTGAGCTGGCCAAAGCTAAACTTGCATCATCAGCTCCGCGTAGACCAGCCCGTATAGACAAGAAGGTTTTGACAATTTGAACCTACCTCTTTCAATTCTAGGGTCGCTATTTGCAGAATATAGTGCGCCTGTAGAGTCTTCTCTGTACAAATCTCCCAGTTTCGCCTCGCAATGTAGTATTGGCGCCCTCCTTTCGTAGTGAGTTGGCCAGGGCTCAATTTAAACAATCAGTTCCGCTTGGAGCAGTTTATATGGACGACAAAGTTTTGTCAATTTGAATTTTGAACCTACCTCTCTCAAGTTTAGGGTCATTATTCGCAGAATAGGGTGCGACCGTCGAGTCTTCTCTGTACAAGTCGCCGAGTTTTGCCTCGCACCGTAGTATCGGCGCCCCCCTCTCATAGTGAGCTGGCCAGAGCTGCACTTGCACCGTCAGCTCCACGTAGACCAGCTCTTATAGACGAGAAGGCTTTGACAATTTGAACCTACCTCTTTCAATTTTAGGGTCGTTATTCGCAGAATAGAGTGCGACTGTAGAGTCTTCTCTATACAAGTCTCCCAGTTTTCTTTTTCACCGTAGTATCGGCGCCCCTCTTTCGTAGTGGACTTGCCAGAGCTGAACTTGAACTATCAGTTCAGGATGGACCAGCTTGTATGGACGAAAAAGTTTTGTCAATTTGAATTTTGAACCTACCTCTCTCAATTTTAGGGTCGTTATTCGCAGAATAGAGTGCGACTGTAGAGTCTTCTCTGTACAAGTCTCCCAGTTTCGCCTCGCACCGTAGTATTGGCGCCCCTCTCTCGTAGTGAGCTGGCCAGAGCTGCACTTGCACCATCAGCTCCGCGTAGACCAGCCCATCCGGAGCCGGCCGCACCTCGTACTTGAGGCCTTTTGTACTTGAAATATCTTGGGTTACCTGAGGACAAGGAGTTCCAGGGTTAGATACGTTTTACACTAGCGTATTCAACATTTAAATTAAAAGTTACGGCGGTCTAGACGCGAGAAGACGCGAGCGCTAAGTGCCGATCCGGACCCCCTGGTTCAAATCCTTCATGTTCTTTTCAAAATCATGTGTCTAATGTTGTTAACTTAAAAACGGTAAAGGTCAACGACGTGAGGAAACCAGCATGTTCCAAGAATATTTCGTGGTCATGGGTCATTTGCCAACCAGCACAGGTAATGGCCTTGATTTTCTCCTTGCGAGGAAAGGCCCCGAGCCCCCCTTGCAAGAGAAACATTTGTGGGGTGGTTACGCTTATGTATTCAACATTTAAAAGTAAACCATAGCATTTTATTTTCAAAAATTTTTATCACAGCAAACGCATGTTTTGTGCAAGTGGATTACCCACTTAATTTTATTAAATCTATTTTTGTTAATTGTTGAAAACCACTCCAAGGAATTAGATAAAATTTAGGGTAAATCCAAATCAGTTCAAGCTCTTCAATTAATCTGTAATATTGACTATTAAAATTATATTGAACTAATTTGGTCATAATAGAGTGTCCGAAATATTTTACAGCTGCATCTAACTAACTCCTCTTTACATCTGCTTTATTATTATTTGGCATTATTTATCATTTGATTATTAAGACTTACACTGGTTCTATCTAAAATTGTAAATGACGTTACCAAAATAAATGATAAATAGATTTTTTAATGGTCTACACTTGACCGCTATTTCGCCTGATGTCAAGCGACGATACAGTATACGATAGAGAGCGGATACCTAGAAAAAAAATCACTCGCGATTTGAAGAGAAATTAATTAAATAGAATAGAATCAAATGAAAATTCAAAATCTACATCAAAGTGGGCCAACACTTAAAATTCAAGTGAAAACCACAGACATACAGCACAAAGTTGCATCACTGCATCGGAGCATCGGACATTGTAACAACATTGCACTCGCTGTGGTCAATTCATAAACTATACTGCTTGCAAAAGTTATAACCACTGGTTTTCAGTTACAAACAGCGGTTTTACGAGGGTGTCAAAGCTTCTATGTTTATAGGCAATTTTAGACGTACATAGTTCAGTTTTATACGCTGTAACACGGAATAAGTATTAGTGAGATGGAAAGGGGACGGTGATTTGTTTCAAGTTCTAAAACTAAAATAGGCTTTTACATTGAAACATCTGACAGTAGGCGAAGGAAGAGTATTGTAATCTCGAGATAATTTACAAAAATACTTTTGTTTTTTTACTAAGGAAAATAAAGACGCCAGAGGAGGTTAACACTAGATCGTCTCGTCTGATGTTAAGCCACGATGGGGTCTCTACGTTGTAGCGCGCTTACCTTAGAAGAAACAGACTCGCAAGATACCAAGTTTGTAAACATTGGGAAAAATCCATTCAAGCAATAAATTCCACCACAGCTTAAATGTTTTTTTCTCAAACTTCAAACTACTTTGGACGTGTCTTTTTAACGTCCATGAAACGATGTTACTTCTTCGAGCTGCGAGTCCGATAGAAAAAAGGCATAGTGGTAGTTTGATCGCACACTTTCCGAAATGTATTTGACAAAAAACCGATACGCTAGGAAATTTGCGGCGATGTTCAAGACTGATTGATGTTCGTTGCCTATGAGCCTTTTGGCACGTCTCTCGAACTTTGAGCTAGCATCGAAGGCGCAGGGAAGCCACCAGATGTTTTACTTTGTTAAATGACATGAAATTCATAGATTATGTCGATGTTCATAACATAAATATTTTTCATGGAACCGTATAAATGTTAACAGTGTTTGTGGTTTGTGTGGGAAGTGTATTATTGCCTTGTTTACTGATCGGTCTGTGGGGAAATTGTAAATCAGTGCAATAGAAGCTGTGATTGGTTGAGTGCACTCTGCATTATGGCTGACGTACTTGTTTCGTTAAATATATTACATCGTATCGATTGATGATCCACAACAATTTACTACTACAAATCAGAATCAGAATTGTTGAAGTGAAAACTTTGTAGGCGATTTTGGCATTTTTTGAAATGTGAAAAATCAACTGAACTCCCGATATTGTTACCATCACTCTCACTTCTGTGTATAAATAGTGCACAATATATTATGTACTAGCTGTTACCCGCAGTTTCACCCGCGGCTATTTGAGGAAAATACCTACTAAAGTCAAAGTCAAAGTATTTTATTGATAAATATACATTTACAAGTCAGGCATCTTGAAGCCCTCGCCTGCGGCTCGGGCTTCAAACACCCGAGATCGGGAATCGCACCTTCTCTCGAGTGATACATAGAGCTTTATACTACACCTACGAGGAAAATAGAAAACTAAATCTTTACTAATTGAAATTTATATTCTACGAAAACTGAATCCTGAACAAACACAAATTGAAAATGGCACCAATGGCGTCTGCAATTTTCACATGTTCTTTTTTCAAATTGTTTGACACCATCCAACACACAGCTAGTGGCCAGTGTCATTTTGCAAACTTGGAGATAAAAACTCACTGTAAAAACTTTTTGGCTTTTGATATTTAGGTTACCAGCGCATAGTCTTACCCAAAATTAAAAAAGAAAAACCACGTAAGAAATGGATTTTCATACACTTTTCTCTCCCGCTCAGATGCGTTTTCTCGCCGCATATTTGTTCGATATGCAATGACGTACTTTCTACCGTAAATTTGATAAAGTATCAAGGTACTTTCCGAGCAGGTGTAGTATAAAAGCTATTTGTTTACTTAAACGCAAAGAGTCATAGACATTTACCTTTGTACTTTTGTTAATTTTTATTTTATTTACTTTTAAAATTATTCCATGGGCTGCGAAGTTGTTACATAATTTTAATATACCTTTTCACAGCCCTGCTCTATCCTCTATAGAAACATAAGCTCGCCACGGAATTCAAATATCCGTGAATTCGCTGCGCTATGACATCTGTCAGTTTGAAGTAAACAAATGGGTGTAGTTTGCGCGTCCCATCCCTAATGGCGCGAGCGATTCCTAAGCGGGCGTCGTTTGCATAGTTCGGGTTTAAAGCGACGCAATATTTTAGATAGACTCGGTTTTTCACGATTCGAATTCGGGAGATGTCAAACAGTCGATTTCTATCTATTAGAATAGAATAAAAGTAATAAATCTCTACTAATATTTTACATGTGTGCAAAAGAAAATGTGTCAAATCTGTTGTGTTTTTTATTATCATTCAGATTTCACATGGCTTCATTCATTAGCATTTCTGAAGAATTCGGGAGATGTCAAACAGTCGATTTCTATTTATTAGAATATAATAAAAGTTATAAATCTCTACCAATGTTTTACACGTGCGCACAAAAAAAGGTATCAAATTTGTTGTTTTAATTTTATTATTATTCAGATTTCTCATGGCTTCATTAATTAGCATTTCTGAAGAATTCGGGAGATGTCAAACAGTCGATTTCTGTTTATTAGAAAATAATAAAAGTAATAAATCTCTACTAGTAATTTACATGTGTGCAAAAGAAAGTGGATCAATTTATTATGTTATTTTTATAATTATTCAGATTTCACATGACATCATTAATTAGCATTTCTAATCTGCGCTCTTACACTTTCGCTATTAATTAACTTTTTACTACTGGCAACTACTCTCAAGACTTTTCCTGGATAAAGGGATGAAGAAGTAGCCTATGTGCTATGCCAGACGAAAGTGTAATTCTCAAATTTCCTGATCAGAAATGGACTATTCCGTTCAGATTTTCAACATGATTAAGCACAATAAATTAAAAAAATATCTAAATGTCTAAACTCTTTAATTTGCCTCTAGAATATTTGAATTAATTGTTCGAATTTTAATTTTATCTCTATTTAGCTGTGTTGTGACTTTTGTATCGAATTGTTGGATTTGTATATTATGTGTAGGTAAAGGTACTTACCTATAGTTGGACCGAAACATAAGATTATGTTTTAAATTAGTATAGTGAATCACTCACTGTAGTCACTGTCCTCACATTAGTGCCTGAAGTAATAAAATTAATAATAATAAATATTGGTGGACAATTCACACACAACACCATCTGAAAATTAGTGAAGTATAATCAGGATTTAAACCATTTTATGTAAAATTAAAATAATTACTATACTAACAAGCAACAAAGCTAGTAAACTTAAAGTTAGAACGTAAAATTATACCAGATATTTTTATGTTTCATGTTTCTGGACCTTTACTAATAAACAAGTAGTCGAACTGTTGAAATAAATAGCCAATTAGTAGTAAGGCAATGTTGCAAACATTTCATCAATCCAACTCCGTCAGTTTTCCACAAAACTCCAACTAAGCCGTCCCTCGCCGCACTAACAATCCAAAATGCTAATATTATTGAATCAGCGGCTCCTAAAACATACTGCAAGAGATGAAAATTGCTAATATCAACACGCGAACAGCGTGTAAATAGAAATCCACTAGAAATACAGAGTTGGCGTTGCGTCTAGCATTTTATTTGCGTTTTGCTCAAACTGGGAACCGGGGAAGTCTTGTTTTGATTAAATTGCGAGATTTTATCACAAGTAGGTACGTTTCGCGAGACTCCGAGACTAGACTGTAGTTGGGAGACTATTCAACTGTTTCTTGGAAAATATCTCTCTTTAGTACGGATGGTGCTCAATTTAGAACGTGGGTTTCTCGATGTTAATTATGTAACTTAGTTTAAAATCTTAATTAATAATACTTACTAGTAGTGCTCGCCAAGTGTTATTTTTTTATACCATAAAGTGATATTAACCTTTTCTCAATTTGGTCTCACATTTTCTGGGACTCGAGGCCTTTCACATTTTTGCATAAACAGCCCACTAGATGTTCCCACTGCTGGGACTCGAGGCCTTCTTTCGTAAGAAGAGAGTTAAAGCCACGATCCACCACCTACCCTGGCCCAATGCGAGTTGGTTGATAGCACATGACTTCAAAAGATTCTAGGTACATGTCGGTTTCTTCACGATGTTTACCTTCGCCATTTTAAGTTAGCGGCATTATGCACATGACTTGGAAAAGACCGTGGTGCGCGTGGGGTTTGAACCTGGGGCTCGCGGATCGGCAGTCGACGTTCTCCCGACTAGACCAGCCGTATAGATTTGAACTAGTACGTCAAAATTGCTGTGATTGTTTTAAGGCCGATTTACATCAGACGAGCGAATGCTCATTCTATCCCCACTGTATCAAATTCATTTGGTGTAAACAAACGTAGAGCATTCTTTCGTTGTTTTGTTTGCGTTCGCAAAGATTCTATGGAATATATAAAGGCCGATTTAAACTGAACGAACATAGAGCTAGAGCTGGAACAAGAGCATTCTTTCTCGATCTTTTAGTGTAAATGAAAGATCGTTCTTAGCGTTTTCCATATTAAATATTCCATAGAATCTTTGCGAACGCAAACTAACAACGAAATAATGTTCTACGTTCGTTTACACCAAATGAATTTGATACAGTGGGGATAGAATGAGTATTCGCTCGTCTGATGTAAATCGGCCTTAATATGGAAAACGCTAAGAACGATCTTTCGTTTACACTAAAAGATCGAGAAATAATGCTCTTGTTCCAGCTCTAGCTTTATGTTCGTTCAGTTTAAATCGGCCTTTAGAAATTAATTTTGTGAGCGTGAACAAACATTGGACCGAACTACTTATTGTTTTCGAGGTGTTTGCTTCCAAAAGGTAGCACAACATGTTTATGCGCAATCACCATCTGCAACACTATAAGCATTTCGAAGATCTACATAGGTTCAAAGCCTTCTTACATTTACTGTTGGAACGGCATATTGCATTAGTAAATTTAAATATAAAGCAAAAATTTAAATATAAATTATTTAAATATAAATTATTTAAAAACTTATTTAAATATAAATTATTTAAAAATTATTTATATGTAAATTATTTAAAAATTATTTAAATATAAATTATTTAAAAATTATTTAAATATAAAGCCTTGCGATAGTAAATTTAAAGCAAATCTTGGTTTTGCGACATGGAAAACCATGTTCGCACGCATGACCGCTTGCTAGCTTGGTTTACCGTTGAGTAATATTATGTCAAGGATAACGATTTTTATTGATTTATTGGGGAAAACTCACACATACATACAACCCATTCCACAGCCTAGGTAGACGCTATTGAGAAAATGGAGTCATACCTTTTAGTACGAGTCTTCGGAACGTAAAACCATGAAACGATGTTATTTGGAACAACGGCAAGTTCAATAAAAAATAAAAATTGGTATTAGGTCATGCGGATCACCGGCACATTTTCCGAACCATGTCAAATGAAAGAAAAAACCTATATTAAATGATATATGAAACCTATAGTAAAGTATAGTAGTACTCTCTGTGTAGTAGATTGGCTGGCCACACTGCCGTGTGTCTAGTTGCAGTATAATGCAAACCCAATGTGTGGTCATGAGCATGGCCATGGTCCCGAATTTACCCGAAAATCTCTTATCATTCCCGAGCGTGACGCTAGAATTCAATTCACAGCCCACGAAAAATCTATTTTTGGCACAACAAAAGAAGTTTTCACTTCAAAAACAGAAAATAGCCAACATAATATAGTCTAGAATAGAGCTGTACAACAAACACAAGAATTTTCGTACGAGAATGACAATTATAATTCCCGTCACGCCTCGCATCGCGCTCGTCTAACGAACCATTTCATTGGCTAAAGCTCTTTTACTATTATTTTCGTCGACCACTACACGAGATATGACACCATTTTAGGTATTCCATGGGGAAAATAGCCCCATATTACTGCAGATATAACATATTACGATGGAACATTCCTATCTTAGAAATGTGTAGTGTTTGAGGGAAAATCTAATGGCTTTTGTAATTTGAGAATTTTTTGGTATTTATATGAGTTAGATTTTTTACAATGTAGTGACGTGACGAGTAGGAACTAGTAGTATCTTATGTTTGCACATTACATATTGGCCATATAATAACAAACAAAATTGTGGTACTTCCCTAAGCGGACTCTGCTAAGAGAACCACGTACCACTACACTTAAAACAGCCTATGTAAGATGGTACGTACAGAATCTCATCAAATAAACTCAAAGAGCAAAGGACTACTTTTACGCCAAATAAAATAACACTTAATCATCATCATCATCAACAACCCACTAAATGTTCCCACAGTTGGGACTCGGGGCCTTCTCTCGCAAGGAGAGAGTTAAGGCCATAATCCACCACGCTGGCCCATTGCGGGTTGGTGGATGACACATGACTTCGAAAAATTCTAGGTACATATCGGTTTCCTCACGATGTTTTCCTTCACCATATTTAACACTTAATATTTCAGGTTAAAAAAAATTACATGAAAATTTTGAGTTACCTACCCCCAATCAACTTGGATTTGAAATTTGACATAGTTTATAGCATTCTACTGGTCAAACAGTTTCATTTGATGCTATTGAGGGACTTCTGTAAAAACATTAAATTCCCCATTTTGAGGTGGCAACGATCTTAAATTTGAAATTTAACATAATGTATAAGTAGTAGGTTTTAATACTTGTCAAGCCCTTTCAGTTACCTAATGCCCATTTTAAGGGAGTTGAGAAAAAAACGTGTTGTCCGCCATTTTTTGGCATTGGCCATCTTGTAATGGTTTTCATCAAACATACCTCAGAAAATTTCAAACTAATTGACCATTCAAAATAAAATGGAAACAAAATCAAATTCGGTTCATAAATTCGGGAGCTACAATGCCACAGGCAGATACACAAACAGTAATATAACAAACTTAAAAAAAACCGTCGTTGGTTGGAAATAAAATGGTTACTATTTTTAGATACTAAGGCATAATCAGAACACAATAAATAATTATATTCAGCACCAAACCAAACTCAATTAAACGTAATTAATCGCCAGAACATTTTTTTTGGGGACCGAGTCACCTCCGTCCGTGGGGAAGCACCTGTATATTGAAACCCCACACGTGGTCCCTGGGTGGTGCTAATCAGGTGACAAATTACCGGTGGTAGGCTTCGGCCGTGGTTGGTGACCACCCACTAGAATAAGTCACGACACCAAGCGGCCTAGCCGTGTTCCGTCGTGTTGTCTAGTGACACCATTAGGGGAAAACGGGTCAGAACAGTTGCTGCACAACTGCAAGACCGGTCTGTCACACACCATCGGGAAGCTAATCATGGAGGGTAGCGGGATCCGAGGCACGGTTTGCCGCACCGACCGCAGATAGTTGGGGGCCCAAGTAGTGAGCTAGCCACTCATGAAAGGCTGCCCCGCCATCTAGCGAAAAATCCCGGGATGCGCTATCCTGCCGGTTGGCGACCGGATGACAAGGCCAGATAGACATCCCCGGGGGGGCTCGGGCGTCCCCGCAGTCTCCAGGCTAGCTGCCCACTGGTGTATTCGTGTTGTGTGTTGTGACCAATGGTCAGTAGTGTGCAGCCTCGTTCTACTGCCGTTTTCCCACCGATCCCTCTCTCAAAACAAAAATGAACAAAGCACACAATAGAAACAAGGTTAAAGAGCGGCTGCACGCCTTGTCGGTAAAAGTGCACCTCACAAATATTCGAGGTCTGCACTCCAATCTCTCAGCAGTCCACCATCACCTCGAGACTGAGCAGCCGACACTCTTTTTTCTTACGGAGACGCAGATAGGTTGTCCCTCGGACGTGGCGTACCTAACGTACCCAGGCTATACTCTGGAGCACAAATTCCGGCCTCGTGCTGGAGTGTGCCTGTACGCCCGTGACGACATCTGCTGTCGGCGTCTCCGTAACCTTGAGGATACTAGATTTTCGGTTCTTTGGGCACTGATAGACACAGGCATAGACAAAATTATCTATTCCTGTGTATATCGGTCGCACAGCGCAGCGGAGACCAGGAGACGACTAGGCTCATTGATTATTTAAGTGAGGCGGCGGACGCGGCTCAACAGAAGTACCCTTCGGCTCAATTAGTGTTACTGGGGGATTTCAACGGCCATCACAAGGAATGGCTGTTCCCATACCGGGACACTGACCACGCTGGGCAGGAAACGAGAAAGCTAGCTTTATCGTTAGACCTAACCCAGCTGGTCCAAGAGGCCACAAGAGTACCCGACGTTGAGTCGCATACACCTTATTGCTTAGACCTTCTGCTGACAACAGATCCAGACCGTTATTCCGTGGTGGTATCTTCGCCGTTAGGCAGCTCCGACCACTGTCTGGTGAAATCTGTATCTGTCTACCATCCGCCTGATCCCAGCCCTAGAGGCAACCGGCGATTGTGGCGATACAAGTCAGCAGATTGGGACGAGATGCGCTCTTTCTTCGCGTCTTACCCATGGCAGTCATTGTGCTTCACTTCTGGTGATCCTTCAGTCTGCGCGGATGCTGTGACTAATGTAATGCGTACGGCTATGGAATATTTCATTCCATACTCCGACGTCCCATTATCCAGCAAAGCTCACCCATGGTTTGGTTCTCAATGTAAAAGTGCTGAAGCATTTAAACATGAGACCTACCTAGCCTGGGTTGATGCTCGACAGCGTAAGGCAAGGGACATACGCCAGAAGAAGAAAGCGTTCAACAAGGCTGCTAAGGCATGCAAAAAGGTTCTTCAGAGGGCTCGATTTGACCACATTAGTCGAATAGGGAACAAACTAGCTTCATACCCTGCGGGCAGCAAAGCGTTTTGGTCCCTAGCTAAATCGGTCGAATCGAACTTCTGCCGCCCCTCACTACCTCCAATGCTGAAACCTGATGGGACACTGGCTCACACTGCAACGGAGAAAGCAAACTTGTTTGCAACTCAGTTTGCGGAATCTTCTCGTCTAGATGCTGGTAGCGCGACACCTCCTACTCCACCTGGCTGTCCGACTTTTATGTCAGATATTCACATTCGCCAAATGGAGGTTCGCAAAGTGCTACGCAATCTGGACGTGAATAAAGCCAGTGGCCCAGATGGTATTCCTGCCCTAGTATTGAAGGCTTGTGCGCCTGAGTTGTCTCCGATACTGACGCGCCTATTTAGACTCTCTCTCCAAACTGGGCTAGTACCGAAGTCTTGGAAGCTTGCTAATGTGCAACCTGTGCCCAAAAAGGGTAGTCGTGCTGACCCTGCCAACTACAGGCCCATCTCGGTCACGTCCATACTCTGCAAGACTATGGAACGTGTCTTAAACCACAGGCTCCTGACGTACCTAGAATCAAACGACCTCCTCAGTGACCAGCAATACGGATTTCGCCGAAACCGGTCCACCGGGGATATTCTAGCGTACGTCACTCACATCTGGAGTGAAGCTATTGAGAAACACGGGGAAGCACTTGCAGTCTCCCTGGATATCTCAAAGGCTTTCGACAGGGTTTGGCATGATGGCCTTATAAGTAAGCTTTCTAGGTATGGTTTGTCTTCTGGGTTTATTGCGTGGATATCGGACTTTTTGAGGGATCGATCCATACGAGTCGTCATTGATGGCTGCTCGTCTGATCAAATGGCTATTAATGCCGGAGTCCCTCAAGGGTCGGTACTCTCTGCAACGCTCTTCCTGCTACATATCAATGATCTGTTGAAGCCCGGTATCTTTGGGTACGCAGATGATAGCACCGTTGTAGAGAGTTACATATCTAGCGCCAGAGCCAGTGGGCAGCAAACTCAGGTACTGAGAGAGAGTCTGATCGAGCGTTTGAGCTTGACCCTTGAGGCGGTGTCTGAATGGGGCGATGCCAATCTGGTCAAGTTCAACGAGAGTAAGACGCAGGCGTGTCTATTCTCCGCTAAAAGGAGTCCATTCGAACTGACTCCAACTTTTAGAGGTGTATCCGTGCCGGTTTCTGACCGTCTTGAGCTTTTGGGCGTGACTTTGACCTCTACGCTCAACTTTGGCTCGTATATCGAATCTAAGGCTAAACTAGCTGCCAAAAAACTGGGTGTCCTTTCAAAGGTGCGAAGGTACTTCAAGTCTGAACAGTTGCTTACATTATATCAAGCACAGATTCGCTCCTGTATGGAGTACTGTTCGCACCTTTGGGATGGTTCGGCTAAGTATCAGCTGGAAGCTCTGGAATCGATCGAGAGACGTGCCAAAAGGCTCATAGGCAATGCTACTCTTGTGCGAAAAAGACTTCAAAGTCTTGAACATCGCCGTAAAATTGCTAGTCTATCGGTTTTTTATCGGATACACTTCGGAGAGTGTGCGACTGATTTACATGATCTAATACCACCTTGTCCTTTTTTCTATCGGAATGCTCGTAGCTCGAAAAAGCGACATCGTTTCATGGTTGATGTTCCAAAGACACGAACGAAGAGATTTGACTCTACTTTTGTGATAAGAACGTCTAGGCTGTGGAATACGTTGCCTGAGTGGGTTTTCCCCGATGGTTACAATCTTTGTGTCTTCAAATCGAGAGTGAATCGGTTTTTTCTAGGTAAACACGCTTCATCGTAGACCGCATCGTCGCTTTACATCAGGCGAGATGGCGGTCAAGTGTAAACCTATAAAAGGTAAAAAAAAAAAAAAAAAAAAAACATATTTGAACAAATAATTTGAACATTAAAACTGTTTGGTTCGTTACGTTCAGTGTATACCTATGCTTGTTTAAATAACCCGGATATATTCATACCGTGTAATTGATTTATGTAATTTCATACCGTAATTAGTAGGCATTTTATTCGGTACTCTTTTTAAAACTTATGTATGTAACTTTAATATGTTTCTACTATGGAGCGTGTTTACCTAGAAAAACCAGATTCACTAGATATTAAGACACCAAGATTGTAATACTCATCGGGAAACACCCACTCAGATAACGCATTCTACAAGAAAGAAGTTCTTTTTACAATTTTTTAAATTAAATAGGCTAGCGTTTGACTATGATTTACCTGGATATGCTAAAAAATTACAGAAACATACTTAAGCAGCCCGCTTTTTGTTCCCACTGCTGGCTATTGGGATCTTCTTTTAAAAGGAGAGGGTCAAGCCCGCATCCAAGAAAAAATAAAAAAACTAGTAAATTATTATAATTTTGCTGTGATTCTTCTGGACACAATCCTATAGGTAATAGGGAACATCCAATTTCATATATTTTTCATACAATGTCACGCTTACAAACTTTCAACTGTATAAAATTGGCGCGATTCTCTTGCACAAAATTCTCTACATATTTCCAAATATGCACGTAAACGTTCTGCACAGTTTTCAAATTATTAACGAGCTTAACATTTGTTATTAACGCTAAACCTAACTATCGACATTTAAGCGAAAATATTTAGGCAACGCATAAAGTTTATGAAAATAAAGCCGGCTTCATTATGAGCCTTTCGCAAACGACCCAGTTCCCGAACAATGTGTAGTAATAATACTTTTATGAAATTATAACTTTAGTATTTTGTGCTCGTTGGGCGAACAACTATTTTCTAGATTAAAAGGGTTGTTTTAGAGATTTATTTAGCTTTGAAATGGCTTTGACGATTTAGGCATTTTAAGGAATGTAATATTATATACCGTATTACTCTGAGCTGCGAATAATTGAGGGAAAGTAGAGAAGTTTCTGCTCTATAATGGGATAATATACAAGTTTTTTATAGTAAGTATATACGAGTATTTCGAAAAGTGTCCAACTTATCTGCGTATTCCAATACCAGCTTTTCTTATTCTCTTTTTTTTTCTTTTTAGAAATAAGTAATGTTGTTCCATGAATGATGTTCCAAAGACCAAAACGAAGAGGTTTGATTTCAGTTTTGTACTAAAACAATACTTAATACCTGTGGAATACTTTGCCCGAGCGAGTATTAACTGATGGAAAAGAAATTATATGAGTAATGAGTATCTAATGTCGAGGGTAAATTATTGGTTTCTTCTATTTAAGCGCGTTCTGTCGTTGACAGCATTTTTACTTAACATCAGTCTAAAGTCAAATGCAAACCCATTTACAACAGAAATAATAACATAAACTATACATTTATGCAAGTTAATTCATAGAGGCTTGCTGTATTTCATCGTATAACAAAACCTCGGCCACCAATCATAACTTGACCGCGTTTCTGAAAATGTACTCAATCTACGTCTGTTACAATCCCCGAAATAGCATACTGTTTAGTAAATACTGACCTAGAATCCGGTTACCCATCAGAAGAGAGAACAATAGCTCTAAGCCTGGTCTGGATTCGAAAATCTCTATCTATTCGGGTTTAAAAACATAGTATCAACAGTAAGATAGTTTGGCACAAACAAGTGAAGTAATAATATGACTATGGGCGAGTTATTTAATGAATCTGATTTAGTAAATAATGCATCCGGATCAAACAAAAAAATATAATGTTTTATTTTTGTTTTTGCATAGTAACAAGATGAGCACAAGAAAATGATGATAGAAACGAAACTTTTTATTGTTGCAAAGGACTATTGTAATTATAAATATGTTATTTATATTTACTTGAAACAATACTTTTTACACATGCATTTTATACATTCGAATGTTATTGTATTTTGGTCCTTATCATTAAAATAAATAATAATCTAATGTATATACTTCATGACTATGCATTTTGAAAAGAATGAAGTCTGATTGATGGCGGTCAGATTTGGAGAATTTTGTCAATTGTCTTTTAAAATAATACGGCATTTAAAACTACTGCAGACCTATGGTGAAAACAAAATGTAATGACAATAAATATATAATGAGTTAATTCAAAATTTGACAGTAATAACCATCTTAGATAAATCACAATATGAGTACTTTGTCACATCATTATGGTGGTATGGTTTCGGACCCACCCTACCACCAGGGGTAGGGCTAGTGGTATGGTGGGTCCGTCATGTAAAAAAAGATTAGCTTTAAATTATTTGTGTGAATTGAGTTACTGTTCCATTTTATACTGTGACTAAGATCCAAGAGTGCATTAAAACTTGGCACTATAGAATTTGAGCTTCACCAAGTAAGTACGGAGTGAAAAGTACGCTTACCGTTGATAAAGTATATCCGAATGAAGCTGTCTGTTTATGCTCACAAATTGAGTTTGTGCAGCGTTTCGGGCTGAGGGCCTTACCCCACGGTAAGGAACAAGTTTCTCTTCTTTTGTGGGAAACTTTGAGCTTTCAACGCGAGAAACTACAGAATGATTCGGAACGGCATTTTTCTTTGGCAGACTTTGACTAGTGACGTTTACATTTTACATTGTTTTTAGGCTTCACAGTTTAACTCTCATTAAAAACCTTATACAATCATACGCCTATATAGAACATTAACGACCCTCTTCATTTTCAAACGCTGGACGCTGGCGTAATTGCTGAATTGTGATATTATTACAGGATGGAAGTCATAAGAAAATAAAATAACATTAGGTGTAGGTGCCGGCAAACAAGTTGATCCAATGAATTTAGCTGCCCTATGGCAGCAGAAACGATTTTATGGTCTCTTTGGTGGAAGTGTACATGCGCGAATTTTACCCTTCCACGTCAATTTCGGGTCAACTTGTTTGCCGGCCACTATACACACAATACAATAGCGATCTAAATGATTAATAGTAAAAATGGTAAAATAATAATTAAGTACCTTTGCAGTTATGTTCTGACAATGTTTTTCATATTAAAATTGTACCTACTATGCTATGTTTTTGTTGTGTGAATAATTTTTTTGCTTCGAAAAAAAAAACACCTTTAATTTAAAAAAAAATGCACTCGACCAAATTTCATAAGAACCTACCTATCAACTAGGTCGTCTAGGTAAATGAACGTTTTAGTTGTTTGTTCACATTTCAAAACAATCATCGCCGCATAATCGATTCACATTCGGCGGAGCTATCGCGTAACATAAGTACGTACAAAAAAAACCGGCCAAGTGCGAGTGGGACTCCCGCACGAAGGGTTCCGTACCATTAGCAAACAAACGGCGAAAACCTCTGGCTTTATTCGAAATTTCTTATACATCGGAATTTCCGCAGACAGGCAAAAAGTTTTATTAAAATATTGATTTTTGCCTCATGATTCTGCCTTTATTGAGTATCGCGTTCTATTTTTACTAGTGGCACCATCTAGCTTATTTGGGGCGAACTAATCGAGCAAAAATCAAGTTTGTTCTATGGGAGCCCCCCTTTAAATAATGTTTTTATTTTATTTTTAGTATTTGTTGTTATAGCGGTAATAGAAATACATCATCTGTGAAAATTTCAACTGTCTAGCTATCACCGTTCTTGAGATACAGCCTGCTGACAGACGAATGGACGGACGGCCGGACGGACAGCCAAGTCTTAGTAATAGGGTTCCGTTTTTACCCTTTGGGTACGGAACCCTAAAAACATAAAACCGAATTAAGAACCTCCTCCTGTCGGAAAAAGAAGAAAGTCGGTTAGAAAGAGAAATGAACACACTACTAGTTACTACCTAAACCATTAGTTGATATTTGACTTCCTTCAGGGTAAACTTATACCTAATACATCATTCAAATCTCAGGTCTATTTACATGTAATGAAAAGCTTGAAAAATTAATTTCAAACTTCTAGGCTCAAAAATGTCAAAAGATTTATTCATAGTTTTTATCCTCTTTTTCAACTTCATACAGCTGTTTATTGTATCAAAAAGTAACCTATGCCTATGCGATACACACTTCGCCAAGTTGTGTCAGATTATTCTCATCATCATCATCAACAGCCTATCTTTCTTAGTCCACTGCAGGACAGGCCTCTCCCATGGCTCGCCACTTAGCCCGATCAGCTTTATGATTCCGGTACACTGCCAGATGCCTTCCGTATTTCGTCACTCCATCAGTCTCAGATTATTATAGTTTCATAGATGAAATTATTCATCATCATCATCATCATATCAGCCGAAAGACGTCCACTGCAGGACAAAGGCCTCCCCCAGAGATTTCCACAAAGATCTGTCCTGCGCTGCCCGCATCCAACGATTTCCGGCGACCTTTACCAGATCATCGGTCCATCTTGTGGGGGGCCTGCCAACGCTGCGTCTTCCGGTACGCGGTCGCCACTCGAGAACCTTTCCGCCCCAACGGCCATCGGTTCTGCGAGCTATGTGCCCTGCCCACTGCCACTTAAGTTTAGCAACTCGTTGAGCTATGTCGGTTACCTTGGTTCTCCTGCGGATTTCCTCATTTCTGATTCTATCGCGCAGGGAAACTCCGAGCATAGCTCTTTCCATTGCCCTTTGGGTGACTTTGAGCCTTCTTATGAGGCCCATAGTAAGCGACCACGTCTCTGTTCCGTATGTCATCGCTGGCAACACACACTGGTCAAAGACTTTCGTCTTGAGACACTGCGGTAGTTTGGACGAGAAGATATTACGTAGTTTCCCGAACGCTGCCCAGCCGAGTTGGATTCGACGAGTGACCTCTTTCTCGAAGTTGGATCTACCTAATTGGACTGTTTGTCCTAGGTAAACGTATTCGTCAACAACCTCGAGCGTAGAGAGTCCTACTTTAAGAGGCCACTCCTCTTAAAGTAGGACTCTCTACGCTCGAGGTTGTTGACGAATACGTTTACCTAGGACAAACAGTCCAATTAGGTAGTGTCATCATCATCATCATCATCAGCCGCAAGACGTCCACTGCTGAACATAGGCCTCCCCCCTAGATTTCCACAACGAACGGTCCCGCGCAACCTGCAACCAGCGGTTTCCAGCGACCTTTGTTAGGTCATCTGTCCATCTAGTGGGAGGCCGTCCAACACTGCGTCTTCCGGTTCGTGGTCGCCACTCGAGAACCTTTCTTCCCCATCGGTTGTCAGTTCTGCGAGCGATGTGGCCTGCCCATTGCCACTTCAGCTTGCTTACCCTTTGAGCTATGTCGGCCACTTTCGTTCTTTTGCGAATATCCTCATTACGGATTCTGTCGCGCAAAGAGACTCCGAGCATAGCTCTCTCCATAGCTCGCTGTGTGACTTTGAGCTTTGTTATGAGGCCCACAGTTAAGGACCACGTCTCAGTTCCATAAGCCATCACTGGCAACACGCATTGGTTAAAGACTTTTGTCTTTAGGCATTGGGGTATTTTGGACTCAAAGATGTGCCGAAGTTTCCCGAACGCTGCCCATCCGAGTTGGATTCTTCGCTGGACCTCTTTGTCGAAGTTGGATCTACCTAATCGGATCTTTTGACCCAGGTAGACGTATTCGTCAACAACTTCGAGTGTGGTATTCCCAACATTAACCGGTACAGGTGAGACATGAACATTTGACATGACCTTCGTCTTGTCCATATTCATCTTCAAACCTACCTGCTGGGATACTCTACTGAGGTCCCTGAGCATAGCACCGAGGTCCTCCAGCGACTCCGCCACAATGACTATGTCGTCGGCAAATCGAAGGTGAGTGATGCATTCGCCGTTGATATTGATGCCGTATCCGTTCCAGTCCAGTAGCTTGAAAACATCTTCCAGCGCGGCAGTGAACAGTTTCGGAGATATAACATCTCCCTGTCTCACGCCTTACGGTAGTGTACAACATGGTTATTTGACATGATTTTTGTCTTATCCATGTTCATTTTAAGACCCACTTTTTCAGAGGCTCTACTGAGGTCATTTAGCATTCTGCCGAGGTCGTCCAGGGTTTCAGCCATGACCACGATATCATCGGCAAAACGGAGGTTGGTCATGTACTCACCATTTATGTTGATGCCGAGTCCGTTCCAGTCCAGAAGTTTGAAGACGTCTTCCAGTGCGGCGGTAAACAGTTTCGGGGATATGACATCCCCCTGTCTCACACCTCGTTGCAGCTGGATCGGTTTCGAATTCCGGTCCTGAAGACGAACTGACATGGTGGCGTTTTCGTACAGGCACCTTAGCACCTCAATATACCGATAGTCAATTTGGCACCGCTGGAGCGACTGAAGCATAGCCCAGGTCTCGATCGAATCGAAGGCTTTCTCATAGTCCACAAACGCCAAACATAGGGGCTGGTTATACTCTTCGGTCTTCTGTATAACCGGCCGTAGCGTATGTATGTGGTCTATGGTGCTAAAGCCTTTTCGGAAACCGGCTTGTTCGGGCGGTTGGAAGTCGTCAAACCTGCGTGCGAGACGGTTCGATATGACTCTCGAGAACAGTTTATAAACGTGACTCAGAAGCGTGATGGGCCTGTAGTTCTTCAAAAGGGTCTTGTCACCCTTCTTAAAGAAGAGTATCACCACGCCTCTGTGCCATGCCTTCGGCGTTTTGCCTTCGAGAATGACGGAATTAAATAGCTTTTGTAGAGTCCTTAGCATAGGCGAACCTGCCGCTTTCAGGAGCTCAGCTGTAATGCCGTCATCACCCGGCGCCTTGTTATTCTTTAGCTGTTTGAGAGCCATTCTAATCTCGTACAGGCTAACGTCCGGGATATCTTCGGTGTAATGTCGGGTTAACCTGGCTCTAGGATCGCTGGTCAGGTTTACGACAGGTTGCTGTGTCGTCGTGTATAGCTGTCCGTAGAACTTCTCAACCACTCCCATGAGCTCGGATTTGGACGATATGATCTTCCCATCCTCGGTTTTCAGCTTCATCAGTTGGCTCTGGCCAATAGACAAATCTCGGGCGAATACTTTAGAGCCTTTGTTCTGCTCAATGGCCTTTTCAATGCACTTCGTATTGAATTGCCGTATATCGCGAGTAAGTGACTTTAAGATCTGTCTATTGATCCTTCGATACTTAGAAGCATCACCTGAGGATTGTAAAACCATCTTGCGCCTTTCTTCCATGAGCTCTAGGGTAGGGTTAGAGAGTTTTTGGGTTCCTTTCGTACGACGGATTTTAAAATGTTTAGATCCGATCGTATGGACAGCTTCCACGACCCTGTCATTATAAACATCCACGTCTATGCAGTCACCTAGGCACTGGTAGCGATTCTGAAGCTCGAGTTGGAAGTTCTCGGAATTCTGGATTTGGATAGGCGCTGGCCGGAGCGTAGACTTCATCAGTCGCGACCGTTCGAGTTTTATATTAAGATTCAGCATGCCTCTTACCATTCGATGATCACTCCCGGCTTTTACCGCATTGATCACGGAGACATCACTGAATATTTCTCTCCTTGACGACATGATGAAGTCTATCTCATTTTTGGTTGCACCATCGGGACTAATCCAGGTCCATTTGCGTTGTACCGGCTTCTTATAGAAAGAGTTCATCGTATAGAGTCCCTCTTTCTCCAAGAAGTCGGCCAGCATCTGGCCCCGTGAATTCCGATTACCAAATCCGTAATTCCCGACTCTAACCTCATCATCGCCCCGCCTGCCCAGTTTCGCGTTGAAGTCCCCCATGACGACAGTGTAATGGGTCTTGGAGGCATGCATTGCTTTCGAGATATCCTCATACATAGCCTCTACCTCAATATCGGAATGTGTCGACGTTGGCGCGTATACCTGTATGACCTTCAGCGAATACCGTTTGGTAATTCTGAGTATAAGGTACGCTACCCTCGTCGACACACTCCCGATTTGAGTAACACTGTTCACGAGGGACTCGTGGACGATGAACCCGACACCACCTTGGGACTGTTGGTCGCCCTCCCGGAAATAGAGCAAATTGCCGGATTTAAGTATTATCGAGTCCTCGCCCTCTCTTCGGACTTCAGATAAACCTATAATACTCCAGCGCAATTTACTCAATTCTTCCTCCAGTTCGATAACCTTCTCGTCAGTCCGCAGTGTTCGCGTGTTGAATGTTGCCAGGGCCAAGGGTCTTTTACGGTAGCTTAAGGGGGCCGTCCGGGGATTCTTAGCACCCCCTGCTCTGCTACTGTCGTGGCCGCTACCACAGCCAGGACTAGCAGAGCTGCCGGAGACTAGGGGCCGTGGCTTTCTCTTTGCTTTCATAATGGGGGGTTTTGCCGTAATCGCCACGCTTGGCAGGCGGGTTGGCGATCGCAGTTGGTCGGAAGTTTTCTACAAGATGCTGCTGCCCATCTTGTGTTATTGGTGTTTATAACTTCCGACCATTCCGCAATGGTTTTACCGCCATTGTTCGGTGGACTGATTGCACTGATGGTAGTTTCCACGACTATGATGGTCGTGCAAACTACCATTAGCGGGCGGTGGGGTCGTCACGTCCCTACGCCTTAAATGATGATGAAATTATTACGTATCTTATATTATATCATCAGGATTTATTTATAGCAAACTCGATTGATCCAAAATACCTCATTATCGATATTCCTTCACTAATTAATATTGACATTATTCAGAAAGGTCGAGCGTTTTGATATACGTAATGAACGGTAAATTGATTAGATTATGAAGTATGCTTACTACTACAGTGTAAACTACCTGTTTTCTGTGGTTTTGCTTAGTATCAGTATTATTTATGCAGTGAAAATAAACTTTTTTAGCGGTATTGATCACTTTATATGCATTTATGACGCTGTTTCATCATCATCAGCCCCTATTCGACCACTGCTGTACATATGCCTCTTCTATGATATGCCACTCCGCCCGATCCTCGGTCTAACTTCTCCTACCGCCACCAGCTGCCTTTCGAATAGCGTCTCTCCATCTAATTTCAGAGCGTCCTACTCTACAATGTTCCCATTTATAGTGCAATATTTTCAAAGAAATTGCAAGACAAAGAGATGCACTAAGGTATAGACAGCCTATTTGCCTTGACTTGTCATCGCGCTCCTAGTTGGCCGAGTGAAGACAAGACGCCGACGTATGTAAGTAGAGCTCATCACAGCAATAGTATTTACGATTTTTTTACGAAAATCCTAGTGTTACTGAAATTAGTAGATATCTGTTTCACTTTTCTCTTCATCGCAGTTTAATAGATGCGCATCTGTTTCCGAAGTTTCGCCTACATTATGGTAATGATCAGCGATATTTGATAAGTTTTTTTTTTTTGTTGTGCATTATGGTTAAAAGGAAACTGAAACAGATGTGATAGGTCAAAAACAAGATACCTATAACAAGTTGAATAAGTTGGATGGAGTACATGTACAATGTACAATATACAATGTTTTGTAGTGGTAGGACTCTTAGCAGAGTCCGCCTGGGGAAGGACCACACCTTTGCTTTTTTCTACCGCCAAGCAGTTATGTGCAAACATTACTGTGTTCCGGTCTGAAGGGCAATGTTTCCAGAGAAATTACAGGGCTTAGAGATATAACAACTTAGATCTCTGGGTGACGAGCGCAGTGCAGTGCTAGGTAATGATTTGGAATCTTCATGTTCCAATAGCTGCGCGTCACTGTGTTGTTATGTGGCAGGCATGTTGCTTACCATCAGGCGCATGACCTGCTCGCCTCGTCACTCTAAATGTTGTCATAGTTCTGCTAGCTAAAAAACCCGGCCAAGTGCTAGTTGGACTCCCGCACGAAGGGTTCCGTACCATTAGCAAATAAACGGCGAAAACCTCTTTGGCTTTATTCGCAATTCCGTAGACATCGCAATTTCCGCGGACAGACAAAAAGTTTATATAGATTTTGATTTTTGCCTCATGATAATGACGACAAATTTGACATGGCGTTTTATTTTTACTAGTGGCGCAATCTAGTTTTCTTGGGACGGACTAATCGAGCAAGAAACGGTAAAAACTCAAATTTGTTGTACGGAACCCCTCCTTAAATATTATTTTTATTTTATTTTTAGTATTTGTTGTTATAGCGGCAATAGAAATAGAGCATCAGTGAAAATTTAAATTGTCTAGCTGTCACCGATCTTGAGATACAGCCTGTTGACAGATGGACGGACGGACGGACGGACTCTGGACAGCCAAGTATCAGTAAATAGGGTTCCGTTTTTACCCTTTGGGTACGGAACCCTAAAAACGGTAAAATTATGCATGTTCATAGAATCTTTCGAGGTCATGCGTCATTCATACCGCAACCCGCACAGGGCTTCAATCATCAATCTGATAAAAATCTGGGAAAAATCTATCTGATAAAATAATAAATAAGTTCGTATAACTTAGCAAGTTCATTTTTACTTGCTAGCTTGCTACTTCTTGCATTAAAACTGATGTTTTCTGCACATCCGTAATTTAGTTGTAGTTTTCTGGTGACGTTTGTAACGCTGCCGAATCGTCGAGATATTTAAATAATAGTTTAAATCGCGATTACATAAGTGCTGTGCGTCATATGTTAACAATACCAATTGTAGTACTTCAATGAAACTTTAATGACCTTCAATGAAACTTTAATAGTCTGTGAAACTAGGTCTAAAACACAATATATCTACTGGATCTACACCTCTTTGTCTATCAAAACGTTGTCAGCATCTCTGATGTTGCATACATTCATAAACGACGGCTATATCGGCAGTTTGCTTATTACCTCCTTTCGATACATAGAAACACAATTATTTGCTGGAAAATGCGTGAATAAATCATTATTTCACAATTTTAGATTCTTGAGGTAGTTTAATTGTACTACTTACAAGCATATCATTAATATAGAAGGTGAGGTCTAGCGGTGGGCGGCTGGGGCCCGACGTGCAGTTGGCTTTGAGCACGTCACCAGTCGTGTAGTAGTGCTGCTCCGTCAGCAGCGACGGTGTTGATGGCGGGAGTTCTGGAATTAAACATTTCTTTAATACAACTTCACTATGTAAATATTATTTTCAGAAAAAAATACAACGGTTGAAGACAAATCATCTTACAGCTATTTCAAGGTACAGGTACCCACCGCAGCGATAGCACATCACGTAATGATGGACTCTTTATGCTCCAACAGCTGTGTGATACTGTATTGGATAATATTATGATGTCACACTGTCGGTGAATAACGCCATCATGCTTCGCGATGTTTTCATTTAACATTAAAGCTTCTAAATTCAAAAACATGTACGCCTGTAGGCCTGTACCTACTTGAAAAAATACTCAAAACTTCAGGCAGAATTCAATTGAACGATTGTCAATCATCCATCCCATCTGTTTGGCCACCAACACTTCATTGTGACTCGCTAGCAAATTTCCGCATATTTCCTGTATCCGAAATTTTCTCACAACAAATTTCCTATCTGTATTCCAAAATTCTCAAAAAAAGGTCCTGAATTTATCACTTGTCAAAGGTTATTTATCTCTTATACAAGTCTACGCACCAACAGAAAAAGCAAGTGAGAATGAAATAGACCACTTCTACGCAACAGTACATCAAGCAATACAAATAGCTCATAAAGATTACATTATAATGGGAGACCTAAATGCGAAAATCGGAAGACCAAAACCAGAAGAGTATTTAGTTACCAAGCAAAATGGTTACGGAGAAAGAAATGAAAGAGGACAAAGATTAATAGATTTTGCTGTGGAAAGCAAACTATCGATTATGAACACATTTTTCAAAAAAAAACCCAAGAACAAATGGACTTGGAGATCACCAGACTGGAAATACAAAAATGAAATAGATTTCATCTTATCAAATCGACCACATATTTTTCAAAATGTCGAGGTACTAACAATAAACTTCCCATCCGATCATAGGCCACTTAGAGCAACAATTAAAACGACACTAACATATAAAAGTAGGATCAAATACAATAATCCTCAAATAACTCTACTGAAAAATGAACATGAAATTTCAAAATACAAAGAATGCTTAGAAAAATATGTGACAAACCAGCTACTGGATTTGCAAGAGGAAAAAACATCAGTTCAAACATATTATGATAACTTAACTAACATTATCACTAAAAGTCTGCAAACTGCTTGTAGTGGCATCCCTGTATGTAAAAGTCACAATTTTTTTTCGGAACAGACTCAAAGACTACTAGAAAGAAGAAAAGAACTGCAAAAAACTCAAAATAAGACTAGGGCAATGAAAAACGAAATTTCTGCATTATATAAGCTTACCAGCAAATACATAAAAAGGGATTATGCAAGCCACAGATATAATGTTATAGAAAAGCATCTAAACCAAACAGGTAGTACAAAGAAAGCTTTTAAGAAGTTGAGAACGAATAAAGCATGGATCGATGGACTGACACATGATGGAAAAACATTAAAAGATCGAAAAGAGATCCTCCAAGTAGCGACCAATTATTACAAAAACTTATATAAAGCGGAAGAAAGACAAAAAGATAATGGAAATAGAAGCAACAGCAATGACTGTAACAAGCTACCTTCGATCCAATTAATAGAGGTAATAAAAGAACTGGAAAAGCTAAAGTCTGATAAAAGCCCTGGCTCGGACAATATCACAAATGAAACTTTGAAAACAGGTTCTACAATGCTGGCTCAACCTTTGACAATACTATTTAATCTCATTCTGGATACCCACGAGACCCCTAGACAATGGTCAGAATCCAACATCATATTAATTTACAAAAAAGGGGACCCAAATGATATTGGCAATTATAGGCCGATAAGTCTACTGTCAAACATCTATAAAATGTTTTCTTCAATCATAAATGAAAGACTTAGCATAACAATCGAAGAGGAACAACCAGTAGAGCAAGCAGGCTTTAGAAAAGGCTACTCAACAATTGACCATATCCATACTCTAGAAATACTTATTGAAAAATATCAAGAGAGAAATAAACCACTCTACATTGCGTATATCGATTATCGAAAAGCATTCGACACAGTCTCACATAAAAGCATCTGGACGACTCTAGCTAACCAAAACGTAGAGAGAGGGTACATAAAAATACTTCAAAGTTTGTACGAAAATAGTAAAAGTAGAGTCAAACTGGAGCAAGCTGGCCCTTGGTTTCCTGTTAAAAGGGGAGTGAGACAAGGGGACCCTTTATCCCCTAAATTATTTATAGCTCTACTTGAGAATATAATTAGACAATTAAACTGGCAAGAGATTGGTATAAAAATCAATGGAATGTACCTAAGCCACCTACGCTTTGCAGATGACCTGGTTCTTTTTTCAGAGTCAGCTCTACAATTACAGACCATGGTAGAGTCACTAAACAGCACTAGTAAGCTAATAGGCTTAGAAATGAACCTATCAAAAACTATGGTAATGACAAACAGTGTTAGATATACTGTATCAGTCGACGGCACGGCCCTCCATTACACAGATCATTATATCTACCTAGGAAAACGGATAAGTTTTGAACGAAGTGGCAACTTTATGGAAGTAGAGCGCAGAACACAACTGACTTGGAACAAATATTGGAGCTTAAAGGAAATTTTCAAAAGCAACATGCCCATAAATATCAAAACAAAAGTATTCAACTCTTGTTTGCTGCCTTGCTTGACATATGCCTGTCAAACGTGGAAATTTAATAATAAAGTTAGAAACAAGATTGTAACTTGTCAGCGAGGAATAGAGCGAAGTATGCTTAACATAAAGAAAATACAAAGAGTACGGCACACAAAAATAAGAAGGATAACTAAAGCAACAGATGGACTAACTCAAGCACTCGGACTGAAATGGAAATGGGCAGGTCACATAGCTCGTCTTTATGATGGAAGATGGACCAAACGCGTGACATCATGGAAAGGTCCATTGGGAAAACGCAAACAAGGCAGACCTCACGCTAGATGGGAAGATGAAATCGCAAAGGTTGGTGGTCCCAACTGGATGCTGAAAGCGAAAACGCGAGAAGACTGGATATCCTTGGAGGAGGCCTTTACCTCTAAAGAGGTTCACGCAGAACGGTGTTAAAAAGAAAAGAGAAATTAGTTTGAATAAATAAAAAGAAAAAAAATTTATACCTGTTATAGAAATAGCTCAATTCTTACAATTCATTATTATGTAATTCTTACCTTCTGCTGAAATAAAAGGCTTTTTTATTTTTTATTATTTTATTCCAAAATTCATCCTTATGCGTTTAGCCGTTCCAACGTTATTGGCCAACAAACATCCGAACTTCCACGTTTATAATATTGGTGGAAACATTCGTGAACATTGCACACACAACACCACCTGACCCCAAACTTGTAGCAAAATAAAACTTGTGCTATGGAAACGAGATTATGACTTATATAATTGCAAACACATACTTATTATACACATAAATTCCCAGACACAGTACAAATATTTATATCGTTCACATAAATATTTGCACTGGGTAAGAATCGATCCCCTAGACCCTTAGCTTTGCAGGCAGGCTTACTACCGACTAAACTATTAGGCTAGTCAAATTATATTAATAGGACTAGCGGTTCGCCTGTGGTACATATCTATAGCACTAATGCCTGAGCTACACGAGGCTAGTTTTTTAAGCTTGGATAGCAAGCTATTGTTAGCAAGCTACCAAGCTAGTAGGTACTTCTAGCTTCATTTAGACAACTTTAGTTTTTTCTACACGAAGCTAGAAGTACTAGCTTGCTACTATCACTAGTCACTGTTACTATCACTAGTTTGAAAAACTAGCCTCGTGTATCTCAGGTATTAGGGACCACGTAGATATCCAAAGGTAATTTTTGAAATCGGTCTCATAGTTCCTGAGATTTGCACGCATCAAACACAAACTCTTCAGCTTTTTAATATTATAATATAGATAAAGATTAGAATTAGTATGACTCACCAATAACTTCCATAGTGTTGGAGACGATAGACGTGGCGAAGGATGGCGCGTCCGCCGTCACCTCACAACTGAAGTTCCCCGACAGCCCGAAGCTGACCCTCGTTAGCACCACCTGACTCTGGTTCGATCTTGCTAGCTGTTCACAAAATAACATTCAATAAGTCAAACAAGTTACGGCTGGTCTAGTAAGTTACAACTGTTCTAGTCGGGGGAGCGGTGACTGCCGATCTGGAAACCCCGGGTTTAAATCTCACTCACACCACTGTTTCCAAAGTTTTCGAAATGCCGCTTACTTAAAACGGTGAAGGAAAACATCGCGAGGAATCGTTTACGCCGAGTTTAACAAAATATATATTATTAAGATTTTATAGTGAAAGGACTGGGAAAGTGTTCCCAGGTTGACTCGGCTAAGAGTCTAAAGTAGTAAGGCATGATACTTCACCCCTTTGCCAGTTGTTCTACCACCAAGAAGTAATGCTCTAACATCACTGTGCTCCGGTTTGAAGGACAATGTTTCTAGATAAATAACAGGGCATAGAGATATATCATCTTAAAGTTATTGGGTGACGAACGCAGTGCTGTGCTAGGTAACGATTCAGACTTATCTTCCAATAGCTGTGTGACACTGTTCTGTTATAGGCAGTCGCTTAGCTAACTATCAGACCCATATTAACAAGGCCAGATCTCATTCCCGTAATATTTGCGATACACCTGATGTCATCAACCCCCTCTGGCTGACGATTTACTGATGAAACGTTACTCGGCAATTAGTAGACTCTTTGCCAAAGATAGGGCTGGGCTACAAATACATACTACCTAGTTTTGGAGTACCTTACAACAAATGAAATAAATATAATAATAGTACAAAATCTTACATTTATAAACGCAAAATCACCAAAAGCAAAAATCACATACATCCCTACATGCCTACATTATCCTTAAAAGTCAACCCACGCTCAGCCCAACGAAAAGAAAAATACAACATCACAGTAATGGGGCAAAAACGTTCCGCCAAAGGCCTCTACTCAGAAAACAATCAAAGGGACATCTCTATCTCTAACAGGCTATTGGCACATGCTTTATATCCCGTCCCTAACACTAGTGTGTACATTTTTTTCCTGAGAACAAGCCATCTTTCGCTGTCGCTGAGAGAGCAGATGTTCATATATTCAATCCTTTATCGTGCTCGGAGCTGTGAATACAGATCGGGAGCAGTAGGACAACTTTTGATTTAGCTGATTACGTTTTCGGCCGATTTCTTACACAGTTCAAGTGCAATGTAAGCAAGTACCATAAAGTAAGGTGTTATACTTTGGTAAAAGCTTTACTCGCTTTATAGGTAGATAGTTTTGTATTAATTTATGTTTTCGCGTATATGGGTATACAGAGATGTTAGAAGTAACAAACAAAGCATGTTATGTTAAGAACTCCACATTCTACCTTTCGGCATGCGAAATCATAATTTTAAAACAATGTAGGTAAACTTGAACAACATACAAAATCAGTAATTACTTTGAAACAAACTGTTAAACCATCTGAGCAGCAATTACGAGTAGTTTCCATTGTAAGTAATGAGAAGAAGTTAGTCAAGATTTGATAAAAAAAAAACAGCTAAATTATTTAAATTAAATCAGCTATTTTCTAGATAAACGTGTAAATAGGCTACACATTAAATTCTAATCTTAGAATATCACTGTTCTATGAAATGAAAATATTTGAACGAAACCAAATAATTTTGAAACTTTCGTTATTTGCACTTACGCGTTTATTAAATTTATTACACAGGATTTAGTCGCGATCTAAATTATTATTAATTTAATTAACTCGACTTTTCGGCAGCAACTAATTCAGTATTCTTGTAATCACAGCTGTTATAACGATGTTGAGATGGCGAGGCGACTATAAAAAACGAATTAATCCGTCAGTTAGATTATTTAAAAATATTGTATTTATATTTTTTCCCATGTCTCACAAACGAAAAATGACGAAAATACAGTGCTTAGAAGATTTGAGTAACGTCACGTCATGGTACGATTTTTACTATAGAGTGACGTCACAAGGTCACAACCCCCCCACTCCGGAAGTTTTATGATCTACATACATTATATCTCTGTAAATTTTTGATAATTTGGTAAAACAAAAAATATTACGTGTCCTATAAGTTTCCATAACCTACCTGAATAATTAATTTGAATGGTGTCTGTTTGACTCTTTCGTCATCCCAATTATAAATAGAAATAATTTAAATACCGATTAAACCCTGGGTAATGATTTGATTATGATTAATGTTTTCGATATGAACGAAACCAGTTTTTCCTTCGATTTCCCTTACTGTCGTTAAATGTATTGGAGTAGAAAATGTGTAAAGTATTTTAGAAGATTGCAGATAATAACGCTTCATTGTAGGTATCTCTTTCATACGAGCATCGACCTAGATATACTTTTGTGGAAAATATTCGTTCACTTTGTTCATTTGTTCGATTTGTTCATTCGTGATACAAGTGTGGAGGATACACAAGCGAAAAAGGAAATTACTGTGTCAGAAAATAAATCGTAAAGACTATGCGAATGTTTATTAACTCCAGAATTGGAAAATAAAATAAAAGGAAAATGATTTATGTGGATTAAACAAAAAAGCTTGATAAAAATGGGTCCCTGATTTTTTCCTATCTAGCTATAAATGCGAATTTCCTACCTAGTCGAGAGTGAATCGGTTCTTTTCTAGATTAACACGCTCCGTAGACCGCATCGTTGCTTAACATCAGGCAAAATGGCGGTCAAGTGTGAACCTTTAATTATTGAAAAAAAATGTGTAGCAATTAATATTATTTGTTTGCTAGCTCACCTGGAAAAAAATAATTTGGCTCATAATTTTAGGATTATTACAGTACCAATATTACAAAATAAAGGTGATAAAAAAAGCGCAAAATTAAGTGTTTGTCAATGACAAACGACAACAAAACAAAAAAACTGCTAACCTAAAAATAAAGTAAAAAATTGTGAGTTGAACCGCCACTTAGTTTACAATATTTAGAATACCTATATACTACCTGGGATTTATGGTTCGTTACGATTCTATTCATTATTATTAGAAGCCAAACAGCCAATCCACTATCCAGCCAACAATTAAACAATCAAAATTTATTTATTTCGTCGATAAAATCAGCAATTAATCCCGAACAATAATTCATCTGGGACAACCGTAACGAATCGTAAATAATCCGGTATCATCGGCGCCGAGGTGGAAATACGCAGACTCTCTCTACTCCATTTATTTGCATCGCTGATGCTATGTACTTGTTAGAGGATTAGATGGAACGTTTAAGCCGGATCGTTTGTTGCTGGAAAAGATCGTTCTAAGCGATAAGGGCGTCAATTGAAATGTATAATTCCATAAATTAATTTCATTTCGTTTTTACATCCCACGGTTGCCTAGAAGATATTGCTTTTAGTTATAACACTACTAGTTTCTAGTTTTGTCCTCTTTGTAATTCAAAAATTATTTCATATTAACTTGCTCAATTGCTCATTCATTGTGATTTGCGGGATACCCATACGTGCTCCAAATTTCATAAACATGCTTTAAACGATTATTTAACATAAGCGTCCCAAAATCGTAATTATTAACACTGACTGAGATATAGACCAAAAAGATTTCACCTAGTTCCAGACGGCCTAGAAAGTTGAACTTGGCTTCCCACACTACCGTGTGTCTAGATTTATAATCAATGTTGATATTCGTTACTTAAACAGAGCTGTAACTCAGGCAAATTATTAAATTATAAAGTACGAAGCAAGTAGAATGTACGAGTGTAAGAGAATAGATGGTCTCTAGATAACAACAGGAACATAAATTGAGATATTGACAAAATAAAATTAAAGTCATATGGAGTACTCAAAGAAGTGAAAACTTATAACTTAGAATTTTATAAACAGCAATAATGTTGCATAAAACGTCACTTCTATAGCTACGAATATACTGCTATTATGCATGTTGGTACCGCATGGTAAAGATTACACCCATCCCAAAAGCGTATTGTTATACTATAATAATAAATATAATAAATATTGGTGGACAATTCACACACAACACCATCTGACCCCAAACTAAGCAAAGCTTGTGTGATGGCGGCCAAATAGCTGATATAATACTTATATAGTTTTAAATACATATCTACTTATATTTATATTTTAAATAAAGAGTGACGAGGAGACGAGCAGGCCATGTGCCTGATGGTAAGCAACATACTTGCCACATAACAGCACAGTGACACAGCTATTGGAACATGAAGAGTCCAAATCAATACCTAGCATTGCCCTGCGCTCGTCACCCAGAGTTCTAAGATATTATATCTCTAAGCCTTGTAATTTCACTTTTAATATTGCCCTTCAAACCAGAACACAGTAACGTTAGCACTTTACTGCTTGACGGTAGAATAAATGGCAAAGGTACTTCCCCAGGCGGACTCTGCTAAGAGTCCTACCGCTACTAATAACATGTAGATACGTCGCCCTCCGCTGCATCACCGGCACTCGTAAATGAGTAGGTACTCGTATAAATCGATGATGCGAACCCGTTAAGTTTTTTCAAACCAAAAAGTGCCTCACTGCGGCCAAAAAGTTTGTGCTCTAAATTTTTAACATATTTTTGTTAGAACTACCCGTACCCATTCTCACTCGCATTCCCAAGAATTTTCTCAGCATTTTTTTCTCACCACGTAAAACAAGTGAATTCCGTTCAACAGATGTTTTTTCTTGAAGAAAACTTCCGGATACTTTCCGAATACCCCCATCACTGGAAGAGCTTCCCTTTTGAATTAATTAAATTCCTAGTTGTCGAGACCCTTAATTTAAGGGTCTGGTTCAAGTTACGGGGAGGGGATTTATATTAGGTTTTGTTAATTAAAGAACCGAACGCTTTGTAGGTCAAGATTAATCTTAATTTTAGTTTTGGTCTAATTCTGTATTGGTAATAAATTTATTTGTTTTTGAAACTGTGTTATTGATACTAATGTTAAACATTCTTTTAATTTTGCCATGATATATTTTATCAATTGAATATATTACAGACATACAAACTATTATTGAATCGGCGTTTTGGGAGCGTTACAACGACGGCGATTACGAGAAGACTGAACAAATGGCGGGTCGTCTCATTGGGAAATGATAAAATCTCCATCTCTTCTTATACACTGCGAGCCTCTACTTAGTCTGTGACTGCGAGTAATACCTATAGGTTTTATTCGCAGTCTAAGCAATTAGTATTTGAAGACCAAACAAGAAGAGATGCAGATTTTAATTTTCCAATGAGACGACTCGCCATTTCTTCAGACTTCTCGTAATCACTGTCGTTGTAACGCTACCAAGACGCTGATTCAATAATAGTTTGGATCTCTATAATAATATATATTATATAATTGATATATTTGATATTGATAATATATAATTGATATAAAATATTATGGCTAAATTGAAATAAATACGATTAAGTATAATATTTATTTTACTAGCGGTCTGTTTAGGCTTCGCTTGGGTTATATCTTATAACAAGCAAATAAATTGTGAAAGAAAATATTCTGGATTTAAATTGGAGCTATTAATTGTCTAAGCTTTCAAATGGAAACGGAACTGTGCACAGTGGGCCAAATTGTGTTAAAGTGGGTTCAGTGATTATATAAATGGATATGGATTATTATGGACAAACAATCCTACTAATATTATAAAATAAATGTCAATGTATGGATGTTCGTTGCTCAATCACGTAGTAACGTATGAACCACAGAAATCTAAATAATATTATTTAGATTTCTGTGGTATGAACGGATCGGGCTGAAATTTGGAACACGGTTAGATTATTTTTTTTTAACTTTTATAGGCTTACACTTGACCGCCATCTCGCCTGATGTTAAGCGACGATGCGGTCTACGATGGGGCGTGTTTACCTAGAAGAAACCGATTCACTCTCGACTTGAAGACACAAAGATTGTAATCAACAGGGAAAACCCACTCAGGCAACGCATTCCACAGCCTAGACGTTCTTATCACAAAAGTAGAGTCAAATCTCTTCGTTCGCGTCTTTGGAACATCAACCATGAAACGATGTCGCTTTCTCGAGCTACGAGCATTCCGATAGAAAAAAAAGGCAAGGTGGTATTAGATCATGTAAATCAGTCGCACACTCTCCGAAGTGTATCCGATAAAAAACCGAAAGACTAGCAACTTTTCGGCGATAGAGAATAGAATTAGGAGATTATAGTCTATGAATGGTATAAATATATAAAATTGTCTATCTTCGACTATACTTTGCCGTAATGGCATTCCTGCTATTACAGAAGTATAGGAAAAAAATCTTAGGTAGGTACCTATAGACTACAGGTTGCAACCCCCCCTTTTCAACCTGCACTCAGTTGGACAACTTACAAGTAGTGAAGGCATAGTGCTGAATTTTATTACTTTACACCCTCTTCTATCATCCTACATTGGTCTCCTGGTGGTTCATATGACCCATACATTTTGTTCACGGGCCTGTAGTCTACTAATATTATTTTTCTGTCTAACACATGAAATGAACCTTAATAAAGGATTGAAATACCAAAACAAAAGTCAATTTATTTGCGTATTTGTATAAACAATTCCATTGATTCTTCAATCAAACAATTCTATTAAACCCAGTATATGAGCATTGTTCTTGTCAACCTTTAATTCACATTTGTTAACGGGTCAGTGAGTATTGAAGTTGTTTTGAATTGACTTCGGTAAGTTTGGGTTACCTATCTGTTCGGTTGAGCGTAAATTCACAATATTCAAGTAATTAATGGTTTTAGACGAGTAAGCAATAATTAAGACCCAAAAATTAAACGTTAAATAGATGTAAGAATTAAAATAGAAGACGTGTTAGGAGATAGATTGAGTTTAATTTTTGTTGTTTTTTGGGCAGTGCTAAGCGGTTATTTGATACTCTTTATAATTAAATATCTATACAGCACTGTACCCTTATCAGTAGACATATTGCTTACCATCAGACGCATTTCTTACTCGTCTTTTTACTAAACTATATAACAAAAAGAAAAACAAGTACTCTGCCGAATATTTTATTCGGTAATTTGCTGTTTCACCTCAATTTTATTTCAGCCATATCAACTTGGTTACGCTTGAAAAAAGTAAGGAAACCATTAGAGTTAAGCGCGTACCTACTCCGAGACGTATGATAAGAGCATTAACATTTTTCTTTTCGCAACTACCAGTATCAAGAAAATACAACGCCGTTCAGCGAAATGTTGCGATCCCATCCCTCGACGGAAAAAAACTCAAGAACAAATTTTGAAACAGCAGATAGATAACTTCATATTTTACAACAATTAGTTTTTAGCTTCATTACACTAGTATAGTTATTAGTTATAGAATATTTATCTTTATCATAATTATGGAGAAAAGTCCCGATATTTTCATGCATTTTATGTAATACTTACACCGCCACGCAGTTTTACTCGTCCAGTTCCCGTTCCTGTAGTTTATCCGTGATAAAAAGTAACCTTTGTGCTATTCCAGTTTATAATCTGTGTTGCAAATTTCAACCCGATCCATTCTAACGGTCCGACGTCATTGAGTAAGAAACATCCAAAGATCTTAACATCCAGACTTTTGTATTTATGATATTAGTAAGATTTACTGCACTCCATAATTAATCGCACAACAATCATATATGTCCTGGGTGGGAATCAAATCGACGACCTACGGCTTCGCGGGTATAGCGATTTACTACCATTTCAATTTAGAGGTTAGATAGAACTGCATGCTTTTGTGTTATTATAAGCGTGTTGTATATCAGAAGCATGTACACTGTATCTTTTATTTATATCAAAAATGGTTGTCTAAACGTTTAGGCCAATAGTGCTTCTGTCGTTTCATACGCACTCTCGCTTGCACGCTCAGTTCCGATAGAACGCAGCACTTTATCGTACATACCAGCCAGCGTTCATAGATTTATAACACGTTATCACGTTAAAAAACAGTGACCAAAAATAAATAGGCTCAAAAACCAGTATATGACAATCAGCAACTTCTTCATATCTCAAGATCACTTTTAAAAGTAGTTATACATCTGCACCTCATAAATCTGCGTCAATGCGTTACCTTCATTACTTTGCCGTCGTAAAGCATCATCTACCCCATTTACCTCTGCATTACGGTTATAATAATAGCTAAGCGCAATTTAACAAAGAGAAAATCTTGAGCCATTTATATTTTAAGCAAAACAACAGACCACATTTCGCTTCCACTACATTGAGCGGGGTATTAACGGATTCCGAGTAATAAAGTACGTTGTTTTAGCTCAATGTTTCAGTTCAACAGGTAAAAATAATTGCACGACAGTTTTGGCAAGAAATTCTTATACCCGGCAGATTTAAACTCACATGAGAGGTTTGTTTTCAATTTATTGACCTAAATATTACAAAACCATTAGTATCCCGTATTTGTCCTCTACTATACACAGACATCTACTATAGTAAACCGATACTGATAGCTGAATTTCATACGTTGTCATTCTGTCTAGTCTCAGGGCATTTTACACCCAATTTACCGAGCCTATTCTCACAAAAGTATTTTTTATACTAAATCCTATATAGGTCATGAGAAAAGTTATAAAACTACATAGGATTTGGTCGTGGTTGGTGCGCGCGAGTTTGCAAAAATGGCGGGACACCGGCTATTTTGGCTATTGTAAGCGTGTTTTTTACACTTCGGCTTATGAAGTGTTTTCTTATTTGAAGCCATTAATCTCACGGCTATTTCAAAATAAATTTAACGGTGTTGTTTGTTTATAAAAATGCATGATTGCAAAAAAATAGAGATTTTTATCCCTCCAAAAAGCAACGGCAAAAGATGGATAGCCGGAAACTGAAATATGTGGCACAAACAAATTAATTTTGTTAGTTTTTATATTTTTGGTCCTTTGTACGTGTTATGTAACAGCTATTTGGTTTCCTCAGTAGAACCTGTATTTACTTTGGGCCTAGTTAATTGATGGAACACCAACGCTTGAGGGGCACCGGGCAGCTAGACAACATGTAAAAGACAACATGTTATCTCTTGAGGTTGTCTCTTGTGAGGTGGTTTGCTGTACGGAACGATATATGGCAAGAAGGTGCAAATGCTGCAGCAGAAGAAGTAATTATTCAGTATTTTCTCAGCTATCTTGTAGTGGTAGGACTCTTTGCAAAATCTGTCTGGGGAAGTATCACACCTTTGCCAGTAATTCTGTAGCCAAGCATTAATATGCAAACACTACTGTTCACGTTATAGGGAAACTTTTCAAGAGAAATTGATCAAGAGGGCATATAGGAAAATCTTAGTCTCTGAGTAATAAACGCAGTGCAGTGCTAGATAATGATTTGGACTCTGCATGTTCGTTTTTGGAAGTGAAAACTTCTTTAGGCGCGCCTAGACAGATGTTTCGTGGGTTGTGAATTGGATTCTAGCGTCACGCTCGGGTAAAATAAGAAATCTTCGGATAAACTCGGGACCATGGCAATTGGCCATTTAGAAGTGCGTCAGCCAATGGCAAATGCTGAAAAGGCGTGGCCTCGGCATCAAGCCATGGCCATTTAGAAATGAAGCAGCCAATAGGAAATGCTGACGCATTTCTAGATGGTCATGCCATGATACCCAGGCCACGCCCTCCGGTTACGCACGTGTAGTTTCCAAAGTAAGCTATCAAATTCTGAGTTATAAGTTTTCACTTCTATCGGCAGTTCCTATGACTGCCAATTTTTTGTGAACAAGTCAACTAATAGGTATATACTTTTATTCATCAGAAAAGTAGGAACATAGTTTCCCCGTCTTTGTAAATCCGTTACTCATAGAAAAAACTAGATTTGGTTTGTTGATTATTCCTGTCTTGTACCAATCTTCGCCTGGTCCATTTAGCGGGACTACTAATTAAGCTCTCTTTTGATCACGTCAGACTCATTACTGCGAAGAGCCGAGTAGCAGTAAACTAGGTTATGTCGAAGCTAATTTACTCCGTTGCTGCAGATCAGGCTTGCATTACGCAAATTAAACTCGTTTTATATAAGGACTAGATGTGGCTCGATGATAGTGTGATGATAAATTGACGGCAGCAGGAAATGGCTGCGTACAATAAGCTTACACTTTTTTTTTAAATCCTCCAATGTAATTGTTTTAAATTTTAGGCCACACATTTATGTTTGAAAGTAAAGCAAATACCTACCCATTTTGCGCCTGAGATTACTACCGCAGTTTTCAAAAGAACTTGCAGATAACTTTGAAATCGTTGAACCGATTTTAATGCAGACCTCGGAATAAGCCAAAAACCAAAATCAAAATTGGTACATCGCTCACTTACATATACATAAAGAATCACGTAGAATTTATACAACTCCGTTTTCGCGTAGGTTATAAAGTCATGGATCGGACTAAGTGTCTGGTTACATAAAAGGCCCACATTCAGCGATGAATTAGTATAGGTTGATAATGATGATGTTTATGACGTGTCCAATGATATTCGTCTTTGAGGTATGCTCCGCAAGCATGAGAGTCGTCACCTACCAATAATTTGTCTTTGGTAATATTGCGATAAGCAGGGCGTTCTAAAAAGATCTAGTTTTATCTGTTATCTGGCTTCGATGCAAACACATTTGGCGCATTTTGGAGCTATGTGATGGTAGGTATCTATCGTTTTCTTTTCCATAGATCTTCCTACATACCTATCAGTTTCCCCAGTCACTACCTATCATAGCTATTTAGACTAAGTACACTTTTAAAGCAAATCGATATAATACAGCTTCATGCAGAAATATTTATTTCGATAAGATTTAGATAACCCTTATTTTTGGTTTACAATTTCAGGTTTAGTCCCATAGCCTATCTCGCTCTCATAGTACAAACTTTTTTTTACTTTTAGGGCTGGAAAATGGTTTTACACTACAACACAATGTGTCGCTCTTACACCAACATTCTCGCTAATTTAAGTTCGTATTTGCTTCCAATGTGTACCATTTAAGCTGAATTTTGTAAAGCTATTTGTCATGACAAATGACCGCGGGAAAAGCGCCAAGAGGCATAGACGCATAGAAACCGCAGCTCGAATAGAGTGTAATAATATGTTAATAGTTATACATAAAAAGTAAACTTTAGAAAAATCCAATGCATGTGGTACAACACAAATCTGATACCACATTGTGCGACTCAAATGGTGTTAAGCAAAAGAGAGCGTAGAGGAGTAATCTAAATCATCAAAATATATAGTTGAAAGTGGTTAGTCGATTCAGTATCGAGATTGGAGGCCCAAAGAAGACGATCACAATATACAGCATGCAGTTTAGTTTGCAATATTGAGCAGAGTGGTTCGAGTGGCAAAAAACCGTATTGGCCTTGGAGACTGATCGTATGATCAATCGTGAGGGATATTTTTTGTCTTCATGTTATGGTTGTTTTCCCACCTGCACTTCTGAATACATTTTATGGTGCAAATGTACTTTTGTCACCAGTAACTGTATCGGTGAGAGTGATCATCGCAAGAAAACATTGACTCTCTCCTCGTAAAAGGCTTGAGTACCAACAGGGAACCTGAAGTGGGCTAATTTTGATCAAAGTGGGTTCTTAAGACCTGAGGACTCATTTGATTATGAAGACTTGATTTGATGATGCAAAAAAAACATTAAAAAATTGACATATTCCGCGAAAATTACATAATCTGAAGACAATCATAAAGATATTGTGACCTCAGTCAACGGTCATTTGGCCAGTCTTATTGACTACAGTTTTGGTACTCTACGTGCAAGAAAAAGCCTTGAGTACCAGAAATAGGAACATAAAGTGCGGTATGCCAGACACTCTTCCATTTGATGTCAGAGATTTTCCTCGTTTTTCCGAGCATATTTTCCGCTGACAGCTTAACATTAGCTATAATAAATTTTTGCGCCGGGAAATGAAATTTTAGGGTCACTAAATAGCAACAGCAATGCTAATGCGATCATCAATAAATAAGAAAATGTCATATCAGATTAATTCATGGAACTCGGCTGAAATGTTCATGTGTTTAAATATTTTCAATGACTACCCGTCGTATCATAGAATATGGTTTAATTGTTTTGTTGAAAGCATTTGACGTTAGAATAATAATAATTAATATCAGAGTTTTTACTTTTTTTAATTAATACATTTTGGCTCGCTTAAGTCTCGAGTGAATATTCGGAATATGTCAGTATTTCTTTTTTGATTATTCTTTCATGTCTTCCTCGTATAATGTGATATGGTCACTGGTCACTGGTCAGTCCAGTTTGACTTAAGTTTTTGCCGCATCTGGGGTCCCTTTTCAAGGAGAGTGCACGTATGCAACCACTACCAATTAAGCATGTCGTACTCTAACCAAGTGCTTTACATAATAACATTAAACTGAAACTCAATTTTGTTCTTTTAAATGATTTTGACATAAGAAACGTTCAAAATTTTTATACTTTTTTGAATTTAGTCAAACATTTTACAGATTTTTGGCTCATAAACATAAGTTGTCCAAAAATTTTTGTGATACAGCGTTAAAACCCACAACGTATATATTTTAAAACACTCACATCAACGTTAATCCCAGCGAAAGGAAAGATCTTGGTAGCGGGCGTCTCAGTAGGCGAGTATCTGTAAAACTCGTGGCGCCCCCTGTACCACTTGACGGAGTATAGCGGCGCGTCGGTGAGCTCGTAGAGACAGGCTAGCGTCGCGTCGCTCCCGCGCTGGACTACCGGCGGCGCTATTCGGAGCTCCGTCGCTCTTAGCCCGCTCGCACCTGCCAAAACAAAAATACGATTCAGAAAAATTAAGAAAATTTTCTAAGAACTATAGCAGTTAAATATATACCAAGTTAATATAAGTGTGCTAAGACAGGTAATTTTTTAAATTTAAGCAGACCATAAAATGTTCGTGTTGTTGGGAATCGAGACCTCTCACAACGAGTGAGTCAAGACCATAATCGACCACGCTGGGCCAATGCGAGTTGGTGGAAGACGCATAATGTCGAAAGGTTTTTTTGTTAAAGGTTTTAAGTTAGCGACATTACGCATATGATTTTGAAAAGACAGTAGCACACGTGGGATTCAACCAGGAGATCAGCAATCGCAGTTCTTCCGACTAGGCCAGCTAGCTGTAACTTAATTTTTTGTCCCGACTGGCAAAAGATCCACTTGATGATAAGGAATACCTTCTGCTTATAACAGCAAAGTGTCGCCCAGCTATTTGAATATGAAGAGTCCAAATCACTACCTTGCACTGCACTGCGTCACCCGGAGATGTAAGACGATTTAGGTATAGCATAGTTTATCTGACCAATAAATAAATGAATGAATGAAAATAAAGTGGCCAAGTGCGAGTTGGACTCGCCCATGAAGGGTTCCGTTGCAGCAAGTAACATTATATACATAGTACACATAGTTCTTGTAGTTCGTTGTAACTTTGATCGAAGTTTCAATAATAGTGTATTTATGACGTACTAAAAAAAAACTACTCATCAGATCGAGTTCAAACCAATTTTCGTTGGTAGTTTACATGTTAATGTACATCATATATTTTTTTTAGATTTTTCATTCTCTTACTTTAGAAGTTAGAGGGGGGGGGGGGGACACACATTTTACCACTTTGGAAGTGTCTCTCGCGCAAATTATTCAGTGTAGACGAAAATGAGTTTAGAAACCTCAACATCATTTTTGAAGACCTATCGATAGACACTCCACACGCGTAGGTTTGATGAAAAAAAAATTTTTGAGTTTCAGTTCTCAGTATGGGGGGCAATCCTAATTTTTTTTTTTTTCTGTTGAAATCTTAATGCGGTTCACAGAATACATCTACTTACCAAGTTTCAACAGTGTAGTTCTCATAGTTTCGGCAAAAAGTGTCTGTGACATACGGACGGACAGACAGACAGACAGACAGACATGACGAATCTATAAGGGTTCCGTTTTTACGTTTTACGGAACCCTAAAAATAGCCATTTAAACCAGAACACATTACTTTTTTTTGTTCTTGAAAGTCTAACGCAAACGTTTCCAATTCGCCAGATAGAATTTATACTAAGCTTTTCAGGAACAAACGTTACAAAAGTTCCTACAAAATATACGAGTATCAAGCGTGTTCGGTGTTCACACCGCGCCGAAGCGCTTTACACATCATTGGGCATCAAAAATTCGTTACCAATCCAGTAACTGGAACAGGTGGAATTAAAACTCTTTGACCGTAACACGGCCGAGGCCGGGGTGAAGCTGGAATGGTGAGAATGTACTTTGTTAGCACCCATGCCACGACTTAATACCACCAACGAGCGGCGGCACTATCGGGCTATCATGAGAATACAAGACTGTAAGGTAAAAAAACCTTTGTTTAACTTATCCGGCGTGTATCTTGATTGGTGGTTTGAACTACTGTGGTGACGGCAGAATTGGGGCTAAATTGGAGATTACACAGAGCTAGAATGTTAATTTGTTACATTTGGCAAGATTTTTTATCAGATATTGAGATTTCCAGGAGCTTAACGTAAAACAAAATTTGACATCAAATCGAAATTAAATATGTATTTAGCTATCTGTTTTGCTAGCTACAGGGTTATTTTCATGGACTTAAGGCGCACGGAATTATGTTATCGTTGGAAAGAGTGAGCTCACTTTCTCCGTTCTAGTCGGTTGTGGGAAGCGGTGAACGCCGAACGTTTTTACTTATCACTATTCGTTGTCAATAAGCAAAATAAATAGAACCACAATATACCTCGCCGCTAGTGATTCCAGGGGTCAAGTACTTAGATTGTTAGTTGTATAATAATTTCAAGGTGTGAGTACGTTAGCACCCTGAGAGGCACATCTTTTATTTTATATCGTTTATGTATTTTATGGCTATTTAGTAAAAAGAGTTAACTTTTAGAAAAAAAAAAAAACATTTTGCTATTTTGTAACCAGATGGCGGGCGTACAGAGTACAGCTAATACCTAGGTATTAAATAAATACATAAATAATTATGTTACGGTGTTTTTGAAGGTGCACTTTACATATTTATGTCAGCTCAGTTTAAGTTCCATTACCACTAAACCATTACACTCGTTATCCTTCTATGTGGATTTATTTCCACTGACACTCTCTACCTAAAGCTTAACTTTACGCGAACTTAGCAACAGATAAAGTCAAAATCATTCAAGATTTTGGAGGGTAGACAGAGAACACTTTGTTTTTGAATACGGGTATTTTTTTAATAATTAGGACAGGTTCATCAGTAAATGATCCTGTATGCTGGATATTAATTTAGTCGTGGTATGGAGTGGATAGAATGTATATACATATAAATACTTTTCTACTACATACTTACATATATCCTACTAATTATAAATGTCAATGTATGGATGTTTGGATGTTTGGATATTTGGATGTTTGGATGTTTGTTGCTCAATCACGTCCTAACGTATGAACGGATCGGGCTGAAATTTGAAACACAGATAGACTATAGTCTGGAAAAACACATAAGCTACTTTTTATCCCGGAAAACAACGGGAATAGGGACTTCGCGGGTAACACCGCGGGGCGCTGCTAGTACATAATAGAGAACTAACAGCGCCCTGCTATTCAACCGCATAAATTTCTCAGAATAAAAAGTATCCTATGTATTCCCTACTATATTCTTTGGTCCAAACATAAATCTGATATGTTTAGCCGTATCTTAAAACAAATACACGAGTAACTCACGTTTAATATAGTCAGAACAGTCCGACTCGAGTTTCGATCGCGTCCGGCGATCTTCTTCAAGGCGAGTGCGCGCACATGTTCGCACCTCGTTCATGCATGTTTAGTCGTATCGATAATATGATAAAAATCCAAACATAATAAATTTTCGTATCTTATACCTTTAAACGTAGGTATATCTATATAGAATCTGAATCTCGGAAACGGCTCAAACGATTTTCAAGAAATAATGTATCCGTAATGTATGTAAGAAGGTTTCGGGGACGATAAATCGATCTAACTAGGTTTCATCTTATATATAAAATTCTCGTGTCACAGTGTTTGTTTTCTTACTCCTCCGAAACGGCTTTACTGATTTTAACCAAAATTTATATGCATATTCAGTAGGTCTGAGAATCGGCTACTAGCTATTTTTCATACCTTTATTTATATGGCAAAACAACGTTTGCGGGGTCAGCTAGTCTTCTATAATATAAAAATGAATCGCAAAATGTGTTGGTAAGCGCATCACTCAACAACGGCTGGACCAATTTGGACAATTCTTTTTTTAAAATGTTCGTTGATGTCCAAGGATGGTTTTTACGGCAAGAAAAAAACAAATAATTGTCGGGAAAACCCTGAAAACAGCCCATTTCTTTTTCCCATACTCACGTTTTCTAACTAAAATGTTAAAGGAATTTAAGCTTTATTACTATGTGATAAAGTTCATATTAAATAAAGCGGATTCCCATACAAACGTTTTCTAACTAAATTGTTAAGGCAATTTGAGCTTTATTGCTAAGAAATAAAGTTCATATTAAATAACAAGCACTCACTTATGTCTAAGCAATATATGTGTGTTCCTAACCTCAAGGAGTCAATTTGCACTTTATTCCCGCTGTACAAAGTTCAAATTCCATCATATCTATCAAAACAGTGTGCATATGTGCGTTGCAGAATAGGAGGATGTCGCCGGATGTCGCCGTTCCGAAACTCACTCAGAAGAAACTCAACAAAAGAGATGACATCGCGAACCAGATCAAATTGAATAGTCACAAAACGTAAGACTCATAGATCATTCGTAAAGATTTTCAATTTGGTCGGCTTCACGGCATTATTTATTTTGATTTATGTTCGGAACGCTATGTAAAATGCGTCAGTTTCACGTCATTATATCAATCAAGTGTTAGTCACGTGTCAGTCAAACACAAACCACGTAACAAAAGTGTTTCATTATTTTGAATTATTAATTTAATATCTGTGCAAAATTATTTAAATACACTTGGGCTGTGGAGCGCAGTATTTTTGGAGTAAAACTAATGGACAGAATACGAAACACCATACTGCTTTCCAAAACCGGAATAGCCGATGTGCCGATGTGAAGCCATTACCCAACATTGGAACAAGACAGCCACATGATAAATAAATATTCATACATATTGCGTAAATGAGATAGATGCAAATGAATTAAATTTCAAAATTCAAGAACAAATTACAGGCCAACTGAGGATTTATAAATCAGTTGATTCGGTGACTTATCAAGATGATGTCGTCAACTACTATCCACCGGAATTTTTGAACTCGCTGGATTTTCCAGGATTGCCACCTCACGTCTTCATTAAAAGTTGGATCGGTAGTTAAAATGTTGCGAAATATCAAAGAACCGCGTCTTTGCAACGGCACACGGTTAGCTATAAAAATACTGAACAACGTGATAGAAGCAACTATACTGAAAGGAAAGTATAAAGGAGAAGACATTTTGATACCACGAATCCCAATGATTCTAACTGATGTACCATTTGAGTTTAAACGACTACAGTTTCCAGTGCGGCTTGCTTCTGCAATGACCATAAAAAAGTCCCAACCATAACACGCTCAGCGCCAAGCCCTATATGCAAATACGAGTATACTACCAAATTTTCACAACTTTCTTTTTGTGTTGTGAGTTGTGAGATGTTAAAATAGTATTGAAAATAATCACACCCCCCTCCCCCGTCATCCCTTTCTTTTTTACCGGTGTGTATATTTTTTTACACGTGGCCTGGAAATACTTTATTTAGATAAACTATTCCCCAGGTCATGTGTATTAATAAATATACACATTTCGTAATTTTATTTCTCTTTGTTTCGCTCTAGAATGCACATTTATTATTCAACTAAATATTATCTCAAGAAACTTACTATCACTCAATTCAGGGAACAAATAATTGTAGTTTTAACTAAAACGATCGGCTCAGTTAGCCGGAGATGAAGTGTCATCAGCCCCTATTATGACAAAAAGATCGTTTAATAGAAAACATTATCTCATAACTAACAAAGATGGAGAGAAAATTGTACGCTGAAGATGTGCTATAAAAAGTATGACAGGAAAGTTACTGGTGGCAAGACTTGAGCAGCTCAAACTTAACTACAAAATGTATGTATGTGAAAGTTTTCTGTATCAAAAATGTTTCAATAATATTTACTGATTTATTTTGAACTGAATAAATTGATTATTTAGTTTCTAATTAACTTTCTTTTTTTATTAAAATTATTTCAAGGTGATTATATTTTTTCTCTTAATATCTCCTTAACTGATTGTCCGATTCCCAACCCAAAACCACTTGGAAAATATTCGGATACACACTGTTTTAACTGAAATGAGTAGTGTGTATCATAAACTATACACACTCCTTACGACAGTGTGTATCCTAAACGATACATATGGCGCCGAGCGTGTTAAAATGTTTGTGGTATTAATCTAGAAAACCCATGTTTCTCACATGGTCGATTGTATGTTACATATTCCTTCCCGTGTTCGAAAACCATCATATTTGTTTGTCTATGTGCCAGGTAATCAAACAATAAAGTGGCCAAGTGCGAGTTGGACTCGCCCATGAAGGGTTCCGTTGCAGCAAGTAACATAATATACATAGTACACATAGTTCTTGTAGTTCGTTGTAACTTTGATCGAAGTTTCAATAATAGTGTATTTATGACGTACTAAAAAAAACTACTCATCAGATCGAGTTCAAACTAATTTTCGTTGGTAGTTTACATGGTAATGTACATCATATATTTTTTTTAGATTTTTCATTCTCTTACTTTAGAAGTTAGAGGGGGGGGGGACACACATTTTACCACTTTGGAAGTGTCTCTCGCGCAAATTATTCAGTGTAGACGAAAATGATTGTAGAAACCTCAACATAATTTTTGAATACCTATCGATAGACACCCCACACGTGTAGGTATGATGAAAAAAAAAATTTTGAGTTTCAGTTCTCAGTATGGGGGGCAACCCTAATTTTTCTTTTTTTTTAATTTTTCTGTTGAAATCTTAATGCGGTTTACAGAATACATCTACTTACTAAGTTTCAACTGTGTAGATCTCATAGTTTCGGCAAAAAGTGGCTGTGACATACGGACGGACAGACAGACAGACAGACAGACAGACAGACAGACATGACGAATCTATAAGGGTTCCGTTTTTACGTTTTACGGAACCCTAAAAAACAACGGCCTTAATGTCAGTAGTACCATTGATTTGTACCATTGATGGTACAAATGACACAACTTTGTATCCCTAGTACCATTAAAGAAAAATGAAGATATTCCCCCGTAATTGTCAGCCGATACTTATGGAACTAGTGATACAACTTTGTATCTTTAGTACCATTAAAGAAAAGTAAAGATATTCCACGTAATTAAATTTTTGACATTTAGTATAAAAAAAAAGTTCAGTACGAACTTGGGATCGACACATTTTTTTGACTCCATAAATTTTTGACATTTAGTATAAAAAAAAAGTTCAGTACGAACTTGGGATCGACACATTTTTTTGACTTATTATGGAGTCATAGGCAAGCAGCATGATGCTGATATGCTTATATCAGGCTGTGTTGCAATTATGTTAAGTTCAAAGTATGAAATGACTTGAATGAGGATTATTAAAACAAACTCAAAAAAGTGATTATTTTACATGGATAGATGTTGCTTCCACATTTATGATGCATGTGCTCAATCCTACAACGCATTGTCACTAACCCTCAGGTGAGATCGTGGTCAAACGCAAACCTAATCCGTATAAAAAATAAACATACCTGCCGTACAGAAAAAAAAAACATACCTGCCTTATAACAAAATAAATATACCTACCGTAACAGTTCCGGTAAAATTTTCAGGATTTTTAAATTTTTTGCATCGCCCATGGTAAAAATGGTAACTGTATTAGTTACCATTCTCATGTTTGGCATGAAAATAATATTGGAAACCTTCAAATAACAAAACTTTTCCTCGGCCACGTCGTACTATCTTCATTTCCGAAGCATCATCCGTCGATGCCGCTTCGCAAATTATTTGTAGATATAATTATGAAAATTCCAGTTCAAGGTTTAGGTACTAATTTATTCGTTTGACACATGAAATAATATGTTTCAGACTGACGTGAACCGACCCTATTACCACTTTTACGGTACTTTAAATTTGTTTAGTTGTACCATTCATGGTACTAGCGATACATAAATATTTCTGATGGTACTACTGATCTGCAAATAATTGTCTCTAGTACCATTAATGGTACTAACGATACAAAGTTGTGTCATTTGTACCATCAATGGTACAAATCAATGGTACTACTGACATTAAGGCAAACAACGTACCTATATTACAAAGCACTACAATGAAAATAAAACTGATTTTTAGGGTTCCGTAAAACGTAAAAACGGAACCCTTATAGATTCGTCATGTCTGTCTGTCTGTCTGTCTGTCTGTCTGTCTGTCCGTCCGTATGTCACAGCCACTTTTAGCCGAAACTATGAGAACTACACTGTTGAAACTTGGTGAGTAGATGTATTCTGTGAACCGCATTAGGGGTTGAACAAAAAAAAATAAAAAAAAGATAAATTAGGGTTGCCCCCCATACTGAGAACTGAACCTCAAAAATTTTTTTTTCATCAAACCTACACATTTGTGGAGTCTATCGATAGGTCTTCAAAAATGATGTTAAGGTTTCTAAAATCATTTTCCTCTACACTGAATAGTTTGCGCGAGAGACACTTCCAAAGTGGTAAAATGTGTGTCCCCCCCCCTCTAACTTCTAAAGTACATGAATGAAAAATCTAAAAAAAATATATGATGTACATTACCATGTAAACTACCAACGAAAATTTGTTTGAGCTCGATCTGATGAGTACTTTTTTTTTAGTACGTTATAAATACACTATTATTGAAACTTCGATCAAAGTTACAACGAACTACAAGAACTATGTATATTATGTTACTTGCTGCAACGGAACCCTTCATGGGCGAGTCCAACTCGCACTTGGCTACTTTATTGGTAATAACTTGATTAACAATAAAGGTATTCATCATCATCATCATCATCAGCCTATTTAATCGTTCACTGCTGGACGTAGGCCTCTCCTAATGAACGCCACAAGGTGCGGTCTTCTGCATTCTGCATAAAATGATTATTATTACTAGCTTTTAAATGTTTATATACGTTGAAATAAATATGTTTTAATAAATTACTTACTTTATGCGGTTCACAGAATACATCTCTTAAGTTTCAACAGTATAGTTATTATAGTTTCGAAAAAAGTGGTTATGACATATGGATGGACAGACAAACAGAAACAACGAACCCATAAGGGTTCAGTTAGTACGTTTTACGGAACCGTAAAAATGGATCTTCGAAATGTATGTACGCTCATAACTTTTGAATGACTGCACTAAATATGATGATTCTTTTCTCTATGTATTTATTATTGTCGGGAAAAGATTTGTACAGCAGAAAAGTTAGAAAATGTAGACGAAAAAATACATGGTGGTACGAAGTTCACCGGGTCAGCTAGTTTTTTAATAAAAACGTATTTTATGCGCATTTTTGGACAATGAAAAACTGTTACATTATCATTAGAATGCGACAGTAAATTCCGCAAGCCTGATCGATAGTATAATAGCTCAGTCGATAAGATGGCGGTCATAAACCAATAGACCCGGGTTCAAATCCAGATGGCTTATCTTTTTTTTGTCAAATTCTTTTTTCTTTCTTTCTTTTTTTTTGAGAAAATCTATTACTGTGAGCCCTTTATCTGTAGGTATCTAAGTATACTCAGTGTTTAAACCGAGCAAAGCTCGGTCACCCAGGTACTATTAGTAATACAAGGAACAACAGCACTCCTAGCGGGCCCTAAATATTGTATTTTAGAAACACTCATTAAACGACATTGTTCAAACTAACCGTGGACAGCATGTTATTGATAATTTGATTTATTCAAAAATCTATTTATTTTTGTAAAGAATTGTCATGCATCATTTTAGTATCCAGATTAATAAACTAAAAGTGCATTATAAAAGTATTTTAATAATTATTTCAGACCCCTCAACTAATTATATTGCCAGTCTATAAGCTTTGAATAATAAAGACTTTTGCCAATTTAATCTTTAAATCGATACAAAAAGTCACATTTTTACATTTATGCGTGAATTAAACAAACGCTAAAAAGTTAGCGTTTTAAAGTTATTTTTAAGCAAAATTGTTGCTACACTTTTTTGTGTAACGGTTTTCATCGCACTTGCTTTCACTTCACATTTCCACGAAAAGCAAAATCTACTATTACTAAATAAATAATAATCAATAATTCCGTAGAGATACGCCTACTCGTTTTGACCACAACCTTGTGAATATTTTACTTATTATTTTAAGCAATGGCCACCACAATAGAATAGTGTCAATATTATCCCCACGATAATCGATTTTTTTAGATTGATATTAAGATATTTTTACAATGGCAGCACTGCATGCATCGAAACAAAATGTGTAGCTGTCAGCTGTTTATTTATGCTTTGTTGTGTCACGTGTATGTGTGTTCGTGAAAATTGTGTTGTGATTTTTGTATTCGGTTGAAAAAACATTCTTAGGACCCTAGCTGGCCCTCGGAAATCGATACCATCTTCTTATAACGACTCTGGGCGTCCGATGGTACAAAATGTTGTAGTTTTGTTAAAAAATAATATCGTCAACTTTAGCTTTTAGCTAATGGGTAGTAACGTAAATAATCTTTCTGCTACTATCATAATGATAATCTTCGGAAACCTACTGCTAGAAGCTATCACGTCTAATTTATGATATTAGTGAAAATAAATGTTCACATCATCATCATTTGCCTACCCTTATCCCACTTTATGTAGAGTCGGTACAACATGAACGTTTCCTCCATTCGTCTCTATCATTTGTAAAAAGAAATAATCTTATATATTATACAATTCTCGTGTCACAGTGTTAGTTACCTTACTCCTCCAAAACGGCTTTACTGATTTTTACCAAAATTTATATCTAAATTCAATAGGTCTGAGAATCGGCTCAATCACCCCTACATTTATTTTTTAATTTTTGGACAAAATTTATTATTGTTTTAATTTTTTTATAATGTGGTATTAAAAAATACATACAACCCTAAGTTTTTACCCTTTTATCACCAACCCCTGTTTTTTAATAGCCATTTTAGTAATTTAATTTAACAGCGGGACCGATTTGAATGTTTTTTTTTTTTGTGTGTGTACAAGTGGATTCGAGGATGGTTTAGATTCACAAAGAAGCCCGGCAGATGACGTTGCAGACAGTGTCTAGGTTATAATCCGAGCGAAGCCGGAACGGGCGGCTAGTGTGAATATAAATGTCCACGTTTAGCCTAAATTCCCTCATAAATGCTATATATTAGCATGTCGGTGATGCGATTATTGCCCATAAGATTTCATCACAAACAAATCACTTCAAAAAAATGATAATAGGTTATGTCCTGCTATGATTGAGTCAATACACGTTCTCCAGATATACAATCCCTGAACCATTTTCTTTACACGAGTAAGTAGGTGTGACCAAGAGATAAAGGCAAAAGGAAAAGATACGTTAGGGGGCGGTCACGCGTGAAAATATTTCAAGGCGGGTTTGCTATGCGGCACGACGAAATGGGGAATTGCGGACATTTTTACGTGATCGATATTTGATACGATACGGGCTTGCGGGCAAATGTGGAGTTGGACGCAGCCTGTTTGTTGCGTAAGGGTAGCATGTCTTTGTTTTATTTTATTCTAAGGCAAAATGTAATTTTTGTCGTATCACTGATGTATTGCGAAACTTGGCTTAGGTTTCGCAGCATCTGGATGTCTTTAAGTTGAGAGCGAAAAAGTTATTTCTAAGTCCTTTGTCACTTAGTATTAGATGAACGGGCGTTCAATGGTGGAACTCTCTCTGCCAACCATCTTAGCTATGATGCCTGCTAGCTAGGAGCGACAAGACATGTAAGCTTCCCATCTCTCGTTCATCACGGGACTCGGGGCGAACTACTCTGGCTCCTATTCCGTCTCCACTTCAATTATGTTATCATTAGCAAGAGTGAGCTCATTCTTTCCGTTTTAGTCGATTGTAGGAAGCGGTGAACTCCGGACGTTTATACCTATCGCTATTTGTTGTCAACAACCAAAATAAGTAAAACCGCAAAATACCTCGCCGCTAGCAATTCTAGGGGTCAAGGGCGGGAGCCGACCCGGAGTCAAATCCCAGTGATAGATCCTGTATAATAGGACCGATTCTCAAAAGTCAATGACAGTACCTAATCAGAATTGATAGTTTACATTTGGCTTACATAGACAATTTATTGGAACTTATTCAGATACTTTCAAAATAATGTAGGTACAAAAACGAAATGTCATTTGATAAGTGAAACGTTTGCCATATTATTGAGTACAAAATGTTGGTTTGTAAAATAAAATATTTGATGTAAAATGAAACTTTTTAATGTGCAAAGTTTTGGCAATTAATGTCATAGGTACGATTAGTTGGTGTTAAAGTGATGTTTTGTGAAACAGTAGTGATACAAATTACTTATCTATGTATCTAATGTATAAATAATAATGCATTATATTAATGTAAACATGAAAACAATTTTCACAATACTCAATCAAATGAGCAATGTTATTTGCGGTATCATGTTAAGCCAATTGTCATTCCTATCAAAATTCAAATAAGATCACGTTACTGTCTTATCTCAGTTTAATCGAATAATTTCAATAATACGCACGTTAACTTTCCCAATATCAAATTACGAGTAGCTTCGTGCGAGCTACTGGAACGTTGAGGTGAGGTTTCACTGGTATATGTTTGCACTGCTGAAGTCTAAAGGCCGATTTAAACTAAACGAACATAGAGCTAGAGCTGGAACAAGAGCATTCTTTCTCGATCTTTTAGTGTAAATGAAAGATCGTTCGTAGCGTTTTCCATGGTATCCGTTCTTTTGAAAAACTTTTTTTCACAAACCGACATGTGATAACCAACGTTAGACAAACCCACGGGTAGTGAAATGATTATTATACAAAAAAATATTTAACAAATTGGTTATATCTCAAACTAATTATTTGACAAACATTCATTCTATAACGTATTATTTGACAAATTATTCTTTTAATATTTTTGTTAACCACCAAATGCTTAAAAACAAAACCAACGCTTGACAAATTTTCATTTTATATTGTGTTGTTTGGGAAACAACTCAATTTGTAAAACAAACATTTATTAAATTGCATAAAAACTAGATTGTAATTTTTTAATATCTAAGTAATCACAGCGGTACGATTAGGTTACTTAGGACTCAAATCCAACTCGGAGCACCCCGACTCCACCTAGTCTTGTCGCTACTACCCCTAGAGTGTATATAAAAATGCGGGAGCCAGAAGCTTAAGGGAGGTCCTGAATGGAGCGAGCCATGCGAGGCCAAGCGCAGCGAAGGGGGGAGGTGGCGAGCGAAGCGAGCCGGCGACCTCCGTAGTGGAGTGCAGGCCGAGTATGGAGAAGCGACACTCAGGGCTGACCGCAGAGCTTCTGGCGGAAGCCCACCCGGAGTCAAATCTCAGTGATAGACCCTAATCGGAACGGTATTCTAAAGTAAATGACAGAACCAAATCAGAATTGATAATTTACATAAACAATGTTTCGGGTACTTTTAAAATATTTGTTGTAAATTGTATTTTGGTAAATGCTAAATTTGTAAAAAGAATAATTTATGAAATGAAAAATGGACAATAAACAAAATGTCATTCGATACATTGCTTAAGTGAAACGTTTGCCATGCAATTGGTTATAAAAGAATGGTTTGTAAAATAAAACATTTGTTGATGTAAGGTATTTTTTAAATAAATATCTTGCGAAACGTTGTTTGTAAAATGAAACATTTTTGTATCGTAAAGTTTTTGCAATGAATATTATACGATTTGTTGGTTTTAAAGTGATGTTTTGTCAAAAAATGTTTGTGAAACATTAGTGAACCGTTTTCCATATTATATTTATATTCCATAGAATCTTTGCGAACGCAAAGATTTTTGTTTACACCAAATGAATTTGATACAGTGGGGATAGAATGAGCATTCGCTCGTCTGATGTAAATCGGCCTTTAGTAAAACTCAAAGTTCTATATTCATAAATCCTGTTGTATAACAGGCAAACTGATAAAAAAAATTGTCAGTCATAGGAACTGCCGATGGAAGTGAAAACTTATAACACGGAAGTTAATGGCTTACTTTGGGAACTACGCGGGTGAAGCCGGAGCGCGTGGCCATGAGCATGGTCATCTAGATATACGTCAGTATTTTTAAATGGCAAATTGCCATGGTCTCGAGTTTACCCGAAGATTTCTTATAATTCCCGAGCGTGACGCTGGAATTCAATTCACAGCCCACAAAAAAGTTTCAAATGAAGATTTTGCTGTACGATTCTAATTATCTTACAGATAAGTATTCTGATCTTGGCTTATTCTCTTACAAAGAGAGAGAGATAAAGTAACACGATGGCCAAATAGAGATACTCAAAAGGTGTCTTTTTTAAAATATGGCGGTTTCTTCACGATGTTTTTCTTTACCATTTAAACCAGCGTTACAGGAAAACTTTTACATCTGCATTGAAAGATATTTTAGAGGCACAGGTTTCAAAACCTGTGACGTCACGACTGTAAAATCAAACTTTCTTGAGCCTAGATTACCACTAACGTTCACTGTCTACTAAATTACACTTTACCGCTTTCAATATTTGTTTCCAGTAAACTCTTTACCAAATCTATTGATTTTAATAAAAGTTGACATTTATACGAAATCTGGTTCAACTTGAGATATATGTTTTATATAACCGACTCAAGTTTCGATCGCGCGTGTTCGCAGCTAGTTAAGCATGTTGCGTTTACACACGCAAAATAGGCGCATCGAGACGTCGAGTTGCGGAAAACAGCCCGCCTACGAATACGAAAGCATGTTGTGCTAAACGAGCTGCGAACACGCACGCGCACTCCTTGAAAAAAATCGCCGGACGCGATCGAAACTTGAGTCGGACTGGACTGACTATATCAAACGTTAATTGCCCATGTATTTATTTAAAAAGTGTTATAACGTTACGTAATAAATACGTTAGTTTTCATACTAGAGTTGAGAGATATTGTAGTTATTATTTCGATTTACATCCAAGCAATGCCGGAACGGGCCGTTAGTAGTAGGTATAACAAACAAAAGAGAGTGATTAATTTAGACTTACTCTCCTCAAATACCATACCAAACAAACTCATCAGACTGGCGGCATTTCCACGCTGTATAACCAAATAAATATATAGGGCCAGATAACCTAACCTAGAAAACAGTTTCAACTCAAAAATATGTTTTATTACATGTCTGCACTTGCCTTACTCTCGCAAGGCGTTCGAAAACTTGTTTATTACCCTGTTTTGCTTCTCAGCCAACTCGGCGGATAAGTTAACCGATATCTATCCGAAACTGGGCCGATAATCTTACGCGTCGAGAAAAGTCTAGATAGCTTAAGTTTTCTATGGAATGGTAAGTTGGGAGGATGGATGGCTTCCGTTCGCTGTCACTGGTCAAACCTTTTGGTCTGTGGAGATGAATGAACGCGTTGCTATTTTGTTTTCTTATTCTTGTAAATGGAGCAGAAACTTCTTTTATAAATATTTGTGGATATATTTCGCAGATATATCTGGTCTGAAACCAAGCAAAACTTTTGCTCTGTGGGCGATAAAGCTGATATGATCACAGATTATTACACAAGAATAACATGACACTGATGTATAATAATTCAAGTTTCTCTGGGTACCTAGCGCAGTGATGTGATTTAGACTCTTCATGTTCAAATCCCTGCTTGGCACTGCGTTGGTAGAGTCAGGTGTGTTGCTTAGACTCGTATCTCATTCATTTCCTTACTTCATAGTAATAATTTATTTTCTCCTTAATAACAAACACAAAATTAAATTCCGATACTCGACCAAACTTCATAAGAAGCCATCAATCACTAAAGGTGCGCTTATACGGGCAACTAAAATTGCTCAATTCCAGTCAATACTCGTCAACCCGCGAGAGAGCGAGAGGTCGGGTGGCGCCTAGTTGATGAACTTGCGCCATATCGCTCAATATTGTATTGCGCAGTATTGATGCTTATTGCCGTTGCCGTAAATTGCTTGATGTAGTCGTGACGTCATATTTGATGAGTATTGACTGGAATTGAGCAATTTTAGTTGCCCGTATAAGCGCACCTTTAGCGCACCTTTTTATATAAATTTTTAGATAAATGAGAGTAAATTTCAATTTATGTCAAAACAAACTGCCACAACGGTTTTGATAAAATTTGTATGGAACCAACTCTGAACTATGATTTACTAAACAAAAAAAAAACATCAAGATTGATTGACAATTGGCGAAGCTATCGCGAAACATACTCGTACATAAAAACCGAATTGAGAACCTACTTCTTTTTTGAAGTCAGTGAAACAATGTATTTTTCAAATACATTCCTTAGTTATCCCTATAAAAACATATACATAAATAACGGAGTCTATCACACAAATTATATTGTTCTAAGTGGGAACCAAATCTTCAAGCTACCTATATAGCGGAGTAAACAGACTTACCCAAATGACCCATGATTACTATAATCTATTTTTGCTTTAGAATGAAACATAACCACATCAAATAAGTCATAGATTGAGAACTGATTTGGACAATTTTTATGTTTGTGTAGATAACGCGAAAGCTTTTTACTATAAATTTTTATACGGCCCACGAAGACGAAGTTTTTAACTAAAATTGTACTAATTTCAGCGTAGATACTGATGAAATGTCTAGATAACAATTTTTTATGAATAAATCTACATAAGTCAGGAAGATACATAGATTTAATGGCTGGCATTAGCTTTTTAGACGAAAAGATGTTATTTTGTTTTCTTATTTGAATAGAAATGAAATATTAATCAATTTTCACCGAAAAATCAAACACTGATATCAACGTAAAAATGAAAAATATAAATTCATACATTCGACAAAATTACTGTGTTTTGATCATATTTCGAAAACTTTTATACCGATAAAAGATAAATCAATGTTTTCATTTTTGCTTACTTTCGTATAGGCTTCAATTTGACTGCCATTTAACCTGATGTTAAGCAAAAATGTGGTATATGATGCACAGTGCTTAATACCAAGAAGAAACTGAGTCACTCTTGATGACGATGACAATTCTTTCCCGTTCTGGCGTTCCGAAGTGATTAAGCAACAAATATCCAATCTATGTATAATAAGTATGAATTTAAAAAAAAATGGTTGTCTGTAAAGTCGGTTTACTGACGATAGTTGAACGTGACAACGTCTTAAGAAAATACTGATGGAATGGTACTGACGACGTCATGCGGCGAGGTAACGGCGGTAACGGCACATGACGTCATGTTTTGCGGGCGTGCTGCCGGCTTCATCGAATTATAAGACGTTATCACGTCAATTATATAAGTATAATATCAGCGATCTGACCGCCATCACACAAGCTTTGCTTAGTTTGGGGTCAGATGGCGTTGTGTCTATATTATCTATTCTATGGTTGTGTGTGAATTGTCCACCAATATTTATTTATATTTTATATTTATTATAAAAAGGTAAGCGCTTTACCACCATCTCGCGGCTGGTGCAAATAGTGCGCAATAATAAATATTACAACCGGCAAAAGTTTGGTACTCCTCCAGGCGACTCAGTAGTGGTAGGACTCTTGGCAGAGTCCGCCTATGAAAGCACCACACCTTTGCCAGTTATTCTACCGCCAAGCAGTAATGTACAAACATTACTGTGTTACGGTTTGAAGGGCAATGTTTCCAGAGAAATTACTGGGCTTAGAGATATCATATCATAGATCTCTGGGTGACGAGCGCAGTGCAGTGCTAGGTGATGATTTGGACTCTTCATGTTCCAATAGCTGTGTGTCACTGTTCTGTTATGTGGCAGGTATGTTGCTTACCATCAGGTACATGTCCTGATTGTCTCGTCACTCTTTCATACAAAAAAAAATCATGAAACAGTCGCACTACTTGCACAAAACATTCTAAAACTACCCTCACCGTAACATCATTCCGTCATCAGGCAACATATTCGGCAAAAATTGAATAATAGATGTACCTAATCACCACCCCGGCCCTACCAGGAAAGTCGTGAAAAAAATCTGACAAAGATAAATAAAGTTGCCCTAGTTCTCTGGCCTCTAATGAGATTACGGTCCGCGCACTTACTGTTCTAATCTCCTAATGATGTCCGCGTTGGAACTGAGATTCCTTGACCTGAGCTACTTGTGACTTTGTGACCTGGTGTTACTCGTGATCTTTCAACTTTCACTTTTTTTTCTTTTTTTGTAACTATACTAGGTTCGCACTTGACCACCACCTCGCCTGATGTTAAGCGACGAAGCGATCTACGATGGAACGTGCTTACCTAGAAGAAACCGATTCACTCTCGATTTGAAGACACCAAGATTGTAATTAGGTATGGGGGAAAACCCACTCAGGCAACGCATTCCACAACCTAGACGTTTTTATCACAAACGAATCAAATCTCTTCGTTCGTGTTTTTGGAACATCAACGATGAAATAAGCTCGATATATTTATGTATCACCGCAAAGTTGTGAACAAATACAGGTTATAATTTAACACGACAAGAGTATAATTTCACGGCAGGATAGTGTCTGAAGTCGTTTGATTGTAATATTTGATTGTAAATGTTGATGACAGTGACATAATACATATTTTGTTTTAGGAGAAAAAAATCTTTGTTCTATCACAAATTTAAAAAAAAAGTGAACATTTAATGTTTTTATTATTGCTGAGAGCAATGTCTTATGTGTTTATTTATGGTGTTCTCGTCTTATGTACTCTGGTTATTCCGTTACTTTATACTATGAAAAATAAATCAAAATAAAAAAAGGTGGTTTCATGGGACACTAGGTAGGAACGAAATTCTTTTAGATAATATAAAGACAAACACAATTTGCAAAAATGGCTAAATTTAATTGTTTATGGTATGATCATCTTAAAATAAATTTGGCAAAACTACTTAATTACGGGCAATTTTACAAATTATTCCTTTTACGCATCACTTTCGTAATACGAGTATATTTTTCTTACGGTTTTAGTCTTACATTTTTTTCAGTTAGAAATCCCTATCTCCAAGCCTATTTACTGTAAGGAACTTCGTTTCAATAAAATTCGTCTGTTTTATTTCAGTACAGGACGTCTACCCTCTTTCTACGAAAAACGTAATTTCGAAATAAACACGCGACTTTCCTACTCTGGTTCTACTTCGTTTCGTCCGATAGAACATTATTTGACGTTTAAATATTCTAAGCCTAATCTAATTAATTAAAGTAGGCTTGGAATATTTAAACGGACGAAACGTAGAAACGGAGAAGGAAAGCCGCGAGTTAATTTCGAAATTACGTTTTTCGTAGCAAGAGAGTAGACGTCCAGGCATTTTTCAGTACGAAAACAGCGACTTACCGACAACGTCGAGCCTGCCCGCGCCGACGTACCGCGGGTAGGAAGGCGCGTTTTGGATGACCTCGCAACTGTAGTTCCCTGCGTGGTTTGCCGACACTCGCACCAGGTACACGTGCGTGTCATTCGATCTTGATCTCTGTGGACAACAGGAAATACTTCCTAAGAATAAGGTTGGTAATACGAAATTGTGATTTTCTGGAATGGATCGATAAAGTCGCCATTCGCTTCAAGATGGTAATTGAGCTATTTTAACGTTGTATCTTTTTGTGCTGTGGACAATAAAGTTCTACCTACGAGTATCGAGACTAGAACAGTGAGATATTCAAAATAACCTTTGACTGGTGACATGGTTTTTGTGTAACGTAACTGGTGACGCGCGGCCTGAGAAGCCGCTGCTGTTAAATGGTCTATAGCATCGAAAGTATTTATGCTAGCTTATCTCAGTTTTTAAAAACAGTTGATTAATGTATAAAAGTATAAAATAAAACCACCCAATGGACTCTGAATGTAATTTTTAATTATTAACATGCTATTATAATGTAAGTAGGAACAAAAATCAAAAATCTAAAGATGAGATCAATAATCACACAAAAAAAAATTTAATCACCATAATTATAACAAAAATACTTTTTTTCCTTATAGTTTACGATACTCTAATCAACAAAAAAATATATTCTTTTAATCACAGGTATCATTTAAAAAAACTGGCATTGGTCAAACTTTAGTTATTTTTATTGACAGTCGGGGCTTAATTCTTTGGCATATTGCAAGCACACATGCTTTTTACATGTATTACATTGGTAATTTGATTTGTGATTTAATTTAGGAGGACAACTGGCAAGGTTTTCCGTGTTTTCGGCCTATCCTCTAAGTTTTGTGGTTTCACTTTGCACCGGGATGAAATTTTCAGGAACATTTTCTGCTTCCGACCCACTTGAATCTTCGTGTGTCAGACACTCTTCAATTTGAGTATTTGACAATACATTTCCAGCTCCCGACTCCCTGCGCTTCTTTTTTGGAGGTGCAGAGTTACTCATTTTTAGTTATTACCGTAAAAACACGAAAAAACAATATAGCAAAATTACGTTAAAAAGTTACATCAGTGGTGACGTACGGTCTGAGAGACCGCTGCCGAATTTTATGTTGTTGTAATTTACCAATATAGGACAATACAACGCAACTGTCACTATCTGCGGCGTGGACGCAACTAAACTTGAAGCTACTCAGACGTTAAAACAAAGGAAGCGCGGGTAAGGGGGTGAAATGACTTTTTACTGACACCGCTCAGCCTGTGAGACCGCTTGTCACCAGTTAAAGGATAAAGCTGTCTTTGTAAGTAGGTAATCTACACAATTTAGTCGTCAGACCTGTTGTTTACCCTCAAGAGCCTGAACAGAAGTTCAAGTCACCAATTTATTTAGTAAAAAAATTGGCGGTCGTTGGCACTACAGATAGAAATCCTTACCTTATATCTTACAAACTAGAATTGTAGTAAATCAACACTAATGTTGCAAAATATTTCACTCTTATAGGTAACCAGCGACCAGCCTAGGCTTTGCACGGGTGCAATGTTGATACTAAATACTTGTATCCTAATAAAATGGTTATTGTGGGTTATTACTATGAGATAGACATATCTTATACAATATCAGACTTTTTTTGTAGACCTTTTGAAGGGGTATAATAATGTACATTATTTTGATCTAGCTCATAGAGTTCAGCCAGAGTTTGAAGTGTAAGTGCAAAAAAATGTGTATATTTATTTTATGACATCACATTAGAAACCTTTAAAATTTTAAGACATCACATTGGAAACCTTTAAAATTTTAAGTTTTTCTCTACTATTTTGTGCACGTATTATACATACAAACCTTTCTCTTGAGTCACTATCTACCTCTATAAAAAAAAACCCCGCATCAAAATCTGTTTGGTTTTTTTTAAAAATAAACAGTGACGAAACGTTCAGGACATGTTCCTGATGGTAAGCAACATGCCTGCCACATAACAGCAGTGATGCACAGCTATTGTAATATGAATAGTCCAAATCATTACCTAGCACTGCACTGCGCTCGGCACCCAGAAATCTAAGATGTTAAATCTCTAATCCCTGTAATTTCTCTGGAAACATTGCCCTTCAAACCGGAACACAGTAATGTTTGCACATTACTGCTTGGCGGTAGAATAATTGGCAAAGGTGTGGTACTTTCCCAGGTGGACTCTGCTAAAAGTCCTACCACTACAAAAAAGATCTAAACAAACATTTATAGGCACGGACAGACGCGGGAAGTGATTTTCTTTTATACTATGTAGTCAAGTATGCCACGGTTAAACATATCGGTGACGTGTTGCTATTCACAAGACTACAAAATACCCATACAAAATAGGTGTATTAACCAAATTTGGTCAGGTGAAAATCTTGTGAGGTAGCGACACAAACATGCTAATATAGTGCGTAGGGTCTAATGTTTAAAGCAAGATGAAGTTCAAGCATAAGTCAAATAATTACTAGCAGCGGTACGCGGTTTTACCCGCGTAGTTTGCGTTCCGGTAATTTTTCCTTTTTCTGCAATTAAATGTAGCAATTGAAATAGTGTTCCATTTGTCAACCCCAGCCGTCTAGACGTCCGGACGTGATTGAGCAGCAAGCATCCAATCATCTAAACATCCAAACTTAGGTACGCATCTTAATAATATTATAAACGCGAAAATAAGTTTGTTTGTTAAACTTTCACCCAAAAAACTACAATGCATCATGAAACTTTGTGCCTACTTTTTGTCCCGAAAAAATAACCGGATCGTGTACTACGCTGTTATACCGCCGACCACTGTTTATATAATACTAGCTTTTATCCGCGACTTTGTCCGCGGACGAATAAAGTAAATATTAAGGTAACTAAGGGAGTATTTATTATTTATTAAAACATTTTTATACAATTTCATCAAAATCGGCTGAGTGGTTTAGAAATTAAAGCATTACAGACATACTAATAATTTCACATTAGTAATATATGGATTTCAAGTGTCTGTCAACATTGACGAACTTCCATCTAAATTTTTATTCCCCATTTCAACCTTTATTTTATCCCCATACAGTTCTAAATTGCTAACCGGCCAGAATAAACATTTACTTGTTTCGTGTCAAGGGTCATACGAAGTTTCATGGTTTTATCTTCAACAATTACGAACTGCCATCGCCCATTTCAACCCTAATTTCATCTCCATACAGTTCAAAATTACAAAATTGCTAGAACAAACATTTGTTTGCTTCGCGTCAAGTGTCTCGATACGAAGTTTCATTGTTTTATCTTCAACAATTATGACCTTCCACAAACTTTCATCGCCTAATTTCAACCCTTATTTTATCCCCGTATGGTTTGAAATTGCAAAATTGCCAGAACAAACATTCATTTAGTTCGTCTCAAGTGTCTAGATACAAAGTTTTATGTCTAGTTAGTTTTATCTCTATTAATGACGAACTTCCAAATAAATCTTTCATCCCCCATTTGAACCCCTTCAAGCCTTTTTCCGTAATAAATAGTGGCTTATGCCTTTTTTGTCCTACCGTCCCCGTGGGACCCCGTCTTAGTGACCCCGTCTTAGCGAGCGCCTACGTGCTAAAAGGCACCTCCATGCAAAGTTTGAGATTCCTAGGATTTGTAGTTTCTGACATTCGGTGATGAGTGACCTTTCGTTTTTATAAATACCTATAAATTACAAGAATAAAATTACACAAAATGTGTTTACACAGTTATAACCAAAATACCACGAACGTATCAATGAACAGCTTCAATAGTATATTCGTACCAATAAATAGTCTTGATATCGAGCCAAGCAGCTTAGATCCAAACATATTGCTTCGAGGCATTCGCTCTTGGCTCACAAGAAGCTGGCATTGAGCTGAACGGGCTTAATCTAGCCCGAGATGACATATTGTTGGTTGCATTTCTGCTAAAAAGGGAATTTTGTTCGACGAACTATTAAATGGATTTGTGCTATTGTTGTAGTTGATAGAAGCTTTTTGATAAACAACATTTATTTCGAATGGTCTGTCATCATCACCTAACCATGAGATCATCGGACGGTATTAAAATACTGCAGAGTATAGAATAGCTTCTCTTGTTTACATTGATGATTTTGTTTGATGATCTTTATGTATCTCTGTTTTATCTTTTTTTTATCAGCCTAAATTGTCCCATTGCTTTAATGAACCGAAGTTTAAAAGTAATCATTTTTTAAGCGTGAGATTGCCAACATCATGCTGGACACGATTCCGACTGAAAGTGAGCTTGATAAATGATGGCAATGCATATCGCCCATGTGCCGTGCAATTCACGTCAGCAGTACTCGTTCACGAGTATAACGCATGTACCAGCAATATCTCCCCTCAATTCTTATCACTCCTTATAACTCAGAATTTGATAGCTTATTTTGGAAACTACACGGATGTAACCGGAGGGCGTGGCCTCGCCATCTTGGCATGGCCATCTAGAAATGCGTCAGCATTTCCCATTGGCTCACGCATTTCTAGATGGCCATGCCATGATGTCGAGGCCACGCTCTTTCAGCATTTCCCATTGGCTGACGCATTTCTAGATGCCTAATCGCCAAGGACCCGAGTTTAGCCGAAGATTTCTTATCATACCCGAGCGTGACGTTAGAAATCAATTTACACCCCACGAAAAATCTGTCTAGGCGCGCCTAAATAAGTTTTCACTTCAATAAATATTAGTAGACATTCCTCACACAACAGCATCTAGTCCCAAACTAAGCCACGCTTACACTATAGAAGCCAGATAGCTGGTATAGTACTTGTTTAGTTAAATACACGCTCATACATAGAAAGACATAGACACAGAACAAATATTTGAATTTATCACACAAATATGTGCACTGCATGGGAAAGAAAGCCCGACCTACGGCTTCGAAAGCAGACTTACAAACTAAGCCACTAGGTAAGAGGCTTATTATACTTGGCTCAATTTAGTGGACTGAATTTAGTGGCTACTGAATTCAGTGAAGTGCAATAGCATTCAGTAAGCTGCCATACTAAATTCAAATGTGAGGATTGCTTGCTTCTAACTTGCTTCTGAATTTAGTCGACCACATTTTGCCAAGTGTAAAAGCTTTCAAGCCAAAGTATACTTACATCAACTTTAAGCCCGCCAGTCGAAGTGACCTTCGTATGGGGGCTGTCTATGGGCGTATACCGGTAGAATTCTTGCGTGCCACGGAACCACTTGACCGAGTAGACTCCATACCCTCGCAGGTCGTAGAGACAGGCCATCGTGACGTTCCGGCCTCGCTGGACGACCCGGGGGGTGATGCGGAGCTCGGCTGTCTGGAGACCGCCCGCTTCTGTGGACAACGAAATTGAGAACCTTTGAGAAACATAGTTCTTTTTATTTGAAAACCCCAGTGCAAAAACAACGAGGTGCTTATAAGTTTTATGTGTCTCTGTATGTATGTCTGTACTATATGGCATCGTAATTCCTGAACAGCTGAAACAACTGATTTTGATTTTTTTGTTGAAAGATTTAAACGGTGGAGTAGAGAAACCTCCTCTTTTGTGAAGTCGGTTTTAAAGTGTATTATATACAACGTGTTGGATTTACCCCCAACAATATTTTAACAGTCCATTCTAACACTGATGTAGACTTCATCACCCAAGGTCTCTTTCCCCTCAGCACGGTAGATCACGAGATAATTCGAGTCCAAGTTTGACGTAAAATTCCCACCAAATCACCAGCTTCAACCCTAAAGCTTGTACAGCAGACAAACGACCTTGCCACCGACGCCGCGACGTCGTACAAAAATCCGTGTGGAGATCTGGCCATTAGGGGTATGTCAAATGAAATAACAACCAAAAAAATTAATTATTTTTTTGGAATTTTTTTTTGAGCTTTCATGCCTAATTTTCACATACATGATTCAAAACTTAATGTAGATGAACTACCATAAATATTGTTGCGCCTTTTTGCAACACCTTGTATATACATGTGTGTGTAGTGTGTATATGTATATAGTAAGAAGTGTTTGCTAAAAATCGGTTTATGATATTATATTTTGACACAACTCCCCTCACTATGGGCATCAAATGAAAGGGCTTAAGTAATACGCGTATATAAAACAATTTTAACGGTGCAACATTTTTTTAAATTTAATTGTGTTAGTCTAATTATGTATATAACATACAATTTTACGGATAGATAAGCAGTAAATAATAACGGTCTCGATACTTTTTTTGTTTAACGATAATAAATGCACTAGACCGCCATCTCTGATGATGAGCGACGATGCGGTCCAATTTTTAGGTTTAACGTAAATCCATCCAAATACCCAAAGGTCAGATGTTTTAACGAAAGTGGAGTATAAAGTCATCTTCAAGTCTTTGGAACATCCTTCATATGCCCAGAGCCCTCTAACCGTTAATGCAGCCCCTGGTCTCCTCATCTAACTAACTACTATCTTCATATTTACACAGTAACTCGCGTCTCACGCTTAACCACAGTCTAACTCCAGGCCCATTAACTTTGGCACCGTCAATACCCAAAATCAACAAACAGGCGAAAGCCCAACTCAAAACTATTTAATTGCTAGCTTCCTTCGAGGTTGATTTCAAAACATTAACTAACTTGCCTTTGAGATCATAGATTGGACGGAACACTGGTGTTGGTCAGCACTTAGTTAGGCTTTTAGAGAGGTGACTGAGAAATGATTTAAACAGAACACTAAGTCAGATTTTTTGGGATCGAGACGACTAAATAAAATAGCATGATCTAGTTAGCGTGTAATTCTTTAACAGAGCTCTATTCATCATCATCATCAACAGCCTACTTAACGTTCCCACAGCTGGGACTCGGGGCCTTCTCTTGCAAGGAGAGAGTTAAGTCCATAATCCACCACGCTGACCCAGTGCGGGTTGGCGGATGACACATGACTTCGAAAGATTCTAGGTACATGTCGGTTTCCTCACGATGTTTTCCTTCACCGTTTTAAGTTAGCGGCATTACGCACATGACTTCGAAAAGACAGTGGTGCATGTGAGGTTTGAACCCGGAGTCTCCGGATGGCAGCCGCCGTTCTCCCGACTAGACCAGCCGTAACTATAGCTATAAATATAGCTGTAAATAGAGCTCTATTCACTTCATTGTTTCTGATAAGGTTGCCTACCTAGGCTCGGCCATCTAACCAAAGGTTAAGGTTAAATGGCAATGTGGTCTAAGTGCGTTTTGCAATCGTAGACTAACTACATTATTATATCATCGCTTATCATCAGATGAAATGGTAGTAAGCCTATTATTGTTAAAAAACCTCTTTAAATTCACTCTCGTTTCGAGGTTTTCAGTATTACGGGATAAAATCCTATTGGCAACAAATTGTGAAACTATTTTTACTCGAAGCAAATTATTTATAAATATATATATATCTATTAAATTAACCTTTGAGCAAACATCGTATTCATCATTTATGTAGACTGTAGACTGCGTTTGTATCGATTAAAAGCATCACACACGTCTTCTTAATATTTTTACAAAAAGAGATCCGTACTGTCACAATAACCAAATTCCTGCTAAAGTTCCCTTTAAAAAAAACAACGTCTTTGTTTCTTCCAGTGAAATTTCCAGACAATAATAATTTAGACAAAACACGATCGTCTAGGTAAGCAATAAACAATATCTAGGTCAATAAAATCCAAGAGCGTCGTAAAAACTGAAGCACTGAAGATAACTAATCATCTTACTCAAGCAAACTACTAACAGTCCGACTCAAAGCAAATTTAATTGCTTGGCCCAATTGGGACCAACGTTGGCAGGCTGACAATAAGTCCTGTAACCATTTATCTGCCCAAATTCTGTTCTAATAAATAACGTCACAACCAAAAAGCCAACAAACAAAGCCACTTATATTCGGCATCATTAGCACTGTCCCTCTCATGGGCGGACCCAGTAAATACCGGGTGGGGGATTTGCAAAGATATATTGGCGGGGAAAAGACGAAAACATGTGTATTAGCTGTGAATGGATCGACAACAGCTGAATGGCCTGAATTTAAAACTAATATTTTGCTTGGTTCCGGTGGCCGTGGAGACTATGGGCAGTCGGGGAGCCGATGTGAAGGATTTAATCCGAGAGATTGGGCGTCGTTTACGTAAGCAAAGTGGTGACTCCCGCTCTGGCTCGTTCCTGACGCAGATAATAGCTATCGCTATTGCCTAGCTATGCAATGCTGCTAGCGTTATGAGCACATTTACACCAGGAACGATCCATGTTGGGTTATTTTAGTAAATGACTTTCTGGACTAGTATGTCTGGACTAGTTTGGGGACCGAGTCACCTTCGTCCGTGGGGAAGCACCTAGATATTGAAACCTCACACGTGGTCCCTGGGTGGTGCTAATCAGGTGACAAATTACCGGTGGTAGGCTTCGGCCGTGGTTGGTGACCACCCACTAGACTAAGTCACGACGCCAAGCGGCCTAGCCGTGTTCCGTCGTGTTGTCTAGTGACACCATTTAGGGAAAACGGGTCAGAACAGTTGCTGCACAACTGCAAGACCGGTCTGTCACACACCAATACTGTACATCGGGAAGCTAGTCATGGAGGGTAGCGGGATCCGAGGCACGGTTTGCCGCACCGACCGCAGATAGTTGGGGGCCCAAGTAGTGAGCTAGCCACTCATGAAAGGCTGCCCCGCCATCTAGCGAAAAATCCCGGGATGCGCTATCCTGCCGGTTGGCGACCGGATGACAAGGCCAGATAGACATCCCCGGGGGGGCTCGGGCGTCCCCGCAGTCTCCAGGCTAGCTCCCCACTGGTGTATTCGTGTTGTGTGTTGTGACCAATGGTCAGTAGTGTGTGGCCTCGTTCTACTGCCGTTTTCCCCACCGATTTCCTCTCCAAAAAACATGAACAAAGTAAAAAAAAGAAACAAAGTTAAAGAGCGGCTGCACGCCTTGTCAGTCAAAGTGCACCTCACTAATATTCGAGGTCTGCACTCAAATCTCACTGCAGTCCACCATCACCTAGAGACTGAGCAGCCGACACTCTTGTTTCTTACGGAGACGCAGATAGGTTGTCCGTCGGACGTGGCGTACCTTACGTATCCAGGCTATACCCTGGAGCACAAATTCCGGCCTCGTGCTGGAGTATGCCTATACGCCCGTGACGACATCTGCTGTCGGCGTCTCCGTAACCTTGAGGACACTAGATTTTCTGTTCTTTGGGCACTAATGGACACAGGCATAGACAAAATTATCTACGCCTGTGTGTATCGGTCGCACAGCGGAGATCTGGAGACGACTAGGCTCACGGAGTATCTAAGTGAGGCGGCGGACGCGGCTCAACAGAAGTACCCTTCGGCCCAATTAGTGTTACTGGGGGATTTCAACGGCCATCATAAGGAATGGCTGTACCCATACCGGGACACTGATTACGCTGGGCAGGAAACGAGAAAGCTAGCTTTATCGTTAGACCTAACCCAGCTGGTCCAAGAGGCCACAAGAGTACCCGACGTTGAGTCGCATACACCTTATTGCTTAGACCTTCTGCTGACAACTGATCCAGACCGTTATTCGGTGGCGGTATCGTCGCCGTTAGGCAGCTCCGACCACTGTCTGGTGAAATCTGTATCTGTCTACCATCCGCCTGATCCCAGCCCTAGAGGCAACCGGCGGTTGTGGCGATACAAGTCAGCAGATTGGGATGAGATGCGCTCTTTCTTTGCGTCTTACCCATGGCAGTCATTGTGCTTCGCTTCTGGTGATCCCTCAGTCTGCGCAGATGCTGTGACTAATGCAATACGAACGGCTATGGAATATTTCATTCCATACTCCGACATCTCATTATCCAGCAAAGCTCGCCCTTGGTTTGGTTCTCAATGTAAAAGTGCTGAAGCATTTAAACATGAGGCCTACCTAGCCTGGGTTGATGCTCGACAGCGTAAGGCAAGGGACATACACCAGAAGAAGAAGGCGTTCAACAAGGCTGCTAAGGCATGCAAAAAGGTTCTTCAGAGGGCTCGGTTTGACCACATTAGTCGAATAGGGAACAAACTAGCTTCGTACCCAGCGGGCAGCAAAGCGTTTTGGTCCCTAGCTAAATCGGTCGAATCGAACTTCTGCCGCTCCTCACTACCTCCAATGCTGAAACCTGATGGGACACTGGCTCACACTGCAACGGAGAAAGCAAACTTGTTTGCAACTCAGTTTGCGGAATCTTCGCGTCTAGATGCTGGTAGCGCGACACCTCCTACTCCACCTGGCTGTTCGACTTTTATGTCAGAGATACGCATTCGCCAAAAGGAGGTTCGCAAAGTGCTACGCAATCTGGACGTGAATAAAGCCAGTGGCCCAGATGGTATTCCTGCTCTAGTATTGAAGGCTTGTGCGCCTGAGTTGTCACCGATATTGACACGCCTATTTAGACTCTCTCTCCAAACTGGGCTAGTACCGAAGTCTTGGAAGCTTGCCAATGTGCAACCTGTGCCCAAAAAAGGTAGTCGTGCTGACCCTGTCAACTACAGGCCCATCTCAGTCACGTCCATACTCTGCAAGACTATGGAACGTGTCTTAAACCACAGGCTCCTGACATACCTAGAATCGAACGACCTCCTCAGTGACCAGCAATACGGGTTTCGCCGAAACCGGTCCACCGGGGATATTCTAGCGTACGTCACTCACATCTGGAGTGAAGCTATTGAGAAACACGGGGAAGCACTTGCAGTCTCCCTGGATATCTCGAAGGCTTTCGACAGGGTTTGGCATGATGGCCTTATAAGCAAGCTTTCTAGTTATGGTTTGTCTTCTGGGTTCATTGCTTGGATATCGGACTTCTTGAGGGATCGATCCATACGAGTCGTCATTGATGGCTGCTCGTCGGATCAAATGGGTATCAGTGCCGGAGTCCCACAAGGGTCGGTACTCTCTGCGACGCTCTTCCTGCTACATATCAATGATCTGTTGAAGCCCGGTATCTATGGGTACGCAGATGATAGCACCGTTGTAGAGAGTTACATATCTAGCGCGAGAGCCACTGGGCAGCAAACTCAGGTACTGAGAGAGAGTCTGATCGAGCGTTTGGGCTTGACCCTTGATGCGGTGTCCAAATGGGGCGATGCCAATCTGGTCAAGTTCAACGAGATTAAGACGCAGGCGTGTCTGTTCTCCGCTAAAAGGAGTCCTTTCCAACTGACTCCAACTTTTAGAGGTGTATCCGTGCCGGTCTCTGACCGTCTTGAACTTTTGGGCGTTACTTTGACCTCTACGCTCAACTTTGGCTCGTTTATCGAGTCCAAGGCTAAACTTGCTGCCAAAAAACTTGGTGTCCTCTCAAAGGTGCGAAGGTACTTCAAGTCTGAACAGTTGCTTACACTATATCAAGCACAGATTCGCTCCTGTATGGAGTACTGTTCGCACCTGTGGGATGGATCGGCTAAGTATCAGCTGGAGGCTCTGGAATCGATCGAGAGACGTGCCAAAAGGCTCATAGGCAACGACACTCTTGTGCGAAAAAGACTTCAAAGTCTTGAACATCGCCGAAAAATTGCTAGCCTATCGGTTTTTTATCGGATACACTTCGGAGAGTGTGCGACTGATTTGCATGATCTGATACCACCTTCTCCTTTTTTCTATCGGAATGCTCGTAGCTCGAAAAAGCGACATCGTTTCATGGTTGATGTTCCAAAGACACGAACGAAGAGATTCGACTCTACTTTTGTGATAAGAATGTCTAAGCTGTGGAATACGTTGCCTGAGTGGGTTTTCCCCGATGGTTACAATCTTTGTGTCTTCAAATCGAGAGTGAATCGGTTTTATCTAGGTAAACACGCTCCATCGTAGACCGCATCATCGCTTAACATCAGGCGAGATGGCGGTCAAGTGTAAACCTATAGAAGTTAAAAAAAAAAAAAAAAAAAAAAACAATGTTAATGATATTTTGAAAAAAATAAAATATTTTACTTTAACTAATATCTGTAGTAATAAATATTTTCGAGGCAGAGGATAGCTATCACTATTCAACGAGGCAAAGCAGCCAGCGCTTTGGGCACATTTGCACCAGGAGGAACAAATCAAGTTGGGTTATTTTAGTTCATGACTTTCTGAACTAGAATTTTAATAATATATAAAAATAAAGTAGCCAAGTGCGAGTTGGACTCGCCCATGAAGGGTTCCGTTTCAGAAAGTAACATAATATACATAGTACACATAGTTCTTGTAGTTCGTTGTAACTTTGATCGAAGTTTTAATAATAGTGTATTTATGACGTACTATAAAGTGGCCAAGTGCGAGTTGGACTCGCCCATGAAGGGTTCCGTTGCAGCAAGTAACATAATATACATAGTACACATAGTTCTTGTAGTTCGTTGTAACTTTGATCGAAGTTTTAATAATAGTGTATTTATGACGTACTAAAAAAAAACTACTCATCAGATCGAGTTCAAACTAATTTTCGTTGGTAGTTTTCATAGTAATGTACATCATATATTTTTTTTAGATTTTTCATTCTCTTACTTTAGAAGTTAGAGGGGGGGGGGACACACATTTTACCACTTTGGAAGCGTCTCTCGCGCAAATTATACAGTGTAGACAAAAATTATTTTGGAAACCTCAACATCATTTTTGAAGACCTATCGATAGACACCCCACACGTGTAGGTTTGATGAAAAAAACATTTTTGAGTTTCAGTTCTCAGTATGGGGGGCACCCCTAATTTTTTTTTTTTTTTTTAACTTTTGTAAAAATCTTAATGCGGTTCACAGAATACATCTACTTACCAAGTTTCAACCGTGTAGTTCTCATAGTTTCGGCAAAAAGTGGCTGTGACATACGGACGGACAGACAGACAGACAGACAGACAGACAGACAGACAGACAGACAGACAGACATGACGAATCTATAAGGGTTCCGTTTTTACGTTTTACGGAACCCTAAAAATGCTGTAACTAATATCTGTAGTAATTAATATTTTTGAAGTGAAAACTTCTTTTGACGCACCGAATACAGATTTTTCCGTAGGCTGTAAGTGAGGCTAATCCATCACGCTGTGAAGTGAAAGGTGATCTCGGAATCGTCGAGTGTGCCAGAGCGAGAAAAATACAGACAGCTGCTCTTACCTGTTGTAAAGCTTTGTTTGCTCTTTGATTTGCATAAAATTCAAAACAATAATAAATTAAATTTCTTACTTGTTTCTCATTTATCCTACTAAAACGATCCATTATGATACCTAACTATACATAATACAAAAGTTTTCACTTCTCCCGTGCGGTCCTGTGTTCAGTTTTTTTTTAATACCGATATAAGTATATATTATTATGTTTCTGGCTTAGTGTTTTCTTGACTCATAAGTATGTATTTAAAAATACGTATTACAGCTTGCTGATATCTAACTTTCATAGTACAGGATTTATATTTGTTGAAATTCAGGTGCCTTCTGTGCTTAGGTACAGTGTACACCAAAACACACAGAAACACAGAACAAAACTATAATACAACTTAAAATATATTATAAATCAATCATTATACCTATTACATGAAATAAATTATCCAAATGAATCACTGAAATTCACATATTATGCACTAAGGTATTGTGGTCAATAATATTACAAAATAGTTGTCTCTTTTAGTGTTAGTACTCTTTTCTGCTTTTTAACGTACTTACTATTATTTTCCCGCGACTTCGTCTACGTACAATTTAGAAAAAGGCTACTAACTAAGATACATTGTTTTTCGGGACAAAAAGTAACACATAGGTATTCCAAACTGTTAGGTAAAAATAATAAATATAATTAAATATTTCTATAAAATAGGTGATAACAAAATTAACAGCTATGTTAGTTGTATGGATGTTTGAATGTTTGTTACTCAATCACGTCGTAACGTATGAACGGATCGAGTTGAAATTTGGCACTCAGTCCAATCCAACATCCAAACATTGACATTTACAATATATTAGTAGGATATCAATCGTCCTTAGTTCAACCCTCTCACTATCTCACGGGATAAGAACCTCAGCCTGATTGCGTCCATCTCTCCCAATGTCCCATGTTCTGGCTTCCCGGCATTTCGCTAATACTTCCTTTGGGAAAAATAAGCCATTCCATACTTTTTGCCCAATGTGTTTATGGGCTATGCGTTAATGGCTGGCAGTTGTCTATTTTATACCGAGGTCGGTCAGCCAAAAACTCAAGCCTTTTAAAAGTTTTCTGCCAAAAAAAAAAAACATCGGCTTTGTTACATTTCTACAATGAAAATTTCTCCCGAGCGAATTTCAGGGTTGTTTACCTGTAGGTACACAGCACCCATTTTTGTAATTATTTTTAAGGAAGGTGTTAAACAAAGGTCGTTGGTAGGGTAACATTAAGGTGGGTAAGTTAAAATGTATTAAAAAAACAAATCGGTTAGACCCTAACCTGCGTTCCCCAAATTATTTCTCAGGCATGTGTTCATATACTTTTAGATATTCAGGAATAATAAAATAACATAAGATTAAAAAGTCTCAATTATAAATACAAATACATATATAAATACATAATATATATATAATTTTAGTAGTAGTAGGACTCTTAGCAGAGTCCGCCTGGGGAAGAACCACACCTTTGCCAGTTATTCTACCGCCAAGCAACAATGTCCAAACATTACTGTGTTCCGGTTTGAAAGGTAATGTTTCCAGAGAAATTATAGGGCTTAGAGATATAACAACTTAGATCTCTGGGTGACGAGCGCAGTGCAGTGCTAGGTAATGATTTGGGCTCTTCATGTTCCATTAGCTGCGTGTCACTGTGTTGTTTTGTGGCAGGCATGTTACTTACCATCAGGCACATGTCCTGCTCGTCTCGTAACTCTTTATTTAAAAAATATACAAATACATATATATTTATTTACAAAATGTACATGAACTTAATCTGCTAGAAGACCAGTGCCAGTGGGAATCGTGCCCAAAATGCTGGCCACGTTGAATGGCGATACTTATTCGCTGAGCAAAATAAAGGCCTGCATTTTGGTTACGAGTTGCATCACAAAGACGTTTGGATATTATGTCTTTATCAATTTTCTTGACACTCGGTCCCCACGGTTCCAAAGTTTCGACCCTAAAAGGCTCAAACATGTATCCGCTATCAATTCAGTTATATTTGCGCCTTTTGAGGGCTTCAGCTTGTTCAGCTGCCGCGCCAGCTCAAACTTGTGTCCGAGAAAGATAAGACAGCGCCAAAGTATCGACGCAGGTTGCATTCCAGACCAAGGGCCATCCCATCTTCCACGGAATCAAAATCATTCCATCAGGTCTTTTACCATCGCTTCGAGCTAAGTCACTCGACTCTAAAACAGCTGCGCAATTAGCAGGTGGTAAAAGCCCGACGGATGATATCGTTTAGGCTAGCGTGGAGAGGCTACGTCCAGCACTTCGGGTGCAAGATAGACCGTGGTGACCGAGCCGGTCGACTGTAGCACCGCACTGGCAAAGGTGTGGTTGTGCACCACGAAGCGCCCAAACGGAGGGAAGTGGCAACACGAAAACTAGAGGAATCAAATACTTTTAGATTATTTTGACATAATATATTATGTCAAAAACTCAATAACAATATGACTATATTCAAAAACTTAATTTATGAAAAATAAAAGGCTTGGACATGTGGGGAATACTCTAGAATTTAATTTGAAACGAAAACTCAAAAAAACAATAAAATCATAATCACAGAAAGTTTTTTAGAAATACATACGTTTTATTAGAAATGCACGAAAAATATTTTAAATTTTCTTCTTACAAGGTTAATTTAATCTATACTAATATTATAAAGCTGAAGAGTTTGTTTGTTTGTTTGAACGCAAGGATCTCTGGAACTACTGGTCCGAATTGAACGATTCTTTCTTTGTAGGATAGTCCATTTATCGAGAAAGGCTATAGACTATATAACATTACGCTACTATCAACAGGAGCCGAGCAGGAATGGAAAATGTAACAAAAACGGGAATATTGCTTTTTGAGAGCTTTCGTTGCGTGACAGCATATGTCAAATTTTAATGGTTGCGTCATTAGAACCTAAAGTAACTGAATTTGTTCAAAATTTGAATTGGTACGATCGATTTTAGATAGATGGCGTAGCAACGCGCGCGCGTTCAGCTAGTCCTAAATAATCAACCTAATCTCAACAAGTTAAATTAAGCCTCACACAAGCATTAGGCATTATTGACATGGTTATGTGATAGAGTGAGGCCCAATCATCTAGTTTCAGGTCAACTGACGGTCAGTTCGCTTGTCAACATGGATTCTGAAACTGCAACAACATTTCAAGGATAATATAACTACGGTAAACCTTCCATAGTCCATAATACTAGTGAAGTAAGCAAACGAATTAACGAAAACAATGTTTAGTAAATATATACAGAATTCGGCACCATTAAATAACTATGGGTGGAAGTTTCTTATTTTAACTTGCATAATATTTAAAAAGAAACCAGATAGCTGATATAATACTTGTATGTATCATTATCAGCCGCAAGACGTCCACTGATGAACATATGCCTCCCCCCTAGATTTCCAGAACGAACGGTCCCGCGCAACCTGCTACCAGCGGTTTCCAGCGACCTTTGTGAGGGCAGCTGTCCATCTAGTGGGAGGCCGTCCAACAGTGCGTCTTCCGGTTCGCGGTGGTGGTAGCTTGTATGTATAATACCTATAAATACATACATAATGTAAAATGTTTAATTATGTTTTTTTTTTTCAACTATGTCATAGAAACGACCAGACACAGGACAAATATTTGTATTCATCACATAAGTAATAAACCAAATTCTAATTTTTTTTTCTTTATTTTGCACTAGTAGCATCTCGAGGTTTCACTCAAGTAGTTCTCAACTCCGTTACTTTTACGAGACACAAGGTAGCCTATGTACTATTTCAGATACTAATCTGTCAGATAATAATCCGTCTGTGTAGTGCTACCGCACTTGAAATCATTTTTTTTATAGGATAGGGTGATGAGCCGAGCAAGACATATGCGTGATGGTAAGCAACATGCCTGCCACATAACAGCACAGTGACACGCAGCTATTGGATCATCAGGAGTCCAAATCATTACCTACCACTGCACTGCGCTCGTCACCCAGAGATCTAAGATATTATATCTCTAAGCCCTGTTATTTAACTGGAAACATTGCCCTTTAAACCGGAACACAGTAATGTTTGCACTTTACTGCTTGGCGGTAGAATAACTGGCAAAGGTGTGGTCCTTCCCCAGGCGGACCCTGCTAAGAGTCCTACCACTACTAAATATTCATTTATTTTATTTTTTCATAGAGATGGATGGAGACTAGAAGTGTCATTAGCCTGCAGCTACAATTTACGGCCTGCGGTTCATCTTGGAACTGTACCTAATGTTGCTTCTACCGTGTTACCTCTATGCATATTAATTGCTCACTTGACCCCTATAAGACTCAAGCTTTACCCTTTCTAAGTACTTGGTTACACCATGAAAAAACCCTTTGTAATGTATTTACGTTGGTTAAGAGGTTTGGGCTTTTCGTGAGTTTTAAAGTCGGCGACTTTTGGAGGCTTAACTGTTAAAAATTATATATAAATTAATACTGTTCGTAAGTAGACTTAATTGCCATTGATATAAAGTCGATTTTGGAGCCATTTATCATCCCGATCTCTTTATTTTCCCATAATAAATGATAGACTATGAGTTATTTCAGATCATTATCTGTATTCCAAATGTTAATCCGATACGTTCCGCCTATCACATGTAATTAAACAACAAACTATATAAATACTATAATAAATTCGAAACTTACATTAAGGACAGCCAAAAACAAGAAGCAAAAAATGATAATGAGAACCACAGTTGCTATTTTTTCAGCGAAACCACAAAACTCCTGATCCAAAGACGAACCGAACTAATAAAAACCAGTAACAAAACACAAGTAATGAAAAAATAATTATCATACCTATTCAAACAAACCAACAAGTCAATCAGAAAAGATTACTATGACCATAGAAGGAAAGTAATAGAAACGAACTTAAAGCATTACAGGAGTGCAAAAAAGGCGTACAAACAACTAACCACTCATAAAAACTGGATTAAGAGCCTAAAAGGCGGACCTAATGAAACAAAAACCAGAAAGGACCTAATATCCTGTGCTACAAACTTTTACAAGAACCTGTATGCTTCCGAACCGCAAGACATGACAACAACCACAGAAACATCCATCACTGAGCCAACAAAGAATGACACAATTACCATAAAAGAAGAAGAGGTTTTGAAGAGTATTAAGAGAGTGAAACTGGAAAAGAGTGCAGGTCCTGACGGCATAAAGAATGAGGCGCTAGTAAAAGGAGCGAAACAACTTACCGGGCCACTGACATACATATTCAATACAGTTTTAAGTACAGGTAAAATTCCCGAACAATGGTGTAAGTCGGACATTATACTACTGTATAAAAAAGGAGACCCACTTGATATCGCCAACTACCGTCCGATAAGTCTGCTCTCAAGTGTATACAAGCTGTTTGCTTCTATTATATGCAACAAAATCAGCCCTCAAATAGACAGCATGCAACCGGTAGAACAGGCGGGTTTTCGCTCCGGTTTTTCGACTATGGATCACATCCATACTTTAGAACAAGTTATAGAAAAACATACAGAATTCAATAAGGGTCTGTATTTAGGATTCATTGACTACACTAAAGCATTCGACAGTCTCTATCATGACTCCATCTGGCAAGCGTTACACAATTGTCATATACACCCAGTACTTATGAGAGTGTTGCAAGCTCTTTATACAAATAGTGTGAGTAGAGTCAAACTGGAATCTAGAGGAGATGAGTTCAGAATATCAAGGGGAGTCAGGCAAGGAGACCCAGTATCGCCGAAACTATTCATAGCAGTTCTGCAGCACATATTTAACAAAATCAATTGGGTCCCTGAAGGCATCAAAATTAAAAACAAACGCCTTGGTCATCTTAGATTTGCAGATGATATTGTTGTGTTTGCCGAAACATCTCAAAATTTAGAAAAAATGATACATCAACTAGATACTGAGAGTAAACAGGTGGGCCTACATATGAACTTTAGCAAAACCAAAATAATGACAAACGGCGAAAAAAGAAAAATTACACTGGATGGCGTGGAATTAGAGTATGTAGACCAGTACACATATTTAGGCAAACAAATATCATTTTCTAAAACAAATAATGAAGACGAGGTGAACCGAAGAATCACTTCCAGCTGGAACAAATATTGGTCTCACAAGGAAATACTTTTTTTTTTTTTTAATTTAATTTAAACACTCCACAGACTCCGGGGTCCGTGACTTTTGTCATTACAATAATCTTTTTTTATTTACCTGTGTAAATTAGGAGGAGAAGAGGAAAATAAGGGGGGGAGTAGGGGGGTGGTGAACATTTTAAACGTAATTCTAAAGCTAGTCAGTCCGATTTCGTCTGTTGAGCCGATCACTACCGGTTGGGATTCCGATAGTAATCGACTCGACATCGTCTTTTGCCTAAGCCGCCTCCTCCTGGCCCAGAGCCTCCACTACAGCCGCATTTCTGTCATTTGTTGCTGTGAAGCTGTTTTGACGTTAAAAGGGGTGGTACATGGGATGAGATTCGGAGTACGCTCCCTGCTGCAGTGTTGAAGGCAGCCACGAAGGCCGTGTTGGTGCTTCGGCTGCCGCTTTGATTGGCTGCGGCTTTTTCCGCGACTGCCCTCTGCTGTGCTCTTTCGGAACCGGTTTGGTTGGTCGAACTAGGAACGGGGTGTCCCCAGCTGTCAGTTGCATTTGTTAGGTCGTGCGAAGGGGCTCTGAGGAAGCTCAGATTTTCTCCCCTATCTTCGTATACGACAACCTCATGATGTTTAGAGGCTTCAATGCAACCCAGCCGGTCTGCGACTTTCGCTCTTGAGTATTCGATTGCCATCGCATCCACGCTTATCACCCGGGGTGTTTCACCCGCATTTCTGCTAAGATGTGCAAGCAGCGCACTTGCCTGTGTGAAAGGCGTCCGACCTTTCGAGTATTCTATTAGTGCAATCGTTTTGTTTCTCGATCGCACCAACCGAAATCGGTGGCCGTCTACCTCGCACACTGGCATAGCGTCGAAGGTTTTCCGCTTCATTGTGACTTTTGCGGTACTCCCATTGAGCAGACAAGACAATCCCGGCGACAAACGGGCGCATTTCCTTTCCCAGGCGAAGCAAAAGCTTATTCCGAATCTCTCTTTGTTGCTATCCATGAAGAGAGCCACCCCGCGGATACGGATCCCCGCCTCTCCTCGGTCTGCGTTCTCCAGTAGTTGTTGGACGGAGATGCTCTTTGAGGTGCTATCTTGGACGAAGATTGCACCCGGCGTGGCGTCCACGGACAGTGGGAACACAAGGAAATACTAAAAGGCAAATACAACTTAGCCATGAAAAAAAACAATTCTGGACACTTGCATTCTACCCTGCCTGACCTACGGGTCACAGACATGGACCTTTACAAACAACATAAAAAACAAGATAAAAACTTGTCAGCGGGCCATGGAAAGAAGTATCCTAAATCTGAGAAAAAATGATAGAGTAAAAAGCCAAGAGATCAGAGAAAAAACTAAACTTACAGATGCTCTACACCACGCATTGAAATTAAAATGGAATTGGACCGGTCATATAGCAAGATATACCGACCACAGATGGATTCTCATGAGTACTCAATGGACCGGCCCAAACGGAAATAGAAAAGTAGGAAGACCACAAAAGCGATGGGAGGACGATATAACAAAAACTGCAGGGAAACACTGGATGAAAACAGCTCAAGATAGAGACAAATGGAGGAAAATGGAGGAGGCCTATACCCTTATCAGGGATTCCATAAACTTAAAATAAAATAAAAATTTAGATTCAGAGATAAAAGTTACTCACAACTAATTTCAACACAGTAATATTATTATCTAAGGTTTCTAACACTATAGAAATAATGTATAAATACTTATTGTAAGAAAAAAAAAAAAATAAAAAAAAAAATTAAAGGAAATAAAAAGGCTTTATTATTATTTTTTTATTTTTTATCTGTATTCCAAATGTTAATCCGATACGTTCCGCCTATCACATGTAATTAAACAACAAACATCCAAACTTTGAAATTCTACTAATACATTTCATAAATATCAATGTTTGGATATGTCGATTTTCGTGCGTTGTATACTTCTCAATCAATAAGATGTGATCAAATAGGGTAGGAATTTAGAACACAGTTAGATTATAGTCTGGAAGAACACATAGACTACTTTTTATCCCGGCAAAATGAAAAAAAAAACGGGAATGGAAACTACACAGGTAAAACCACAGGGTTCTGCTAGTTTACATAGAATTATTCGTTTTATAATATCAATTTAAAGTATCTATCAAGTAGTTGTTTAAACAATCTTCAATCTAGATTTAAAAAAAAAATGGCAGTCATAGGAACTGCCGATAGAAGTGAAAACTTATAACTCAGAATTTGATAGCTTACCTTGGAAACTACACGGGTGTAACCGGAGGGCGTGGACAGGCCATCTTGGCATGGCCATCTAGAAATGCGTCAGCATTTCCCATTGGCTGATGCGTTTCTAGATGGCCATGCCATGATGGCCTGTCCACGCCCTTTCAGCATTTCCCATTGGCTGACGTATTTCTAGATGGCCAATAGCCATGGTCCCGAGTTTACCCGAAGCTTTCTTATCATACCCGAGCGTGACGAATGAATTCAATTCACAGCCCACGAAAAATCTGCCTAGGCGCGCCTAAAGAAGTTTTCACTTCAAATAAGTACAAAAAGCCCGGAAAATTGTAAGTCTCTGTAAAACCTTTGTCTTTTCGCCGACATTCCTACTAACCTTAACGGGAGTAAGGATTTCTATTATATTTTCAAGTCCAATGCATTACAATGAGTTTTTCTTTCTCAGTATCATAACATAAATGTTCACTAGAGAGTTCGCAGAAAAAACAATGAATATAAAAAGGTTTTCGTCTCGACCGCTTCGTTCAGTTTCACTAAAGACACTGTTTTAGTTTTATTCGGTTTTGTTTTTTCTTGTAAGATAGAGTTATGGGAATGGGTTTTTTATCGATCATAATATATTGCAGTGATATAACTCATTTCACTACAAAACCTGTACCACAGGCCTGTACAACTGTAGTCTAGTACAACATAGTCCACCTGGGGATGTAGCCTACCTAAGAACCTTTCCCAGTTATTTTACCGCCAACCAGTAATATGCAAAAATTGCTCGTTTCTGGTTTGATGGGCAATGTTTTCAGAAACATTACGGGGAATACATGTACTCTACTTTTGTGATAAGAACGTCTAGGCTGTGGAATGAGTTGCCAGAGTGGGTTTTCCCTGATAGTTATAACCTTGGTGTCTTCAAATCGAGAGTGAATCGGTTTCTTCTAGGTAAACACGCTCCACCGTAGAGCGCATCGTCGCTTAACATCAGGTGAGATGGCGGTCAAGTGTAAACCTATAAAAGTTAAAAAAATAAAAAAATAAAATGTATATTATCTAATGTCTCTGTGCGACGAGCGCAGTGCAGTGCAAAATGATGATTTAGACATCCCAGCGTCACTCAGGTTTTTTTTTTATTTATTAGTTTTTTGTTATGATTTTTTTGTATATATTCTTCTCTAAGTATTTTTATAAGACTAGTGACCATACCCAAATTACTCAGTTCTTTATTAAATTTAGGGAAAACGAGGTAGCTTGTAAATCGATATCATGTTAAGGCCGATTTACATCAGACGAGCGAATGCTCATTCTATCTCCACTGTATCAAATTCATTTGGTGTAAACAAACGTAGAGCATTCTTCCGTGGTTTTGTTTGCGTTTGCAAAGATTCTATGGAATATATAATATGGAAAACGCTAAGAACGATCTTTCGTTTACTCTAAAAGATCGAGAAAGAATGCTCTTGTTCCAGCTCTGGCTCTATGTTCGTTCAGTTTAAATCGGCCTTCAGACATAGCTCAGGCAAGCGAGGCTTAAATCAGTCAGTGTTTTCTCAATCTTTTTGATACACCGATGTTATCAAATCGTCGCTAGTCTGAACCATCAATCATAGCTATATCACAAGAAGGAAATTAAACAACAATATCTTTTTTAACCGGTATTGTTCCGACGATGTAAAACAAATAATTTCATTTTGAATGTTTATAATATTCACAAAGCGAATACAACTCGAACCGACATGGAATAAATCGTCGATGAACGAACGCATGCCTTTTAATTAAAAGTAATAAAATCAGATTATTTACATATTTATACGTATCAGAGCCATATCCGATAGTTTGTAAAGCAAGTCCATGCTTGTATATAGCCTTTCATACAGAATCGTCAACTTTTATTTAAAATTTAAGTCATACAAGTAAGAACCAATTTATTTTTTTAGGTTAACTAAAGTAATTTTATTCACAAAATAATATTAAAAATAACATAAGATTAAAAAATATCAATTATATTTACATTTATATTTATTTACAAAATGTACATGAACTTAATCTAGAAGAACTTAATCTTTATTTAATAGTTTATTAGTTTCACAGTTTTATTTAAAAAAAAAAATATTGTCAATAAAACTAAAGTTGTGCACGAAATATCAGATCAATCTGATAACCGTGGGTAAAGATTCAATTAATTAATAAATTTGACCCAAACAAACAGGTAAAACTAGATAAAACTGTTTTAAAAGATGGATATAGGTAAATCACGACATCGAAACTGGCACGGCTTCATCATTTTTTTAAATATTAAATTAATAATAAATTAATATTAAATTAATAATAAATTAATATTTAATATTTTTTTAACTTTAATTTATTTTCAAAATATTTTACAGAGAGTTCCATAAATCTACTTTTAACCACATTGTAAAACAATGAGTCTCATAATCCGTGTGATTAAACTGCTATTTGATACAATCATTGCTACCACAAACCCAGAGTACACAGAACCGCGCTTCTACCGCCTAACGAAAAACGCTTTGACGCTTTGATGCTTTGACATTGCTGTCTCTTTTCTTCTCGCTTGAAATGAAAGAGACGGCAATGCCAAAGCGTCAAAGCGTTTTTCGTTAGGCGGTAGACCCCCAGAACCCACCTCTTAAATGCCAACTACGAGTATATTTAACATAATATATTAAAATATACAGGAATTATTTATTTCCACAAAAACTGTAAACTACTTGTAACATGTAAATTCTTCACTAAAAACTACTCCCCAAATACTATATCATAATATATTAAAACTAGCTGTGCCCCGCGGTTTCACCCGCGTCTATTTGAGGAAAATCCATACTAAAATATCCATTGCTGGCCACTTTATTACATTTTACGGAACCCTAAAAATACGTAAATAAGCAACAATGCGTTGTTGTAGAACAAATTTGATTACTTCAAAAGACACAAACTTCAAACACGCGCCGTCACAGACTTCAACGACCAAAGAGAATTTAAATTCACGGAACTAAAGCTCTCGAAGAGAAATATTTTTCCCCGTTTTCTTTACATTCTTCACTCATACTCCGTACCTATTGATAGCAGCATAATGTTATATACCCTATAGCCTTCCTCGATAAATGGAGTATCCAACAAAAAAATAATCTTTCCTATCGGCCCAGTAGTTTCCGAGATCCTAGCGTTCAAACAAACAAACAAACTCTTCAGCTTTATAATGTTAGTATAGATTACCAAATCATAACTCTGCATATAAGCATATAACATTTTTAATTTCACCAACGAGTTGATACAAAATCTACGCCACCGTATCTTTTAAGCTCTCGTTCAATCCCGTCCCGGCCCGGAAGCGACCCAGAAACGTGTGAATAAGCCGTATTTATACGTACACTGGTTTATAAGCACCGTAAGAATAATAAAGCAATCAGTGCGATCGCGCGAGATGACGCCCAATAAGAGAGAAACAATGAGCCGTTGGGATTATTCCGGGAATGGGTATAACAACTGTATCTCTTTGTCAGAGTGTGGAATCGAGTTACAAGTACAAGCGATAGCGGATATAGGAAAAAATACAGTACAATGCACTGCGAATATGCTCAAATACACTACAAATTACAAATCAATACATTCATAATTCATTATCAATAATTCTACGGGATTGTACACGACTAGTTAGTTAAAAAAAAATAGGTTCTCAATTCGGTTGTATGCTTTTTTTTGTATATGTACGTACTAGCAGCGCTCCGCGGTATTACCCGCGAAGTAGCCGTTGCCGTTGTTCCCGTTGTTTTTCCGGGATAAAAAGCCTTTGTGTTCTTTCAGACTATAATCTATCTGTGTTCCAAATTTCAGCCCGATCCGTGCATATGTTATGACGTGATTGAGCAACAAACATCCATACATTGACATTTATAATGTTAGTAGGATACGATAGTAGGATGTTTCGCGATAGGAGATTAGTGTTTTGTAAATCGATTTTGATTGTTATTTTTTTTGATAGGTGGTCCGTGCTTTTTTTTTATTTGATCGAAATCGTGTAATAATTTTTGAAATAATATAAATAAAATATATAAATTTACATTCATTTTAATTTAAGGTAAATTGACGACTTCAATTTAAAACTAAATTTAGTCGGTTTTAGTTTTAACAGAGAATAACAAAAAGAGGACACTATATATTAATCGGTCACGTGCCAAACGTTTTATATAAAAAAATCTATGTTCTGTCATTTCACTGGACACATTGTCTTTCAAACCGGAACACATAGCTATTTGCACATTACTGCTTGGTGCTAAAATCACTAACAAAGTTGCGCCACTCTCTTAGGCGGACTCTACAAAGAGTCTTACTACTACTAAATTAGGTTTCATAAGAATCTAAATTTGATATCCACTTTACCGTTTCCGCTTTTACTCCGACCCCTACTACGAAAAAGAAAACGCAGTCGAAAGACAGCGAGAAATATTGCCACTTGTGAGCGAGCAGGTGCGTTCGCCAATAACGGATAAACACTGACTGTCTATATCCGTACGAACTTATGGTTACGAGCCTCGCATTATGTGACTTTCGAGCGTTTAGTAGGCGATTTATGTAGTTTCTCCGTTTTATAAACATCCAGTGTTTATGGAGATTTCACTACGGGTTTTGATGTAGAGGAAGAGATGGAAGAATTTAAATGTCGCAGTGGAATTTTGGATGCTTGGTTTATTGTGTTTGGATATTTAGTTAGTAGCTATTTAAAAATATTTACACAAGACTTAATTGCGATATAAATAATAATATAATTTTTGTAGTGGTAGGACTCTTAGCAGAGTCCGCCTGGGGAAGTACCACACCTTTGCCAATTATTCTACCGCCAAGCAGTAATGTGCAAGCATTACTGTGTTCCGGTTTGAAGGGCAATGTTTCCAGAGAAATTACAGGGCTTAGAGATATAACAACTTAGATCTCTGGGTGACGAGCGCAGTGCAGTGCTAGGTAATGATTTGGACTCTTCATGTTCCAATAGCTGCGTGTCGCTGTGCTGTTATGTGGCAGGCATGTTGCTTACCATCAGGCACATGTCCTGCGCGTCTCGTCACTCTTTATTTAAAAAAAAAAAATATATATCTCGACGTTTCGTCATTGTGACACGGCCGTGGTAACGCTACCGAAACTCGAGGTAATCTGTACTAATATTATAAAGCTGAAGAGTTTGTGTGTTTGTTTGAAAGCAAGGATCTCGAGAACTACTGGTCCGAATTGAAAGATTATTTCTTTGTTAGATAGTCCATTTATCGAGGAAGGCTATAAGTTATTTAACATTACGCTACTATGAACAGGAGTGGAGCATGAATAAAAAATGTAACAAAAACAGGAAAAATATTGCTTTTTGAGAGCTATCGTTGCGTGACAGCACGTGTCCATCTTTTAAAGGTTGCGTCATTAAAACCTAAGGTAACCGAATTTGCGCAAAATTTTAATTGGTACGATCAATTTTCGATAGATGGCGTAGCTAGTTATTATATAAATATTATGTTAATTAGTAATAGTTTAGGTCGCAGTTAAGCTAATCTAGTCAACACGTCCATTTCTTTTCGAATTCTTTTAACATTGTGATGTTATTCGATTTGGAATAAAATTTATATAGTGTTTGATAAAATGCTAAGCCCGCTCGCAAAAATTGCAATAGTTATAAACAAATAAAGTGAATATAAAAAGGGGGGCTCGTTATTTGCCAATATTTCAAAAACCATTTAAGATAATTATATTTTGAAAAAAAACTTAGGTTTTAAAAAAAAGAGGAAATTTTCTAAGAAAAATCCTGACTTCCGGAACTGTAGGACGTGGTGTTATCCTCGAAGTTCCTTTTTTCCGTTGTTTTTCGGGATAAAAATGAGCCTATGTGTTCTTCCAGACGATAATCCATCTGTGTTCCAAATTTCAGCCCGATATGTTCATACGTTAGGACGTGATTGACCAACAAACATCCATACATCCAAACATTGACATTTATAATATTATAGTGGGATATCTAATACTATCTATTAAACGGGTGCGCGTATTGATTCGGTAGGTACCACCATTATGGGAATGATATCTTGCTCACCTCGTCATTGTTCTAACAAAAATATAAGAAAAAAACTTTATTTCGTAAAAACAACAAACCAAAACAAACCTCTCAGTCATCCAATTAATTCAACAACAAATTCATAAATCAACCGCGATACTACGACGCGATTTACGTCCTCAGTGCGCACTAAACTCCATACGGCCTTGCTAAGGAGCGACGCACAATCGTAAAAAAAATAATCATTCCCGCAATAAACCGAAATGTGTCACCGATATCGGCAAGGCGAGATAACGACGCGATGTTAGAATAAATTCCGCGCCAATATACCATGTCTTGTATAAGGCCCTGCTATTCAAGGGAAACAAACATTGTTTATTCCAGCAAAAGTATGTTAGATAGGTCATATTCAATAAAACCGGCCAAATGCGAGTGGAGCTCCCGCGAGTGGAAATCCCGATTGGCGCCATCTAGTTTGTTTGGGACGGTTTAATTAAGCAAGAAACACTCAAAAATCAAGTAAATATTTGTTTTATTTTTAGTGTAAATATGTTGTTATAGCGGCAATAGAAATACATCATCTGTGAAAATTTCAACTGTCTAGCTATCACCGTTCTCTAGATACAACCTAGTGACAGACGGACGGACGGACGGACGGACAGATGGACGGACAGACGGACAGCTATGTCTCGGTAATAGGGTCTCGCTTTTACCCTTTGGGTACGGAACCTTAAAATATGTAATTAAAATCTTTTGTATATTCAATAGTAGGTAGATATTTTTATGTCTATCGCAAAAATGAGATTGCTTGAACTTTCATTCAAAGGTTGGTCAGTCGAGTCAGTCAAAAGTTGTGTGAGCGTTTGCGTGACAGAGATAGACTGACACGAGTGCCATATAATATGTGCAGCATTGTTATAAAATCCTTTGCAATCCAACAAATTTTGATATTATTCTTCAATTCTTTGTTTTATTAAGCAACTTGGTATTATACGAGTCAAAGCTATATAATTGGCCTTTTGTATTTTATTTGTAAAACTATTGATGTTTTTCATGGACAACGTCTTTATTTATTATCATCATAATCAGCCCACACTCGTCTACTTTTGGACCTCTCTATTAATACGCCACTCAGCTTGATTCTCGGCTTTACATTTCCATCTCCCAATAGCTTTTACTTTGTAAATACCTAGCTGCCCTAGCTTTCGTTACTCCATCACTCAGAGCGTCAAACACTCCACACTACGTTTACCGATTCTCGGTTTCTATTCCAGAATCTGTCTACCCCAACGGTTAATAAAGTCTTCATTAACAACACTAAATAACGATAAAAACTCTACACGATAATTTTTACTAATTACTTGTCTAAGCAAATTTGATACGTCAAAAAATCAAATAAAGATTTAATATTTTATTGATTTGAACTACCTACTTAGTAAAAGGCATAAATATTAATTGCCTATGAAAAACTTTGTAGTCAAACATCTCTTGGACCTTTCTGACATTTTAAGGTAGGTAATAAAATACTAAATTATTTATACGTTATATATTAACGACTATAAAATTATTTTCTTGCTACCAAAGAAACAAGAAAATGAATTACTGAGAACTGAACTAACTAACATGAATTTGTTAAAAATTAAACAGATATTAAAATTTTTGATCATACAAATTCTTTGCGAATTCTACTATCACTACAAAATGCTTATAGATTCTAAGAAATACTGACAAAAGTACGGATAAATTCGGATCCAGTTTAATTTACTTGAAGTATTGTGTTGTAGTGAATAGAGAGCTTCAAGAGCAGGCCATAAGATTAGCAGAAAGGGAAGCAAGAATGGCGTGTCGTAAACAGACAGTCATGTGTTGTCATTTTCAATGTGTTTCTAGGTTCATGACGATGGAAGTGAAACATTTTATTATCATGATCTTAATTGAATTGAAACTTTATGGCAATGGGACATTTTCAAAATGCAAACATATTGAAACCGTGAAACCATGACACAGGGTTATAGAATAATAACGCCTTGATCCATGATCTTCAAAAAAGTCACTTAAGGGCGTACCCCGAGCAAATAACCTTTAGTATTTCTTACCTTATCGCACACCGCAAAATAGAGCAAGAGAGAAACAGTAGGATTTGTCGCTGTTTTACGCTCAAATTTTAGAATAAACTCTTTATAAAATCTGATTTTGGTCTTTTGAAAAAAATTAAACCACCAAAATGTTCGTAATGGAATTGTCTATCCGTTAGTGTAAGTACAAAATCAAAATAATGGACGATTTTCGAGGAGATGCATGATAACTACAATTAATTAATTTTTTCATGGTTTCGTTGTGAGGCGATTATTTAAACAATAAGTTCATTATCAAAAAAATAACACTACCATTTTGAAGCCAAGAAGTTGTAGAAATTTAATATATTTTTTACCAGTTGCTATTTGTTTTGGCTAATGAGTAGATAGCTCTTAAAACTGGACAAAACACTCGTTTTGCTGGGGAACGCACCTTAAGATCTTCATTTTAAGTGAGGCAAAACGCAGATTGATGTCGGCGTAAGCATTATGTACGAAAGTTCGCCAAACAAAACTTTAATGTCGTGGAATATGTACAGTGAAGGACCACACAAATCATCATAATGTTTTTAATTTTGTCGGAGACATATGCGCTAGCGCTTGACCTTGACAACTGGTGGTAGTTTCGAACGTACTAAGCTCAATATGTTTTGCCTCACTTTTCTTGCGCGGACTTTTCTAGGCGTTATATTATTCTATGCACAGGATTTAGTCACTGTTTAACTATTAACTTAAGCTACTAGTAGCGATATTTACTTTTACCTGCGTGATTCTCGCTTGCGTTCTTTTTTGTGATGAAAGTTGTGAAATATCATGTCGGCTACATGATATTTCAGAAGAAAATCGTGAAAGCTTAAAACTGTATCTGTTCGAATAAGTTTTAAATTAGGGTACCGTTGATATATATACATATTTATATTTAATTTACATTATTCTTTAAGATTTGAAAAACATTCACCAATTTCAATATATTTTCACTCGATTATTATTCACATAATATAATATATGTCGTTCCAAAAACGTCCCATAGTTTTTTTTCGGGACGAATTAACTTTAGGACGAATCGCCTATAACCCGTTTAGATTGATAAGAGATTTTGACACGCATAATATGAAACTTTGTGACACGCCCAACTAACAAATGAGCATTAACCGTCGTATTTTGTCTTCTGACCTAAGTCCTTCATGAGCAAACTGTCAAATATCTAAGTAAAGTCATATTGTTCAGAAACGACGTATGTGATATGAAATAACTCAACAATACAACATTTTGTCTATTTATAGCTCACAATTTTGCTCGTAGCTAAAAAAAGCGATATTTAATGGTTGATGTTCTGAAATGTGTCAGAATCTGAAATGAAAATATCTACCCACTTTACATACTCACTTTACCAAAAAAAGTTTATCAAGTTACCAGTACATATTTTATAATATACTAGCGGCCCATTCCGGCTGCGCTCGGATATTGTCATTTAAAGCCTATTCATCGAAATAAAAACTATCCTTTCTCTCAATTTGTACCAGACTGCTCGCGGTGTGCCAATTTAATTTAAAATCGGTTTTATATATATTAAGATAAGATTATACTGTTTTAATTTTGTACCTACTTGTTAAGTAATTAATATGTCACGTCAAGACATAATTATTTGTGAAATGTGTAATTATATTTCAAAAGATACAGCCACAAACAAGTTTACAAATGCAAAGATATATTTCTTAATGTATATAAATCTCCTGTCACGATGTTTGTCCGCGATGGATTCCTAAACTACTTAACCGATTTTAAATTAAATCGGCACACCGTGAGCAGTCTGGTCCAACTTGAGAGATAGGATAGTTTTTATTTCGATGAATAGTCTATAAATGACAACATCCGAGCGCAGCCGGAATGGGCCGCTAGTAATATTATAAATATCTACTAAATACGATATTTAGTAACATGGTTATTATATTTCAATGGAACCCTGAGGGCGCTTCAGTATTTTTAAGTCCTCGTTTCTATAAAAAAACCAGCTTATAGAAATTAATTAATTTCGTGGAACCGGCATTTGATACAAACAAGGCAAAATTTTACCGTAAAATCAGGATTTTATAGCAAAAAATATTAGTGTGTTTATTATTTACACTCTGAATGGTGAGTCACCGTCGATACCCTACTATCCTACTAATATTAAAAATGTCAATGTATGGATGTTTGTTGCTCATTCACATCCTAACGTGTGATCGTATCGGGCTGAAATTTGGAACACAGATAGATTATAGTCTGGAAGAACACATAGGCTACTTTTTATCCTGGAAAAACAACGGAGACAACGGGAACGGGAACTTTGCGGGTAACACCGCGTATTTATATAAAAATATTAGGCGGTAAGTTTCCAAAAAAATTATATCGCGTAAATAAATATGTGGACGATGTTTTCGAAGGATCAATGACGTGGGGACGATTTTTCGCTTTGCTTTTGCGCAGCGGTAAGGTCTGCGTCCACTCATAAGATTCCACTCTCATCGGACAAATAAAATACACTCAATTATAGGCTCTATGACATGCCTATTAAGATATAGATTACATTGGCAACATAAATTTGCAGACGGCTGTAAGCGAGCGGTCCGCTTATTTGTGTTGCCAATGTATTCTGTGTCCCAACGTCTATGGCATAAAGCTCATATTTGAGTGTTTTTATTTATCGGGTGGTAGCCGGGTCGTATAAGTTGGCGCAGACCTTTAGCGCCATGAGGTGTCCATAAGTTACGTAATTTATTTAACAACCTTCAAGTAAGAATATTTAGTAGTAATTTAATAATAATTTATTATTAACGATAATTATTATATTGTTTTCATCTTATATAATGAAATGATTTTAAAAAATTACATCCTCAAATAATGTATGGATGTAAGCCTTGAAATCATGTATGGAATATGATAAATTGCTTTGTTATAGTTGTATCATTACAATTTACGACTCAGGGGTTTTCATGCCAAAACTTAACACTTTAAATTGAAAAAATAATAGCTATTTCCTAGTCGTAGTACGATTCCCTGTGTCAGGAATAGTCGTCTCGAACTAAATTGTCCTTAAAAGAAAAAGGCGATACTCAAAGAGGTTTCACCAGAGAGACCTCTCAGCGAAACGACTAGATTAAGTTGTCTTGCCTTTTCACTATCTGAAATGCATTTTATGGAAACTGAGTGATGAAGACTGCTATTCTGCAGATTAAATTGAGCTACATTTTCTTAAATGATTTAGATGCGTTTTTGGTAGTAGGTTGTTAGCATGTATTGACTGTTTATGTATGCCTAGTAGCTTAGTTGGTAATACACGTCTGCTTGTAGAGGTTCAACATGAGACATGAGGTTCGATCCCCATCTAGGGCAAATATTTGTGTGAGAAATTCATATATTCATTGGATGGTTATTTATATCAAACCAAGAATAAAATGGAATTTACATAAAATTACATTAGTAAATTGGGTTCTAATTATTGTCTAGAATAATAATAAAAAAAAATTGGCAGTCATAGGAACTGCCGATAGAAGTGAAAACTTATAACTAAGAATTTGATAGCTTACCTTGGAAACTACACAGGTGAAACCGGAGCCTCGCCATCATCATTCATCGCCATCCATGGCCATCTAGAAATGTGTCAGCATTTCCCATTGGCTCACGCATTTCTAGATGGCCATGCCATGATGGCGAGGCCACGCCCTTTCAGCATTTCCTATTGGCTGACGCATTTCTAGATGCCCAATCGCCAAGGTCCCGAGTTTATCAGAAGATTTCTCATCATACCAAAGCGTGACGGTAGAATTCAATTTACACCCCACGAAAAATTTGTCTAGGCGCGCCTAAAGAAGTTTTCACTTCAATAAAAGTAGGTACATGCAAATAGTAATACATCCTAAAATATGCATAGCTACTAATGCATAATCAATAATCCATCCTGCCAATACTATAAATGTCAATGTATGGATGTATGTTGCTCAATCACGTCGTAACGTGTGAAGTAATCGAGCTGAAATTTCCCTTCGCATTTTAATGTCTAATGTGAGAGTTGTGCAGTGTCTAAAATCTCGCATATTATGCGTTTTTAGGGTTCCGTAAAACGTAAAAACGGAACCCTTATAGATTCGTCATGTCTGTCTGTCTGTCTGTCTGTCTGTCTGTCTGTCTGTCTGTCTGTCCGTCCGTATGTCACAGCCACTTTTTGCCGAAACTATGAAAACCACACTGTTGAAACTTGGTAAGTAGATGTATTCTGTGAACCGCATTGAGATTTTTACAAAAGTTTTTAAAAAAAACAAAAATTAGGGGTGCCCCCCATACTGAGAACTGAAGCTCAAAAAAATTTTTTTTCATCAAACCTACACGTGTGTGGTGTCTATCGATAGGTCTTAAAAAATGATGTTAAGGTTTCTAAAATAATTTTTGTCTACACTTAATAACTTGCGCGAGAGACGCTTCCAAAGTGGTAAAATGTGTGTCCCCCCCCCTCTAACTTCTAAAGTAAGAGAATGAAAAATCTAAAAAAAATATATGATGTACATTACCATAAAAACTACCAACGAAAATTAGTTTGAACTCGATCTGATGAGTAGTTTTTTTTTAGTACGTCATAAATACACTATTATTAAAACTTCGATCAAAGTTACAACGAACTACAAGAACTATGTGTACTATGTATATTATGTTACTTGCTGGAACGGAACCCTTCATGGGCGAGTCCAACTCGCACTTGGCTACTTTATTTTTAATGAAACCTAGTTAGATCGATTTATCGTCCTTGAAACCTGCATACATAATTTCATCAAAATCGTTCGAGCCGTTTCCGAGATTCAGATTCTTTTTATACATATATGTACATAAATACAAGTATTGCTCGTTTAAAGGTTTAGATTATATTATAGTTAGGTTCATAAAAGTAGACATACTAATGATGCTGAACCATAGAAATTCAGAAGATATAAGAATTTATAAAATGAATATTTCCCTGGGAAAGTTTCTTTTAACATTTTTCACCGATTAGAGAAGCAGAGGTGGGCTGTCAGCGGCAGCGCGCCACTAAGTCGATAGTTTAATAAAAAGGAAAATGTTGAACGCAGTTCATAAAAGATGATTCGAGAGGTTTCTCAGAAGTTACACTTTTCGAACTATTTAATATTATGCTTTTAATATTATCCATTTGATTGCATAAATACCGTTTCTTTTACTCCCGACGGAAAACGACGGGATGTTATTATGAGTTTGTCGTTTCTCTCTGTGTGTGTGCGTGGCATCGTAGCTCCTGGACGTATGAATCAATTTTGATTCCGTTTTTTTTGTTTGAAAGGAGAATCAGTCGAGAGTGTTCTTAGTGTTGATTTAGTAGAACAGGTAGGTACCTAATTTACTAAATTTCAATTCCAAGCGCTGTATTTTAAAGATTGCAAAAGCTTACGAGAATATATATAACAGAACCCAACTTGTATCAATCTAGTCAAATCCATGAATTAATAAATTAAAATGAATATAAACACATAATAAATAACAAAGAAAAAATAACGAAAAAAATTGTATGAACATTTCTCAAACAACGAAAGTAAAGCATACTGAATGCATATTGAATAAAGAATACTTAAATGTCAAAGCTATAACAAGCTTGGATGGGAGCTATAATCCTTCTAATAATTTAAATGTCAATGTATGGATGTTTGTTGCTCAATCACGTCCTAACGTATAAACGAATCGGGCTGAAATTTGGAACACAGATAGATTACAGTCTGGAAGAACACATAGGCTACTTTTTATCCCGAACAAAACAACGGGAACGGGCACAACGCGGGTAACACCGCGGGGCGTTGCTAGTAACGTGCCTTACGATACATAGAAACATTTGTACTGGGTGGGAATCAACCTTCGCGAAGGTTTCGGATCCGCAGGCAGACTTACCTACTACCAACTAAGCTAGACTAGTAGTGTAGTGGTAGGACACTTAGCAGAGTCCGCCTGGGGAATTACCACACCTTTGTCAATTATTCTACCGCCAAGCAGTAATGTGCAAACATTACTGTGTTCCGGTTTGAAGGGCAATGTTTCCAGAGAAATTACAGGGCTTTTAGAGATATAACAACTTAGATCTCTGGGTGACGAGCGCGGTGCGGTGCTAGGTAATGATTTTGGCTCTTCATGTTCCAATAGCTGCGTGTCACTGTGCTGTTATGTGGCAGGCATGTTGCTTACCATCAAACACATGTCCAGCTCGTCTCGTCACTCTTTCTTTAAAAAAAAAAAAACTTACTAAGCGAGACCAGTTCAAATATCTATACTAATATTAGAAGAGTTTGAGAGTTTATTTGTTTGTTTATTTGAACGCAAAGATCTCGGGAACTACTGGTACGAATTCAAAGATTATTTTTTTATTTGGATAGTTCATTTATAGAGGAAGGCTATAGGTTTTTTAAAATTACGCTACTATTAACAGAAGCGGAGTATGAATGAAAAATGTAACATAAACGGGAAAAAACATTGCTTTTTCAGAGGTTTCGTTGCGTGACAGCATGTATCTATCATTTAAAAGTTATATAATTTATTTATAATTTAAAATTTGTTCTAGATTTGAATTGGTACGACCAATTTTCGATAGATGGCGTAGCAACGCGCGCGCGATTCAGCTAGTAACTAAATATACCTACATCAATACTGGGCACGGTGGGGTATACGATTGATTCCCTACCTATGGGAATGTGTATGCCAAAAAATATAACAACCATGCCAACTATGAATATGCCACATGTAACAGCTGCCTAATTGATCAAATTACGAGTGTACCAAAACTAATGCTAATTTTAATCGATTAATTATTATTATACATATATGTTTGAGACTAACACGACAATAATTACAAATCATTTCATTTCAATATAGATATTACTAGCAGTTAGATAAAGTTACGGCTGGTCTAGTCGGGAGAACGGCGCCTGCCGATCCGGAGACCCCGGGTTCAAACCCCACACGCACCACTGTCTTTTCGAAGTCATGTGCGTAATGCCGCTAACTTAAAACGGTGAAGGAAAACATCGCGAGGAAACCGCCATGTACCTAGTATCTTTCGAAGTCATGTGTCATCCGCCAACCCGCACTGGGCCAGCGTGGTGGATTATGCTTATGGTGGCCTTAGCTCTCTCCTTGCGAGAGAAGGCCCCGAGCCCCAGCAGTGGGAACGTTTAATGGGCTGTTGAAGATGATGATGATTACTAGCAGCTTCGCGGTTTTACCTGCGTAGTTCCCGTTAACATATTCTTCCCGGGCGAAAAAGTAGTATTTGTATTCTTCCAGACTATAATATACTTCTGTTTCAAATTTCAAGCTGATCCGTTTATACATTACGACATAATAGAGCAACAAACATCCAAACCTCTGAACAGCCAAACATTGATTTGTATACTATTAGTAGGATAGCATAGATGTTTGTGACGTCATAAAAATTCAAACAAACAATGTTGAGCTTAAATCAAGTTATATTATAAACCAGTATGTTTTGCTGAGTTATTTTACGAGCTTCAATATCAAATGGATTCAGCAATAAAGTGCGAACGAAAAATGTTTTCAAAGTCTACAAATCCATTTTCGAACTAAAATCGATACACTTCGCATATCGCGATTTGAAGTCCGCATTACGTATCAGTGGGTCTAAAAGGGCGAGAAGATGACTTTTCCATTGAAATTCCGAGTCAAACGGGTCTAAATGTCTGCTCACGGGATCGTGGAGTGTACGTGGAAAAGGTTTAGGATCGGTTCAGATTGTCAGTGCAGTTTATGAGATTTAATCTAAACGTAACTGTGTAAGTTAAGAGCCAGTTTCGTGTGATGTTTCCTGTCCGTGCATGTTTGCCTGGTAGAGATTATTCTAAGCGATATGGCTGCCAATTAAAATACTTAGCTAATAGTACGTATTGATTAGGTAAACGGGTAACTCACGTGTAATGAGGTCGGTCAATCCGACTCGAGTTTCGGCCGCGTCCGGCGGCCTTTTTCAAGGAGAGTGTACGCGCTCGATGGCGTCCCGTTTGGCACTGATTACCTAATCAATATGTGTAACAACCACGTTAATTTTAATACTAATAGTACGTTTTTTTAGATATTGTTTTGTTCTTATGGCTTTCAATAAAGGGTTGTTGTATTGAACGTTATACTACTCTCTGTTTTAACCTGTATAGAATTTAGAGTGAGGTCTGTTCCAAAAATAATTCTACTATCTTTCTAAATAATTACAGTGCTTTTACACCATATTCTATTCAAATTTCAGCCCAATTTGAACAGTTGTGAGTACTTGATTGAGCCATAAGTATCAAAATATTGAAACATTCAAATATACAAAAGTTTTTATCCAAACATTCAAATCTACAAACGTTTATAACGTTGAAACGTCGCTACGCCCAATAATTCAAACGTCCGTTCAGACTTTCACTAAACATTCAACCGTCTTAACCTTGAAACGTAAAAATGTCCAAAGGTCCAAACATTCGACCTATAGTAAAATTTGCTAACAGAATATCTAAAGTGACCCGTACTAAACGTATCGTAACGTAACGTAATAATGATTTGACATCAATTTAAAATAAAAAATTGATCAACGGGTAATTTTGTGGTAATATTCGAGTTAGTCTTGAAGAATATTATATACGACGACTATTATATGACGTATAAAAAATAATAGAAAAAGCTTGCACAATCTCGGAAACACATTCGATAAAAGTCAGCTAATTTTGTGTTTATGTTTAGCCGCGCAGACACAAAATTATTATCAATCCAAGATTAGCAATAATATTTATCAATATTTGGCCCTGCTCATTATATATTACACATACGTATGTTGAACAATACCGCAATACAGACCGTACTCACGCAATATTACTGACAAAACACATTTTATTGACAATATGCGTGTATGCGGCCAGTCAATGCTTAAGTGTTCGTTACAATAACTACTTATATTAAATCAACGTGCACTATACACATGGATTCGCACAAAGTTTACTTTTCACACGTAAAAAAGCCTGCACAATCTTAGTAACTCATTCGGAAAAAAATTACAAACTACACGCAAATTAGCACAAAGTTCACGTTTGAAACATAAAAAAGCCGGCACAATCTTGAAAACCCATTCGCAAAAAACTGACTACTAATTAAATAAGGGGCAATATTTAAGACTAAGGTACTGCCACCTCTAGCATAAAACCAATGTGCACTTTACACATGAATTAGCACAAAGTTCACATTTCTCACGTAAACCAATAAAGTTCGAAACTCCTGCAAAGGGACCGAATCGTCGAGATTTGCGGCTCGTTTCACGCGCAGTAATGGAAAACACAACTATTTAACACGTAATAATCGCTTTTCGGCGTAATCGAGCTTGAAACTAAGCGATTAAATCTTAAAATGTGGTAAGTTTGATGTGAGCTTGATGGAGTGAGAACACCAATTTTGTGTGAAGCCGACTTTATAATCCCCGTGTAAGCGAAATATGTGCCATAAATGAATTTTATTAAACGGTTTCTTGTACTTCAATTCCTAAAATCGTTTTCAATGGAGGCTGTGTTACATAAAATCGTAGTGGCGTAAAGAAAAAACCGGCGGGTTCCAAAAAAATTTAGAGTCATTTGGGACCTATAAAAGTGAACTATTACTTAGAAATTTAGTATGAAACAGCACACATTTTTCATAATAATTGGTTATACCTGTATTATAACTTCAGATTAGTATACTGGTATTTAGGGACTGAAAAAAGAAAAAAGGGACTTTACCAAAAAACGTAACCTGAGTGGCAAATCGCTTATGTATTTAATTTGGGTGTCTTCAAGTCTAGTGTAAAACTAAACGGGTGCTCTATCGTAGACCACATTGTCAATTAACATCAGATAGCAGGCAAACGCATCCTAATATTTATTCATAAAAAACAGTGAACCACTGTTACTTTCTTACACAATACAATACAATAACTCTTTATTAAAACACCAGACAAAAAAACTTAATATAAAAAACATACAAATCAACTTAGCGTTCTAATTGGCGGCATTATCGCTTAGAGCAATCCTACCAGGCAACCGTGCAGGGACAGGAAACAGCATACAAAGCTAGGCCTTAATTTTTGACAAAATAAAAATAACATTTAAAGAGAAAACAAAACAAGTCTTAATAAAGAGTAAAAGCAAACACACTTCAACAAATTAAAAGCAAATTAAACATCAAAAAAAAAAAACAAAAAAGAAAAGAAAACATATTTATACCTCTATTATGTATTTGCAAAACCGCAGGTTCAGTGTTTTTCCTCTCTCCAAAAATGCTCTCCAGAAATTCTCGTTAACTTTTTTTACAAAATGATACTTTTATAAATGAATGACAACAATATATGACATTGGATATGAAATCGTCTTTAATATAGATGATGACTTTATAGACGATCCCAAAAGGTAAGTTAAATATGCCATTTGACCTGGCGCTTGCCTACTTAGGGATAAAAAATGTGAATTTTCAATATAACCCGACAGAATTTACAAACTACCTAGAGAAGATTTACGACATTCCCGTCCACCGCGGGCCGTCTCCAGAGGCCATTCCACTAACTCACCGGCTCTCGTGACTTTCGCAAAAACAGCCTTTAGTTTGCTACATTTAGAAAATAAGCCTTAAATTTATGTTAAATTCTACGAATATCATACTATTTTTACTGGTAATATCTATACTAATCTATACTAATATTATAAAGCTGAAGAGTTTGTTTGTTTGTTTGTTTGAACGCAAGAATCTCTGGGACTACTGGTCGGAATTGAAAGATTATTTCTTTGTAGGATAGTCCATTTATCGAGGAAGGCTATAGGCTATTTAACATTACGCTACTATCAACAGGAGCCGAGCATGAATGAAAAATGTAACAAAAACGGGAAAAATATTGGTTTTTGAGAGCTTTCGTTACGTGACAGCATATGTCATATGTTAAAGGTTGCGTCATTAGAACCTAAAGTAACCGAATTCGTTCGAAATTTGAATTGGGACGACCAATTTTCGATAGATGGCGTAGCAACGCGCGCGCGTTCAGCTAGTGTTTGAATAAAATTAAAGTTTTTTTTTCAACAATTGCTTTTCTTTTGACCACCATTTCGCCTCGCTTTATGTTAAGCGACAATGTGATCTACAACAGTGTGCTTGCTCAAACAAAACTGATACACTCTTGACTTGAAGATCCCAAAGATGTTATTCATAAGGAGAAACCTACTCGGGCAACGCATTCCACAGCCTCTCAGTTCGGGTTCTTGTTACGAAAGCGGAGCTTTATCGTCATTGGAGTGTTTGGAACGTTAGGCCTACTGTCCACGCACGCGTCTTTTGTCAAATGCATGCATCCTACGAACAAACGCAAGACGTGCGGCTGTCGTGTCGTTGTCGTTTCGTGGACACAGACTTCATTATTTGTACGCAAGATGCAAGCATTCTTCTTGCATCCGACAATTGTCGAAATCGTGCGGATGTCGTGCAGCTACGTGGACATTTGGCCTTAGTGATGAAGCAGTCGCGCCTTTTCAAGTGACAGCCAGTTTTCTTTGCTTAATTGCAAGAAAACTTCGTAAATATTTTTTTACGTACATAATGAAAATTAAAATTCAAAATACAGAACTGAAAAATGACATGATATATATCTTTGTTCATAGTGAACTCTACACCAAGTCAACCGATGTTCAGCACTGTAGCATTAATGTTTAATTTGGTCGAATTTGCGACATTGGAGAGTTTTTATTTCGATTACTGGTCTTACTAACTTAAAATTACCAATATCGTTGTTATTGATCGTAAGTTCTACAAGTCTAGGACAGATAGCGACTCAATAAGCTGTATAGATTATTATTTGTTCAGATCAAACGAAGTTAGGACGGGGCGCTAGTATGTATTTATTTGTTTGTTAAAACAAGTAAAAAGTAGAATGAAGTAATTGTTATATTATTAATTCATAATAAATAATTATAACACAACTTGTATTACCTACATATTAAAATATCATACAAATCCATTGAACCGTGCTTAAAATTCGGGCACTTCCTTTGACACTGTCCTACAATCGAAACTCAAGCTTCATGAATATCCAGCCTTTGATGACCAGAGCTATTCGAGCGTCGACGCTCAAATAGCGTTGCGCGTCCATTACACGTCTATTGCCACTTCTTGGCAAGCGGTGTGGAACATTGCAGCCTATGGTTGCGAGGCATTACTGTGCTGTCGCTTTGTAGCGTGATTAGACTAATAGCGTGGTACGTGAAGGGCGGTATGTGGATATTCTCGTGTCGCATTTCAAAGTAAATAGGATTACGACAATAACGTAGGTTCAGTTCACCGTGTGCTCTATGAGTGCGGTTGTATCACTCACAACATTTGACAATAAATGTATCGAAACATTGTTTTTAGCTATCACAGTTTTTGACAACACAAATAATACTAATTAAAATAGTACATCCTTACTAATATTATAAATGCGAAAGTAACTCTGTCTGTCTGTCTGTCTGTCTGTCTGTTATGATTTACCATCTAAACCAGTGAACTGATTTTAATGAAATTTGGTACACAGATAGACTAGACCCCGAGAAAGGATATAGGCTACTTTTTATTGCAGAAAAAGGGTTGGGGGTTAAAGAATGTAACAAAAACGGGGGAAAATATTTCTCTTCGAGAGCTTTAGCTGCGTGTGCCATTCTCCTTGGTATGCGCTGAAGTCTGATGACAGATGACAGGACATGTCGGTCTATATTTGAAGGTTACGTCATTTTAGGTAATCAAATTTTCAATAATGCGTTGTTTACATTAAAGTATTATCAAATTAAAAATCTCTCTAATCTTATATTGTAATGTTGTTTACATAAAATTTGTCCGTTGATTTTTATACCTCTACACTAAACATTACTATTTTACCATACTATTCACATAAAATCGTAGGTATATTGGAAGTGCTTGAAGGAAGAACCCTGCTGCTTCGATTTCACACTAAAGAGGTTTTTTACAATCAAGCTCAAGATTATCTGAAGAAGACTGATCACCTGAATGAAGCATCATACTACAATGAAAAACATACAGAACATGGATTAACGACGCTCTCAATGTTCAATCGCTGGACGTTGGCGAAATTGCGGTGGTACCCATTACCGACAGGTAAAATGCATTGTTTGCGGAGGTATTTTTATTAACACGATGTTCGGATAAACATTTATCCGAACGAGTACATTATTTATCACAAATATATAATTTTGAGATATATATATATTTGATTTTAATGAATATTTTAGGAAATATCTTAATTTTAAAATAACTCTCCAACAGAATAATAGACCACTTTATTGTGAGTACGTGGAACAGTGATGTTTCTTAGCGTTGTCTTCCAGATCATCGAGCCGATGTAGCAACAGAGGCGGAACCGCGGCCATCACTATGCTAATGCGTGACCATGCGTAAATGTATTCTCCCACGTAAAAAAGGCACATAATTTTCAACTATATTAAATGACCGCGGCGAATAAAAAGAAGACAGCGGACAGCCGCCGATTGCTCTACAAGATACCATTTGCTTCCTTTCCGAGGGGATCCCGCATAAACAAGGCGAGGGGTTCAGTAGCCGTGGCCTGATCATCCACAGTGAAGCTAAGAGAAACCCGCAGTGAGACTGCTAACCAGGGCTATGGGCTCCAAGCCTTGCGTTCCTAGCAATGCGGTCAGGAGGGAGTTGCGCGGCGTAGACAGAGTCGGCGCGAATGAGACGTGCCGCGATGTTTGGTGGTATGCACCGTGACCGTAGAGAAGAGGATGAATGAGATGAGAGGCTGAAGAATAATACCGGTATAACGGTGCACCACTCTCCCTGCCCACTGTGGCTTTGCGTGGTCGCCAACGTATGATGGCGAACGCGGTGGGAGTGTAGAGGAAGAAGAGTGCCGGTATATCGGTGAGCTGCTGTCCCCGTCCTCTTCAGTCGGATGGTGGTAGGTGACGAGGCCGACCATTTGGCCCGCCGTGAGAGACAAAGGGTGTCTAGACGTGAAGATGTCTGGTATCCAGTCTGGTGACCACGGTGTGCATTGTCCCGCGGCGGGTTCACAGAAGAGTGCGAGAACATCCCGGTGTTTGCGCGGTTTGTGGCAAAGATGAATTAATACTGCCGAGGTTTTAGCCGGTAGTGTAGGGCACCATGCCCTACACTACCGGCTAAGGGAATAGTCGATTTGTGTCGAATCCGACACAAATCGACTATTCCCTTCAAGCGCAATGGCATGTTAATGCATTACCTCCACATAAAATGGTATCATTTGCCTTTTAATTTCAAAATAATACAGTTTCCCGTTAAGTAGTCGTATGCTGAAACTATTATTCAAGCACAGGGGCAAACATTTAAGCACCTAGAAATCGATTCGTCGTGCCAAGACTGTTTTTCATACGGACAACTACTTAGGTATCTGAAGCGTTATCAAGATCATCAGGTTACAGAGATAACCAATTTGTTCTTCTACCCCAAGAATTAAGAGAAGAAGCGGCATCGTTTCATGGTTGATGTTCCAAAGACACGAACAAAGAGGTTTGACTCTACTTTTGTGATAAGAACGTCTCGACTGTGGAATGAGTTGCCTGAGTGGGTTTTTCCCGATGGTTATAATCTTGGTGTCTTCAAATCGAGAGTGAATCGGTTTCTTCTAGGTAAGCACGCTCCATCTTAGACCGCATCGTCGCTTAACATCAGGCGAGATGGTGGTCAAGTGTAAACCTATAAATGTTAAAAAAAAAAAAAAAAAAATTAAAAAACTAGAAATATCGTATATACAGAAGTACTTTAAAATACCTGTACTATAAAATACATTTTACTAGAACCCAGTACTTTTACGTAGCGTTTCTTTATTCTTTTGGTATAGTTCTCTTACTGATCATAGCTTTTTATAGCAATGGATATTTTAATAGAGATTTTCCTCAAATAGCCGCGGGTGAAACCGCGGGTCACAGCTAGTTTCATTATAAATGTTAAAATATCGGAATTTCGTACAACTGTTCATATCCCAATAGTAGGAATATCTTTGGGACAAATATTTACAAAAGATAATTTGTATTAATTTTATGCAGTGAAAACTTTTCATGGGCTGTGAATTGAATTCTAGCGTCACGCTCGGCAATGATAAGAAATCTTTGAGTAAACTCGGGACCATGGCCATTTGCCATCTAGAAATGGCCTTGTGCCTTAGTGGGTAGTAGCTCTGCCTGCGAAGCCGAGGGTCGTGGGTTCGATCCCCACCCAGTGCAAATATTTGTGTGATGAATTCAAATGTTTGCACTGTGTCTGGGTGTTTCTATGTATAACAAGTATGTATTTAAAACTATATAAGTATTATATCAGCTATCTGGCCGCCATCACACAAGCTTTGCTTAGTTTGGGGTCAGATGGTATATAGTATGTGAAAAAAAAAAAAAAGAAATGTGGAGCATATCCTATTGGCTGCCCATGCTGACGCATTTCTAGATGGCCATGCTCATTGCAACGCCCTCCGGTTTCACCTGCGTTGTTTCCAAAGTCAGCTATTAAATTCTAAGTTATAAGTTTTCACTTCTATCGGCGGTTCCTATGACTGCCAATTTGTTTTAACCATAGATAAGCTTGCACTTAAACGCTGTCATAACTAATGTTAAACAGCGGCACATCGACCAACAAAGCCGGCCACGACGGCGGCGATGCGGATTTAAAATAAAACGCACTTTTGTAAAGAAACCGATTCATTTTCAATTCGAAGTAACTCACTGTCTCTAGTTGTGACACTGTCTAAGAAAATTTTATAATTTGTCTGAGAGGACCACAAGGGCACTGTACAACTGTACAGTGCCCTCGTGGTCCCCTCAGCAAACTTCGTTAGTTTACATTAAAACGCGTGATATTATTACCTATAAACAAACTTGAGGACTTTTTTTTCCGTGAAAAAACAAAACCGACTTCAATTTAAAATAAATTTAGACACTCGACCAAATTTCATAATATAAAGTCGTCCAGATAATTTCAAGTAAATTTTAGTTACCTATTTGTTCATATTTCAAAAACCACCACACCAATTTTGATAAAATGTATATATTGAGACTATTTTTGTCTACCAAACAAAAAAAACCATTAAAATTGATTGACTAATGGCGAAGCTATCGCGTAATATACCTATATATTTATATACATACAAAAACATATTTTTTAAATAAATATCACGGGGCTCTTCGCCTTTGACAGTCTGTAGGTAATAGCCATCTTGTTTGAAATTCCGATATTTGGAAATTTCGATGGCTTTCGCTCACCAACCTCGGTATGTAGTCATGAGTATGTTTTTTTATTTCATCGTAAAAGTTATTTATTCATGATAAGTTGGTTCCCCAAAAAACTGGACTAGATATTTACCTATAAATACTGTTTTCACTGGTATTTCTTTCTGAGAAAAGAACTTGGGTAACAGACAGTTATACAATTTCGTTTCAAACAATAAATATTGTTTTAAGACCTTAATAAAATCAAAATATTGTGAAAAAACTGAAAAGTTTGATCTTTTGAAATATAAAATTTAACCATTTTACATTTTAAGGCTATCGTCTGGCCTTGTGGTTTCGTTGGCAACTTTACTGGTTTTGGGTTAGAATTCCACTTATCTACATTTATTGTTTGAACGCGCAAATCTCAAGGACTACTGGACCGATTTCAAAAAATATTTCACAGTTAGATATGCACGTGATTCTTGAGTGCTATATGATGTGTATTATGTACCACAAGCGAAGTCGGGACGGACCGTTAGTGACAAATATTTGTGATGAAAAAGGATGTTAGTTCTGAATATGAGTGTAAGTTAAAAATGTATATTCAACTATATTAGTCAAAAACTCACTTCACTCGTAAAATAACTTACTTATTTCGCATTTAATTTCATTCAAATCGATTCAGTCAATATACCTACAGATACGTGGGCACAAAAACACAGTAACAAACACACAAACTTGTGTCTTGAAATTGTAAGTGTGATAGCCTCATCCAATAAACAGTTGAGTTTGGACCCTATTTTTAGGCTAACCAGTTGCCTTTCCTAACCCTGACTATAATCCTACTAATACTATAAAAGATAATGTATGGATGTTTGGATGTTTGTTGCTCAATCACGTCGCAACGTATAAACGGATCGGGCTGAAATTTAGAACACAGATAGATTATAGTCTGGAAAAACACATAGGTTACTTTTTATCCCAAAAACAACGGGAACGGGAACTACGCGGGTAACACCGCGGGGCGCTGCTTGTATGATTATAAATGTACCTGTTGTATGTTAACTGAAGAGTTCATTACATTTTCCAGTTGCCTCGCTTTATTTTTTGAAAATCATCATTCCATTATAAACACACAACAAAGATGATCGGCAAAATAAGGAGAAAGCTTTACAACCTAACACAGGGCTATTGAAATATCGATAATGTTGTGAGATTGGAAATCTCACTATAGTAAGTTTTGGTCGCTATTTTTTAGGAAAAATCAAGGTTAGATTTTTTTTAGTAAAATAATTGCATTTAGCCATACCTACTTAAACTTCCGCCTAGGAAAGATTGTTGTGTTGGATTGGACATCACAATTAGTCTCCTTACTGACTAAAACTTCCATGGGGTTCAAAGACAAAGGTGTCTCAAATTGTGGAAACACGGAGACACTCAAACTTTGAAACAATGTTAAAATTAAATGACTTATACGGTAACTAAGCAGAGCCTGGAGACCGTTACTTTCCCCAATAGATATATAAGTCCACAACATAGGCTCAGGAAAAAAATGATTTGATAATTTGGAATGATTGATGATGAAAAAATGATTTGGACTCTAGTTTAAATCATTACCTAGCACTGCGGTGCGCTCGTCACTCAGAGATATAAGATGTTTTTTTTCTATGTCTTATAATTTTTCTGGAAATATTTCGTATTTGAAAATATTTCTATTCAGTCGGAACACAGTGATGTTTGCAGATTACTGTTAAACATGGTTAAACATTAATTATTTACTACACTTATTGATTGGCAGTAGAATAACTAAAAGGTGAAGTAATTCTTCAGGCCTGACTCTACAAAGAATATTATCACTACATAATATGGTGCATTTTCTAGATATGAAATCATATTTCAATAATACAAATAATCATCATTGGCCTAACAATCCCAACCATTTTGAAGCATGCATGTCATAAACATTCAAAGAGTGGATAGGTACTTGCCTACCGCAGAGAGCTTTGTTATTATTTATCCCCAAAAGATCGTTAGCTCTCAGAGTGTGTTTGTTTGACCGCTCTGAGATGAGCCACCTTTGCTATTAGTCGACTGACTAATGCGTTCTTGTTTATGAGAAAGGGTCGATGAAGTATGGAGTGAAAACGTGGTGGTTTTAGACAAAGAAAGAACCGAATGTTTTTGATACTTCAGGATAATATTTATCTACATAGAAAAATTATATTCTGTCACACTATCGTTGTAGAAAATATCAACAAACAAGTCGAAGAATGCGGCCTTTTCTCTATATCCTAAAAACAATTAATTCCACTGAATATTTTATTATTGGTAAAATTTAACTCTAGCTCAAATGTCTGTGTGGTCAAATTCAAACATACTCGTACTTACCATAAGTTCCTGTATAAGCCACCATACTATATCCTGTATAAGTAACATAAGTTCCTGTGCTTACCATAAGTTCCTGTTATACAGGAACTATAATATATTATGTATATCCTATAATATGTAGGATTTTTCATTAATATAATATTGTTTAATTTTTTATTTATTTAATTTCTTTTTTCTTTCTTTCAAAATAAAGTTTCTTTCGTTTGTTCTATATTTTTAGCTTTAGCTTTATTTAAAATATTCAATATAAAATTAATAACAGTTTCATTGTCAAAAAACGTTGTAACAAACTTTCTATATTGCATGAAAAGTATATCCATCCTACCATTCCCTCATTTCCCGTATACACACAGAAATAAACGAAATGAAACGAGAAGGAAAGCATTCATTCAAACTCGAAGTGGCACGTTCAAATACTCATAAAGCTATTTCTGAATGCAGTACAAAGTGTGTATTCAAAATATTCGCAGCTACAAATCATATACCGCCTTTTGAAGCCGTAAAGGCATTCTTTAAACAACGAGTGAAAAAATCAGGGCAGCCCTTTGGGTGGTCCAAGTGACTAGCGATGGCGTGAGCAAGCTTTTTAGGTTATGTAGAACAGTTTTTCTTTGTCTGATACACGTGATATTTTTCTTCTTCAGTGTTTAGTTTTGCAAATGTAATAAATACACTTAGTAGGCACAGTAGAACAATCACAAAAAAATGTACGTCAAGTTATAATTGTATGTTTAAAATTTAAATTGAAAATTCGTGAGTAAAAAAGCTGGAAAATATTATTCTTATTCCTAGTTTTCATGGGTAAAATTATGTGATGTTATCTAATTTTCTAATTATGCTACTAGTGGTGGTCGAGTGGGCGGAATTCGATAATAGAATAAAAATAATAATCTGTTCTCAATTTGACCACAAACCTTAACAATAAACATGGGTATTTTAGCGTATATAAGATGCCCCGTAGTGTGAGTAATGTTTTTTATAAATTGAATGCGTTTTTTATAAACTATTTTAATGAAATAATTAGCCTTATGTATTATCTTTACATAAACTACAACTAAAAAAGGTACAATATTTAGTATTGCAAAATATTGTGTACATTTTTTCCTTTTTTTCATAAACAAAAATATACGAAAACACAATACTTGGAAGGTTCATGTGACTTCATTGACGGTACGATTTTCACAAACCATTGACGTCACAACCTTCTACTGCGGAAGTTCGATATCTTCGTAGGTACATTTATTTAATAGTTTGATAAAACAAAAGATACAATTCCGTATTTTTCTAGCTATATAAGAATAGTATATTTTTGACCCATTATAGTGAGTATCTTCATTACTCGCTATAAGTTCTTGCCTTAGTCCGTCTGTAAGAAAGAAAGCGCGTGAAATACGTCAGTGAATCAGAGCCGGTGGGAGTGGGAGCCGAGTGAGGAATGCGTTAATAAGCCCCTCAGGTATTCGAGGACTCGCCACTACGCCAGAAATGCGCGCTGGGTTTTTTCGATTGAGATTTTTTGTTCGTCTAAATCTGGAGTTAGTGGCTTTCGCTTTAGATTCCGTTGACTTGTGATTAATACGTAGCATTCTGAAAGAATTCATTGAACATAATAAAGTTTACAAAAGTGCTCCAAAGAACGTTTGATATTGAATCTTCCACCTAACTCTATAGTTGTGATTGATCTATACAATGCTTAAAATGATAAGGGCTTTAAATTTTAATGCGCAAAAAACTGCAACACTTAAATGGTTCACAAAAAAAGTGCATATAGGTACTCGTGGCTTACACATGAAAAAAATAAATTTTATGACCGACGATATAATATTTGTTTCCTAATTTTATATACATTATTATGATCCTACTTAAATTACAAATGAAACAGTCTGGAAATTTTGATGTTTGTTGAGTAACGGTGGAACGGCTAAACGGATCAGCTTGACATTTGAAACTAAGTTATACTTTAGTCTGAAATAACACAAAAATGCTACTTTTAACCACAGACAAGTAATGGGACAACGTTGGTACAAATGCAAGCAGTTGCCGCTTTATTACAATTTATTGTGTTTGAGACTTTTTTAAACGTACCTACTATTACTATACTATATTACTTTATTAACTACTAATTACTTAATTTCTAACACAGAAAAATCCCAATCTAATCTTGTATTTTAGTGTTTGCAGATACTCTCAATTATTTCATGATAGGTAAATACTTCAAAAAAGTGGGCAAGTGCGAGTTGGACTCGCCCATGAAGGGTTCCGTTGCAGCAAGTAACATAATATGTAACATAATATGTGTATGTAACACATAGTTCTTGTAGTTCGTTGTAACTTTGTTCAAAGTTTTAATAATAGTGTATTTATGACGTACTAAAAAAAAACTACTCATCAGATCGAATTCAAACCAATTTTCGTTGGTAGTTTGCATGGTTTTGTACATCATATATTTTTTTAAGTTTTTTCATTCTCTAACTTTAGAAGTTAGAGGAGGGGGGGGGGGTGACACACATTTTACCACTTTGGAAGTGTTTCTCGCGCAAATTATTTAGTGTACACAAAAATAAATTAGAAACCTCAACATCATTTTTGAAGATCTATCGATAGACATCCCACAAGTGTAGGTTTGATGAAAAAAAATTTTTTGAGTTTCAGTTCTCAGTATGGAGGGCAACCCTAATTTTTTTTTTTAATTTTTTTTTTGCACAAATCTTAATGCGGTTCACAGAATACATCTACTTACCAAGTTTCAACAGTGTAATTCTCATAGTTTCGGCAAAAAATGGCTGTGACATACGGACGGACAGACAGACAGACAGACAGACAGACATGACGAATCTATTAGGGTTCCGGTTTTACGTTTTACGGAACCCTAAAAAGCACATAGCAAAATATCATCTGTATATTTCACTCCTAATCCATAAAATAAAATCTTGTCTTCATCTCTTATGTATTCATTTTACTCTTAATCCAAGTCCAAAAATTCTTAAAAAATAAATCTTTCCCATCAGATTTCGTTCAATAAATATCAGATCCACCCTAAGCAGGCCACATAAATCTGTTACGAATTCATAAAAGAAGTTACATAAGGAAAAATTACATTTATTTGCGTAAAGAGAAATCAGTAGGTCGTAAGGTTCTTTTCGCAAATTGAAAGTGATCATCCAATTTGTTTGCAGATCTGGCGGAGAGATAGCAACGGCTTGAAATTAAAGTGAACTTGCTTGACAACAAGATTTATCGTCATAACAAAACTAGATTTAATTATTCTGTATATTTATGACATCTTGTCTTTGACGTTAAAAATTTCGTATATGCAAATACTGTGTAACATAATTTATCTGTCCACAACTTTGGCCGCGTAGAATTTTGAAAAAGGCCTTCTAAATTTTAACGTGTTCCTAACTAAATCTAACCAAATCACATTTTTTACCGATACGAAGCGCTGTTTCAGACTATACTTTATTTTTACAGACATTATATTTTATTTTTAAAAATCTTCATCGCTTGATTCTTCATTTTTTTATTCAGTCACATATATACTATGTAATTTATGATATACTTTTTTAGGTATGATAGATAGATAGATAACGTTTTATTGCGACACAAACATAAATATTACAGAAAAACACGAACTAGCACCGCAAATGGCGGCCTTATTGCTTAGAGCAATCTCTATGTAAATATTATTATATCTATAGGTAGGTAAGAGTCTTAAGAGTTAGTCTGGTGGTATAAGATTTTCTTTGACACAGTTTCTTTTTTAGTTATGAGAAATTCTTACAAAATTTTAATCGACTATAAATTAACCTTAATACAATTTATTTACAATATGTACATAAACTTAATCTAAAAGACCGGTGCCAGTGGGAATTGTGCCCAAAATTTATGATATTCAGCTACCATTTGAACAGATGTACTAATCTATTTGTATCTTATTTATGTTTATTTTTATTGTAATAATGTTTTGCTTTATTAATTATTACAAGTATCACACCTGGTTTTTAATGTGTTTTTAAAACATTTCTAGTCTGAGTAGTACCGTCAGTAGTCGCACAAGTTTTTACATACAAGTTTATGTATTTTGTTTGGGCGTGTACAATACAAAGTATTTATCTATCTATCTATAATGACTTAATAATTATTTTTCTATGTTCTAATATACTAAGTTGCTAATTTTGAGACTTATCCGTTTATCAAACTCTTTGGACCCTGTAAGACTCTATAACTTATTACTTACCAACTTCATAACTAATGTACCAGGAAGCGGAAGGGAGGACGAAATTATAAATTATTTATAGTTTAAGAGCTCTGCGTATGCGTGATGTACAAATCTTCAGGATTATTTGCACAGACATAGCTAATCTTTTCTCTAGAGTAAAGGAGAAGCTGAAGGATATAGTTATGGATATTGTTGATTGTATGATATTGAAATAGATATTTATAAAGTATGTTGTTGAGTAGATAAATATATTCCGGTGGTATCTAAGTATAGTGTGAAGTTTCTTATCTTATTGATTATTATTCTACTTCTTAAGTGAATGTGCACCGTCATAGACTACATCATCATTTAACATTATACAAGATGGCGGTCAAGCCTTGCCATTGTTACTACTTCAGTTACAAAAAAAATGTTTTTCTTTTTAACTTCTAAAAGTGACGGGACGAGCAGGACATGCACCTGATTGTAAGCAATATACCTGCCATATAACAGCGCAGTGACACGCAGCTATTGGAACATGAACAAAAAATCATTACCTAGCACTGCACTGCGTTCGTCACCCAGAGATATAAGATGTTTTATCTCTATGGTCTCTAATTTCACCGCAAGTATTGCTCTTTAACTACACTACTGTGTTCCGGTTTGTAGAGCAAATGTGATCACACCAAGCAGTAATGTGCAAACATTACCAGTAGGTGGTAAAGTTACTGGCAAAGGTGTAGTACTTCCCCAGACCTGGCGGACTCAGCAAATAGTTCTGCCACTACAAAATATCAATTGTTAGTTGTTGGTTTCTTCTAGGTAAGTTCGATAGTCATAATGACAAAAAAAACTAGTTAGTCCGTCAGTTAGATTATTAAAAATATTACTTATTAGGTAGATTAGTTTTACATATTGATTAGGTAAACGGGTAACTCACGTGTAATGAGGTCGGTCAATCCGACTCGAGTTTCGGCCGCGTCCGGCGGCCTTTTTCAAGGAGAGTGTACGCGCTCGATGGCTTCCCGTTTGGCACCGTACCTACCGTTTGGTTTACCTAATCAATATGTGTAACAACCACGTTAATTTTAATACTAAGATTAGTTTTACGTACACGTATTTTTTCCTTTGTTTCACAAACAAAAAATGACAAAGAAATATAGTGCTCAGACGTTTCGATTTACGAACAGATCAAGATACAAAGGACAATGTCCATTTTGACCCGCCAAAATAGTTGTCGTGTAGACATATGAGTTATATAGGTATTAAAAAATCGGTGATTTTTTTGTTGTACTCGTGTGCGAAGTTATATAACTTAACTAACATTGCAAAATAAAATAATATTGCGTTTCGTTATTGCAATATTTTCCAAGTCAGCTTTGTTGGTAAATGGTAGGTTTAATTTAGTGATCCGCGTTAGATTGAAATTGAATATGGATGTTATGTACCTATATCAATTTCTTTCACAATGTCGTTGATTTACTACTTTTACATATTTAAATTACGATATTTATAAAAAAAGCGACAAAGAAAATCACACCTTTTTATAGCAATGTAAACGAGGAAGAAGTTGGCATGCAATTGTGAAACGAAACGTTTTCACCAAATCCAAATTGTTCAAAGATCAATGTCAAATTCAAATTGTCAAATCAAAAAAAAAGTAAACAAGCAAAATGAATGGTTTTCTTCTTGTTTTCTAAGCAGTGTAATATTAATGCATTATTCACCACAACAAACTCCGATTACCAGATCAAATGTTTCAATGACGGAATTAATATTGGTTTTAACAAAACTGAAAATTATGTGATTCACTGCTCCTTATTAACTGTGACTATGTGACTTTCTCAAAGAGGCCGGCAAAATATTCCACAAACGGATTCTATTATCTACACTGATTTTAGTAATTTTTTAGTAAACAATGATAGGATGAGCGATACATGTGCCTGATGGTAAGCAAGAAGACATGCTTGCCTATAACAAGACAATGTCATAAATTATTGGAACATGAAGACAAGTCCAAATCATCAGACCTAGCCCTGCTCTTAGTTAGTTTAAGCCTTGTGTAGCCTATGATAATTCAATCCGAGAACAGTTTTATGGTAATCAATTGGGAGTTAGAAGTACTATTTTTCCTATTTATTCTGATAAGAAATATGTTTTGAAAAATAATACCATAGTTCTTTCTTTTCTTTTCTGTTCTAATCCGAAAGAAAACAAAATTCTAATGTATTTTGACAGTAAGCATAACCTTACTTTTGGTTTAACTGCAACTCATTTTTGGTATTTAGGAAATGAAAAATACCAACAGCAGACGTTTTTAGAAGCATTAACAATCCTAATAAGACACTATTCATATCTACGCAATTTCAGTATTAAAAAAAGTTTGACAGGTTTTTCAATGTATGAGACGTGGGCATTGTCCTTTATGAAGACGTAATGCTACCACCTCTCACTTCGGAAGTTTGTTGATTTATTTTTTTGACGATTTTTAATAATAATATTATAAAACAAACGTCCCGTGTTCCCATATTTTTCCACAATTTACCTGACGGATTAATAAAATTAAAATGGCATATTTTTGACCCAGTCATTATCCCAATTATGAAAGCGGAAATTTGGATGTTTAAATGTTTGTTGCTCAACCACGTTGAAACGGGTGACCGGCTCCGATAAAAATTTGCAACACAGATAATTTGTAGGTAGTCGAATAACACATAATACAACTTTTTACCACGGGAAATTGTGGAAACGAGAACTAAGCAGGTAAAATGAAGAGTGCTGCTAGTATTGAATATGTGATAGTCTGCATGTTTGTTGCTCAATCACGAAGGAATACCTGAACGTCTCAAGTTGAAATTTGGAACATAAATTAGCCTGGAATAGACACAAAGATTTAACTAGGAGTTGTTAAAATGGGAACCATATAGGTAAGCCAGCGGGCCACTGCTAGTATTACATATACTACTAAAGAATTGAAAATAAACGATGTTTCATACCAAAAACCTTTTTGTAGGTATCTCAAAAGGTGCGTTATTAAATAAAACCAATTTCCGGATTTACATTTTTCTCAGCAATCTGCATAGATTTCCGAACGCCGTGATTTATGAAAGGGGTGGATTAACGACAGATCTATACGACGGTGAAATATGGAGCTGCCACGGGGAAATGGTGAAAAACGGTGGAAAATGGTGAAAATGGCGCGGCTACGCTAGACGGATTGTATTGATAGGAGCTGTGAAGCTTGCGCTTGGCAGATCGTGTAAGCGATTGGTGGCGTTTTGCATGAAACACGGATTGGAATAGGTATTAAGGTGCGCTTACACGAGGGCAATAATTGCTCGGCGACACGAATAACGACGGCAATATTGCTTCTAATTGCTCCAGATATTTCATATTGCTCAATGTCGCCGATACGAATTGACGAATATCCAATGGGCTTAGAAATTCCTAGCAATTTTTGTTTATATCTCATTCGCACTTGTTTGTTTTGCGGCTTGCCGTCTTGCTTCCGCGGGGAGAGCGAGAGGTCGGATGGCGCTACAAGCCGCCGCAGCAAGAACAATGTCGTCCATAGCGAGCGAATACTGAAATGTTCGTGTAGGACAGTATTGCCTAGTTGATGAAGTTGCGCGTATATCGATATCGCTCAATATTGTATTGCGCAGTATTGATGCTTGTTGCCGTTGCCGGTAATTGCTTGATGTAGTCGTGACGTCATAGTTGACGAGTATTGACTGGAATTGAGCAATTTTAGTCGCCCGTATAAGCGCACCTTTAAAACGTTTATAACTACTTACTAGTCGCTAATATTTATCTCTCTCATGGCTTAGTTGGTAGTAAGTCTGCCTGTGAAACCGCGGGTCGTAGGTTCGATTCCCACCAAGTGCAAATATTTGAGTGACGAATACAAGTATTTATATGTATAATAAGAATGTATTTAAAACTATATAAGTATTATATCAGCCGTCTAGGTCCTATAGTGCAAGGTTTGGTTAGTTTGGGGTCAGATGGTTTTGTGTCCATCAATATTTATATTTATTTATACTAATATTATCTAGTAGCATCCCACGGTTTAACCCACATAATTCGCAATCCCATATTTTACCGGGATAAAAACTAATTCCAGCTTTAGACTATCAGTAATTCCAGTATTTTCTATCTTCGAGTATTTCCAAAATTTCATGCAAATCACTTCTATAGTTTTAGTTTCAAAGGGTAACAAACATCATATTCAAAAGATCGTAGTCATATGTCAAGTACATATACCTTGTAAAGTAAATTTATCCGCACAAAATTGAGCATTTATGTAGAGCAGCAAATAGCCTTTTTCACCGTTTTGTCAGTCACTTTGAATAACAGTTTCAGAGAAAAACTTCACTAAAACCGTTTCATCCGCGCCCAGAAACGAACTATTCTTTTCGAACTGCAATACTGTATCTACAAATTCGCTGCCCATTCGATATGTATGTCATAAATAGCGCACGACTCGTATAAACCCAGAATAAACCAGTCTAGTGCCAGTCAAAGTTGTGCTACGAAACTTCTGTTTTGAAAAATATTGCTATTTTCTGCAAATATTTTGATTATAGAAATCATAACATCATGTTGCAATCTATTTCATTTTTAAAGCCGGGTCACACAGAGGCGATCCGATAGCGATAGCGATCCGATAGCGAGACGATATTTTTTGTAATGTTCGCATTTGTATGCAACCTGACACACAGCAAGCGGGCGCGATCTCATACTCGCTATCGGATCGCTATCGCTACCGCATCGCCTCTGTGTGACCCGGTCTTTAGGGTTAAGCTGAACTTATTAGTTTTATTCATATTTATTGAAGTAAAATCTTCTTTTGGCGCACCGCAAACAGATTTTTCGTGGGCTTTGAATTGAATTCTAGCGTCACACTCGGGAACTATAGAAATCTTCAGGTAAACTCGGAACCATAGCCATGAGCCATGTATAAATGCGTCAGCATTTCCTATTGGTCATCTAGAAATACGTGAGAATTTCTAGATGGTCATGCTTATGGCTACACCCTCCAGTTTATCTGCGTAGTTTCCAAAGTAAGCTATCAGATTCTGAGTTATAAGTTAACACTTTTCACTTCTATCGGCCGTTCTTATAACTGCCATTTTTTTTTACTAGCAGCGTCCCCCGATTTCATTCGGTTTTCACGAAACCCGTTACTTTCCCAGGAACTTACTAAGGTGCTAGCCGCATCTCGCAGTTTTATCCACGTAGTTTTCGCTTATTTTTCCTGGATAAACCTCTTAAAATCGGATGGAGTCATATGACTCACAAATTTTTGCGCGCTAGAGATCGGATAAGACATATGACTCACAAAATTTTTTTCTGCTTTCGGACCTTATTTTGTTCAGGCAAAGGTTTATTTTCCCATAACTGTTTTATTCACATAAGACCTATTGGATAGAGCTTCAAAATGAGCCCGATAACGGCATCCACTTGAAACAAATTTCTCGGAATAACGGCAGTATAAAGCGGCCGGTCCGGGCGCCATGACACCCGCGCGTGATTTACGACGTAGTTCAGTGAAGTGGTGATTATTTGTGTAAATTTGTGTGTTTGGTGATTATATTTTGGTAAGTGGCTTATTTTAATACATTTTAGGGCCCTTTAGATATATGTTTTACGTATAATCACTAAAAATTGTGTTTTAGATTTTTGTCACCTTAGATCGGAATGAGCCATATGGCTTACGAAAATGGCGGCAATTTTTCAATTGTCGTTCCTCACATTTTGCCTAATTGAGTATAGATTATTTTAATTATCGGTTCTACTAGTATTTTAATAAGATTCCTGAATATATTTTCTATCGATCGGTATATAAATATAAGGCCTAAATACCTAAATCGTACCACACGAAATGTTTTAAAAAACCGGTCCGAAACGGCACGCAATTTTTGTTCTGTTAGGTATTTTCAAAGTCGAAAATATCAAAATATAAGTATGAAAGCATATACTTTTTAGTTTCGATTTATAAGGGGTAGATATCACTGTTTATAAAAATCATAACAACCTATACATAAAACAATATACTTTCTTTACAAACACCCACTTTTTCAAAAGTGTAACTTTTTTCGACTTCGGGTGGAAAGAAAAATCTGTGTAAAATTAAGTAAAAATATAATACAGAACAATTATATATCGTTTTGTAGCTTATTTCAATAGCTTTATGATAAAGTAGCTCAAAGCATCCTAGATCGAACTAATCGATCACTAGGTATAAAATAATGCGCATGGTGCGCACGCCGCGCGCAGAAATGCGCGCGGCTCAAACCCTTTCGTTTATTTTTGATTTTTGAGTGTTTAGTACCCCCGATTTGGAAGGGTAAAATAAACCGATGTGCTATTTGAGACAACAGTCTAATTATGTTCCAAATTTCAACTCAATGTAGGCATTCCAGCGTGCTTGGGTAACAAAAACATTTATATGTGTCTATTTTTTACAAACACATGTGTCTGGGTGTTTCTATGTATAATAAGTATGTATTTAAAACTATATGAGTATTATATCGGCTATCTGGCCGCCATCATACAAGCTTTGCTTAGTTTGGGGTCAGATGGTGTTGTGTGTGAATTGTCCACCACTATTTAAATATTTTAAATTTATAATATTAGTAGGATGGAAATTGATTACTTCATTTCACATATAGTTACATTTAGACGTAAGTTACTTTGATAAACAGTTGAGTAATAAAGGCGAAACACTTAAAATTTGGGATTATTCTTCTGTTGGCAGGCAAACAAGAAGAACTCAAATATATAAAAATAGAATTAGGGATATTCACATGTAGCATACTGGGATTTCCCCCGCGTAGTTTATATTCTAAAAGCTGCGTGTCACAGTTCTGTTTTGAGCAGGCATGTTACTTACCATCAGGCACATGTCCTGCTCGTCTCGTCACTCTTTTTTGTAGTGAATAAATGTGTTGTTTCATACGAGTACTTACTATCTATGTTCCAAATTTTATACAGATCCCGTCAGCAGCTTTTGCTCGACAGAGTAGGTATTTGTGAGTAGGATAGCAGCAGCATTAGTACACACAGAGTTAGTATTATATGTAGTTACTAGCGGCCCGTTCCGGCTTCGCTCGGACATAACCTAGACACTGCCTGCATCGCCATCTGCCGGGCTTATTTGTGAATTTAAACTATTTTCGAATACACACACAAAAAAAACATTCAAATCGGTCCCGTCGTTTAGGAGTTCACTGTCAAATGATTAAATTACTAAAATGGCTATAAAAAAACAGGGGTTGGTGATAAAAAGGTAAAAATTTAGGGTTGTATGTATTTTTTAACGCCACATTATAAAAAAATAAAAACAAAAAAAATTGACCAAAAATTAAAAAAAAAATGTTTGGTGTGAACAACCCCTAATACTCAGGGGTATGAAAAATAGCTAGTAGCCGATTCTCAAACCTACTGAATATGTATATAAAATTTGGTAAAAATCAGTAAAGCCGTTTCGGAGGAGTAAGGAAACAAACACTGTGACACGAGAATTTTGTATATAAGAAGATAAAATTGGTAGGATTTGTAGAATTGATTATTTTATTTTTCCGTGTGATGTATTTAAAAAATATTGATATTGTTTTAATATTGCAATGTGACTGAGATTTGATTTTGATATTTAATGTGTTTGATATTTGCACATATGTAGGTATTAAAATGTTCACAAATATTTGTTTAACTAAGTATATTTATTACGTTTAATTTCTCCAATTAAAAGCCAGGTCACACAGAGGCGATCCGATAGCGATCCGATAGCGATAGCGATCCGATTCCGAGTATGGGATCGCGCCCGCTTGCTGTGTGTCAGGTTGCATACAAATTTGAACATTACAAAAAATCCCGTCTCGGATCGCTATCGCTATCGAATCGCCTCTGTGTGACCTGGCCTTTAACGATCCATTTTGAAAGTTTGTATTTGACATTATAAAAATGTTATGTTTAGCCACTGGTTGTCATGGTCAAGTATTGCTTAGTCTGGGACTAAATAGTGTTATGGGAGAAATGTCTACGGTTCGATTCGGTAAGCTATAATATTTTATCATTAAACAAGTAATGTTAAGAAACAATAATGAACACAAAATAAAACAAAAATATATTTCGATAAGGAACAATGACCAACAAGTGAGTAGGTAATAAATTAATTTTGGAAATTAGAAGTTTGAAATTGACTTTGAAACATGGAGTGATTTTTTTTTATTATAGCCTGACTACACTATTTTGCCTACGGCGGTGTGGCTTACGATGGAATGCGTTTACCCTGAAGAAACCGATTCACTGCAATGCGAATGTTCAGAATGTGGTGATAAGACATATTTTTTTGTTTAAAATGAAGGAACTCTAAAAGTACAACAAAACTCGATATCGTTCTAGTTTAAAAATACACCGACACTGACTGACGGCTGTTTGGAGAAGTCCGAATTTATCTACCCGTTTTGGATACACTGCCAAAAGAAGCGAACCGTGATTTTACTCTTTGGAACGGCAAAGTGGGGTGAGTTATTCGATTCAATATTATTTTTTATTCGAATTCGATTGCGATTCGGACTCTGATTATCTCTTTACAAGCTGAAATAAAACGTGTACCTTTCACAAATTTGTTTTAAAAATACGGACGTGTCAAACTATCGTTCAAATTGTAATCGAATTACCTAAATCATTTCTGATTTCATAGATATCAAACTTTTTAATACAATAATTTTAAACATAATTATTTTCCACACAACTATAGTAGTACAAAAGACTTTGTCTCAATTGTTTTTAAATAGGGCAATTATTGGTCGAATAGTTTTTTGTGCTACTAATTGTAGCGTTAAGTGTCTAAAACTGATGTGTGTGTTATGTGTACTTAGTTTTAAATACATATCAACATGGTTATAAACAAGGTTACTCAAAATGTCTCTGGTAGATTAAAATGGTTGCCTTTTTCGTCGCTATTAGATATCCAAAAAATACGGAAATCACACAACAGACGTTCCATGCATATTACCAAGTCCAAAATAACATTTTCGATACAAATACGATTGATTGTTTTGCAAAATTATAAGCTGGTCATTTTTTTTCTACTTGGAACTTCTTTCACAAAAAAAGATTTAAAACCATAATCACTACACTAGCTCGGTGCGGTTTGGTAGATGACTCATGACCTGTAAAAGTTTGACTAAGTCGGATTCCTCGCGATGTTTCTTTTTAACCGTTAAAACTTGCAATGTTTGCAAACTTGTAAGTATATCTACATTTGAAAAAGTACTCAAAGGTTTAGGCGGGATTCGAACCTATAACGTTACCATTGTGAATTGAGTTCTAACCACGAGGTTACTAAGGCTTTTTATACTCTTATTTACTTTTTACTATTGTTTTTATTAGACTTTTTATTTTTATATATTCTAGAGTACAACTCCAGAACTTCTGATATTGTCTCTGGTAGGTGACTACAAAATGATGGTGACAACGTATGCTTGACAAGTTAGAATAGCATTATGTATAAATTTAATATTTTTGCCCATTAGTATTATCTTTATCGAATTATAACTTTGAAAAATCATTCGACGTACCTAATCTTACCCAGCCAGTAACGACAACCCAAGATAGAGCAGAGCGTCTTGGCGCCAATCAACGAAGAGGCCCGACCCCAGATGAACTAGGAAAAGGAGCGGAAGATTCGACTATATAATAATCGAATAAAGATTATTATTTATCTGACTAATCATTCGACTATTTTCCATAAATTTACCATTCGATTAATTATCATGGATCCAGGCTACCCCTATTTTCCATAACCAAAGATAATAAGATATTCCGTCCATCGGTTCGAATTTCAGTAACAATATGTAATAATTTCAGTCCGTCTGTCTTTCAACACTGGATTTGTCTGCCTAATAGACATAATGATTAATGGCGGCTTAGTTTCTCGTCGTAGAATATGATTGTCGGTTGTGGAACGACCGCTGTCGCGTGGTTAAACAATATTCGATAATTGTCATGACTGATGATTCGATTTACTAGGCTTTTGTATAGATTTTCGTACAATAATATTGTAGTCATAGGACTTCGTTCAAAGTCCACTTGGGAACGTATTACATCTTTACCAGTTGCCGGTCTCAGTCATACTGCTGCCAGGCAGTAATGGTAAAACGTAACTGTCTTGCGTTTGGAAGAACAATGTTTGTGGTAAAATTTTAGGACAAATCAACTAACCATATTATATCTGTTGTGGGTTTAAAACTGCACTTCAGTGCAGTTTGATTTGAACTTTTTGTGTTCAAATATATGTGTTGGACTGTGCTGTTATGGCAGGCATGCCACTTTCCATCAGGAACTTGTCCTGCTTGCCGCGAGACATTAAAAAAAAAACGAAACGCCTATTTATTTATAAACGCATATTTGTGTATTTTATGTATATAACATAAAATACACAAATATGGTATGATAGTATGGTATACTTCACACATCCAGATCTAGAACAAACCTTTATAATATTTATTTCTGGTGGGAATCGTTGTCGTTGTTTGGGCATGTTATGCGTAGGGGTGACGACCACATAACCAAAAGAGTTTTGAATATGAATAAAGATGGATGTTATGGGAGAAGTAGATCAAAAAAAGCGTGGATGGATTGTGTGAAAGACGATTTGAGTAGGAAAAGAGTGAGCTTAGATCTGACGAATGACAGAGATGAATGGAGGAAACGTACATGTTGTACCGACCCATCCTAAAGTGGATATAAGGGTAGGCGAATTATGGGAATCGATTTCATGAACTCAACATGTTCTGATTGCTTGACTATCAGCTAAGCCACGAGGCCAAATATGAGTAAATTAAATCGGGGAAGCGCTTTAAAGAATATTCGTTCAATAAAAGTCAATCTCTACATAGTGTAGAGCAATCGTTAGCTATAAAATTGAAAAGCTCGACGGGCGCGTTCATTGTTTGTGAAATCGCCCTTCCCCACACTCAATTCTCTTTCCTATTGACGCAAACGCCATTATTTTACGCAAAAATAAATAAAATGGCGGGATCGTACTCTGGAAAAGGTGATTTTTCAATAAATTGAATTCTTTTGTCTTTTTTTTTTGTTTTCATTTCGCACATGTGGTTCGAAAAAATAGTCGATCGATTTTTTCTACTTCTTGATTTTTGTACCAGTTGATTATCATATGTAGATTATAGCGCAAACATCTTATTAACATTGCTATACGGCATTGACACCTAGGGATCTTGGTTTTGGTTTTGATATTTCTTTTTTCGTTTTTTTTTGCTTGAGATTAAAGGAACAACAACCTTAGCAAGGTCTCAACAATAACACTGGTAAGTCGATTGAAACTCCGTCGAACCAGTCTACCGTTGGAGTAGATTGGTTCTGGAAGGGATATCACGAATTGGTAAACGTAGTGTAGGACACCCTGAGGCTATATACAGTGACGAAATATGTGCAAAAGGGAGCTGGTTGGAGACTTAAGAACGAGAATCGGGCTGAGTAGCGTATTATGTGAGAGTCCTATTTACAGCAGTGGATGAATACAGGCTAATGAAGATAATTGAAAGGTCGTTTACTTTGACAAAAAAAGAGACAAAGTGCCTAGACATCTTTAGCAGTAGATACAATTTAATTTTCTTTGGATGAGCAAAACGCCGTCAGCTTCATTGATTTACAAAACAAACAGACACCGCTTACCTCCAGTTAATTGTCACAAAAAGACCCGTTACATGAACTTTTTTTAAGTAAAGTGACGTCCATGAACATGAAAACGGAACATGAAAAGTCCATTATTATTACCTAGCACAGTGCTAGGTAATAAACAGGAGAAAACAGTGCTAGTAGCACTGCACTGATACAAGGTGTTTTTATCTATGCCCTTCAAACCGGAACACAGTAACGTTTGCACATTACTGCTTGGCGGTAGAATAACTGGCAAAAGTGTGGTGCTTACCTAGGTGAACTCTGCAAAGAGTACTACCATTACAAACAGTTGACGGACATGTTTACGAAGACGATAGGTAAGTAAAACTATTGTAACTTAACACAAATATCGCATAACACGGTATTCAGAGTTTCATACCAATACTTAATACTAGCATAAAACTGATTATTCTCATATTTGCATAATACAAGAGAAAACCCAATAATACTACCCCATCAAATACCAATAAGTCTAATAAAATAAATCACTTAATACGACCTAGTTACTAAGACGATTCGGTCAAAGCCGATTCAAAGGACATCCCGGATATCATAACCCATAGTTTCCTTTGAAACGTCCCATTTACGGTCCATAATATAACTTGTGAGAATAACATAAAAATCTGTAAGACTCAAGACTATCGGATTTCATTATAACCGTACTCAACTTTGATTCTTGTACTAGTCGATATAAAGTTGAATGTCGTTGTTGTGATGAGGAAAAATGATTTATCCTATGTAAATGTCTTGGGTAAATGTAATAACTAACAGTAAACAGTATTCTGTAAACTGATATTGAAGTAATATACTCGATACGCAAATAGGTCAGGTTACCGTTTGCTTGGGAGTTTTTGGTAGCGAAACGAATGTAGCTTTCTGGGAATCTTTGCGATTTTGTTAGAATCATCGTTCAATTTAAACAGAAAAAGTTTAGTTGATTATTCAATGGATATTATTTTTAGATTTGTGGAAGTTGAAACAACGATTACACGTGTTTTGGGTACTTATCCCAAAGAAAAAGATCAGATATTTATAAAGAAAACATATTAGTAAATCTCGATCTACACGATTTGGTATTTTTTTATCATTAACGAAACCAGCCAGAGTTCGTGGGTTTTTTTCCTAGCCACAAGTATATGTGTGTAAATAATATATGGAGCGCGTTTACTTTAAAAACTGATCTCCACTCGAAGATATCAAAATAGTATACATCAGGAAAAACTTACAGCTAGACTGCATTCTACAGTCTAACATTTCAAATAATTTAAGATGTATCAAACATTTTCCTGATGCGGATGTTAGGAACGTCAACTATGAAACAGTAATCACCTTTTCAAGCTCAGATCTGATAGAAGAAATGCCAGATATAAGTAGATCTTGTAGATCAGCAGAACACTCCTCCAAATGTATCGGATAAAAACATCGATACAACATCGATCGAATATGAAACTTAACAAATTAGTAAATTTATAAAATAAATATGGATCTCAAGTAAATCCTGTATAAAGTGTTTCAATAAAAGTTAAAAACTTAACTACGATTAAGAATTTGTAATTAAGAAAGACAAACAATGTTAATTCTACTTTGTACAGATTTTATCGTTAACAGTGAATTGTATTAAAATTGTAAGTAAATATTGTTTTTCATTTTTAACTACACAAAGGTTACTAAGGTCCCCTAGCAGTAACTAAGGCAGTACTATGATTAGTAACAACATTTTATGGGACAGATTTACCCATGACGGCTTTAGCACATCTCCGCCGCGGAACTAAAACAGCGGAACCGCAGTAATTTCGCTACGTTTTGTCCGTATGTAGGAGAAGTTAAACACTAGCAAACTGTCTCTTGTAACGCATCAATTTGTCTATAATGCCGTTTCTTTCTCCGCGCATCTTTATAGTTCCCCTACAAGATACTGGATCGAAATGAATGAATGAACGATGTATCCAGATAAGTTACAGGACAAAGGGATAAATCCTCTTAGAGCTGAACGACTACGCTATGGAATGAGATGCCTGAGTGGGGTTTTCTCTGTGGCTACAAACTTTGTGTTTTTAAATCACGAGTAAATTGGTTCCTTTTAGGTAAGCACGCTTCATCGTAAACGCGTCGTCGCTTAACATCAAGCAAGATGGCGGTCAAGTGTAAACTTGCAACATTTAAATAGAAGATCACCAGGAGAAGAGTACAGTACATTGATTTTGTTTCTTATTGTTCAAGCAGCTGCGTCCCACTGTTTTACTATGTACAGTTCCTCAAAACTGTATTGTAAAATATATCGAGGATTTACCACACCATTTTGTACTGGTAGGACTCATTGCAAAATTCACCTGGGGAAGTACTACGCCTCTAGTTATTCTACCGCCAACCAGTACCAGCCAACCATGTGTAAACGTCTCTGTCGGTGTAAAGGCAATTGTTTCCAGAGAAATTGCAGGGCGTACAAGTATTCTTATATCTCTGGGTGACGAGTGCTGTAGCTAATCATTTGGACTCTTCGTGTTCTAATAGCTGCGCTGCTGCGTTATAGGTTGGCGTGTTGTCGTTTTCCCATCAGATACTTGTCCTCCACGGCTGACATTCAGTTACTGTTATCATTTACGCAATGTACTCGTAATAACGAAGTTAATATTCTCTTTTATAACATTTAGTACCAACATATTTCGAATCAAGCAAATACTTTCTAAAATTCTATCCTAAATCTAAAAATCTACACATAAATCTGCAAACAAAATTTGAAAGAATTGAGATTTACATTCTATTATGTGTAATTTACATGTGACATTGTAATAATACCTAGACTTAAGGTTGTGCTGTAATAAAGTATGCGTACCTCAAGAGGTTTCAGAGAATAAGTGAATAGAAATGGAACTAAAGTATAATATATTGTAGGTTGAAAGTCATAGATGAGAGACTTATTGCTCTGTTTTGGAGGTCCCTTGTGTTCAGTCTGCTGATGTTTTTTTTTCTAAATTACTTAGTTCTGACGTAGAAACAGAGATGTGTAAAGTGCAAGTAACCCTCTCACTGCTTGGAATGGAGACCTTCCAGCAGATGAAGGTAGTCAAAGCCATAATTTGTCACGCTCATCAAGTGCAAGGATGACCCTTGTAAAACATTTTTATCGAAACGTATAAATTTGTTCACGATGTTTTTCGTCATGAAAGCCATTGATAAATTTACTCATTTACTCATTGGCGCAGCGCTTGGAAAAACAATCAAAGGTTTAGGTGATATTTGAACCAATAACCTCACGATTGGAATTGAAATAAAACGTTTTACCACTACACGAACACTACTTTGTCAAGTTTTGAATAAGTATTTCTTCCTGCGCCATTGTTTGTCTTATTTCATTGTAGGAATTTATGATACAATCATGATACATCGCCGATGAGATCTAAATGGTTTGAGGAATATTGTTTTTGAAGTTACTGGCGTGAGATAATGAAAACAGGGGGTCTAATGGCGAGGACGTTGAACGCCACAGGCGCGATACCGTATGTTAGATTACGAATAAGCGCAATGGCGATTAAAAGTAAACCTATTATAGTAAAAAAAAAGTACTTTACATAAACCATGATGGAAAGCACTGACTTTTACAGCACAGGTCTTCCCCTGATGGAAATCTTGGAATTCAGGATTCACTTAAAATGTTTTCTTGAAATATTTTTATTTTATCCGCCGTCCTTTTTCAAGCAGATTGCAGGCGCGTGACCAGGTCAAAAAATGTACTAATAAAAAGGCTTATAAATAAGACAAAAATTCAGGTCAGACTGGATCAACCTACTTTCACGTGAATAGTCCGTTAATCAACAAACAAATAATAGTGACTGAATGCTTCCACTGCTGGGACTTTTTTGACCTGATAACGTCTTATAATTCGGTGAAGCCGGCTGCACGCCCGCAAAACATGACGTCATGTAACGTTACCGTTATCGTTAGTTCGTCGTCCGTGCCATGCGGACGAAGCTGAGCGCTGAGGGCGCCACCCGCCGAGTCGAGCGGTATCACTACTCGCGCTATCAGCGTACTGATTTCTTAAGACGTTGTCACGATTAACTATCGTCAGTAAACCGACTTTACAGACAACCAATTTTTTTGCAAAAAAACAGTCTAAACTATATATAAACGTAATCTATCTATCACCCGAGCCCAGTACGTGTTACGGACGATGCATGTTTCGAAAGATTATGGAAATATACCAATATTATTCGATTGTTCATTGTTACAGCCAGTGGTGAAAAGGAATTTGTACACCTAGGAAAATACTTTGAAGTGCAGACGAAATTCGGACCTTTTAGCTTAATATTGTACATCACACGGTCTAGCCAATAGGCAACCACGGCTAAAAGCAAGCGTAAATTAATCTATCCTCTATTATCTGTATTTATAAATAGCTCTATAATCTAACTCCAGTAAAACATTTTCATACAGTACCTTTTCATAGCTTTTCTTGCCTCACTTAAGTGCCCACGTCATGGACGGATAACAAAGAAAAAGTATTCTATCTTTATCAGAGTCCGTACTATGAGCGAATTTTGTAGGTAAACGAATTTATAATAACTTCAAATTCATCGTTCTGACACAAAATGTGTGTAATGCATAAATATGTAGATATTATGTGAACTCTTTTGTGTAATACTAGTCCCAGAGTGTCAAAAAGACCCTCCTCACATTGTCATATATTTAGAATTCTGCATTTTGCAAGATATGTCCCCAATTTGTCTGAGTTTGAAATGTTAGTCTGATACTTTCAATTCTTTAAACGAATCTTGGTAACAAACATTCAGAACACGTTTATGATTCTAATAGGATTGTAGGCTCATGTGATCGGTCTTGCGACTTGGCTATTTGTTACTAAGATATAGGCTTTTGTTAGTTTCCCACCCAGCGATTGGGTTGATTTTGACGTTCTGATGCACCATTGACGGTATGGTAGCCCTAGGGGTTTATTTAAAAACTAACAAGCAACAGTAGGTTTGGAGCAGAATGCGAGCATGCCACACCGTGGGGTGTTTTGTAGGTATTATTTTATTATTGTATTCGACGCTATCCTAGTGGATAGCGTCGAATTCAACATAACCCAACAATGTCACCAAAAATTATTCGCGTAAAAAAAGAGTTCCCACAGATATCCCACATTTTGTGAGATAAACATAGAAATTAGTTCTGAGTCTATGCATCTTTAGCTGTTATTTTGACTTTAAGAATGGAATTGTTGACATGAGATAAAGTCAAGGTACGTACGGCGCCAGCGACTCATACCAACGCCGTACTTAAAGAACAGATATTATTATAATAATGCTATATCAAAACTATATCATCATCATTCCTAGCCTGTTAACGAACCATTGAGCTGCTTTGGTGTACCTACTGTGTAATCTCACCAACTGGTAACTGCGCAACCTTCCGAATGTCATCCACCTATACTGCAAGCGGACGATCGATGCTTAGTTTTACTTTTATTGGCCACCTATCAGTGAGTCAATGTTTTGGTCCACCTGAATTCGAAGTTCAACGTTCCGCTGATGCTGCGCTATGCGCGAAGGGATGCTTGGCGTGAAGTTCTCTCATACTCTGAGTCTCTTAGTCCAAATTTTGCAAAGCTTAAAAATACCTACATTTTATATCTACTAATTTCGTGCATTGAATTTATTGCCGTTTACCAGAAAGTGTGTTATTGGTGCGTTGTTACCTTTAAGGGACAAAAATACAAAAACCATTGCAAATAAAACTCGTGGTAAGAGTCAAGGCTCATCGTGTCGGTATTTTTGGAGGTTCTATAGGCTGTGACGTCCTAAATCTCCTTCGATACGTCCTCGCTATCTGTTGGCTGGCACCCAACGCCACGCGATCGTATGATTAATAATGCTATGATAGTGTAGGTAAATATACGTTCTTTTAGATTTATATTAGCTCGACTTTGAATTCTATTTTATTACAAGATAAACATAATGGCTTTGTAGGCCTAATACTAATTATTTTCAGTCTGTAAAAGCCCACTCTGACAGATAGGCGTCCTTGGCGCCACTAATCTCAATCCAAAGTCAATCTGTAAGTTTGGGGTGGGAAACTATAAAGGAGTCTAAAAGTATTGTGCAAATAAATTGAGAGGTCTGGATTGAGAGGCTGCATCGAATCATTTTGTGTTACCGCTGCTGAGACTACGAGTCTTCTCTCACAAGGCCAAAGTCATGCCCATAATCTAAGTGCCGTTTGACTTCGTGAGAAACGTGTCCATTTCATTTCATTCTTTCCACAGTGTTGTGGATTATGGCCTTGAATCTCTCCTTGGTAGAGGCGCGAATGAAATAAGCGACCTTAAAGAAAAATATTGTGGTGCCGTATTATGTTTTGCAAAAAGAAAAGAACAGAGAAAATATGTCTACTCTCTTTCTACGAAAACTTCATTTCGAAATAAACTCGCGACTTTCGAACTCCGATTCTACTTCGATCCGTCGTTTTGTCCGTTTAAATGTTCTAAGCCTACTCTTATTAAGGCCGATTTACATCAGACGAGCGAATGCTCATTCTTTCCCCACTGTATCCAATTCATTTGGTGTAAACAAACGTAGAACATTATTTCGTTGTTTTGTTTGCGTTCGCAAAGATTCTATGGAATGTATAATGTGAAAAACGCTAAGAATGATCTTTCGTTTACACTAAAAGATCGAGAAAGAATGCTTTTGTTCCAGCTCTAGCTCTATGTTCGTTCAGTTTAAATCGGCCTTAATATGGAAAACGCTAAGAACGATCTTTCGTTTACACTAAAAGATCGAGAAAGAATGCTCTTATTCCAGCTCTAGCTCTATGTTCGTTCAGTTTAAATCGGCGTTTAGAGTATGCTTAGAATATTTAAACGTCAAACAATGTTGTATCGGACGAAACGATATAGAACGAGAGCAGGAAAGTCGCGAGTTTTTTTTCGAAATGAAGTTTTCGTAGAAATAGAGTGAACGTCCAGACTAACATTTTTTGATCATTGAAACAAAAATCATAATTATACTTAATTCTCATGAAGTTCATTCAAAATTTTCATAGGTATCGTAAAGTAAATAAGCATACTTGCCTATTGTCAGAAGTACGTATCACCACATAAGTTATGAACTTCAACGCCACTTAAACATAACATTACAACTTAAACCTGTAATCCTCAAGGAACCGCGCTCATCTGACCGCGAACTTAACTTAACAAAAGCTATACAGTACCGTAGTTTAGCTTGCACAGTCATTTACTGAAGTTATAATAACTTGAGCTTATAAGTTATGATTTACAGAGAGTAGCATAGGCGGAGAGTAAGCAGTCAATCTGTCTAAGGTTCATGTTCATGTTTTGTAGTGGTAGGACTCTTAGCAGAGTCCGCCTGGGGAAGTGCCACACCTTTGTCAGTTATTCTACTGCCAAGTAGTAATGTGCAAACATTACTGTGTTCCGGTTTGAACGGCAATGTTTCCAGAGAAATTACAGGGTTTAGAGATATAACATCTTAGATCTCTGGGTGACGAGCGTTATCCAGTGCTAGGTGATGATTTGGACTCTTCATGTTCCTATAGCTGCGTGTCACTGTGCTGTCATGTGGCAGGCATGTTGCTTACCACCAGGCACATGTACCGCTCGTCTCTTAATTACAAAAAAAAATGTTTTTAAAGATGAACCAAAATTTTGTGTCTCATTGTCTGTCCGCGGTAAACTACTGAACCGATTCTAAACATTTTTTTCACACTGTGTGCAGATTGATCCAACTTGAGAGATATGATAGTTTTTATTGTAAAACATTATTTTGTTTATTACATAACATTACCCGAGCGAAGCCAATACGGGCAGCTAATTTACAATAAAAGCTTCATGATATTTAAGTTATTAGTGTTGTAGTAATGTTGAGTTATAGAGACTAGCAGTGCCCCGCGGTTTTACTCGCGTAGTTTCCGTTCACGTTATTTTCCGGGATAAAAATATGATCTTCCAGACTAAAATCTAACTGTGTTATAAATTTTGACCCGATCGTTTCATATGTTACGACGTGATTGAGCAACAAACACACAAACATTGACGTTTATAATATGAATAAGGTCACGCAACTTAATTCGCTGCGCGACGGGAACGTATTATATCTACCAAAAGGTTACCTAAAACAGTATTGTATTAGCGACAACGTTAAAAATTGCAAGTATTCTGGATTTTGTGTATTATGTTGTGTAAATTTGAGTAATTGCAATAAAATGTTCACTTGAAAGGCTGAATTATTCGTTTTTAAACAATATTTCTATTATTGTTGATTTATCCTTGCGTTGCCTATGCGATAAGCAGTAGATAGGCCTTGTTAGTTAGCATAAATGCTTATCGCCAATAAATATGTTGGACGCAATTATTTTAATGATTGTGATTTATAAGGTGGCTGTCATCGACTCATGGATAATTCTGAGGTGCTTAACTTAAATATTTAGGTTTCAGCATTCAGTGGAGATCTTAGTTATATTATTTGTGAGTAAATCATCTTTTCGGTATTTAAATATAACACCTTATATAAAACAAACGCAGTCTCTCTGAGTGAATAGTGCTGTGTTGACACGGTCAGAGCTTTTTATAAGAAAAGTTTAATCTTGCTTACAGTTTTTATTCTGCTTGTTTTTCTTCAAAGGACGCTGAAAAAGGGTTTTTTTACTCGTTATTTTTTTTCTATTTTAAACAAATTACCATTTAAAAAAAATTACGGAAAAGGTACATTATTTTTACTAAGATGGGCTTGTACTGGGTCATTATCTAGTTTTAAAATAAATTTAACATGATAAAAAAACGCATAATATCGACTTGATGGTGGATGATCGCAGTATTTTCCCTACAAATATTGTAATGGGTATGGAGTATTGTTGAGTTATTGTTTTTTTCCAAGAAAGTGGTATGACTGGTTTAATATTAAATAGTGGTTTTGTTGTCTCTTTAAAAGACTTTCGTGCCTGAGGAAACACTATTCGTAAATTATATTTTCTTTTTGTCCAAGACAAGTACACTATTCTTCAAGATTTCTTCTAAACCTGACTCTTGATTTAACCGTATAGCTACAGCTAGTTAGGTTATTGTTCGAGGGTTTTTTCTCTAAGGCCATTCACCAATTCAGCTGTTGTTTTATGTATCTCTTTTTTTCCTATTAAGGCTAAATATTATATGTAACATTGAACGCGACTTAACATTTATCTTTCAGCGTTTTCTAAATGCACAATTCCAAGCCAAGAAATTGCAGTAAAATTATTCAACACAGCGCCGAATCTATCTAACTTAATTAAACTAGCTCTTGATCAAAGCCACGTCAAGTTGACTAATATTGTGCCGGTGTCGGCTCCCTGAGGTATACCCGGTCATGTTCTCTTCACCTGATGTGGATATCGTTGCTATCGTCACTCAACCCCGTCACTCATAAGTGCAAGTGAGACAAAGTATACCACTAAAACGCAAGACTAATATAATCGCAGGGTAACTAAGGTACTGAAGCCGCAACGCAAATGTTTGGGGATCTCGCGAGGCCTACAGAGGCCAATCAAAATCTGAGGTTGGTAGTGATTGGATCGACTGTTTACGTATTAGGGTGTGTTGGTCCCACGAGTGGGCAAATTTGGATATGACGTTAATGATGCTTATGTAACATAACATATACAAAGTTTATATCACTTCACATTGGTTTAGTATTGTTTATATTTGTGCTAATAACGAAGTTCCAAAAATGAGTTTGAAGAGTCTCAGAATTATTTCAGGTTTGAACTACATAAGTCACATGACTCTTGCTGCGATTCGTACCATATGCAAGCTGATCATAGAGAATAATAATTTTAAAGGACTTTTGGCTGTTAGTCTCAAGTAGCATATACTCTTACCGATTGCGATACAACAGTGTACTGCAGCCAGTATAATGGACAGTTTTCCTCCGACTACCATTCAAGGTAGATTATAATATTACTATTGGAAGTAATTTTCTATGCAGAAATGAAATATTTTTTTATTATTAAGTTACAAAGTTGTAAAAATGAAGCCTTTTTATAATTAAAAACTTTAATTTAAAAAAGCCGCCAAGCAAAAAATAAATCAACAGATAAAAAAAACATTGTGTAATACAATATTCTCACTAAGGACACTTGGGTGATTCTACTAAGACGAATCTTACTTATATATTAATTATCAAAATCCATTCAGTCAATAAGTAAACGATAAAGAAATTTACAAACATAGGTACAAGATATACGTGAAAAACATAACTCTTTTTTTTAGCGGGGACAAAAGGAAACTGAAAATAAAGTGGCCAAGTGCGAGTTGGACTCGCCCATGAAGGGTTCCGTTGCAGCAAGTAACATAATATACATAGTACACATAGTTATTGTAGTTCGTTGTAACTTTGATCGAAGTTTCAATTATAGTGTATTTATGACGTACTAAAAAAACTACTCATCAGATCGAGTTCAAACTAATTTTCGTTGGTAGTTTACATGGTAGTGTACATTGTATATTTTTTTTAGATTTTTCATTCTCTTACTTTAGAAGTTAGAGGGGGGGGGGGGACACACATTTTACCACTTTGGAAGTGTCTCTCGCGCAAATTATTCAGTGTAGACGAAAATGATTTTAGAAACCTCAACATCATTTTTGAAAACCTATCGATAGACACCCTACACGTGTAGGTTTGATGAAAAAAACATTTTTGAGTTTCAGTTCTCAGTATGGGGGACAACCCTAATTTAACTTTTTTTTTAATTTTTTTGTTCAAATCTTAAAGCGGTTCATAGAATACATCTACTTACCAAGTTTCAACAATGTAGTTTTCACAGTTTCGGCAAAAAGTGGCTGTGACATACGGACGGACAGACAGACAGACAGACAGACATGACGAATCTATAAGGGTTCCGTTTTTACGTTTTACGGAACCCTAAAAAGGATACAGTGGTGCGTTAATTTGACTTACTCATAAAACAAGTAAACAATTACTTCTACTTATTACAACATTTTGCCATGAACATAATATATTAACGCGTCACCACATTAATGCATTCTTCCAAATTTGATTTCCGGTATCTATTAAATGTATCTAAATCAAATAATACCATTTTATTAGAAAATAGCTTCATAAATCTTAACACAACGAAGTACCAATCTCTTTCTCCGTCAGCAATAACCGAAACTGTATAAATCAAATCCTGAGCGGGCGATATACCTAAAATGTATAACCACATTTTATCCATTTCTACCTTTGTAATACTTTCCTACTTTCCTTACCCAAGTTTTTTACGCTACATTACATTCTTACAAAGCGCCCAAAAATAGCGCCGTCCTATTGTGTCCAAGCTTTGCTGTAAACGGCAGACATTAAGATAAAGCTGGCAAGTTAGAGTTGCATCTACGTTTGTATGGTTCCGGACCATGGATATCTCTTTTACAGGGAAATGGATTTGGTCAAGGACAATAGTGAGGTGATTTTTTATGTTTTTGTTGTTTTGTTTTCGCATAACGGTGATACTCAATATTTTTTCAGAATAGTGTAAAGTGAAGTGAATTGAAGTTAAGGTCAGTAAAACGAATTGAAGTGAAGTGATTTGCCTAGTAATATAATAAAATCACAAAGATGATTGCGTTTGGAAGATGCGTAAACGATGAAAAAATTTACAAACATACAAGATAGGCGTGAAAACCAGCTCTTTCTTTAGTCGGGTAAAGAAGAAAACTAAAAAAAATGTGGGAAGTGGTGCGTTAATTTGATTTACTCGTAGAACTCTTTAAAATTAATGTAACTACTTATTACTACAACGGCAGAAATTAAGATAAAACTGCAAAGTTAGAGTTGCATCTACGTTTGTATGGTTCCGGATCATGGATATCTCTTTTACAGGGAAATGGGTTTCGTCAAGGACAATAGTGAGGTTATTTTTTTGTTACGTCTAACTCAATGTTATTTCAAAATTGTATAAACTGAAGTGAAGGTCAGTAAAACGAGGGGAAGTGAAGTAATTTGCTGTTTTCCTTTGAAAATATGTTTATTAACATAAAAGTAAAAAATATAAAAATAAAAAAAAATTGGTATGCCAAATAAAATATAGTCAAGCAGCCATTTTTTTTTGTATCTGTCTCAGTTGAACGTTGGCGATTATACTTTTCTCCGTAATTTAAAAGCTTTACGACTCGTGATAAGTCTTGTTTATTGTTTTGTATATGTATAATTAATGTTGTATCTCCAAGCCCTGTAATTTCTCTGGAAACATTTCCCTTCAAACCGGAACACAGTAATGTTCGTACGTTACCACTTGGCGGTAGAAAAACTGGCAAATGTGTGGGTACTTCTCCAGGCAGATTCTGTCAAGAGTCGTACCACTACAATTATAATTCCAACAATTACAAATACCATACAAATAATTATTATAATTCCAATATTATTACAAACGCATAAATTCATCACAAAGAGCAAATAATATTTGTGTGTATTGAATTTTGCAATCAGGAGCCTTAATATGATCTGCGTGTTGGAAAATCAGATATTGCGGTTTTGATTGTTTATACCAGTAACTCGTTGTTGTACAAGAAAACGTTGTTACAGAATATAAACCCACTAGCGGCTTGTTTCAGCTTTGCTGCGATACTATCATGTTATTAATATTAAATAATATATTAGTGGACAATTCACACACAACACCATCTGACCCCAAACTAAGCAAAGTTTGTACTATGGCGGCCAGATAGTTCATATAATACTTATATAGTTTTAAATACATACTTATTGTACATAGAAACACCCAGACACAGTACAAATGTTTGAATTAATCCCACAAATAGTTGCGCTAGGTGGGAATCGAACCCACGACCCTCGGCTTCGCAGGCAGAGTTACTACTTATCCACTAAGCCACGTGGTCAGCCAGAGATTATAAACAAATGTTTTGCAATAACACAATACTGTGACTATTAATTGAGCTACTATCCTGTCTCTCAAGTTGGATTAAACTACGTACAGTGTGCAAAATTTGATTAAAATCCGTTCAGTAGCTTAGGATCGAGTTCATTGCAGACAAATGATTTGATACAAAGTTCCTTCCCATTTCCTGACATCAAGTATGATAAAATTATACATATTTATATGACTAATTTTCGTGAACATTGGTTGACTTGGTGAAAAGCTTACTGGGAACATGACATGACACTGGATTTATATTATATTAAGATGGTTAAAAAATAGATAGATAGAAATACTTTTTGACGCATCATTCCAATAGAATAGACAAAAATAATTGCCGATTGTAAATTCCTTTAAAACTAATGCGGCATGTTAAATAAAAGAGATCTATCGACAACAAAGATATTTTTTAGGCAATCGTAAAATTGGAAAAAAGTGATATGAAAATATGAAGATAGGGAAATAGAATGTCTACCATCGAATATATACCATAAAAGTAACAACCGTATGTTACACCGTACCTCCAAATGATTTTAAGTCAAATAGTTTTTCAAACATTCAGAATCTACACTACTGGCTAACACTGCACTGCACTGTAATTATTAGATTCACGAAGTTTTGTCTATTTGCCCTGAAAGTGCAAATATATAAAATAGTAGACAGGCAGATATGTTTTTTTTATTATCCACACCAGAAATGAAATATATGTACGAAAATAATACAGAAATTTACTTACACCTAGTGATAAATGGCAAAGGGAAATTAATTAACGTTTTCGTGAAACAATTGAATAAAATCTATTCTTTCAAATCAAATGAACCCTAAAAAATAATTGCCTTCAAACACGTGTCAAATTTGACAGTGATTTAAATAATCTGAATGAAAAAAGAATAATTAAGCGTTAGACATTCCTGCTCCGGTAATTTCTGCTTTCGCTGCTTCTCATTAAAGATTTCGCTTATTTCGCTTGTTGATTTACGTTCGTTTTATCCAGTTCGGCATTTTCATTAATATTATTCTCCAACCTTAAATTTTCAGGGGACATTTTTCCCTAATTATTCGGAGATTTAAAAAGGTGTCGCGCTTTTGTAGTCCTTTAATCTGGAAAAGAATATTTTTGAGCTTACGTTTGAATGGATTCTAAATTAGGGTCAGGCTTTCAGATAAGGTTTTGTTGGTTTGAAGAGGTGGTTATACGTTTCATGTTTATTTGTCGTTTTTTAATGAATAGATAATGACATATTGTGTAATCTTCAAAAGTTACATCACCCGTGGTTATATTTGAGACAGATCCTAGAACAAAACAAAAGAATCCTAATACAAAAGAAATATAATACTATTTAAATAAAGTGTTAAAAAAATTAAATGAACTGCTTAAAAAAACACGTAACTTTTAGTCCGTCAAATAATATAATACTTAGACATAATTATGTGACATCGTTTTTGAAGTGAAAACTTCTTTAGGCGCGCCTAGACACATTTTTCGTGGGGTGTCAATTGAATTCTACCGTCACGCTCGGGTATGATAAGAAATCTTCGGGTAAACTCGAGACCTTGGAGATTGGGCATCTAGAAATGCGTCAGCCAATGAGAAATTTCTACGCCATGCATATGCATATGCACAGGCTATGCCATGATGGCGAGGCCACGCCCTCCGGTTAAACCAGTGTAGTTTCCAAGGTAAGCTATCAAATTCTGAATCACAAGTTTTCACTTCTATCGGCAGTTCATATGACTGCCAATTTTTTTTGTCTACTTTTGTATTATCAACAGATAATTTGATTCAAATGCACAAGCTACAGTGGTACAATAACAAGAGAGCTATGTGAAAAAAAATCAGTTTGCTTCAAATACCTACACTAATTTTAGTGCCAGCTCTCGGAATATTATGAAAAATTTCAAACACACGATGGCTTTGGCCACCACAAAATATTACATGATTTTAAAATATGTAAAATATTTAGTTAAATTAGTTATGCCTAAACAAATAAATAAGTTACGGTGGTCTAGTCGGGAGAACGGCGGCTGCCGATCCGGAGACCCCGGGTTCAAACCCCACACGCACCACTGTCTTTTCGAAGTCATGTGCGTAATGCCGCTAACTTAAAACGGTGAAGGAAAACATCGTGAGGAAACCGACATGTACCTAGAATCTTTCGAAGTCATGTGTCATCCGCCAACCCGCACTGGGCCAGCGTGGTGGATTATGGCCTTAACTCTCTCCTGGCGAGAGAAGGCCCCGAGTCCCAGCAGTGGGAACGTTTAGTGGACTGTTGATGTTGATGTTGAAACAAATAAATGAGTCCAACATCGCTCTGTTTTATAAACTAATCACGTGTATACAATTGCCTGTTTACTTAAAAGTCTCATAAACGCACCATTGTAAAATCTGTACACATTATAAGTGAAAACAATTCCAAAAGCTTCCAAACAATTTTCGCAGAGGGAAGATAATAACGATTTTATGAAGTGATGTTAATAAAGATGCGTAACATTCTGGCAGTTTACGACAGTCCACATTCTTGCTTACTGCGTGTAATAACATAACAGTACGTTTTAAACATACGGTTTTCGAATATTTTGACAACAAGAATAAGCAAGAATTAATTAAAAAAATATTTTCTATGAAATAATAAATTAATTTACGTTGATTATATGCTGAAACTATCCTATCCTAACTTGATATTAATATTAGTAGAGTTGACCACCCTAATAAATTTAAAGCTTTAAAACTATATTTAAGAAATTCTAACTAATAATGTAAAAAGAAATAATGGCCCCAATGCAATTCTTTTAATTTTTAAGTCAATGTATGTATGTATGCAAATACACATCATGATTCTAATATATTCCTATAGCATAAAAGTAGATAACTCTGAAACGGCTAAATCGATTTAAATCGATGAAACTGAATACTTCCAACAAATTCTACGAAAAAACTTCGAGAGCTAACGATCCCACACACACACACACACACACACTAAACACGCACATTTCCGCACACACACATACACACCTTCACACAAAAACACAAACGCGCGCGCATGTACACGCACACAAACACACATACACGTCAAACTTACACCCTATAGTTTTTCTTAAGGTTAAAATTCAAATAATGCTAAAACGCGCGGCGACATACCGACGACATTCCATCTGTACCACCCTAATAAATTTAAAGCTTTAAAACAATATCTAAGAAATTCTAACTAATAATGTAAAAAGAAATTATGGCCCCAATGCAATTCTTTTAATTTTTAAGTCAGGCGTGATTCTAATATATTCCTATAGCATAAAAAAGTAGATAACTCTGAAACGGCTAAATCGATTTAAATCGATGAAACTGAATACTTCCAACAAAATCTACGAAAAAACTTCGAGAGCTAACGATCCCACACACACACACACACACACTCATACTAAACACGCACATTTCCGCACACACACATACACACCTTCACACAAAAACACAAACGCGCGCGCATGTCCACGCACACAAACACACATACACGTCAAAATTACACCCTATTGTTTTTTCTTAAGGTTAAAATTCAAATAATGCTAAAACGCGCTGCGACATATCGACGACATTCCATCTGTGCATTGCATCTACAGATCTACTTTGTAAACAACACATAACACAGCGCTTACTATTCACAATTCTTTTCAAAGTTTTGCATTCAGTCATAGTTTCGCGTCATTTGTCTGTGGATTGAATAACTTCGCTGCGGTCGTTATCAGACCGGTTTGTTTTCGTTTCATTTTATCCTACATGTACCTATTTGTTTGTTAGCCGACTTCGATAAAAAAGGAGGTTTTCAATTCAGATGTATGTTTTTTTTAACCTATGCAGGCTACGCGATAGCTCCGTTAATTGATAATCTATTTTAATATTATTTTTATTATTATTGTTTTGGTAGAAAATACTTCAAACGTGAAACGCTTCTTATAAGTCGCGTGTCTGGATAAATTTTAAATTGAAATCGTTTTTTTTTTTTGGCAAAAATAAATGATTTGTACCTATTTAATAAAGGTATATATTTATACATGGTTCCACAAAAAATGAGATCGACTTCATTATGACGACTAAACGGCAAATGTTCAGCGATGTCTCTGTGATCAGTAGAGTTAAGACCGACAGCGATCACCGTATTGTAAGAGGCACGCTGAATCTAAACATTAAATTCGAAAGATCACGTCTAATGAAGTCCACGCTCCGACCAAATTATGCTCAAATCGAAGATCCCGATAACTTTTAACTCGAACTTCAAAATCGCTTCGAAGCCTTAGATGAATGCGTAACGGTGGACGAAATAAACGACATGCTGGTGGAAACTGTTCAAGCAGTTGGCAGGAAATTTTATAAGAGCCGACGCCAAAATAGAACCCAAAAGCTCTCCGATCATACTCTTAATCTCATGGCAGTTAGGCGAGATATGCGGTTGCAGTCTTCGGTCGACATGACGGTATACAGACGGCTCAATAGACGGATCTCTACTTGTGTGCGACGCGACATACCGACGCGTCAAGCGGAACCAAGGCTCGAAAGTGTTCGCAAGAAATCTGTCTCTTGGGCAAAGTCAGCTGGCCAAACTGAAGACCGATAGCGGTAACGTAGTCTCGTCGAAGCCCGAGATTTTGGAGGAGATTGAGAAGTTCTATGAACAGTTATACACCTCTACACAAGCACAACCTGTCGTTAGCATGGCAAAAGACCCCAGAGCCAAGCTGACCCGACACTTTACCGAAGATATCCCGGAAGTCAGCCTGTATGAGATTAGGATGGCTCTCAAACAACAAAGCACCTGGCGATGACGGAATTACGACTGAGCTTCTGAGAGCGGGTGGAAAACCGGTACTTAAAGTCCTCCAGAAGCTGTTCGACTCCGTCATACTTGATGGTAATACGCCAGAAGCGTGGAGCAGAAGTAGATAGATAGATAGATTAACTCTTTATTGCACTAAATTTAAAATAAAAGACATAAAAACATAAGCATAAGAAGTATGGTGGTGCTCTTCTTCAAAAAAGGTGACAACACCTTGTTGAAGAATTACAGACCCGTGTCACTTCTGAGCCACGTTTATAAGTTGTTTTCGAGGGTAATCACGAATCGTCTCGCACGCAGGTTTGACGACTTTCAGCCACCCGAACAAGCCGGTTTCCGAAAAGGCTATAGTACCATAGAACACATACATACGCTCCGGCAGATTATACAGGAAACTGAGGAGTATAATCGGCCACTATGTATAGCGTATGTGGACTATGAGAAAGCCTTCGATTCCATCGAGACCTGGGCAGTGCTTCAGTCTCTCCAGCGATGCCGCATCGACTATCGCTATATCGAAGTGTTGAAATGTATCTACAGCAAAGCCACAATGTCTGTCCGATTACAGGACCAGTGCACAAAACATATCCAGCTACAGAAAGGCGTGAGACAGGGAGATGTTATATCTCCGAAACTATTCACTGCTGCGCTGGAAGACGTTTTCAAGCTACTGGACTGGAACGGACATGGCATCAATATCAACGGCGAATGCATCACTCACCTTCGGTTTGCCGACGACATAGTCATTGTGGCGGAGTCGCTGGAGGACCTCGGTGCAATGCTCAGGGACCTCAGTAGAGTATCCCAACAGGTTGGTTTGAGGATGAACATGGACAAGACGAAGGTCATGTCAAATGTGCATGTCTCACCTGTACCGGTTATTGTTGGGAATACCACACTCGAAGTTGTTGACGAATACGTCTACCTGGGTCAAAAGATCCAATTAGGTAGATCCAACTTCGACAAAGAGGTCCAGCGAAGGATCCAACTCGGATGGGCAGCGTTCGGGAAACTTCGACACATCTTTGAGTCCAAAATACCCCAATGCCTAAAGACAAAAGTCTTTAACCAGTGCGTGTTGCCAGTGATGGCTTATGGAACTGAGACGTGGTCCTTAACTGTGGGCCTCATAACAAAGCTCAAAGTCACACAGCGAGCTATGGAGAGAGCTATGCTCGGAGTTTCTTTGCGCGACAGAATCCGTAATGAAGATATTCGCAAAAGAACTAAAGTGGCCGACATAGCTCAACGAGTAAGCAAGCTGAAGTGGCAATGGGCAGGCCACATCGCTCGAAGAACTGACAACCGATGGGGAAGAAAGGTTTTCGAGTGGCGACCACGTACCGGAAGACGCAGTGTTGGACGGCCTCCCACTAGATGGACAGATGACCTCACAAAGGTCGCTGGAAACCGTTGGTTGCAGGTTGCGCGGGACCGTTCGTTGTGGAAATCTAGGGGGGAGGCCTATGTTCAGCAGTGGACGTCTTTCGGCTGATGATGATGATGATGATATATTTATACTATATATTTCATAAGTTAATAAGTTTCATAAGTTACGGTTGGTTTAGTCGGGAGAACGGCGCCTGCCGATCCGGAGACCCCAGGTTCAAACCACACACGCACCACTGTCTTTTCAAAGTCATGTGCGTAATACCGCTAACTTAACCCTTAAGCAGGCCGCGGACGTATGCTTCCCACATAGATTTTTCGATGCCGTAGCCAGGTTTTGGCAACGAAAAGCCCACAATCTGTCAAAATTTAATCATAAATATGTACTCTATGGTTCCGATTAGCAAGCTCTGTGTATACGAACGAATGGTACACTTGACAGCCATTTGAGTTTTGAGTGTCCGGTACAACAGTGTTTTTGTGTGACTGTCCAAGTTTTATTTAGATTATGCCGAAACAAAGAAAGGTAAGTCGTGCAATTTTTTGATATATTAGAGATTTTTAATTTTTCTATCAAGATTTACATTATTGAAGTGAAAACTTCTTTAGGCGCGCTATGGACAGAATTTTCGTGGGCTGTGAAATGGATTCATGATCACGTGATCATCACGCTCGGATATGATAAGAAATTTCGGGTAAACTCGGGATGCTAGAGCGAGAAAGATAATGTGGTCAACAAACGTGCTAGACCGAGAAAGATAATTGTTAGAGGAGGACATGGGACAATAGATACTCTCTCTCTCTCTCTCGCTGCTCGCTACCGGCAATCAGTGTTGACACCTTAGCGACTTTGTCGCTGAAACTGGCGAATTTTTAAAACCTTTTAGCGGATTTAGACGACGTGTTACCGACAAAGGAATATACTAGTGTAGTGTAGAAGGTTGGAGAAGGAAAAACACAAGGTCATTGGGAGTCAGATCATATTTATAAGGAAATTAACTCATTCTCTCAAACATAAACAATACGCACATTATAGCAGGAACTTTCCCAATTATATTATTAACATTTTATTCAATCATTTGTATTTTCGTTTGAATCTTACATGATAATAATGTTAATTATTGCCTTAAGTTATTCCTTTTCCCTTTTTTCCTTTTAATTTAAATTGCTTAACATTGAAGGTACTTAGACCAGTGCCATTTTATATTCTTACTACCAGCTATATTTCCGGGATAAAAATAGCTTATGTATTCTTCCAGACTGTTATTCCCTTAATAATTCAATCAAAACCGGCGACTAAGTTTCATAACTATTTGGCAACAAGCTCAAAATCATAGTGGCAACACTGACGGCTACCAACTCCAAAAGACTTTTCTTTTGGCGGGAAAACACGACGGGTGCTTTAAAATTTTCACAATCAAATTAATTAGTTTTGCTGTGTAAATATTTCGTTTCTTTCGTGTAAATATTTAGTTTTGTATATAGTCAATAGTATAAATAAATATGAGCGTCGCTAGCGACGGGGGTGACCCCGTCGAACAGACCAGAAAAAGAAAACTATTGAAGCCAAATCCAAGTGAAAATGTTTCTTACAAACTATTTAGAAAACCCCTTTATAAGAGAAAGAGACTATTCCCAGAAAATCGTAGTGGAGACTGTGTAGTGTATGTGGAATCGACGGAACAGGAGAAAGTCGGTAACAAAAATCCTATTACACTCACCAACCTTTTTGCGGACAATGTTAGGGGCATCATAGGGGTGCACCGTGTGAATGCATACAAAGTTGGAGTAACTTTTAAAAAGCCGGCCCCGGCCAACAACTTTTTGAACATGGACATTTTTTTTACTAACCATAAATGTGTATACAATCTGGGTATACAAATAAGTACTGCCTGAGTAACCATAGTATTTATTTCGCGCGGACTAAGTCGCGGGTAACAGCTACTTTGTATATAAATAAAATATCAATAAATATTTACTTTAATTTCTGGCTTGTTTTACTCGTTTATTCAACTAATACGATCCATAATATTTTATTATAATACGACATACCTATCTAATACAAAAATCAGCTAATGAAGTTTTCACTTCTGCCGTGTGGTCTTAAGCACACACCCTTTTTGTCTAGTTAATTTCTTGCTAAATTGTCTAAAATAAGGCAAACAACAATGTGGGGAACATGTGACCATAGCCTGTTGAGTCGAACTAATTTGTGGGAGCTATTTAACCATTGCCTGTTCAGATTTATCAACTTTTATATACTAGCCTTTTCATATACATAATATCTTATATAATAAATAATTCATACTTACACTATATTTTTTTACTTCACGCAAATAACCTAAACTAAAGTTAAAAAAAAATAAACTAAAAAAAAAATAAACTAAAAAAAAAATACTTATGAACAAACAAACATTCGACATTTATATATAGTTATCACATAAATTGTAGTCTCTACCCAGGCAATGGGATTATGTTTTCCCACATATTTTTTTTCGGGCTTTTCAGGCTTTTTCAAAAAATTTGTTGATAAGGAATCATACAGGGCGCTACTCAAAGCCTAAATCCATTTTCACCACTTTATTTCTTGCAGCGGTTCTTCGGGGCCTGTTTAAAGGTTAAAACGGTGAAGGAAAACGTCGTGAGTAAACCGACATGTACCTAGAATCTTTTAAAGTCATGTGTCATCCACCAACCCGCACTGGGCCAGCGTAGTGGATTATGGCCTTAACTCTCTCCTTGCGAGAGAAGGCCCCGAGTCCCAGCAGTGGGATCGTGTAGTGGGCTGTTGATGATGATATATTTCATTTAATACTAACAATTCCCCGTGGTTTTACCTGAGTTGTCCCGTTATTTCCCCGGGATAAAAAGCAGCTAATGTGTATTTTCCAGATAATAATATACTTTAATCTGCTTTAAATTTCAACCTGATAAGTTAAATTTCTAGGAAGTGATTGAGCGACAAAATCCAAACTTTTACGTATGTTATATTTACTAACTAGCTTTTTGGGTAAAAAGTGTCAATATGTTATTCTAGACCAAGGGTTCCCAAACTTATTTGGTCTGCTGCCTACTTTGAGAAGATTTTTTTTTCTTTAACGAAGAGGGGGGGGGGGGCTCCCTGTGTCGTCACGTCTTTAAAAACTACTATAACTTCAAATTACATTTGTTAAGTATTGTGAGCTTTATTAGCGGGGATTAAATATTAATTTAAATTATTAATCTAAACGAAACTTTTACTATAACCCGCAAGAGTCCTTAGTTGAGATCTGAGCCTGTCCGGAGTCCGTTGTGTACAGGTAGTACACAACGGACACCAAGCCTCAACACAACGCCCCTTTTTTTCTGGGACTCTTACCGCCCCCCTTTAGGCCTGTAGCCTGTAGCTCCCATAAAGGGGCGTAGCGCCCACTTTGGGAAAGGCTGTTCTAAATTATAATGTACCTACGTAGGTAATAATTTTACCTATAGAAGATACTAATTTACCTAATAATAATTTGTATGTTTTCTTGTCTAATAATTCTGTCTCTATCTCTTTCACTTCGCCTCGCACCTATCTCTTTTTTTTACTTTTATACTCTTATTTCTTTTTCTGTGTTTTTAATTTGTTTTCTGTTCTTGTGGCTTTTAATAAAGAATTGTTGTAAAGTAATGTAATAGGTATATTTGACTTACAAATTTTAGTTTGATTGCTTCAGTTCTTACGATTTGATTGAGCAACGAACATACAAACACTCACTCTTATGTAGGTAAATACAACTGGATATTACTTCACCGAAACCATAAAACAACTCTTTTTTCGTCTAGTAAAATAATAAGGCAGCTATTTTGCTGGTTTGAATAGTTCCGTGAAACAATGCGACGAAGATCCGCGACGCTGACAGAGGAACTTACAATAATTAAACAGAACTTAGCTGCAGAGCATCTTAATGGCGCTGCCTCATTCGTTACCAGAACTTTGGAACAGGATTCGGAGCAGATGCACAACAAAGTCGTTTTATTTTCTCAAAAATTAAGCTAAGCATTTGAAATCTACATGGAATTCTTGTTTTTTTTTTTAACTTATATAGGTTTACACTTGACCGCCATCTCGCCTGATGTTAAGCGACGATGCGGTCTACGATGGAGCGTGTTTACCGAAATAACCGATCGTAGAAAAAACTGATTCACTCTTGATTTGAAGACACAAAGATTGTAACCATCGGGGAAAACCTACTCAGGCAACGTATTCCACAGCCTAGACGTTCTTATCACAACAGTACAGTCAAATCTCTCTTGTGACAAAATGTTACTTTTTAAAAATATCTTGATTTTTATAATTGTTTTGTTGTGTGTACCTATCAAAGAGTTTACATATACTACGTAACTATAAAGTTAGAACAAACGATTTACCACAGATCAGAAAATAGTTACTTGGCTGTACACCAAAAGCACGGGTCTGATCGCTGTTGTGGAAGTGTCATAGGTACTTTTGTCGCGGCACATCACTATGTCGCCCTAGGTAATTATTCTTTATCTAAGGTACCTATTATGAGAAGTAGGTATGAGAATATTCGTAATTTGTTTCTTGCTTTAATTTTGAAAGTAAAAATATTTTGAGCTGCGTTGAGCACCTTTTCTTAGAGGAAAAACCTAGGGTTTGGGTTAAGTTACCGATATGCTAGTTTTAGATATTGGCGGCGTAGCGTCGAAGCGGGCAGAACAGCGAATATACGAGCGATTAGAGCTCAATATAAATAGGAATACCTAAAAAGATATATACGGTCGAATTGAGAAACCTCCATCTCTTTTGAAATCGGTTTAAAAAGAAAATCTTGATGCAGAAGCAAGATATCCCGAACAAACGCGAAGAGACGAGGATCAGGAGTATCGCCGAAATTTTGGCATTGTCAAGGATAGCCTCAAGCATGCTTAACTCACTGCCAACCTCCATTTGTTGAAGAGACATTCAAATAAAAAGAAAAATATATATAACAATCTTATTTTGGAGACCCAATGGTTGAAAGGAAAATGAGCAAAATTTTATCTTGAATTTTACCCAAACAGCTAGTTTATGCCTATAGATAGATACACTTTATTGATACTTCAAATAGTCTCCAGTAGTACTCCAAAACAACAAGATACACAGAAAGAATTAACGATATATTTTAAAACTATGGCGACAAATGGAAATGTAGTTTTAGATCATAATTAAAACTAATCTGCCGAATTTATGCGTAATGCTACACTATTATAGTAATACCCCGTTTACATTATTCCAGTCCAGCGATCGAATCCAGCGCTGGATTGCTTACTGGAATAATGGAGACCGACACTGGAAAGCTTCAATCCAGTGCCAATGCATTCCAGTGGCGGTTTACATTATTCCAGTAAGCAATCCAGCGCTGGATTCGGTCGCTGGACTGGAATCATGTAAACGGGGTATAATACCGAGCCTACTAGGCTGGGTATAAAATGCTCCCTAGCTTTAAGATTCCCGTTTGTACGTTATAATTTTTGTCGTACAATAAACATTTAATACATAAATAGTTGTAGTAAGCTTACTATTATTAGGTGCTTGATTATTTCTTAACAAATAGGTGTAACGAAGGTTTTTTTAAAGATTTTCTTCAAATATATTAAGTCAATCTCAAAAAAATCTTCAATAAGAGTAACTTAAAGCGGTTTGATGAAAATTCGCTCAAAATGTCCGCCGCTACAATATGGCCGATACATTTTTTTATCACAACTCCCTTAATATGGGTATGAAATCAAAGCACTTAACTATAAGTAACCATGAGTTTTTTCCATTTATTATTTTAATAGTGGCTGTGATTTTTATTACTCAAGAAATCAACACTAAATATATCATTTTTTCTAAGTCTTACTCTATCGAAGACTGCATTGTCGTTTGACATCAGGCAAGTCAAAGATCAAAGATCTCTGGCGCAGCAAAAGCTCTGAGTTAGATAATGATATGGCTCATCATGTTCCAATAACTGCGTTATACTGGACGTCTACTCTATTTCTACGAAAACGCGATTGCGAAAAAAAACCCCCGACTTTCCTGCTCTCGTTCTACTTCGTTTCGACCGATACAACATTGTTTGACGTTTAAATGTTCTAAGCATACTCTAATTGGTGTGGGCTTAGGACATTTAAACGGACAAAACGACGGATCAAAGTAGAATCGGAGTTAGAAAGTCGTGAGTTTGTTTCGAAATTACGTTTTCGTAGAAAGAGAGTAGACGTCCTGTACTGCTACTACTGTACGTATGAGTAAGCATGTTGATTACCGTCAGGCACATGTTCTGCTCGTCTCGATACTTTTTACTAAAACAAAAGATCAAATGGGAATTTATTAATTTAAAATTCAAAGCATTCTCAATGTCTTATGTTCACAACAACGTAGTAGTTGCTCTTCTGCATCATTCTATGGATCTACACCAAAATAAACCCAAGCGTTTAATTGTACCAAATAAGGTCTAATCTGCTCCCTGTGACACTTTACATATTAAGTCGGCAACTTAAATGGAACTACTCGGCATGCACTCGTATTAAAACGTTTGCTGCTACAAAGTTGCTTATTTAATTTCATGCATATTTAAACTACAGCAATGTTGTTAAACGATATACAAACATTTTTCAAAGAAATTACATTATAAATGTCAATGTTTGGATGTTTTTTACACAATCAGGTCGTAACGTATTAAGGATCTGGCTGAAATTTTGAAAACACGTAAATATAGTCTGGATTAACACATAGGCTACTTTTTATCCCGAAAAAATACGGGAACGGGAACTACGTGGGTAACACCGCGGGGCCTTGTTGTTCATCTATAATATTATACTAATAAGTATTATAAATGTCAATGCGGATGATTGGATCTTTGTTGCTCAATCACGTCGTAACTCGTCTGTTAGGATCTTCTAAATTTGGAACACAGTTAGATTACAGTGTGGAAAACCACATAAGTCTGTAACTTTTATCCCGAAAAAATAACTATAATGGAAAATACGCGAATAAAACTACTGGGTGCTAGAAGCACCCCTTGGTCATCTTATGTATTATTATCTATGTGATGAGTGCAGTGCTTGTTAGTGACTTAAATGTTCTAAATAAATTACAGGGAAAACAGATAAATCATCTTATATCTATCTGGGTAACGAGCGTAGTACAGTGCTTGTGTGTTGTTTATACTTCTTGTTGAAATAGCTGAGTAACACTGTGCTGTTATCGGCAGGCGTGTTGCTTATTATCTGGCTCGTGTCCCGTTTGCTCTATCTTCCCCACCACTTCTTCCCGATATTCTATACGCAAAATATTGTTCCTATATATGTATAAATGTTTGTTACTCTCAAGCAAGAACTAATGGAGTGATCTAAATGAAATTTCGTTTGCAAAAAGATAATAGTTTGATATAATTTTAAGATCACTTTTTATCCCGAAAGAACACCTGAATCATGAACTATACGAGCGAAACCGCAGCATGCTACTAATTAGAAAAAAAACTTAACTATATAATTTCAAACAGTCTTTCAAGAAACAAAGTTTCTATCCGCCCCACAAAACACAAAGACCGAACTTATCCAAGACTTATAATTTACATTACACAATACAAACTTTCCTTTCAAGAGTCTCTGAGATAAATCTTCCAATTACGATCTCCGACAAGAAAAAAAGGTTAAAGGTCGTTCGGAGACCAATAATTCAAACATGCTAATATAAACTCTCATTTGTTGGAAACCCGAAATACTTTTACTTACTAGTACATTATACTCTGATATATCAAAACATTTGTTATTCAAGGTAACGCCCCATATATCTCGAGTCGAGTCCAGAGCTCGCATTTACATACTGTTTTGTAGTTCATAAATATTTCATGGGTTGTTTTTTGGCTTCAATTTTACTTGGAAACTAAATAGTGGCGGTTTTGGGGGTTCGTTTCTCTAAACATAAAACTGACCGAGTGCTTTATGCTTTAGCTACACGAGGCTAGTTTTTCAAGCTAGGGTAGCAACCTACTGTTAGTAAGCTAGCAAGCTAATACCTATTTATAGCTTCGTGCAGACAAAACTAGCGTTGCGTGGCATTGTCTACACGAAGCTAGAAGTACTAGCTTGCTGGCTTGCTAACACTAGCTTGAAAGACTAGCCTCGTTAGGCTCTTGTGAGATATTTTCGAAGCGAATTTCTTTAGCCATGTTTATTTTTTTGGTAATGTAAAGTCTTACGCTTGTGTAACCGACATGTAAATGTCGGAAGGCAGAGATGCAGCAGGTGCGGGAAGTACGTGTTAAGGTCTGCGCCCAGTTATACGACTCCTATCCCAGCCGACAAATAAAATATGGGCTTTATGTCATGACCGTTAAGACATAGATTACATTGGCAACATAAATTAGCAGTCGGCTGTCAGCGAGTGCTCTTCTAACTTGTGTTGCCAATGTAATCTATACCTTAACGAGCATGCCATAAAACCCATATTTGAGTGTATTTTATTTGTCGCGTGGTAGCGGAGTAGTATAGTTGGGTGAAGACCTTTAGACGCTTTTTGGATGGGTGAAATCTCGTGAGTTTAGGTCATTGACATGCGTAACAGCAATTTATTTGTCGCAATATAGGTTTTTACAACAATTTTGGTTCTTAGAATTCTATGACACCAGATTACTTAATATTTTCTTACGATTTTATAAACGATTAATCTCTTTTTCTTCGATCTAGATAGATAGATTAACTCTTTATTGCTTTAAAATAAAAGACATAAAAACTTAAAGACTAAAATTAAAGTAGCAATGGGCGACCTTATCGCTAAAAGCGGTCTCTTCCAGGCAACCGTAGGATGGAAAAATAGATACGAAAATAGGAAAACGGGAAGTACAAATAAAAAGAGGTGGATACTTCTATAACATTACTAAAAAACAAAAAAAACTAGAAATATTTCCCGTCAGCCCTGAACATTGTAGTATTAAGGCACTCTTGCTTGGCGGTAGAATAGCTGGTAAAAGATTACGTTCCCAGATAGAATCTGCAAAGAACCTCTACAACATAGTGAATTTGAAAGATGACATTCTAAAACTAACCCATTATAATTCATCCTTCGGGTATGGATAATTGAAAAATATGGAACACGTATGTATACGTCGTATATTTTTGTTCAACCTTAATTAAAATTGGCAAATGTACCTATAGATCAAAAAACTTCTGGAGAGAGAGAGAGAGACTTCGTTAAAATTGCACAATGAAGTGACGTTACTCGAAACTTCTAATCACTGTATCTTCGTAATTTTTTGTTTGTTGAACAAGAGAAAAAATAAACAATTTATGTTAATACTCGTAATTTAACGTGCGGATTCATTTCATGTCATGCCCGTTGTATATCCGATTGCTGTCTCTTGCCTCACCATTGGTCCTCAGGGTCGAAGAGGAAATGGTGCAACATTTAATGGAAGCCCCGAACGTTTGACATGGTTCTAATTTCGAGTTCCTGCTTTAATGACTCATTTGGAACTTAATTTTATGGCTACTAATGAATAGAATGTCGACGTTCAAAGTAAGTAGGTTAATTTTATTACCTACTAAATTAAGCTAGTGAGGACCAATGCTGCATTTTAGGACCCTTTTAGTGTGATGAATTCTTGAAATGTGTAAAATTTTGTTTTAGCGTTTTACTATTCTAAAATGTTGTAATAGATAAGTGCTTTGAAGATTTTTTTTGCCTACTTCAAAAAGGAGGAGGGTCTCAATTCGGTTGTAAGTTTTTTGAAGTGAAAACTTCTTTTGGCGCGCCTAGACAGATTTTTCGTGGGGTGTGAATTGAATTCTACCGTCACGTTCGGGTATGATAAGAAATCTTCGGGTATACTCGGGACCAAGGCTTAGCTATCTAAAAATGTGTCAGGCAATAGGAAATGCTGAATGAGCGTGGGCTGGCATCATGGCATGGCCATCTAGAAATTCGTGAGCCAATGGGAAATGCTGACGCATTTCTAGATGGTCATGCCGTGATGGCCAGGCCACGCCCTCCGATTATACCCGTGTAGTTTCCAAAGTAAGCTATCAAATTCTGACTTATTAAGTTTTCACTTCTATCGGAAGTTCCTAATACCGTAAATTTTTTTTGACGCATGACTTCATCACGAATAAAATCCCTCAGATAAACTAAATTACTTTGGTTAAATTTTGCTTGTTTTAGTTACATGAGCACATTTTTTTAAGTCGTGCGTGCTCTGTCATTAGTCCTTACAAAATAAGGAAAAAAATACAATGTTTACAATTTTTTATTCTCTCTAATTTTTTTAATTTGACGGTGACGGTGATGTTCCCAAACTAAAAAGTGCACATCGTGGCTTTAAATTTTACCTCGAGAAAATAAAAAGAAAAATCTACTGTACCTACACACCATCGTCCCATACCCTCGGTTAAAACACCATAGTAAACTTAACGTTTCTAAGCAAGGTAATCCAGTTAGTAAATTAAGTTACTTGTCTAATCCTATTAAAGGCAAAGTTTAATATTCTTCAACCCATTAAATAAATTTTTTAATGATAACAATATGCAATTAGGTAAAATCTTCGTAACGAAATGTAGCCGCCGTTTTATCTACAATTGCGCATTGCTTATGAGGATATGAGGGCAAAAACATGTAATTTATTAGCACAATCAAATTCTATGACGTTATAACGTAAGTATTTATGAAATTTGTGGCGTTAAATGAATTCAAAGGCATAAAAGCTGCCTTCTCAATTTCATACCAAAGCGTTTCTCGATGATCAAGCTCAAGATTACTTGTGAAAGACTGATCTGAATGAAGATTCATACTCAAATGAAGAACATTAATGTCATTCTTCAAGGTTCAAACGCTGGACGCGTGCGAAATTGTTATAATTTTACCGCAAGCTATAAGAAAAAGAAGAAGGCATTATAGTGTTAAGGACCACTAAAAATTGGAAATAGAGTTCCACATTACAACAAAACTAAGTAAATTCACTTCAGTAAACATTCCCCGGCCGGGATTAGCCATCACACAAGATGCCACCGAGACAAATGTATGTTGTGTTGATGTATGTAGGTTTTCTCGCTTCACACCCCATATAAATCAATACCTACTATTTGTCGCATACCTATTTAACATAGCTATTTGTAAAAAAAAAAATATTTGATTTCCATTCTCTAACTAACTATATTATTAATTTATTTTGTGACATAGGTAAGAACTTGACAGTTTTAAAACAATATTTAAACTAATTTACTATGTTTAACTCAATAATAAGTGTAATTAGAATGGTAGACGTACTCATTATTAGGCAATTTAGATAATCCCATAAATAAGATAAACATTAAAGTTTGTGAGTATGTCTCAGTGTTTGTGTTTCTTTCACGCCTATACCACTGAAGGGATTTGGATGAAATTTAGCACATAGATAGACAATAGTCTGGAATAACACATAGGGTATTTTCTAGCCAAAAAAAACAACAAGATAGGGAAAGTACGCGGGCAAAACCGCGGGGCGCTCCTCGTAAATAATATTACTACTATCTACATGTTTTCTGACCTTTTTTCAGTGGGAACAGAAACAGCTGTCGCCCACATCTCATACTTTTTCGTATTCCGGCGAAGTTTTAGCCTAAATCCAACACACCCTTGACCTTCTTCAATCTACACACCGTCTAGACTTGAACCAGACCGTGTTAAATGGTGTTTTATCACTGTCAAGAGGAACCCATAATTGATTTTGTGGTCATGTTTACTCCGAAATGTCCCAAGTAAACTCATCAATAATGGAAGATATTCAGTGTCAAGATAAATAGTGTTTACCCCGAATCATAGGTTATATAAATATCTATAAATTTGAGGGTAGAGTAAAATATCAAAGGATAAAGATTACAATAATGTAACATAAGATACATCCTTTTAGTATCAGATAAATATAATTTTATTATAATCTATACAAGTTACAAAAATATAGGACGCGTATTATTATTTTTTTTCAAAATATTAAAAATCGACAAAAATATACCTATATCATCAAACTTCGAAAGTGGGTGGTCGCGACGTCACTCGTGGGGTCTTGGTTAGAAATCGTACCCACTAGTGACGTCACACAAAACTTAGAAGCACTATATCTGCGTCGTTTTTTGTTTGTGAAACAAAAAAAAAAATACGTGTACAATATTTTTAGCAATGTAACTGACGGACTAATTAGTTTTTTGAGGATTGTACCCTATTAGAAAATGAATCCTCAACTCTGCTATTTATTCCGGCTATTGTGGTGTAGGTGTGACGTTAAATACTACGCTATGTTATTATTAATAAAATAATTTTTTCATGGGGTTGTGATTTTGAAGTGTGACATTGAAGTGGTATGACTTATTACAGAGTTTCCCTGGGAAACATATATTGATAGCACCTAGATCGATAGTCTGCAAACAAACGCTTCATCTCGCAGAGTGAGCGGCGGCGTGAAGGTACAAGTTCGCGCGGAGACCGCGACACGAGACCGCGACAGGAGACCGAGACCGGAGACCGCGACAGGCACTTGACACTATGGAATTGTATGGACGCCAGTTTGCGCTGAGACCGCGACAGGAGACCGAGACAGGTCGCGGTCGCGGTCGCGGCGCGAACTGGCGCCCATACAATTCCATAGTGTCAAGTGCCTGTCGCGGTCTCCGGTCTCGGTCTCCTGTCGCGGTCTCGTGTCGCGGTCTCCGCGCGAACTTGTACCTTAAGAAGTAGGTATGTATTGAAGTTCACCAAACAAAATTTGAATGTCGTGGAGTATTTACATTGTACAGTGATCGACCACACAAACCGTCATACTCGTTTTGCTTATAGTTTTCGGAGACGCATGCACTGGCGCTTGACATTGACAACTAATGGTAGTTTTGAACGAGCTAAGCCAATTTGATTATAAGCCTCACTTTTCTTGTTACTATTATATCTTGTTATTATTCTATGCTGGGGAAGTACCATACCTTTGTCAGTTAGTCTGCCACCGAACAAATATATTACTATGATATTGACGATTTGAATGGTCATGTTTCCAAAGAAATTTGTAGATAAAATGTTTACCTTTTTACTAATATGTCAAGAACTATGTTTCCTAGACAAACATTGTTGGGGTTAAAAGGATAAATTTACTAAATACCTGTAATAAATATCGGGTTCTTGAAAAATGTATATCTCTGTTCATAAAATTGTGATCATTTTCTTTGCATTCTATTATAAAAAAAAATGTCTAGTTTTACCTACCATAGCTAAACAAACTTGTGTTAATTAAAAAAAAACTGAAAGTATAAATACATAAATCACTAACATGGATACAAGAATTGTTAATCCAATCCGTATAAAAGAGTAAGTACATCCAAGTAATTCCCAAGTAAAGCAATTAATTAATCAAAGCTTTCCTCCCTCTGTAACAGTAGGGTTCGCAGCCAATTTGTTAAGGCTCGATTGGAATAGGAACACCTATGTTATACCGACTCGATAAAGCTTGTTATATACTGAACTATTTTGTTCATGCGTATTAATTAAATTATTATGTCAGGTATCAGTCCAATTGTAATACAGATATATTTAATTTGATAATAAAATATATTCCACAACAAATTAATCAATTAAAAACCCACTCCTAACAGTACCCGGCACAAAAGTGCCCATTACGCTGGCAGCATTACCACGCTGAATAGCGATTGACAATCTTTGTGCCAGGTACAAGCCAGAGCGGGAGTATTAATTAATCATAAAGTTATCTCAGTTATTCATTTATACATTTATTTCAGTTGTGTGTGAAATATCGACCAATATTTTTTTTCTAGCAACGCCTCGCAGTCTTACCTGTGTAGTTCCCGTTCTCGTTTTTTTTTTCGGGCTAAAAAGTAGCATAAGTGTTCTTCCAGACTATAATCTACACGCATGCCAAATTTCATCCCGATCTGTTCATACGTTGCGACGTGATTGAGCATTTTATAATATTAGTAGGATTTAGTAGAAAGTAGGATAAGGATTGGTTCTTAACATTTATACTTAAGAGGTGATTTCGTATAATTAGAAATATTAACAAAAAATGTATTATTACTAAAAATCTTATATACTAGCAGCACCCGCGGTGTTACCCGCGAAGTTCCCGTTCCAGTTGTTCCCGTTATTTCCGGGATAAAAAGTAGCCTATGTGTTCTTCCAGACTATAAACTATCTGTGTTCCAAATTTCAGCCCGATCCGTTCATACGTTAGGACGTGATTGAGCAACAAACATCCAAATATCCAAAGATCCATACATTGACATTTATAATATTAGTAGGATAGGATAGTAGGATAGTAGCATAGGATAACTGTATCAAATGTGTGCTTTTGTTTTAGCCAAAAAAAATTTTTAATTTTTGTATGAATATTTTGATAATTACAAGAAAAACTAATATTCGATGACAGGCTTTGTAAGATTAGTGGAACAAGACCTTTTAAGCTACCGATAGTTGGAACTGTACCGTAACAAACCTACAGCTGATTGTGTCGAGGATTATCGCCGCGTGCATCCAACCTTTATTCCAAACGTTTACTGAAAGCTTCTTAAGATGATATTCTCTTATTTTTTTGTTAAATACTAGGAACGTCCTGCGGTGTTATATGCGTAGTTCCCGTTCCCGCTAGTTTGCCGCAATAAAAAGTACCTAGCGTAAAGCAATAGTATAATCTACCTGTATGCTAAATTTCACCCAGATCCATACGTTACGACGCGACGTGATTGAGCAACGAATATCCAAACATCCATACATTTACATTTATAATATTAATAGGATTAGCAGTGTCCCACGGTTTTATTAGCGTAATTCCCATTTCCGTAATTTTCCTTCAATACAAAGTCTTTGTGCTGTTTCAGAGTAATAATAAATAAAGTGGCCAGTGCGAGTTGGACTCGCCCATGAAGGGTTCCGTTGCAGCAAGTAACATAATATACATAGTACACATAGTTCTTGTAGTTCATTGTAACTTTGATCGAAGTTTTAATAATAGTGTATTTATGACGTACTAAAAAAAACTACTCATCAGATCGAGTTCAAACCAATTTTCGTTGGTAGTTTGCATGGTAATGTACATCATATATTTTTTTTAGTTTTTTCGTTCTCTTACTTTAGAAGTTAGGGGGGGGGGGCGAGACACATTTTACCACTTTGGAAGTGTCTCTCGCGCAAATTATTCAGTGTAGACAAAAATTATATTAGAAACCTCAATATCATTTTTGAAGACCTGTCGATAAACACACCACACGTATAGGTTTGATGAAAAAAAAATGTTGAGTTTCAGTTCTCAGTATGGGGGGGCAACCCTAATTCTTCTTTTTTTTTTTTTTTTTGTAAAAATCTTATTGCGGTTCACAGAATACATCTACTTACCAAGTTTCAACAGTGTAGATCTCATAGTTTCGGCAAAAAGTGGCTGTGACATACGGACGGACAGACAGACAGACAGACATGACGAATCTATAAGGGTTCCGTTTTTACATTTTACGGAACCCTACGGTTTACATTTTACGGTATTTTCCAACTAATAATTATCTGGATTAAAGCATAAACATAGGCATCCCACTTAATGTTCCCACAGCTGGGACTCAGGGATTCTCTCACAAAGAGAGCGTCAAGACATAGGTCTTCACCGTTTTTAAGTTAGCGTAATTACGCAAATGACTTCGAAAAGACAGTGATGCGCGTGGGATTCGAACCAGTCGCCGTTCTCTCGACTAGAGCAAATTATACTCGCAACAGTTTTCTATATTTAATTTGGCTTTGTATTTTACTAGACTTTTTAGACTGGCCTCGTGGCTTAGTTGGTAGCAGCTCTGCCTGTGAAGCCGAGGGTCGTGGGTTCGATTCCCACCCAGCGCAAATATTTGTGTGATGAATTCAAATGTTTGCACTGTTTCTGGGTGTTTCTATGTATAATAAGTATGTATTTAAAACTATATAAGTATAATATCACCTATCTGGCCGCCATCATACAAGCTTTGCTTAGTTTGGGGTCAGATGGTGTTGTGTGTGAACTGTCCACCAATATTTATATTTATTTAAACTAACCTATCCTAACCAATGTATAAAATATAAGTATTTTTATAGGTATGTAGTTAGAAGCTTAAGTTAACAACTACTTTTTAAACCCGTTCTAATCCGAAGAAGATGCTTATGCATCCAGTGTATTACGTGCCTTACGTACTTCAAACATGGATTTAAATTCCTTTATACCGTCGCTTACAGGATTGTGTGAGCCCAATGTTCTACAAAGCTTTGTTGTAAGTGACCAACAGAAACCCGCGGTTTCACCTGCAATCATTATTTAACCGAAGACAAACGAACAAACTGAAGGTAGCCTACGAAAACAGTGACTTAAGTAAATTATATAATTATCTTCGAAAAACGAACCGACTTCAGTTTAAAATTAAACTCAGACATTTAACTAAATTTTATATTTTTTTGAAATCTACGAAAACGTCGCGTCGTCCAGGTAATGGTAAGCGAATTTAGTTTTTTTGTTGATTTAAAAAGCACCTCACCAATTTCGAAGAAATGTATATTTCACTACTTGTGATTTTTTTTTATTAGGTATTATGATCTACCAATTAAAAAACATCAAAATCAATTCACAATTGACAGAACTATCGCGTGACAAGCATTCAAAAAATAAAATAAAACCGAATTAAGAATAGATAGAAAACCTCCTGGTTTTCTGAAATCTCCTCCTGGTCAAAAGTATTTTTTTAAATCTTTTTTTTAGTTTTTTTTTTTAATTAATAATCAATGACTCAACGTGCTTTAAATATGCGTCCTTATTGTCACCAACCGCATCATCACATCACATTGAATAATCAAGTGCAAACTTATAGATGTTAAAATTAATAAATAAATATTGGTGGACAATTCACACACAACACCATCTGACCCCAAACTTGTAGGTACAATGGCGGCCAGATAGCTGCTATAATACTTATATAGTTTTAAATACATTCTTATTATACCTAGAAACACCCAGACACAGTGCAAACATTTGAATTCATCACACAATTATTTGTACTGGGTGGGAATCGAACCCACGACCCTCGGCTTCGCAGGCAGAGCTACTACCAACTAAGCCACGAAGCCAGTCATAATATTATAAACTATAATTTATTTACAAAATTAAGTATTAAATTTCATCCAAATAACTTCAGTATTTTTTTGCTTGAAAGAGTCACAAACGTCCAACATAGCGTACAAACTCACATTTACTTTATATTATTAATAGAATTACAATACTGCTATTTATTATAGAACTGAGATATTCATATCTAAAGTGACTTAATCAAATTTTGTTCAGAGTTGTAAAACTAACAAAAAATAAAAACGCCGTTATGCACGGCGACTTTTTTACTTCTTTGATAAAAGGTTTATTCAATTGAATGATATTCATATGATAAAATAAAGACAACCTTTTTTATGATTTATTCCAATTGTTAAGAAAATAAAGTAACAAGCAACACATACAACTGTTACTAGTAACTAGTAAGTCACACGCCTGTCTCGAACAGTGCAAGTCACCTAGCTATTTGAAAATAAATAAAGTAGCCAAGTGCGAGTTGGACTCGCCCATGAAGGGTTCCGTTCCAGCAAGTAACATAATATACATAGTACACATAGTTCTTGTAGTTCGTTGTAACTTTGATCGAAGTTTTAATAATAGTGTATTTATTTATGACGTACAAAAAAAACTACTCATCAGATCGAGTTCAAACTAATTTTCGTTGGTAGTTTTCATGGTAATGTACATCATATATTTTTTTTAGTTTTTTCATTCTCTTACTTTAGAAGTTAGAGGGGGGGGGACACATTTTACCACTTTGGAAGCGTCTCTCGCGCAAGTTATTCAGCGTAGACAAAAATTATATTAGAAACCTTAACATCATTTTTGAAGACCTATCGATAGAATTTTTGAGCTTCAGTTCTCAGTATGGGGGGTACCCCTAATTTTTGTTTTTTTAAAAAACTCATCTTTTTTTTTAAATCTATAAGGGTTCCGTTTTTACGTTTTACGGAAACCTAAAAATCCAAATTATTGCCCAGCGCTGCATCGCTCTGGACGTCTACTCTCTTTCTACGAAAACATAATTTTGAAAAAAAAAAACTCGCGTCTTTCCTGATCTCGTTCTACTTCATTTCGTCCGGTACAACATTGTTTGACGTTTGAATGTTCTAAACATTCTCTTAAGGCCGATTTAAACTGAACGAACATAGAGCTAGAGCTGGAACAAGAGCATTCTTTCTCGACCTTTTAGTGTAAACGAAAGATCGTTCTTAGCGTTTTCCATATTATATATTCCATAGAATCTTTGCGAACGCAAACAAAACAACGAAATAATGCTCTACGTTTGTTTACATCTAATGAATTTGATACAGTGGGGATAGAATGAGCATTCGCTCGTCTGATGTAAATCGGCCTTAATTAGAATAAGCTTAGAACATTTTTTTTTATTTTTTTTTTAAATAAAGAGTGACGAGACGAGCAGGACATGTGCCTAATGGTAAGCAACATGCCTGCCACATAACAGCACAGTGACACGCAGCTATTGGAACATGAAGAGCCAAAATCATTACCTAGCACCGCACTGCGCTCGTCACCCAGAGATCTAAGTTGTTATATCTCTAAGCCCTGTAATTTCTCTGGACATTTAAACGGACAAAACGACGGATCGAACTAGAATCGGAGTTGGAAAGTGGCGAGTTTATTGCGAAATTACGTTTTCGTAGAAAGAGAGTAGACGTCCAGGTCTATATTCTACCGTAGGTCGTATCGTTGCTTAACATCAGGCGTAATGGTGGTCAAGTGCAAATCTATAATGGTTAAAAAAGTTTAACTTCTGAGATAATTATTCCTATTTACTTATTTACGTTCTGACTGTGAAATGATAAAGGAGCAACAACAAACCTACTCTAGCGTAGGTATTTCCTGTATTTTATCTTAAGCATTTGCTCAAATAAACGGTTTTTTTTTAATTTACTTGTGTAATCTTTTCCATATGAGTTTAAATCGCTAAGTAACAAATCGATAGATTGTAACATAGAAACATAAAACACAAAATAAAATAACCAAAACATGAAAACTTTATTATATTTACTAGCAATGTCCCGCGGTGTTAACCGCATAGTTCCCGCTCCCTTTATTTTGCCAAGATAAAAAGTAGCCTATGTGTTCTTTCAGACTATAATCTAATTGTATTCCAAATTTCAGCCCGATCCGTTCATATGTTACGGCGTGATTGAGCAAGCAACAAACATCCAAATATACAAACATCCATACTTTGGCATTAATAATATTAGGTGGATGTAAGATATACCTATAAGCTTTGGCCAGTGGATTAACTTGCCACGAACATTAACGGGATAAAAAGTATCTGTGCTAATCTAGGTATTTAATATAATTTAAATTTGTCTAGTCGTTACATGGATTCGTTCATATGTTCCGACGTGATTAAGCAACAACCATCCAAACTTTTGCAATGTAATATTAAAAAACTTAATTTGATGAATATAAGTATAAAGCGCAGGTGGCAAGACCAATGCGAATGCTCTAAGGAATTAACGGAAGTCAGATCAGAGATGTCGCACATCAGCTCCTTACTAGAAAAATATGTTGGATCAAACGAACAAATTCTGAAGAAGATGCAAGACAGCATTTCTGACATTACCTCCCAAATCAGTGATTTGAGGTCCGCTAGCGAACAAACAACAAACATAATCCGAGATAAAGTAGATGGAGTTATGGTGCAAATCGGAGAAATTCAGTCATCGACATCGCGTATGCTGGCGGAACAGGAAGACATTAAGCGCAACGTCACAAGCCTTGAAGATTCTATTGCTCACGGCCAAGCCAAGATAAAAATGCTCGAAGCTGATCTCAACACCATTAAAAAATCTACTCACGCCACGCTTACATTAGAAAATCAACTAGGTCTAAACGAACAAATAATCCAAGAAATACAAAACCGTAATAACAGAGAGAAAAATATTATTCTAGTGGGCCTGCCAGAATCGATTTCTCCCCGTGCAGAAGAGAGGTTGATCCAAGATGAAACCAGTGTGCTTAATGTATTGTCTTTGCTGAACACGGGTATAACAAAACCAACAAAAGTCTTTAGGATTGGAAAACCAAACCTGGGAAAAAACCGCAGTCTTAAGGTATGCTTCGAAACAGCAATCCCCGCTAAACAACTACTACGTAGCAAGGAGAAGCTACCCGAGGGTCTAAAAATCTACTCAGACCAAACCCCAGGTCAACAAAATTACATCAAAAGCTTAAAAGATGATTTAAAGAGACGTGAGAGTACTGGCGAGACAGATCTAACTATCAAATATATAAATGGCACACCAATGATTATTAAAACAGCACCAAAAAACTACAAACAATAAATATCACTGCCAAAACTGATGCTGAAAACTGTAATACTTACGAAATACTAGACAAATATCAGAACTTTCCAATAACCAAATCACGCTTTACATTCCTGTACCTCAATGCTCGTAGTATTCGTAAGAAAGGCAAATTTGACGAACTAAAGTGTATTGTACAAGCCATACCAAACACAGTACATATCATTACAATAACAGAAACATGGATACGCTCTGAAGCTCAAGCCTTACAATACCAACTCCCAAATTACACACACTATTACAATTATAGAACGGATACAAGAGGAGGTGGAGTGTCCGCGTATGTTCACAATGACCTAAAACATAGCTTATCAGAATCTAAATACATTGGAGGTAACAATTACTTATGGATAAAATTAGAAAAGTATGCACTCGAGGTAGGAGTGGTGTATAACCCCGGAGATACAGATTTTAAAGAATTCCTTGAAGAATATGAGTCACAACTGGAACGACGAGGACGATCAATTGTCTTTGGTGATTTCAACATAGATTTATTAGCAAAAACTAAAAGAACCAAACAGTATAAACAACTTTTAAAAGGATCAGGACATAAGATCATCAATAAAATTAACAAAACATATTGTACGAGAGACGGCAATACTAAAAAATCAATCTTGGATCATATTAGCACCAATTTGAAAGATGACAACTTCCACATGATAACAATTAATTCATCACTATCTGATCATAAACAACTTTACGTAGAGATAAAGAAAACAAAACCTCCGCCGAAAACACATTCAAAGTATGAAGCCATAAATTATGATAAACTATTTCAAGCAGTAGAAAAATCGGGCCTGCAGAACAATAATAATGAATTTCAAACACTAGAAGAGCAAATTAAAAAATATACTGAAGACAGTAAAGTAGTGAAAACTAAAATACTCAATCAACCACGAAATGAATGGATAAATAAAAATGTGCTAAACGAAATATACTTAAGGAATATGTTATGGACAGAACTTAAAAGAAATCCTACCGATGATTATGCAAAACAAAAATTTTACTCTAAAAGAAAACAAGTGGCTCGACTAGTCCAAGACACGAAAAACTCGTACTACAATAAAGAATTTGATAAATATAATAAAAACCCAAAGAAAATGTGGAATTTGGTAAATATCTTAGCACACAATAAAATTAAACAAATGTCTGCCCCTTCAGAACTTATCGTTGGTTCAAAAGAAATTACAAATCTGCGTGATATCGCTCAAATATTCAATGAATATTTTTCTACTATAGGTTCACGTTTAGCGGATGAAATACCTAACAATTTCCATAATACTTTTAGTGTTGCCTTACCACAACCTTCCAGTCAAAATAATAAAATGCATAGTTTTGAACCATACACACAAAAAGAAATTTTAAACATCATTAACGATCTCGACTCAAATTGCAGTATTGGGCTTGACGGCATAAGCACGAAAGTTATAAAATGCATAAAAGATTTGATAATTCCGAAGTTAACAGCATGCATCAACCAGCTTTTACTTGATGGAACTTTCCCAGACTCTTTAAAAATGGCCAAAATTACCCCTATTTATAAATCGGGATTAAAAACTGACCCAGGCAACTACCGACCAATCTCAGTGTTACCAGTTTTGTCAAAAATTCTGGAAAAAGTATTACATACGAGGCTTAATAAATTCTTAGATTCCATTAACTTTATCTCAGAACAACAATACGGTTTTCGATCTAAAAGCAATACACTTACAGCAACAATTGATCTAATTACAAAAATAAAGCAAAATATAGACAAAAAGAACTTAGTTTTAGGGATATTTATTGACTTAAAAAAAGCGTTCGACACTGTTAGCCATAAACTGTTAATAAAAAAACTGGAGGCCATTGGTATCACTGGAAAAGTTTTAGAAATGTTTAAATCATACTTAACGGGAAGACTACAGGTTGTTAAAATCAATGACAATGGCAAAATCAACGCCCAAAGTGACCCACAGCCTATCACATGTGGAGTCCCACAAGGCTCTATCCTGGGTCCCCTGCTATTTCTTGTGTATATCAACAACATGCATGAATTAGGACTAAACGGGCACATAACTTTATACGCTGATGATACCTGCCTGTTCTACTTCGGATCATCAATTCATGACATAATATCTCAAGCCCAATACGATTTAGACATCCTTCATAATTGGTTTCAACATAACCTACTTACAATAAATATCTCAAAAACCTGTTACATTATATTCAAAGCTAAAAACAAACAAATACTTACACATACACCACTCACAATAAATAATATTCAATTACAAGAGAAAACAACTGAAAAATACCTTGGTTTACATATGGACACCCATCTATCATGGAAAGTTCATATTGACTCCATTAAAAAGAAATTGGTAACACTCCGAGGTTCCCTCCGGGACATTGTGCGCTGCATCCCTAACAAATTACGTCTGACAATTTACAACACACTTGTAAAGCCGCACTTATTATACCTTATCGAAGTCTGGGGAAATGCAGTCAAAACTAGAATAGCCGAACTTCAAATCTTGCAAAATAAAATCATCAAAACTATCTTTAATTACCATTATCTAACATCAACTGACAAAATTTACAAAGAAACAAAATTAATGAACATAAAACAACTATTCATCTATAACACTTGCATTTTTATACGAAAATCTATTACTAAAAATATTCACACAAAGTTGCTATTCATCAAACGGAAAGAAATTGTTTCATACCCCTGCACTCGCCGCGCTAGCTTCATTGTATTACCGACGGTACGAACTAACTACGGCAAGTCAATGATAACTTCTGAAGGTGCACGAATTTTTAATCAAATACCCTCGGATATTAAAAAAATAAACTCGTTTCACGCATTCAAAAAGGGACTTACTGGACATGTACTTAAGATGCATGTGTAGTTAAAATAGGCACCTATCCAATCTAAATCTGTTTTGTTGAACGTGTATCAATCATTTGTTTATTGTTATAGGTTTCAATTATTTAAATCTGTTTTTGTTTTTATAGATTTATTATATGAAGTATTAAGTTTTTCTGCGGCGACGAACTACCTAATGTATTTATTTATAAGTGTTCTCATGGAAGTGATAATTATCTTATATGAGAATAAATGTCTATAAACCTAAGTGATAGTTAAGGTTAAGTTAGTAAGTTATTAAGAACTTAGCTTACTTTTGTCAGTAGCCAAAATGCCGAAAAAATTTTTTAGAGTGTATTTTATTTACAATTATAGGTTTTCACTTGACCGCCATCTGGCCATCTGGCTGATGTTTAGTGGTGATGCAGTCTACAATAGAACGTGTTTACCTAAAAAAACTGATTCACACTCGATTTGAAGATACCAAGATTATAACTATCGAGGAAACATACTCTGGCAACGCATTCTACAGCCTAGACGTTCTTGTGAGAAAAGTTAAGTCAAACCTCTTCGTTCGTATCTTTAGAAACGATGTCGGTTCTTCGTGCTACGAGAAGTCCCATAGAAAAAAGGCAAGATGGTAATATTATATACTTCAGTAGTTCCAAAGTTTATCGGTAATAAAGCAGACTAAAGAAAACCTTTTCTATCATTTTAGACAAACTAACAGATTTTCATCTTTAAAATACTAATGTGATAACACATTTTCCAACCGACTCTTGAAAGTCTCGAAATAACTACTAAAAGGTTTATAATATGTATGAGGTAGCTACAATCCCGCACAAACGAATATGATCCTTGTACAATTTGCTACGCACGGAGGATGTCTCACAATGCCGCATCGCAAGAATATCCATTGCATTGTAACGTAAACGGTTAGTTTGTGTACTGTAATTCACTCGTCGATAAGTTATAATATTTATATATAATTGGAACAACATTTTTAAAACAAAAATCTTATTCGAATCCAATACACAGATTCATAAATGCAGATGTAAATGTAAATGCAAATCAGACATATTTTATCACCCAAAAAAGTTATCTTGATAATATTACCGTAGATACCTATACAAATTCCAAGTAAACACGGGTTTATTTAATAGAAAAAGCTCTCTTATTTAACAAACTTAACTTTAAACTGCATTTTTACCTGTTTCACTCATTTCAACATGGATACCGTTAAAATGCACTTTCTTATTTTATTTTTTGTACTCAAACATTTGCAAGATTTTTTGACTAACAGAAGCCTCGATAAATATTTTAAAAAATTGACGGCAAACGGCGATTTTTTTGTGAGAAAACTGTGGTATCTTTATGGCTTGAGATGGCCTCTACTGCTAGTCAAACTTTGAGCTAGCACAAAAGACACAAGCTCCCACTATCGTAAACATACCAGCTATACTTACAATACAGAACTGAAAATATACAGGAATCGTACAATGTCTATGTTGTACTAAAGCATCAATGAAATATTGTCCTAAAGCAATAAACAGAGGTAATTACAACCCAGCGTAATTATTTCTATGGATCATTAGCGAAAGATAATGGGGCACTTACCATATATCATTGATACGAAGAGAAGTATCGCATTCAGTAAATACGAATGCTTCTTAATTATCTTCAAACTATCACCCATCTTGACAACCATTCCTCATGTATTCTATTTTAATTTGACACTTTTTTTCATCACTTTTTAACACTACAGCTATTATAATTAAAAACTCTATCTTATAATTGCTTTCGAATATCTTTTGTCACTAATTTCTTTTAACGAGCTACGTAGCACTAAATCTGTCAACATTTATCCTAGACGTAATTAACACGTTGACTAATAACTTTATGACACTATCGCCGTAAGATGTCACATCATCTATTTAGTCCCCTTAAGTATATTTTAGTCTATTTTTATTTAACTCTAACTGTACAGTCACGAATAAATTGCTCCGTAAAGGAGATGGTTTTATCATGTGAGCTTGCGTGGATTAGTGCGATGAACATAATGAGGGAGAAGCAGCTATTTTAAATGGAATCTCTCTTGTTTTCAGAGATAAATCTTATTTAATCCCCGCGCAAGTTTAAAAGAAATTTCGCTTCGGCACGCCATATCCGCTCCGGTCTGATATACGGCCACTTCACTTGAGCACTTTTGTTTATAAAAGTTTCGTAGCACTCGGATCACCAGCGGTCTTTTTGGGTTTGGAATGGGAGCCGATAATCGGCATTTTCGTACGGGATTCGGGAGCGGCACGCACGCGTCCGGCCGTCAAGCTCGTCGGGAAAGCACTGACTTACATAAGGGATTTGTACGGTGGCTGCGGAGAGTCCGCCAGAGAGGGATGGAGCGAAATTTTCGTAAGGGTTGCAGGTCGCGCGCGATCTGAAAAGAAAAGGACGGGAGAGATTTTCGCGCTTGAGACTAGCACTGAAACGTAAGGCCGGGATCCTGTGTGAAGACGCAATTAAAATGTACATACATCTGTTAGATATAACTTCGCGCAACGTATCTCCGTTAACAAGAATTTAATTTTACACTTTAAAGCCTAATTTATGCACTTTCACATTGTGATAATAACTTTAAAAACAAATTAATTTAAACAAAAATATTATAATGAGCATTGAAATAACTTAAATCAAGAAAAAAATAAAGAATATTTTACTTTATTTGTGGAAAAAATAGATCTCTAAATCAAAATGGACACATGGAAAAACTCGGTAATAAAAATGGATGATTAATGACCCAATGTTAAGGAAAAGAAAAACTCCGAAGACTAGAAATATTAAATGACAAAAAGAAATAGAAAAGCGAATAATTATGATTGATTGTAAAGATATCCGTTTCAGACAAAGAGGTCTCTAGATAAAATTAAATAGAGTCTACAATTGAAATAAACTTCCGAGTCGTGCGACTGACATTTGAGACAAAGACATCGATTTATTATTAGTGATGGACAATTTTCAAAGGGAGGCTTTAACTGGGGATTAGAATCGCCGGGAGAAGTTTTTATTGAATTCCTTGACTTCATTAGAGATGATTGAGTCGCTCCTAGGAAATACTTCTGAAGACGTTTGTACAAAACTGTGAGGTCAAGTTTGTTAGTATCTTTGCAATCTTTATTTGACAATTTGTGGCAGTCGTGACGAGAATGAGTGATCCCTATCCAGACTTTCTGTTTAAAACCCATATCAGTTTATCTTTAATATCTAAAGAAGCCTATAACCTTATCTTACACTTACATTTTTAACCTCTGAGTATTATTTCCATGGCAAATTCGTACAAGCTTGTCATCACAACCGTTTTGTGGTCTCGGAAAACAACGTGAGGAAATCAGTGTATTATAAAGAAATCTTTCGATCCTTGTCATATACTAACTCGCACTTGGTCAGCGTGATGTATGTAGTCATAATTCTGTACTTAAAAAGGAAAGACCAAAGTCCAATGCTGTATTTTTTTTATACTAGGGAGGGGATAATCGAGACATGTATCTAATGATAAATGTAAAACACTTGTTTTTAACAAAATTGGATTAGATAGGTATTTTGCTCATGGATAAACTTTGCATCCCATTATATGTGTAATTTTAGTCTTTACCACTGGTATTAACAGTGAATAAAAACGTCGTACCAAAACCTATATATTCCAAGATGGACATCTGTTGATGATGTTATAATTTCCAAAAAGCAGGATTTGGGTAACACTAATTGAATATGATGGCTTGACTTTCATGTATTACTAACAATAAAAATAAAGTACTAACACCTACATACATATTTGCACTGTGTCTGGGTGTTTCTATGTATAATAAGTACATATGTATTTAAAACTATATAAGTATTATATGGTCTAGTCGGGAGAACGGCGACTGCCGATCCGGAGACCCCGGGTTCAAACCCCACACGCACCACTGTCTTTTCGAAGCCATGTGCGTAATGCCGCTAACTTAAAACGGTGAAGGAAAACATCGTGAGGAAACCGACATGTACCTAGAATTTTTCGAAGTCATGTGTCATCCACCAACCCGCACTGGGCCAGCGTGGTGGATTATGGCCTTAACTCTCTCCTTGCGAGAGAAGGCTCCGAGTCCCAGCAGTGGGAACGTTTAGTGGGCTGTTGATGATGAAGTATTATATCAGCTATCTGGCCCCCATCGTACAAGTTTTGCTTAGTTTTGGGTCAGATGGTGTTGTGTGTGTGAATTGTCCACCTATTTTGTGTATAAAGAGTCAATTTTTGTTAGCAGTTTTTAAATAACTAACATATGAAAATTAATCTATACATATGTTTATATATATCAGTTTGAATTCTCTGGTTAAACTCCAAGTTAACAGTTTTTAATGCATAAGAAAGCAAAAAAGGTATAATTTGCAGACAAAAAAAATACATTTTTTAATGTCTCTGTTTTGTCTGTCTATTAGATTGGGCTAATCTCGAAAAAGGCTGGACTGATTTTAACAAGAACTTCATTGGAAGACTGCTGATAATACAAAGAGTAATTATTTAAATAAAGAAAATACATTTCTTATTATGTCTATGCTGAAACTACTATAAATAATAGCTAAACTATATAGGTAGCTAGCTAAACTAGTTGGAAATTGTTTTACTAGTATCAGACACATCTAAGAGTACAGCACAACAAATTAAACCTCACAAAATTTCATTCAAACATCGGAGAGAAACAATTGACAGATATTACATTTCACAACGTTAGATCTCATAGAAATTCCTCCAACATTATAAGCGTATGTTTTGTTTATAAATATTGATTTACTTCCTGAAACCTAAATATAATTCGGCTTTCACGAAATTAATTAACAATCGCCTTCATCTTATTAATATTAAATTAAAGGCAACCATTTCACTGCAGACCCCGTAAGGGTCACCTTTCACAATATTGGTTCAGGCCCGAGATATCCGCGGGTATTGTGGAATTGTCTCATGTAGTGACAATTGGATGTGCTGGAAACCTCCTAATGTAATTGGAATACCCTTGCTACTGTTGAATTAAATCAGTTACGTTTGAAAATAAATTGATATTAGCTCTTGTGACTTCAGATAATTCTATTTTTAGCTTCGTCGTATAACGATGGAGTGTTGTGAGTTTGCATGTTTGTGTGTGGTATCGTGGCCTTCGAATGGATGAACCCATTTAGATTATTTTTTTAGTTTTAAAGGAGAATGATTAGTCGGATATGATCCTATCTATGTTTGATGATGATCGATCAAAGATAGCCACTACCACAAAATGGCTGATTACATACCCGTATTTATTTTTTCACAACTCTTACAAAATGGGTAATAAATAAAAAGCTAGTAAAATACTAGACAAATACATTTCAAATCACCGCCACAAAATGGCGGATTTAATTTTTTTAACAACTCTCTTATTATGGTTATCAAATTAAAAAACTTGACTAGTACACAGTACTTAAACGATTTTTTTTTAACTTTTATAGGTTTTCCACTTGACCGCCATCTCACCTGATGTAAAGCGACGATGCGGTCTACGATGGAGCGTGTTTACCTAGAAGAAACCGATTTACTCTCGATTTGATTCTTCGACACCAAGATAATATATTGTACCTGTAATATATTAATTTAATATTGGTGTAAATTTCCCACACAACCAACGCTACACATTGTGACAAATTTCGAATTCAAGATGGCCGTCACCATTTTTTTTAAATTAATCAATCCTGTTTAACATTTACGTATTTTAGAATCGATCCATTGACTCTGACGTTTTGAGCGAACTTTACTACTCTCTGAGTTTCACTGCACATTTGCCTCTTCTGGATACCCAGAAAAGGTGGCGCGATAACTTCTACGCGTACAAAAGTAATTGGATGACCGCAGCTCAGGGTACAATAAAATAGAGAAAATGTAAAGTTAAGAAGTATTTAGGCATTTGCCCTGCAGTGGGATAATAACGGCTGTAATAATAATTACGTAATTACACAACATCAGCCCGAAAATCCTAATCGGCAAGCATCTTAGATGGTTGCCTGGAAGAGATTGCTCTTAGCAATAAGGCCGCCACTTGTGGTACTAGTTCATAAGTATTTCACTGTAATTTTATTAATTTGTCTGTATCACAATAAAGAGTTTCTATCTATCTATCTATCTATCTTACTTACTACCATCAGGCACATGTTCTTTTTACGACATTTAATACTTCTACAAAACTACGGTAAGTTATTGTGTTTACATTTTCTGAAAATCTACTTATGCTTTTATTACCAACAGTATAATTACAAAAAAATCTACTTTTATGTATTGTCGATAGTATCTAAAACACAAAAGTTACTCATATTTTTACTACTCACATTTTGTAGTGGTAGGACTCTTAGTAGAGTCCGCCTGGGGAAGTACCACACCTTTGCCATTTATTCTACCGCCAAGCAGTAATGTGCAAACATTACTGTGTTCCGGTTTGAAGGGCAATGTTTCCAGAGAAATTACAGGGCTTAGAGATATAACAACTTAGATCTCTGGGTAACGAGCGCAGTGCAGTGCTAGGTAATGATTTGGACTCTTCGTGCTCCAATAGCTGCGTGTCACTGTGCTGTTATGTGGCAGGCATGTTGCTTACCATCAGGCACATGTCCTGCTCGTCTCGTCACTCTTTATTTAAAAAAAAAAAAAAAAAATGCTTGAACGTTTATTGCTAAATCGCGGCCTAAGAACTAAATATTGGTAAGATTCAGTTATGCTAATATCGTAAAGTTAGCCTAATCAAGCTGAAATTAGGAACTCAGATTAATGCCAAACGTGAGACATACACCTAGTACTTTTTATCTCAATTATATGAAGCACTTTCCAAAACATGACGTGGAAGAAGTCCCGAGCAAAGACTACCACTTTATTTTAGTCATTTTAGAAAACTGGCAGCGCCCTTGTGTTTTTCTTCGTAGCTAATAGAACTAAAGGGAACGGGTTATCTTCTTTATATTTCCTTATTAATCATCAGCATCATCAGCATCAGCCCGTGTTCGTCCACTGCTGGACATAGGCCTTTCCTATATTTCGCCACTCAGCCCGATCCTCAGTCATACGTTTCCAACCGCCACCAGCCGTCTTTCGTATATCGTCACTCCATCTAGTCTCTGGGCGTCCTACACTACGTTTACCGATTCGCGGTCTCCACTCCAGAACCCGTCTACCCGAACGGTTATCGGGTCTGCGACAGATGTGACCGGCCCATTGCCACTTCAGTCTGCTAATACGCCTTATTAATAAGTAACATAAACTGTCAATGTAAAATTTCAATCCAATCTATTCAGACATTCTGAGTGATTTCAATTCAAAAGAATTACTGTCAAAGGGTAAAGCCGTGGGACTCAGTTAGTTATAAAATAATATGTTCAAAGACATCGATCTCATTTCACAAACAAAAATATGTATCAAGAGCGGCCCTTATCATCAAAGGAATTATCGGTCCCTTCGTCAACATCCCGATAAAATATGGCGGACCAATTTGTAAAACAGACACTTTGCAAAACAGGTCAGAAAGTAAATCCCTAACTGACGCCGCTCAATCCATTGATGTAATATTTTAGGGCAATCCTCAGCTTAAAGTTAACAAGTCATTAATCCCGGACCCTTCCCGATACCGGAATTAACCGGATCGTACCGGAATTCCCAACAAGCCGATACAAAACTAATCAAACGACAATCTGAATAATTTCAAATCGAACGCTTGTGACGGTTCCGGATGAGTTTTTCTCTCAAATCTCGGCCCCGACAAAGCAAAGTGTTTTATTAGCGGAAGTAATACCTTTAAAGCTTTTAAACACTGATTTGAATGTGATTTAGGACGACTATGAGTAAAAGAACTTGAAACTATTCATCGGAAACTACTCAACAATGAACTTACTGTCTAGAGTTTAAAGATCAGAATCACTATTAACAAAGAGTAGTTAAAACGTTTCAAATATTTTAAACTTTCAATTTGTGTATTTAGAAAAGCAGCCGTAAGATCTAAAAAGTTAAGGATTAAAATTCAATGCAAACTTTGAAAAAATGTTTAAAAATAGACAGGACAATGGAAGGGGACGGATTTATAATTAACTGCAATCAACACTGACGTATTGAATTTCGAGTATTTAGTACACTCACGCACAAAATGCAACGTAAACGATTTTATGAAAACGCTTGTTACTGTATCTGACAAGTGTATTATCTAACGTTAATTAAATACGAGTATCTTAACATTCCAAGATAGAGGCAATTACTTACTTAGATGATGAATGAAGATAAATAATTGCTTTTATGAAGCAAAACGAAAATATTATTATTTTGTCTAGATCACTCAGGCTGAAAATAAATCTAGATTTATGTAGTCTTCTATTAATTTAAGAATACAAACTGATGTTTATTAAAGTGATGATGAATCTTTTACTCGTAGGTACATCGCTTTTACATAAATTAGCACAAATTCATGTATTATTTCGAATTTTGTATTGTTATATTTTATACGCCTTTAAACTGACAGTACTATTTCATTTGAGTTGTAGTTGACTTATATTTCAATAAGTTTGTTTATTGTCTGTTTTACTTATTTTTTGAATCTTACATTTTTCTCACGTGTGGAAAAAAAATCTCCAATGCAAAAACAGCAGATTGTTAGAAATTTGACGTGGCTGTGTATGTGAGGGTTGGTGTGTGTATCTCTTTGTTACATCGTAGCTCGCATTTTTGTTCAAAAGATGAATTTTTCAGTAGTGTTTTAGCTATTTTTTTTATCAAAATCGTATCATTTCAAAGTTATTGTTAGTTGTACCATTTCAAAGTTAGTTGTAAAAATCTTATACACGTTTAAGACTCTAACCGCAACTCACAATATGCGTAATGCGTAAAAAGTAGGTACGCATAATCCGCATTAAATTGATTACTACTAGTACTTGCTTTACTTTTAAGCATTCACGTGACGAAAAATTTGTTTTGAAAAAAAAAGGGTTTATAGAATTAATTTATGATATACTTTTGTTGATAATTGTAGACGGACTTTACGCACTTTAAAATGGAGCACATTTCAAAAAAGTTCCAGTTGTTTCTATGTGTTTGTCGACGACACCCAATTTATAAGTGAGGCATAGTGGCAAAACGTGGTGGCAGTTTTGTTTTAAACCTTAGTTTTTCATAGCTTAGTTCATAAGTTTACACATGTTCACATATTCTAAAAGTATTGTGAGAAATCGGCAAATACACCACGCTAACCAACTATGAGTTGAGTTGAGTTGTCACATGTACTCGAAACATATTTGTCATAAAACACACTGATTTCTTCACTGTGTTTTAATCACTTTTAAAGCCAGCGATAATAAGTAACTTGTACATCTGCACTTGAAAAAATACTCATGTGAGCAACTAGCATTATGATGATAGAACCACAAAAATTCTTTCCGAAATTATTATTTTGTCCATTGACTGGCCTTTAGATTAGTTGGTAGTAAGTCTGTCTGATAAGCCGTAGATTGTGAGTTAAATGGGGACATGCAAATATTTGTTATGTTTGTGTTCGAGTGTTCCTATTTCCTATGTAAATAAATATATTATTTATACACGACGTGTTTACTACTATATAAGGATTATATCAGCTATTTCGCTCCCATAGTACAAACTCTGCTTAGTTTTGAACTAGTATGAGAAATGTCTAATAAAATAAAATGTTATTGTTTCTTTCAGTTTCGTTCCCAGCTCCATTCTAGGTTATTTAAAATGGGCCTTTTATTTTTCAACAAGTATAATACAACTACTGTGATACTGTGGCACCATCACATCTTCCAGAGACGCATTGTAAGGCTGGTGCAGCGGCTAATTCAGCTGAGCGACTCAAACGGCGCAAATATGCAACCCTCGGAAGAGGTTACATATTTGAGCCCTTTGGGGTTGAGACATTGGGTCCGTGGGGGCCGGGAGCTCACCTCATCTTCAAAAGCCTTTCCGAACGCTTGGTCAATGCGACGCGTGACCAAAATGCTGGCGTTTATTTGGCCCAACGCATAAGCATTGCCATTCAGCGTGGTAATGCCGCCAGCATGCGTACGCTTCCGATTGGTAGTGGGCTTGAACATCTTGATTATCTGTAGACCTTCATTGGTCTATGGATAATTCAGGTGTGCTTAGTGTAAGTAGTTGTTAGGTATGTAGCGTAGTGTAGTTTTCATTGTATTTTAGTTTTGTTAATAAAGGCTCTGCCCCTTTAAAAAAAATATGTAATACAATGTTTTCTTAATTGATTGTTGATTTGTATTATTAATAATAAACTCACATAAAACATTTTTCTCGCAACTTCTGACATCAGTCACAAGCTCACAAGTCAACGAACTCAAGTCACAAATGGCAGTGACAATGAAATATTAATTCTCACTTGAGTAGCCGACTGTACGGCTCGCGCCTGACAGATGTGAACATACGTTGTTTGTTTTCTTGCTCTGAAGAGATATGTTTGTTATTTTTTTCCCTTGGAAGCGAAGGGAATGCCCTCGGTTATATTTATGTCACGAGAAATTAACTGCCGTTTTTGGATGTCGTTTGAAATGCTAGTTGTTAATAGTCGTTTGCTGGGGATAGTATAAACGTGAGCGGAAAAAAATCAGGTCAGACATAAATCTCAGGAAAGGGCAGAGTGAATTTTTGGCTGACCTAAATAACTTAAAGCTGCATAATGCAATTTAGATAAAGTAGGGCTCTAAAACTGTGAATTTACCCAAGCTGTGCGAAGTAGATAAGCGGGTTGTGAGGAATATGCAACTTCATACTAATAAAAGTAAGAGTTTGTATGTACATACAACCCTTATCGTGTGTTACTTACTCTTTGATTTGAAAACTACTAAATGGGTCTTAGTCAAATTTAGTACAAATTATTAACACAGATATCTAAATAATTTTATAAACACGAATGTTTAAATGTTTACTGTTCAAACATAAATATAGGAAGGGCCAAATGTATTGGATCAAAATTTGGTGCATAGTTAGAACATAGTTTGGATTAGTGTTTCGGCTATTTTTATCACAGAAAAATAATGGAAATGTGAACTGCGCTGGTAAAACCGCGGCGTGCTGGTAAATCATTAAAATGACGACTTAACTATGTCCAGCCAGAATGTTCCAGACAAAACGTAATATTAGGTAGGGTAGGTAAGTACTATTACAAAATAGTAATATTCTTGTTTTGCTTGCACAATGCTTATATCACATCAAATAGCTCCATAAAACTGCAATCACACGGGCTGTATGAGGTGCAAGGCGCGCGAAATATTAATACAAACTTGAAGCGCCCTAAGGTTTTATCCGTCTAGTTCCCGGGTCCATTAATTTGTTGGCATAAAAATAGTCCGCATATCGTTATTTATTAATCCAGAGACATTACTAGTAAAATATGAGGTTAATATCAGGCTAATAAACTAACGTGCAAATAAAATTATTCATAAAAGTATAGCAGCCCACTCACTGATGGGACTTGATGCTCTCTCTCTCGTATGGAGTTGTATGTTAAATCAAAGCAATACCGTTTACCAAATATCTTACTTACACAGTTTTAACTCATACCGTTTTATGTCATTATCTAAAGTATAAAAATCTACTCTCATGATGTTTGTTCGAAGTGAACACTTCTACAAATCAACCGATGTTCACGAAAACTAAAAGATGAATACATGTATCACTAATAACTTTGCAATATCTCGCCTTATCTCATATTTTTGTACTTTCCTCCGTACCTAATTATAATATAGAGGACTTACAAATAATATTTATCATAATAATATGTAGGTACATCATTCACTAAAATGACTGAAAACCGTTTGTAGGTCAGATAAAAAAGAAAGCGATGAGATTTTTTTAAATGATCAAATTACGATTACAGTTATAATCCAGTTACATCCAAAAATTCAACTTTAATTCGTACTAATTTGGTTACAATTAAAAAACACTAATAAAAATTAAAAATCTATCAAAATGTCCAACAAAATTAGCTTTGATCCGAACCAAAATTATGCATCTAAAAGTTAAGTCAATTAGCTACAGTGACACACGAAATTGTTTCTTTGATGCCCCTTGATACTTTCGATTCTTAGAAAAGCACGACTTGCAATGTAGAATCCGATTTAAATACTTTAGAACCATATCGAAATAAAACATCAAATAACCCAGACGCTGTAAGAAGTATACTACTCACGGCATTTTCTTTCTTAGAGATTGCTTAGTGAGATAAGGTAACATCGAATATGGTTCGTGAAGCTTTATTTATAGAAACCAAACGAACTGTAAATCTTGACAAATGCGAAACATCTAACTTGGGTAAATTTGAGTTTACACGAGAGGGGGGACTTTAAAAATGACTTCATTTCAATCCGACATGTTGACTGAAGTTTATTTTGGATCTCGTTGAAGATTGCATTTGGACGTCTTTGTTGATGCGACTTTTGTACTTTAAACAGCGAAACGCCTTGAAGTTTTGTGCTTCGTTTGATGATGTTTGTTAAGGAATTTGTGACACGGAAACTTGGTGCAATAATTGGAGACTCTGTGACTCAGTTGTAGCTGCATGTACAAACATATAATATAGTGTTTATATCGTTAATTATTATTATACTGTGGTTTCTGACTTACTAAAGATTTTTTTTGTCCCCCCCCCCCTCCTCCCCCTCTCTTCAATCACACTCAGTTGGACAGCTTACAAGTGACGGCATAGAGCTGAATCTTAATACTTTACACCCTTCTATCATCCAACATAGGTCCTCTGGTGGTTCATTTGACCCGTACATTTTGTTCACGGGCCTGTAGCCTATACGGACACAGTTTTTGTTTAAGCGAGACTACGTCCTACTTTTTTATACGTCTATGGCTACACTACAAAAATAAAACAACGGTAAAAAAAAGATAATAATACCAACATGACATTGATCTCAAAACTCTTTATCTTAACTTTATATGTTTTCATCTAATCTCTTGGTATTTTTCTTGTTCCTACCTGAATTTAAACGTAATTACCTTCTTTGTTTACGACTCTCGCCCTTTTATCGAGGAAAACTACGAAATTTCCCTCCAACGCTTCCTGTTTGTTTTCCCCGTTTCCTGTGATGTTACTCACTTTCGACTATCTGCTACCTAATGTTTTTTGCTCGAGTTATAAAAACCTTGCTGTATCCAACGGTTTTACCTGTAAATTGTGCTGCTAGGGACCGTGTTTTTTTTTTTCAACTTTTATAGGTTTACACTTTGCCTCGCCTGATGTTAAGCGACGATGCGGTCTACGATGGAGTGTGTTTACCTAGAAGAAATTAATTTACTCTCGATTTGAAGACACAAAGATTGTAACCATCAGGGAAAGGGTGGTTTTGTCACAGCGCAATTGGACCTTCATTTATTACACCGATGATATAGATGACTATGCGTTTTTTTTTATTGACCTATGGTAACTGGCTACGAGAATCTTTACTACAATCTCACTTTCGGATTAGCACCGGAGATGCAGGACCCGTGAGAACCTAACTTAAAACCTCACATACTTATACGCTAAATAGCATACCTGTGTGATACCTGATGACAACGACATTTAAAATTTTGAAGGAAACCAGCACAAGCAGTCCTGGGCCTCTACCGCCGCTGGGCCTGTCTCTTTTCTTCTCGCTTGAAATGAAAGAGACGGCAATGCCAAAGCATCAAAGCGTCAAAGCGTTTTTCGTTAGGCGGTAGACCCCCAGTTCTCGCTACCAGCACACGTTCACAAGTATATTAGCTGTCTTTTTTCGACCATAATTGACGGAAGAGGACCACATGACGTCACTCCAAGAAAAAACTTTTTAACGAGCATGAACGCTCGAGACAGACATTGTTTTTTTATTGTAACTTTTATAGATTTACACTTGACTGCCATCTCGCCTGATGTTAAGCAACGATGCGGTCCATGGAGCGTGTTTCCCCAGAAAATATTGATCCACTCTCGATTTGAAAACACCAAGATAGTTACTATGGAAAAACTCACTCATACAACGCATTCTACATCCTATGCGTTCTTATCACAAAAGTAGAATCAAGCGTCTTAAAGTTACCTATGTATATATCATCACATTTTAATAGGCGTTTGCTTAACTAAACTCTTTGACTCAGATAAATTAATGTTATTAAGTTGTGAGACTGACTGATTATATAATAGTACACTAAGTTAAAATCCACCTTATATCCAGCTTAACAAAGATATTAACCTACATTATAGTAATAAACAATTTACAGCACTCTTTTAACGAACTAACTTTTCAGTTTAACACTAATAATTGTACCTAATTTAACGCTTTCAATGCAGCACATTTATTGAACAATCTTAAATTGGCTTCCATTCATTTTAAACTGTAATGCCTGATGTTCAAAGTTGAATTTAGTGTGATATTAAATCTACAAATGTTTTCCTTCAACATACAAATCAAAAAGCTATAAAAAGTGAATTTTATTCGCTTTTGTAGAATGTGTTTCCTCCAATAAAATTGATAGGTCGTTAACTGAAGATACATTTCATAAACGTCTTGCGTTTCTGCATTTTGTTTCAATAGTTTTTATCGTTTATGTAGCCGGACTATGGAAAGAAAGCCATCTACGTCTATTTATTCAAACACAGATATTTATTTATTTATCTAAAAGAGTTATACTATATTTCATCACATTATACTTTCCTATAAGAATAATATTAGATGTAATACAATCTTCTTAATATATATAAATCTCCTGTCACGATGTTTGCCCGCGATGGATTCCTAAACTACTTAACCGATTTTAAATTAAATTGGCACGCCGTGAGCAGTCTGGTCCAACTTGAGAAATAGGATAGTTTTTTTTCGATTAATAGTCCTTATATGACGAAATCCGAGCGAAGCCGGAACGGGCCGCTAGTACACTATAAGTAGTACACATAGATCGTTAGGATTACTATTGAAACATAATGCAGGACTAAGTATTATGATTTCAATTATTTGTAACTAGTAGTGCCCCACGGTTTGACACTCATAATTCCCGTGCCGTTATTTTCCCGCTTTAAAAAGTAGATACCTTATAAATATATGATTTTTCCAGACTAAAGCCTATCTTGAGTCTTCATGATTCAAGTGTCTTCAAATCGAGAGTGAACCGGTTTCTTCTAGGTAAGCACGCTCTATCGTAGAACGCATCGGTGCTTAACATCAGGCGAGATGGCGGGCAATTGTAAACTTGGAAAAGTAAAAAAATGTGTTCCAAATTCCAAGCACTCCGACATGGTTGAGCAACAATAATCTAAACATCCAAGCATTGAGATTTATAATATTAGTCGGATTATATTATTCAACCTGGATTCGGATTTCAGATGTTATTTATTTTTTATTTTAAAAAAGCTCTTATGTTTTTAGTTCATTATTTTATTGCTTTGCTAAGTTTTGCTCCAAGTTACATGCTAGGTAGGATCTTTCTCAAATTTTATGCCAAAACGGACATTTTATACTTTGAGAACTGTACCTGGTCTGCCCTGGCTTTGCCCGTTATACATATCATAGCCTAGTACCTGGGTGACCGAGCTTCGCTCAGTTTAAATACTAAATATACTTAGAGTTTCTTGGAGTCTTTTATCTGTAGGTATACAGATAAAATACTCCAAGAAATAAATTTTCATAAAAAAAAAACATGAAAAAAAAGAGAATCCGTCTGGATTCGAACCCAGAGCTACAAATTCGTGACCGCCATGACTTCCCATCTGAGCTATTACGCTGTCGCGTCATGCGGCGAAAATTACCTTCGCCTTCTAATGTCTAATGTGACAGTTTTTGTCTAAAAACGCGCATAATATGCGTTTTTTTTAAATGAAACCTAGTAAGATCGATTTATCGTCCCCGAAACCCCCTGCATACATAATTTCATCAAAATCGTTCAAGCCGTTTCCGAGAATCAGATTCTATATATTTACTAGCTGACCCCGCAAACGTTGTTTTGCCTTAGTGGACAACCCTTGTCACTTAGGGGTATGAAAAATAGCTAGTAGCCGATTCTCATACCTACAGAATATGCATATAAAATTTGGTTAAAATCAGTAAAGCCGTTTCGGAGGAGTAAGGAAACAAACACTGTGACACGAGAATTTTATATATAAGAAGATATACATATTTATATACAAGAATTGCTCGTTTAAAGGTATAAGATAACACCCAGGGATCAATGTAACCACCGGTGAAGGAATTTTTGATATCGTTTCAGTAGTTACTGACATAAGCACGTTCAAACAAGTGAACTCTTTAGCTTTATAATAATTATTTTATATCCATTGGTCGCTTTACGACTAATCACCATGATCTATATTCTTCCTTCCTGTTATTGTAGGTACCAGTGTCAAGGCAAACCTCCTTATAGGAGCGGGACGCACGAAGACTCCCGTGGAAATGATATGCAATCATTAACATAGCACCGCACGCAGCATTATGTTACCTACGAACCTACGATATATACTAGTACTGCTTTGCGGTTTTAGCCGCATAGTTTAGTATATTAATGTAGCATATCCGTTTAGTAGTGGTAGGGACTCTTTGCAGAGTCCGCCTGGGAAAGAATCACACCTTTGCCAATTATTCTACCGCCAAGCAGTAATGTACAAACATTACTGTGTTCTGGTTTGAAGGGCAATGTATCCAGTGAAATTACAGGGGATATACATAAAACATATTTTATCTCTGGATGACGGTGCAGGGCTGTGTAGGTAATTATTTGGACTCTTCGTGTTTCAATAGCTGCGTGTCACTGTACTGTTATGTGGCAGGCCTGTTGCTTACCATCAGGCACATGCCCTGCTCGTCTCGTCACTCTAATCTATAAAAAAAGCTATCCCCGATGCGCCTATATTCTATTTGAAACACTTTTAACAAGACTTAGGGAGGAATCCGGCGTGATTGCAAAACAACAAATTTTCATACATTTAACATTAGTAATATGAACAAAAATGAAACTTGCAAGGTGACTCGACATTCAAAAATAAATATATAAAAGTACAAAATACACCGGTAGATTGTATAAACATCGACGTCTTTAAGGAGAGAAAAGCTGAGATAAGATACAATATAAACGATTCAAAGTCCAAGGGTCAGAGAAAACATTTCACGGCTAAGAAAGGCAGAGAAATATCAAGGCACTAAAAGGAAATGTAGGTCTGGGAGGCTAGCTTTTGACGCGTGGACTGTATACTTAAATTGACATCCTATGTTTTTTTTTAACGTGGAGTGACAAGACGAGCAGGACATGTATCTGATGGTAAGCAACATGTCTGCCACATAACAGCACAGTGCGACGCAGCTATTGGAACGTGAAGAGTCCAAATCATTTACCTAGCACTGCACTATCCTCGTCACCCAGAGACTCTAAGATGTTATATATCTAAGCCCTGTAATTTCTCTAATAACATTGCCCTTCAAACCGGAACATACCAATGTTTGCACATTACTGCTTGGCGGTAGAATAACAGGCAAAGGTGTGGTAATTTCCCAGGCGGACTCTGCCAAGAGTCCTACCACCACTAAATGTATATTGAGATGAAAACTGTGTCAAAAAGATATCATTTTAGTTATGTTGTTACGTGGATTATGGAAGTACATACATATGTATATGGGACACGTATTTTTTGTTTGATTTGATTTTTGATTTGGACTCTTCACGTTCCAATAGCTGCGTCTCACTGTGCTGTTATGCGGCAGGCATGTTGCTTACCATCAGACACATGTCCTGCTCGTCTCGTCCTCTACATTTTATAAAATATTATCATAACTAGCGGTCCGTCACACATATATGTCAAAAGATGAAAGATTTTTTGAAATCGGTTCAGTAGTTCCTGAGATTAGCGCTTTCAAACAGGTAAACCTTTTCAGCTTTATAATATTAAGTATTAGATATTAGTTATCTGGTTTTTATAATACAAATGTTCCTTATAAAACGAATTTTAAACCCAAATAAATATTTTGATTTATTTAATATATTAACAACGTCGTTTTGAATTTGCGCGGTCAGTAATGAAACTTGAATATATCGATGAAAACAGCATAACGTGAGCAAAACTTATTATAGACACATTTCTCTTAATTATTTGCTAAAAATAGAATTAATTCACTGACGCAAAGATAATTCACAGCTTTGCTTGGCATTTCTCATATGTAAAAAAAAACTTTGAAAGGCTATAACTCAGATATAATTGACATAAATATAACAAATCAGATTGTATAAATGCTTTTAAGTTAAAATAGCGTTACAAGCTAATAACAAAACATCTTTAACCGCTAACAAAAAATGACGACACTAGTCCATAAAAAGGACCCAAACCGTTATTTTTTTTTCTAGTTGTTGTGTAAATGAACTCTAACTTTAATGTGGATTATATTGAAATAAAGACCAGTTCAAGTAGACGCCATTAAACACAAATTTATCGGTAAACCTTCCCAAATAAAAACACGAAAAAAAAAACCGCCTAAAACCTGTCCGCAAAGTTAAGTTTGTATGTTTTCGTCATCAACCAAAATTTTGGGTACTATATTACACACCGGTGTATCAAGCGGCTAGCTTGTATAAATGCTTAGAAAATAGCAGTGATGCTTTTTAGAGTAATAAAGTATGACGAGCAGGATAATTATGTGTCTTATAATAAGCTATTATAATTATGTCACGCAGCTATACTGCCCTGCTTGTGATATATACAGTAAGTGACATGGAACCACTTTCGAGAAAAACGCGGTCAAAGTTTTTTTTTTTACTTTTGTCGTTTCTCCCAAAGTATAAATTAAATGTAACTTTTCTAAACTGTTTCAGATAAAACCGTGTTTGTTTAACAATTTGTGTATTTTAATTTTTATTTAGTCATAATATTTTAATGGTAAATCTTGAAAAAATATGTATGCTAAGGAATTAAAAAGCAAAAAATTATGGTTTTTTAGTACAGGTACAGTAAGTGTGTGACATACTGTAACTATCTTTAGTTTGAAGTACATACTGCAACAATGACTAGAAAATGAGGTGAATGTTTAAATAGGATAACAAAAAGTACACAATTTGCTTAGTATTCTTTAATCACTTACTGTAATTACAGCTAGGACAAACATGTAATCTCATTGCACCATTAATAATAATGAATTACTTTTTTTCGATGTTTTTGGTAGCAAAATAAAACAGAAGTAAGTAAGTACGATGTAACAGTTTAATCGAAATAGATTGTAAAATTGAAAAATCTTATTTTCATATTACAGCTACAACCCACATAATTTAAACTTAACAGTTTGTGTCTTAGTTTCGCAAAAAAAATAACTGTTTAATTTGAATACCATAGATATTTTTTGATGATTTAGTTAAGTGACTCTTAAATAATGCCAATAAAGTATAAAAATGATCCGTACAAGTTATGTTACATTTGTGGTAACATTACTTTCAAATTCCTTCGCTGAAATTTGAAATTTTGGCTTTGCCATCGGACTACAAGACAATATGTGGGTTCCACATATCTGTTGTGTTACATGAGTGGGTAATCTTACTGAATGGACAAAAATATCGAGATCTATTCCGTTTGAAATCCCTATGATATGAACGGATCCAACAAACCACTTAAGTGATTTTTACTTTCGTTATACTGATACTAAAACTAATACTATTACAAAAAAGAAAAAATAATTTAAAATTAAGTATCCTGACCTGCCAGAGGCGAAAAGACCAACCCCTCATGGTGCAAAAACTATCCATACCAGAGCCAAAGTTCCGATCAGACATCAACACCAGAAACAACCGGAAAAATACATTAGATCCTGATTTACAAGAAGCTCCCTCATGTAATGGTCCATTTTTACTATCTCAAGGAGATCTCAATGATCTGGTACATGATTTAAATTTGTCCAAACAACAGGCAGAACTTTTGGGCTCTCAATTGAAGGGATGGAGTTTTTTAGAAGTAAAAACAAAAGTATGTTATTTTTGCAACCGAGATGAAGAGCCAAAAGATTTTTTTTCAGGTGGTATTTTGTCATGTCCTTGAAAATGTATTTTATTTATTCACATTTGGAACTTATTTCCTGAAAATATAGGTGCCATCAGCGACGAACGCGGTCCAAGATTCTACGATACGATAAGAAATACGATTTCAAGGAAAATTAACCCCTCGTATGCCGTTGGATTACTGTTGGACATTACAATGAGATGTCCCTGAAGTCAAATATATACGAAAATCTTATAGCTACAATCATATTAGTGTCGCAATATAACGAAATAGCATATTTTTGTTGATAAAAACTGATAAATTCAAAAAATTCATATAACCTACTTACAAAAAATCTGTTCTCATTTGAAACATTCTAATTTCATTTCTATTATCCTAATACTTGTCCTGAACATACCCAGATAAAAAATGTCATGTTACATGCAAATGTGTTTTTTTGTTGACCAGTGTAATGAACCCAATGGGGGTGAACTAAACGTTGTTTAAGTTGTGTTGTTTTTAATTTTTGTTTGTACTTCTTCGTACACAGTAAAAAAACATCTAAGATAAAAAGAAGATAAACACTTTGTTTCCAAAAAATAAGACTTTTAGTAGACTTTAAATAAGGTTTTCTCTTTGTATTCTTTCTTCAAAAAAATAATCTTTTTAAGCCACTTTTAATTCGTTATCTCTATCTTCGCAGAGGACGATATAATCAATTTTCTTTAAAAAAATATAAAAACAGACTTCAATTTAAGGTTAAATTCAGACACACGACCAAATTTCATAAGAATATCTATCACTGTATCGTCTAAATATGTAAAGCAAATTTTAGTTTTTTGTTCATATTTCTAAAACAGCTACACCGATTTTGATAAAGTTTATATGGGACCGACTGAATTGTGATCTACCAAACAAAAAAGATCCATCAAAATCACTTCACAATTGGCGACGCTATCACGTTACATACGTACAAAATAAATGTTTAGCCGAAAGTCCCTTCTATATAATGCAATAAACATGTTCTTACTGTATATATGTTAAGGTTTTTGAACTCATGTTTTATTACCAACGCTTAAAGTAACAGTAAGTAGTACTTACTGTAAATATGTGTTTGTGATACTTGATGAAATATACTCATAACTTAAATATAATAATAGCAAAATTACTTACTGTAGCAGTATCTAGGAAATGGTTAAACTATTTGAAAAAAGTCAACCGTATGTGCTCATGCTGCAATAATAATCAGGATCCCTTGGTGCGAAACGTGCCTTACTGTAACTATGCTTAAGCTTATTTCACTTTCTGAGTGACATTTTGAAACTTTGAATATACAGAAATGTAGGCCTTGATCTCTATATTCCAAATATGTACTCAACTCAATATCGACCAACATGTGACTTACTGTATTTATCATAAGCAGGGCAGTATAGGAACATGAACCGTCCTTTCAGCGTCCTTTTGATTCCTTTGATTCCTTTTGATCCGTTTAGTTTTTTTATGGCTTGATAGACTGGCTATCGTTTAATTAGCCTAATATTAAAATGTATTAAATTGACTGCATATTATTTACTGGAAATTAGCCTTTTATGTCGTAAATAAATACTGACCAACTTTTTTTGTAAATATATCGCTTCCGACCTTCCCAGTAAAGAGTTTACTGAGCAAATAGAATATAAACATTTTTTTCTTTATTTTAATACAGCAACACAGACATACATGGTAGTAATTATGTCAGCCCAAGTTCATACAAAACATTATTCTTTACAAACAACTGAGCAAAAAACTAACTCTCAAACAAACGAGGCACAACACCATCATCATCAGCTTCATCGCCCACTGCCGGGGATACAAGTTTGAGAAAAAAATAAAGAATATTTCTTGTCTTTAACAGTTTTCCTCTCGGTTTTCAGAAGCCTTGACGAGAGAAAAGACACGCCCGGAAATATAGGTCGTAATTTCAGGTCATTCACGAGCTTTTATGGCTAAACGATTGTGTACTTTACTAATAAGATCCTTAAGGATTTCTCGAAGGTAGAGATAAATAATGTTCATTGTTTAATTCTATTCTTGAATAATTTATCGCGCTGTTTTAAGGTTTTGTTATGATAAGTCACAAACACTCGAGAATTTGTAATTTTACTGATTTTGTCGGATTATTTGGAGAGCCTTTCGAGGTTTGTATTATAGCGATAAAATATCTAGAATTTTGTTTTAAGTTACTGAGTTACACTTTTTTTATATAAAATGACTGATCACGATATGACACAGGACAAGCTGTCGAAACGTTGAGATAATGAAATGAACATTGAGATGGCGATGAAATTCTGAGTAATTTTTCAATTATTATTTTTAATCGCGAACATTGAACCCTTAAACCGCCGTCATAATAAAATACACCTCATACATTTTAAGGGTAGTTTTATAGAGTTTGTCTTAAAATTTGTCTTCATGTAAACATGAAAGGTCAAAATTACTGCCTAGCACTGCAATGCGCTTATCATTCAGAGATACAAGAACATCTATCTCCATGTCTCGTAGCAAAACATTGTTCTTGAAGATGACAAACAGTAATATAATATTTACAGATTATTTATTTCTTCGCCGCATAATATTTTTTACACAATTATACTTTTAACATAATTTGTACTTGTAATAAAGTGTTATAGGTATTATTATTATAATTATTAATAATAACTAAATATCCTATCTAAAATATAAAAAAAGTAAATATAAATTAAGGTATATGTAGGTACCATATTTTTGGATAAACAGTGCAGCGGTGAATTGGAGACTTGCTCTAACATAACAAAGCATAATATATTCATTTTAATCTCACAGGCTTACAGATAAATACCTATGTTTCAAATCAAGAACAAACAAAATTATATTTCGGAAACTTACTTCATCATAATTCGCTTCATAAATATCCCGCAACTACCATTTTGTAATAATTCATTGCATTGTTAATATTCCAAACATTACATAATGTTTCACTTGTACATAATCAATTGCTATTTAATAAGTAAAAGTCATCGTTTTGTATACAAACGCAATTTGGTATCAATCGAACTAAATCGAATCCTTCGTACTGTTTATTTTTTCACCGTTCTCGGCCATACTTTGTGGTGGACGTATTGAAGGTGGAATGTTGGGGCCGGCCAGTGTTTACTGATACAAAAATCATACATATTTTTAATTTAATATATAAATACGAAACATGCAAATAAATAAGGTTAACAAGCTTAGCGCTGTGAAAAATCAAACTTCTAAGCCAACACAATCAAAAGATGCCGCTTATGGCGCAAATTTTCGATATTCGCAAGGGAATTAGAACCTACTGGGTAGGTACTTTCCGTGAACTCAGAAACTTGAAGTTTGGTACGAAGAAACGTCTTACAGCACAGAAACCGGAAAAATTTTCGTAAATTTTTAGACCAATCATGTAATAATAAAAATATTCTTAACTTACGAATACCATTACTTTTACTTCCTACACCTACTAGTTTGTATGGAACCCTCGGTGCGCAAATTTGATCTGCACTTGGCCGATTCTTTATCATAGCTAAACATACTAGTCAGTTTTTATTTCAAAGAACGCTTATTTCTGTAAAACTTATTTTTGTAGTGGTAGGGCTCTTTACAAAGTCCGCCTGAGGAAATTCCGACCCCCTTGTCAGTTATTCTACCGCCATGTAGTAAGTAGTACGTAAACATTACTGTGTTCTGGTTTAAAGGACAATGTGTACAGAGAAATTACTATTATTGTTCCAATAGCTGCGTGTCACTGTACTGTTATGAGCAGGCATGTTGCTTACCATCAGGCACATGTTTTGCTTGTCTCGTCACTCTATACCACAAAAAAAAAAACTCTTGATCTTTTTTTACGTAAAATGGGACAACATTTTTAGGCTTCTACTAGCCTTATGGAAATCCAATGATATGATATGGGCTAAAAGAATACGCTTGCCCATAAAGAATTTGTAAATTATAGTCATTAAAAGTAAATTAGTTGATGAGACCTTTACTTAATATTACCAGCATTCCGCGGTTTGGCCAGCGGGCTTCCCGTTCCAATAATACGTACATATAAATGTAAGCTAACTGTTTTCAAAATTTCAATCCGATCCGTCCAGGTGTTCCTACGTGAGGGGCATCACATCTATACTTTTACATTAATGATATAAGTAAGGGTAAAGCACGAACAATGAAATTTAAATAAAGGAGACGGCCCATTTTCCATGGGCATTTGCCCCACAGAAAAAGTGCAAGAGACTTGACCAAAATTGGATCATTGTATAGGATTTTTAATATATATTGAGGAACCGTTTATGTTTTTATCCTGCATAGCGGGGTTTAAAAGATATCAACTAAAACATTGAAAAAAAATAACGCCGCAAGTAGGTAATCAAGAACGTGATTATGTACTTACTACTAAAAGAAGGTAGTAAATTCATTACTTTGCGACTGTGCTCAGAATAATGTCGACTCAACTCAGAGAAGGACCGGAGATTCGGCCAAACCACAACAAAATTACAAAACCTTTGGAAAAATAAAGAAATTCCATGTATTGTGTGAGGTTCAAACGAATTTTTACTGTACTCTGTACGCTGTACGTAAACTTCGACTGAACTAAAATGAGAAAAACATGGCTGACTTTGACTATAGTCTAAGCACATAAGTACAAACGTACAAACTATAAATGAAAGAAGTGTTCATCGTAGTACTTATTTATTGGGTACTGACCCGAAGTCAAAACACGAACTAAACCTTAACAGGCTTATTTAAATTCACATAAACTTCGCTAGCGTGTTTTAACGCCGTACAACGCCATCTAGTTTGGTTTTATGGAACTATAGTACCTTAATACAAAATTACTTATATATAGTCATTAAGGTACTTTTTAATCACCAATTTGCAATCCCCGCTTGGCAGGTAAGTATTGAATGTACAGTTTGAATTATTTAATTATATGTTATTTTAATTAAATAACTTGTTTAAGTCTCCGGGGCTAATTAAGTACCTAAACTTGAAACGACTTGGGGCAGATATGAGCCGTCTCCTTTATTATTTGGTAAGTAAATTACCGCATTTAATACATACGCTACTTTTTATCTTATTAACTACTTAACGGCTGACATGATAGTGATAGTTTACAGTATTATTCGTGTAACAGGTTAGTTATATAATAAATAATAATAATAATAAATAAATGTCGGTGGACAATTCACACACAACACCATCTTTATTTTTCTTAATGTAAAATTTATTTTTTTCTTTAACGTTTTGTACCATGTGTAAATGGAAACCAATAATATTTTTAGATTTTTTTCTTAATACTTCATTTAAATAAAGTAACATATCTGATATTTGGGCAATTTAGTGATTGGTTAACTAATATTGACAAACATTCAAAAATAATGTATGTTAAACTTTAGATAATAGAATAGAATACATATCATAATAATTTTATATTATTTTTAAATTTTAAAAAATAAATATTATTTTATAATACACTGCCATCAATGTCCATATTTGTTACCATAGGAAGGAACTAGTCTTGTAGAACTAATAGAGTAACATGACAACATTAATGTACTATTTTTGGATGAATAAATGATATGATTTGATTTATCCCGTTAGTTAGTTAGTCAGTGGTTACTAAGCCGCAAGTTATATAGAAAAGCACAGCTAGCAGCAAATTTAAACAGGCGTATTCCCCCCAATGACTCCCTAAGTACGCCACTGTGCGCCGGTGCTCGACCGACAGCTGTTAACATATGCTCGTGTTTTCTTTATTTAAGGGATCTGTTTGTTACTTTTTGTACGGATCCGCGGCGCCTCCGGCCCTCACTTATTATTTATGACGGAGAGTGTACCGCGACGTACATTCTACGGAAGGAGCACGGGGTTTCTGAAGCCGAGCACGGAACAAGGGTCTATATTTAGGGTTAAATTTGGAACTACTTTATGTAAGTAGATGTTTCCTTTAACTCGTGGTGTGTATATGTTTTGCCCTTGACTTTGTCCATTGAGATAATATTTTAACTTGCATTTTTTGGATAGCTTGGTGCTCATTAGACTAAAATCTATCTATGTTGCGAACTACTCTAATACGAACTCACAAAAGGGTTAGTTTTTTAATTGTTTCAAGAATAAATACATTTTCGTTTCTTGTTTTACCTACTTTAGAGACACATGACGAGATAGTCTATTCTTATGCAAATAAGAAAACTTACTGAAATACAGCAAGTTTGTAGAGGTATATAACTTGAATCGCTTGATATTATAAATTATATTTATCTTACTAGTATTATAAACGCGAACGTATTTATGTTTGTTCTGAATCGTATTCGTATTCCGTTTTCTGAAACGGCTCAACAAATCGAGATGAAGTTTAGAACATAATAATATATGTGAACTTTTCAAAATTACGAGAACGGGATCTACGCGGGACTCCGTTAGTTATTTACATAAATATGATACGAACAACCATAAAATTTGAAAATATACTAAACTAGATGTGCCCCGCAGCGTAACTCACTTTTGAACGGCCAATCACTTTATCCTGTAAGTTTACGCATTCATTGAGGAAACGTACTTACTACAACTTTAATTTCACTAAAATTCGTTCCGTCGTTTCAGAGACACATGGAACCAAATGTTCCTTGCAACCCTAAAATATGTTCTTCTTTATAATAATAGAGTGTGATGGTTTTACATAAAATTTTACAGTAAAAGCTTTTCATTACAGCTTCTTTTGAGAACGTAGATAAAATCCTCCACGTTGGAGAAATTTCAACACATGTGAAAGTGTTCTAACCATGGATGATCCAAGCTACATACAGTACTGAGCACATAACATAAGCATAAACAGTTTTTTTCATAAATATGACCGCTGCTGAAACTTAGGGTCTCTTTTCGTGAGAGAAGAGTCATAGCCATAATTCACCACGAAGGCCAAGTACGGAGGTTCTACCGCCTAATTAAAACTCTCTTAGCTTTGATAGCTCTCTCTTTTCCTTCCACTTGAAATTATAAAGACAACAATGGCAAAGCTAAAGCTGATTCAATTAGTCGGTAAAAGGGTATAATTGAATCGGCAGAAGGCACAAGTCATTGAAAGATATCTTTTTTAGAGCTAGCCCTTTTTTCGTGATGTTTTAGGCCAATTATCCACGTAGCTGCACGACATCCGCACGATTTCGACAATTGTCGGATGCAAGACGAATGCTTGCATCTTGCGTACAAATAATGAAGTCTGTGTCCACGAAACGACAACGATACGACAGCCGCAAGTCTCGCGTTTGTTCGTAGGATGCATGCATTCGACAAAAGACGGATGCGTGGACAGTAGGCCTTAGTGTTATATCCCGTAGCATTCACAAACCTGTAAAATAATACTTAAAAAGGGGCAAGTGGGGTTTGAACCAAACCTCACACTTGTACAATCAGAAGTTTTCCCGACTATACCACTTCGGCTTAACCACGGCACGAGTGAATACATAAGGTGGATTCTTTATTACCATGACTTATGCTTGAAAAGCGTAATTTCAAAAGTTACCGCCATAAACAAAGACATCCTTGAATTATTTTAAACGCTTTGTTCCTTATCTGTATGTATCTTAGAGCGGGATGTTTGCAACTTTCTACACAAATCTTAGAGAAGTTTATGAGGCACTTTGAAAGTCAAAATTACTCATTAAACGTACATACTTATGGCAACAAATACGTTGGTATTCAAGAATGAAATAACATCTCTTGACTTCTTAATACAAACACAGAAAATTGTTTTGTTCTATGCGAAATCTAAGTAAACATATTCGATATCTTTAATAAACATAATATCTTCGGAGAGTGTGCAACAGATCTGCATGGCCTGGCCCTTTTTTGGCTTGTCTCTATTTTTGTGATTAAAACGTCTAGGCTATGGAATGCTTTGCCTGAATGGATTTTTCCTGATGGTTACAATCTTTGTGTCTTCAAATCGAGAGTGTATCGGTTTCTTCTAGGTAAACACGCTCCATCGTAGACCGCATCGTCGCTTAACATTAGGTGAGGTGGCGGTCAAGTGTAAAGCTAAGAAAGTAATAAAATAAAATGACAATGAATTCATGCTCCACGTTTATGTCTTTAACTATGATTAGTTCGTGAATGTTGGTTAGCAAATCTTTATGCTTTCTGCGCTAGCCTCAAAAAAACAGCTATTTGAGGCCAACTGACCTAGATTTTTTGTATAAATAACACAACTAAAAGTATATTATTGATCCCATTCTTACTTGCAGATGCAATAAATTGCAATACCCACAATACACATCCAGAGAAACTAACAGAGAATAATGTTAAAATACCAAAAAAAATTATATTTTATGTTTCTCAATACAATAAAGTCAGCAACAGGGGCTGTGCAGGGACAAACCCTCTTCATTTCAATAACCATTTATAAGATTTATAGGTCCAGAAAGTATTTTGTGTGAGCCAGTCGATGACAGAATTGAAATACTACGAAATACACCTCGAGTACACTTCTCGACAAGTGATATGACATCTCTAAAGCGAAATGGAACTTCAATATAAAATACATTTAAAACTACATTTTAAAAAAACGAAGCCTTACTTTTTGATTTTGCTATATTACCGTGTAATGCAAAAAGTGTACTTTGGTAACTAGTTTTTAATAACTATGGTATAAGAAATTCACACAAAAATATTAGCACTGAAAATGCAAGACCCGAAAACTAATCTAAACTAAATATGCGTTATGCAGAACATTTTTGTTTTATAAACAATATATTAAGCGCAACTAATACTTCAATACTAAACTAGTCTTTTTACGGTATGATAATAATAACCACCTCTGTAGAGAGTAGTAGTATAAACTTGATTTCGTATAAAAAAACAACATAACATTTTTTTTTATTGTGAATCTATTGGCCTGAACAAGTATTATCAAATGAAATTGGTCAGTTAGAAAAGCCGCGCAAGCAAATACATTTTAATGAAAAAAATAAAACTATATTGTGGAATATTTCAGAAATTCCATACCATACTAATGCAAAAATACTTAGTGTGTAAAATGGGAAAATTAACATGTTTGTATGAATTACACAGATTTTTATACTTTCATTTTGGTGAAGGTGACCCTAGAGTTTGGCATGTAATGTAATGGAGTGAATTGTTCGGCAAAACATGAACAATGGTTTCCTACCTACGCAGGTTTTCTAAAATAAAGTCGAAGGTTATCAGATTTTACAGAGATATCCATAACTTGTAGAAGCCATAAAAATACTAATAGTTAAACTAAAATCATTTAAACTTATATTTACGAGCACTTACCGTCTATGTTTTTATTCATTTAATGTTTTTGCGAACCCCTGGTGATTTTTAATTGAACACATTAATTGTTATTTGTGTTTAAGATACATGTGTGTGCTGTTATGGGCTTGCACGTTGCTAACCGTAAGGTAGATGAACTGTCCCTCTCGTCACTCTATGATATATGAAAAAGTTATTTAATTAATTAGTGATATTTATTTTAACACTATCTAGAGCCATGGTAGAGTGTCAAGCCAAGTTCAAGGCAATTAGCACCGTGTGTGATAAATATATCAACGTAAAAGTAGAAACATTCATTTTTAGGGTTCCGTAAAACGTAAAAACGGAACCCTTATAGATTCGTCATGTCTGTCTGTCCGTCCGTATGTCACAGCCACTTTTTGCCGAAACTGTAAAAACTACACTGTTAAAACTTGGTAAGTAGATGTATTCTGTGAACCGCATTAAGATTTTTACAAAAGTTTTTTAAAAAAAACAAAAATTAGGGGAGCCCCCCATACTGAGAACTGAAGCTCAAAAAATTTTTGAAGTGAAAACTTCTTTAGGCGCGCTATAGACAGAAATTTCGTGGGCTGTGAAATGGATTCATCAATCGTCACGCTTTTGGATATGATAATGGATCGGATCGGATCGGATATGAAATCTTCGGGTAAACTCGGTAAAAATGGCCAGGTAGGTACCAGGGTAACAGAAACAGTAAAGAGTTTCGATTACCTGCCTCCAACAGCCCAGCGTTCATCTCCAGATACCAGGACAACAGAAATATAAAAGAGTTGCAATATTCTGTATAATTACGTTGATATAAAACTAGATGGCGCAACCATCGATTTAGCTGGCGGTGTTGAAATTATGCGAATGTACATAGACCTACGATGGTTTAACAAATAATTGGTCTTCTGACAAGGTGATAAATAAATTAGACAATTCAATTAAAAGTGAAAACATTTGAGTCACAAGTTTTCACTTCTATCGGCAGTTCCTACGATTGCCAATTTTTTTTTTTCATCAAACCTACAAGTGTGGGGTTTCTATCGATAGGTCTTAAAAAATGATGTAGAGGTTTCTAAAATCATTTTCTTCTACACTGAATAACTTGCGCGAGAGACGCTTCCAAAGTGGTAAAATGTGTGTGTCCGCCCCTCTGACTTCTAAAGTAAGAGAATGAAACAACTAAAAAAAATATATGATGTACATTACCAAGAAAACTACCAACGAAAATTAGTTTGAACTCGATCTGATGAGTAGTTTTTTTTTAGTACGTCATAAATACCTACACTATTATTAAAACTTCGATCAAAGTTACAACGAACTACAAGAGCTATGTGTACTATGTATATTATGTTACTTGCTGCAACGGAACACGGAACCCTTTATGGGCGAGTCCAACTCGCACTTGGCCACTTTATTTGTATCGTATTTTTGTTAAACAAAAGTTACTAAGAACCGCCCAACTTTAAATATGTTTTTTCAAAATGCTTATGAAAGCTAAAAATTTAGCTGAAATCAACTAAGGAAAGAATATCAGTATGGATTTTTTTGATGTCTATAATGTTAGCCACTTTAGATGTTTTTGAACAGTTTGATAGTTTTTGAAAGACTTTTTTAGGTTTATTTATTTTTAACTACTTAGGTACTATCTACTTGCGAATCCGTCTGCGTAATATTTAAAACTTGGTTTTTATCTTTGAGGAACTCTGCATTTTTCTGGGATGAAAATTTGGTATGTTTTGTGTTTTACAGACTCTAATCGATTTGGGTTCCGAATTTCAAGATTCATTCAGTTCTTACGAAGTAATTGAGCAAGAAACATTTCTGAACATATAAACTATCACATATTATGTAATATTCTTAGTAGGTAAGATTTACAAACCTTTTGAATAGTTGAAGAAGTTTATACCAATAAAAAATGAAAAAGTTCTAAAAATCTCTCAGCCGAAAGTAAAATCTTGGTAAAAACAGCGATTCCATAGATAACATGTGCTTTATAGATTGCAAAGTGCTTGCTCTCGGCCTTTCCCAATATTTACTGCCGGTGTGTGTGAGGTTGTATGTAGTTAATGCATTTGTCGATGTTACTCGAACAGTTAACAGTGGTTTACTGCTTTGATCAAATTGTATACATTTTCCAGTTGAAACAAATAGAGTTATCTTTTATTTATGTATTTATAATACCAAGTTTCACGCCAAATGGGCTCAAAGGACTAAAAATTATCTTACGGACCTTTTTTTAGGTGTTGTAGTAAATTTTTAGAACTTGCTTTTTAGCAAATATTTTTGTACAGAAAATTATAGTAAAAAAAAGTAATCATTGCACAGTCACGTAATAGCATTTTATTAAAGTGTACTCTTAAAATTCCAAAACATGTATTATCAGCCTATCTTAGGCTACTACTGGACGTAGTAGGCCTTTTCTATGGTCCGCCATTTAACTATATCATCTGCTATTCTTCTTCAGTCACTGCCTTCTACTGTTTTACGTAAACTGTCACCCTGTTGAGTAAATGAAATAAACAGTTACCATGATCATAATATAATTGCTACACGTACAACCTACCCATTCTACCCTACTATTTCTACCCATGTATTCTTTGTCAATGTCACAAAAAGACGGATCAAAATAGATTCATTCAAAGCGTTACGTAGGTTTAAAAGCCAGCATATAAATTATTTATTCAATAACAGTGTATCATATAATGCACCGATGCTATGTTGGAAATAAGGAGCATCGAAACATCGTATACATCCCAAAGTTTTCAATACAAATACCTAACACAGCCGTAAATCTATAGCCCCATAGATAGCGAAGTGCTTGCAAGCCCGTGGCCTTTGCCAATATTTACTGCGATGTATCTGAGCTCAGCTAATGCATTTTGTTATTCCTCGGTATTTCAACGGTGTGTACCATTGGACGTAGAGCCAAACTGGCTTAAAATAAGTTTCATTGGAAAGAAAAAATACAAAGAGTGAAATGTAAGTAGAAGTACCACACCTTTGCCAGATATTCTACCGCCAAGCAGTAATGTGCAAACATTACTTTGTTCCGGTTTGAAGGGCAATGTTCCCAGAGATATAACAGGGCTTAGAGATATAATATCTTAGATCTCTGGGTGACGAGCGCAGTGCAGTGCTGCGTATTTCCAAACTATACAACGCCAGAACGCAGCCATAGAAAACTGCTAAAGTATATATTGTAATGTTGTTTTAAAATCTGTTATTACAAACCATACAAGAGTTTTGCGTACTGATGGTGTATAGTTTGTAACGTGGATGCTCGCATCGCGTCTTTCCATTCTATACAACGCCAGAACCCAGCCATAGGAAACTGTTCGCGTACGAGTATATTATATTGTAATGTTGTTATAAATCTGTTATTACAATGCATACAATAATTTTTCGTACTGATTGCCTATGTTGTCGATCCGATGCTGAGATTTGACTCTGGGTGGGCTCCCGCCAGAAGCCCTGCGGTCAGCCCTGAGTGTCGCTTCTCCATACTCGGCCTGAGCTCCACTACGGAGGTCGCCGGCTCGCTTCGCTCGCCACCTCCCCCCTGCGTTTCGCTAGGCCTCGTATGGCTCGCTCCACTCAGGACCTCCCTTAAGCTTCTGGCTCCCGCATTTTTTATATACACTCTAGGGGTAGTAGCGACAAGACTAGGTGGAGTTGGGGTGCTCCGAGTCAGATCTGGGAAACCAACATCTACAATAAATCAGTCAGTATAACATCTTGATAAAACATCTTAGATCTCTGGGGGACGAGCGCAGTGCAGTGCTAGGTAATGATTTGGACTCTTCATGTTCCAATAGCTGCGTGTCACTGTACTGTTATGTAGCAGGTATGTTGCTTACCATCAGGCAAATGTCCTGCTCGTCTCGTCACTCTTTATATAAACAAAAAAATGCAACTGCTCACGTACAAATTGTAATGTTAGTTTCGCGCGCTTGTTCCAAAACATACACGATTAGTCCGTATGCGTACTGGCGCTGTATATTTTGTAACAGCATAATACTTCTACGTTACTACAAAGTATACGCGAGTATTTGCGTACTGGCCTTGTATGGTTTGGAAGATCTTAGTAAAAAAACTTATTTACAATCTATACGTGATTAGTTTCATACCCTTGCGTTTTGGCCTTGTATAGATTGGAAATACGCTGCAGTGCTAGGTTATGATTTGGACTCTCGCTCGCTCGCTCGTGTTCCAATAGCTGCGTGTCACTGGGCTGTTATGTGGCAGGCATGTTGCTTACCATTAGGCACATGTACTGTTCGTCTCGTCACTCTATGATATAAAAAAATGTTCAACTTAGTTGTTTGTTTTTTTTTTGTATGTATATGCGAGAGCTACGCCAATTGTGGAGCAATTTGTATGGTTGTATTATATCAGCTATCTGGCCACCATAGTACAAGCTTAGCTTAGTTCGGGGTCAGATGGTGTTTTGTATGAATTGTCCACCAATATTTATTTATTAAGTATTTTCTGTTAGGTTGATTGAAGTTCAGAAATAGTCTCGTCTATTTTTTTTAAATCGTTTGAGTGGTTTTTAAATTATGATCAAAAAACTAAAATTAACTTTTATTAGAGACTTTTTATTAGAGACTATAGAGACTGGCCTCGTGGCTTAGTTGGTAGTAGCTCTGCCTGCGAAGCCGAGGGTCGTGGGTTCGATTCCCACCCAGTGCAAATATTTGTGTGATGAATTCAAATGTTTGCACTGTGTCTGGGTGTTTCTATGTATAATAAGTATGTATTTAAAACTATAAAAGTATTATATCAGCTATCTGGCCGCCATCATACAAGCTTTGCTTAGTTTGGGGTCAGTTGGTGTTGTGTGTGAATTGTCCACCAATATTATTTATTATTTATCTTTTCATTTATCTTTATCTTCGCTTAGTGTTGACGTCTTATGCAATTTAGTTGTGACTTACTAAAATTAGAGTGTCTGAAATTAATTTTAAAATACAAGTCTTTTTTTTCTGAGAAAATGAATTATATAAAAACGTGTTTAAATTTTATAGTTTTTAAACTTTTGTGAGTCAAACTCATAAGCGAAAACGTTACACAGAATTTGTTTGCGATCCAAATCATTATTTCAATTGGTTTTTGACGTTTCAGCAACGTTACAATAGCTTTGGTCAAGTAAAGTCTAAATACATAGCAGGGCTCATTGAGAAATGAGAGAGGAGGGTACACGACACACAACACTGGCCGCAACAACCGTATCGCTTGGAATGAGGACTACGCGAGTGAAACTGTGGAACGGGGTTTGTGTAATTTTGTAACAAGTTAAATTAGTTCCATAGAACTAAACTAGATGGCGCTGTATGGCATCAAAACGCGCTAACGAAATGTGAGTGAATTTATATAACTCTGCTAAGGTTTGGTTCAAGTTTGTCTTCGGGTCAGTACTTAATAAACGAGTACTACAGTTGACCACTCTTTTCTTTTGTACCCCTGTGTACAAATTGATCCTTCACGAGTGGGATCAGCTGACACAGTAGTCCACGGTTACGGGCTACGTTTCGAGCATCGGTGCCGAAGAGGGAAGGTCAGCTGACGGCGGAGGCAGCCAGCGAGGAGTCCAGGAGGAGGAAGCCCTGCAGACGGTGCAGGGAGCCAGGGAGTAAACTGTAAGTATTGATAATTTCTCACTCTTCTGTCCACAATTTTCGTGAACAAAATGTGTTTATTATTGTAAATGTTGTTTATTATGTTGTATATTTATATTTCTTTAATTTTGTGCCTCTTAGTTTTAAGCTTAAGAAAAATAAATATAATTATTTAATATACTACATATTTTTTATTCTTTGATTTTTCTGCTGTCTATACAGAAAAATACACTGTGACGAATTTACAATTCTCAAACGAGGATTTATCTAAAAAATAGAATTGTGGCGAATTTACACACTCTTATTTTTGTGACGAATTAACTTTGTGACGAATCGCCTATAAGTAACCCAAAATTACCTACAAAGTTTTTGCTTCACGTGTTAATATTTAGATGTCTTTCCAATTGCTTTTCCATGTTCGTCTCAAAAAAGTAAGTATGGGAAATTCCATACTCAACCGTCCGCGCAATTTTCACAAAAAGGAGTGCAACGTTTTTGCTGCATATTTTAATACCTAGATTGCTTTTCAATTCATTTTCCATGTTCGACTTAAAAAAGTGCTGAATGCGCGCTTCCAAACAACATCGTATTTTTTTAAATGATAGCCATCCTTGAGTCTACTAAAAATATCTCTCTTTTTGTTCCTCTGGCAACTGAGGCTAGATAAGGATACTTTATTTCTTCTTGTCAAAATTGACGTTCTTTGTAGGCGCTACTTCAAAGCCGTGTCTATACTATGGATGTATATATATTTTGTTATGATCGACATTTTTCTATCACGATAGAACTCTCTTATTTTTCAATAATTTATTTCGTTTCTAGCTGTGTCCCGCGGTTTTACCTGCATAGTTCCCGTTTTCCCCGTTTCCGTTCGGACATACGACGTGATTGAGTAACAATCATCCATACATCCAAATATTGACATTTATAATATTAGTAGGATTAGTACACCAACGCATTGAAGAAGTTAAAACAATATATAGGTAGGTATAGAGGTCCGTGGCTAATTAATTGGTGGAGGCGTCATGCACAGTCAAGGTAAATTTTAGAATTATTATTAAAACTACGTAGAGGTCCGTGGCTAATTAATTGGTGGAGGCGTCAAGAAAATATCAAGGTAAATTTTAGAATTATTATTAAAACTACGTAAATCTATTTGATAGAACTATATCGTTATGTAAAATTATTAAATACTAGCTGTGCCTCGCGGTGCAACCCGTGTGCTTAGCACCACTATCTTAAAATTCTAGTCTATGTGTCAATTCTGATACTAATTACCACGAATTTTATTTCATTTTAATCCATTGGACTATAACAAATATACATAAATATAAAATAAATATAAATATTGGTGGACAATTCACACACAACACCATCTGACCCCAAACTAAGCAAAGCTTGTGTGATGGCGGCCAGATAGCTGATATAATACTTATATAGTTTTAAATACATACTTATTATACATAGAAACACCCAGACACAGTGCAAACATTTGAATTCATCACACAAATATTTGCACTGGGTGGGAATCGAACCCACGACCCTCGGCTTCGCAGGCAGAGCAACTACCAACTAAGCCACGAAGCCAGTCAAATGGGAGTAAACATGCTTAGTTCCCACTTATACAAATACAAAGTATTTCATTTTTAGCGGTAGTGTAACTACACTAGTATTTTTATTAATTTATGGATTTATGGATATAAAATATATACCAATTAAACAGCGGAGCAAATCCACTATATTTTTATTCAATTTCTTACCATGGTTGCCTGAAAGCGATCGTTGTCGTCAATTGTAACTAATTTTTTAGGTTGTTATTTCTTAAGCAGTTCTTTTTTAGTGCAATAAAGAATTTATCTATCCATACCTACTAATATTATAAAGCAGAATAGTTTATTTGTTTGAAAGCTACTCTCGGGAACTGCATGACCGATTTAAAAAACTCTTTCACCATTGGATACCTATCTACGTACGGTACGAATGTATGTACGGGTATATTGGTTATATATGCACAACGAGTGGAGCCGGGGAGGATCGCTAATATTACATTTATGTTAAAGTTTGGATGTTGGCAAGTCTGTTGCTCAATCAGCTGGAACGGCTGCGGGGATCGGGTTGAAAATTATAAAAACAGTCAGATTATAGTCTGGAATAGCGCCTAGGCTACTTTTTATTGCGGTGAAATAACAAGACTAGCAAATAAAGCAAAACCATGCTAGGGCACTGCTAGTTGTAAATCAAATACGATGACTATGATTAATTTAAATGTATAATCTCAATTGGCGAAAACGTATATATTAAATTATCATAATTTTAGAATGGCATAATTTAAGTCTAGACAGTACATAAATCATAGAATTATTTCAAGGTCATATAGGTACGTTTAAGAATTTCTAGTTTCTTCTATCTTTGTCTTGATGTTTCCATATTTCAATTATATGTAACTATGAATACAAAATGTATTAAGATATGAATTATCTGGTTTATATTACACGTATACAACGTGGTGGATTTACCCCCAACAATATTTTAACAGTCCATTCTAACACTGATGTAGACTTCATCACCCAAGGTCTCTTTCCCCTCAGCACGGTAGATCACGAGATAATTCGAGTCAAAGTTTGACGTAAAATTCCCACCAAATCACCAGCTTCAACCCTAAAGCATGTACAGCAGACAAACGACCTTGCCACCGACGCCGCGACATCGTACAAAAATCCGTGCGGAGATCTGGCCATTAGGGGTATGTCAAATGAAATAACAACCAAAAAAAATAATTATTTTGTTGGTAAATTTTTTTGAGCTTTCATGCCTAATTTTCACATACATGATTCAAAACTTAATGTAGATGAACTACCATAAATATTGTTGCACCTTTCTGCAACACCTTGTATACCTACCTAAGTTAGTTTGGGGTTTGGGGCTAAATTGTGTCGTGTGAGATATTTCTCCCTACTTATGTCCTATATTCTTAGTTATACTTATAATTATGTTAATCCAATAATATAGCTGTTCCACTATCCCATCTATGAACTATTTATAGCCCTTACCTTTGTTTTAAAGTAGTTGGGTTTGTGTTTTATATTTTTCTTACTAAAAATAGCACAAGGGCTAATAATGCTAGAAAAAATGCTATAGGTATCAACAAACTTTCAAATAACTGCATTTATACTATTGGTGTAAGTTCTATAAGTTACGTAACTTTGGAATAGTTGTTATCGCAAGCTCATCAGTGAACTGACGATTGGAAATTAAACAAGTTAAAAAAAAACAATGAATGTACACACATTTTTTACTTGAAGTTATCTCTCTGAATACTTATTGCCGTATTTACTGCAACGTCACGAATTTCAAAAATGCATAAAGAAATTTAACTTTGATCTAAAATGTTAGAGATTTTTCCTGACGTTACGGTGGTTAATGTCACCAAAATAATGATAGACTTCAAAATTAAATTTAGATACTCAACTAAATGTCATAGGGAGCTATGACTACGACGTCCTACGATTAATAAAAACTTTTAACTTTTTAATCATATTTTAAAACAAATACACGGGTAGTCACGTATAATATAGTCAGAACAGTACGACTCGAGTTTCGATCGCGTCCGGCGATCTTCTTCAAGGCGAGTGCGCGCGCATGTTCGCAGCTCGTTTAACACTAGATTTAGATTGTTATTCACATTTCAAAAACCGCCAGAAATAATTCGATTTCAGTGAAATTTATATGGAACTACCTCTGTTATATTTTCTACCAAACAAACAACAAATCATCAAAATCGATAGACAGTTAGTGGAACTATCGAGTAACATACCTACGCAAAAGTCGATAAAATCTGCTTTGCTGCTCTGCTTTGTTTATTAAATCACGATTCAAATTATAATCTATTTATTTAATTACTTCACGACGTTTTCAAAATTAGTTAATTTCGCAAAAGTTTACAAACTGTATTAACTACGGTTCTTATGTAGAAGCGACTGAAAAATAGCAAGTTCGAATATAAAACGAAGAACAAAAAATTATCTCCAAAAAAGCGTAAATTCAAGGTTGAAAATGAGACATCCTTCTCAATTTCCGTAGACTAAAAATACGAGACTCTAAAAAGCGAAACCTAAATAAATCAAATATATAGACGGGGCGGTACAAAAAATGGCGGACGCCTCTGGCCATAATACATGATCTATGACCATTTTATATTGGGTTTAACCGGGCGTCAGTACACGCAATATATTTAGAGTAGGTACCGGTGGGTACGCCCTCTTTGGCAGCTCAATAAAACTATGTGGCCACTTCGATATTTGCTGGACGGTTGAAATAAACTCGTATTTAGGGTTTTGGAGATTGTGAGAAGGTGGAAATAGAGTTTGGTGTATTTATGTTATACTAGCAGCGGCCCCGCGGTTTTGTCTATGTAGTTAAGGTTCCCATTATTTTCCTGAGATAAAAAATAACGTAGGTATGTGCTAACGTATGTTTCGAACTAATAAATCATCTAACTGTATTCCAAATTTCAACCTAATCCGTTCAGATGTGATTGAGCAACAAACACCCAAACATCCAGATATTTGTATTTATAATATTAGTAAGACATGCAGTGCCCCGCGGTTTTACCTAAGCCTTTTTGTTCCCGTAATTTTTCTTCTTACAAAACTAGACTCAAACCTCGTCTTTTCAGGCATTGGAATGACAACCATGAAACAATGTTACTTTTTTGGGTTACAAACAGTCCGATTGAAACAAACACAAGTTGGTATTAGATTAGTAGGTAGTTCAATTGCCCACTCTCTGAAGTGTATCCGATTAAACACCGATAAGCTAATTTTTCGGCGATGTTCAAGATTTTGAAGTAATTTTCGAGTAAGGAAGGTTGTCTATGAGCCTTTTGGCACGCCTTTTCTAGATCGATTCCATAGCTTCCAGTTGGTTTACTTAGCAACTCATCCAAAGGTGCGAACAATAATCCATACAAAAGCGAATCTGTGCTTGGTCATACCATAAGCAACTGTTTAGACTTGAAGAACCTTCGTGCTTTTGAGAATACACCTGATATTTCGGCTGCCCAAATTTAAAACCTAGTAACAGGTGATTTGAAAAAAAAACCGTTTTTGGCATTTTTCGACTTACTAGACAGTATCAAAATGATGTCAACCTTAAAACACCCAGTTTCATACGTAATTTTAAAAAAATAATTTAGCAAGTCTAAGCAATTTGGAATTATTACGAAAATTTCCTTGAAGTACAAATTCTAAACTTAGTATGTCAGAATACAAATTTAAAACCCTAGCAGCTCAAGCGACTTACTAAGTTATGAATTTGAAATACCAACTTGCTATGTTTTGAATTTGGCGCCGATTGTAAAATCAATGAAATTTTGTTTAGTAAGTCCAGTGTTACCGGCGCACGAGTGTTTCGCTCCATGATATAAAATAATAAAATGAGTTACATGCAATTTCATCGGTCCAGGCGTATAATGCGTGCTTTGCAGAACAAAAACGAATGCAGGTAAGAAATAACTTATTCATTATAGTTACGAAAATGTAAAAGAAACGTGACATAACCTCAAAATAAAATTGTCGTTGTCGTAAAACTACGCAACGGATTTTGATGCGTTTTTTTTTAATAGATAGTTCAAGAGGAAGGTTTTAGTATATAATTTGCGGGTGGGCGAAGCCGCGGGCATCAGCTAGTCTTCATAATAAAGCTAACAAAACTAGGATGTTGTGCTGGCTTTCGTGTAATGAATGTGCAAAAGCCGATTTTGCTTATTTTGATGGTGTGCTTTGCTAATTATCTACTGAACAGAGATAATAATTTTAACTAGTGTGGGCGCCACTAGCGCCGCTTAACTCCCCTTAAGGTGAATGCTCCAACCAGCCCGCGAAATTCAAATTTTCTTACGTTTTTTGCAATTTGCAGATCAGTGTTCGGTTGTATGTTGATGAAAATTTGATTCGCAGCGGTAACACGTATGTAGTTACAGAATTATAATCATCAAAATCATCAATACAACCCTCCAAGTTCATAATGATGTAAGAACAAAAAAAAACAAAGTCATTTCTTTCTTTTTTTACCTTTCTTTCTTCTTTCTTTCGTCTTACATCCGCGAATAATATTAACCCTAGCACTGGCCTGCAAATTTCAAAAACGTAAGAAAGTTTTTTTTTCTTTACCCACGCTGCTATTTAACTAATACTTACTGCCTTATTGTTTGTCTTTTTTTTTGTTTTCGGTGTTGGTTGCGTATGTTTAGCTTGTTCTTTTTTCCGCTTTCAGAGCAAATGATGAAGCTAAAACAGATACTGACCAAACTATTATCGACTACAACAATCCTATCCCTGGGTCATCGGCCGAAAATGTAACGATCTGTGATAGTATCGTTTCTGATAGTAACCTTGGATTTGATACTGCTTACTTGAGCGATGACTCCGTAGCTGATCCCGATTATAGACCTTTGGTAGTACAAAAACCTGCACTACAATTAATGTTTGATGATAATTTCGAAAATAGTTTTCAAGATCTCGATCTTCTAGAACCTACGTTTGCCATTGAAAGTTTACCCCAACTACCTCCAATGCAATCCCCTATTATGCCAGAAATGCCAATTTTCATGGCAACATACCCAAGTTCAATAATTTTCATTGACTCGGAACAAGCAGAAGGCTACCGCCCACCAGCTCGGTTCACTGCAAATTATCCAGGCCCTATATTTGATACGAGTACATTAATCGAAATTTCTGAAAATCCCAAAGAAACAGCAAAGGTTATAAGAAATAAAGCGATGCATCCCATGATACCTAAAATGTGCAACGGTAAATGTAGACGACGTTGCAATAACTTCACAGAAAAACAACGAGAGGATATTTGGAATGGTTACTGGAATATGAACTATACTCAGCGCCGCCAGTTTTTGAACAAATGTGTAAAAATTGCACCAGTCAAAGAGAAATCTGCATCTGTTCCTAACTCAGACAAAAAACACGTAAAAAACGAGTCGAGGTATTACTACTTTTATCTCGGGAATGAGGAGATAAATATTTGTAAATCATTTTTCCTGAATACTCTTGGTCATTGTACTGATGGTGTTATTACCGAGCTAAGTAGAGCTTTAAAACGGAAACCCTTTTACGAAGATGTTAAAGAGAATCGAGGTGGCAAGAAACCTAGACTATCAAGAACACCAATCGAAGATCACATCAAGAGTTATAACCCGGCATTGAGCCACTACAGGAGAAACAACGCACCGCTGACACGGTACTTGCCACGAACGCTTACGCTGCAATCTATGCATACTGACTTCATATCGAAGAATCCTGATGTCAAATGTTCTATTGAAACCTACAGAAATACTATGAAATCAATGAAAGTTTCCTTAAAATATCCTAAAGGAGACCAATGTGTTGATTGCGGAGTATTCGAGGAAAAGATTAAAAATGAAAGTGAAGCATCAGCTGTCGAAACTTTAAAGAATGATTTCGCTCAACACAAGGTTAAAGCTGAAAAAGCTATAAAAAATTACAAAGAAGATGCAAATAAAGGTAACGATACTTTTGAACACTATTTTTCTATGGATCTTCAGAAAGTGACATTATTGCCAGATATGCCAAAAATTAAAGATTCATTTTTTTTGAGTCGTCTAGTGGCGTTCAATTTAACATTTGCACCATTATGTAAAAACGCAAAGATAAACAGCAAGTGTGTTGTGTGGCATGAAGCAATGATGGGTCGAGATGCCAATAATATAATAGATGCATTGATGGCTTTTCTTATTTCGGAAAGAGATGTGAAAAAATTAACATTGTGGTGTGACAATTGCACTGGACAAAATAAAAATTGGTTTTTGTTTACAGCGCTGGTAATGATTGTTAATTCTGAGTGTATTAATATTGATAGTATAATTTTGAGATTTCTCACTAAAGGCCACACCCATATGTCTGCTGACGGCGTACACGGAAATATAGAAAAAGAGATGAGGCGTCGAGATGGAGTTTATGATTACGAGGACTACAAGTCTATTATAGCGAACTGTAGAAAGAACATTGACATTATCGAAGTGCAAAAATCATACCAATGGGTAAAAAAGAAACGAGTTCCACGGCGTAACACAAATGACGATCCTCTCAGCACATTTTTACTAAACCCAGTAGTTGAAGCTAAGTTCCTCAAAGGAACACGAAATCTGTTCTATAAAACAGATTTTGATGAGTCTTACAAAGAACTGAACTTCTTGATGCAGAAATTTAATGTCAACACTATTCCCCCACTTTCAAATACTATTCCCCGAGGGGTGAAATCATCGAAGAAAGATGGTATTGTTTCGAAATTGGTCCCCCTAATGCCATTGAGCAGAAGGGAGTTTTGGCTGAATCTACCCACGAGTGATAACTCCACTGATTTGCAAACTGATGGTCAAATCGTTACCAATATCAACGAGTAGTTCATTATTATCAATAAGAATGATTTTAGCTTAAGTTTATTTTTTTTTAATTTTGGTTGACTATTGAGATTTTGACTCATGTTTTGATTTATGAGCCCTTTGATGTACGTTAATAAATATCTTTTACAAGTCAACAGGATTTTTAATCAAAATCTGCATTCCTAAGTACTTTGGGATTGTCTTTATTTCACTCAGTTATAAACACTATGCATAATGAATTGGTTTAGTCTTTACTTTTACCACAGAAAATCAAATTGATAACCTAGTAAGCAGACTTACTAAGTTTTGAAATTGTTTTGACAGTAATACTTGAGTAAATTCACAAATAAAAATAAAGTAAGAGCGATTCAAGTGTAACCATAAACTCCGTATCAATAACGAGTATTACAAACTAATGTCAACAATATAGCACAACTTTTCGCCAAACATCCAAATCGCTATCTTTTCTAGTTTCTTCGGGCGAACGAATCAAAGTAGCCGACCCATTTCTTGGCTCTCCTGAACATTTTTGTTGGAACGAGTTACTATGTTTTGATTTTAAGCAGCCGATTTGATAGCTTATTTAGCCTTGGATTCTATGAAACTTTTTTTATATTTTTTAATAAAGAGCAATGAGTCGAGCACGACATGTGCCTGATGGTAAGCAACATGCCTGCCACATAACAGCACAGTGACACACAGTATGTTGTGATATATCTCTAAGCCCTGTAATTTCTCATGTGACATTGCCCTTCAAAAAAATTATATTTCCATTGCTTTTACGCATTTAAATGACGTGAACTCACAAGATTTGATCCATCTATGACTGGCCTCGTGGTTAAATGGGTAGTAACTCTGCCTGCGAAACCGAAGGTCGTGGGTTCGATTCCCACCCAGTGCAAATAGATATTTGTGCGATGAATTCAAATGTTTGTACTGTTTCTGGATGTTTCTATGTATAATAAGGAGGTATGTATGTAAAAACTATGTAAGTATTATATTTATCAGCTATCTGGCCGATATACTACAAGTTTTGGTTAGTTTGGTGTCAGATGGTGTTGTGTGTGAATTGTCCAACAATATGTATTTTTATTTATCCAAAAACTGTCTAACGTGCATCCGCTGCAGCACTGTCGCCGTTCCGCGCTTCTACCGCCTAACGAAAAACGCTTTGACGCTTTGATGCTTTGACATTGCTGTCTCTTTTCTTCTCGCTTGAAATGAAAGAGACGGCAATGCCAAAGCGTCAAAGCATCAAAGCGTTTTTCGTTAGGCGATAGACCCCCCGATGCTACAACGCTATCCGGCTACATTAACCTCTGGGTAACACGAACTCATGAGATTTTCTCTCAACAAAAAGTGCTCAAAGTAGCTAAAAAAAATTAACTCGCTCCTAATCCTGCCCAATTCATAAATTTAACAGCAATGTCTTGGCAAGAACAATACAATCTAGGGACATCAGGACCAGTACCATTAGTTTTCTCTCTCTCACTGACATTATCATTCGATTCAAATGACGTATTTTAATTCCATACCGCGATTGAAAGTTGAGTGTACGAAATTGTACATATTTGAATGCACTAGTAATTATGGTTAAGACGTTGGATTAGGCTGAACGCGGCAAAAACATCAACGTTGGGTAAATCTCTCATCTATGTATAATGATTTGCGGACGACGACATTTCTTTTTACCAACGATAGGTTTGCACTTTACCGCCGCGCCTGATATTAAGCAAAATACAGTCCAATATGGAGCAAAATAATCTAGAAGAAATCCATTCACTTTTTATTTGAAGACACCAAGGTTATAACTATCGGAAATGCAATCCGAAATTAAGAAGTTGTTATTATGACAGGAGAATTAAATTTTGTCGAGTATTTGCAACGTCAGCTTTGAAACGACGTCACTATTTTGAGGTATAAGCATCCGATAGAAAAAGGCAAAGTGCACACTCCCTAAAATGGTTGAGTCATATTGGAGGACTTTCAATGGATTCTGGATGGCCAGGTTGACACTTCTCAACGCAGTTCAGTCTCAGGATGAACTTGAACTAACTTATTATGTGCATCAAGTTCTGAGTGTGCATGACTTTTGTGTTGGAGAGTACGTTGAAGTGGCAGTGGGCTGGGCATATCTGTCACAGAACCAATAACCGTTGAGGGTAGACGAGTTTTTAAGTGGAGCCCACAAATTGGTAAACGTAGTGTAGAACCCGCTGAGTTTAAATAGGAAAATGATTTTCGAAAAAGAATGTTGGAAACATAAAGGGTTAAGGTGAGTGGCGTATGATAAGGTAAGCCTATGTCGTAGTGTCTTAGGTTTGCGCGGCACGAAACATTAAACGTGAATTGTCGCTGGAAGTGATCGCAATAAGAACTCATAGTACGAGTCCAGTTTTGATATCTCGTTAGTGTTTTAGTACAGAAACCAGCTGGGCCTACCTTTTATGTGTTTCAGTAGCAATCAGTCAAGTTCGGTCGGAAACTGGAGCCAAATTACAATTTTACTACACGCTCCGTCTAGGCATTTATGGCTTTATGTGATGCTGAATGAGGAGAGTTCAGCCTGTCTGTATAGGTTTATAGGTCTAATGTAGGCAGCCGAGGAAATTAGATTGTTATGACATCTTTTTAATGGTATGTGAATGTTGTTAAAATACAAAAAAAAAAAAACAATCTCTCTATTTGAAGTATACTGTATGTATTAATTATTTGTTATTTTGTCTTTGACAAAGTCTTTTTACAGCTACATTTGATTGACGAGGCTCCTTTACAGCCGCTTTATTCATTTTGACATTGTTATTTTATCTTATTATGTACACGGATTCTTATGCCTTTTGTTAATGACGTTACCAAGTGTTCTTATGAATGTATGGTTCAAATAAATGAATTGAATTGAATTGAATTTAATTGAAGAAAATTTGATTGTAGATATTGTGAAAACTCTATTTACCTATGGCAGCATTTTCATTACTTGGCTTTACGTGTAGCGAAACTGGAATAAATGCAGTTATATTAGGTACTGTTGCAATTCATCGCCACAAAGTTCCATGGTTGTCGTTATTTGATCGGATAAATTTAAGAGCAGCTGTTTTGTATAATCTAACTACTTTTTTTTCATTAATTTAACAGATTACTTATACCTTTAAAAAAAGAAATCGTTCATGGTTGATGGTTCAAAGACACGAGTATTTTCTGATGTACTTATTTAGTCTGAGTGCCTTCAAGTCTAGAATGGATCAGTTACTTCTAGTTAAATCTGCATATGAACCGAGGCGTCACTTAATATCAGGCATGCCGGTCTAGAGCAAACCTATAACGGTACAAAAATAGTTCAACAAGTTTATTTTTTAATTACATCTAACCGCTGAAATATGTCAAGGATTAAAAATACCACGTAGTAAAAGGCTAAACCGAACCTATTTCGAACATTTTTTAAACCAAAGAGACAAGATTAATATTAGGTCAACGTTCGTTTTACTCGACATAGAATTCGTTTGAAGAATTTAGAAAATTTCTACATACACCGATTGACAGTAATTAACTACTATTAACAGTGCTCCTGGAGCTTTACCACGGTAGTTTCCGTTGACTTCATTTCATATGATAATGATTTAATTTTCGCAGAAAAAAAAAAACAAAAACTGACTCTAATTTCGAATTAAACTCTGTCTGAGTTTTCGTCTTAGTCTCGACTAAATACCACTTTTGTTGTGAAATCACTTAAAAACAATGTTTGATTATAACTTACAGCAAGGTACAGTCCGCGAGGTATAAGCTGAGCTTTGCATTAGTGTGAGTGATCACCAAAAGTACAGTCAGACGCAGGACGCTCTGACCATGTTCTCTTAATAAGGTGTCAATTTTATATTCAATAAATCGTTGTTTATTATGCAGTATCAATTGTATATTGGTATAAACGATAGGCCTGCCCTGAATACGGTATTCGGAAATTTTAAGTAAATAAGTTATACGTAGGTGACGGATCTCATGCTTTTCCATTAAAATTTTTCTGTTATTCTCTGTCCTTGACCATTTGAATCCTAAAAGAGATACTTCTTTTCGCAATGACCATATTGATCCTGGATAGTTAATGTCAGCTTGTTGTTTAAGAGTTTGTTGTCTGACTGTACTTTTGGTAATAGATGCGTATGCATGTGATCACTCACACTAATGCAAAGCTCAGCTTATACCTCGCGGACTGTAGTACAAATACGATGTTTAGGTAAGATTTTTTTTGTCTCATGTTGGTTTTACAAAAACCTTTAGACCGACATACTGGAGTAGCACATAGACTACTTTTTTATCGCTAGAAAATAAAAGGAATATAACCTAAACAAAACACTGGTAGTTCATAATATTACTAAGGTTCGATTAGTTTATGGCGCACATAATCCTAGAGTAAATATATTTCGCGTACCACTGATACGTCTTATCCACATGAGTAAATAGTTTTGGCCTACCCAGGGTATGCGGAAACTATCCCGCTTGCTGTAAGGCAACTCGAGAACTTTAGCTGAACATCGTTTGACTTGCGGAAGGAAGCGTGCGAGACAAAATTTTACTAGTTCTGAAGTTTGTGGAGCTCGAAATTTTGAAATAAATCAACAAGTACGTGTTAGCAATTTAAAGCTATTTTTTGATATTTTTAATATAATACTAGTACATATGTCTCAGATAGATTAATAATCAAAAACTTTTGGGGACTAAAGGTTCTGGAATAGCTACCACGAACCGGCAGACGCAGTGTAGGAAAGTGGACCACATTACACACAAGACCGGTCATTCTAGAGTCATGGAATTCTGGGCGCCTATGCCTAGTTTGGACTGTGAAAGTTTTTACTACCTTAACTTTCAACTAAGTTGTGGTAAAACATTGGCAAGACATTACAATTACACACTTCGTTGCCAAGATGACGGTGAAGTACAAACCTTTATACGATACAAAAACATAAGTGTGAGGTCTGAATTCTACCTGTAACTTTAAATAAATGTGGATGTGAGATTTCGTTATTGCCAACACTGCCTTGAACTTTGAAGGAAAACGTCGTGAGGAATCTATTCGAGATGGACATTTTAAAAAACACAAGCCATTTCTCAACCCGCACGAAGCCAGTGTTTTGAATTTTGAATTTATAGTTCTAAATAAATAAGAGACTCGTTTAGACCCGCGCAGTTCCTATTATTATACCTATTATTCGTTATTTTTATATAAAAAAGGAGCCTTTGTGTTAATCCAGACTATAATCTAACTGTTTCGAAATTTCAGCTCTATCTGTTAATAAGTTCCGATGCGATTAAGCAACATACATCAAAATTTTCGCTTTTATCATATTAAATTTATCGTGTAAACATATGTGATCAAATTGCGTAATAAGTCGCTGATATTTCGTAGGTATTTCATGCACGCTGTTTATGGGCCTACTAACAAATGCCGAAAGTTGCACGACAATTTCAAATTATGGGTACAAATTACAAACCCTCTTTCTGTGTTTGGAATGATAACTAATATTGGATTGTTCTTTGTAGTATCGCCACCGTGACATATCAACAAATTTTTGTAGCGTATATAAAAAATTGGCAGTCATAGGAACTGCCGATAGAAGTGAAAACTTATAACTCAGAATTTTATAGCTTACCTTGGAAACTACACGGGTGTAACCGGAGTGCGTGGCCTCGCCATCTTGGCATGGCCATCTAGAAATGCGTCAGCATTTCCCATTGGCTGATGCGTTTCTAGATGGCCATGTCATGATGGCCTGTCCACGCCCTTTCAGCATTTCCCATTGGCTGACGTATTTCTAGATGGCCAATAGCCATGGTCCCGAGTTTACCTGAAGCTTTGTTATCATACCCGAGCGTGACGAATGAATTCAATTCACAGCCCACGAAAAATCTGTCTAAGCGCGCCTAAAGAAGTTTTCACTTCAAAAAATACCTATATCTGATGTTTCTAGCAATTTTTATTTCTAGTTAAATTTTGTTTTTGTTGTTTTAGGTGGGTATTTTTGACTCGATCAGTATTGTTTTTCAACTCAAATTTTAATTCAATAATTTAGTTCTATCTATCTATAAATTACTTATTGCTATTTCACGGCTTCCCCGACAGTAAAAATGCTTCATAAAATTATTTTCATAACGTGATCCTTTTGTCTTCGTACATAATTTCTGCGTCAACCTATATTAGTATTTTGTAACTTTCGTTGTTTTAATAAAACTTGCATCAGAATTTGGTAATCCGCCAAAGTTTAAATTAACTTCACATAAACTTTCCCTCATTGCAAATGTTGGTATTTATTTTAACAGAAAATTACATTGTAGAGATGATGTTCCAAAAATGTTTGGTCGGTAATTATCGGAGTATAGGATTATATATTTTTTAAAGTAAGTAATTAGAAAATAAGTAATTAAATGGCTTAGAGATAAATCATCTTTTATCTCTGGGCGACGAGGGTAGTGTAGTACTAGGTAATGATTGAGAAAGTTTATGCTATTATATATATGGCATATGTCCAGCAGTGTACTAAGATAGGCTGATGATGATGATGCTCTTACAGCTGCAAGATACTGTGTTGTTATGGGCTGATGTATCTGCACCTAAATGTTAATAAGTGTTTGCGTATAATTGGAAGACTATATTTATGAGTGTTTGACGTACTATGAGATGACTGCGCGCAAGATTAGTGAGGACGATGAACTATATTAAAACGTTTTCTAAATGTTGGAGTTAGTTAAATTTTACATTATTGTTTATCCTACTAATATTATCAATATGATGTTTGTTGCTCATTCGCAACGCCTGACCGGGCTGAAATTTGAAATGTGTAGATAGATTATACCTCGTAATTTGCGCGTCTACTGGCTTCCTTGGATGTGCAAGCCGTTTCAGGCTCCCTCTCCGGGAGGTAGTCTGGTGGAACTCGCAGGCTACTTTTTATGTAATGTAAGTGGTTCCGGTCCAAAGTATGCCCAACTTTTTTTTGTGTTCCAGTGTTATCTAATATAATTATTGATCTTATCAAATTCTAATTTTGATTGAATTTGATGACAAACTTTTCATTCATTTTTAATTTAATTTGATTTGTCGTGATGTGCGTTTGTCATCTAAATGAAATTAATTTCGTTTTGTATGTAAAGGCCTGTTTTCATTTTGATTAGTGCTAGTGCGAGTGAGTAATGCAAGTGTTGAGTGATTACTAGCAAACACGTGTGAAGACCGATTGATTAGTGCGAGTGCATAGTAATCAGTCGTGATTATTCACTCGCACTCGCAGTCGAACTAATCAAAATGCAAACCGGCCTTTAATTCCAAGTCTTGAATAAATGTTTAGTGGTTTATGAGTTTAACTGCATTTGAAAACCACTAAATCCGCCATAAAACTACCCAAACAACATCTCCAATAAAATTTAATAACAAGGAGAACACGCGAGTTAATTAATAAGCATAATTGGATTTTATAATCCACGTTTGTGCTGAAATTAACTCCGCCCCAATATTGGTGATTAAAATGTTAATAGTGAGCAGAGGATGCTTAACCGATTCACAAGGAATAAGAAAAAAAAGCATTCAAGTCTTCTAATTAAAAAATTGTTGCCCAGTGAAATTACAGGGCATAGACATAAATCATCCTATATTTCTGGGTGATGAATGCAGTGCTAATTGCATTTGGACTCTTCATATTCTATTAATTGGGTGTCGATGTGCTGTTTTTGGGCTTATTTTGCTTATATCTTTATTGCATATCGTATCTGGCACATGTCCTTCTGGTCTCGTCACTATATATGTTTACTAGCTGTGCCCCGCGGTTTCACCCGCGTCTAAAGGAAAATCCATACTAAAATATCCATTGCTTTAAAAAGCTATGATCCGTAAGATAACTGTAGAAAAACAATAAAGGAGCGCTAGGTAAAAGTAGAGTGATCTGCTAAAATGTGTATAGTGCAGGTGTTTTAAAGTACGTAAAAATACTGTGTATACGATGGTTTTAGTTTTCTTTTCTTGAACAAATTGGTTATCTCTGTAACCTGATCCTCTTGATGGTGCAATATATTGTATACCAAGTTGTCCGTATGAAAATCAGTCTCGGCGTGAATCGATTCCTTGGTGCTTAAATGTTTGCCCCTGTGCTAGGAGCCAGACATCCTCACGTCTGGACACCCTTGATCTCCCGCGTTGGGCTAAATACTCGGCCTCATCACCTATCACCATCCAGCTGAAGAGGACGGGGACAGCAGCTCACTGATATACCGGCTCTCCTCTTCTCATACAGCCCCACCGCCTCCGCCATCATACTGCAGTGGGCCGGGAGTACGGCGCAACATAATACCGGTATTCCTCTCCAGCCAAGAAATCTCCTCTACAGCCACAGTGCCTACCACCAACGCCGTGCCGGTGCCGGCACGTCTCAGTCGTGCCGGCACCGTCTGTGCCGCGCAACTCCCTCCTAACCGGGTCGCTTGAACCGCAAGGCTTTGAGCTCATATCCCTGGCGAGCAGTCCCACTGGTGTTTCATTTAGCTTCACTGTGGCTGACCAGGCCACGGCTACTGGACCTCCGCCTCGTCAATGCGGGAACTCCCCGAGAAGGAAGCAAATGGTATCTCGTAGAGCAACCGGCGGCCGACTACCGTCTTCTTTCTATTCACCGTAATCTTTTATTAGATAGTAGGTAGTTGAAAATTATGCGCATTTTTTTATGTCGGTGAACAATTACGCACGGTCACACAATGACATAGTAGGATATATGTCGGGATCGACATTACCGACGGATATGGTACCCCTACCGACAAAAACTCCCGTAGGTTTCTCCAGCCGTGGGCTGGCAGCAGAGTCTTGGGACCGCTATCGCACTCGACCGCGGCTCTGCCATTGCCGCCGCCTTATGTGAGAACACCTCGCGGAAGGCGGTCGAACCACCGCGTTTGGTTACAATGACGCGTCAGAAACCAGCGACGCGTCAAATCCTCGGGAAATCATATCCCTAGGTGCGGTGCCGGACCGGCTTAAACGACCTACACCCCAGACCCTCCAGTGGAAACAGGATCCGAGTCAAGTGCACCTCTAGGATCGCTCCCGTGTCCACTTTCGCCTCATTGGATGAGATACAGGTTATGGCGTGCTCTCGCTCCTTCAACTCACACGACCTTTCACTGTCCAGCATCTTGGCTAAGATGATCGAGAGCGAGAGGTTCACCCTCACGATCGCAGCTAGAGATGGCCGCGGTTCCGCCTCTGTGGCTACATCACCTCGAGGACCCTCATCTGGAAGACGAACGCTAAGAAACATCACTGGACCACGTGACCACAATAAAGTGGTATATTATTTTGTTGCAGAGTTGTTTTAAAACTAAAGATATTTCCTAAAGCATTCATTAAAATCAAATAATGTCAAGGGAAATTTTGCTAAAAAACCCTTTAGCGTAAAATTGAGGTAGCAGGTTTCTTGCTTTAAGTATTTCCAATGTTCGGTTGTATGAATAGTTATGTTAGTGTACTATAAAAACCAACAGACAAATATAAACAAAGAATAGGTACACAGAATAGAAAAGAAAACATATTAAATTCCATAATACAATAAAGTGGCCAAGTGCGAGTTGGACTCGCCCATGAAGGGTTCTGTTGCAGCTAGTAACATAATATACATAGTACACATAGTTCTTGTAGTTCGTTGTAACTTTGATCGAAGTTTTTATAATAGTGTATTTATGACGTACTAAAAATACTACTCATCAGATCGAGTTCAAACCAATTTTCGTTGGTAGTTTGCATGGTAATGTACATCATACATTATTTTAATTTTTTCATTCTCTTACTTTAGAAGTTAGAGGGGGGGGGGGGCACACATTTTACCACTTTGGAAGTGTCTCTCGCGCAAATTATATATCAGTGTAGACAAAAATTATATTAGAAACCTCAACATCATTTTTGAAGCCCTATCGATAGACACCCCGCACGTGTAGGTTTGATGAAAAAAAAATTGGAGTTTCAGTTCTCAATATGGGGGGCAACCCTTTTTTTTTTTTTTGTAAAAATCTTAATGCGGTTCACAGAATACATCTACTTACCAAGTTTCAACAGTGTAGTTTTCATAGTTTCGGCAAAAAGTGGCTGTGACATACGGATGGACAGACAGACAGACAAACAGACAGACATGACGAATCTATAAGGGTTCCGTTTTTACGTTTTACGGAACCCTAAAAATACGTAAATAAGCAACAATGCATTGTTATTTTGATTGTTATAGAACAAATTTGATTACTTCAAATGACACAAACTTCAAATGTAGACACGCGCCGTCACAGACTTCAGCGACCAAAGAGAATTTAAATTCACGGAACTAAAGCTCTCGAAGAGAAATATTTTCCCCGTTTTCTTTACATTCTTCACTCATACTCCGTACCTATTGATAGTAGCGTAATGTTATATACCCTATAGCCTTCCTCGATAAATGGAGTATCCAACAGAAAAAGAATCTTTCGTATCGGTCCAGTAGTTTCCGAGATCCTAGCGTTCAAACAAACAAACAAACAAACAAACAAACAAACAAACAAACTCTTCAGCTTTATAATATTAGTATAGATACCAAACCTATAAATCGCTCTAAGCGATAAGGCCGCCAATTGTTACACTTTTGGCGAATCGATTTTACAATTTTGGCGTGAAAACGGGTGTCAGGTTACCTAAGTGCGTTTGTTTACGCTTCGGCATATGAAGTGCCGCGTTACTTGTACGTGTTAAACCCATTATTCTCAAGAGCGTTTCAAGACGCTTCTCGCGGTATCGTTTGTTTACAATTAATGTACTTAAAATGTAAACTAATATTTTTGACACTTGAGATTTTTTTTGCGTTTTTCTCAAGTAGTCGATCAGCTATCATATTAATAATTTTTAAAGGAGACATTGGTTTTATGACTTTAATGTGTTGTATACAAAATAACTAACTCGAAAAAGCAAAAATAACTGCATTCGATACCACAAACTATTTTTTTCAAATTTTTTTAATACTTCGGGACCATTTTCCCGCCAAAATGTTTAATTTTTGTTTTTTTTTAATTTTACGATGTTTTTATGTAAATGAACTCTAATTTTAATATGAATTATATCAAAATAAAGATCAGTTGATGTAGACGCCATAAAACAAAAAAATATCGGTATACCTTCCCAAAAAAAAACACGTTTTTTTTTTTATAAAGTGTTTTCTTATCTTATATCTGGTTTTAGGATATAAATAGCAAAGCAAACCAAAGAACTGCACATAAATCGGGAAACATGGAATAAGGTAGGGTTAGAATATCTACAGTTTAGAATAAAATAGAATAGAATATATTTATTCACCTTAAAACCACTTAAGTTACACTGGGCACGTCACTATTACAAGTTCAGTTTTGTAGTATGTTTCGTAGATTTTGAAGCGGTACGAATCTTGGAAATACTCGTATCAACAATGTTTCGATGCCGCCTGTGCCTAGTCTATTTGACCATCAGATAGTAAAACAGGGGGCGTAAAATTAAACTGTGTAATTCCTGATAACATTCTCCTAAATTCTCCGAAAATCGAAAGGCAAGTAAAGTGCTCGTACTCGTAGTTTCACTACGTATATGTATAATGTACATAATATATAGCAGTAATTCCAAAATTTGTCCAAAAAAATTGTGCAAAATTTAATTTTTGTCTTTGATTTATTTTCTTGTCACAAATATTGAGAATTTGGATTACGATTTAAAGTTTCTCAAAAAATTTAAATCATTACACTCCGTTGATTTTACGGGAAAAATATTTTTATATAACGAATTTTTTGTTTTCAAAAGCTCATGTTTTACTTGACGCATCTACTCTTCACAACGCCTTCGTACATCCCAGTTTTTACTCAATGAGGTATCTTAAACAGACTATTAGGCGACCGCCGGAAAAAGACCGTGTCAACGCTGACCGCACCGCATTATCTGGTCGACGGCTGGACAAGGGGAGATTAGCGTTTAATGCTGGTAGGGTTACCTTTCCACGAAAGGTTAATGGTGTTCGGACAAATAAATAATTATTATCGGTAGCTTTAGTTATTGAGTGGTTTTACGATAAATATTATATTTTTTGAAATATAAGTATTGTTTTAAATGCCGGTTATTACCGACTGAAACAATCATGGTACCTTCAAGTCGCAAGTAACTCCGTTTCTTCTACATAAAGGCGTTTCATCATGCGTATATACTCGTACACAGAAGATGTTCGTAGTCATTAGGAATTATGGTATTCAAGCGATATCAATAATCAAAAAGCAACGATAGAGTAACGTAATAAATAGGCCAAGGGTCTTGTCTTTAGCTAAACACCTATCTAATTTAAGTATGAGTTCAGGTCACATTTAAGCGCTGCACTGCACTCGTGATGCTTAAAAAGAAGATAATTCACCTCTTGGCCCTCCTATTTCTACGTACTACCTATTTAATTAGTGCCTCGTCATTAATTATTATTATTGATGTTTTGTACAGTCCTGTCTTTATCTATCTTTAACATGGCGCAAATATAAGTAAACATATAACATAGGTAACACGGCTTAACAGATCCTGCGAGTCTCTTCGCCTGGAATAAACTATTAAATTTGAAAATGATTCTAAGATTTTTCAACAATATCTCATTCAATATTAACCTTGGAGCAAGCACTCTAAACTATACGGAGTACTCTCTGCCAAGTTGGATATGCTCGTGTGTTTACAAAGTTGAAGAAAAACTTGCCTTTTCATCAATTGTGTTGGAATCATAGATGTAGGTATATTAGAATAAGAATAGACACCGCTACGTCGCGTCGACAATTTTCAACCGACGTCAAAAAAGGAGATGCTGAATACAGCTCCATGTTTTTTATGTAGGTAGGTAGGTATAGATAGGCATGCTACGCGATAGCTCCGACGATTGTGAATCACTTTTTTCCTATGGTTCTTTTATGTTGGTAGTCTTGGTTCTTATACGTTAGAGTGAATCGGTTTCTACTAGGTAGGTAAACTCGCTCCATCATAGACTGCATCGTTGCTTAACATCAGGCGAGATGGCGGTCAAGTGTAACCTAAAGTTAAAAAAAAAGAACAGGGAAAAAAGTATGAAAATTGAAAGGCGTAAACTACAAATTAGGATTATGTAGTCAGACAATTTATATTTTGTATTAATTGTACATTTGCACAAGACTTCATCTCACCTGATGTTCAACAACGACATAGTCTATAGTGTGCTTACTGCTTACCTAGAAGAAACTAATGAAATACGATATCTATTTGTTTAAAGTCTGTGATCGAAGTGTATGAGGCAAGTGACTGAAACAAAAGTTTGAGAGAACAATGGCGCCCAAAACACAATGGGCCTGGGAGCAGCAGACCAAAACTAAAAGTACGAGATCTGTTCTAAAGGAACTTTTATGAGATCACTCGTCCGTAGCCTTTGATTACGGAAATAATAGGAACATAATCGACATAAAACGATTCACTTCCAAAAAAATATTTTGTACTTTTTTGCTTAAGCTCGTGAGAACGTACATTAGTTATTATTAGGTATAATAATTAACCATCGTAGACATATGTTACTGACATTGTTTCGTCGCTTAACATCATAATTATTGCGCATAGAGAAAAAATATCACAAATCTCTGGGTGAAGACCGCAGTGCAAGCAGTGATTAATTTAGATTTGGTCTCTTCGTGTTCCATTAGCTGCGTGTGAATGTTGCAGACGTTAGGCAGTATGGGGAGACATGTTGCATACCATGTGGCACATGGTCTGCTCGCCCTGTCACGCTGCAATATATACTTACAATTATTAGTAACGGTTACAGTTTCGCGACTTCAATTATTTTTCCTCATCTAAAGGAATACCCAACGCATCTAAAAAGTGGTCACGTCAAAATAAACAACAAGTATACACTATTTAAATAAATATGTATAGGTAACAACCGCATTTTTTTCATACAAAATTATAAACAAAATTAAAAAAAAAAATTCAACCAAAACGTACTATGTTTGCAAGTAAAGCGTCTAAGCTGATAACTCTGAAACTACTTCAGATGAAACATAGCTAGAAAACTTCCAAATATTTCACCTTTCTGACAAAAAATATATTTAGTATCCAAATCAGTTCATACGTTCGGGATCTACGGTCTACACACACACACATAGACACACATTAGACTTATAACACCCTATCGTTTTTAGGTTTGGTGTTAAAATGTTAAAATTGGTTGAGCCGTTTCAGAAGGAACACAAACGCCCTGTGTCTTTGTTACGAGGTTTTTAATATTGAAGATAGAATCCACCGAATCGTGTTTACAGACTGTAATGTACCTTCATGTCTTTATTTCATAAGCGTAACCACGGATGAGCGCACTTTGTGGGTTCAATGGGCCCAACAGTGGAACTTTTGATCAAAGCCGTACCTTTTTCGGAGATATCAAAGTTACATGTCTTGTTTCATTTGCAAGAACAGCGTTGTCGTTGTAAAGTTTATTGTAATGTATAACGTATAGATCATTTAGAGAAAATTTTGGGTTTTTGTAAAAAATCTGAGAGACAGGCAGACTGCTGGTAAGTAAGTGGTATTCGTCAGGTAAAGGGTATCCAAGTAGAGACATTGAAAATCTTTAACCAATCTGAAGACTTACCTACTCGGACAACGTAAGTTGTGTCACCTCTTATTCTTGTCGCTAATCTCTGTCTAATAATTATGTTTGAAAACAATAAAACCGTAAAATCAATTCCACACAGCTACAGTGCCTAGTATGGGGTCAAGACTAGGAGAAACTTTGGTGCGTATTTATTATGTACACTCGTTGTACTTAATGTATTTTCTAGGAGTTTCTCGCATGTGGTTATTGCTATGTATTTTTATTATTTAATGTTAGTATTATGTTTTAGTCTTTTCCTGAAATCTTGTGCAATTAGATACCTAGGTTTTGCCAGGTAAGCATCTATGAAAGTATGTTTAGTATACTTCTAAAATACAGCAGTACTATAAATCCCCGAACTTTGTACATTATCTATTATTGTAAACAAAAAAAATAAAATTTTACAAAACAAAATTGAAACCCCAAAACATGACCATTTTTGTGCAATATAATATCGACTTGCGCTTCCAATTCCGATTCAACCAAGAAAATTTCCCTCGATCCTCGAATATTATTCGAATCGGGCTCAATGACGAGAAAATCTTAGTTTTGGGGTCACACGGGTGTTATTTATTGTCAAAAAACACGTTCTCTCTAAACGGAAGGAACGAAGACGTAGCGTCATGAGGATGTAAATAGATCTAGAGATAAGCTCCGATATATGGTAGCAATTTCCCTTGCAGAAGGGTGAACGGAAAGAAAGAATACTCACTTGCTTCCATTTTGCACTGCGAATATTCAGTAAGGCGGCCAGGATACGGCAAGTCTCTTTCACAATTTGTTTTGCGATGAAATACGTGAAATTTTATAACGAGGACTTATTTGCTGAATTTCAGATTTAAATTTTTTCTCGCTGTACTTGATTATGAACAATGAAATTAAAATTATAAAGAAGTGACGATGAGAGGTTTCTATGGATAGTATAATAACGTTATCAAATAAAATTACAGATGTTTTTATTACAAAATAACATACAGCATTTACAACCAAATAAAACGTAACTTTATTAAGTGTTACCGTATGGTATACATTTAATATACATACCGTATGAACCCAAAGACTTCACTTGGACACGGGTTCTAGCCAAAAACGTAACCTTTTACACAGTTTTGTGATCCTGTCGACTTACGTTATATGACTTATCTATATACCGGTATGAAAAGGAAATATAGGTAAGTATTTTTTATTTTTAATATCTAATTTCGGATGACTTACTATTTAAGGATTGCGCTGCAAAATAAGTACTTGTGCTGACAAATTTTAAGTTTTAAAGCTAAAGGAAATAAAAATCGTGCTGTAGACTGCACGATAGATGTCAAAACTTCATTGTCCAAATGTAGTACCTGCTATTATGGTATTTATACCATAATATTCGTATTATGAATTGTATTAGTAGGTCAAATTAGGAGAAAGACAGAAATTAAAGTTATTATTTTTTCAAGTTCTATATAAACCAAAATAGTAAATAATGAATGGATGAATTAATGAAAATCCTTTAATTAATTATTATATATATAATACAATAGATAAGATATTAGAACATAGAATAGATATTAGACAATAAAATAAAATTATTGTTCTCACCATATAGGATACAGTTGAGGAAAAACAGTAATACTAGTGATACAACGGGCGGCCTTATCGCTAAAAGCACTACAACATACAATATAGTGCCACAGCAGTGAAGAGCAACTAAAGTCAAAGTAGTGTCTCTCTTACTCGGGTACACTCAGCGGTCGCGAGTTCACCCGGTCGAGCCTATATCATCTCACAGCGTGACGGGTCACTTAACACCTACAGCCTACAAAACTTCACAACCTACGTAAAATCTGTGTGCGGTGCGCATCAAGAAGTTTTCAGTTCAGAAACTAAACAATAGATACCTGAACATTCCTGCAAAGAGCAAAGTCTCGGAAAATCGCGTCCTCCTGATAAAGTGCCTCAATGTGAGACGCGAAGCTTTCGATGTACAGGAAGAAAATAGTTTTCCTCCGTTTTCCGTTTTGAATACAAAAACGGAGGTGATATTAATGGCCGGAAACTAAAGTACAAAAATGAAACTATTTTAGCATAGCGCGATGAAAAGGAGTTTTATTATTCTTACCATTTATTACAAGAAGAATAGTGTCCGCTTTCATTTCCATGTCTTGGGGCTCAGAGCTCTGTAAGAGATGTCATTTATAAAAAAAACTAGCTTTTACCCGCGACTTCGTCCGCGCGAAACATGCAGTAGGTATTGTACTTATTTGTATACGGTTACTAAAAACAGCTTATAATAAAACAATTTCATCAAAATCGGTTCATTTGTTTAGGTTTGAAAGCCTAAGAGACATTCGTCCCCCATTTCAACTCCAATTTCATCCCCATACAGTTCGAAATTACAAAATTGCTAGAACAAACATTTATTTGCTTCGTATCAAGAGCCTATGATACAGAGTTTCATTGCTTTATCTTCAACAATTGGGAGCTTCCAAATATACTTTCATCCCCCATTTCAATCTCAATTTCATCCCTATACAGTTCGAAATTACAAAATTGCCAGAACAAACATTCGTTTGCTTCATGTCAAATAGCTATGTACAAAGTTTCATTGTTTTATCTTCAACGGTTGGCAACTTCCATATTGACATTCATCCCCCATTTCATCCCCAACATCGCCCCCGTACAGTTCGAAATTATGAAATTGATAGAACAAACATTCATTTGCTTTGTGTCAAGTATCTTTATACAGAGTTTCATGGTTTTATCTTCAACGGTTGGGAACTTTCATATTGACATTCATCCCCCATTTCAACCCCAATTTTACCCCTGTAAATTGATGGAAGAAACATTTAATTGCTTCGTGTCAAGTGTCTAGATACAAAATTTGATAACTTTGAATATGACGAATTTTCATACAACCGTTCATCCCTTGTTTCACCCTCTTAGGGGTTGAATTTCGCAAAACCCCGTCTTAGCGAGCGCCTACGTACTCAAAGGGATCTCCATGCAAAATTTCAGATTCCTAGCATTTGTAGTTTCTGAGATTCCTTGATGAGTGACCTTTCGCTTTTATATATATAGATATGTATGTATGTGTTGTGATAAAATACATTTTGAAATGATTTGTGCTATTCTCACATTATTTGAGAGAAAAGTGATAATGAAAATAATTTTGTGTTACTTCGTACATGTAACTTCGTGTAGATTGTAATGTAACGTTAAATTAGGATCCTGAGATAGGTCAAATTAGGTTAGTTTATAAAAAAGAAGCCGTTAGATCATAATCTGACGGTATTAGCAATGAGCCGTTTTCCTACGAGACAAAAAGATATGGTTTAATAAAACGATAATAGGAGGCGCTTGTAGGTCTTTTGGTTTGTTGTCAAAAGCAGTAGGCATAATGGGACTCAATTCATTCAATTTGCGAAAGCACGACTTCTAGTAATAAATAATAAACTACTTTATCCATGTACGCATTTTATTCGAATGAAAACTATATCAAAACATCAAAATTTCAAAACAAATTCGTAAACCTGATGAAAGACAAAATATATATTTTTTAAATTTATTCTTGGCAATGGATACTAATCCTTCAGCCGAGAGAGTATCTCTCTACTTAGTCTGTGGATAAAATATTGTCGTATCAGTGTTGCTATTTATATCTTTGAATTTTCCTTCTACTTTGGCTTAGTTGGTGTCTATTGCCTCGGGAGTTCTAAAGATTTTTACTGAAAAGGGATTGTGATCAGTAACGGGTTTTTATTACATTATCAACCTAATTAGCTATTTTTATTCCCAATATTTTAAAATTAAAAAAGACACTTTTTACACTATACTTTTTCCCTGAAAACGGGTAGGGTCTCTAAGGGATAACACTGTTGAGAGTAAATGGTAGAGACAGATCTATCTGCATCTCGAACAATCGCCATCTAGTGCGTCCGTTGGAACTATTTTTGTCTCGTCGGAAACTCCCTCATTTCTCGATAAAATACATAATTACTTTTAATGTATCCCTCGAATAATTTCGAATATTTTTTGACATCATATTGAATTTTACATTTTTTAAATAAACCCTACTACTGTTAAATAATCCCATTGTTGCATATTTACCTACTTTGACTTTTTTCAACGTTACATACAGTTTTTTTTTTATTCTTATTAAGGTAGCTGGTTAGTTACTTCTTGGTATTTTCTTTTTCTTCTTCTTTCTTCTTGTAAATTTTATTTCAAACGAACTTGTAGAACGATAGCAATCCTATGCTCTAGATATTATTTGTGTGATTTATTCAGTTAAAATTTTTAAAATATTTTATCAGAAGTTTTACACTAGATTTGATTGACAAAATATTTTATTGAAGTAAAAACTTATATTGGCGCACATAGATATTTTGCATGCTATAAATAAGACTTGCCCGTCATGCTCTGAGGTGAAAAGCTCAATCGGGTGAACTCGGAACCGCAGAGTGTCCCGAGCGAGAAAGATTCAGTCAGCTGTTTTTCTCTACTGTATCGTTGTGTTTACTAAAGTCTATGTATTTGAAATAATAATTAGTATTATTAAATAAATGTTCTTTTTTCACTTCTGCCGTGCGGTCTTAAATACACGTATTTTTCATTTACAGGCTTACGCGGGACCGTCATCTGGTTTGATATCAAACAAACGTGAGTTCTAGGATGGAGCGCGTTAACCTCAATAGAACATGAACCTAAAAAAACACTCTCGACTTGAACACATTAAGATTATTTCCGCAGTAAAAATGTTTTATTTTTTTTATGGTACAGAGTGACGAAACGAGCATGATATGTGCCTGGTGGTAAGCAACATGTCTGCCACATAACAGCACAGTGACACGCAGCTATTGGGACAAAAGGGTCAAATCGTTCAGTCCAAATCATTACCTAGCATTGCTCTGCGCTCGTCACCCGGAGATCTAAGATGATGGATCGTAGATGTATCGTATTTCATATTAAAAAGGTTTGCGTTTGACACCACATGATCTGTTACTTTGTGACGAAGCGGTTAACAAAACGGTGAAAAACGGTTAACTGTGATTAACCAGAAAATAACAATTCACTCTCAATTTCGAAACAAAATGCGTTCCACAGTTTAGTTTCAGCGCGAGGCACTGCTAATCACAACTAACATTGTCCCGCGGTTTTTCTAGCATAGTTCCCGTTTTAATTTCCTGGTATAAAAGGTAGCTTAATATTCCAGACTTAATTTAATAGTGATCCAAATTTCAACCATATCTGTTCAGCAGTATCGACATGATTGAGCAACAAACTTTCGTATTTATAATATTAGTATGATAACGTTAACGTTATTGCAGTAAAAATAAACTCAAAATCCTTTTTATAGATCATCAGCAAAACTTTATCGACACAGCAAACATGTCGACCGATTTTATCGTAAAAGGCCTCTAGCGAAAGCCTGTTAACACACAAGCCCGCATCTGGGCAACTCATCAACTTTATTGAACTTGCTAACGATAACACATAACGAAAAAAGTACCATTATATTTTCGTATACCCCTTCAAAAGCCATTAGGGTTATCAGTGGAGCTTAATGTCGGTCCGTCCTCATTTGTGCCGTGAAATAATTGATTCACATAAATCCACGGCACGGTGTAGTGGGGTATGACCCCCTGCCGTGGGTGAACAATTTGCAAAAAGCAATTGCTGTTATACATCACTGTCTTATCGGCGGATCTATGTCACAGAGTATGCAGACTGAAGCCTTGGATTTATTGTGAGGCAGCCCTAGCAATGGAACTACAAATGCAGAGAGATAATTTTGTCTTATTATTTTAAAACTGTTTTCATTCTTCTGTTCATTTTAATACTGTATCTAACAATGAAGTCTATGTATTTATAAAAAAATACTGGTAGCGCTCCCGGTTATAATCTTCATGGTTCCCGTTCTCGTCATTTTCCTGGAAATAAAATGGCCTATAAGTTATTTCAGACGATAACCTTTGTTCCAAATGTTAACCTGATTCATTGAGCTGTTTTGACGTAATTAAGCAACAAACATCCTACTACGTTAGTCTTTGGTAGCATATCTGTGAAAGATAAGTAGCACACTAAATGATCTACTTGCTGGGACTCAGGATTTTCTATGGCAAGAAGAAAGTCAAGGTAATATCCACTACGCCAGTCCAGAGAGGATTTGACGGATGACGGATGATTTAAAAAAAACGTAATTCGCCGGTTTCTTCACGATGTTTTGCCTTGCCGTTAGAGACAGAAGTGGTGACAAACTTGTTCGAATGCACTTGGAAATATACTCAGTGGTACAAGTGGGGTTCGCACTTTATAGCCAATAAACCACGACGGTTTTGTAACTAAAATTTATTATTTAAATAACAGTTTCAGACGAACTTCTTAGCATTCCATGGTTGGGTTCTCCGTGCGGGTGCCGGTTCCATCGTGTGACAGAGAGAGAAATCTCGAGTAGACCCCAAGACTTGTGACTCGAGAACGGGCCCCTTAGTAACGTACGTCAACACTCACCTTCACTACTCGTATTTCTCTCCCTGCCCAGCCAAATCCGATATGATCCAACTAGTGCAGCTTTAGATACTCGTTCTAGTATAAAACTTACTGCACTTCTGGACAAGCCAAGGTCTTTAAGCAGAGATTTAACGGAAAAAAATACGTAACAAACAACCTGAAAAACGAATACGACACGTGAAGATAAAAAGTCTCCCAAAACTATCTTTTTAGGTTTTCGACAATCGTCATGCCAAAGTCCCGGGAATTCTATTCCGACTGGTTGCACTGTGCCAGCCTCGTCGATTGTCGTTGTGGATTTGACGCCATTTTGTTTTTTATTCGTTTATTTTGCTGTTTCATTCAGTTCGAAACGTTTTAACTAAACATTTCGATGTTCGTACCGATTTATTTAATGGCTACAAATGAAAGTTGCGTTGACTGGATCTGTTTTATGAAAATTGTCTTTTATTTGCGAAGTTTAAAAGTTTTAGTTTTGATGGAGCCATTATTCTGTTGGTTCTATTTAGTAATGAGTTTTTGCGCTAATATATATTTTTTCAAGTAAAAATTTGAACTTCACACGTTTTAAAATAATAGTAATAGTAAACAAAGCGATTAGACGTAACCGTATAGAGGTATGGACTACTATGGTATATATATGGACATCTTTTAGATAAAAAATTGTATAAAAAACTACGACATAAATTTCTCACATCAGCACTATCTAGCCCCCAAACTCTCTAGCTAAGCAAAGCTTTTGTACCTCACTCATGTGAATTTGATTGTTGATAGTAGATGTATTGGCAATAACCGATAGATATTATGTAAAAACACATGCATACATATATGTATATTGTACTAGCTGATCCGTGCGCGCGTTGCTACGCCATCTATCGAAAATTGGTGGTATAAATTCAAATCTAGAACAAATTTGTACATTAGATTCTAATGACGCAACCTTTTAAAAGATAGACACATGCTGTCACGCAACGAAAGCTCTCAAAAAGCAATATTTTTCACCGTTTTTGTTACATTTTTCATTCATGATCGGCTCCTGTTGGTAGTAGCGTAATGTTACATAATCTATAGCCTTTCTCGATAAATGAACTATCCAACAGAAAAAGAATCTTTAAATTCGGACCAGTAGTTCCCGAGATCCTTGCGTTCAAACAAACAAACTATTCAGCTTTATAATATTAGTATAGATATGGTACATAGAACATTGTTATTAACAATTGTTTTTTTTTTAATTTATTTCTCTTTATAAGTTAAAATTTTGACACTATCAATATTACTATATAAAACAAAATGTTATTATAACCTAAATCTATAAAGCGCCTAATAGTCTAGTCAACAAGTTCAACAAGCTCTACTTTCAGCGTTAAAAAAGTGTATAAATAATAATAAATAAATTAATTAATGTATCATTAGTTATGTTAGTAATGTATAATAAATGTATCATTAGTTACGAAATTATTAAGGAATAACTAAATACCTTCATTTTGTAATCTTATTTTGTTAATAACTATCGCAATTTTTTATTTGCTAAAAACCCTTAAAAATATTTTTCTAGACGTCATTTCGAATCGAATGAGGTATCACACATGTTGCTAGGAGGTTTATGTCTATTTTGCACGTTTTTGAACTTATTGACTAGACTATAAGCAGCGGGGCAGGGCTCAAGCTACCGGTGGTTCGGGCTGCGGAGTGAGGAATCACCTGACAATGCTCACTATGCCGAGGATGACCGCCTTCTGCATCGATTATAGTTGTGACGAAGAAGGAACTGACCGCCAAGATACGGGGTTTTAACGCCCAGTTTGGAGTGTAGGATAACATGATACATTTAATGTAATATTTTTCAATTGTTAGATAATTTTATTCGATAGAAACACTAATTCCCTGTACCTATTCCTATTTTCATCTATTTCCCCATTCTGCGTGGGATGAGATCGTCCCTAACGACAGAGACACCAATTGCTTGGATACGTAGAAATTACCTACCTACATAAAATGAATTACTAATGTTTATACATAGGTATATTTAGATTAGATATCTACTTGTTATACCCCGTTTACATTATTCCAGTTAGTATTCTCCACTGACATTTCTATTGGACTGCTCGTAGCTCGAAAAAGCGACAGCGTTTCATGGTTGATGTTCGAAAGACGAACGAAAAAGTTTAACTCTACTTCGTGATAAGAATGTCTAGGCTATGAAATAAGTTGCCAGAGTGTGTTTTTCCCGATGGCTACAATCTTAGTTTTGAAAATGACCGCTATCTCGCCTGATAGTAAGCGTAGATGTCCTCTACAATGGAGCGTGCTGCGTAACAACAGCGAAGCAAGAATAGGCATCAGATACCGACCTAGAAGTGGCGTTGAGTGGAGCCAGACCTAGAAATCACGCAAAGCATGCAGCTTATAAAAAACGGTGGACCTATAACGTCTCGTCCCAACATCATCTACCGCCTTATTGCAAACGACGCTTTGATTGAGCGCATGGTAAGATTTTTGAAAATAAGATGAGTTTCCAGCTCTGAAAATCCAGTGTCTTAACACCATACCGCTCCAATATGTCACGCCTTTCAAAGTTTATTTTTTTTCCGTATGAGACGTTTGTACATCCTACTAATATTATAAATGTCAATGTTTGGATATTTGTTGCTCAATCACGTCCTTACGTACAAACAGATTAGGCTGTAATTTGGAACATAGTTAGATTATAGTCTGGAAGAACAGATGGGCTACTTTTTATCCCGATAAAAAAAACGCGAACGCGAACTACACGGGTAAGACCGCGGGGCGCTGCTGGTAGTTAAATAATACAATCTGCATCTTAAAACCAATTAAGATAAGCCCTAAACTTAGTAACGTCGAGTACTCGCTTACTATACAAGTTTAGAGACGCATAAGCTTTGTTATCACTCCCGAGTATCATTTTCATACGCCTTTTGAGAATATTTCATCGCAGACAGCAGCGCAAATCCTAAAATTAGGCGTAGCTCCAGACTACATGATATCAAGTGATCACAGCACAAACTGCCTTACGAAATATGATCTAATTTAGTTCTTAATCCAATCTTGTAAACTCAATTTGCTGCCGAGGACTTATTGCTGTTTGTAAGTCAGAGGAGACAGATATGGAAATTTTTAAGAAATCATAATTTGGGACAAACTAATTTCATAAGATTAGATAATTTATGACTTTTTTTACAAATTGACAGTATACATTTATTGCAAGCTATGGGTAAGTGTAATATTAAAAATCTGACAAATTATTCAAGGGACCCAAATTCTATTCTTCAATTTTATAATACTTAATAATATGAAAGTCAAATATGTTTTGAAGAATTATGAAAATCGATAAGAGAAAGAATTAATGTTAATGATAAAGTATGTACAAGGGTAAAAACAATAGTAATTATAATAATTTATTATTACACCGTAGCTGACATAAAAACAACAGGTATTCCTGACTTCACACGACAATAAATTGAACATGTTTTCTAATATGTACATTCTATTATAGAATGTTACATAATATTATTTAAAAATGTAGGTAAATAACGACTTTAATCCAATTAGTTTTACCAAAGACACGTGACCGTAATAAAGGCAATTTCTTTAAAAAAAAGGAATGTGAGAGACTCAAAATCAATACAGACAGATCTTAGTTATGTTTTGTTTTTAATTTTCTTTTGTATAATATATCTGATTTCCTATGTGTCCAGACACTTACGAAATCGTTTAAAGGCTTCTTACAAGGGTGTCTTCTGGCAGATCGCTATTTTCCCTCAAATATGGAGCGGCAGCTGACGCAGTATAACGTGCGTCATAGGCACCTACTCCTGAACGGCGCCTCTACCGCCTAACTAAATCGGCTATCGCTTTGATAATGCTGTCTCTATCATTTCAAGCCAAAAGAAAAGAGAGAGAAACATCAAAGCGATGACATTTTTCGTTCGGCGGTAGACCCCCGGGTACTATTTGTGGAGATTTGATTTTTCAAAGTACACATTTTACAAAATAGAAATTAGAGTTTAGATCTAACGTGACGTAACGTCTAAAAAGTTTATAAGCTGTACTTGCAATTAACGTTTTCCAAAACGTTGTATTTCCCCAAAATGTCGTTGGTAATATCCAAAACGCTAGTGATATTACTTAAACCGCTATTAACGTTATTCAAACACCATAGTCGTTATTTAAAACGCTGTGGCTTATAAAATATGCCAGTGGACAAAGTACGAGCAAAGCTCGATAGGACACCGTCGCCTTAGGAACTGCGACCCTTATCAACAATGTCGTTTCACTTGGATTCCCTAATACACATTGTGTCACCCTGTACTCTTCTCCTATCCACTCAATCTTGCACCTTATACATAAATTCATAAAGTTTATATTTGCATAAAATGAGGGTGTTACTTAGGACAATATAACCGACCTGTGGTAAATTTACTATCGCCCTAATATTAACTCAATTGAGTTATATTGTTTCCCTTTACCTTTGTAATATTCAATCACTTATTGATAATACATAACTTTGGGCTGTTAATTGGAAATAGGAACAAAACATTTCCAAAATCACACAGGATTATTCAGAACCGATGTGTTTATAAGGTCGAAAATGGCATGTTTAAGTCGTTATTAGCTAATCTGGTGATTTTTTAAATATATCTTAACTATTAATGGGAGGTTTCCCATTGTCACGAGTCTTGCAATGAAGTACGTGTATGTAGCAATACTATTGAGAACATAACACAGGACTGCATCGTTATCAAAATTAATATTTACTATTTTTTTCAGTATTTTCTTCGGCGAGAAAGAAACGACAAGGTAATTAAATAATAACTTAGATTGCTATTAAACCCTGTATAATGTATTTCACTTTTCAATATTATTGGTTTAAATCGTAAAAGTTTAAAAACTTATAAAGGACAAGTATTTTTATTAAAAGTACTTTTATGTAATATTACGTCAATCAATCAATTTAAAATATCATTCAATGTTAAAGAGCTTTAAAACGAATAAGATTTAATAATTATACATGTCAGTGAAAATAAAAGATATTGATAAATGCGTTTTTCACAGAGCTGAACAAAACTTTTAATATGAAAGCCAGGTATTTTTGAAAACATACATATTTTACATCCGAACACATAACAATCATACATATTCATTACACAAATGTTTCTCTAAGCCAGGAATCGAACCCACAATCTACAGCAGTAAAATTAGTCACCCATTGAGAACAAAACACAAAGTTTGAAACCAAATACTGTACAAATTACACGAACTGTAACAAAAATTTTATGGGTGACGTTTCAAAAACTCGAACAATGAGGGTTGGCGCTACTTTTGTAGTAAGAACGTCTAGGTTGTGGAATGCCTCGCCTGAGTGAGTTTTTCCCGATATTTACAATTTTGAAAACGAGAGAACGGTGCGGTTTCTGGCAGGTAAGCACGCTCCGTCATAGACCGCATCGTCACTGAACATCAGGTGAGATGGCGGTCAAGTGTAAACCTATAAAAGTAAAAAAAATACAATCAAAATTGGTACACCCGATACATCAGTTGTAGCAGAAACTATTTGAACTGGCGTAACAATAAAATGACTTACATAACAAACTAGAATTAAACTTGAAGCTGAGACGAATAATGCCTTTAATAACTGAGACTTGGTTTTAGTTAAGATTCTGGGAGTAGCACAACAACTTAAGAATAAAAGTTGGAATCGGGCCTTATTTTCATTAACTGCTGAACTCCAACTTACTCAATTTACGAAGAAAAAATGTGACGAATTTTGTACTAAACACTTCGTTATATTTTATAACCCGAGGTCAATAAATAAATAATAATTTATGGTTGTGACTTGTGACGTATGTATGCATTTGTAGGTATTACAAAAATCATACAAACATAAATAGCACATTTGATTTGACTTCTGCTCTTACGAAGAAATAGTAAAGATTTTACTCACCACGCTACCAACTGTGGGTTTGAGGGGACTCAGTCATGCCTTCGAAGTTTTTCTTTTATCATGTTGGTTTCGTTATGATGTTTTTCATAAATGTTAAAGCCAGTGGAAAACTCTATGTTTTTGAATGTGGAAAAATACTAAGGAGTGTTAGCGAGACTCGAACCTACGACTTCACGATTTTCTCACTACGCAAGCAATGATGTTGACATTTTATTTTCTTTTTCGCGCACCACATACAGGTTTTTGCCGAAGGCTGTGAATTGACCTCGAGCGTCACAGCCGTAAATCAAAGAAATCTTCGGGTAAACACGGGACCATAACGATTGGTCACTTTGGAAATAGAAATGTTGATGCATTTCTAGATGACCATTGGGCCATGGGCATGGCCACGCCAACCGCTTTCACCCGAGTAGTTTACAAGGAGAGCTATCAAATTTTGAGTTATTAGTTTTCACTTCTACCGGTAGTCCCTATGACTGACAATTTTTTTTTAATATGTAAAATAATGTAAACGGAGCCTGTTTATATTACTTTTCATATTATCACTGTTAGAACTCGAGGCCTTCTCTCGCAAGGAGATAGTCAAGGCCATAATCCACCATGCTGCCCTAGTGTAGGATATCGCATGACCTTGAAAGATTCTTGGAAGATGCCGTTGTACAATGTTTTCACCTTTTTCAAGTTAGCGGCATTACGCACATGACTGCGAAAAGACAATGGTGCGCGTGGGATAACAAAATGTTTATTAGAATTCAAATTACAAAAAAAGTAAAAAAAATAGAACAGCGTCCAAACCTCAGAGGCTTTAAATAACACGTATATCAAAAAAATACCAACAACAATTTAATTTTGGACATTTCAATTCCTTCGTTACACGCAACAAAATCCCGTTTTCAATTTAGCAAGGTGTCCAGCTACTTGCCCCGTGTTCCCGTGTTACCAATACTTTACGCAGTAAACCAAGTCCCGATTCCACCGTTGTCACTTCACATTGACATGGGTTCGAGGTTTGGAAGTACACAACCACAAACTTAACAGCTACAACGACTAACTATTGAACTATCAATGTCAATCAAGTTTAATATGTGAGTGCGATAGAGGTGACACTTCCAGTTGATCAGATAAAGTTGTGGCACTGTAACGCATATGCTACAGTCAACTTTCCTAGCTAAAACAACCAAGCAACTTTGTCGCATTCATTTGTTTCAAAATCCGAAGACATTCTTTGAGATGTCGCGAATTTCTATTTCGACAAGATGGCATGTGTCTGTGGATTATTCGGACAGGCAATAGTAAATCTAGTTTTGCTTTTTATTTTACGAAATAATTCTTTCGGGTTCCGGATGAAAAGTTTGGAATAGGTAGTGTACGACAAAACCCTTTTTAGGTTGGAAGGAATTGGTTTCTCGTGTAAGTTAGTTACTGGGGACAAAGTTGGCGTCGCTTTTTGAGGTCTTGATGAAACTTTTCTGGAATTTCTTATCCTTTAACAAGTAGAACAAACTGGTTCTTTATTATCTAGTATATTGTTGCTTCTATCTAATGCGTCGATGACAAATATAAAAATAAATTATACTAATAATTTCCATCTGACGATGTCGTAATCTCTTGTAATAGTCATTTTGTTTCTCTGAAATACAAAACAATCGATTTCAATGCAAAAATGAAACTCACACAATTCACTACTTTTACTAGAATTAATGCATCATCAACTAGCAGCGCCCCTTGGTTGTACCCTCGTAGTTTTGCGTGAAAGAGTAACAAACATACATACAAACAATCTTACAAACTTTCGCGTATGTAATATTAGTCGGAAATGATAATATGAATGTTTTTCATTTTATAGATATTACAAAAACCGCTCCACAGACTCCGATAACATTGAAATGGGACCTTTCAAAGTGTTCTCTAATTGCTAAATACTATACAGAAAAGCAACCTGACCTTAAAACAACGGTCGTACTTACATGAAAACCCAATTAGTGTGACGTATCTCAACCGATCATCTTTTCAGTTCGACCCTGATTTGTAACTACTAAATGCACGTGTGGAAAAGAACCTATGGAAATGCTGAGAATCAGATATTGTTTACTATTTAGTAAAATTTTTAACCAAATTAAATAAAACAAGGAGGTTCTCAGTTCAGTTGTATGTAGGTATGTTACGCGAAAGCTCCACCAATTGCGAATCGATTTTGATGGTTAATTTTTCTTTAGTAGATAATTATTTGTGTGTGAAATGTCCACCAATATTTATTTATTTAATTCAGATTTGGTTGGTACATGAGAACGCGTAGTTCTGTTTTATAAAATTTGATTTTAATTATAAAAGTTATCAAATTATATTGTTTTATGAAATTGACAAAGATATAGTTCATCAAACTTTCAGAGTGAGGGGTCGTGACGTCACTTGTGGGTAAAAATCGTGCCCACAAGTCATGTCACGCGAAACTTCTAAGCACTGGATCTTCGTATTTTTTTTTGTTTTCGCAATAAAATGAAAAAAACGTGTACAATATTTTTTAGAAATCTAACTGACGAACTAATTAGTTTTTTTAAGATTAACCTATTGTTTACACTGAACAACCTGGAAGAACGGGAAGTGCTTAATTTGGGACGCCACTTGCGTCAGCACTGTCGCCGCCAGCCACCTAGGTCGCACTATCCACTCACCATCGGCCGCGGCAGAGGATGCCGCTGATAAGAAGAAGCGAAAGTATGGTATGTTGGTGTCGCAGTACGAATTTGTACCTGTTGCCGTGGAGACCTTGGGTTGTTGGGGCGCAGAGGCTAAAGGGTTCCTCTCAGAATTGGGGCGCAGGCTCAGGGAGAATACGGGTGACTCCCGCTCTGGTGCGTTCCTGGAGCAAAGGTTGGCCATTGCCATTCAGCGTGGGAACGCGGCGAGCATCATGGGCACTTTTGCGCCGGGAGCGGTTAGAGGTGGGTTATTCGGAGATTAGTTTTTTAATTATTATTTTGTTGTCATTGTTTACACTTGATTTATGAGTATGTCTGGGAAAAAAATGTCGATGAACTGAAAAAATCTAATTATTTACCCGAAAAAGCAGAAACATATTTTTTTTAAAACAGTAGATCATGCGTGTAAATAAGGATTCTATTGTAAAGTGAAGTCAATGCAGTCAGTGAAGTCAATGCAGACGTGGCGAATAACAGAGATATACGAAATTTTGACCTTGTGTACCAGGGGATCTACCGCCTAACTAACTACGCACTACGCGCGTGTGCGGCGCGTGTGCGGCGCGTGTGCGGCGCGTGTGCGGCGCGGGTGCGGCGCGGGTGCGGCGCGGGTGCGGCGCGGGTGCGGCGCGGGTGCGGAGCGGGTGCGGCGCGGGTGCGGAGCGGGTGCGGCGCGGGTGCGGCGCGGGTGCGGCGCGGGTGCGGCGCGGGTGCGGCGTTGGTGCGGCGTTGGTGCGGCGCTGGTGCGGCGCGGGTGCGGCGCGGATGCGGCGCGGGTGCGGCGCGGGTGCGGCGCGGGTGCGGCGTTGGTGCGGCGTTGGTGCGGCGCGGGTGCGGCGCGGGTGCGGCGCGGGTGCAGCGTTGGTGCGGCGTTGGTGCGGCGCGGGTGCGGCGCGGGTGCGGCGCGGGTGCGGCGTTGGTGCGGCGCGGGTGCGGCGCGGGTGCGGCGCGGGTGCGGCGTTGGTGCGGCGTTGGTGCGGCGCGGGTGCGGCGCGGGTGCGGCGCGGGTGCGGCGTTGGTGCGGCGTTGGTGCGGCGCGGGTGCGGCACGGGTGCGGCGCGGGTGCGGTGCGGGTGCGGCGCGGGTGCGGCGCGGGTGCGGCGCGGGTGCGGCGCGGGTGCGGCGCGGGTGCGGCGTTGGTGCGGCGCGGGTGCAGCGCGGGTGCGGCGCGGGTGTCGCACCCGCGCCACTTCCACGCCATCGGCGCACCCGCAGTTAGCAGTGGCATGCCGGTCGGTGTATACAAGACTAAACTAAACGACGAAAATGCGTGACGATATAGAATTCAACATTAAATTCTGCGAGTTAGTAGAAAACCACCAGGATCTGTACAATTATAATCGATCAAGTTACAGTAACCGCGCGCCGCGCCTCGCCATTCCGACACCCTTTTGCGCACCTATTCTACGCTTTTCCGGCGCCACGCCCGCGCCGCGCCCGCGCCACGCCACTTGTATTTGTCCCGCGCCTTAGGCGGCAGACTCTCCGGAGTGGGTACCTTGCTCTTACTATATCGAACTGAGCGTAACTCCAAAAAGCAACATTATTTCATGGGTGATGATCTAAAGACTCAAACGAAGAAGTTTGACTCCACATTTGTAATAATAACATCTAATCTTTGGAATTCGTTGCCTGAGTGGGTTATTCCTAATGAACATAATCTGGGGTTTTTTCAAGTTAGAGTGAATTGAGGTTTATTCTAGGTTAGTGCGCTTCATCAATCGGATTGCATCGTTGCTTAAGTTCAGGCAGAATCCCGATCAACTGCAAGACCTGGGGTTCAAACTGTATGCTAATCATACTCCAAAACAGCATCCTGCTGAAACACATGACGTTGGCATAATTGTGCTCACCGAACTATCCCACTTACATAGCACTACCGAATAGAAGCCAGGGATCAATAGAAAATGAAGGATCAGATGATATATAGTATGATACAACCGAATTAAAGCTAAAAATGAAAAGAAGGAGAAGAAGACTTATATCAGCTGACTATAATTTTTATCATTGTATAAATTCAGACCAATAGAAACTGTTTTGCCAGAGACTTATTGCATGCCTCTCGAAGAGGCTAGTTTGTATGGGTCAACCTTCGACCAATTAATTGTATTAATTGTAGTGGTAGGACTCTTGGCAGAGTCCGCCCGGGGAAGTACCACACCTTTGCCAGTTATTCTACCGCCAACACAGTAATGCTTAGTAGTACTGTGTTCCGGTTTGGAGGGCAATGTTTCCAGAGAAATTAAAGAGCTTAGAGATATAACACCTTAGATCTTTGAGTGGCGAGCGCAGTGCAGTGCTAGGTAACGATTTGGACTCTTCGCGTTCCAATAGCTGCGTTTCACTGTGCTGTTATGTGGCAGGCGTCCATCGTACCATCAGGCGCATGTCCTGCACGTCTTGTCACTCGTTATTTAATAACAACAAAAAACTAATTTGATCGAAGGGGTCAACTTTTAAAATGTTTTGTAATACCTTATCTTAATTGCAAACAGCAATTAAGATTTTTGTATTTGTCAACTGCAAACCTGTTATCAATAAAAAAAACAACTACTTCATCTTAGTTAATCTTATAAAAGCATATTTAAAAAAATACTCGTGTAACGTCACTAAAAAGTCAGCATTTTCCAAGTCCAAATTCTAGTTACTTTGTGAGATTGTATCCAAAGTGTTCAAACAATTGACCCCGAAAGTTGCGAACAGATACCTCCGACTTTAATCTATATTGCTTAAATGGAATTAATTATACGGAAAAGTGGATTAGACGAGCGGACGGCGCGCAAAGCTCAATTGTCGCCATCTGCCTTCTTAGCATTATCGATCTACGGGGGCACAGTTTGGCAAACTAGAGGATGCACCTGGTTGGTTTATCAACAGGTTTTTAGCGATACAATTATTATTGTTTCTTTTATGGGGACCTACGGCAGATGACCTCCTCCGTTTTCAGTACTGTGAGAGAGCGCAGAAAACGTAGGGCCCTATTACCATACTCATAAACTTACTCTTAAACGGCTGGACCGAGATTGAAATTTTTTTTTTCCTTTTTTTGTTTTATTTTAATTTTATTTGATATTTTTGAGTTAACGCGTGTACAGGACAACATCTGTCATGTTATATTACTACTTATATTACATGTACGCAAGTGTGTACAGGACAACATTTGATATATGTATATTTGTTACTGATTCTCACAAAAGCTACTGAAATGATCGGAATGAAATTTAGTACAGACATATAATCTATACTAATATTATAATGCTGAAGAGTTTGTTTGTATGTTTGTTTGTTTGAACGCGAGGATCTCAGGAACTGCTGGTCCGAATTTGAAGATTCTTTCTCTGTTGGATAGTCCATTTATCGAGGAAGGCTACAGTCTATTTAACATTACACTCCTATCAACAGGAGCGGAGCATGAATGAAAAGTGGAATATAAACGGGAAAAAATATAGCTTGTTAAGACCCCGCATGTTAAGATCATACTTTTCTTTTTCCACCCTAAGGTTGCCTGGAAGAGATCGCTATTAGCGATAAGGCCGCCATCTGTCGCACTAACTTTGTGTTTAACCTGTTTTAATTTGTAAATTATTGTAAATATTTTGGTGTGTTCAATAAAGTGTATCTATCTATCTATCTATCTATCTTTTTGAGAGCTTTTGTTGCTTGTATCTATTTTTTAATGGTTGCGTCATTAGAACCTAAGGTAACGGAATTTGTTCAAAATTTGAATCGGTACGACCAATTTTCGATAGATGGCGTAGCAACGCACGCACGGTTCAGCTAGTAGATAATAGTTTGAAATAACATATGGGTTAATTCAGAAAGTGTGCTACTGATCTGCTATCTAATACCACCTTACTCTTTATTTTTCTCGGACTGCTCGTAGCTCGAAAAAGCGACATCGTTTCGTGGTTCCAAAGACTCGAACAAAGAAGTTTCTTCGATAGTTACAATATTCAAATCAATAGCGAACCGTTATCTTCTACGCAAGCTCACCGTCGTAGACCGCACACATTTATTACACACCGCGACATTATCGCTTAACATCAGGCAAGATAGCCGTGAAGTGAAAAACTGTTATAATTCAAAAACTATTCTTGGAAAAATAGGATTAAGAATAAAGCGGGTAAAATCACGGCAAGCTGTTAGAAAACAAAAAAAAAAATGTTGTGTAAACTAAACGGCCGTGTGTATTATCACGTAACAAAGACCGACAAGCTCGTAACACATTATCATAATACGTTATTATAATTATTCTCAGCCACTGCGCTCGGTGTCACCAGGCTATTTTGCTGACCTACACCGTAAAGGTTACACCGCACTTAATGCGACTATCTACGTTACTACATGCTTATTTGTTTTGTTTAAACGTTGACTTTACCAAATTATAGCATAAACATTAAACAGGCTATTGTATATCCCATAGCTGAGGCTTTCTCACAAAGAGAGCGTTTAGGCCATTTAAGCCCACAGAGTAAGTGAGGGTACTTGGTCAGTATGTGGGTATATTCATCAACACACACTAACCGCAGGCGTAGTGGACTTGAGCCTTGTTTTTTCCTTACGAGAGATGGTTCCCAAGTCCTATACTACGTGAGCCTTAAGCATGATTCCCGAGACAGACGTGACAGTGTAACACAGATTAAGTAATAATATGTGTAAGTATGACGTGAAACTGTCAGTATCACGTAGAGGCGTATAACAATCTAATGGCTCGTGGCCAAAATGAGAACTAAGGTCGCCCGATTTTCCCAAAATTTTCAAAATTTAGGGAGTAATTCATTCCAGCTGAAACGTGTCTTATTTACACCTATATATACATTAAAAACACCTTATTTAGATACGCGTAATTGTAACAAGGTCAATTTCGCTTTTTTATTAGTCCATTTTACAAATATACTGACACGCTAAAAAATAAATTTGTAGGCGCAAATCCAGGAATTGGATAGCAAAATCCGCGAATAGTGAAAACTTCAACGAAGGAAGCTCCAATAAGCAGTTTTTACTGTAGGACTGAAGGTATACGAACCCAGAGCAGGAAACATTGGGTAAATAGGTGTGTAACATAATTCCTAAAATTTCATTGATATTATTTTTTATTTCTCAATAGACAAATTAATGTGATAAATATGTTTATATACAGTCGTTTAATATTTTTAAAACATTATTTCAGTATGTAGCCCTATTAGAAACAGATGTTATCTTTTATGTATTAATTTAATTTTATCATCGAATATAAGTCTTTGAATTTGGAAAATATGGCGGAAAAAAAATTGTTGGGTCAGCTAGCTATTTTATATTTTAGCCGTCTTCCATAATTAAACTTTATTCTCTATTGCTGTAACAGAATATCGAAAATTGTGTAATAATAATAACCGAAAAAATTAAAAATATCAAAATAAAACATAACCAAGTTTTTCGTTTACATGAGCCACTGACGTCGTAAAGCGTTTTAGACATTCGAAGAATAAATTGAAAACACGAATTTTGAGATTGAGATATATATTTTTTTGCTTTTTTAAAAATGACTTACATTGTTTTGTGTAAATCTTTCAAAGATACATCATTTTAGACTTTTGTTAGCATTGTGTGTTAAATCCTATTAATGGAAATATAAATATTTTTGCGGTGATAATTTATTTAAATTCCCCGAAAGTTAAGGAGATTTTGTATCTGGGTAGCCTTTTTACAATGTCATCCAACTTCCATTAGATTCATGTACGCCTGTAACTGTGACGTGTGAGGGTTGTGACTTTCAATAATGTGTGGTTGCAAATTTCAATATTAGACAGGCAAAAACTTAAAAATGCCGCCCCCGTAACTTAGATAACATATTTCATTTTTAATTCTAGCATAATTTACATAATATATAAAAGCGAAAGGTCACTCATCAAGGAATCTCAGAAACGACAAACGCTAGGAATCTGAAATTTTGCTTGCAGGTGCTTTTTAGCACGTAGGCGCTCGCTAAGACGGGGTTTTGCGAAATTCAACCCCTAAGAGTTTGAAACAAGGGATGAACGGTTGTATGAAAATTCGCAATTTCTCAAGTTCTCAAATTTTGTATGTAAACAATTGAAACGAAGCAATTAAATGTTTGTTCTATCAATTTTGTAATTTCGAACTGAACAGGGTGAAATTGGGGTAGAAATGGGGATGAATGTTAATATGGAAGTTCCCAAACGTTGAAAATAAAACCATTAAACTCTGTATGTAAGCACTTGATACGAAGCAAATAAATGTTTGTTCTAGCTATTGTGTAATTTAGAACTGTACGGGGATGAAATTAGAGTTGAAATGGGAACGAATGTCTCTTACGAAAAATGATTTTGAAAAGCAATACATATAATATTTTGGTTGTAACATGTTGTATTTATTTAAGTTACGCAAAAATGCGGCCCTAGTGGAGACTCTGGGCCGGGAGGAGGCGGCTTAGTCAAAAGACGATGTCGAGTCTATTTATTTATTATATTACTATCGGAACCCCAACCGGTAGTGATCGGCTCAACAGACGAAATCGGACTGACTAGTACTAGAATTAGGTTTTAAATGTTCACCACCCCCTACTCCCCCCCTCCTTATTTTCCTCTTCTTCTCCTAATCCAAGAACTATGTATATAAAAAAAGATTATAGTAATGACAAAGGTCACGGACCTCAGAGTCTGTGGAAAGTTTAAATTAAATAGATAAATAAGTTACGCAAAACTTATAGTGTGACTTAGGTATAAAATATACATGAAAGTCCTGTATAACGTTTACATTATGTTTGTGTTCAAATGGCAAAAGAATGAAATGTAGGTAAAGAAGGTGCAAAGAAGAATAATAGGGCGGACATAGTAGAGCTGTGTAAGTCAAATACTTCAGAAACACGGAATCTAAATGCCTTAACATGCCTTAAACATAGAAAAATAACAACAAAAAGTATGGGATAAATCTGTTAAACGCAAACACACAAGAACTGTGTTCCCGACCATAGAAAGAAAGTTAACTAATACCTACAATGTAATAAATAACTGTATTTGACAAGATCTCATCTTTGTCTGATGATGATAGGGTTGATCACAGGCCACTTAGCACACTTATCACATTAGCTGCGTGTCGCTATACTCTTATGGGCAACCAAGCATGTTGATTCTCATCAGATACGTGTCTTGCTTATCTCGTTACTCAATACTTGGCACATTATATGGCGAATTTACACATTGGCTGCCCCTAGGCTATTCAACTTCTGTCACCTAATTTTCCTTTTCTTAGTTTCACTTTTTGATGTGCTGCCACTTTTTGTTGCCAGTGTTATGTTCCTCTTACAAAAAAAAAAGTTTAAAATGTTGGTTATTCTTTAACATCTTAAAAAAATAACTTAAATGCTTTGGCAGGAATACCTGGCTTTAAATTTTATTGACCGCCATCTTGCCAGAAAGATGTTAAGCGACAATGCGGTCTACAATGGCAATCCAATCGCATTTTAAATCAGGGGGCATATCTCATCTCCAAACAGTTTTTTGACTTAATAAGTTTACCAAAAGAGAAAACACATCGTAAATGATATTTGAAAAGTAACTTATCAAGGATTCTGATCCAAGTCCAAATCTTTAATTCCTAAATCGATTAATGACATAATTATTAAAAAAGTAATCAAATCATACAATTTTTTAATAGATTTGCCGCACTCTAAAAACTGCCGCCCTAAGTTTCAGTCTATTTTGACTATGCATTTTTGCAGTCCCATCTACCCCATCACTATATACGTTTTTGTGTTACGTTGTACGCATAAAATTTCGTTTATTTAATTTCAATTTTATTTTATTTGTGGGCTAGAACATTCTAGTTGGGTCTCATTTAATTTATTGATGATAGCTATTAATGATTCAAAATATTACAAATGTGGAGCAGCTGTAATACTAAGTAATAATAATATAAATCACGGCAATTTTCATAAAACGTTTCGTGTTACGAAACTAGTTCGAACTGTTATAGGACTCATGCTACAGCGCATGGAGTATAGCAGTAAGATTTTTTTTTAGTAAGAATTTAGTGGGTTGCTTAACCTTATGTACTTTGTTATGAATGGGCTATAATATCTCAGGATGTCCGACAAATTTGGAACTATTTTCATGCATTTCAAGTTTAACGTAAATAATTAACAAAGCACACAAGAAAATCAGTTCATAAATTACAATGTACGTTGTGTAGGTACTTTTAACAAATTAATGGCTAACTATTGGAAATTGTGAGTCGAATGGAAAAATTGGCGAATTGTAAATTTTCATAAATCGCAGGCAAATCATGTACTTATTAATACAGTTGGCCCAGGTGTGATCTTACCTTTACAATGTCCTGTTGCCATAACATTGATTAGAATTACCCTAATTGGCATTAACAAGCACATTGAGGTTGCTTTTGTCATACAATTCTAGAGGAAAGTAGAATCAGAGTTTGTTTAGGAAAGTTTGGAGGAAAAGGTATAGATACTAAAATCGTTAATAGCCATTAATGAAAACGAAGTTTTCTGATATTACAATGTCTGCTGGACCTAAGCAAACTAAAAGTTTATTAGAATATTAAAATTTGAACTTTTTGTTTCCATTGGCGATCCACCCCCGCCTTCACCTGTGGTACATACAATTTAGTATAAATCTATAGCATCTAGGACATCGTAAAAATTCCGTTGGCTTAATATTCACCGTTGGGAAAGATTATTTTATATCTGGTCAGTAGTTCCTGAGATTGACTCGTTCAAACGAAATACAAAAGCTTTATTATATTTGTACATTTGCTTTCTCTTATAAGGAGAGTGCCAAATACAAATACATTTTAAATCTTTATTGCTGATCGTTATCTATACTTATAATAAAACTGTAGCGGGTCGAATTCTGTACATTGATAATATTTTGAACAAAAAAATTTTGGGGGCACTCCATAGTCGATACTGATGGCGAAACTACATTTTTTTTCTTTCATGTCTGTCTGTCTTTCTGTATAGGGAACTCTCATCACGCCTAAACTACTGATTCAATTCATATGAAACTTGACATGATTTAAGTTCATACTAAGTAGATGGTAGCTGTCTACTTTTAATCCTCAAATTCTGCACGATTTTCTTGCAGGAAGGGGTGAAAGTCAGAATGTGTATTTGGTAGTAACTCATGTTGGCGTTGTTCAATTTCGTTAATTCTTATTTTGTTAGAAAGAACATATTTTTTATATAGTTCCATCAAAATTATTGGTCAGGTGGATTGGAAATTACATAGAAATGAAATAATAACGGTAATAATAAGTTCGGTACATACTAACTTCGAAGTAATCTGTGACACTATAAACAACAGGGATGTAACGGAGGTCATTTTACCGGAACCGAAGGCGGAATCGGAGTTTTAAAATTTGATTTATTGGAGTCGGATTTGAAGTCGGAGGCATAGGCAGGATTATTAGAAGTGGTGGCAGGAATGACATTTTTATTGGTTTTTTTTTTGCCAAACACGTCCACGTGTCCACACGATAAACATTGACGAGCAATTGATTTAGGAAGTTGCGATTTTGTATTTAATAAATAAATATCCGCCATCCGTCAAGTAATAATATGACAATACCTTTCTAATGTCAAAGTCAAAGTTTTTTTTATAGCGAATAAAATCACGTTGGTAAGTAACCTAGGTACGTGACATCAATTCTAAATTAGATATTAAAAAACCGGCCAAGTGCGAGTGGGACTCGCGCACGAAGGGTTCCGTACCATTCCCAAATAAATGGCGAAAACTTCTTTTATTATATGGGAGCCTCCTTAAACATTAATTATTTAAAGATAACATAAAACGAAATATTGTGTGAACAGTTAAAGCGTCTACCTGTCACCATTATTAGTATCGAGCGAGAAACGGTAAAAAAATCTAATTTGTTCTATGGGAGCCCTTAAAAAATTAAAAATGTATTGTATGTTGTTTTTAGTATTTGTTGTTGTGGCGGCAAAATGAATTCATCATTTTTGAAAATTACAACTGTCTAGCTATCACTGTTCTTAAGATACATTCTGGTGACAGACGGACGGACGAACGGACTGACAGCGAAGTCCCAGTAATAGGGTCCCGTTTTTATTATATGGAAAAGAGGGAGTCGGTTTTTTTAATATTAACAAAAAGTGGATGACAAGATGTTTAAGCCCACTACCAGTTGGACGCGTGCCCAGCATGCTGGTGGCAGTACCACGCTGAAGTGCAATGTTTATGCGTTGGGCCAAATACACGCCAGCATTTTGGTCACGCGTTGCGTCGGCCAAGCGCTCGGAAAGGGTTTTAACGATGAGGTGAGCTCCCGGCCCCCACAGGCACGATGTCTCAGCCCCAAAAGTTTTAAATATAAAACCACTACCGAGGGTTGCAAATTTCCGCCGTTTGAGACTCTCAGCTAAATAAACCGCTGCACTGGCCCTACTATGAATCTCTGGAAGATGTGATGGTGCCAGAGTATCGACGCAAGCTGCATCTCACACAAGGGGCCGACTCAACTTCCAACTTCCAAGGCACAAAAGTCATGCCGTCAGGTCTTTTGCCATCGTCACGCGCCACTCTGGTTTGAGTACCTATGGCTGGGACAATGGCGGTGGAAAAAGCCAAAGTTTTGTGTGTGAATTGTTCACCAGTATCTATTTATCTGGACGAAGTAGTTATGGCTTCAAAAATTAGTCGAGATAACTTTTTACTTGACTATTAGAAGTTAGTTGACGTGAAATGATAATAATTGAAGTCAGTTTTTGTTCTTTCGGATATTATTTCAATCCAAATACTGTACTAAATTTAGTGTTTAATAAGCTTCCGTGACCAAAGCAGACCGTTGTTTTTCTAAAATTGAATAAAATGTTATCTTACTACGAAGTATTATTCGACGGTTAAAAGGAAATACGGTATAAGCGCCAAAAAGTGAAATGTTCAGGAGAGCCGTTCAAAGTTTTGAATTTTAGAAAAACTAACGTATCTCTGTTATTTATTAGCATTTTGTGAAAAATGAAACAGTTATGAAATGAGAAAAAAATGGGACAGTTACCGGTATTGTCAGTTTCAATGATTTGTAGCTATTTAACGTGGTTTATGTCGCTTATAGCAATAGCTTTTAATTTTCCAATGAGGTAATATGGCGTAAGCGACAAATGACAAAATAAAATATTAATGGATTAAGAAGCCTAAACAACATACTGATATCTCACGTCGCGAGGGAAAAGGGGTATAAGAGACTAGACAGTTCAATAAGTGTTATGGGAAAAGAAGGATAAGGTACTTTTCACAGTGGTTGTATAACAGATAATAGAACACAAGTAACAGTCGACTTTCACAAAAAACAGAATCATAAGACATTAGTGACACACAATGTAGCTTGAAAGTAAAGGAAAAGAAGGATAAATAACATCTGGCATTGCATGAGTCTAAGGAAATATAGATGAAAAGACTTTTCCTTAATAATGAAGTAGCACAACCAACACGATCTCGATTAAGTAATTCTAATTTACGCTAAATTATGGTAGATTTAAAAGGTGATTGTTCGTTTTTTTGCGTTATTTTCATGTCACCTTTTCACTAACAATCAGATAGTACGATTTTTTAAATAAAAACAAAACAACATTTCTGTTATTATTTTTAATTACGAAAAATCAAGGCTAGAGTTGGTAGGTATCAACCTACTAATTTTTGGAAAAATAATACTTAAGCTAGTAGGTGGGCACATAACTAAATAATAAATTTAGGAGGCTTGGTATGTATTCGTAATGTTAAACGTTTAAAAAAATAACAAACAGTATAGAAAATACTCTCAAACATTTGCCGGGGTGTAAGATAACAGTCCGGCAAGTTAAGATATTTAGTTTTTGATACGACTTCAATACGATGCTCGGGTGCCTCCGAGTCCATCGAGTATTTGACAGTTGATGATGTGCAGTTCATTTTAAAAGTAGCTACTCGTATTTTACTAATCTAGCCGACATGATAACCCACGAAGAATTTGTCAGCCAGAAGGTCCCATCTCTTAAAGTCTGTGTGATTAACTTCTCCAAATCCAAAAAAGGCTTTGCATATTGTCGTCTGAAACATTGTATATTATTGCGATGGAGCTCAGATAGTGGTCACGAAATCACGAAGGCCGTCGCTTCGGCTGTCGCTTTGATTGGCTGCGGTTTTTTCCTCTGCTGTGCTCTTTCGGAACCGGTTTGGTTGGTCGAACTAGGAACGGGGTATCCCCAGCTGTCTGTTGCATTTGTCAGGTCATGCGAAGGGGCTCTAGGAAGCTCAGATTTTCACCCCTATCTTCGTACACGACAACCTCATGATGTTTAGAGGCCTCAATACAACCCAGCCGGTCTGCGACTTTCGCTCTTGAGTATTTGATTGTCATCGCATCCACGCTTATCACCCGGGGTGTTCCACCCGCATTTCTGCTAAGATGTACAAGCAGCGCACTTGCCTTTATGAAAGGCGTCCGACCTTCTCAGTACTCTATTATTGCAATCGTTTTGTTTCTCGATCGCACCAACCGAAATCGGTGGCCGTCTACCTCAAGGGTTGGATTCCCATCCGGCGAGATTACCATTGGAATGGTCTGTTCGCAGGCTTCATGTAAACTAGCTGTGTAGTTTGGAACCATCGACTCGAGTTCCAATGGAAATTCACATTTCTCCACTGACTCCGGCGAGAGCTTTCCTTCTTGCAGGGAGGATTTCAACTGTGTTTTAACTGGTTTTAACATAAAGTTTGACCACTGTGCCTTCTTGGTTTAGTATTTGCATGTTGTTATTATTGATATCTGTTATTTGAAAGGTTTAACTAGGCGCAAAACCAAAGTGACTGAGTTGTGGTCTGATGTCGTAATACTTTTGTCAACCTTCCATCCCTCGATTTTTTCCAAGAGAGACCCGCTGCACATTGTTACATCTACTATGCTTGTGCAGAGTTTGTCTTCCATAAAGATCTGGAAGGTTGGTGTATCGCCGTAGTTATAAATAAGTCCATTTCGTTGAACAATGAGTTTACGGCTTCTTCTCTCTCATTTTGGGATGTGCTTCCTCACCAGTGCTGCCGTCCGCAAGCTTAAATGCCGTTATCTAACATCGGGTCGATTTGGACTTTTAAATGGCACTACAATCAGAAAAAAAATATCTATCGATCTGTGTAACCCGTGTTTCTCTAGGTATGTTAGTTTTTAAGATACCAAAACTAAAAATGCCGTTAAGTTATTTTATTTTGTATGGTTCCAACGCTAAAACGCAGTTAAATAACAATACTAACCTAAAAAGCCGCTAAGGTATTTTAACGTTACCTTTGGCTGAAATTTTCTTTGATTTTCCATTACTTAATTGCCGTTAACTGACTTTTGTACGCTATAGTGCCGTTAAAGCACTTAAATGTTTTTAAACAAAGTTTCATTTATAATTTATATTGCATTTGTCCAACGCTATAAAGCCGTTATGCTTGAATACAACACAAAAATGCAGTTAAACATACTTAACGGCTTTTTAGACTAGTAAATACGTATGCAATTTTGTAAACTTAAAACAGAAAATATCACAAAGCTACCTTAACTATGTGAGATAAATTATTTATTTTTTACAATACTAGACTAAAATGCGGCTATGCCACATTACTTAACTAAAATGCCGTTACAAGTTCTTGCGTATGCAGTACGAAGTACGACAGTATGTGAAGGAAATCAAGTGCAGATGAATAAGATGCTTTCGTCCCCTCCAACTTGTTACGATGGCTTAAAACACATTTAGATGAGTCATACTAGATCTTGTATAGAAAAAATCGGAAATGATCCTTATGTTACATCTTGTTCCGACTCTTCCAGTGTCATTGATACATTTTGGGACGTATAAATTATGTTACAGTACTCGTCTTTCTTTAGATTTTAATGAAATCACAAATCTATCTAATGAAACTTTATCAGGTTTTAATAGACTTACAAGGAAAGTAGAGTAATTCTCTACAAAATCATCAAAACAAACATTCAGTTTGAAGAGTTAACATAAAATATTACAGCCAGATGATGATAGCACCATACCGTATCTGTTGAAGTTTTAAACTCCACAATCAAGTTTACAGTGTGATTTCAATTCAGATGACCTGCACGTTATAATGATTTTAAGATAGCTGATTCAAGTGAAAATTTTAGTAACTATTTTCAAGAAATCCATTAAGCATAAGTTTAAACATAACCATAAGTCTGACTTTAAGAACCACAACATCATTAATAAATACCTACAGAAAACTAGCTTGAAAACGGTACCATTTAACGTTGTATTAAAACATTGTCAATGCCGTTATACAGAATACAGAAAAACTAACCGAAGGCTGGTTGGAAAAGCGTAGAAGCGCAATTAATGAACCTCAAAAAACTGTCAGTATTTCCATCTCTCTGTCAAACGCGGAGACACATGATAGAAATTGGTGAATATCAGAACCTATCTACTTTAATGTTTATGCAACGACCACAAAGCAGTTGACAGTTTCGAAAATAAAAATTATGACTGAATCGAAGAAAAAGATCGGATGTATACAATTGGGTTGTTAACAGTGCAATGCAGTTGCAGTGCACAAAATAAAATTGACCATTATGTTCACTTCTTCTCAGTGTCATTTATTTATTAAATGCATTTATTTACTAAAGCAAAATCATCTGCATATAACAAATTACGCTTTATTATTTCAAATCTGAACACAGTTTCATGAGTTGCGAACAATGATCATAAAGTATTAAATAAGAAATGCAATAAAGGTAAGTTATATGATTTTGACCATTTTGATGAGACAGTATGAGTTAGCAACTCAAAAGTAAATAAAAATGAAGTTTAATAGCACCAAACAATTTCGTCATTGTGCCAAATAACGCTTCAGAAAGAAGAATTCAAATTAAGCCCCTGAGTTAATCTCAAAAATATGTCGCACATGTGGATTTACTCTGATTTTGAGTTTTATTGTGATAGCTTGTAGGTACAAAAATTATTGCCAGAAAGATTATTTATATTATTTTGCTTTCTTCAATGGCAAATACTTAAAATACCAGAAATTATAAAACTTCGTTTCAAATCAAAAGCAAAATGCAGAAATACTAAACAGAAGATTAATTTAGTTCAATTCATAGAGCAACATAGCGCCAACACATAAGCTATTGTTTTGGAAGAACTTGTCGACCGACGACAAAGAATGATAATGCTAGTAAAGCAATATTTAGACTCAAGAAAAATATTTGAGTCTTAGGTATTATTAATTATTTTGTAGGAATATTTATCCAAAAGTTTAAGTGATTGTGACAAAAATAAAACAAAAACAATTGATCTCTATTGTAGATTTTTGAAAATCTGTTGTAAGTAAGGGCAATAAAAGTAGTATTTTAATTTTAAATGTAAATGTAATTTTGCCTTGTTATTTTAAATTTTAACTCCTGAGAAATTGTATTTTTAGATACTTAGGCTTGTATTCGAAAAAGATTAACAAAAAGTGCTGTTTGTTGTTTTTTAATGCCAGTAAAAATCTAGTTTTTAAAGTCATTTTTTGTTTACTTATTTCACGTAAATCATCACTTTATTGTATTTTCTTAAATATCTTGTGAGTCATGCTTAGCTTAATTGCAGTTAAAGGTAAAGGTTTTGCATTTAATCGCATTTTAGTGTTGTAAAATGCTCTGAAATAACCGATTAAAACAAATTTATGAAGTTTGCTAGTTTTAAATGCGGTTAAATGACTTTAACCGCATTGTAATCTTGGATGTTTCATGATATAACGGCATTTTAGTTTTGGAATGATTTCAAATTCTGTAGTCAAGTACCATCCAATGAAATTAAAGAAAATATCAAGCTAAAATGCCGTTAAACTATACATAACGGCATTTTAGTGGTGATTTTGAAAAGATTTTAAGACAAAATTACAAGACTAGAATGCAAAAACGCTTATAACTCTTATTTTGCACACCTTAATATCTTGAAAGTACTATCATTTCAAAGTGTTTTTGCAGCTCTATATAAAGGTATCAAAATTATGGAAATATGTATTCCACTTATCAAATGGCATAATTTTAAAATTTAGAAACAGTTTTCCCGCGATATCTCGAAACTACATTTTGGTACTTAACGGCATTGTAGTTTGCGGACGGCAGAGTGGGACTACGCATTCACGTCACCAGCAACAATAAGGTCATTTGTCGCTAGTTTTTTGCTGAAAACCATAATCCTGCTGAGGAAGGGTTCGACTTTTTGGTTCCTTCTAAGTAGACAGAAATTACTTCCAGATAGACTCCCATTAGGCCTGTGCCGACCAACAGAATAGCCACTCCCGTTTCGGTAACAAATTGGGGGGCATGTATTACCACCAGCCTGACACCGAAAACTATTATGGCTACCTTAATTGGTTTTGCCTGTTTAAACTCCACTGGATAAAGCGAGTTCCAGGATATTGTTTCATTACGCCTTTGTTTCCCACATAGGGATCTTGAACAAGGGCAACTGAAACTCCCCTTTCTCTCGCTACCTACAGGAGTTCTGCCATTGCGAGCACTACAGGTAGGCTTGGATGAACCGTATACTGGAGACTGAGCCACTTTCCACATGAGTGCCCTTAGCAATAAGATATTCTAGAACGCGCTATACCATCCCATTTTATCCTTTCAGGGCAATCGCTACTAAAGGCGTTGTGAGCAAGTTCTCTGTTGGGGCTGTTGGGATAAGCAATCGTGCAGTTCTTGCATTTGGGTGGCAGGTCTTCTTTTCTTGCCTTGTATTGTGTCCAGGAGTGGGTTTTTTCCGCAGTGTCTGCAGGACTCATCCCTTTCCCGGCAGATCGCCTTTGTATGGCCAAAACCTAGGCACTTGGACCACTGCACCAAGGGTGAATGGTATGCCACTGGTCTGGAGTCTGGAGTCCTATGTCTGTCTGGAGACCTTTTCGGCGTCCAAAAACGCTCTGTGAATGCAAGGTGAGACCTCGATCAGTGGATGACACCCATGTGAATTACGCCTTTTTTCCTGTGTAGCACTCTGATCGCGTTCTCTTGCAAATCAACCCTCTGTAGCAGATGTTTATTCTGCTCCAGAAGGTTTTCCACCATTTCGTTATCTTTGTGATAAGACAAGACGTCTCGAATGATGATCTGTGGATTATCCGCTTTCACGGTTTTCACCTTTAGAAACTTGTGTTGCTGCACACGATTTTTGACCAGGACAAAGTCTTCCTCTGTGCTACAATTCAGGATGAGTTTCCTGTTTTGACCTTTTCGCACTTTGTCAACTCTTGCTCCACATTCTTTTTCGTGTGTACTTTAGTGATATCAAATGTCATAAGCGCAGATTTGGAATGAAATCCTCATTGTGTATCACAGTATAAATGACGTATTACTTTGATCGTTGATCGTGGAAGTAGGTTGTAATCGACACCATGGTATGTCGTTCAATTTAAGTAATAAGGGATTAGCAACAAAAATGTGTGTATATTCTTAACGGAAGTGAGGAATAACTAACAGCGTGATATTAACATTAAATTAGGTAATAGGGTATAACCGACAGAGTAAAATAAAAATGAATTTTGGAAAAAGGGTACAAGCGTCAAAGCTATGTTCAATTACTAAATGGAAATAGGCTATAAGCAACGTTTGTATTTTTTGAGGAAATAGCTTAGAAGGCATAAACAACCGAAAACTGGAGACCCCTATGAAGTAAAAAAGCATTACCGACAATAAATCGAGAATAAATATTTTATGCAGGGGTACAAGCACCTTTACAGACAAAATGACCTGAATTTACGTCGGTTACGAATAGTATAACTAGGGAAATGTTGTTTTTTGCTCGGGCATAAGCGCCAAAAAAGTCATCGTAGAGCTATGGTAGTCAGCTCATTCGAAAGAGCAGAAAATTTTAAGTAAAATGGCATTTAAAACTGATTTTTGACCAAAATGTCGCTTATGCCCAACTTCCTTTTAACCGTCGATATGTATATTATGTAAAAGTATGATTTGGCTGGAATTTGAAACACAGATAGTTTATAGTCTCATATACTACCTATCATCTCTGATAAAGCATGGGCCCTAACGAAACAAATATATACGACAGAACGACATTACCAATTAGATTGACATTTGAAACACACATGGCTTAGAGTCTAAAATATCACGTCGGCTAATAAGTCTATCACCTACATAGGCTATCATCCTGTAAAAATGTATAAGTAGGTAAGTATCACATCACGCACATCAGCTACATACTCTTCGTAATATATCCTATAAAAATCCTACAAACTTAACACTGCGGCTATGTTCGATACTCCACAACCTTACTAAGAGTATGTTTGATGTTGCTAAAATATAAAATATGAAGTTGCTAAACTCGAATAAACATATTTTTGTGTAGAAAAACAAAATCACTCGGTTTGTGTAATGGCCACCCATCCAAATATTTTTAGGTAAGTACTACTAATGTACTAATAAGGTCGCAAGATCAACGTACGCGAACGAAGTAGCGGGTTCAGCTAGTTATTTATATATCTGAAATTATACCTAATCGTACCGGTGTGGTTACTTAGATATTCAAAAATTACAGTCAAGTTTTTATGGAATTTAATAAATGTTTGTTTTATAGATTGAGTTGTTGCCAAACAACACATTAGAAAGTGAAAATTTGTCAAGCGTTGGTTTTGTTTTTGAGCATTTGGTAGTTAACAAAAATATCAAAAGAATAATTTGTCAAATAATACGTTATAGAATGAATGTTTGCCAAATAATTAGTTTGAGATATAACCAATTTGTTTAATTTTCTTTTGTATAGTAATCATTTCATTAACCGTGTGTTTATCTATCGTTGGTTATCACATGTCGGTTTGTGAAAAAAAGTTTATTAAAAGAACGGATACCATGTAAACAACGTGTTATCCAAAGATATTCTACGGTATGCCAAATGCGGGTTGGTGGGTATAGATATATGTAAAACACTGTTTTAACCTGTCGCAGTTGTTCTCTAAACTACGTAATTAATTTATTACATATTTTTTTATTTGACAAATTTCACCTCCACGGACCCCTAGGTCCAGGCTTTTTCTTAACGTTTTATACATTATTTTATTTTTTGTTATTTTCTTTTGTCTAATGCAGGAAGACTTAAATATTAGATCAGACTTCTAAAAAACTATGCATCTACATATCTATAACCTAAACTATTTAAACATATTTTGCAATTAAAGCTTCACCCCGACCCAGAGCCTCCATCACCGCTGCATTGCCATCTTTAATGGCTATCTGAAAATTGTAGTCTCTGATGGCACTCGGTGGCGCGGTCGACGTTCGCAACACAAAACGACAAATCGCATCATTCTCGACGTAGTCGGTGTAGTAGACAAAGGTCCCAGTGTGCCGAGACAAAGCCACAACTGCGTGCGGAACACTTTCGTGTATCTTCAGCTTAGCCTTGGTCTTAATTGCGACTACTGACTCCTAAGTAAATCTCCCTCAGCGCATACGTGATATGCATTGGGCACCGGTGTGTGCACAAGAACTCCTGGCAGACTTCAGTTACCAGGTTAGGGTTACCGTACCTCATATCAAAGAGATTTTCTCTATCGATATAAGGCAACTGGTTTATGTCTCCTATGAGGACAAGCTCGCCAGAATTGGACAGCCGCGCTGTCATTATGTTGGCTCCAAAATGGTTCATTAGAGCTTCATCCACCAAAAGGCGGCTGAAAACCCTGTCGAATCCATTTACGAGAACCGAAGCCATAGTACGCACCCTGGCTTTCACCTGGTTACCAATGCGTCCAGATAGTCTCTCCCTCATATCTTTTGCTGCCTCTGATGTGGTCGTGATGAAAACATCCTTGTCCACACTGAAGTGTTTGATAACCCATGCTGTCTTTCCACACCCCGGATCACCGTTAATCCATTGTATTTTTGGTATCTTCCAGCTTCCCCAATTTGCTGTGGCTTCTGGATAGGAATCCATTTATAGTTATATTATTAATTTATTACATTACATTTGCAGAGGTTAAATGGCGTAAATCGTAGGTAAAACATAACAACCGAATGAAAATTGAAAATGACTCCACGTTTCATGTAAATGATATCATGCTAAAATATATTTCAGTCAAATTGTTAGGATTTTGTTAATTTGAAAATAACTATACATCTGAATAAGTACACAACTCTGTAATTTATCGCCTTAATTCAGATCGACACATAGTTTAACATATTTAGTAATCATAGTGGTACAATTAGACATCTTATTGTTTTCAAAACATTTTCAAAATTCTGTAAAAAAATAACAAATAAGAAAGATACTACAAACAGAATAGTGATATCTGATATAATATGGCTTTACGAGTAAAACTATCTTATTTTATTTTCGCAAGTATAGAAAACATATAAAATGAGACTATCACAGAACACAATGTCCGGCAAATAAATCCAAATAAAACCTCACAACAGCTTACACGGGCAATACGTCACAAAAAGTTGGCGGCAAACGAAAAAACCGCCACAAGACAAACTATATGCGACCCGAACTATCCATCAAAGGTTTCAAAACTAGACCCCGGAACTGCGTAAAGCAGTGTTGAAGATTTAACAGGATATCTAAATGTATTAATCCTATCCTACTATAATATTATAAATGTTAATGTATGGATGTTTGGATGTTTGTTGCTCAATCACGTTCTAACGTATGAACGAATCGGGCTGAAATTTGAAACACAGATAGGTTATAGTCTAGAAGAACACATTTTTATCCCGAAAAACAAAGGGAACAAAGGGAACAACGGGAACGGGAACTTCGCGGGTAACACCGGGGCGCTGCTAGTTATTAATAAATCGTATTAAGGTGCGTCCCCCAGCAAAACGAGTTTTTTGTTCAGTTTTAATGCCTATATCACACCTCCGCTGCGAAACAACAACTGCGAAACCGCTGCGTGAGTTTCGCTGTGGAACAGTACTTCACTTACGCGAAACTATAATAGCGAAACAGAGCGAAACCTAAAACTAGAACAGTTGAGAAATAAGACTCGAAAGAAAATGTCGTCGCTTTCGGAGTCAGAGGAGGAACTAATCTTACTGTGGTCAACTACTTTAAAAAGGCGTCGTACCTGGGAATGATATCAATAAAAAAAGAAAGAAGTTGGGAGAGAATATATTATGTAAAGAGTTACAGTCACATGAAGACCGTTTATATTCTTACTTCAGAACTTAGTTTACACTTTACTCACTGCTTGTATAAGATTTTCAGTAAATTCCAAATCCATTGTTCCTATTTCGCTCATAAAAATTGTCGATTGCTACAGACGCGTCCGAGATACACGCGGAACCGCTCCAAAATGGCGGGCAACGGGCGGAGATGTAGACGGCGCCTAAGCAAATGAGCGAAATCATGTTAGAAAGAGACAACATCATAGTCTGTTTTGTACGTTAGAGCAGGGAATTTCGCTATTGTTTCGCCGCCCAACAACTGACAACTCATAGCGAAACTATGGCGGTTTCGCCCTTTGAGTTTCGCAGCGGAGGTGTGATATAGGCATAAGAGCTATCTACTCATTAGCCAAAACAAGTATCAACTGGTAAAAAATACATTAAATTTCTACAACTTCTTGGCTTCAAAATGGTAGTTTTTTTTTGTTAATAAACTTATTGTTTAAACTAGCTGAACCCGCTACTTCGTTCGCGTACGTTGATCTTGCGACCTTATTAGTGCATTCGTAGTACTTACGTAAAAATGTTTGGATGGGTGGTCATTACACAAACCGAGTGATTTGTTTTTCCACACAAAAATATATTTATTCAAGTTTAGCAACTTCATATTTTATGCAACATCAAACACACTCGTAGTAAGGTTGTGGAGTATCGAACATAGCCGCAGTGTTAAGTTTGTAGGATTTTTATAGGATACATTACGAAGAGTCTGTAGCTGATGTGCGTGATCTGATACTTACCTACTTGTACATTTTTACGGGATGATATCCTAAGTAGTAGGTGATAGACTTATTAGCCGATGTAATATTTAAGACTCTAAACCATGTGTGTTTCAAATGTCAATCTAATTGGTAATGTCATTCTGTCGTTAATATTTGTTTATTATTATTTGGCCCTTGCTTTTCCGAAATGATAGGTAGTATATGAGACTATGTAAACTATCTGTGTTTCAAATTTCAACCAAATTAAACCTTTACATAATATATACATAATAATACTTAATAAGATAACATTTTATTCAATTTTAGAAAAACAACGTTCTGCTTTGGTTCTGCTTCTGCACCGAAGCTTGTTGAACACTAAATTTAGTACAGTATTTGGATTGAAATAATATCCGAAAAAACAAAAACCGACTTCAATTATTATCATTTCACGTCAACTTACTAATCTCTAGTCAAGTAAAAAGTTCACTCGACTAATTTAAGAAGCTATGACTACGTCGTCCAGATAAATAGATACTGGTGAACAATTCACACACAAAACTTTGGCTTTTTCCACCGCCAATGTCCCAGCCCTACTCAAACCGGAGTGGTCTTACGCGTGACGATGGCAAAAGACCTGACGGCATGAGTTTTTTGCCTTGGAAGTTGAGTCGGCCCCTAGTGTGGGACGCAGCTTGTGTCGATACTCTGGCACCATCACTTCTTCGAGAGACACATGGTAAGGCCAGTGCAGCGGCTAATTCAGCTGAGCGTCTCAAACGGCGGAAATATGCAACCCTCGGTAGTGGTTTTATATTTAAGTCTTTTGGGGTTGAGAGATGAGACATCGTGCCTGTGAAGGCTGGGAGCTGAATTCATCTTCAAAAGCCTTTCCGAGAGCTTTGCCGACGCAACGCGTGACCAAAATGCTAGCGTTTATTTGGCCCAACACATATACATCGCTATTCAGCGTGGTACTGCCGCCAGCATGCTGGGCACGCTTCCGACTGGTAGTGGGCCTGAACATCTTATCATCCAGTTTTTTTAATATTCAAAAAACCGCCTCCCTGTTTTCCATATAATATATGTACATGGTAAAAACGGGACCCTATTACTGAGACTTCGCTGTTCGTCCGTTCGCCTGTCACCAGACTGTATCTGAAGAACGGTGGTAGCTAGAGAGTTGTAATTTTCACAGATGATGTATTCATATTGTCGCTACAACAACAAATACTACATTACACATTTTCTAATAAATATCAGATTGTGTTTCGTACCATGAGCTGCCATTTTGTGGAAAAATATAAGACAGGTACTGTCATATTATTACCTGACGATAGATGACGGATGACGGATTTGAGTACTGTGTGCCTACCAGGGAAGAGCTTCGAATCCGACTCCGATAAGTCGGAACCTCCGATTACTATTAGACCTTCGTTTCCGACTTCGGCTCCGAAACTTTTAAAACGGAGGTTATAATCGGAGGTAAGGTGTATAAATATTGCAGATAATCCTTTATTGTGGTGGATAGTAAATTAAAATACAAAATCCCAACTTCCTAAATCAATTACTCGTCAATGTTTATCGCGTCCACATGTTTGGCAAAAAAAATATATCCAATAAAAATGTCTCTCCTGCCACCACTTCTAATCCTGCCTATGCCTCCGACTTCGGTTCCGACTCCGATAAATCAAATTTTAAAAGTCCGACTCCCCCTTCGAGTCCGATAAAATGACCTCCGTTACATCTCCAGCAGGTCTACTACGAAAACAAACTCCGAATGATCGCATCCGACCGACAGCTGAATCGGATTGTAGCCTACCACGAAAAACATTCGGATCAATACATTTCGGGTCGGAAGTAATAGACTTAGGTCGGATGAGGGTCGGATCGAACGAAACGGCCGATCTGATCAACCGACCGATTGTCTTTCGTGGTCGGAAACTTCATAAGTTCGGCCGATATATCGTTTATCGGACTTCATAGTAGACCTGCTGTTGTTTACATTGTCAAACAATACTTAGAAGTTAGTATGTACCGAACTTATTAATTCCGTTATTATTTAATTTCTATGTTATTTTCGAACCACACGACCCATAATGCTAAAATTTTGATTATACTATATTAGAAATTTGTTATTTCTAATAAAATAAGAATTAACGAAATTGAACAACGCAAACATGAGTTACAACCAAAACACATTCTGACTTTAACCCCTTTCTGCACGAAAACCGTGCAGAATTTGGGGATTAAAAGTAGACAGCTACCATTTACTTAGTATGATCTTAAATCATGTCAAGTTTCATTTGAATTGAATCAGTAGTTTCGGTGTGATGTGAGTTCCCTATACACACAGACAGACAGACAGACAGACATGAAAGAAAAAAAATGCAGTTTCGCCATCAGTATCGACTATGGAGTGCCTCCAAAATTTTTTTTCAAAATATCTTCAATGTACAGAATTCGACCCGCTACAGTTTTATTATAAGTATAGATATAGATAGATAGATAATTATATAGACTTAGGTCGGATGAGGGTCGGATCCAACGAAACGGCCGATCTGATCAACCGACCGATTGTCTTTCGTGGTCGGAAACTTCATAAGTTCGGCCAATATATCGTTTATCGGACTTCGTAGTAGACCTGCTGTTGTTTACATTCTCACAGAATACTTAGAAGTTAGTATGTACCGAACTTATTCATTCCGTTATTATTTAATTTCTATGTTATTTCCGAACCACACGTCCAATAATGCTAAAATTTTGATGAGACTATATTAGAAATGTGTTCTTTCTAATAAAATAAGAATTAACGAAATTGAACAACACAAACATGAGTTACAACCAAAAACACATTCTGACTTTAACCCCTTTCTGCACAAAAACCGTGCAGAATTTGGGGATTAAAAGTAGACAGCTACTATCTACTTACTTAGTATGATCTTAAATCATGTCAAGTTTCATTTGAATTGAATCAGTAGTTTCGGCGTGATGTGAGTTCCCTATACACACAGACAGACAGACAGACAGACAGACAGACAGACAGACAGACAGACAGACAGACAGACATGAAAGAAAAAAAATGCAGTTTCGCCATCAGTATCGACTATGGAGTGCCCCCAAATTTTTTTTTTCACAATATCTTCAATGTACAGAATTCGACCCGCTACAGTTTTATTATAAGTATAGATAATCGCCTCACAACGAAACCATGAAAAAATTAATTAATTGTAGTTATCATGCATCTCCTCGAAAAACCTCCATTATTTTGATTTTGTACTTACACCAACGGATAGACAATTCCATTACAAACATTTTGGTAGTTTTATTTTTTTTTCAAAAAACCAAAATCTGTATTTATAAAGAATTTATTCTAAAATTTGAGCGTAAAACAGCGACAAATCCTACTGTTTCTCTCTTGCTCTTTCTTGCGGTGTGCGATAAGGTAAGAAATACTCAAGGTCATTTGCTCGGGGTACGCCCTTAAATGTTATGAATGTGAATGTCTGGATGTTTGTGTTTCTCAATCATGTCGAAACGTGTGAACAGGTCGGGCTGAAATTTGAAACACATTTAGATTATAGTCTGGAAGAACACATAGGCTACTTTTGATTCTGGGAAAATAACTACGCTGGTGAAACCGTGGGGTATAGCTAGTTGTTTAATAAATAAAGTGGCCAAGTGCGAGTTGGACTCGCCCATGAAGGGTTCCGTTGCAGTAAGTAACATAATATACATAGTACACAATATAGTTCTTGTAGTTCGTTGTAACTTTGATCGAAGTTTTATTAATAGTGTATTTATGACGTACTAAAAAAACTACTCATCAGATCGAGTTCAAACCAATTTTCGTTGGTAGTTTGCATGGTAATGTACATCATATATTTTTTTTAGTTTTTTCATTCTCTTACTTTAGAAGTTAGAGGGGGGGGGGGACACACATTTTATCACTTTGGAAGTGTCTCTCGCGCAAATTATTCAGTGTAGACAAAAATTACATTAAAAACCCCAACATCATTTTTAAAGACCTATCGATAGACACCCCACATGAGTAGGTTTGATGAAAAATAAATTTTTGAGTTTCAATTCTTCTCAGTAACCCTAATTTTTCTTTTTTTTCTTTTTTTTTGTAAAAATCCTAATGCGGTTCACAGAATACATCTACTTACCAAGTTTCAACAGTGTAGTTCTCATAGTTTCGGCAAAAAGTGGCTGTGACATACGTACGGACAGACAGACAGACAGACACAACGAATCTATAAGGGTTCCGTTTTTACTTTTTACGGAACCCTAAAAAATAGGCTGCCATGAGTATCAGTATGTGGCTTAGGAATGTGTTGGATGTCAAAGTTAAGAGAAAACATACAAACTAATAATCTTACTTTGAGTAACAATCAAAAAGCCACATCGTTTCATGGTAGACGTTACGTATACCTAAACTAACAGGTTAGACTGCACTTTTGTAAAAAAAAGTGTAGGCTAGTACAGAATGCGTTTGCTGTGTGGAATTATCTCAATGAATACAATGATGGTGTCCTCAAGTTGAGAATGAATAGATTTCTTCTAAGTAAGCATACTCCATCATCGCTTAACATCAGGCAAAATGGTGGTCAGGTGTACATTACCAACAAAATGTCACGCTAATTAAATAAATGTTGGTTAGTTGGGTTTGTTAGTTTCGTGCAAATATCTAAACTTATATTAGAAAGCTGTAGAGGTTTTTTGTTTAGTAAATAAATCACGAGATGTAAGGTACTGCCTGGCGCGTACTCAGTGACCCGGCCCTGATATCAAAATGTAGTTACCATTGTCCGGGAGTTGATAAAATATGAGCAGAGACGTTGACAAATCGTCAGCGGCACAATGAGCAAGAAACGTCGCGTCGGCTCACAAGTCACTCCGAGATAAAGTTTGTTCTATGTCAACCGACAGGATTAATTTGGTGAAAAGTGGAATTGCCACTTTTTAGCGCGATTTTCCTCGAAATTTATGTAACTATTTTTATAAAATATATATTTTCTGCCTTTTAACGAATAATTATGTTGATTGAGTAAGAATAGCCTATGTTATGTCTTATTACATCAGCAATCTGGTAGTGAAAAGTTCGTCATAATCGGGCAATCCGTTTTGGAGATTAGCCGGAACAAACAGATAAACAAAAATTAAGAAAAAAATGTTTTAGATATAGGTGCTGCATTAGCCCCCATTTGAAATTGGTAGAGTATGAGAAACTAGTAGCGCCACACCAGTTTTTCCACCTAGTTCCTGATCCCAATTTTTATCATTAGAAAACTCCTGGGATAAAAATTAATCCATCTGTTATTCTAGATCTAGACTATTTGGACCATTTGGAATTTGGACTATTGTGGAACTCCTTGCCTGTGGAAATCAGGGAAGCTCATTCTCTTCCTGTATTCAAGGAACACGTGAAAACCTTTTACTTGTCTAAGTCCTGCTAAGGTCGCTCTGTGGATGTCCTAACACTATTACTTTTTTACTGAAATACTCTTGTTAACTTTTGTCCATTAGTATTATAATTGTAAATGAATTATGTATTAGTGTATATATATAGTAATGTTATTTATGTATTAGAATGTAACATTATTAGAATGTATGTTTATTGTTAATGTATGATAGTCAACAATTTAATACATTGTTTGTTTTAGTATGTAGGTATCAATTTACTCCTATTTTTCTATTTGCTCTTTGTTTGTGAACCCGTCTTCCTATAATTATAATCATTTTCCATACCACGGTTGCCTGGAAGAGATCGCTTTTAGCGATAAGGTCGCCAATTGTAACTAAATTTTCTTTTTAGGTTGTTGTTCCTTAATATTTTTTTGTTTTGTTTTATTTAGTGCAATAAAGAGTTTATCTATCTATCTATCTATCTATTTATTATCTATCTAAGAACCAAATGAATCCTTCAGTAATTTTTTCTTGAAGGAGTAACACACACCCAAACTCATAAACTTTCGCAGTCATGATATCAGTAGAAAGATATCAACTTAACCAACTAAACACAACTAATAATAAATTAGATAATGAAACAACCAAGAAACTTACATTAAACCTATGTACATGAAGGTTTGCCAGAAGACAAATTTCAGCCCGATCTATTCAACCGTTCCAATGTGATTGAGCATCACACACTTCTATATATTTATGCACATTTTTGCATTTATCACATTATTGATAAATGGAATGGGATGTTTATTGATATATACAGTGGTCCTTATTAAAGCATTTCTTAACGCGACACGGTTAGTTTTAGACTTAAAGTGGATAAAGCCGCCGATTGTAACACCAGTTTTAAATTGTTTTTCTTTTACTGTATTGTTTTGTTATGGCCTGTACAATAAAAGGTATCTATCTATCTACAAAGGTTCAATTACGGTGTATATGTATGTATGTCTGGAATAGTTCGCATGGACTTCTCCGTTTTTGAATAATGCAAAATTTCTTATCAAATAGTATTTTCTACTCCGACAAAATCACTACCGATTTCTTCATAAAATTAGTGTGTGCGCACACACTAATTTTAACACACTAACACACTAAGAAAAAAACAAAGTCACAAGTTCAAACTACGCGAAAGGTCTAATGAAACCCCTCATAAGAACGAGTATCGAACAAGAAACCTTTACATAAATCACTATAACAATATATTAGAGAAGTTTCCATTTTCGAGAGCAGCTGGTGTTGACTGCACTCGCTAGTTTTCACCAAACTGTTATTGGAAGGGAACCGGGAAAGTAAACGACATGGTATGAGGAAAAACATTGGTGTAATTGGAAGGTTTGCTATATATTACGGTACTATGTACTTGTAGCTAGGTAGCTATATAGTTTAACCGTTTGAGACTGGCTACTCTGCAGTTTTTTTAGACGAAATACGTTTATGTGACTGGTCTAGTGATGTAGTTGTTCCAACTCTGTCTATAGAGCTTTGGTTGCGGATTCGATTTCCAAATATTACACAGGGCAAATGTTTATTTGCATTATGAGTATACATATTATTTGTTACTAGCAACTATTTAGTTACGACTTTCTCCGTGAAGAATTCAGAAAAACGGTTATTCTCTAACGTATTTTTTTTGGGATAAAAAGTAGTAGCCTATTATACAAACATCCATACTTGCGCATTAGTAACATTGGGAAAGTGTGTGGAGTATTTCTATGTATCGCAAGTACTAAGTTTTTACAATAATTATGTACCTGAGTATTGTAGTAGTTATCTAGATCCCTATAAGGTTTGGTTAGTTTGGGGCTAGTTGGTGTAATGTGATAAATGTCTGACTGTACTTGTTTTGCTTCTATTAGTAGATAACAATCAATATTAGCAGCCCACTTGCCATTCCCATTATTGGGAGCCATTTCTTACAAGAAAAGAGTAAAGAACATACTTATGATGACTACATAAAAATTAAATAAACAAATAGTCAAATTGGTCACGCAAAATTTTAATTGTTTTTAACAATTAAATATAGATATATGCATGCACATATATAAATACTAGCAGCACTCCGCGGTTATACCTGCGTAGTTCCCGCTCCCGTTGTTTTATCTGGATAAAAGTAGCCTATGTGTTCTTCCAGACTACAATCTAACTGTGTTTATCAGCCCAACCCGTTCATACGTTAGGACGTGGTTGAGCAACAAAGATGCAAACATCCAAACATTTATAATATTAGTAGGATTGGTGGACACTTTACACACAACACCATCTGACCCCAAACGAAGTAAATTATTGATGAATGTATTATTAAATCTTACAGTCACGTGGTCGTGGGATTTTCAACAGTTAAATAAGTCCAAATTGAAAAATATTACTGGTCCGCTCAACATTTGGAACTTACGTTTTCAAATGTTAAACTTTTTAATGTTAATTTGCTGTAATTTGAACTTTAGTTTAATAACTTTCAGGCAACGCTAAACTGTTTTACATTGCAAACAATTTAGTAAGTATTAACAGAATTTAAGCTCCGCCATAATGTAGTTTCTACCTAAACTAACAATAATTCTAAGGCCTACAAAGCACCGAACTGGGCTGTAATCCTGCCTGTAATGTACATGTAAGTTACCTATTGTAGCTTGTTCTCGCAACTGGGTTATAGTAACAGATATGTTAATAAGATAGACGCTGCGACATTTTTTTAACAATGTTATGTTTGCACTAGACTGCCGTCTCGCCTGATGTCAAGTGACGATACAGTCTACGATGAATCGTGCTTACATATAAAATTTTATTTACTCTCTATTTAAGGATACTAAGATGTAACCATCGTGTAAAACCCACCCTGGCAATGCATTCTACAGCCTTGACGTTTATATAAACAAACGTACTCGTTTGAGTCTTCTAACGTTCACTATAAAATGGTACCGCTTTTTCAAACTACGAGAAGTCCGATAGAAAAAAGGCAAGGGGGTATTCAGTCACGCAGATCAGGTGCATATTCTCTGAATTTTGTCCGTTAAAAATCTGATAAGCTAACAACTCTTGCGATGTTCAAGACGTTGGAGTACTTATCTCAAGAAAAGAGACAATTCAATTAAACCACTAATCTTGCCAAGTGCGGGACTACATTATTATGTCCTCACTTTTGCGAGACCCTCATCTGGCGGGATCGTCATCACAGAGTGTAGTGGACCCTCTGACTCGTTCGCGGAAGAGGAAGCAGACACTTGAGCGAGCCACTCTGGCTCGCCTCTCGTATCCATTTGAATAGTCCTGGTCATTGAACGTCTTTCGGCCATCTGGTAACCTAACCCAGGGATAGACCTTTCCAAAGAGGTGACGCAAGCTGAGTTTCAGCCGTAGCTGGTGCTAAATACGGAGATTCCATCCCCTCACGAGATGAACAGAATCGAATGCAAGGGTGTGCTGGCAACAACAGGGTCGTAGTTCAGTGTGGGAGCGGTCCCGCGACTTTGTCGCATTAATCACTGTCTGAAAAACCCGTTGAGATTTTAGCCGTTAGCGTCATCACTGTAAATAGTGTCAAAGCCCCATGTAGGGTATGGACCCTACTGTATCTATTGACAGTTGACACGAGTATTTCATTGAGAAAAAAACAACGTATGGTCTCAAAAAGTATCAAACATGTCAGTTTCCTGAACATTCAAGTCATGCTTTCATTCCACGTTAAATCCACTCGCATGAAAAAAACTTGTACCTATTTTACATGATTTTAAAAAAAAATGGCTCATACCTACGCATTACGTTGTCTATGAACGTCAGCGGTTATATCCAAAATTTATCGGCCTACCGAAGCCGATCACAATAATTACATATCGCATTAATCATTCGATTCGAGGCGCGAATGACGTAGTTATGATACATTACCGTAACCCCCTTTAGGTATACCACGTTAGGAAAAGCTAGGTACACACGAGATTACGAGGTTACGCTACACTAGCTGTGCCCTGCGGCTTAGCTACCACACTTTAACCGGATAGTAGTTACAGCTTCAGGTAATATTATATATACTTACTACGTGTTTTAAATTTATAGGTATAAATTCGTTCAGCCTTTACAGAAGCACAAATAAATATTCACACTTACAAACATACAAACTTCGCCCTCCAAAATATTAGTAGATATTGCTTCAACAACATGTCTTGACGTTTCAAATTCCTTGATAGGTTAATTAGGTTAATTTATACAAACTCGTTACAGTGATTTAGTAACGCTTTTAGAGCGACTCTAGCGCATCTAGCGTAAGTGTTTCGAATTAATATAGGTATGTAACGCTTTTTAGGGTTCCGTACCCAAAGGGTAAAAACGGAACCCTTTTACTGAGACTTGGCTGTCCGTCCGTCCGTCCGTCCGTCCGTCTGTCACTAGGCTGTATCTCAAGAACGGTGATAGCTAGACAGTTGAAATTTTAAGACGATATATTTCTTTTGCCACTATAACAACAAATACTAAAATAAAAATAATATTTAATATTTATCCCATACAACAAACTTGATTTTGTACCGTTTCTTGCTCGATTAGTCCGTCTCAAACAAACTAGATGGCGCCACTTGTAAAAATAAAACGCGATATCAAATTCATCGTCAGAATCATGAGGCAAAAATCAAAATTTTAAAGAAAGATTTTGCCTGTCTACGGAAATTGCGATGGATATGGAATTCTGGATAAAGCCAAAGAGGTTTTCGCCGTTTATTTGCTAATGGTATAGAACCCTTCAAACGGGAGTCCCACTCGCACTTGGCCGGAAATATTCACGCTAGATGCGACGATATCGCTTCAAACGCGTTGCTAAATCACACGATGACGGGGTGAAATTTTATAATTATTAATGAATATGAGCTGAACACTTTCTTTCGTGACCATTCTGACAAAAACGGAAGTGATAGATAGGTTCGCCCACAAATTCTGTACCGTGACATAGGAGAAGGATGAATTGACCTCTTTATAGTGCCGGAAGGTTATGTTAGACACACAATAGTTCGGTTTTGTCTTACGCGCCCGATGCTTAAGCTACACGCTTGCGGTGACAACATACCTAGTACAAAACAAAGATACAAAGCGATTTACAACTTCGTTCTTATATTTTTTATGTTTTTAATATCTAAATACATCTAGGTATTTAAAACATACCTATTGAATTATCTATGAAATCCAAAACTTTCAACCTTTCAAAGCGGTGATAAATTCAATTAGATTAAACACTATTTATTTAAGTCATAGGGTTTATAAATCGAGATACATACTACTATTTTACAAATATTACAGCCTCAATATTTGTACCTACCAATCCGGAAATTCGTGTAACCAGTTCTTAAGTAATAATGTTGGTATTGCTTCATAGCCGTAGTAACTTATTGAACGTTGATAGTGAAATGATTTAGCACCCGATCTGTCATTGTAATTTAGAGGAAACTGATCATTGAGCTCGTTGATTAAGTATACGAATTTGGTATCTTGGTTATGTTAAAATGATTATAAATAAATATTGGTGGACAATGTTTATTATATTTATTATAAAAAGTTTTATTTACGACTGGTAATTCGTTTCAGTGATGGCTGCGATTAAACTTAGTTGTTTGAATACAATTATATGAGCCATATTGTTTCATAGTTGTCATTCCAAAAAAGAACTAATCGATTTATAAATCTTATATTTCTATTTTCCATAAAAGAAGATGTTTGATTTCAGTTTTGTGATAAAAACGTCTAGGCTGTGAAACGCGTAGCCTGAGTGGGTTTTCGCGATGGTTATCATATTGGTGTCTTCACGTCGAGTATGAGTAATTTTTTCGAGTTCCATCGTCCATCATCATTAAAATAGTAAAAATTGAATGTTAAAATACAAAAGAAAAATAGTTTTTAAAAGAACAAAGCTATAGAACTGTTGAAAACCACATTGAGTACCTACGTTGGTAGTTTTCTAAACAGAACGTAGTATTGAAAAAACGAATAACCAAATTCAAACACTGAGATAACGTCATTAAGCTCTTTCTACAGCGGAAGCGGTTCTAGACGAAATAAATTGGTATTTTTTCGACCTCCGACACAGTAAGAGAGGTTTTATATATATGTCATAGGGAAATTAACGTTTGAAAACGTAATGATAACAAGTCATGTGATTTAGTTTATTTTATTATACATATTTTTACTTTTATGCTTAAGGTTGATTATTTGCTGTTTAATTTACATTTTTATGCATTCTTTTCTGTAAATAGTATATTTCTTTACACTTAGCTTAACAAATTTCTGTATAGTTTGTTGTTCACTTAATTTTCTTGATAGTATTAAAGATCTGAGTAGATCTATTTCCTGGAAATCTGGTCGCTTAAATCCCGAAGGACGCCAATTAAAATATCTAGTTTAATAATTATAGTTTTTAGGTTTATTTGTAATCTTTTTACTTTTTTGAAGTGAAAACTTCTTTAGGCGCGCTATAGACAGAATTTTCGTGGGCTGTGAAATGGATTCATCAATCGTCACGCTTGGGTATGATAATGGATCGGATCGGATCAGATCGGATATGAAATCTTCGGGTAAACTCGGTAAAAACGGCCAGGTAGGTACCAGGGAAACAGAAACAGTAAAGAGTTTCGATTACCTACCTCCAACAGCCCAGCGTTTATCTCCAGATACCAGGACAACAGAAATATAAAAGAGTTGCGTTTGCCCCTAGGTACCAGTACCAGGGCAACAGAAACAGTAAAGAGTTGCAATATTCTGTATAATTACGTTGATATAAAACTAGATGGCGCAACCATCGATTTAGCTGGCGGTGTTGAAATTATGCGAATGTACATAGACCTACGATGGTTTAACAAATAATTTGTCTTCTGACAAGGTGATAAATCAATTAGACAATTCAATTAAAAGTGAAAACATTTGAGTCACAAGTTTTCACTTCTATCGGCAATTCCGTTCCTATGACTGCCAATTTTTTTTGCCTTTGTGGTATAGTGTCACGCAAAACTGTCAACATGACGAATCCAAATCATTGCACTGCGGTTGTCACCCAAAGATAGAGGACGACTTATCTCTTTTTCCTGCGTTTTCTCTGGGTACATTGTCCTTCAAACCAGATCACAGTGATGTTTGCACATAGCTGCTTCGCAGTACAATAACTGGCAAAGGTGTAAGCTGCAGGTTTACACTGCTAAAAGTTCTACTTCTTTTAAACTAACTACATAAGTGTTTGTCTGTCTATCACGGTTACAGATAGACAGGGGGGTCTACCGCCGAACGAAAAATGTCATCGCTTTGATGTTTCTCTCTGTTTTCTTTTCGCTTGAAATGATAGAGACGGCGTTAGCAAAGTGATAGCCGATTTAATTAGGCGGTAGAAGCGAGGGTGATTGATAATACTCGATAGTGTTAATTGGCGTCTGTATCCGCTTGCTACACCGGCTGCTCTTCGCGTTTACAAATTTGGCGGGAAAACGGGTGTCAGGTTACCTAAGTGCGTTTGTTTACGCTTCGGCATATGAAGTGGCGCGTTACTTGTACGTGTTTAAGCCCATTATTCTCAAGAGCATTTCAAGACGCTTCTAGCGGTATCGTTTGTTTATAATTAATGTACTTAAAATGTAAACTAACATTTTTGACACTTGAGATTTTTTTTTGCGATTTCTCAAGTAGTCGATCAGCTATTATATTAATAATTTATAAAGGAGACAGTGGTTTTGTGGCTTAAATGTGTTGTATACGAAATAACAAACTCGAAAAACCAAAAATAACTGCATTCGATAGCACAAATTATTTTTTAAAATTTTTTCAATACTTTGGGACCATTTTCCCGCCAAAAAATTTAATTTTTGTTTTTTTTTAATTTTACGATGTTTTTATGTAAATGAACTCTAATTTTAATGTTAATTATATCAAAATAAAGACTAGTTCAAGTAGACGCCATTAAACAAAAATTTATCGATATAGCTTCCGAAATAAAAACACAAAAAATTTTTTTTCCCGCCCTAAAACCCGACCGCAAAGTTCATTTTGTATTTTTTCGTCATTTGGTGTAATATAGTTACCAAAGTGTATCAAGCGGGTATGCACGGTTAGGCCCAAATTTGTGGACATACAAAATTAATGTTTGTCATGCCCTTCACAGAATTGTAAACTATGCATTTGATAATGTGATGATTTTAGCATAGTTGTTGTGCATGAGCCTCAGGTGTCAGATTTGGTACCACCAATTTTCGACAGGTGACTTAACAACGCACCCAGGGTTCAGCTACTTATAATTAATTATCTACTTGCTTGCATAAAATATGCTTTAAAGTTATTTTTATTAAAATGTATTGGTTTTAAACATAAATTATTATACAAAACGGAGTCGACAATTAAAATTTCTCACTAACAAATATTAACATAATTCACGATTGTATTTTTCAGTGTGCGTACGCCTTTGTTTCCTTGGAAATTTTCATTCACTTTCATACTGCCAATCGGAATCGAGATGAAAATGTTTTGTACTTTGAGTTTAATGTGCCTCACATTTGCGATAGTCGTATCTCAATACTACGACTTCGCGCTTGATCCAAGTAAGTAAATTCCTATTAAGTAATATTGTAAGAAAGTAATTTTGTCTGTCAGCCTGTCTGTTACGACTCATGTCCAAGGTTTCAAATCGACTGGAATAAAAGTTGGTACAGAGAAAGCCTTTAGCCTGAAAAGGGACGTAGGCTACTTTTTCATGCGAAAAAAGAATTGAAAAAGAGAACGAACGTGGATAAAAATGCAATACATCTACTACTGCATTTTTTCCATTCAAAAACTAGTAACATAACTTTCAGCCTCTTAATTTTAAATGAGTGATCTTAATTTTGTAAATACCGTCAGATTATTATATAACACGTTAAATTACAATTGACAGTGATTTATAGTTTCACGGTAACATATAATAACAAATACGACACTCAAAGTTCCTAAAATGTTACCCTACTGGAGTTAAAATCTCCACAATTAGCTGAGCAAGATGCTGGTAGCACCACGGGCTAACCCAGAAAAACAAGTGACATACTTACTATCGCTACTAGTAGAATATTGACGACGTGTGAGACGTGTGTACGTCACTGATATCATATTCTTTAAGTGAGGTCGTAGGTTCCAATCTCGTCTGCACCTTTTCTTATACCTTCAAGTAAGTACCTATTTATAAAGAAATTTACTATTTGATACATTGTTGAATATTTCATGTGGTAGGTAATTCGAAGGTTTAAGCGCTGCTTGTACTTCTAATAAATGTTCTTTCAAAGTACTTGAGAAAAAAGTGAATTATACTTATTACTTTAATGGAGAAAAAGGCATCGCAAGGTAGCAGCAATTGTTTCGTTTAAAAGAAAGTCTGTCAAATATTTTTTTATTTTCGTTTATTCTTAAGTACTGGACTATCATAGGTACTTTGACTATGTGGTAAAATATAGCATTTCGATTCAGGAAAGCCTAAGCAGATCAACAAATGTTCCCACTGCTGGAACTCAAGGGGAGAGCCAAAACCGTAAACCACCACGCTGATTCAGTGCGAGTTGGTGGATAACGACGACCTCAACAGATTCTAGGAACGTGTGGATTTTCTCACTATATTTTCACCGTTGTCGTTGTTAGTGGCATTGAGGCCTGTTTACATGTTGAAAATAGCGAGTGCGAGTGAGAAATAGAAAACGCATCTAATCACTTTACTACGCAAGTTACTCACTAATCAAACGGTGTCCACACGTGTTTGCTACGAATCACTTAACACCTGCACTAATCACTCGCACTAATCAAAATACAAACAGGCCTTTACGCATATGACTTTGAATATACAGTAGTGTGCTTGGGATTCGATCCAAAGCCTCCGGATCGGCAGTCGCCGTTTCATCATCATCATCAGCCTATCTAAGTCCAGTGCTAGACGTAATAACTCTCCCATAGTTCGCGATTCAGCGCTATCCTCATCTTTACGTTTCCATTTCCACCCTCTGCCTTTGTGTATTCTGTGTATCCACAGAAGACACAAAACAAAGGTGTCTTACACGGTTCTCGTTTACCGCTTTCACACAAAGTGGTGTCCTACACTATTTTTACTGATTTCAAATTGGCAATTGCTTGAATTACACAAAATATTATTTTTACATAACTGTTTCTTACAGGAGTCCCGACGTATATAAAAAAGGCCCTGCGCGAAAAGAATCAATATAAGCCTTTTCCAAAAGAAAAGAAGCGGTTCTTTAAGAATATTACCTTGCAAGAGGTATTCAAAAAGATCCAAGACATTACAAGAGCTCTAAACGAAAACGCAAGAAGAAATGGATATAAAGTCGATTATAAACTACGGATGATGAATATGTAAAATAGTTAAAATATGAAAACCACGACATTAAATAAACGAAGATACGAGTATGTTGATCGAATTTTTTTCACACATCATCTAGCTTCCAAACTAAATAAAGCTTTTTCCATAGAAGCCAGACAGCTGACATAACACACATTCCATGTAATCATTTTCATACTTATAATAATAGTACGTAGAACACCCTTCGAACCAGAACACTCGGACACGGATAGTTTTCCTATTAATCCGACTTCAAACATAACAAATGTCAATGTAACATACACAAGTACATACAAAAAGAAATATACTCGTACAATGTTTGGATATTTACCATTGAATCCAACTATAAGCAGCACGCTAAATGTTCCTATTGCTGGGACTCGGGGCCTTCTCTCTCAAAGAGCAAATCAAGGTCAAAATCCACCATGTTGGCGCTGACCCTGTACTGTTTGATGACACATGACCTTCAAAGATTCTAGGTACATGTCAGTTGCTTTACGATGTTTAACCGTTTCAAGTTATGGATGCTAGCTTCGCATACACCTCTTAATTTTTTTTTTTTTTTTTAAATAAAGAGTGACGAGACGAGCAGGACATGTTCCTGATGGTAAGCAACATGCCTGCCACATAACAGCACAGTGACATGCAGCTATTGGAACATGAAGAGCCAAAATCATTACCTATCACCGCACTGCGCTCGTCACCCAGAGATCTAAGTTGTTATATCCCTAAGCCCTGTAATTTCTCTGGAAACATTGCCCTTCCAACCGAAACACAGTAATGTTTGCACATTACTGCTTGGCGGTAGAATAATTGACAAAGGTGTGGTACTTCCCCAGGCGGACTCTGCTAAGAGTACTACCACTACAAAAATTATTATTTTAAGTTTTTATATTAATTAAAATTAATATTACATATCTATTAGTAGCCACAAGTATATTATGAAATTTCAATTATTCACTTACCACAACAAGAATAAGATAAATATTGTCGTATCTAGATGATAATGCCACGAACGTAGTATCATGAAAGCTGTGTCCACAAACATTGTATGCACAGAAAACTTTCTCGCGAGATTACAAACTCTACAATATTGTTTTATCTCATACAAGTATAAAACAAACACGATAAGAGTGAAGCCCCTACTAAAGATTATTTGAGATTTCTGTGCTTGCATGCAGTTTTATTTGGATTTCATTTGAGGTTTTGTTTATTTTGATGTTTGGTTTTGGTTTCGAAGCTATTGCCCTTTAGGTACTTAACTCGCACCACTGTCTTTTCAAAGTCTGTAATGAATAAAAAAAAGTCTGTAAAGAAATGTGTGTAATGCCGTGACTTAAAAACAGTGAAGGAAAATATCGTGAGGAAACCGAGATGTACATACAATCGAGATTATGTGCCATCCACCAACTAGCACTTGGTTAGCGTGGTGGTTATAGTCTTGGCTCTCTCCTTGCAAGAGGAAACCCCGAGTCCCGACAGTGGGAACGTATAGAGATTATCTTGACGTCAGTTTTGTCGTTACGATCGATGCTACGCAAATCTTGGATACTAATGTTGTATACTACATTAGTATCGTGTCGCGAGTATCGAGTAGCGCACGGTCCGTACACACGGCATTGAATCGCAAGACGTGAATTGCCTATTCAGGCAATACTGACATAGCGACATGACATTCTCCACCTCAGAAACAAATTTAATATTCAATAACTGCTCCGCCATCTTGAAAATCGCTGCGACTTATGTAGCGACGATCTCGGCAGGCAGGTAGCGCACGACTGGCGCGTCGCGAGTCGAGGGACGAATGTCGGCAACGCAACTAGTGTACGAGACTCAATGAATTTGTATGGCGGTAGTCGCTTGGAGACTAAAATCGTCGAGTGTCCAAGATTTGCGTAGCATAGTGTACGAAGGGGCTAACGCTGTCAAAACGTCGCGATTATGAAATAATAATTTAGTTCGTTACTATTCATTACTTAACGGGTTATGTTGACAATACTGGTATGATTTTTTATATACTCCGTACATGAAGGTAGATTGGTGTGACATATATGTAATTATCTCACCATGCCTTAACTTGTATTGATAAGTTGAGGGTGCGGTGATGCAAGAAGTGAGGGAGGGCATAGTAGGTAGAGAGTGCGACTTGAAATGTTTCTGTAACACCTCGTTGGATCGAATCTCGTCACCGCCCCTGAGTAGTTTAACAAGAGCTGGTGTACTAGTTTTTCATCACTACTGGCTTCTACGGTGAAAGAAAACATCGTGAGGAAACATATATGATTCACGAAGGACAAAGGTGCAAATATCCGTGAGCTATCCGCTCACCCCCACTTTGGGGGTCAGTAGTGGAATATTTTATTTACTTACTAGCAGCGCCCCGCGGTGTTACCCGCATAGTTTCCGTTTCCGTTGTTCCCTTTATTTTTCGGGGATAAAAAGTAGCCTATGTGTTCTTCCAGACTATAATCTAAATGTGTTCCAAATTTCAGCCCGATTCGTTCATACGTTAGAACGTGATTGAGCAACAAACATCCATACATTGACATTTATAATATTAGTAGGATAGTAGGATTTCAGACTACCGTCCAAAAAAAATACATATTAAAAATTGTTTTGTTGTGTTAAAACTACATTTAATCAAACCATATTAAATTACAAGCACAAAAATTAAACAAAACTTATAATACTATCTTAATTTAAATTACGGTTCATATCCGGAGTGCTCAATTTGCAGACTGTTCCAATGTTGCATCATTGAGTATCCCAAGTCCATCCGCCAAGCGAATAGCTGCCGGTAACTTTATTTTGCCAAAAACAATTTTATTTTTGACCTATTTACCTACTTGTGAGAAAGCCCCAAGTTTCAGCCCTTGGAACTTATAATGTATTTCTTTTTATTATTATTGTTGTGTATTTTGTTTAAATAGTCGTTACTAGGTATTTGATACATTATTATGCTATTCTTTGAAATTTAATGAATACAAAGTAAAGTAAAATGTTCTCTATTTAACCTTATTTCTAAAACTAAAAGATAAAGACAGTAGGGCCACGGCCTGAAGGAGAACCGTGTTATTCTGCGAATGTCTAAGGTAACATTGAAGTATTTTTTATTTAGGCTACCTACAACACTGTTATTAAATTCTGGAATTACTACCTAAAAGCTTTTAAAATTTGCGTAAGGAGATGATTTTTGTAAGAAACTAGAAATATAGTGTTTTAGACTTAGAAGCTGATGTAACAAATTAGATTTTGGTTTGGATTAAAATTCTTCACAGAATACTGAAGCAAATTGAATTAGGCTGGTTTTAAAGTCAGAAAAGTCACTAATGGAAGCTTTGTGTGGAGTTAAATTTAATAAACAGTGCACTTTAAAATTACTTTAATACGGCTGGATTAGTTTATATTAACAATTTAAAACATTGACGATCGAATCAAATATTGTTAAGTAGATTCTTGCACCTTTATCTATTATGAAGTATGTTTTGACAAGGCTACCTGGCTGGCTTTGAATTGAATAGACAAATGTTGACCAAAATACTCATGGGCAAGAACCCCTTTATTATTATTGTAAAAAAAGCCTGAAATAAATTTCAAATTTTGAAAAAATGAATTGAAAACTTGAAAGACATCACAACTAGCTTAGGATATAAATAGTCTCGCTGCTCTGCTCTGCTCTGCTATTCAAACTAAAAATACATACAACTTTTGTGATTAAAAAGCCCATTTATGAATAGAAATGTTTTACGCCCACGTAATTATGAATGGAAAAGTTTTATTGTTTCGTAAATTGAAAACGAAAATGACTCGATAATACAACTGATGAAATCGAGCAAAATCCTAAAGAGAGATAACAAACTACTAAATAGTTTCACTTGTTATATACCGGATTCTCCAGTAAGGATACGCTATGCTATAGAACTGTTATATTTTATACAACGTAGAGTATTTAATTTTTCATCCCATCTGCTCGGAAAGAGTACTTTTGCTCCTCGATATCAGGGCGCAAAAGTCGTTTTTACCCTCTAGAGGTTAAAGTAAATTTGAATTTAGAACATCGTGTGTACTGAGGTTTTGAATTCAAAACATAATTTAACCTATTTATTTCTACCTCCTTGGTGCCGAATTCATCATACATTTATTTTTAATTTGTTAAAAACTCATACTCGGAACCTCTGTGGTGTACTTTTTTTTAAATGCTTTGCGCGCAATTTTTTTTTCACGTATGGAGTATAGAGGTAAAGAATGTTATTTAAAATGGCAAAACATTTTGAAATGCTATGAATGAATCAATTGTAATCGAATTGAAGTATGCCGAGTTGCCGAGTTAAATAATTAAATATTATTGACCACTAAAATAGTAAACTAACAGATAATTTCAACTACTTGTGCAGTACAAAATAATGTAGTATATATAACATCAAATAAATAATTACTATTTTGAGAAAACATGATTGTAGGTACAATAAATTTTGAAGTCAAAACTTCTTTTGGCGCGCCAAAGACAGATTTTTCGTGGGCTGTCAATTTAATTCTAGCGTCACGCTCGGGAATGATAAGAAATCTTCGGGTAAATTCGGGACCATAGCCAATGGCCATCTAGAAATGCCTCAGCCTTTACCATTGGCCATTTAAAAATGTGTCAGCATTTCTAGATGGCCATGCTCATAGCCACGCCCTCCGGTTTCACACGCGTAGTTTCCAAAGTAAAAATCAAATTCTGAGTTATTAGTTACCACTTCTATCGGCAGTGCCTGTGACTGCCAATATTTTTCTTTCATGAATTCTGAATAGTACGTTTATTAATTTCTTTTAAAATGTACCCTGATGCAAATTTAGCGCTACTATAATTTAATGCATTTGGGCGGACACTTTTTCATGTACACATGAAACTCCTTACCTCAATCGGTCAACTCTCCACATTTTCACGCCATATTGTTATTGTTAAAACCATGGCTAAATAAACTTAAGTTTAAAACTTATAAAATTGAATACAAGTGAAAAACCGAAATACCATAATAATAAGTGATTCTAGCGACCAAGAAGTTTATTTAACGCCAACAGAATCGACTGAAACTGAAAATGCGCAAAGCGTTTTGTAATTTGGGGGATGAAAAATTACGTGTTACACTCGAGTGCAAAGATTTTTAACCTTGTGCCCTTTTGATTCCCTTGCTACGCTCAGGATTCTAATTTTTGAATCCCTCGCTACGCTCGTGATTCAACTTTAGAATCCTTCGCTTGCTCGGTCATCAAAATTGAGCACGCGGTTAAAAAGCCACTTTGCACTCTTGTACAACAAATAACTATTTATTATAGGCAAGGACTCCCTTGTGCGAAAAAGGCTTCAAAGTCTTGAATATCGCCAAATAATTGCCAACTTATCAGATTTTTATCGTATAAATTTTGCAGAATGCGTGATTTATCTGCATGGTCGAATATACATAATTATATTTCTATCGGACTGCTTGTAGCTCTAAAAAGCGACTACGTTTCATGGTTGATGTTCCAAAGACTTGATCGAAGATGTTTGACTCTATTTTTTTTTTTAAAACGTCTAAGTTGTGGAAAGCGTTGCCTAAATGGGTTTTTCACGATGATTAAAATCTTGGTATCTTCCAATGGAGAGTGAATCGGTTTCTTTTAGGTTAAATCGTGACTGCATAGTCGGTTAACATCAAACGAGATGGCGGTCAAGTGTAAACCTACAAAAAATAAAAAACAAGTGACATTATAAAACATAATATTAAAAATAAAGAGAATAGTAAGATACCTTTATCAACAATTTCTGTTCAGCCCAGTAGCAGAAACTGTAAGTTTATTACATTCGATGAAATTCAGCAGAATGGCTCAGTTCGACGAAAGTCTGCCCACAAGCTGGACTGTCCGCTCGATATATTTTCTATAGATCCTTTCTGTTCGTTTGCTGGAGCTTAGATTTGGTTTAGGGTTGCTATTTTTCAAATACTGGATGAAAGGCTTGAAAAGGTTACGTTTTAGGGTGAAGTTTTTAAAAGTAGAGATTAGGTATGAAAAAAAATTGCCAGTCATAGGAACTGCCGATAGAAGTGAAAACTAATCACTTAGAATTTGATAGCTTACTTTGGAAACTACACGGGTGTAACCAGAGGGCGTGGCCTAGCCATCATGGCATGGCCATCTAGAAATACGTCAGCATTTCCCATTGGCTCACGCTTTTTCAAGTGGGCATGGCATGATAGCCAGACCACGTCCTTTCAGCGTTTCCATTTCCGACGCATTTCTAGATGGCCAATGGCCATGGTCCCGAGTTTACCCGAAGATTTCTTATCATACCCGAGCGTGACGCTAGAATTCAATTCACTCCCCTCGAAAAATCTGTCTAGGCGCGTCAAAAGAAGTTTTCACTTCAAAAACTCTGTATTAAAATCCACCACACACGAGATTACAAAAGTAATATAAATTCGACGTTTGAATAGACGGTGTTATCGGTTACCACAATCTCTCACAGGCAAAGGTTTTTTTATTTTTATTTTGACGTTTTTATAGATTGAGTGGTTATAAGAATTCGTTCTGCCGAATGGTAAGAGAAAGTCGTCGCTTGTGTGCTTTAGCAATGTCAGAGACGCTGTCAACGTTTTGCCAACCCAGGCAGTTGTTAAAAATTCCCTTTTTAAATTTTTCCTTGCTGACCGTCTTGTTTAATTCCTTCGGAGGAAAGGAATTGTATAGCCTGTATGTCTGCTGTAGAAATTATCGGGAGAACTTGATAGTTTGACGATTGAAGTTTGGCAAGACATAGGCATGAGGGCATGACCTTGTTGTTGGTGTTGGACAGTACAACAGTAGTGAAATTCCGACGCTTTCCGATTGCCCAAAATAAAGCCGGTATGAGATGTGTGACCCCACGTCTCTACGGAGACAGCATGGGTCCAACTTTACTAACAGTAACCCGTTCAATCCGGGACAGCGATCTGTTTCCTCGGATTGAAATATTGCTTCACTCTGTTTAAAATCAAGTTTATGTAAATTTATAATTTATCCGTAAATAGTTGTTTTTTATATTAAATGGGTTACTCTTGCTTGTTAGGCGATCCGTGAAATCTGACTTAAGTTTCAACGCCCTATAAAACGGTCTTCATTATAGTTCATGTGTGCATAGTCCAGTGCAATTACACAAATATATATACATTAAATTATGTAGTTTGGGGACTACAAAGGATCGATAGGGGGTGCATTCTGAGCATATATATTTCAATTTGAGGGATTCTGGCGAGGTCAGCTCAAGGTCATTTCGATGAAAACGCGTTTAATTCGATATCTCGAGAACTGTTAGTAGGTATTAGGCAAAAAATTGTGGAGACCTTTTCTCTTCTAAATTAAAATTACTAACTTTTATCGTTACAACTTTTCTTTTTTTCATCAATATTTTTCAAGTTATTATATATCGATCCTTTATAGTCCCCAAACTACATAATTTAATAAAAAAAAATTTAATTTTTTTGCGTAATTGCACTGGACTAGCAATCACGATAGCACGTGAGTAAATTGTTATCATTTAACAGTTTATAATAAGAGATGATATTCTAAAATATGTTGTACTCAGGAGTCGTGGAACATCCCTACAGCAACTTATTTGTGAGGGATAGAAGCGAGCATTAAGCCACGATTGGTTCTACATTGTATTAAGTTGCCTCATTTATTTCATTGCAGTTTTTTAGACCGCGAGAGTTTAAAAACCACATAGTTTAACATTTAATTTCACGGTACCAGTGAGTTTTAACTCTATTTGATTTAAATTAAAATTCAAATATATATTATACACGAATTGTAGAGTTACTCAAAGAGTTTGTATTAAGCCCAGGTGATTTAGAATTAAACCTTATATTCGGAGCGCCAGCAACCAAATGGGCAGGTATTTTAGGCAATTTGAAAACTTGTAATAATATAACTCTCCTATTATATCCTAACACGGAGGTGCAAACCTGGATGGCGAGTAGTGTAGTGTCTTTTCGAAGTCATGTGCGTAATGCCGCTAACTTAAAACGGTGAAGGAAAACATCGTGCGGAAACCGACATGTACCTAGAATCTTTCGAAGTCACGTGTCATCCACCAACCCGCACTGGGCCAGCGTGGTGGATTATGGCCTTAACTCTCTCTTTGGGAGAGAAGGCTCCGAGTCCCAGCAGTGGGAACGTTTAGTGGGCTGTTGATGATGATGATGATGATGAGTAGTGTAGTAGTAGTTGGTGTATAATAATAGGAGGACTATGTGACAAGTTTTCAGCTTGCCTCAAATAACTAAAATAAACGTATTTATACCTAAAATCAGTTGTAGTTCTCAGTTGAAAACAAAACCTGTTTTAAACATTTTGTCTAGTTCAAAATAACATTAGTGTATCTGTATACCTCAGAATAAGGAATACGTGTATACAATATAATATGTATCAAATATAGTAGGTTCATGTTGGGTTGTCCATATAGTTAGAGTTCCATAGCGAAGGATAAACATCCAATTCAATGTTTAGAATGCTACTCAGTACGTTACTTCAGCGGGGCTAGCACGGGCAGTGGACTAATAGTCTTTCCACCATTTTTATCCACCTGTCAGTGGATATAATAATCATTTCCACCTTGCATAGCATGGCAACAGGGGAAAGGGATAAAATGTTTCCAATTGACGTTTGTCGTAGACATTATATCCCGCTACTCCCCGCTGTATAGCACGGACTCGGGAAAACGAAGATAAATACTCTTCAATTGACATATGACAGGTGACAAACTATCGTCTGATTTGGAGGTGGCGACATAAGTAAATCTCTCTCAAACATAATGTCGCGAGCATATTATAATTATATTATTAATTATACAGGTAATTACTCATTTTTATATCTAAATGCGTTCTCTATACTAAGGTATGTGATTTAGTTGAGAAAATGTTTTATAGTTGTTTACAAAAATAAACTTACATATAAAACCTCAAAACGCAGCACAGAAAAAATAAAAGTAAAAAGAGCGAACGTTGACAGAAAAACTGATGACTAATACGTCATTTTTAGGGTTCCGTAAAACGTAAAAACGGAACCCTTATAGATTCGTCATGTCTGTCTGTCCGTCCGTGTGTCACAGCCACTTTTTGCCGAAACTATGAAACTACACTGTTGAAACTTGGTAAGTAAGTAGATGTATTCTGTGAAACGCATTAAGTTTTTATAAAAAATAAAAATAAAAATTAGGGTTGCCCCCCATAGGTAGATACTGAGAAATAAAACTCAAATTTTTTTTTTCGTCAAACCTCGTGTGGGGTTTCTATCGATAGGTCTTTAAAAATGATATTGAGGTTTCTAATATAATTTTTGTCTACACTGAATAATTTGCGCGAGAGACACTTCCAAAGTGGTAAAATGTGTGCCCCTCCCCCCTTCTAACTTCTAAAGTAAGAGAATAAAAAAATATATGATGTACATTACCATGCAAACTATCAACGAAAATTGGTTTAAACTCGATCTGAAAAGTAGTTTTTTTTAGTACGTCATAAATACACTATCATTAATGAATGGATGTTAAGCGATAGCTCCATTAAAACTTCGATCAAAGTTACAACGAAGTACAAGAACTATGTGTACTATGTATATTATGTTACTTGCTGCAACGGAACCCTTCATGAGCGAGCCCAACTTCCACTTGGCCACTTTATTATTTAATTTTCTTATAACGGCAATACTGAAGTGATAACGCTACTCCCGCCGTATATCCACCGTGGAATAACTATCCACCGGCGAGTCCGTGCTCTGAAAGTGGACAAAATTGACAAGGGGGAAAGAGATTATTTCCTTTCCCGGTGGAGCAATTGTCCACTGCCCGTGCTAGCCCCGCAGGGGAAACAGTTGTTCCACGTCCTTAAAAGGGAAGTCAAAGCCATCATTATTTAAATGCTTCTTGCAGTGAACAAACGCGACAGCTTCAAAGAGAGTCAATAAAGAGCACATACATTCAGTATGAATGTAGTAGGTAGAATATAGTAGGCGTAAGTTACGGCTGGTCTGGTCGGGAGAACGGCGACTGCCGATCCGGAGCCGCAGGTTTAAATCCCACGCGCACCATTGTCTGTTCGAAGTCATGTGCGTAATGTCGCTAACTTAAAACGGTGACGGAAAACATCGTGAGGAAACCGACATGTACCTAGAATCTTTCGAAGTCATGTGTCATCCACCTACCCGCACTGGGCAGCGTGTTGGACTATGGCCTTGACTCTGTCCTCGCCAGAGAAAGCCCCGAGTCCCCGCAAAGGGCAACATTTAGTGGGCTGTTTATGTAGTATGTGTAATATATAGTTTATGTTTGAAGGTCCAACAGAAACAAAAAACGAAAGTACACCAAATATGTTGTTTTAAAATTAAATAGCCACCAAATAACAAACTTTTTGTCACAAACAACTTTACATTTTCAACAATATTTCAATTTAAACTTCTTGGGACGCTTAGGCACAGCATTCATATTTTACGCGTGAAATGTTTAGCACGACAAAAAACAAGACAAGAAAAACTGACTAAAGCCTAGAGGAATTGCGTGCAAGTGTGACAAAAGCTGTACACAATGTCCAAAACAATAACATAAAAATAAAGAAATGTCCTACAACTAACCTCGGTTTGCTTTTGACACGAAAGGGAGCCGTAAGCAGGCGCGAATTGAGGGCTGGAGAAAACCTTGCTTTGGTTAACGCTCAGATTAAATGGTCATTCAATAGTCTGTTTCTACCATAAATAAATATTGATCTTCCTTCATTTATTTTTAAGGTCTTAAACAATGGCGTTTCTAGGCCAGATTTTTTCAACGACTAAATCATGGACAAGCTTGTGTAATACTTTAGTTGATTTTACCTCTTATCCTTTTTTTCTACATGCAGTTTTGTAAATCTAGTTTTAGCTTTTAAAATAATCATTACAAAGCTTGGCGTAGGATGGCACTTGTCTGAGTACTGTTGTTGCGGCCTATATATTTTACTCGCTCAACCCATATACTGGCAGCTGTAGCTTAAAATGCTGGAAAAGTATTTGTGCACTCATCGTCAGCCGCGGCAGAGGATGCTGCTGATCAGAAAAAGGATAAGTACAGCGCATTAATGTCTCTGTACGAATTTGTGCCTGTCGCCGTGGAGACCTTGGGTTGTTGGGGAGCAGAAGCTAAAGGGTTCATTTCAGAGTTGGGGCGCAAGCTCACGGAGAATACGGGTGACTTCCGCTCCGGCTTGTTCCCGGAGCAAAGGTTGGCCATTGCCATCCAACACGGGCGCAGCGAGCGTCATGGGCACCTTTGCGCCGGGAACGTTTCGGGGTGGGTTATTTGGGAAGTAGTTTTTAATTAAGAATGGACATGTTGTTTATTTTGATGTAGTATTTAGATATTAAATAAGTAAGTAAAATAACTATATTATCGGATCCCTAAATAAACTTCCTGTACATAAATCTTTAAGTCGTTAAAAATGTATTTACTTATTTTTATTCGTTAAAGCAATGTAAATAATACAAACACTCTTCAAATGTATTTGTTCCCGTCATCTTTAATAATTATAGAATTATTTTAAGTTAAGTTAAGTTAGTCAATCGATCGTTTTCGCTTACTATTTTAAATCTTTACCTCAGATTTAAGTAAAAATGCCTCAAATTTTTGAGAAAAATGAGATCAGTATTTAAATTACCTACATAGTGTATAACGTCAAGGAAACAAAACTGACATATGTATTTTATGGAACGAAGATTATTCGTAAACCACGTTTTAACCGACTTCCAGAAAAGATGTTATCAGTTCGGCAACTTTTTTTATTTCATGTATGTTAAGTTATACCTGATTTCTCGAGAACGCCCGAACCGATTTCAATGTTGCTTTTTTGATCGGATAGAATTTTAGGACCTACTTCAAATAGATGAGTGAGTAGCGCTTATAATAATTAAATTAACCAATTTTTTGCTTCTGAGTGCCTATTTGTGGTATTGAAGTCGGTTTAATTTTTTGTATAAAAAGAGTTTATAATATGAATATGTGTCCTTGTGTAATCGATCCTCAATACGGCCCTGTATCGCGGGAAGCAGAGCAGGGCTCGTAAACTTGTCAACGCCAGGTCTGTATATATCGCGAGCCGGATTCTGTGTGTTATTGTAGTGGCTAGCCATTATTTCAGACGTCTCGCCAGATTTCGGAGCTTGGATTTAGTTTTAATTGAATTTTTTGTTGCATCAAAACTTCATTAAATGGAAGAATTTACTACTAAAACACTACTTTGACATGACATTATATTTAAGAAATGATTAACTTAGTTACTGTTGAAGTATTTTCCCGAGATAAAAAACAGCCCATGTGCTATTTTGATCAGTAACCAATCTATGTTCAAAATTTTATCTAGATATCTTGAGTAATTTTTGCGTAAAATTGTAATAAAATCTGGCATCCATTCTCACAAATTTTCGCATTTCTTAGTTATTTCTTAGTAGGATAAAAGTTCACGTAATTTTCCCGAAATAAAAAGTATCCCATGCGCTATTTCGGACTATAATCTATGTATGTACTTAATTTCATCCAAATTTCTGTAGTGTTTTTTGCGTAAAAGCGTAACATACATCTAGCCATCAATTCATCTACCCTCACAAAATTCATCTACCCTCAAAAATTTTCGCATTTACAACCTTATTAGGATAGAATTAGAATTTATCACGACGATGGGAATGTGTGGTGCTATCAGTTAAAACGCACCGTGTAAAGGTATACCCAGGAGTGCAGAGCGTAAGATTGATGGCTGCACTAAGCGTTCCCAGCATCACCTGCTAAGTTCACTCGTTACGACTTGGAGAAATTGCAACTTCCCACTTCGGACCACTTTGTAATACTTGCTCAGTCGGAACTTACAACAGAACTTACAAGTACATGCTAATAACTTGGAGTTAGGGAAATTATTACTTTGTTACCTGTTAGGTAGAGTAATTTTTCAACTTATTTGAAGTCAAAATTCTTTATTCAGTGTTCAATACAATTCAATATGTACAATTTACCAAAAACAATTTCATATCCGTGGACGGCGTGAATAACTTGACATCTAGAAAATGCCAATTTTACAGGGCAGCCATTTGAAAGTTTGACATCTTCTGTAGCGACAGTATTTGGAGTAAGCGTACAGGTCAAAACTGTTTTGATGGATAGTTAGTGCCCTTTTTCGAATGATGGCTTAAAATGTATGAAATCATTTATGGTTTTTGTGATAATCGACATATCAAATGTTGTTTTTTTTGTGTTTACATGAACAACTCGACTTACAGAGCACATTTTTCACTATTTCAAGAGTTATCAAGTTATTCACCACTAAATTTGTAAAAGTTTTGAAATTTATTTTTAAATTTTTAATAAAATTAAAATTAAATGAAATTTAAATGATCAATTGTAAAAAAAAAAAATATATTTGAGAGTTATGAATTAGGTTTTATCTAATAATTTTCAAAGAATATGTAAAAATATTATAATTATTATTTTAAATCTTGCAAATTTTGGTTATCATCGTCCAGATCTGGGCCACAAAGCGCTTTATTAATAGTTTTGATATTAATGTAAAAAAATCCTTGAAAATCTCATCCCAAATTCAAGATCCATCATACTTTTATTTTTGTTGGAGCTTCCTGGATTGGGCCGGGTTCTTAAGTGGTAATAGCACCACCATCCACACGCTTGCAGATTCTACAGAAGACCAAAGAGTACAATCTGCTCCTTTGGTTAGCGTTGTGATATGCATTTGACTCCAAAACCTGGGCGTTTTTGTGATACTTACAGCGATCCCAGGTTAACTGGCGAAACATTGAGGTGATGAAGGGTCAATATGACGCTGCTACGAGGACGATTCAAGTCCAAAACCAGCAGGCAAAATATATTCCGCTGCATCGAGGCATGGGGATGAAATATCGCCAAAATTGTTTTCCAACGCAGCATCTAGATTGTTGCTCCAAAACCGATTACAGTCAATGGAACTGTGGATACTGTTCGAGATATGTTTGCCTAGGGCAGACGCTCGAACTGGATAGAAATATCTTTCAGAGTGAGGACATGAAGAAAATTCCATTGGGCTGAACAGCATTTGGAAAACTTCATCGAGTCTTCTATAACCCATCCCACGGTGTCTGAAGACAACAGTGTACTACAAGTGCATCCAAACCGCTATAACCTACGGTGCTGAAACGTAACCACTGACAATGAAAATAGTCCGTAAGCTCAAAGTCGCCCAGCGAGCTATGGAAAGTGCTATGCTTGAGGTTTTCTGAGAGATTTCATCCACTATAAAGTAATTTGTCAGAGAACTTTAAGTCACGGACACGGACATAGCTAAGCGTATTAGTAAAAGAAGTGGCAGTGAGCCGGTCACATCTACCGCAGACCTGATAATCGTTGGAGTAGACGGGTTTTAGAGTAGAGATAGAGACCTAAAATCGGCAAACGTAGTGTAGGACGCCTTGAGACTAGTTAAAGGGACGGTTATTATACGGAAGAAAGCTGTTGGTGGTTGGAAACCTAAAGCCAAGCATCAGGCTTTGTGGCATATTATTGGAGAGGCCTATGTCCAGCAGTGGACGAACGCGGGCTGATTATGATGAATGCAGAAACATAACTTCTATTATTTTATTTTACTATTATGTCCCGCACAAACCTCCTTCGCTTCAACAGAGGCTAAATCGTGGATAGCATGATTAAAACTCCAAAGCGAAGTTGTTGGAAGTCAGGTGCATTGCATGCTTTTTCGCCCCTTTCCTTGTCAGCCCGTTTTTAAGCATATTTTTTTCAGGTCATATGCTCTTTCAGGTTCCTATTGGTGCTCACATACTTCTTTTTCAAGTGAGTTTCATAGATAGCGATATTTATGCTTTATTTTTTCTCTCCTGCTATTCTTTCAAGCTTTTCAATATCGTCTCAACTAGTTATATTATTTTGGTATGAATCTATCTGATAAATCTGTACTGTTTTGCGTTGAATCAAAGTGGGTATTTGATTCTTCTTTGGTGATTTCCTTATTTTTCAATTATGCAATCGGGATCGTGGATGTTGTCTTCGCCGTTACTTTGATAAAAATTGGTTTCAGAATCAATATTGGTTTTGTTCTGGTCTATGGCATGTCATCTAATAGTTTTGGGTATTTTACATACATACATTTTAAAATTCTGCAGTTCCTGGCGTATCATCGTTACGTGGCGTATTATTATTGGCGTATAAATCACGTGACAGTATAAACGTATAAAAGTAATATTGAGTTTTATTCATTTCGTTCAGTTTTATTCCTCGCATTAAAGGTGATATGGCGCTTATATTAACTTTTGTATTTATCTTATATATAAAATTCTCGTGTCACAGTGTTAGTTTCCTTACTCCTCCGAAACGGCTTTACTGATTTTTACCAAATTTTATATTCAGTAGGTCTGAGAACCGGCTACTAGCTATTTTTCCCCCTAAGTGTTTTTTTTTTTATTTTTTTATTAAAAAAGTACATACAACTCTAAATTTTTACCCTTTTATCACCAACCCCTATTTTTAAATAGCCATTTTAGTAATTTAATCATTTTTCATCCCACTCTATAACTGATCAATTATCGTCTTTTTTGTCATCATGTAATAGTTTGCCATATTATATGCCATATAACTTATAACACTATGTAATAATTTATATGGCAAAACCACGTTTGCGGGGTCAGCAAGTAGTCATATAAATTCCTATTGTAGTGATTACGCATTCTCAGTAAATTTGTGGAAGTTACAATCACACTTTAAATTACAACCGATTTGTTTGTAACTAAACAACTAAACTAAATACTCGGACATTGTTCCGTGTACAAAATGAAATATAAACATATCTTAAAAGAATGGACGAAGATATGGCTGAGTACAAGTTGGTATTTTGACGTATCAGTAAACTACCGGCATTAGTGTGGCCGGCCATAACTTGACATCTTAACATGTCACAAGTTCAAGAACATTATGTCGTGTGTGAATAACTCAACATTTAGACATATCAGTTTTGTATCACTCAGATAGGAATTCGTCAATTTTACAAGTCGAGTTGTAAATTTTAGCACGTAACGACTAGGATGGCACTAAGTCAATATATGCACTTGTCAACCTAAACACGCTAAAGTTGGAGTCTTCCAGAGATATCAACTTTTTTTGAAATGACATATCTCAAAAAATTATGTGTATTTTGGGCTGTCTTTTTTTTGTCAATTAAAGAAAACTTGTAGAAATCGTTTAAGCGAATAAAAAAAAATCATGCATCTCGAGATGTCAAGTTATTCACGCCGGCCACGGATATATAAGTACCTAATGTTTCACGTACATCGTAATGACCAACGTCATTTTTACCCGACTGAAAGAAGGGTTAGGTTTTTCGCGCGTAACTTGTATATTATGTTTGTAAATTTATTTATTTCCGCGTATCTTCTAAACGGATGGGTTTTGACAATTAAGATATCGTTAAATTCCTCTCAATCGTCCAAGATGGAATGTAATGTTTTTTTACTTGTTGATTTTTGCAGTCGGGTTTTTAAAATTAAAATTGTTTACAATGTGTTATCAATTGAGTAAAAGTAAACCAATTAAATAAATGTAAGAGTTTATATCGACAACTATTAGATCTTTCTCATTTAAAATTTCAAAAAGGAATGCTCTTCAACGGCTTAGCTCCATCTACTTATAGCGCCAACGCCTCTAAAACTCTCTTGAGATCCCACCGACGCCCTCTCCACAAAATTTTATCAGTCATACCCATTCCTTTAAATAATCAGATACTTGTTCTTTTATATGACACATATTTAGACTCAAATCCCAGTATTAAAAATAATACTATAGTGAAATATACTACAAACAAATACAGGTGACAACAAATGTTACTCTACCTCTACCATCACTTTCCAAGAACTCACTGTAACTACAAAAAGTTTACTCGATAAGCCAACATTTAAATCTGCTTTTGAAACTACGAAAATTTGGGGTTCCTTTAGCTAGTTCAGGAAGACTACTATATCCTTCCGGTCCCATAATGTGAGTCAGCATTTAGGTACTTAAGGTACTCGTACTCTGAGCCCTGAGACACAGGTTTATCGCCTAGTTCGGGGCTCGCTGCTAAAGCAGTATTAATTAATGTATGTTCCAGTAATAAATATTATTACAATAACATTATTATAGCTTCCTTGAGCTCATGAAAGAGTATGATGTAGCATCCAGCTTGCCAGCGTTGATTATGTTGAATCTGGGATACGCAAAACACCCTATCTAAAGTTACGGCTTGTCTAATCGACACAACCCCATAGAATAATGACGCCTAGAACCCGGTTTCGCTTAAGAAAAGTTAATCAAATCGTACTGAGCCAAATTGGGTTAGTCCGTTCGAAACTACCATCAGTTGTCAATGTCAAGCGCTAACGCATTCGTCTCCGACAATTGAAAGCATTATGATGGTGTGTGTGATCCTTCATCATTGTACATACTCCACGACACTAAACAATTTTGTTTGGTGGACTTCAGTACATATGCGTTTGGTTGAAGACTAAGGGGTTGACCATAGATTTTAATCTACCAGCTTCGCACGCGTGCAATGCTGATACTAAATATACTAAAAATGGTTATTGTGGATTATCCCTAAGAGATAGACATATATCAAAATGAGTTTTTTGAAGTGAAAACTTCTTTAGGCGCGCTATAGACAGAATTTTCGTGGGCTGTGAAATGGATTCATCAATCGTCACGCTTGGATATAATAATGGATCGGATCGGATCGGATCGGATATGAAATCGTCGGGTAAACTCGATAAAAACGGCCAGGTAGGTACCAGGCTACCAGGGTAACAGAAACAGTAAAGAGTTTGGATTACCTACCTCCAACAGCCCAGCGTTTATCTCCAGATACCAGGACAACAGAAATATAAAAGAGTTGCGTTTACCCCTAGGTACCAGTACCAGGGCAACAGAAACGAGTTGCAATATTCTGTATAATTACGTTGATATAAAACTAGATGGCGCAACCATCGATTTAGCTGGCGGTGTTGAAATTATGCGAATGTACATAGCCCTACGATGGTTTAACAAATAATTTGTCCTCCGACAAGGTGATACATAAATAAGGCTATTCAATTAAAAGTGAAAACATTTGAGTCACACGTTTTCACTTCTATCGGCAGTTCCTATGACTGCCAATTTTTTTTATACATTTTTAAGGTGTACAATACTGCAGTACATTATTTTGAACTATCACGTAGGGTTCAGCCAGCGTTTGCAATTTAAGCACAAAAATTGTTTTTATTTATGACAACGTTTTAGAAAACTTTAAAATTATCAGAGTCTCTACTGTACTATACATGTATTCTACATAAAAACCTTCCTCTTGAACTACTCTATTTATTACAAAAACCGGTATCAAAATCTGTTTTGTAGTTTTAAAGGTCTAAGCATACATAGGGACAGAGAGACGCGGGAAGTGAGTGAGTTTTATAATACTATTAGCGGCCCATTCCGGCTGCGCTCGGATATTGTCATTTAAAGACTATTAATCGAAATAAAAACTATCCTATCTCTCAAGTTAGACCAGACTGCTCGCAGTGTGCCAATTTAATTTAAAATCGGTTAAGTAGTTTAGGAATCTATCGCGGACAAACATCGTGACAGGAGATTTATGTATATAAGAAGATGTAGTGATGGTCAACCCTACATAAATTAAAAAAATGTTCGATACCTATTGAACATTTCTCAATATTTTTTTCTTATTATAGTGTGTAGTTGCTAAACGTACGAAGACTGCGATCCATTAACGACAGATGGCGGTGGATGTATCGCTGATCGTGCGATCGCGGAAGATGGATCATGATGAATGCGCCGATTACTTACCGTTTCTTATATTTTCTGTTCTTTTCTTAATTTTATTTTTGCCGTTTATGCGACTAATATTTGAAGCTAGCTGTGAACCAGTGACTTTTTTTTTTAAAAAAGAGTGACGAGACGAGCAGGTCATGTGCCTGATGGTAAGCAACATGCCTGCCACATAACAACACAGTGACACGCAGCTATTGGAACATGAAGAGTCCAAATCATTACCTAGCACTGCACCGCGCTCGTCACCCAGAGATCTAAGTTGTTATATCTCTAAGCCCTGTAGTTTCTCTGGAAACATTGCCCTTCAAATCGGAACACAGTAATGTTTGCACATTACTGCTTGGCGGTAGAATAACGGGCAATGGTGTGGTCCTAAGATGTACTAGAGTAGAGTATAAGATGCACTATTATGAGGTCGTAGGCTTTAATTTCGCCTGTCTACTTTTCCAATTAGTAACCAATAATTTTGTGATCAACCCTGGCTTTGACTGGCCTCGTGGCCTAGTGGGTAGTAGCTCTGCCTGCGAAGCCGAGGGTCGTGGGTTCGATCCCCACCCAGTGCAAATATTTGTGTGATGAATTCAAATGTTTGCACTGTGTCTGGGTGTTTCTATGTATAATAAGTATGTATTTAAAACTATATAAGTAATTATATCAGCTATCTGGCCGCCATCATACAAGCTTTGCTTAGTTTGGGGTCAGATGGTGTTGTGTGTGAATTGTCCACCAATATTTATTTATTTATTTTTAATGGTGAAGAAACTAGCTTAAAAGGTTTCAATACATTTTTGAGGATATTTTTTGTGTCGCCACCATTCTACACTTGGAAAGCGTAGTAGATTTTAATCTTTATTATCTCTTTTTGAGAGAAGGCCCAGAGTCCCAGCAGTGAGAACATTGGGTGAGTTGGTTGTGTACTTATAAATTATAGGTAATAGCAGCGTCCCACGTTTTACAAGTGTAGTTTAACCATTTCCGTATCCGTTCCGTTCCATATCCGTTGTAGTAGTGGTAGGACTCTTAGCAGAGTCCGCCTGGGGAAGTACCACACCTTTGCCAAATATTCTACCGCCAAGCAGTAATGTGCAAACATTACTGTGTTCCGGTTTGAAGGGCAATGATTCCAGAGAAATTACAGGGCTTAGAGATATAATATCTTAGATCTCTGGGTGACGAGCGCAGTGCAGTGCTAGGTAATGATTTGGACTATCATGTTCCAATAGCTGCGTGTTACTGTGCTGTTATGTGGCAGGCATGTTGCTTACCATCAGGCACATGACCTGCTAGTCTCGTCACTCTGTGCTATAAAAAAAAAAAACTTAGTATGAAAGGTAGCCTATACCTATTATTTTCTAGACTGTTATCTGTATTCCAAATTTTAACCCGATCCAGGCGTTCCGACGTGATTGAGCAACAAACGTCTACATTTCACATTTACAGTATTATCTGGAAGTAAAATAGCCAACTTACCTTTTTCAGTTACAAGCTTGCCAACTTTGCGCATCCATAATTTTATTAGGTTCGCGTGGCATGTAAAAATTCAAGGTTTGGGAACTTGGGGAACTAACAGGCAGTTTGCGCGGCGCCCTCTGACAAAAGTTGTAAAAAACGCGTAAAATAAGGTAGTAAAATCGATGATGTGCAAACTATAGCACGATTATTACTAGCCTTGATATTTTTGACAAAAAATTCGGAAGGAAAGCCTTTGTATCATCATCATACGCAGCCCTTAACAATATCAAGTACATATTGAAATATGAAGACCAAATCATTTTATAGCACTGCACTGTGCTCGTCACCCATCAGATACTTAAAATGGTTGATATAGGTATATGCTTTGAAATTTCTCTAGAAACATTGCCCTTGAAACAGGAACTGTGATGTTTGCTCGTTATTATGAAGCCGAGGGTCGTGGGTTTGATTCCCACTCAGTGCAAATATTTATGTGATGATTTCAAATATTTGTACGGTGTCTGGGTGTTTGTATGGATAGTAAGTATGTATGTATTTACAACTATATAAGTAATATATGAGCTATCTGGCCGCCATAGTGCAAGCTTTGCTTAGTTTGGGGTCAGATGGTGTTGTGTGTGGTATTGTCCACCAATATTTATTGCATAGTACTAGAATATCTGGAAAAGGTGTGGTATTTCCCCACTTAGACAGAGTCCTACCACGACAAAATCTCTTTGCCTTTGACTCGTGTAAAAATTATCTCAAGCCGTTCAAAATAAGGGCAGTAGGTAAAACAAGCACTCATTGTTTAGCGCCATGGCGATATCAATATCTGTCACTGGCAAGCCCTGAAAGACCTTCGCCAATAATATTGATTGATTACGAGCGGTAAATTACGCTATTTCCAATGTTTTGAGCGTTTTTCTTCGTTGAATTATGACGTGTTTATTTTAGTATCAATCGTATCACGTTGTAAAACCGTTGTGAAAGAGAGGTTGTGACAATGCGAAATTTCGTTTCATTATGTTGTATGAAATGTATGTCCGTCTATCTTTCTGATGACGTAAGAGGTGAAATACCCATCGAACTGCTTATATGGGAAACATTGTTTCGGTGCAAATTTATTCAGAAAACATATTAAGTAAATATAAAGAAAAAGCAGGTGAATTTTAGGCACAAAAAATGCCCTTTTTAAGGTGCGTCCCCCAGCAAAACGAGTTTTTTGTCCAGTTTTCAGAGCTATCTACTCATTAGCCAAAACAAATATCAACTGGAAAAAAATACATTAAATTTCTACAACTTCTTGGCTTCAAAATCGTAGTTTAATTTTTTTCTTATTGAACTTATTGTTTAAATAAGCAGCTCACAACGAAACAATAAAAAAATTAAATGATTGTAGTTATCATGCATCTCCTCGAAAAACCTCAAATTTTTTGATTTTGAACTTACACCAACGGGTAGACAATTCCATTACGAACATTTTGGTAGAAATATTTTTTCAAAAGACCAAAATCTGATTTTATAAAGAGTTTATTCTATAATTTGAGCGTAAAACAGCGACAAATACTACTGTTTCTCTCTTGCTCTTTCTTGCGGTGTGCGATAAGGTAAGAAATACTCAAGGTCATTTGCTCGGGGTACGGCCTTAAGGCTGTGATGTGGGCTTGCCAATGTTGGACTAAGACCTCCTTTTTTTCTTTCATTGATCTATGTTGATGTCGTTAATGGCTATTGCACCTTAATCTGTTTTATATGCATTTAGTCCACCTTTAAACACCTCTATGGGCTGTTGAAACGTTTCCAGCATCTCTGATATTAGATATTTTCACAATCAACAGCTACTGACTTCCATTAGGCAGACCAAATGCTTATTGTCACTCATCCCATAAAAACAAAAATACTGAAATACCAAAAAAAAAGTACGATTTAAAAAAAAATTTGCTTTGAAGAAAAAAACAGATATAAATATGTTTACTTTATAAACTAATACACGACAATCCAAGCAGCTACACAGTAGTTGAAAGATGCTTAAATATTTGCATGTTTTTGAAATTACAAAGGTACATCTCTTTCTGACCTTTCAATAAAAAGTCAACAATTTTTTTTATTGTAATATTTGTGTAATATTTTAAACATTGACCTACACACTTATATACAACTACCTACATGTTATACATGTTGCACTAAAAGGGAAGTCTCAACAATACTGAACTAATATCTACAAGTTCGTTCATTAAATACACAAAACATTTCCCCAGTGTTGCCCACACCGACCGCAAGCTACCAAGGTCAGGTACCCAGTACCCCTATAATCTTAACTTAAGTCTGTTGTATTTGTGTTGGTCGAAGCGAGGTGGGTTGCCATTAGATCTGTGGGAAAATACCCTTATTTACACAGCTTCGAAGGCTTTCCATGTACGTATGCGCATTAGATATAAATTGAAGAAATTAACAAATAACAAGCATTGCTAGCATTAATTTTAGTCTTCTAAGGCTAAAGTAGCCGCCAAAAAACTGGGTGTCCTCTCAAAGGTGCGAAGATACTTCAATTCTATAAAAATATTGGACTGAAATTTACGCCAATTATAAATAACTGTGAAATTTGGACCAGATTTAAAAACATGAAGCAAGCAAATAATAAAACAAGTTCTAAAAAAGTGATAAAAATTGCCAATAAATTAGCTAAAAAACACATAGCGTTAGAATGCACATTACACAAGTATCATATTTATGGTAGCGGTTCGCGCTGAGACCGCGACAGGAGACCGCGATCAGAGACCGCGACAGGAGACAGGCACTTGACATTATGGAATTGTATGAGCGCCAGTTTGCGTCGAGACAGCGACACGTGTCTCGGTCTCCTGTCACGGTCTCGCAGCGAACTGACGCTCACACAATTTCATAATGTCAAGTGCCTGTCGCGATCTCCGGTCGTGGTCTCCTGTCGCGGTCTCGTGTCGCGGTCTCCTGTCGCGGTCTCCGCGCGAACCGCTACATTTACGAGTATTACGTCTACGTTAAGATAGTTTTATTCTTCTATAGTAAAGTGCTTATTGCTTATAGCTTTAGAAATGTTGTAGGATATGGAGGTTTTACTCATGAAAAACTGTCGTTTCTGGCTAGAAGTACCTAGGTATTTGTATGTAAGTCATTAAAAGCATTTCTCATCGTCATCATCAGCCTGTCCAAGTCCACGGATAGAACCTCTCCCTCCCAACCTAATTCATCCCACCTAATTCACCCAAGCCAAGTTGAATTACTAAAATTTTCAAAATTTTTCTTCAGTGTCAAATGAAAACCTCATACCGAGAATATCAGAGTAACCACTACGACTCGAGTCTCACCCGTTAAGTGCTCACTTAACTTGAGTCGTGTTAAATTACGCCACAAAAAATCAGCCCTCGAATGAAATCTAAGTGTTCCATCTTCTTGATTGCATGGTTATATTGCAGATGTATTATCAGTTCTTGGACTGCAACTTTCATTTAAACACGCGGTAGCGGTTGTGGACGTCTGTTTAGTTGACATAAAATATTCCGAAAGCTGGCAGCAAATTTTGGGAAGGTGTTTTAAGCAATTTGAACTTGTCATATAGCTCTTCTCAACGATCTCAATAGTCAATACAAACCCTCAGGCTGAGAACGACAACTTCCTAAAAGGACAACTTCCGAGAACGACAAATTCCTAATACAACAACTTTTTAAAATGACAACTTCCTAAAACGACAATTTCCTATAAAGATGTGCCCTCCGAAACTTTAGAGCGCACGGAATTATGTTATCGTTGGGAAGTATGAGCTCACTCTTTCCGTTCTAGTCGGTTGCAGAAAGCGGTGGACGCCGAATGTTTTTACCTATCACTATTCGTTGTCGACAACCAAAATAAGTAGAACCACAGCATAACTCGAGGCTAGCGATTCTAGGGGTCAAGTAGATTGGTTGTTTGTAAGCCACTTACGATACACACAGATACGAAGTTTATTGCCAATTTCAAGGTACTCAGGGCACATCCATTGGTTTATATTGATGGCTCTTTTATTATATCCCAACATGGAGGTGGAGACCTGGATGTCTACTCTAATTCAACGAAAACGTAATTTCGAAATAAACTCGCGATTTTCCAACTCCGATTCTACTTCGTTCCGTCGTTTTGTCCGTTTAAATGTTCTAAGCCTACTCTAATTGGAGTATAATTAGAACATTTAAACGTCAAATAATGTTGTATCGGACGAAACGAAGTAGAACAAGAGTAGGAAAGTCGCGAGTTTTTTTTCGAAATTTCGTTTTCGTAGAAACAGAGTAGACGTCCTGGCTGGTGAGTAGCGGAATCCATCGATATTTTAATAGTTGTGACTGGGTTGGTTACTATGGGGTGACGAACATTTGACATGTTGTGTTAAATAAATGTTGTTAGTCAATTTGTATGGGCTTTCTTACTGCCGAACTCGGATGGAACGCGGTGCTGGAACGTGTTAACTCACTGTAGCTTTAATGAGGCACATTATTTTAAATATTTTTTAATTAACCTTACTTATCCCACTTCTGGCAAAGGTCTCCCAACTCCTTCCATTTAAACCGGTCCTGAGTTTTCATTGACAACGATAAACGACTAGATATAGTTAACAATTTTTTAAGGTTCCGTACTCAAGGTAAGGTACACAAAGGGTAAAAACGGGACCCTATCTTCGCTGACTTCGGACTTGGGACTTCGCTGTCCGTCCGTCTGTCTGTCACCATGCTGTAATATCAAGAACGGTGATAGCTAGACCGTTTAAATGTTCATAGATGATGTAGGTATTTTTATTATTGCTGCTATAAATAATACATACTAAAAATAAAATTTAAGGGAGGCTTGAGGAGCGTGTACCTGTCACCCTTTTTTTAAAACACTACAAAAATATTAGGTGTACCTAATATTTTTGTAGTGTTTTTAAAAAAGCTTTAACTATTCACAAACTATTAAGGTTTATGTTCTCTTTAAATATAATTAATTAAAATAAAACAAAACAAATAATTAAGGGGGCTCACACACAATAAAAGAGGTGTTCGCCGTTTATTTGCTAATGGTACGGAACCCCTCGTGCGCGAGTCCCACTCGCACTTGGCCGGTTTCTTATATTTATACGTTATCATGTTACATTACAACATGATGGAAACATAGAACAAGACAAAGGAATATACTTTTTATGGTAGGGATACTTGGTATTCAAACATGCAACAATTAACATTTTTAGTTTTTTACGTGCCTAAATAGGCTATATTACATAATAATCGAACTTAAAAGAGTGACAATTGAAATACAATTTAATAAAAAGTTATAGGTAAGTGTAATAGGTTTTTTTTTTAAATAATAAGTGACGAGACGAGCAGGACATGTGCCTGATGGTAAGCAACATGCCTGCCACATAACAGCACAGTAACACGCAGCTATTGGAACATGAAGAGCCCAAATCATTACCTAGCACTGCACTGCGCTCGTCACCCAGAGATCTAAGACGTTATATCTCTAAGCCCTGTTATTTCTCTGGAAACATTGCCCTTCAAACCGGAACACAGTAATGTTAGCACATTACTGTTTGGCGGTAGAATAACTGGCAAAGGTGTGGTACTTCCCCATGCGGACTCTGCTAAGAGTCCTACCACTACAAAAACAAACCTTGCGCCTGAAACAAACGTTATAGCAACAAACTTCGCGTGTGTTGCTACTATAAATTTGATAGGCTTAATAATCGACGTTTCGTGTGGTCCATGTAGGTAATTGTAGATACCTATTAGGCACGCAAAATCTCAGATTGCCTTCATTTGTGGTTGACAGCTAGTTAGCTGTCTGGAGGTGAATATGTGGTTTACATTTATTTCAAGAGTTTTTTGTCTGAAAACTAATTAAAGAATAGCCAAGTTAGAGTACAAATACATGAATATAATATTACCAGCGACATAATATTTTATGGTATACTTAATGTACGTTTATTTTGTAGAATATAAGATTAAAAATAAAAATATTTAAAACAAATTAAACGGTCCATTAAAAACTAAACTATGCGTTTCAGTTTCAAAGCTGTTTTCTTAGTGTAGGTAGTTAAACAAGCACTTTAGAGCATGAAACTGGCAAACGCAGCCCGATGAAATATTTACCGATACCTATTAGGCAGGTACTCTTACGTTATTTGATGATGTCCTCTTTGACGTGTCCGTCAATAGCGAACCTGGCTAATTATTATTGTGAGCTCTTAGATGGCTCGCAAACCCAAATTTAGTTTTGAAAGTTCTATTGTATGGCCCACGGTGCAATAGTCAGCATTATATATTATGTGTAAGGTGTAGGACGGCTTAGGGCGGGTCTTTCTAATGAGGCGTTTTGCGTCAAGATCTTGATGTCGTATTTGTTCAAAATTTCGAACAGCCTCATGGACAGAGCCGCGCCATTCACGTCTCTGTTTTGCCAGATTTTCCCATCTTTCGCATGAGATGTTTCATGCTGTAAGATGGCGCTTTAGTACATCCTTGTAGCGTAGATACTGACCGCAAGGTGTACGCTTTCCTTCCTTCAGCTGCGAGAAAAATACAGCTTTAGGCAACCTAGAATCATCCATGCGTACAAGTTGTCCACACTATCTCAACTGACCCTGAATAAGTAATGCCTCTATGCCAAGAAACCCTGTTTTTCTCAGAATATCAGAGTTTATTTAACAAGCAGTGCTCCGCGGTTTTACCCGCAATGTTATATTATGATTATGATTCTGATTATGTTTTCGTTCCTATAATTTTCCTGGGATGGATATTATGCCCACGCCCATGTGTTGTTCCAGACTATTATATTTTTTTGACGTGATAACGTCTTATAATTCGATGAAGCCGGCTGCACGCCCGCAAAACATGACGTCATGTGCCGTTACCGCCGTTACCTCGCCGCATGACGTCATCAGTACCATTCCATCAGTATTTTCTTAAGACGTTGTCACGTTCAACTATCGTCAGTAAACCGACTTTACAGACAACCATTTTTTTTAAACTTTTTAATAGGTTTACACTTGACCGCCATGTCGCTTGATGTTAAGCGACGATGCGGTCAACGATGCAGTATGTTTACCTAGAAGAAACCGATTTACTCTCGATTTAAAGATACCAAAATTACTGATATGTCCAGTTTTATCCAGACTCCTTCAGTAGTTTTTGATTGGAAGAATCACAATCCTTTATCCATCCATCTTCAAAATATTATGCATTTAATATAGGTAGAATTATATTGAACTTAATTCGATGCTGTTATTAGCTATAAAAATGCTTTGCAATAATTAGACTCTATAAATTTTATAGCTCTATATAATTGTATATTCTACAAAGTTAGCGACATTACTATTATTACTACATGCCTTCGAAAGGACAGTGGTACGCGTAGTATTTCAACCAGGGGGCTCGGCATTTTCCGTTTTCTTGTAGTCCCGGTTAGACGAGCCGTAACTTACGTTAAGTAAGCTATTTATAAAATTTTTTGTTTCGTTTAAAAACTGATAATACTTATCTACTAAGTGAAAAAACACACCTCTAAGGTGTGCTTATTTTTCAAAGTAACCACAGACGTTTCCAAACAACGTTATCTGAGCTTCAAAAATTAATTGCCAGGAGAGTAATAAGCAAACCGTCACAATTTATCAGTGAATAAACGTTTTGACCCCCGGACGTGGGAGAGACCCGGGGCCGACTCGCGGGCTCCTATCACTCAACGTCAGACCTCTTATTTATCACTACATAACGCAGCCTCCGAATATTTGGAATCTCTATTTTGGTAATCCTACGAGCTTTGCACTCACGAATGGTTGTTTATTTATGGTTTATTTCTGTCGTTTTTACGCTTTGAATCTACGTTTATTGTAAGACCGCAAAACTATGGAATACTGTACCTGTAAACACTGTTTATTATTTACCTATATTTACCTCGACATTTCAGTAGCGTTACAACCGCCGCGGTTGTAACGCAGTTGAAACGCTAAAACGGCAGTTGTGGCGAGTCGTGGTTACGAGAAGACTTCAAATCGCGAAAGCTTAAAAACAATTTAAGTCAAGGCCACAATCCACTGGCCTAGTGCGGTTTGGTGGATGACGAACGACTTCAAAAGGTTCTAGGTACGTGTCGGTTTCCTCACGATGTTGTCCTTCACCGTTTTAGGTTAGGTACAGGCATTATGCACAAGACTTCGAAAAGACCATGGTGCGCGTGGTTTTCTCTCGACTAGACCAGCCATACCTAACTTAAAAAAAACAAGTTACGCTACCCGATTTTGTGCTACCCGATAGGTGCATTTATGGGTGTCTTCAAATCTAGAGTAAATAGATACTTTGTAGGTAAACGTGCTCCATCATGGACTGTGGTTTTGTTTACTGTAAGAAAATTGCCATCAAATATAAAAAAATGTATTAGTTTGGTGCCTACCAAATTTAGTTGTAGTAGTTTCATACGATCTGTTTGAAATATTGGGACTCACTTCACTTCTTTTTTTTTTTTTTTTTGTTTTTTTTTTTAAATAAAGAGTGACGAGACGAGCAGGACATGTGCCTGATGGTAAGCAACATGCCTGCCACATAACAGCACAGTGACACGCAGCTATTGGAACATGAAGAGCCAAAATCATTACCTAGCACTGCACTGCGCTCGTCACCCAGAGATCTAAGTTGTTATATCTCTAAGCCCTGTAATTTCTCTGGAACATTGCCCTTCAAACCGGAACACAGTAATGTTTGCACATTACTGCTTGGCGGTAGAATATTTGGCAAAGGTGTGGTACTTCCCCAGGCGGACTCTACTAAGAGTCCTACCACTACTAATACTACTAATATCCTGTCTTCGTGATAGAGACAAATTCAAACTAATTTAGTGGTAAGATTCTTTGCAGGGTCCACCTTGGGAAGTACCACACCTTTGCCAGTTAATGTACAAAATGAGCAAAGAAAGTTAGGCTCGTTTTTGCAATAGAGTAGGTCCGCAACACTAATCAAGTCTAGTGATGAAAAATGTGTACTTAACAATTTGCGTACAAAATATTTCACGTTGTTTTTTTTTTACTTTTATAGGTTTACACTTGACCGCCATCTCGCCTGATGTTAAGCGACGATGCGGTCTACGATGGAGCGTGTTTACCTAGAAAAAAAACCGATTCACTCTCGATTATCTAGATTTGTAGTGGTAGGACTCTTAGCAGAGTCCGCCTGGAGAAGTACCACACCTTTGGCAGTTATTCTACCGCCAAGCAGTAATGGGCAAATATTAATCCGGTTTGAAGGGCAATGTTTCCCGAGAAATTACAGGGCTTAGAGATATAACAACTTAGATCTCTGGGTGACGAGCGCAGTGTAGTGCTAGGTAATGATTTGGACTCTTCGTGGTCCAATAGCTGCGTGTCACTGTGCTGTTATGTGGCAGGCATGTTGCTTACCATCAGGCACGTGTCCTGCTCGTCTCGTCACTCTTTATTTAAAAAAAAAAAGATTGTAATCATCGGGGAAAACCCACTCAGGCAACGTATTCCACAGCCTAGACGTTCTTATCACAAAAGTAGAGTCAAATCTCTTCGTTCGTGTCTTTGGAACATCAACCATGAAACGATGTCGCTTTTTCGAGCTACGAGAATTCCGATAGAAATAATCCGATAGATAGGCAAGTCGATAGAATGCGACAGTAGTGCCAACATTCTGATATCACAAATGTTGGCACGGACGATGTCTTTGGCGATAATGCCAGAAAAGTAGCCAATCAAGCGTAATCAGCTATCGGAGCAGAAATAAAGCGATGACTAACGAAGGGGAAAATTACTTAATAGTTGTAGGATATAGCAGATTGAGATATTTACCTACAGAGCTACACGCCTACTAAGCATAAGATGTAAGTAGGCTGGAGATAAATAAAAAAGTAGGTACCTATACTATTATTCTGCATCATAGCAACGATCTCAATACAAAGATATGCGCTCCCAAACTTCAGGGCGCACGGAATCATGTCATAGTTGGGAAGAGTGAGAGCACTCTTTCCGTTTTTTTTTAAATAAAGTGTGACGAGACGAACAGGGCATGTGCCTGATGGTAAACAGCATGCCTGCCACATAACAGCACAGTGACACACAGCTATTGGAACATGAAGAGTCCAAATCATTACCTAGCACTGCACTGCGCTCGTCGAACAGAGATCTAAGATGTTATATCTCTAAGCCCTGTAATTTCTCTGGAAACATTGTCCTTCAAACCGGAACACAGTAATGTTTGTACAATACTGCTTGGCGGTAGAATATCTGGCGATGACGCGACGATATGGTGATGACGCGACGGTTCATAAATACACAAATACATTTTTTCATAATTTATATAAATTATGAAAAAATGTTGGACAAGTATAAAAATGTTGGACAAGTATTTATTTATTGTTTTAGCAAAACATTTGAATTGACAAAGATGTAGTGGTAGGACTCTTAGCGTCCGAGTCCGCCTGGGGAAGTACCACACCTTTGCTGCTTTGCACCAGCTGACGGTATAACAAGAATGGGTATATTTATGAACCGTCGCGTCATCACCTCCTTTGTCGATAAAACATTTTCAACTTTTGTTTCGACACTTTTTAAAGAATTAATCATATTTATAACACTTAACGACCTACACGGGTTCGTTCTAGTTAACATAAATACGAAATTAATTTAAAACAAGTTAGTTAAATAATATATAATACCTACATCATTGTAATAATTAATATGCGACCCAACTTTGTTACTTTTTTAATTACAATGAATTTATTTTAAATAGTATTTATTTTCCAGTCGGCTAGGCGAGCGCTTAGAACTTAAATGATTCTAACTGAGTGAGACATTTATTAGTTTACAAAATACGTGAAGTAAGTAATGTATGTATGTACCTTCATTACCCCATATCTCAAAATTGGCCGTGCAAGTTAGCGTGTAAGCATGTGTTCTTAGTACTTACTAACTCTACTCAATCGTCCACATTTCATTCATCAGAAAATAGGTGACGTCTGGAAGCTCTGGGATCTTGAACTATAGTTGGTTTTCATATTTTTTTATTTGTGAAACAAACGAAAAAATAGATGTACAATATTTTTTTAGTATAACTGACGAACTCTTTAACCAGTGCGTGTTGCCAGTGATGGCTTATGGATCTGAGACGTGGTCCTTAACTGTGGGCCTCATAACAAAGCTCAAAGTCACACAGCGAGCTATGGAGAGAGCTATGCTTGGAGTCTCTTTGCGCGACAGAATCCGTAATGAAGATATTCGCAAAAGAACGAAAGTGGCCGACATAGCTCAAAGAGTAAGCAAGCTGAAGTGGCAATGGGCAGGCCACATCGCTCGAAGAACTGACAACCGATGGGGAAGAAAGGTTCTCGAGTGGCGACCACGAACCGGAAGACACAGTGTTGGACGGCCTCCCACTAGATGGACAGATGACCTCACAAAAGTCGCTGAAAACCGCTGGTTGCAGGTTACGCGGGACAGTTCGTTGTGGAAATCTAGGGGAGAGGCCTATGTTCAGCAGTGGACGTCTTGCGGCTGATGATGATGATGATGAATATAATTTTATTATAATATGTGATTCCTGACTTTACGAGCTTTACACTGTTTTTTTTTCACAGTCATTAACCCGTTCAACATTGTCTCAGTGTTCGCGGATCCTATTGTGTTCTAAAATAAAAGTAGCCTAAGTTTTTGAGGCCGGTTTCCTTTCGATCAGTTTTGATGACAAAAAATTTACATCTATATTGTTTGAAAAATACTCAGAAGTGCAGCCGAGCTTCGAATCTACGACTTTTTCACTTATGAAATCGCAAATTCTTGTCATTTTATCTCCATAGTTCATAATAGCCCACCACGGGCCAACTAGACAAAATTGTGAACGATATAAAAATGTTTGTACTCAGAAGTTTTTTTTGTTCTATTTCAAGTGTACGTAGTACGTACTCCTTTGATGTTTTGTAGAATAAAAAGCTTCAACGTATCAAAACATTGCTACAATTAGGCTTACGTGTATTTTTCCAGACATATCATAACTTTTCCTTGGTTTCATTTACACCGATAAGTAATTTCGTTAACAAAAGTTCATGAACGTTCTCAGTATAAGCTTGTATTATATTATTGGCCGCCATCACACAAGCTTTGCTTAGTTTGGGTCAGATGGTGTTGTGTGTGAATTGTCCACCAATATTTATTATTATTATTTATAAATTCCCACAGCTGAGACTCAGGGCCTTCACTCACAAGCTCACAAGGACAAAGTTGAAGCGTTAGTTTTCACTACGTTAGCCAAGTGCGAGTTGGGGGATGATACACATCGTCGACGATATATTTTTTTGAACTTTAAAGAACTAAATTAATATTACCTGTTTTCTATGATGTTATTTTAGAAAGTAATTCGAATACCTCCTAATATTTTAAACTCAAAGTTTTATGTTTGTTCATCAATCGCGTTGTTAAAAGTTAATGGATCATAATTTTTGAAATTTGGCACTCGGAAAAATTATAACCTGGACTACTATATACACATAAAATCAACCCAAAAAAAGGTTACTTTAAGAAAATAGTATTTTTTTAAATGCTGCGTAATTGCGGACCAAAACTAATCTTAAAGAAAAAATGACAAAATCTTTTTACCTGTTCCTCGAGGATCCAGATTCTAAGTATCCTAGATAAACTCAAAATGCCTAGTACTCGTAGGTACTATTAGAATTCTTTTTGAAATCTCTGATTAGTATTATTTGCATAATATTTAGTCCACAATAATATATGTTCCCATAGGTGGGACTCTAAAGAGAACGACCCGAGGTGCTCTTTTTTAAGTGCGGGTGTAAAATATATGTTAATATTATGTGTGTTACGTCGGGAGTCAAAACAATTGAACGTTACAGCCGCCGTTCGCATCTGTGTAAGATAAGGAACTGAAAAAGATGGAGGTATTTTCGGCAAGTATTTTTATGAACCATAGTCCGCATGGAATATTCCAGCTCACTATGTTCCCGTAATATTTTACCCAGCCCTTGCTTTATGAGAGAGTATTTTCTTTATCCCCTCTTATTGCATTTCACCTGACGATTTAGTTTCGTGTTTGCAATAAAAGTAACGCTCGAGACTGTGTCGGGATTGCGATCTGCTCTAAGGTTTCTTTTTTATTTTTCTTAGTACGTGTAAAATGTCCTCTATTTTGTTGTAAATAGGAATCAGTTTTTGAACTATTCAGTGATACTGTTTTTGGATTGGTTACTTCACAATAAAATTTAGTTTAAATAGTTTTTTTTTGCAAAGTACGTCATACATAAGTGTGCGGAAGGAGCATTCATTTAAAAAATGTCAGTTGTCGCTACGAAATAAGCTTATAAAATTTATGAAACTAGGAGAATCCCGGAGTTTTTAGCCACGTATTTCCCAATCTCGTTGTTTCCTGGGATAAAAAGTGTTTGATTATTTTATTATTTGAAAGTTATTCCAGATCCTTTAACTTGAAAGAGAAAAAAACGTTCAGAAAATTACGTATTTAAAATATTGGTAGGATCTACAGGCGATTGGTAAGTTGTTGCTAAAATGGCGGGAAACTGTTGTCAGATCTCATAAGTGCATTGTTTACGTCTTAGTTTACGAAGTGTGACCATACTTGAACTCATTAAAGCTAATGGTGTTGATAAAAAAATATTCTAATCGTATAATGTAGTTATAACTTTTGCTCTCTAAATGTACACGAACGAACAGAGGTAGGTTTTAAACATTCGTGATTTGAATTAATATGCAAATAATTAATTCCAAAAGAAGTGATCCAAATCTGTGGTTTTTTCACGACCATGACCGCTGTAACCACATAAATATAAATAACCTTATTATTTAGATTTCTGTGGCTGTAACGCTACCGAAACGTAAGCAGAAAATTAAATAATGATTTTCATGGCAATTAAATCCTGTGTAATCTATATCTATACTAATATTATAAAGAGGAAAGATTTGTACCTATTTTTGTATGTTTGTATGTTTGTAATGAATAGGCTCCGAAACTACTGGACCGATTTCAAAAATTCTTTCACCTTTGGAAAGCTACATTATTCCCGAGTAACATAGGCTACGGCAGATGGCGCTGCAGTTGATATCTAGGTTATTATTCGAGCGAAGCCGGAGCGGGCCGCTAGTGTTTTATATACGTAAACTAACAGGTTTGAAACTTGAGTATAATTGTTACTGAGATATAAAGTTGCCAGGAAATTCAAAACCGATCTTTTTATACCAATTAAAATTATGAATTTATGTTGTGCGATTGACAGCGCCAGAAAAGAAAAAGAAAATAAAGATATGTGTAGAAAATATTACTGTAGATATGAGTAGTTACAAAGTGTTCTTATGATTGACTAGACACAGACTAGTCGTTTGTATTGTATCTGTGTGTGAGTGTTTTTATGTTTTATATTTTATTATAGTATAGAGCGACGAGACGAGCAGGACATAAATTGTGCGTGATGGCAAACAACATGCCTGGCTCATAATAGCGCAGTGATACGCAGCTAATGGAAGATGAAGAGTCCAAATCATTACCTAGAACTGCACTGCCTTCGTCACCCAGAGATATAAGATGTTTCATTTCTATATCCTGTAGTTTTTCTGGAAACATCGTATAATTATACTAGCTGTGCCCCGCGGTTTCACCCGCGTCTATTTGAGGAAAATCCATACTAAAATATCCATTGCTGGCCACTTTATTACGTTTAACGGAACCCTAAAAATACGTAAATAAGCAACAATGCATTATTTGTTCACAGACTAAGTAGTGTGTTTGTTGTAGAACAAATTTGATTACTTCAAATGACACAAACTTCAAATGTAGACACGCGCCGTCACAGACTTCAGCGACCAAAGAGAATTTAAATTCACGGAACTAAAGCTCTCGAAGAGAAATACTTTTCCCCGTTTTCTTTACATTCTTCACTCATACTCCGTACCTATTGATAGTAGCGTAATGTTATATACCTTATAGCCTTCCTCGATAAATGGAGTATCCAACAAAAAAATAATCTTTCGTATCGGTCCAGTAGTTTCCGAGATCCTAGCGTTCAAACAAACAAACAAACAAACTCTTCAGCTTTATAATATTAGTATAGATATTTAGCATCATTAAGGTACTATCTATCATCTACTATCCTTGCGAGAAAAGGCCTCGAGTCCCAGCAGAGGGAACATTTTTAGTGGTCTGTCATACTTCGGGATACCCGGGGATTAATTACACTAATTATATAAAATTACAACAGTAATACCTATAACGTATCAGTAAAATATCAGTAGGATTATTTCAGCTCTACCTACTAGGCTACTACCCTACAACGGTCGACGTTGAGATTTCTAAGCCAAGAACTATCAAACCGTATGAGAGCAACGCAACAAAGGGGCAAACAGTTTATTTTTAAACTAGCTCCGTAAACTAAGCTTCAGTTGCATCGGCCGGAGGCACCACTTCACATCGATTTGGCTGCTTCTTGACCCGAGCTCGTGTAACGGTGTGAGGGAAGTGGAAGTATTACATTGCGCACTCTGGAAAAGAAGTGTTTAAAAATTTTGATAAAAGTGAAAAACAATTTGAAGAGAAAATTTATTTGTCTACTTTGAGCACTTTTTAGTAGCGAAAAATTGTATGGGGTTCCATCACCGACACGCTTATTTAGCGGCATAGTGTCAGAGTGTTGGTGGATCAATAGAACAGGTTGGATGCTTTTTGAAAGGGTGGAATTTTGTGGATTCGTCATGGATGGGCGTAAAAACAGTAGCTCACTGTAGCTGCTAGCTGCTATAGGTGACGCTTCTGCAATATTAGCGCTGTTTGATACTAAAAGTTTGCGATTTCTACTTGCAGTCTATGACTGACTTTTTAATAGCTCAAAGACATTCTTAAACTAATCTTCAGTTGCATCGGCCGGAGGCGCCACTTCACATCGATTTGGCTGGTCCTTGACCCGCGCTTCTACCGCCTAACTAAATCGGCTATCGCTTTGCTAATGCTATCTCTATCATTTAAAACGAAAATAAAAGAGAGAGAAACATCAAAGCGATGACATTTTTCGTTCGGCGGTAGATCCCCCGAACTCGTGTAACGGAGTGAGGGAATTAGAAGTATTACATTGCGCTCTCTGAAAAAAAAAGGCAAGAGAGATTATTAACTTTTTATTGCACTCAGTTTTAATAAGCGAAGTACACAACAAAAATTTCTAACGAACGAAACAACTGACATCAATTAAAATATTAAACTTACACATTTCACCATTTTCAATAAAAATAATTTGGCATTGATGTATGAATATTAAAAAAATATGAAAATGTGAAAACACTTTTGTTGATATCAACAGAACTGTTTCAATACTAATAGGATACAATAACATTTTAGGGGACCATTTCGGATCTTACAGATAACCGTAGGATGGAGAAAGAGGTACGAAAATAGGATGAGAAGTACTAAGAAGTGGTGGCTGGTGGATGCTAATGTAATATTGAAAATGAAATACAAATTTTACAATATATACCTAGGTAAAACCCGTAATGCGGCGCGGAACCCATATAGGTTCCGCACCAGATATGACTCCGCAAATACCGGTCAGTGTGTGTGGGTTTTCTATAAACAGTGAACCATCGGATCCAACTGTCACTCTGACGTCCAAGAACGGTAGCGATATATCCACCTCCAATGTAGTTGACATGGATCGAATTATCGTAATTTTCTTCAGTTTGTTTGACAAATTATAATACTACTCAGTAAATAGGTATTGTTTACTGAAAAACAAATTCGATGATAGAAATTTCGCTTCTCACAAATTTTCACTGAAATAAAGAAAGAGTTGGAACCTATATTTGAAAACAAGTTTTTGCTCCTATAGGTGCAAAGATCAATTAGCCTGAGTTCATTGTCTTTGCCCCTATATCTCGAACAAATTATGAATCCTTTTTAGGGTTCCGTAAAACGTAAAAACGGAACCCTTATAGATTCGTCATGTCTGTCTGTCTATCTGTCTGTCTGTCTGTCTGTCTGTCTGTCTGTCTGTCTGTCTGTCTGTCCGTCCGTATGTCACAGCCACTTTTTGCCGAAACTATGAGAACTACACTATTAAAACTTGGTAAGTAGATGTATTCTGTGAACCGCATTAAGATTTTTACAAAAAAAAATAAAAATTAGGGTTGCCCCCCATACTTCGAACTGAAACTCAAATTTTTTTTTTCATCAAACCTACACGTGTTGGATGTCTATCGATAGGTCTTCAAAAATGATGTTGAGGTTTCTAATATAGTTTTTGTCTACACTGAATAATTTGCGCGAGAGACACTTTCAAAGTGGTAAAATGTGTCCCCCCCCCCTCTAACTTCTAAAATAAGATAATGAAAAATCTAAAAAAAATATATAATGTATATTACCATGCAAACTACCAACGAAAATTAGTTTGAACTCGATCTGATAAGTAGTTTTTTTTTGTACGTCATAAATACATTATTATTAAAACTTCGATCAAAGTTACAACGAACAAAAAAAACTATATGTACTATGTATATTACTTTACTTGCTGCAACGGAACCCTTCATGGGCGAGTCCAACTCGCACTTGGCCACTTTATTTTATCAACATACTGCATGCATAACATGAGGAGGTTTATTTAATTAGTTTAGTTTTTTTTTTTTTTTTTTTTTTTTTTAAACATTTATAGGTTTACACTTGACCACCATCTCGCCTGATGTTAAGCGACGATGCGGTATATGTATATGTATACTTATAAAATTAGGAACAGTCAGATTAAGATCTGGAAAAGCACATAGGCTACTTTATATGACAGGAAAATAACGAGAACTGCGCTTAAAACTCTGGGACACTGCTAGTACGTCAATAATTTGTTATCTTATCGAACCTGGTATTATAAAGCAAGCAATGTACACTGTCTAACGCCATCGAATCCATTTCTCAACCCATTCGTGTTCAGGTCTCCTCGGCGAAGTAGCAATACCAGTGGAACCCTGCCAATGCACACATACGCTAGCAGTTTCCTTGCCGATGCTATAAGATCCATTTTTAACGTGCTAATAGCTTTGACTTTAGGTATAACGTGTTTTACGCAACTGAAAACTCATGGTACGGCTTCACAATATACTCCGAAACTAACAAAACACCCTACTAACCACTACTAATATTGTAAATGTTAATATTAGAGTGTTTGTTGCTCATTCACGTCAGAACGGCTGAATAGATACGATCGAATATTGGAACACAATATTGGATTTTGGTTGGAATACATATATACACCGTTTTTTTTTTGAATTAGCAAAATGTTCACAGTCTATATAGACAACATAGCACTTTGTAACTGTGCAATAAGTACAATATTAAAAATTTGTAACCAGTTGAAATTTACAAAAATCCTGCCTTAAAGTAGGTATGGTCAACTGGTCATGTCTATAAACAAATCACTACAACGTCATTATCAATGAAAAACACTGTCGTAGTATTCTTGTTTGCACAGCTAGTTGCATCTTATCATTGCAGAACAGAGTGCTGAGAGAGAGAGCACTCTGTTCTGACGGTACTGCGAAAACCGCGCGCGCCTGCCTTGCAAAACTACCTACTTTTTATAATTTCAAATTATGTAATACTTTAGTAGTATTACATAATTTAGTAGCCTGGGGAAGGACCACACCATTGTCAGTTATACTACCGCCAAGCAGTAATGTGCAAACATTACTGTATTCCGGTTTGAAGGGCAATGTTTCCAGTAAAATTACAGGGCTTAGAGATATAATAACTTAGATCTCTGGGTGACGAGCGCAGTGCAGTGCTAGGTAATGATTTGGACTCTTTATGATACAATAGCTGCGTGTCACTGTGCTGTTATGTGGCAGGCATGTTGCTTACCATAAGGCACATGTCCTGCTCGTCTCGTCACTCTTTATTTAAAAAAAAAACTTTCCTTCATAATTTCATGGGCCTGGACCGGCACAATTACATTCAGTTTAGTTAGTTTAATCTTAACACGCTAGATAGAGTTAAAAATAACGTGTTTTTGCATTAAATATGCAAAAAGTTGTAAACAGCTACTTACAACAATCACTAACTTACTAAACTATTTGAATTAACAGTTATTTAGTATTTACACACACACACCCTTTCAAGGTGTCATTCGATTTGGAATGGAATCTAGATATTTTTTGAGAAATTTCGATCTGAAAATAAATCGTTTCGACGTAAGTACTTCTTTCGGGTAATACGTATTTTCTGTTTACTCTAATAACCTCTGGCACCTCACTTCGTTTTAAGACATGTGCAGTGTCCGATTCACCAAAATAAACACGGCGTTTTATTTTACTCCCAAAAAAAGATCACTACACCTGTAACGTTTCACTAGTATTTTTACCGCATACACTACAATATCATCAACTCTGACCTTGACAGCGATCGACCCGTAACTGAAAAAATGCAGTGATTATTCCTTTTGTTTTTCAAGTAAATTGAAGGTAGGTGTGAGTCACGGTTGGTTGATCGTGACTCGTGAACTTGACAATGAATAACACGTAAATAAATAGCACTGACACGAATACTACAAAACTCATGCGTGTCAGTGATCATAAATTGGATAATTTCGGTGAAATTTTTTCTTCATCAGATTATCGGTTGTTTTTCAGGTTGTTGTGTTCAGTAACGGCAGAAGATAATCCTGTTAAAATTTAGCTAGTTAAAAAAAATACGGTGTCTAAGCTACTTTTCATCTCGGTGAAATAACGAGAATGGGAACTATTCTGGTAAAATCACGCCTATCCTATATCCGTGATTACATTACCAGTATAGTAGGTCTGATACTGGCATGTATAAATGAAACTGTAAATCAACGACGCTTCGTCAAAAGACATTGTACCTAGAAATGTCAAACGATATAAATACGCAGGGTCACACAAAACAGGTAAGAAACGGATACGGAATGTGACTAAAGTTTTTTGGATGAAAACTTATTTTGGTATTTTTGCGGTCGTAGTCTGTAAGTGAGACCGATCCGACATGCTGTCAAATGAAAGGGTCGATCGGGTGAACTCGGAACCGCCGAGTGTGCCCGAGCAAGAAAGACACAGTCAGCTACTCTTCACTGCTTTGTCACTGTGTTGACAATTCGCTTTGCATAATATGACAAAATAGTAGTTTAACTTCGGATTTGTCCTGTGTCTCATTCATCCTACTTATATGACCATAATAATACCACATAACACAAAATTATGTTAATACAGTCTTTATTTCTTCTGTCGTGTGCTTAAGACCGCACATACATTTTTGTAGTAAAATAAAGACTGAATAGGCAAGGTAAATAAGTAACACCAATGTTCACAGCTTATTATAACGAAACTATCTTGACACGAAGAGTCCAAAGCACTATCTAGCATCTAGATGTTTTATCTTTTGCAATTTTAACCCCTAAAACCCTGCAAAGGTTACTATATTTCATAAAAATCGTTAGATATTCAGACAGTTTCAGATATTCAGATTGTATAAATGCAAGAATTGCTTGTTTGAAGGTATTTAGTGTTTAAATTAAAGCTTCAAAAGTTAGGTTTAATAGCATTTAATTTTACAACTAAGTTGTAATGAAAATGCTCAATTTCAAGTATTCTTTATCGAAGTTCAAAAGCATTAATCGAAAATAATGCTGTTAACTTAAAACGGCGAAGGAAAACATCGTGCGGAAACCGACCTTGAACCTTTCGAGGTCATCATCATTGTTATCTACCCACCCACCAGCCAGCCAGCGTGGTATATTATGACCTTGACTTTCTCCTTGCTAGAGAAAGCCCCGAGCAGTGCATCATCACTCGCTCAAGGTCGCGCGGTTTTAGCCTACAGCTAGACCGTTCCTCCCAGGGAACAAGTGCCAGTCGGTTGTCGGACGCACGGCTGAGTGAGCGCTCGCGCAACACGTTTCCCGCGCATATTGTTATTAGATATGTCGACAACCCTCCGCGCTAGACAGGGACAGAGTTACGCGTTAGAAAGAGCGCAAATGTTTATTTGAAAATCGCGACAGGTATTGCGAGCTGAATTGAACTTTTTTGTGTCCCAGCAAGAGTCGCTATTTATATAATTGTTTTCGCTAAGTGAGTGTTCTGTACTTGTACTAATATTTATTCTGTGCCCCGAGTCCCATAGTGGGAACATTTAGTGGGCTGTGTAGTGTGTATACTAATCGAAAATAATTCTGATTTCATTACATAAAATCGGATTGGTCTATAGTGGCTCGAATTGATCGAATCTGATTTCACCAGCGTGACTTCGAGTATTTCTCTAATAGTCTAGTCAACAAGTGCTTTTTAGGTAAAAAATTGTTCGCCTTCTCTTATCATTATATGAGTGACCTTTCGCTTTTATATATATAGATGTACATAATATTATTATGATTGAGGTGTCATTCGATTCGGAATGGAATCTAGATTATTTTTTGGGAAATTTCGATCTGAATCTTATTGACTTCCTTCTTCAATGTATCTTATTGACTTGTTTTCCTGCTGTTAATGGTTGCTTGGAAGAGATCGCTTTTAGCGATAAAGCCGCCATTTATGGCACTAGATATTAAGTTATTGTTTTTATTGTTTAAGTGTTTGTAATTTACTAGTGTGCATAATAAAGAGTTACTGTCTGTATGTCTGTCTGTCTGAAAATAAATCGTTTCGACGTAAGTACTTCTTTCGGGTAGTACGTTTTTTCTGTTTATCCTAATAACAATGACGTTTTCAGGTGTATGTATAAATAATCTGACATTTGACACGACACCTTTAAGATACATTGACTTCTAAAGTCTACATGAAACAATTATTAACTCATTTTAACTACGTGGTTTATTATTATAACTAGCAGAGCCCTGCGATTTTATCAGGGTAGTTCTAATTTCCGCTATTTTCTCGTAATAAAAAAGTCTATATGTTATTGCAGACCATTATCTGTGTTTAATTTGACACGACCGAATTTCGATTCGATCTGCTTAGGCGTTTCGAAGTGAATAGCAACAAACATCCAAACTTTACACTTACATTTACAATATTAGTAAAGATATTGTCTCTGTTTTGAGTCAGATTGTAAATTGCAACTTTTAGCCGCCTATAGACCACCATAGCTTTTCTGTGTAAAGCTGAGTAGTACATTTAATTTTATATTTCTTTGTTTATTACTCGTATTATAAACATAGCACACTTCCCACGCAATGTTACCCAGACTCAAACTAAACAAAGCTTGTACTGTGTGGTACCTAAACAGCGGATGTGATACCTAGTTATACAGGGTTACTGGTAATCAGTCTGCATCCGTTAAAAGGCATGTTCTGTATATTTAAACAAACAACTTTTGTTCAACAACTTCCGAAAAAGTTTGTTGCCCTGTCTTGCACTGTTTAACGGCTTTTTAGTGTTTATACGCTCCGACACATCATTAATCGAGCGTTAAAAAGCGCACACGCTCTTGTTACGAATCTTAATATACATAAATCTCCTGTCACGATGTTTGTCCGCGATGGATTCCTAAACTACTTAACCGATTATAAATTGAATTGGCACACCGTGAGCAGTCTGGTCCAACTTGAGAGATAGGATAGTTTTTATTTCGATTAATAGTCTTTAAATGACAATATCCGAGCGCAGCCGGAATGGGCCGCTAGTTGTTATATAAAGTTCGATGCTTCGACCGTGCAAATACACTTTTTTTATATTGTGTGGCAAAAAAAAAGGAATATTCAATAAGTGTAAAACAAATTTTGACGTATTTAACGTACTTAACATCCCGTTAAAAGGATGCAGGCTGCTTACCAGTAGCCCTGTAGGTATATTATAATTGTAAATAGAGACCTAGATCTTTACTGATTTTACATCGAAATATAAATATCACAGCACAGAACGAACAGGTATGATGAAAACATTTATCAGACAAATATTTCCCCTGGGAGGGAATCGAACAAACGACCTACTGATCTGCAGGCAGAGTTAAAGGCTCATTAAAAACAACATTTCAAAATTTAGTCGCTTCTCCATTCAGTGAGGTCTATTAGCACTCACGAAGCTAGCATACTAGGTACATTCAGAAGTAAGAATTATAGCAGGTATATTAGCGGGACGTCAGTGCAGGTCAATCACACCCATTCCGAATTAGAATTAGAAGCAAGAATTTCTTGGTTCAAAGCTTACTTTTGAATTCAGTCGACTAATCTTGCGTCTAAATTTGTTTCTGAATTTAGTCACTAAATTAAGTCAAGTGTAATAAGCTAGTTTTACTATCAGGACGTGTAGACGTCCTTTCCTACTTTCTACGAAAAACGTAATTTCGAAATAAACTGGCGACTTTCCTACTCCGGCTTTACTTATCCATCGTTTCGTCCCGACTCGCGACGCGGACGGCGTCGTGACGTCACACAAAAAATCATTACAAAAAAAATGAAACCAAATTTTGTGTGTCTGTAAACGACAATGTACAAATTAATATTATCGCCTATCTCTTAGTCATCAAAATAAACTAATAATCGATTATGTATATCATGAAAAAATCAAGTTTTAAAGTCCCAAAACCGGTTTTGCCCAAATTTGGCCGCTTGGGGCTTGACTACTTTGTTCTAAGCCCATTCTAATTAGAGTAGGCTTAGAACATTTAAACGTCCTGCAATGTTTGATCGGACAAAATGAAGTAGAACTGGAGTAGGTAAGTCCCGAGTTTATTTCGAAAGTAGACGTCCAGTTATTTAATATCGAAAACTGTTAGTTCGTTTTGAAAATTTACGGGGAAAACCAATCCTACTATTATTATGCACTAGCAGCGCCCCGCGGTGTTACACGCGAAGTTCCCGTTCCCGTTGTTCTCGTTGTTTTTCCGGGATAAAAAGTAGTCTATGTGTTCTTCCAGACCATGATCTATCTGTGTTCCAAATTTCAGCCCGATCCGTTCATACGTTAGGACGTGATTGAGCAACAAACATCCAAACATCCAAACATCCAAACATCCATACATTCACATTTATAATATTAGTAGGATGCCTTGAATGGATGTATGGATGTTTGTTGCTCAATTACGTCATAACGCATGAACGAATCGGGCTGAAATTTGGAATGCAGGTAGATCATGGTCTGGAAGAACACATAGATATGCTACTTTCTATCCCGGCAAAATAATGGAAACAGGAACCACGCGAGTAACATCGTGGGGGTGCTAGTATTATATATATGCTACGTAACATTAATGTCTAAGTTGCCTTTAACCGTTGGCAATGGTTACTACAGTAATTTCGTGGCAATTTTAATACTTATAAAATCGATAGACCTGTTGCTAAGCAACCAGAATACAAATAGGTAAATGAGGCTTGCTGGAAAAGGAATAATGTCACAAGATTTATATTCGTTCTATTTATTATTTTACCTACCAGCCCTGCGGTTCTAAACACATAGTTCCCGTTCCTGTTATTTTTCGGGATAAAAAGGTATCTAATTGTCTTCCAAATTACAGCTTGATCCGTTTATACGTTACGATGTGATTGAGCAACAAACATTCCAATATCCAAAATTTGATATTTATAATATAAGTAGGATTAGGAGCGTCCTGCGGTTGTACCCGCGTAGTAAGACTTAGAACTCATGGAGCGATTTTCACCCGCGTTCGCCGCGGTTGCGAAACTACGAAAAACTAGTTTTTTTCTATCGGAATGGTCGTAGCTCGAAAAAGCGACATCGTTTCATGGTTGATGTTCCAAAGACACGAACGAAGAGATTTGACTCTATTTTTGTGATAAGAACGTCTAGGCTGTGGAATACGTTGCCTGAGTGGGTTTTCCCCGATGGTTACAATCTTTTTGTCTTCAAATCGAGAGTGAATCGGTTTTTTCTAGGTAAACACGCTTCATCGTAGACCGCATCGTCGCTTAACATCAGGCAAGATGGCGGTCAAGTGTAAACCTATAAAAGTAAAAAAAATTGGCAGTCATAGGAACTGCCGATAGAAGTGAAAACTTGTGACTCAAATGTTTTCACTTTTAATTGAATTGTTTAATTTATTTATTACCTTGTTAGGAGACAAATCATTTGTTAAACCATCGTAGGTCTATGTACATTCGCATAATTTCAACACCGCCAGCTAAATCGATGGTTGCGCCATCTAGTTTTATATCAACGTAATTATACAGAATATTGCAACTAGGGGCAAACGCTCTTTTATATTTCTGTTGTCCTGGTATCTGGAGATAAACGCTGGGCTGTTGGAGGTAGGTAATCGAAACTCTTTACTGTTTCTGTTACCCTGGTACCTACCTGGCCGTTTTTACCGAGTTTACCCGAAGATTTCATATCCGATCCGATCCGATCTATTATCATATCCAAGCGTGACGATTGATGAATCCATTTTACAGCCCACGAAAATTCTGTCTATAGCGCGCCTAAAGAAGTTTTCACTTCAAAAAAACTACAGTTTTATTTCAAAACACAATTACTTTCACGGTTTCGCAGGCGCGGCGGTGGAGATTATCGCCTGGAAACATGGCGGCAATGATTGCAAGACAGGTGATTAATGATCACTTGCGGTCTAACGAACGAACGAAGGTCTAACTAACTCCAACCAACTGAAGAGCGTGCGGGCCAAGTCTGCGGCGACCGCGGCCAGCGCGGAACCCGCCGTGTTGGTGCAGCGGGAGCCGCAAGCAACCGCGCTCGCCGCGGGCGTAAAACGCGTCGTGAGTTTTGCTTTAATTTTTTTCATATTACTTATCTGCATTTTACAGACGCTGCAGGGCCGCAAACGCGGTGGTCGCGGGTGAAAATCGCTCCATGAGTTCTTAGCCTTACCGTTCCCTTCATTTTTACGTTATAAAAAGTAGCCAATGTATTATTCCAGACCATAATAAATTGTGTTCTAGCTTTCAACTTTATCCGTTCAAAGTTCTAACTTGATTCAACAACAAACGCCTAAACATCAAAGTTGTAAGTTTTTTTGTTTGTATGTATATTACGATTTTGGGGGTTTTTATTTTGTTACATTTTTTTTTTCAGAAATAAGTAGTCCCGTAAAAGTTTGATCGAAATCGGTTTTATAGTTTTTGAAATATTAACCAAAAACTTAAAATTGGCCTACGTGGACGATCTAATCGTACTATCTCGCTGTTTCATTGCAACAGTGTATATTTAGTTGATTGCACATAAATATGAAAATAAATTATAATATTGAGTCTGAGTTTAATTTTAAATTGAAGTAAATTTTTGTTTTGGAGAAAGAAGTCAGTTGTTGTTTCTGCGGGGAATTACATTGTTTGGTTTTTATTAACAATATTGCCCATGTTAATTTGACATGACATTTTGAACATAATTTATAACTGTACAATTGTTAATTGAATATATTTACGTATATTTCAGGACGCCTGTTTGTAACTAGCACGCTTACCCATAATACCCTCTGGTATTTTAGGGAAATGCCAGCGCTATTTAAATATGAAGATTTGAAGATCTTAAACACTACCTGGCTCTGCAAAACGGTCGCCACCAGAAAATGTGGGGTTGTGGGGTAATCCATTTTGATCCAGATGTCTAGAGTATGCAATAGACATTGTAGTAACGAATACCACGGGTTCTAAATAAAAATATAAACAGCAAACTAGAAAAAAATTGGTAGTCATAGACACTGTCGATAGAAGTGAAAACTTATAACTCAGAATTTAATAGCTTACTTTGGAAACTATGCGTGTGAAACCGGAGGGCGTGGCCATGCGAAATGACGACGCATTTCTAGATGGCCAATAGCCATGGTCCCAAGTTTACCAGAAGATTTCTTATCATTCCCGATCGTGATGCTAGAATTGAATTCACAGCCCACGAAAAATCTGTCTATGGTTTGAAGTTTTCACTTCAAAAAAACAATAGTGACCTAACTGCACAAAGGTAGCCATGATGATCTACACTGTATCAGAGTCGAGTCCACTTACACAGCATAATTGTATTGGATCCTAGCCAGAACGCTGTCTCATCTCTAAATGGGCTAGTATGTAATTTTTATTGCAACGCTTTATGTCACGGTTGAAGAGACGGTGCAGCTTTGTTGTCCGTATATTGTGTTGAATTTGAGAAAAATGGCTTGAAAAGAATTAATCCTAGGATGAAAACTAACGTAGTTTTGCCACATATTTGATTGAATCACGGGTAGCGCATGTGCGATGTCTCAATATTTATAAAATAATCAAGTTGTTTGTTTGCTATAGACTCCTAAATTAAGTAACCGATTTTAATCTAATTAACATGATGCATAAGCATCTATTTTTTGTGTTTTTCCTGCTTTTAACGGTTGTCTGGAAGAAATCGCTATTAGCTATAAGGCCGCCGTTTATGGCACCAGTTATAAGTATTTTCTGTTATTGTAATATGTTTTTTTTTTTTCATTTTTTAACTTTACTGGTGTGCATAATAAAGTGTTTCTGTCTGTCTGTCTGTCTGTCATGGTGTGTGCATTTTGATTCAACGTAAAAGATAAGATAGTCTTATTTCGATTATTATTAAGTAGTCATTATAATTATTATAATGACAATATCCAAGCGAAGCCAAAACGGCCCGCTAGTAAAATATAAGTAAATTCAAAAGTGTGTGTGTATGTATGGATGTTCTTTTAAACAAAAACTACTAAAAGGGTTTCCATGAGATTTGGTAGAAAGATAAATCTACCACGTTGGCCCGATGGAGGTTCGTGATTCGTGAATGACCCATTCGAAAGATTCTTAGAACAAGCCGTTTAATCACGATGTTTTCCTTTTACGTTAGAGTCAACGGTGATGACCAACTTGTAAACCAGCACTTGGAAAGATCAAAGATGCAGTCAGGATTCGAACCTTTAACTTCAAGATTATGAATCACACGTTTTAACCACTAGGCCACCATTGTACCTATACACCATGACAGTATGGCAGAAGAATTTCAGATAAATGCATGGTACTTCCTCAGATGGACCCTAAAAAAATCCTACCACTATTTTAGAAAGTTAGATGTACTTACTTTTTTGATTATTGATTAAAGTATAGAATGACGCTACACAGCAGAGGTAAGCTACATGTCTCCTTGTTGAGACAAGGAGACATGTAGCAATGTAGTCCGTAACAACACAGTGACACGCAACTATTAAAATATATATAGTCCAAATCATTAGCTAGCACTACACTGCGCTCGTCACCCAGAGATATAAGATGTTTCATCTCTACCCCGTAATTTCACTGGAAGCATTGCCTTCTAAACCAGAACACACTAACATTTGCACATACTGCTTGGCAATAGATTAACTGACACACGTGTGCTACTTCCTCAGGCGGACTCGACAAAGAGTCCTACCACTACAAAAACTAAAATTATATAAGGCTTTGTGCTACAATTTTTAAGCAGTCTCAATAAAATGCATGCACGGCTTATTGCGAACCTTATCAGGTGATAAAATACTGTACCACTATAAGATTATATTGGCCTCTAGCCAATTTTAATTTCACATGTAGTGTTACGGAAAGAAATAGCACCAGACCGGCTGGTAAATACACCCGTGAGCAAATTTCCTTGGCTTTTAGCTAGATAATTTATCTGGGGGTTGGAAGCTTTTTGTGGAAGGGATAGTTGAAAATAAAATACACCAATGTTAGTGAGAATACCTTAACCGTTTTTATGGTAAGTTTGCTAACAATTCACATTTTGTTTTTCTGGAATAGTAGAATAAATACTAATAAATAAATATTAATAGAATGAATAGTAGAATAGAATTTCATTTTGGTATAGAGAGTTGTATAGTTCGAGGGTTATAAAGAGACTGAAGAATACAGGTGGTATTACAATATTTGTGGGATGAATGCAAATATTTTTTGATGTTTTGGTATTTCTATGTGTATATTGTTAAATAAGTACCTATACATTTAAAAGCTATATCTATAAGTATTATATCAGCTATCTGACTTCCATAATACAAGCTTTGGTAAGTTTGGGGTGTTGTGTGTGAAGTGTTTACCAATATTTATTTATTCCATCGCATATAAATGTAAAATATTTCTTGTTAAAATGTTTGTTACTCAAATAGGTTGCAAGAGGAGAAAGAACTAGCCTGGAGGTTAGACTATAATTTATGTAGCTCATACTATAGGCACTTTCATCTCAAAAATTGTACACTTCCTCAGGGTTTTTTTTTTTAATTCTACGAGGAAAAGGCATGGACATGATTATTATGTTAGTTATCTAAATATAGTATCAAAAAATGGTTGGTCAAATTGGTACAAATATACTAGAAATTTGTTACGGCTAACTAAGTCGGCGAGTCAAAATTTTGGCTAATTTTGGTTTTGTGAAACGGCGGTGTATATCCATACACTTGGTCGTGAGTTAGTATTTTTTTTATAACGACGTTAAACGACGATACGATCTACGATGCGAGTGCGCTTACATAGATTCTCGACTTGAAGACACCCATATTATATCTAGGTACATATAAGTTAACTCACGAACACAAAGTTTTCAACAGCTTGATAGTTCTCATTACGACATTGCAGTTAAGACCTTATTGTTGAATTTAAATTGTGCAAATAAAACGATGTCACTTTTTCAAGCGACGAGTACTTAGTCCAATAAAATAAACAAGGCTTTGGCAATAAAATTGTTTGACACTCTCCGATACATATCCAATAAATCACATACAAATCATCAAGGCAGAGTAAGAGAGATTCATATAATGTACCCTGAAGTGTACCAGGAAGTGAATAATGATGATGTGTTTACAAAATGCTGATGGATGTTTAGATTGAGCTGTAATCAAGGCCAATCAACGTAGTAACAATGTTATATTATGTTAGATATGTTTTGAGAGGCAATAGAATTCTTTCAAGACCATGTTTGTCTACGAGTGATTCAGTCGATGCTGTTGTAAATATAACAAGAACTACGATAAAAACTCTGAAAGTTTTCTATGGTGGTTACATACGGGTTTAAACAAAATTGACAATAATTTTATCAACTTAGTTTTTTCAGTAAAGTAAGATTTAACATCTATAATAAAATGTGAAATACCAATTTCTCACACCGTAGAGCAAATTATCTATTCTATTCTCATGCGACAAATCTATTCTGACATAATAATCCATTCCCATTCTAAATTCCCCACAAATATCGTACTAAAACTCCTCATACTCTGATATCTAAACATAGTAAAGATACGTAACACATATAGGCTGAAACCACTACGCTTGGGGTAGCGTTTTCGTATTAGCGTATAGTGTATTTGCCCAAATAATTGGCGCATTTGCAAATATGGCAAACAATCCATCCATCTATGAACAAGAACTTCCAAATCTAAATTATTATTTTTCTTAATTTTTATTTTTTTAAGCCCCAGACTACCTTGGATTGGAATTTGTCAATATAGTGTTCTACTACCACGTACATAAGCTTTACACATTATATTAGACTAGTAGTCGCCAAGTGGTCGAAATTCGAATAAAACAACATTGATATATTATTTTCAATTAGACTGAATACTTTAATTATGAACAAACGAGTATTTTTCTATGTGTGTCAAATACATGGTATTGTGTGCAAGTTTTTTTAATTTATGTATTTTTATGCATAATTTAAAAAAATGGGTTTCTGCATACCTCTATAAATTAATGCGCACTATTTCCTAAAAAAGGTCTAGTTATTTTAATTTCACGTACCTATTAATATATGTAGATAAACATTAAATTGGTATTTGTTAACTGTGCTTTTCAAAAGATACAACCTAGAAAGATAAATGCTTTTAAAAATCTTTTGTATGAAAACTGCATCACGTTTCAGAATACCAAATAAATATAGGTATATAAATCTAGATCTCGAATTCAAGAAAGCTGTCTTTGTTCCGAAATTGAATGGCACTGCAAAGGTAACACGTAAAACAACGTGTCTCTTTGTAAGTAACATCAAAGGTCCCAATAGATACTGCAGTCGACAAATATATTTATGGCTCCATTGATTGACTTTTATGTGTGTCTCCGCTTGTAGTCCAATTTGAAATCACGTCTCCGTGGCGTCTATTCAATGGAATCAGCTTTATTAATTCGACCCAGTTTCGGAACGATGGACGATTTGCAGTAAAATTGTAGAACTCTTGGTTAGGGTAGTTGTGAAACTGACATGAACATAAAGTTTATGTTTGCGTGACGTTATACCTTTTTTTCTACAAAAAAACATAATTTATCATTTAATCATAACGAGGACGATATGGCTCAGAGCTTTTTGTAAAAAATTTTGTAAAAAAAAAAAAAACACACTTGTTTTGCTAAGTTGCACTATTGAAATAATCCATAAGTACACATGTTAAACACATAATTACCAGATACTAAATAGCCAGTATTTAGGCGATTTATTAATATTTATTAATTATTTACTAACAGCAAACTGCGGTTTTTGGGTAAAGCGTAACGAAACGTAAAGTTCCTGCCCCTGATATTTTCTCGTCCTTAATGAAAAGTCATATTTGTGCTTATCCAGACTACAATAATCTAACTGTGTTCTAAATTTAAACTCGATCGGTTCAGCCGTTGAAATTATTGAGCAAGAAACATCCAAACTTTGACATTTCCAATATTAGTAGGAGTAGCAATTACTTCCAGTTTAGCAGTTTCTGTTCCACTGTACTAGCCTAGCCTAAACTATGATATGTGTTCTTAATTTTAGACGTACTACAAATGTTAAAATAAAACATATCACTGTTTTAACATTCAAAAATAACAATAATATTAGAACTTTGAAGGGCAATGTTTCCAGAGAAATTACAGGGCTTAGAGATATAACAACTTAAATCTCTGGGTGACGAGCGCAGTGCTAGGTAATGATTTGGACTCTTCATGTTCCAATCAGTAGCTGCGTGTCACTGTGCTGTTATGTGGTAGGCATGTTGCTTACCATCAGGCACATGTCCTGCTCGTCTCGTCACTGTTTATAAAAAAAAATGTTACCTATTGTACCTACCATTCAATATATTTTTCTAGCAGTTTCGTGGCGATGTTCAAGACTTTTGAATTATTTTAGAAATGAGCTACTTTAGTTTAGTTTTTTTTTTAATAAATAAAAAAAAACTAATCACCGAATAACCCACCCCTAACTGCTCCCGGCGCAAACGTGTCCATGACCCTCGCCGCGTTCCCACGCTGAATGGCAATGGCCAAACTTTGTTCCACGAATGCGCTAAATGTTTATCCGTCTTGACGTGATTGAAAGACAAACATCCCAAATATCTAAACTTTCACGTTTATAATATTAGTAGGATTATTCAACTGAAAACTTCTGTAGCCGAATTCAACTTTTCATTAACATTTTACTAAGACTAAATAACGTAAAATTTTATAATCCATAAAACGATTTTACTGACAATCATTTTCATATAGGTACTCGTTTCAGTAGACAAAAGCCCTCGATTGTTAAGATAGCCATCGATATTATGATATTAAAAAAAAAACTAAAAATATTGGCAGTCATAGGAGCCGCCGATAGAACTGAAAACTTATAACTCGGAATTTGATAGCTTACTTTGGAAACTACACGGGCGTAACCGGAGGGTGTGACCTCACCATCACGGCATGGCTATATAGAAATGCGTCAGCATTTCCCATTGGCTCACGTATTTCTAGATGGCCATGCTATGATGGCCAGGCCACGCCCTTTCAGCATTTCCCATTGGCTGACGCATTTCTAGACGGCCAATAGCCATGGTCTCGAGTTTACCACCCGAAGATTTCTTATCATACCCGAGCGTGACGCTAGAATTCAATTCACATCCCACAAAAAATAATCATCTAGTCACCACCAATCAAAAAAACAATCGCGACCCAACATAATTATTTAAATCTTTTGTTTTTGTCCCTTAACTATTCTAATCGTAGATTAACCATTATTTCAAGATCCGAAAATCGTAAACAGTCTAATATTAAATATCTAACAGACTTTCAAGACCTTGGTATAACAATATTCCATCTCGCCGCATACCGACACAACAAACCGTAAACTAAACGGATTCTAAACGTAAACCAAACGTAAACGGTATAAGTGAATCACTGATATTTACTTTGGTAGCGGTATTTAATTTCGAGTTGTGGTTGCGTTCCTACCGTTCATAATTCTGGCGCATATTTCATGAGCGGTCCGTAGCGGACGTCAGAAAGGCGTACGGACGTCAAGGTATAAGGTACCCACTGCGACGAAAAACGCAGCAGTTTATTTCAAAAATGATATTTTTAAGTGAAAATGCGTGCGTACGCTTTCTTTAGGATTTTCTGGGTGAACATAAAAGTTATCATTCACACATTTTGTGGATATATTTATCCCATCAAAACATATATACGTGGATTGAGAGCCATGTTCAATTTTAGGAAGTCTGTTTTAGTTGTCGGCTTCAAATAAAAGCAGTGAGATCTAAATGAGTGCCACATTCAACGGTCGTTCAGCCTTAAAATTTATTTATAACCATCGATATAAACCATGGTTTATGTTGATGTTAATAACAACAATAAATAAACAGTTTCAAATAACATTGCTTCTATTGCTAGGATAACAACAATTATAATGAACCCTAGGGTATGAGGTAGGGTGTAGGGTGATGGGTAGGAGTAAAGATCTTTCACATGGTCAGTCCGTGATGAAAAATAATATTAAGGACATTACTATCTAGGTAAATAATTATTTCAGGTATGTTCATGAAATTTGGAGAAGAGAATAAACAATTAATATTTTGTTACATTTTTTGAGCTCGTGAGCAAAATTTGTCCACTTTATATGGCTATACTGATGTTTGAGCGTCCGTATAGCCGCGACGTTTTTTTCACTATGTTTTTGCTATTAAACCACCGCAGTGAGAAATTACAGGTATTCGTAGACATCGCAAACAAGGATATACGAGCGGGCACTCCGTCCGGCTCTGCGGCCCGAAGTGTGGCTGTAAAATGCTAGGTTTATACGGCAGGAAGGGGCGCGCGATTGCCGGGTTTAGGCGCTGTCAAATATTTCAGATAAGCTCTGTAGGTGGGTAGTTTGCTTTTATTTTATATCTAGCTTTGCCGTCGGGTAGTTAGAATATCGAGTTCTTTGTTTTATGGGGTTTTGTAACGGTAGTTTTAGATAAATATGTTATCGCGGGAATATGACTTAGTACTGCCTTCATCTGGCAGCATAAAGAAGAAGTGTAATTACTACTTCGCTCTATTCTACTAAGTCAGTTATTCCTTATTATATCAGCTATTTGGCCGCCATATTACAAGTTTTGCTTTGTTCGGGGTCAGATGGTGTTGTACGGGAATTGTCCACCAATATTTATTTATTTAAAGTACTAAGCAGGTATATACATTTGTGTCACTTTGAATTTTAATTTGCACATTTCGTAGTTTAATAATATAACGTCGTTTCTCGGTTGAAGTTTCAAAGACTCAAACGAGGATTGACTCCTCATCTACTCGTATTAGATAAGTAAAAATAAATTAAATAAAAGTGAAATCAGTATGTACTCCCAAAATAATAGAATTTTTCTCATTTTGTAAATGTAAATCATGCAATCGTAATTTTCATCATCATGAAAATATGTTGTGTTTACATTAAAAAAAAAAAAAAAACTGTCTGTATGTTTCAGCTCCAATTCTAGCTTCTAAGATTCTCGCGATAGTTCCACCAATTGTGAATCTATTTTGATAACTTTTTTGTATAGACCATATACTTCAGGGTGGTCCAAAATTTTGTCAAAGTACTTTTTGTTTTAATCATATAATGTAAAATTTACACATCAGTTTTAAAAAACAAGAAAAGAGCATCATACATCTGACATACATGTCTAAATCGAAGTTGCGGTTTTTTAATTTGTAGACGTATTCTCACTTACTTCGTTGTTTCAATAGTCAGTCGACTGGCTATTCACAAAATTCTTACCAAGCGATAGAGTTGAATAAGCTGCCGGCATCATTGTTCCCTGAGAGATACACTATAGAAATTTTCAAGGTCAGAGTGAATGGTTACTTTCTAGATCAGCGTGCGTCAACTTCGACCATACTATCACTTACCATCAGGCAAGTTGGTGGTAAAAAAAAAAACAAAATGCCTAACGCGCTAAGAAGAAGTGTTCACTTTAATATACATATTTTCTCACCTAAATGGGTGTGTTATATAATGTACTAGCAGCCCGTCCCGGCTTCATCCGTAGTACATAATAGGTAGCTCATAGCCCTCAGTGATCACGTATTAGATATCCAACTGTGAAAGATTTTTTTTAAATCTGTCCAATACTTTCTGAGATAAACACGTACAAACAAAAAACCTCTTCAGCTTTATACTATTAGTATATTATAGTATACACACATAAAACATGAATGAAAATTCTTTATTGTTCACACCATCTAGGATATACAACGTGTTGGATTTACCCCCAACAATATTTTAACAGTCCATTCTAACACTGATGTAGACTTCATCACCCAAGGTCTCTTTCCCCTCAGCACGGTAGATCACGAGATAATTAGAGTCAACGTATGACGTAAAATTCCCACCAAATCACCAGCTTCAACACTAAAGCTTGTACAGCAGACAAACGACCTTGCCACTGACGCCGCGACGTCGTACAAAAATCCGTGCGGAGATCTGGCCATTAGGGGTATGTCAAATTAAATAACAACCAAAAAAAAAATTATTTTTTTTGGAAAAAAATTTTGAGCTTTCATGCCTAATTTTCACATACATGATTCAAAACTTAATGTAGATGAACTACCAAAAATATTGTTGCACCTTTTTGCAACACGTTGTATACAATTTAGGAAAAACCGTAAGACTAGTGATATAACGGCGACCTTATCGCTAAAAGCAATATGTTAATATGTAGATAGGTTGTTAGGATGTTTGTAGCTCAATCACGCTCGGAACGCCTGATAGGATCGGGTTAAAATTTAGATCATAATTCGTTTGTAGTCTGTATTACTCAATGGCTACTTTTTATCTCCGGAAAATAACAGAAAAACGGGAACTGCGCGCCTAAAACCGCTGCGGGCAATTTGTAAAATATACCTCTATATGAACAAAAGACGATAGAAACCATTTCACCACGATCTAAGAAAATCACAAATGTTTGATGAAACTTTGCGATACGCTAGCTTATTCTATTTCTATGGAACCGAACACATTTCAGCTTTGTTCAAGTTTACTGCTAACCAATATTTTCACAAAACAGAAACACGATATTGCCACAGATATAGTTATAGTTTCTACAGAATAATCGATAACACACAGAATAAGTTATAGTAGCTACGGTGTTGTTATCAAAATGAGGATGAATGTATACAAATACTAAAACAGTAGGTTTGTACCTCTCAAAATGTTACTGTGCTTTTGTCATACTTAAAAACGCATAATACGGTTTTTGGATATCGGCCTATGCATATATAGGCATTGTATAGGTCAAGTAAATACAGCTGGGTTGGGTGCGAGAAAGAATTGGGAAGACCGAGACATAGTAAAAAGCTTTCTACAACAAGACGAAAATGACAGTTACAAAGTGCACACCTGTTCTGTGGTGCACACTATGAATTAAGAAATGCAATGTTAACCATAGGTGCGTTTTGTATCCCATTAGCTGAATTAGCTCTGAAGTGGCGCACCTTGCTCCATAACTGGTCTCCTGCCTTATTAAAATTTTATCTAAATGCTTTCCAAATGACCCTCCCTGACCAGAGTAACAAAGAGGTCCAGCGAAGAATCCAACTCGGATGGGCAGCGTTCGGGAAACTTCGGCACATCTTTGAGTCCAATATACCCCAATGCCTAAAGACAAAAGTCTTTAACCAATGCGTGTTGCCAGTGATGGCTTATGGAACTGAGACGTGGTCCTTAACTGTGGGCCTCATAACAAAGCTCAAAGTCACACAGCGAGCTATGGAGAGAGCTATGCTCGGAGTCTCTTTGCGCGACAGAATCCGTAATGAGGATATTCGCAAAAGAACGAAAGTGGCCGACATAGCTCAAAGAGTAAGCAAGCTGAAGTGGCAATGGGCAGGCCACATCGCTCGCAGAACTAACAACCGATGGGGAAGAAAGGTTCTCGAGTGGCGACCACGAACCGGAAGACGCAGTGTTGGACGGCCTCCCACTAGATGGACAGATGACCTAACAAAGGTCGCTGGAAACCGCTGGTTGCAGGTTGCGCGGGACCGTTCGTTGTGGAAATCTAGGGGGGAGGCCTATGTTCAGCAGTGGACGTCTTGCGGCTGATGATGATGATGATGATGATGATGACCAGAGTAACTTGGTAAGGTGGGGAAAAGCCTCTGAAAAATAATGCTATACTTGTGGTGAGGCGATATGTATAGCAAGGTACATATTGCTGGGATGCAAAGTGCTCCTTAATAGGGGTCATTACTCACAGCGCCACGACAGAGTACTTGAAATCATACGTGAAGCCATAAGCCTTTTAGTAGCTAGAGCTCAAAAAGGATTGAGGACAAACAAAAGACAAATTAACTTTGTAAAAGAGGGCTCAACTACAAACTCCAAGAACAAGCCTTACTCAACCCTGGGTTCAGCACCTGATTGGACTATTTTAATGGACACGTATGAAAAGCACTATAAAATCCCAGAGGGTGTGGGTGTTTCGTCATCCAGACCGGGCATTTTCCTTTTTTCTAGGGCTACGAAACGCATAGTCCTGGTAGAACTTACCGTACCGTGGGAAACTAATACACCCAAAGACCACGCGATGAAACAAAATAAGTATTACCTACGACCTTCAAAACGAATTAACAAAAAATGGCTATGTAGTTAATTTATACGCTGTAGAAGTAGGAGCGAGAGGTATACCAGCAGAATTTCTCCATAACGTGCTAAAAGACCTTGGCTTGTCCAGAAGTGCAGTAAGTTCTATACTAGAACGAGTATCTAAAGCTGCACTAGTAGTATCATATCGGATTAGGCTGGGCAGGGAGATAAATACGAGTAGTGAAGGTGAGTGTTGACGTACCTCAAAAAAGGGCCCCTTAACCTACGCCCGAATCACAAGTCTTGGGATCTACTCGGGATTTCTCTCTCTGCCACACGATGGACCCCGCCGATGCACCCGCACGGTGAATCCATGAAATATTAAGAAGTGCTTCTCTTACTTACTTTAGTAATAAATTACTCTGGTTTAAAGGGCATTGGTTTTAGAGTAATAACAGAACAAACAAAACATCTTATTTACTGTATGAGTGCAATAACAAACATTTTGAAATACTGCATGGGATTGTAAATGAACATCATTATTATTTACTTACTTATGTATTCACCTGTTCGGTTTCTCACCAAAACTATCAGTAAACTGTTTTTATTTTTGCCTTTGAGCGATGCTGTAATCATAAAAGACATTCTTTTATCGGCGAGTTTTTTTTATTTTAATCAACCATTCTGCGTATTTATACTAATATTCTACCTACTAATGCTTTATTGTAAAAGTCATGTTTGAATGTTTTTTGCTGAATCACGTTGCAACGCGAAGAAAACAAATTGAAATCAAATGTAGACCCTTTAAATAGGATTGAAATGGAAATACAAAATCCATAGCAAACTTTACTAATATAGGTCCTTAAACAATTCCTTATGTAGGTACATGGGCTCTGTGCTTATCAATAGGTACATAACAATGACCGATTGCTTCTTATCTGTGAACTTTGAACAATATAAACAGTACTTATCCTTCCTTTGAATTAAAGTCTAAAATTGTACTACTCTTAGACCAAAGTCCAATTACAATATCAAAGGAACATACGGTAAATGTCATTCGATAAAAGATATAAAATGAGCATTATTTACAAGAATTTTCTTTTTTATCGTGTCATCGTATATTGTGATAATACTGCATACAATACTTGTAATAAGCAACTGTACATTGCCACAAAAGACCTTATGATCCGTTTTTAAACAAAAAAATCGCTGTTTTAAGTCGTTTTGGATTAATACGAGCAAAAAGTAATTTCCGTGCAATCAATTTATTGATTTAATGACGATATTTATACCAAGCCGCCTAAGGAAGTGCCACATCTTTGCCATCTATTATATCGCTAACCAGTGTCAAACATTATAGCGTACAAGTTTGAAGTGCAATATTTCCAAAGAAATTACTGAGCGTAGCGAAAAATCGTTTTAAATCTCTGTATAATTAACGCTCCGTATTAAGTATATCGTAGAGTAACCAATGCTCAGACACGGGGGATCTACCGCCGAACGAAAAATGTCATCGCTTTGATGTTTCTCTCTTTTCTTTTCGCTTGAAATGATAGAGACAGCATTAGCAAAGCGATAGCCGATTTAGTTAGGCGGTAGAGGCGCGGATCTCCCACTGACAAAATTAAACAACTCTGACCAAAAAAGTGGTTAAAGTTACGGTGGTCTAGTCGGGAGAACGGCGGCTGCCGATCCGGAGACCCCGGGTTCAAACCCCACACGCACCACTGTCTTTTCGAAGTCATGTGCGTAATGCCGCTAACTTAAAACGGTGAAGGAAAACATCGTGAGGAAACCGACATGTACCTAGAATCTTTCGAAGTCATGTGTCATCCGCCAACCCGCACTGGGCTAGCGTGGTGGATTATGGCCTTAACTCTCTCCTTGCGAGAGAAGGCCCCGAGTCCCAGCAGTGGGAACATTTAGTGGGCTGTTGATGATGATGATGACCAAAAAAGTGGTTTGGGCCAAGATCTACCATGCTGCCCAAGTTGCTGGTTGTTGGCAGACTTATTCTCTTTGAAGAGATATAAATCTTCTCCTTCTTCGACAAGCAGGTATCCTCATGATGTATATCCTTCTCCATTCATAATGTATTCAGTATTACGCACTTGACATCGAATAAGTAATCAAAATGATAATGGTGCGCGTGGGAGTTGAACCAGATGCATGTCGGTATATACAATATGCATATTGCGAAGGTTTTTAACAGAACAATCGGAAAATGACTGCATAAACTATCTAAAACCTTTAAACGAACAGTTTTTGTAATATATAGATAAACAAGCAATTCTTGTAATATACAGAGCCCGAACCTCGGAAACGGATTCAACGTTTTTCGTGAAATTTAATATACAGGAGATTTCTGGGGCGATAAATCGATCCAGTTAGATTTCGTTTTAGAAAAAGTAGGTTTATCCATGTTTTTTTTTTAAATAAAGAGTGACGAGACGACCAGGACATTTGCCTAATAGTAAGCAATATGTCATATAGTAATAATCGCTTTTAGCGATAAGGCCGCCCGTTGTATCACTAGTCTTACTGTTTTTCAAAATTGTATGTATACTTTTTGGTGTGAACAATAAAGAATTTTCATTCATTCATTCATTCATATGCCTGACACATGACAGCACAGTCACATGCAGTTGGAACATGAAGAGTCCAAATCATTATCCAGCACTGCACTGCGCTCGTCACCCAGAGATTTAATATGTTACGTCTCTAAGCCCTGTAATTTCTCTGGAAACATCGCCCTTCAAACCGGAATACAGTAATGTTTGCACATGACTGCTTGGCGGTAGAATAACTAGCAAAGGTGTGGTACTTCCCCAGGCGGACTCGGTCGTTTACGTATACTGTAATGGATATCTTGTTACTAAGTAGGTTCTGGACATCATTTTTGGTCGTTAGTAATATCAATCTAATTACAAATTAGACCGGATACAGATATAATAACTTCACGTACTTACAAATTGTAGGTAAACAAACAGCACGCGTACTTTGGACGCTTATCAATTGTAGCATGACGCCGACCGCTCAGTCAGGTGGCAAGTGGTGTTACGGACAGTAGTGTGTGACTTGCGCTGCTAGAAAACGGATCGTATGTTTTGAAGAATAAGGTAGGTTATTCTGTGTAAAAAAAAAAAGATAAACAAATGGTTTTGTGTGTGGTTGTTTTTTGTTTTTTAGCAATTAATAAATGACGTTTGCGTGTGTGAAATATCGGAATATTCCCCTGTATTTCAGAAATTTACCCTACAAAAGTTTAATCAAAATAATTACATAAAGTACACAAAATTGTGATCAAGTTACATTTTCTAATATGGAGGGAAAATTTTAGTATTGTAGGTTTACCTAAAAAATAAACTATATGTACTTTTTTAAATCAGAAAATAAAATATGTTGTCTTCTTTATCTATTTTATTATTAAAAATATATTAAAGTTACCTACACCTTATAATTTTTTTGTAAATTGTCCTTTAGATAAATACGGCCTATTCAGTAAGTAATAATAATAAAATAATAATAATAATAAAAAACTCTTTATTAAAAGACCACACAGAGTAAAACACAAACAAAACAAAAAATAAACTTAGTAACTAATGGGTGAGACTCTTAATTGGCGGCCTTATTGCTTAAAGCAATCTCTTCCAGGCAACCTTCCAAGTAATATTTCCGTCAAGAATTAAAAATAAAAACTGGACAACATTAAACATGAATGTATTTTATGGAGGACAAACAGTGCCTTGCGGTTTTACCCGCGTAGTTTTTGTTCCCGTTATTTTTTCGGGATAAAAAGGCGTGTTTTTTCAGACTACTTTCAGCTACCTGTGCTCCAAATTTGAGCCGGATCCGTTCATATGTTCCGACATGATTTTAGCGACAAACATCAAAACATTGACATTTATGATATTAATACGAAATCCTACTATCCTACTAATATTATACATGTCAATGTTTGGATGTTTGTTGCTCAATCACCTCGTAACGTATGAACGGATCGGGCTGAAATTTGAAACACAGTTAGATTATAGTCTGGAAGAACTTATAGGCTACTTTTTTATCCCGAAAACACAACAAGAACAATAGGGATGGGAACTAAGCGGGTAAAACCGCGGGGCTAGTATATAATCTTAATATATATAAATCTCCTGTCGCGATGTTTGTCTGCGATGGATTCCTAAACTACTAAACCGATTTTAAATCAAATTGGCACACCGTGAGCAGTCTGGTCCAACTTGAGAGAAAGGATAGTTTTTATTTCGATTATTAGTCTTTAAATGACAATATCCGAGCGCAGCCGGAATGGGCCGCTAGTATATTATAATAGTATTTAATGTTGGTGAAATGAAATTTACCACGAATGTCCTGCCTCGCCTCTGTTCAGTTTCTTAGTTCTCCAACGTCATTATCAATCCTGGGCGACTGATTATGATAACAACAGCTAGCACAAGTGATTGCTTTCACTATCCACCGTCATTTCTCACATACCAAAAAATAACAATCTTAAAATTTTGATTAACAATTGAAAGCAGGTATTTGTAGTAGCTAAAAACATACATACATTTATGATATTCTGGTATACTTAACTCAATTTGTTCAATCATTGTTGACTTCAACAACAAAAGAAGTGAGATGTGAATGGGGGCCAAGTTCAATGATCAGTCCTGCAATTGATTACAACAACATAGAATATTTCGTAAGAACTTAAATTTATTGTTTTTTTTTTTTTAATTTAACACAACATATCCAAGCTCAGATCTTACTTGGCTTCTTCTATAATTTTTCTGGCGTCTATCCAAATATCTACATAAATCTACAAACTTCCAAGTTCCAAAAAGTTCCAAGTTCCAAGATAGTAGAGTTCCAAACTTCTTAGTTTTAATTTTTTTTTGTAATAACTAAAAAAAATTAAAACTAAGAAAAAGTATCGTGTATTTCGAAACTTAATTTATTTATTTCGAAACTAAAGAATTTAAAATTTCACTAAGATATTATAGGAAGTTCGAAAATGTAGTTATCAAACATAACTTGCGTAATACGTTTGTCATTTAAAAAAATTGACTTTAAACTGTTGGTGCGCGTGCGCATGTGATCCTAAAACATTAATAAGTGCAACATCCAAAGGTAAAGTCATCCGTTACTCTCTTAGCGTAGATTTATTGACTGAATTTAGATCTTCGAATTACGATTATTGGCCAGGTTTTTCGTACTTTTTCCCATGGTACAAAAGTTTGAGCGTACACAAGAATATTACATGGAAAATTGTGTTTGTATTTTCCTCAGTAAATAGAAAGAAAAAGTGACATGTCAGTGACATTAAAACTACATTTCCTACTTTGTCAAAATACCCCAACTAATGTGATGTTTCGACTGAACAAAGACTTATTTACATAACAAATATGCGCATGTTTTGAAAACGTTCACTTGTTTGTTTCTTACAAATATTCTTATTGTTAACAAATAGTTAATTAACGGGTTATTGAAAGGTTAATAGACAACGTTAAGCCTTGTGTTTTCTGTTTTAAAATGAAAGTGACCATAGACTCGTCCGAAGCTCTCTAGTAATCTCTACCGTCCGACTGAATCGATATTATATTGTAGTGGGATCTCATGCATTGTAATTTAAACTAAATTGTATATTTACTGCATTAGGAACTACAAATGAGAGAACATGATCAGACAAACCAGATACTTAAAGATTTGAGGCGAATCTTGAGCAATTATGATGGTGTTAAGTTTTGCTAGCTGGAAGGTACAGGTGTGAAATCTAAACTCCCCAATGAGAGCTCCAACTTATGGATCTAGATCTAGAGTGAGATAAACAGAATACGTCAGCCTCAGAGTCGTAAGAGAATCTAAATCAGAGGGTGTCTAAGTTTGTAAAGGGTAACCTCCGACGGTTACGGCTGGTCTATCCGGGAGAACGGCGCCTGGCGATCCGGAGACCCCGGGTTCAAACCCCACACGCACCACTGTCTTTTCGAAGTATGTGCGTAATGCAGCTAACTTAAAACGGTGAAGGAAAACATAGTGAGGAAACCGACATATACCTAGAATCTTTCGAAGTTATGTGTCATCCACCAACCCGCACTAGGCCAGGGTGGTGGATTATGGTCTTAACTCTCTCCTTGCGAGAGAAGGCCCCGAGTCCCAGCAGTGGGAACGTTTAGTGGGCTGTTGATCTTGATGTTGAACCTCCGACGGTCAAACATTGTAGGAGAGTATTATTTGTAGAACGTGATTTGTAACAAAGTGATTCGATACAGAAATAAGGTTGTCGACATAGTGCAGAGAACTAGTGACGTTATAGACAAGAAGGCGAAGAAGAAAACATACCTGCCCTTCTACTGCCTAACTAAATCGGCTATCGCTTTGCTATTGCTGTCTCTATCATTTCAAGCAAAAAGAAAAGAGAGAGAAACATCAAAGCTATGACATTTTTCGTTCGGCGGTAGACCCCCTGAAGCAAACCTGAAAAGGTATCATGCCAATGTTAAACTGACTTTCCCACTAGCTTGTGTTATGGTAAAATCAATGGTACGGTGGAAGATATCTGCTAATTCATTATGATCTGAAAAATAAGTAAAATCTGTAAGGAAGCAAGGAAAACATAAGTTCAGACTTATGTTTGGTGTATTTTTTTAATGAGTAGAGCCTACAATAACACAACTACACTGACAACTATCTTATACTACACAGCTAATTATTATTTACATCAAGGACATCTGAATTATCCATATAGACCGATCAACGCCTTAATAGATATAGAGATAATCAAGCTAGTTGAAAGCGTACCCACTATCCTTGCATTATTTTATGGCTATGCTAAAAAACGCCAGAGTTTTGGACAATCGTCACGTCGACTGAGGGCTCAAAAAGGTTTATTAATATTGAATACCTTAGACAAGACAAATAATCGGGGTCCAAAGAACCCAATGTCTTAGGACCAAACGTTCAAAAAAAAATCAAATTAATATATATTTTTTTGAAGTCATTCTTTTTTGGCGCGTATTAAGGTTTTTTATAGTACGTGTTTATAGAGACGACACACACACACACGCACACACTTTTTGTATGTATATGATATTGTGTAATTACTTCCTAGGTACAAATTAAATATTATCATACCATGAGACAATCACATTCAATGGAAATTTAATTATAATAATTAACACACGTAGAACGTAAATTATGTCAGAAAAACATGAATTTAGTTTATATGCCCTTTGTCAATTATGTCAAAAAAACATTAATTTAATTTAAATCCTCTTTGTTAGTTTTTTATTTCAACGGAAACCCTGTCGCGTGAATACATTATTTTCAAGCTAATCTTTATTTATAAACAAAATACACGAGTTCTCAAATGATGTTTTTTAAACATACTCGTTTTCTCACTTCGGTTAAACTTCTATTGAGCTCAAACTTTTTCATTGTACTTGAACAAATTCCTAAATGCAGGACTCGAATCTACGACACTCAATGGGTGTGAAATTTAACGTTCTCGTCACAAGGCTATCATCATCATTATCACCTGTAACCTGCAGACGTCCACTGCAGGACATAGACCTCCCTTAAAGAATTTCACAATGACCGGTTCTGTGCGTTTATCACACCTTACATAAATTAAAGACTTAAATAGAGTAGTACTCGTAAGCAACTGATTTTATTTATTGTTGACAACAATAACTGCTTTATTACCAACATTAAACTATATTTACAACAAATGGAATTCCCCTTGATTTAGGTAAACAATGAATTTGTATCAGATAAAAGTCATTAGTCGTCAGCTATCAATTGATATCTTCCAGTACCTACCTAATTCATTATTGTTTTTAAATTAAGACATCACTGGCATATCTAATCATGTTACCTACCAATTGTGTATTATAAAATATCTAAATCATTTGAAATAGTTATCTTATTAAAATGATTATTACGGCGTTGTTTCGTTTGTTCGTTTTTACCCAACATACTGTTTTTTTTTAACATTTTTTTATCTGGGCAGAGCCTTTATTAACAAAACTAAGATACATTTATGTATTTCGATGACTTAGTGATGGATTCTTCTGAAATTTGGTCGAGTGTCTGAATTTAATTTTAAATTAAAGTCAGTTTTCGTTTTTTCGGTAAAAAAAACATATTTTAATAGCCTTAAAAGTCTCTGTTAGTAAGAAATTCTATTAGACTCTTCTTAGCTCGAAAAAGCGACGTTGTTGATGTTCTCTAACGAAAAAGTTTAATTCTACTTTTGTAACGCAAAAGCAGCCCACTAACTGTTCCCACAGCTGAAACTCGCGGTATTCTCTCGCAAGGAGAGAGTCAAGGCCATAATCCACCACGCTTTGACACACTGATGACTTTTGCAATAAAAATTACAAAGCGGAATCAAATGATCATTCCAAGATGGGTATAAACAAAGTATCTTCAAGTCTACAGTGATCGATTTACGGTAAGCCTACATCACGTTCAAATGTAAAACCATAAGCGATATAAAAAAATTGTCAAATCAATTAGAATACAATAACAAGTATCTATGCGTGAACTTCTGTTACTTATCTATACCTACCTCGATAAGCGACAGGTGAAGCTACAATTATCTGTAGCTGTTATCTATTTATACCCACGCATTAATTCACTGTATAAACATCTATGGTATCATTTCCTCTATGAGTGATAGAAGAAGATCACTTTCTTACTCGTGTAAACTTTAGATTATGTCCTTGTGAGGTATAATGCTCTATTAGGGTTGTTTGCGATGGAATACTTAATGTAATTTGGAATTTACTTAAGACATTTGAATTTTACTTAGAAATAAAGTTCAAACTTCTGACCTTGTTTAAGGGTTCCCACAGAAAACTGCGATGCGATGCAATACGACGCCGCATCTCAGCGACTTGCGATGCGAATTGCTGCGGTGCAATTTTGTGCGGCAAACCGTTAGTGTGTGTAACCATACCTTCAACGGTAGCCAGCCGTGTTGGACGTGTTTTTCGGAAGCGTAACTTGGATCGCAAAAAGATTATTGCACTGCTGTTATTGCTAAATAGATATGAAAGAAAAATAAGATTTGGGATTCATTCATTTATTACAATTATGAATGCTGATGGGAACTATTTTACTCACAAGTATTATGAGTTGAGAATAGAAAAAGTTTTTTTAAATTATTTTAGAATGAATCTTCATTTGAAGGGCGTCTTTCTCTTCTTCTGTCTCAGAACTGACTACAATGGTGTCATCAAGTAAGACGTAATATCGCAGAAATGCGCAATGCGAATCAAATCGGAAGTTCTTGTGATGCATTCGTGCGAATTCGCATATATCTGCGATGCGATGCAAATTCGTGATTTTGTGCGGGAGCCCTAAAGGCAAGCCCTTCTACCGCCTAACTAAATCGGCTTAGGCTTGGCTTTTGGTTTCTCTATAATTTCAAGAGAAAAGAAAAGAGAGAACAATATTAATATCTTTTCTTGGTCATAGGTCATTGGTTATGGTCATAGGTTGTAGGTTTAAGCCATTAAGTTAGGCAGTAGAACTTTTATAACTTATTCATGTTTGACTATAATATACAAACTCATTATTAAATTATTGAATTTTATTTTAATTTGTATAGTAAACTTTAGATTATATATGTAGATTAGACGAATAAACGTTTCAGATTTCTAATATCGCTATAGATTTATAATTTCGTAATATCTTTCGAATGGAATGCCCAATTTTAATAATTCAATAAGTGATCAACAGGTGTTGAAACAGTCTTGAATACGCAATATTTTATTTTGATAAGAATTGACACAAAAGTATAGATAACGTGGTCTGATTTTGATAGGTATTTCTAGCAACTTTTAAACTACAAAATTATAACATTGTTTTTTTTAACAGTTTATGTTTATATTTAACTAAATTATAACATTGAGTTGGACATATTTCATCGTCTTGTAGAGGTTTTTGTAGATAAGTTCTATGATTTTAAGGGACATTTTTTTTGTTCTATCATTCGCATTGCATGCCATGCAAGATATTTTATGGGTGATTTTTTCACACTATGGATAAATTTTTACTATAAATACTAATTTACCAAAGAGCCAATTTTGCTAGTAGATGGTTATGTATGTCTTAAGTGATCTTTAGAGCCACTAACTACGTCATCTAAAAAAATATCCAAATAGAGTCCAAGGCTAAGTTAGCTGCCAAAAAACTAGGTGTCCTCGCAAAAGTACAAAGATACTTCAAATCCGAACAGTTGCATAATGCCAACCCCAGATTCGTTCTTGTTTGGATTACTGTTCGCATCTTTAGGATGGACGGCTAGGTACCAGCTGGAAGCTCAAGAGTTGATCAAGAGACGTGCCAAAAGCCTCATAGGCAACTATAACCTAGCTCGAAAAAGACTTTATAGTGTAGACTTTTTGGACGTTGACTGGACTAGAAAGTACTGTCAGCTGAGTCACTTTCCAAAGCATTATCAGTCTCCGCAACGAACTACTAGACGCGATCTTTGAGGTGGCGAGACTCGTGCATAGATTTCGTTCCTCCCCGGATGGGATCAGCTATTGTAACGAAATATCACCGAAGTAAGTTATTGTCTGATGCCCAGGGTGCATCACGTGGAAGATGTTTAACCTCGCACTCCTTCTCTGCTTTGTCCTGAGACACAAAACAGGCCTTTTAATAAAGCATTTTGTTAGCTTACCTTATCGTACCTAATTATTCTTGCAAAATATATGCTTCCGTACGAAAATATATTGTATATATATTTTTGTTATTAATAATTGTTATAGCAGCATAAATCACTTTTTAATTTAAACAGTTCCTCAACGTTGGTACATCTCTTTCGACTTTCCTAACCTCTAAATACAAACGGCTAAACACACCGTTTAGTTATTAAGTGCGGGATAGTGCCCTCAACCGCTAAACGTTGTACACCAGGACCCTTCTCACAACCTCTGGTAATAAATTATGGCGGTTAAATTTTTAGTACCGCGTGAATATTAGAACGATTCACGTTTAGTACCGGTAAATAAAGCGGAATGAACGTGTCCAAGTTTAGTAGGTACTGTTTAATTATCTTCAGGTCTTGCAGAAGGATTGTTGTTTATGGCTATTGTTAACATGAGAAATAGTGTGTAGGATATTACTTTTTGTGGGATGAATGATTTATGGGATAAGGAAAGTCTTGGAAACAATTTTTCGAGGGGAATTTCGTCGATGGAAATATAGTAACATTTTTTTGTTACACAATTTGAGACTACTAACTATTTCACATTCGAATGATCAGTCACCAGGCGAGATACATAATACTTGAAAAAATAATTATGACTAACTTGATTTGAAAAACAAATCTAGAACAATTGGGCTTCAGGAAAAAAATTTCGACAACTGATCACATCCACACAATAGAGTTAATCATAGAAAAGCAGTAAGAACGACAGGGGAATCTTTATACCTGTATAGGCTTCACTTTTATAGACTACCAAAAAGTGTTTGATCCCGTTTCACAAAACAGCAGCTTGATAGAGCAAAGAGTTGAAGAATGCCATATAAAAACATCCAAGGCATCACAGAAATCTAAATAATAAGTATTATTTAGATTTCTGTGCAAGGCATTCAATAATAAAAGAATAAATAAAGACTCAAACTAGACTAGTAAGACAGGGCGATCTCCTCTCCCCATTACAATTTATGTCGATTCTGGAAAACATAATTGGCAATTTCGATTGGTGCGGACTGGGACTCTTTATAAAAGTTGAATATTTAAGCACTCATTTTAGATAATAATAACCAACAGTAGCTGGAAAATACCCATAACAATCAACGGAAAACCACTAGAACATGTTAAAAATAAATACATATAATAAACTTGAGAAAATTATTAAGCTATGGCAAAAAACAACGACATATCAGAAGTAGAATCAAGATGGAAAAATACTGGAACCTAAAATAAATTTTCAAAAGTAATATGTCGACAGACGTCGAAACAAAAGTTACGAACTCGAGTCACTTAATATGTCTGACGTGTGAGATCTCTCTACTTAGTCTCTGCGTGTGGGTGCCAGAAGTGGAAGTTCTAAAGTACAAATAAAATCAGGACCTGACAAAGAGGGCTAGAAATAAAAATATGTTCAGCTTATGAAGGGCATACAAAGTAAGACGTACTAAAATAAGAAAAACCACTAAAGCGACCGACGCTCTAGCATAGGCATTAAAACTAAAACGCAGATTGGCTGGTCATGTTGTGATATGTACAGACCAAACATGGACTCCAAGTGTAACATCATGGAGCGGTCCAAAGGGTAAGAGAAGCAGAAGGAGACCTCCTTAGATAACGAATAAGTAAATAGATCAGGTTTTTCCGCACGGTTCCTTTGTACCAATTGTAACCAACTGAAGTATATGATAGCTATGGCGACATAGTTAGGTACCGCAACAAATGTATGACACTTCCATAAGAACGACAAGACAAGAGCGATCAGACCTGTGCTTTCGGCGTAAAGCATTTGTTCTAACTCTATACGTAGTATATTATGTAAACTTTTTGGGAGATGGGCTGGTCATGTTGCGATATGTACAGACAGAGATGGGCTAGAGTAACATCCTGAAGCGGTCCAACAGGTAAGTGAAACAGAGGGAGACCAAAAACAAGATTGGAAGATGACCTCAGACGGACGGCTGGCCCTAACTGGTGAGACGTAGCACAAGATCCTTTTAAGAAGAAAGAGGCCTTTATCCAATCAAGAGTTCTTGCTGACTAAATCTACTGGCAATCATTTTACTTTATTTCCAAAAAAAATACTACCTAACCATTACAAGACACATTTAAACTTATTAAGTTTTTTTAATTAGACACTTCCACTATGTACTTAAACTTTGTAAAAGAAAGAAATAAATGGCTTATTTACTTATCGTATCCGAGTGAAACCAGAACGGGCCGCTAGTTAGATTGTAACAGAAGACATAGAAGACACAAAGATGGCAACTAATTCAATTTAAATATAAACTATGTTTACCTACAGACAGCCATTTAATATACACAGTATAATAAATAGTCTGTATTTTTTAATTTAAATACGGAATCAACTGCACACTTATACTGTACAAGGATGTCTATAAAACCTATTTGTGCACGGGAAAATGCTCACTCTAAGCAACACACGATAAAGCTGCCAATTAAAATGTCTATAGCTAATAATCAATATTCTTAAGTTTTCTTTGTGGTACTTCTCTCATTTGTTTACGGCTTTTAACAAATATAAATCTTATCTTAGTACATATCGTGCAAGAACTGTATTTATGAACTTATACCTATCTAAATTAAAAAAAAAGGTGTGTTTGTTTGTCTTTTATAGAATCGTAAACTAAGCATTTGATGGTGTAATGATCCAAAGAAGATTTTTGAGTTGGTACGACCCATTTTAGAAAGGTGGCGTATCATCGCGCACAGGGTACATGCATGCATGCATGTAAGAAATATATGTATATATATATATATTTTTAACTATTATAGGTTCGCACTTGACCACCATCTCGCCTGATGTTAAGCGACGATGCGATCTACGATGGAACGTGCTTACCTAGAAGAAACCGATTCACTCTCGATTTGAAGACACCAAGATTTTAACTATCAGGAAAAACCCACTCAGGCAACGCATTCCACAACCTAGACATTCTTAGCACAAACGCGGAGTCAAATCTCTTCGTTCGTGTTTTTGGGACATCAACCATGAAACGATGTCGCTTTTTTGAGATACGAGAATTCCGATAGAAGAAAGAGCAAGGTGGTATTAGATCATACAGATCAGTTGCACACTCTCCGAAGTGTATTCGATAAAATACCGATAAGCTAGCAATTTTGCGGCGATGATCAAGACTTTGAAGTCGTTTACGTACAAGATTGTCATTGCCTATGAGCCTTTTGACACGTCTCTCAATCGACTCCGGAGTCTCCAGCTGATACCTAGCCGATCCATCCCAAAGGTGCGAACAGTACTTCATACAGGAGCGAATTTGTGCTTTGTATAATGTGATCAACTGCTCTGAATTGAAGTATCTTCGCACCTTTGAGAGGACACCCAGTTTTTTGGCGTCTAATTTAGCCTTAGACTCAATATACGGGCCGAAGTTGAGCGTCCATGACAAAGAAACGCCAAAAAGGACGAGATGGTCAGTAACCGGCACGGATACACCTCGAAATCGTGTTTTTCCTTCGTTAAACTTGGCCAAATTGGCATCGCCCCATTTAGAGACTGCCTCAAGGGCCAAGTTCAAACGCTCTATCATATTCTCTCTCAGTAGGCTCTCTCTCGGCTAGGCCATTTGGCGGCATGACTTAGTCTGGTGGGTGGTCACCAGCCACGGCCGAGGCTTACTACCGGTATTTTTCTCAGCTGTTTAGCACCACCCAGGGACCACGTGTGGGGTTTCTATTTAAAGGTACCTTCCCACGGACGAAACTGACACAGTCTCCAAAAAAATCTATACCGTATAAGTAATAACTTACAATACTTTTCTTAGGACATTGAAAAAATATAAAATAAAAACTATTTATTGTAACACAAAGAATTATACATTCTAAATCAGTTACAAAATAACGCCACATATAGCCTTATTGCTGTAAGCAACGTTTTCCAGGCCACCGATTTGATAGCTTCTTAACTCACAGTAGTCTTGGTTAAATGTTTTGAATACGGTTAAATGTTCTAACCACTAGATATTATCAGAAGCGGAAATAGTCTGTTTCGCGGAAAAGAAGGACGCCAGGTGATCCAGAGTGGCTGTGCAGATTCCATTTCCGGTTCAAGGAAAGTGCTATGCGATGTTAAACAGCCGATAATCATTGGAGCCGATTTTTATTTACTTTAAATACTTCTTATTGTATAGCATCCAATACGTGTCTCGAACCAAGTACATGTTTATAAGTCAATTGATAACACAAGTCCGAGAACGAGTTGATATCGTTGTCTCGCACAGTCAGCGAAATTGTAATCTAGAGATCCGTGAAATGTTGTGAAGTAATTTGAATACTTATGGTTCAGTACAAGCTTTATTATTTTGTTTAAATTTTAGCGTAATGCATAATTGTGAAAAAAAAATCCTTTTATAAATGTTTTTTTATATAAAAGGGGGGGGGGGGGGGATTGGGGTTGCTGTGGTGATGTGTGGAAACACCGCATCAGCAGTTTTGTTTTGATTCAACCGAGTATCCGCACGCCGCACCAGTCGATCCCTCGCCTCTTTACTGTGCACTTGTCCGTTGCCAATAAACGCAGTCTACCGAATTCCAGAGTTTCATTTACAGAGTACAAGTGAGGGACACTCAGGACTCAGGAGTCAGATTAACAACCCTAGACCCACAGAACACCCACACACTCACCCCCGGCAAAAACATATTATATTTTTTTTAAAACACTTATGCACGCCTCTGGCAATGTTTGAACTTCGGCTAAATTATCTGGCTTATTTTTTTTTAATTCTTTAACACGTGATCATAAGCACATGTTAAAACAAATTCTATTCATTTATTTCACTACCTAGTTTATAGAATTTTTTCTCCTGCCGAGAAAAAAATTAGTTTATAACTTCACTTATGATTTGTCTTGTCAAAACTAACCTCGAAATTTTTGAGGTTACATGTTTTTTTTGTTGTAGGTATTTTTTTCACGTGATGAATCATAGTCGAAATCATAATAATTATGGGTTCTGCGACGCTATACGGGTTAAACACTAAACTAAAACATATAATAAAAATAGCATGCATTGCATCTCAAACATAATTATAGAACAAAAAGTTAGGAGAGGTATACTTTACTTATGTTACGCGTTTTCAGTTTGCTTCAAATAACTATACAAAATTTGGTGCTAGATCTCGGAATATAAGTTTTAATGTCTTATGTAAACCGTCACTGGATCTAGTATCGGGGTGTCCTACGCTGCGTTTACCAATTCGCGGATTGCACTCCTAACCCTTTTATACCAACGTGTATGAGTTCTGACGTAGATGTGACCAGCTCACTGCCATTTCAGCTTGCTAAAATGCTGACCTGATAGCTCAGCTTAACCACAATTCCCAGACCGATTATGAATACGTCACAGAAACTTCAGAGTTTCTGTAACTGTAAATAGGAAGTGCACTTTGTTCATAATAACCTTCAACTTCAATAATGAGCCTTTCAACGTAGGGATGTGTTGCGTAGCCGCGTATAGCTAGCCACAACAAATCTGAGTCACGGTTCATTCATTCATTAACAAGCAATCTTAGCAATCTATTCTGAGCTCTTGGAGAGCGCACGCGCATTGTACATAACGTTCCTTTTTCAAATAGAGGACCAAGTCGCACGCCACATTTGACGAGGAGCGCACGTCAGTCAATCGCTCATATTTTATAGACTACCCACAACAAAATAAAATAAGGCGCGCCGGCGCCGCGCCGCTATGGCGAGTGATATTGACATAAACTCCGAGCGGCCGGGGTCAACAACCTCGTGTGACCTTTTGTCTGACGGGCAATTACAGCGCCTCAAGCGTTTGAGAAACGATCAAGAAGACGAAGAAGGAGAATTTACCGAGATGACCTCGAGAAAATCAAGAAGGATTTCTAAAACTACGGCGAGGAAGGGAAATTCTACGTTGTTAGAAACTGAGAACTTTGAAGTTAGTGTTACATCTATGGAGCCGCTTCCGAAGCAAATTGCCTTTGCAAAACTACTTAACAGGTTAAAAATCGTAAATATTGTCAAGATCAAATACAAGAGCAGTTATAAGGTCGTTGTAACATTCGATGGCAAAGAAGAAGCAGATCGTTTACTACATTGTGAAGAATTCGTGCAAAAAGGCTACCGTTGCCAACGTACTGACCAAATGACCGCGACTTATGGAATAGTCAGAAATATAGACCTTGAATCAACTCCAGAAGAACTACTTAAAACTTTTGAAAGCGAAGATGCGATTATCACAATTAAGAGACTGAAGAGACAAACAAGGGAAGGAACCTGGACGGACAGCGAAACCATTCGCTTGTGTTTCAAGTCATCCACTCTACCTCCGTATGTATCAGCATACGGTTGCAGGTTTACAGTGGAACCCTATACCTTCCCGGTGTCACAGTGCGCTAATTGCTGGAAATACGGGCATATTAAAAAGTTTTGTCCCATCAAAAAGACAATCTGCCCAAAATGTGGCCTCAACCACGAAAACTGTGAGACTAAAAATTACAGATGCGTTAACTGCAAAGGATCTCACATGTCCATAGAGAAATCTCTTTGCCCGATGTTTAGAAAAGAAAAAGATATACGAAAAATAATGTGCAAAGAGCAATGCACCTACAAAACAGCGTTGTCGATTTACTTGGAAAAAGAAAATTGTGATACTATAGAAAGCGAAGACACTGTAACAACTTGTGTACAGAAGCCGTCTGATTTTAGCATACCTATTTATAGCCATAGCTATAGAGATGTTTTGCAAGCTGGTTATCAAAATGAAGATGAATTATTAAGCGGTGCTGTAATATCTGACAATGAATCTTTGGAACATTTAGGAACAGGGAATGGAGTCCAACAGGAAGATCGCAGGAAGAAGAGGAAAAAGAAGAGAAGTACCCTTAAAAGAAAAAATAGTTACAAAGAAGAAAAATGTGCCTAAAAGGGAAAAGTTTAATTGTAGCAAATTTTTTATCAAAGTCAAAGAAATAATTATGTCAAGCAAAACAGTGAGCGAGAAAATAACGGATGTTTTAAATTTAATATTTGAAGAATTGTATTTATTGGTTGTAGGAATTCTGAGAAACGGGGATTATGTTATGAAATTGTTAGCCATGGTCGGACATGGATTAAGTCCATAAAATGAGCTGTTTTGTTAACTTATGTAGATCAGTAAAATTCGCGGAAATAACAAAATAATATGACGGAGTTGGATTGTAGTTTACAACAAAATTAGTACCTACAATGTATCTAGAAAGGATAGGAGTAGGCTAATTTTATGTTATCTTATGAATGATTGATGAAACGGCGGATTGTTTTGTTTTGCTTGACTATTAGTATAGGTACCTAGTGGACTTATTGTTTCCTCATAGTTTGATATATGTTCAAATATTGTAAATGTCTTTTATTAGGTTACGATGGGGCTGGCATAGACTTGTAGTCAAAAAGCCCCCAAAAAATTTAAGAATAAAAAAAAAAAAAAAAAAAAAAATAGAGGACCAACGAAACAATTAAAATAGTGAAACCTTTTCGGGCTAGAATAGTGCTGCAAAATTATTATTTAAACTCAAATTTGTAAATAATTATAAGTATAACAATAACACATATTAAAGTCTTATGATTTCACATCAAAATTAATTCTGTATTGTCTAATGTACACAAACAATTCGAATGAGTGTATAAACTGTTTTTGGACTTTTGTTCATAGTTATGTAAAAGTTTTTAAATAGTAAAACTGTGAGAACTGCATATTTATTATTATTCACTCCATTGAATGATATAACAAGGTATGTAATTAATTCAACGTATTTAGGTGCAATTAGGATTTATATTATATTATATACTAGCGACGCCCCGTGGGTTTACTTGCAATGTTCTCGTTTCCGTTGTTTTCGCGTGACTTAATCTGTGTTCCAAATTTCAACAATAAACATCATATCATTCACATCTGTACTAATAGTATACTTAAAGCTCAAGAGTATATTGTTTTTGAAGTGAAAACTTCTTTAGGCACGCCTAGACAGATTTTTCGTGGACTGTGAATTGAATTCATTCGTCACGCTCGGGTATGATAAGAAAGCTCCGGGTAAACTCGGGACCATGGCTATCGACCATCTAGAAATACGTCAGCCAATGGGAAATGCTGAAAGGGCGTGGACAGGCCATCATGGCATTGCCATCTAGAAACGCATCAGCCAATGGGAAATGCTGACGCATTTTTATATGGCCATGCCAAGAAGACGAGGCCACGCCCTCCGGTTATACTCGTGTAGTTTCCAAGGTAAGCTATCAAATTCTGAGTTTTAAATTTTCACTTCTATCGGCAGTTCCTATGACTCCCAATTTTTTTTGTTTTAACGCTCTTATCATAGGAACAACAGGATCTATTTAAAAAATTCTTTCATCGTTGGATATGTACGTGATCTCTGAGTCCCATAGGCGTCATATGTACATATGTACAAAGCCGGGTCAAAATTGTAGGCTTCATATGTTGGTACCAAGGGCAAAGCCGCGCCGAACCGCTAGTTTCGGTTATTGTATTATGTGGTAAGCTACCGTAGTTAGGTATATTTGTATTATTGATAACGGGATATTGTGTTTGGTAATACCGTAGAGAAAGTATCTGATATTTCCATGCAATTTCAGGCACCATCTTTGCTGATAAACATAATTCTGGACTTACTCCAACATAACAACAACTACATTACCATGACTTACTTTTTACTTTTATGATTGCAATTACAAAAAATATTTTGAAAGCATTTATTTTCTATATTTCCAACTGTTTAATTCCGCTGAAATTTCTCGGTTGACAATAAGTCAACATTAATTAATTATCATAATTAAATTTACATTAACATGTTAATAATTATGTTAATTTTATTTGAACAAAATATATCTGTGAACTAATTAATAACACAGATATATTATGTCACGTGTGTTAACTACTGTACATATTTTTACCTCAAAAATACTTGTAAAAGTATAGGTACTAATACTAGCGGTCCGTTCCGGCTTCGCTCGGATAATAACCTAGAAACCAACTGGAGCGCCATCTGCCGGGCTGATTTGTGAATCTAAACCATCCATGGCAACCCTATACTATAATAATAAAACTAAATGTTTATTTTTGTAAAATCATTTTAGATTTGCCATAAGCTCCGGGATATTTTTATCGAAATAGAGTGAAAAACATTTACAAAAAAGACGAAAAAAAAATGTAAGGGGTGAATAACCCTTATCAATTAGGGGTATGAAAAATAGAAAGTAGCCAATTCTCTGACCTACTGAATATGCATATAAAATTTGGTAAAAATCAGTAAAGCCGTTTCGGAGGAGTAAGGTAACTAACATTGTGACACGAGAATTTTGTACATATATATATGATTACTCGTACATAATTAAAGAGGATTTTTGTTTGAACGCATTAATATTAGGAAATACAGAGACGATTTAAAAAATATATCACCGTTGAATATGTAACTACGTGGTCCGTGAGTGCTTTAGGCTATATGATATTAATATGTAAGACTGGCAAAGCCGGGGCGGTCTGCTAGCAAAATATACACACATCAAAATAACGTTGAAAATTTTATATTGCTTTGGAGTCATATATGTACAATGTCCATACCCAATTATAAATTCCCATAACTTTATAAAAAGCAATATCTATGTTCTATATTTATCTAATTTCATTTATGTGAATGTTTAGATGTTTGTCGTGGAACACATTTGTATGGATATTGAAGGGATCAATAGAAACTCAAATATACTGTTTACGTCATGTAGATATACTACTTATCATCTTAAATACATCTACAGTTAATTAGGAAATAGGCACGACCTTGTCCATGTAGTAATAAAACTATTCATCCCACCACCTCGGAAAGAGGACTTTTGCTCCTCGATATCAGGGCGAAATAGTACATTGTTCACCGACAGGAGAAAGTGACCGATTACCGTCGAGGGTGTCGTTTGAAGCCCGAGCCGTAGGCGAGGGCTTTAAAACACCCGAGATCGGGAATCGCACTTTCTCTCGAGTGATACATAGTGCTTTATACGTACACCTACGAGGAAAATAAATTTATTTTACTTTTCTACGAAAACTGAATCCTCAAACAACACACAAATTGAAAATGGCGCCAATGGCGTCTGCAATTTTCACATGTTCTTTTTTCAAATTGTTTGACACCATCCAACACACAGCTAGTGGCCAGTGTTATTTTGCGAACTTGGAGATAAAAACTCACTGTAAAAACTTTTTGCCTTTTGATATTTAGGTTACCAGCGCATAGTCTTACCCAAAATTGAAAAAGAAAAACCACGTTAGAAATGGATTTTCATACACTTTTCTCTCCCGCTCAGATGCGTTTTCTCGCCGCATATTTGTTCGATATGCAATGACGTACTTTCTACCGTAAATTTGATAAAGTATCAAGGTATTTTCCGAGCAGGTGTAATATAAAGTCATTTTTACACCCTCTAGAGAGTAAAGTAAATTTGGATTTAGAACATCGTGTACACTAACTTTTTTAATTCAAAACATAATTAAACCTATTTATTGCTACCTCCTTGGTGCCGAATTCATAATTTTTTTTTTTAATTTGTTAAAAACTCAGACTCGGAACATCTTTGGTGTACTTTTTTTTAAATCCTGTGCGCGCAATTTTCGTTTCACGTATGGAAGATAGAGGTAAGGAATGTTATCTCAAATTACAGATTTAAAATGCTATGAATGAATCAATAATAAATGAATCAATTATAAACGAATTAAAGTTAAATAATTAAATAATAGTAAAGTTAAATAATTTAATATTATTGATTGTTGACGACTAAAATAGTACCTAACTAATAGAAAATTTCAACTACTTGCGTAGCACTAAATAATGTAGTAAACATATTACATCAAATAATTACTATTTTGAGAAAACATGTAGCTGGAATATTTTTTTCATTAATTCTGCATAGAACATAATGTTTATATAGTGCGGGCTTAATCGCAATATAAATCATTGTTTAATTAATTATTATATTAATTTATTCATTATCTGTACAAATCGCGAAAGTTTGAAAACTACATTTCTGCATAGTAAGTTTATTTATTTTCTTAAAATTTACCCTAATTTAGCGCTACCATAATTCAATGCATTTGGGCGGACACTTTTTCATGTACACAGATGACACTCCTCACCTCAACCGGTCAAGTCTCCATATTTTCACGTCATATTGTTATTGTTAAAATCATGGTTAAATAAACTCAAAGTTAAATAAAACCTTAGGTTAAGAACAGGAAAATTGATTACAAGTGAAAAATCGAAATGAGTGACAAAGAAGTTTATAATAAATATGATCCCAACAGAATTGACTGAAACTGCTAAAATACACAAAGCGTTTAGTCATTTCCTCGCTAAGGTGGGATGAAAAATTACGTGAAAAATCTTTGCACTCGAGTGCAAAGTTTTTTCACCTTGAGCCATTTTGATTCCCTTGCTACGCTCAGGATTCTAATTTTTGAATCCCTCGCTACGCTCGTGATTAAATTTTAAAATCCTTCGCTTGCTCGGCCATCAAAATTGAGCACGCGGTTAAAAAGCAACTTTGCACTCTTGTTTAACAAATAACTATTCTTGAAAACTTCTGGATAAAAAGAAATCAATCTGCTAGTCCAGAAAATAAATCTATCTAATATACAAAATTTAAAATAAAATCAGCCTGATTCGTTCAGTTCCTACAACGCAATTTAGACACAAAAAAATATTTTTGTAGATTTAAAATATTAGCTGAATACCATACGTACAAAAAACAATACATCTATACTAATGTTATAAAACTGAAGAGCTTATTGAGTAGACTACTGGACAGATTTCAAAAATTCTTTCACCGTTGGATAATTTTGATCAGTGTAATAAATCCGGTTTGTATGATTAAATACCAGTTTTGTTAAATTTACCAAATGAATAAGGGAATTAATAATACGAGTACAAACCGGTCAATATGAACAATACGGTCACTTGAACCACATTTGTTGGTTGGTATTAATAATAACCGATAATTATTAATAATTATCTATTAATTACAGTTACCGTAACATACATTAATATATATACCACGGGCGAATTTAAATAAATAAATAAATATTGCTGGACAATTCACACACAACATCATCAGATCTGACCCCAAACTAAGCAAAGCTTGTACTATGGCGGTCAGATAGCTGATATTAATACTTTTACATATTATAGTTGTTAATAGACACTTAAAGCTGTAAATATATTTTACCCGCGGCGTGAATTAGGTATTAATGTAACTGAGGTAGTATTTGTAAACCCAAATAAATTTACATTTTCTAAAATCAGCTTATACTAAAACATGTTTATACAATTTCATCAAAATCGGTTAAGTGTTATAGGCGTTAAGGGGTAACAGACAGACAGACAGTGCTACTTTCACATTTATAATACAGCAAGCAGCGGCCCGCGGTTTCTCCTGCGTAATTCCCGTTATTTTCCCAGGATAAAAAGCATACGTGCTCTTCGAGACTACAATCTAATTGTATTCCAAATTTCAACCCGATCCGTTCATACGTTACGACGTGATTGAGTAACAAACATCCAAGTATTCAAACATTCATACATTGACATTTATAATATTAGTAATTAGTAGGATAGTATGGATTTCAAGTGTCTAGTTGTAAAATTTTACGGTTTTATCTTCAACATTGACGAACTTCCATATAAGCTTGCATACCCCTATTCAGCTCCTATTTCATCCTCGTGCAGTTTGAAATTACAAAATTGCTAGAACAATAATTTAATTATTTTGCATCAAGTGTCTAGATACAAAGTGTCATTGTTTTATCTTCAACAATTGGGAACTTCCATAAAAACTTGCATCCCCCATTTTAACCCCAATTTTATCCCCATACAATTCGAAATTACAAAATTACTAGAAAAGAAATTATTTGCTGCGTGTCAAAAATACACATACAAAGTTTTATCTGCAACAATTACGAACTTCCAAATAAACTTGCATCCCCATTTCAACCCCTTCAACCCTTTTTTCCGTTTTTAAAGTAGCCTATGTCCTTTTATTTATTTATTTAATTAGGCGTACATAACAGATTACAGTTAATGTTAATTAACAGATAAATTATTATATTGTGATGTTCTAAACTGTTATCCAAAGCATGCACACACAACTTAATCAGAATATTGAGGCAGTCTCTAAATTCAATACATACAATATAAATCAATAACTTTAACTTAACTCATACCTACATGCAACTAAAACTATAACATAACTAAAATATGTAAACGCAACCAAGAAATACTTTATAATTTGAATACTTTATAATAATGAAAATCAACTTTAGCGAACATATGACGTAAATACTATCTTCCTAAGTTCATTTTTAAATTTATACATTTTGTTATGAAATACATCAATTGTGTCGTGGTATTTTTTATGAATTTCGTTATATTGGCGACACATTCTCACTATAGGGTTATGAAATGACGTATTATTGGTGTAAACCTGCAACGAAAAAATCCTAGCATGATAGTCGCGGGCTCTAGGGGTGATCTTAATGTTGATACTGGAGAGAAGAGTGGGGGAGTCTATATGAGCATGCAATATCTTAAAGAGGCAGACAAATTCATTATAAGCACGTCTAGATTCAAGAGTTTGGGATCCAGTCTAAATGTGTAACAAAATTTCATTCATATCGGTTTAGCGGATTTCATGCTTCTAACTTTGAAAATTACGGTATTTTCATACAACCGTCCGTACCTTATTTCACCCTCTTAGGGGTTGAATTTCGAAAAACCCCGTCTTAGCAAGCGTCTACATGCTAAAAAGCATCTCCAAGCAAAGTTTGAAGCATTTGTAGTTTCTGAGATTCGGTGATGAGTGACCTTTCGCTTTTATATGTGTAGATAGAAACACCAAAACACAGTACAAATATTTGAATTCATCACACAAATATGAACACTGGGTGGGAATCGAGCCCACGACCCATGGCTTCGCAGACAAAGTTACTTATTACCACTAAGCCACGAGGCCATCAGCTAATCTGTTAAACGGAAATTAACTAAGGAATGCAAGTAAAACTTCAAAGAGTAATTAGTGTTGTAAAGCAAATAAATAATTATGTTTTATCTCGTTGAAATCGTAATTAAACATAGTACAGTCGAGGTAGACATAAAACTAGCCTGAAATAGAAAAAATTCCGGGGAGCGATTTTTTTTTATGAAACGTCTGGGAGGGTTGTTGGAAGTATAAATTTCGATTTTCTAACTAATCCCGGTAGAGGGTTCGCCACCATCTTGTTTTAAAGTTTTTGTGAAATAACTCGTTCATTTTCAACTTTAGAGCAAAAATGATGGACACCAAAGTTGTTGGAAATTTAATTTCTCACAAGTTTGCTTCATATAGTTTTTACGCTAGGATCAATATTTGCAGAGTTATACTATCAAGTTTATCAAAAAAATCGTAATGGGTGCAATTTTATTTTCTTCAACTTTGGTTCTCGCACATTTTTTACTTATTTTATTTTTAGTATTTGTTGTTACAGCGGCAATAGAAATACATCATCTGTGAAAATTTCAACTGTCTAGCTATCACCGTTCTTGAGATACAGTCTGGTGACAGACGGACGGACGGACGGACGGATGGACAGCCAAGTCTCAGTAATAGGATTCCGTTTTTACCCTTTGGGTACGGAACCCTAAAAATTGCGAGAACCGAAGTTGAAGAAAATAAAATTCCACCCATTACGATTTTTTTGATAAACTTGATAGTATAACTCTGCAAATATTGATCCTAGCGTAAAACCTACATGAAGCAAACTTGTGAGAAATTAAATTTCCAACAATTTTGGTGTCCATCATTTTTGCTCTAAAGTTGAAAATGAACGAGTTATTTCACAAAAACTTTAAAACAAGATGGTGGCGAACCCTCTACCGGGATTAGTTAGAAAATCGAAATTTATACTTCCAACAACCCTCCCCGACGTTTCATAAAAAAAAATCGCTCCCCGGAATTTTTTCTATTTCAATGTCTGCCCCGACCGTGCCAACAACGCAATGTCTAAAGCGAGTGCGCGATAAGATTAGGATTAGCTGTTATCTACAATATAACGTCAGAAATTAATAGGTACGCTTGGTAACGGGTACGTGGCCAAAAATCCTATGAATCTTCTTGACCGACTCCAAAAGATGAGAAGTTGCTCAATTCGGTTGTATGATTTTCAAAGTGAACACTTCTTCCTTTGGCGCACCACACAGATTTTAAGTGAGAAGTAAAATTGAATTCACGCGTCACGCTTGGGATTGATAGAAATTTTTATTTTTATTAAAATTTTTGTAGTGGTAGGACTCTTGGTTGTAGTGGTAGGACTCTTGGCAGAGTCCGCCTGGGGAAGGACCACACCTTTGCCTGTTAGTCTACCGCCAAGCAGTAATGTGCAAACATTACTGTGTTCCGGTTTGAAGGGTAATGTTTCCAGAGAAATTACAGGGCTTAGAGATATAACAACTTAGCTCTCTGGGTGACGAGCGCAGTGCAGTGCTAGGTAATGATTTGGACTCTTCCATGTTCCAATAGCTGCGTGTCACTGTGCTGTTATGTGGCAGGACTCTTGGTTGTAGAGGTAGGACTCTTGGCAGAGTCCGCCTGGGGAAGGACCACACCTTTGTCTGTTATTCTACCACCAAGCAGTAATGTGCAAACATTACTGTGTTCCGGTTTGAAGGGTAATGTTTCCAGAGAAATTACAGGGCTTAGAGATATAACAACTTAGATCTCTGGGTGACGAGCGCAGTGCAGTGCTAGGTAATGATTTGGACTCTTCCATGTTCCAATAGCTGCGTGTCACTGTGCTGTTATGTGGCAGGTATGTTGCTTACCATCAGACACATGTCCTGCTCGTCTCGTCACTCTTTATTTAAAAAAAAATATAAAAAAAAAATCTTCGAGTAAACTCGGAACCATGGCCATCTAGAAATGCGTTAGCATTCATATTAATGCTCATGACTTGACTCATGACATGATGACATGCTTTGGTTTCACCCGCGTAGTTTCCAAAGTAAGCTATAAAATTTTGAGTTATAAATGTTCACTTCTATCAGCAGTTCCTATGACTGCCATTTTTTTGTTTGTATGTTAAGGCCGATTTAAACTGAACGAACATAGATCGTTCTTGTTCTCGATCTTTTAGTGTAAACGAAAGATCGTTCTTAGCGTTTTCTATATTATATATTCCATAGAACCTTTGCGAACGCAAACAAAACAACGAAAGAATTCTCTACGTTTGTTTACACCAAATGAATTTGATACAATGGGGATAGAATGAGCATTCGCTCGTCTGATGTAAATCGGCCTTTACGCAATAGCGCCACCAATTGAGAATCGATTTTGATGACTACTCGTATTTTTTGTTTACTAGATCATAGTTCAGAGGTTGTACCGCATATTTTTTTATCAATTTATCAATATAGTTTTCAAGCAATGAAAAACCAATTAAAGCTCGGTCATCCAGGTTCTAAGCACCGTTATTTTCTTTCATTAGCAAAATTTTAATAGCGTTATTACTGCCGTTACCATATGAATTGCAAAAAGTTTACATTATAAAAATGTTTCATTTAACAAACAACTTTTGCTACATAGGTAGACAATGGTTAATAATACAGGCTATTTTTATTGATCAATAAATGTCGGAATAAAAGTAAGCCTATGTATTCTTTGAGACTATACCTAATCTAACTAAGGCCGGGTCACACAGAGGCGATCCGGTAGCGATAGCGATCCGATAGCGATAGCGATCCGATACTTTTTCTTGGCTTTTTCTGATACCTCTTTGCAAGAATTTTCAATAATGTCTTTGTTTCAGTTTTTCGTGACGTCAAGATGGTACAAGTAAGCAAGCACTTGTTTGACCAGCAGTGTCGAGACGTGGACTGCCACCTCATGCTGCATCCATGGAACGAGAGCTGCTTAAAATCCATACCTCCTCTCTTCCTCGCATCAGCGATTGGCAGTGCCAAATTTTACGGTATCGTATACGCTGTAAGTTTTACGCTGTTTTCGCTTAACAATAACTTTATATAGAAGTAAAACTATCGGCCCGTTCCGGCTTCACTCGGATAATAACCTAGATACCGACTGCAGCGCCATCTGCCGGGCTGATTTGTGAATCCTAACCATCCAAGGTGCCACCCAAACGCACACAAAAAATCATTCAAATCGGCCGTTTAGGAGGAATTCACTGTCAACACACGTACAGAAGAATTACACTAGGTATATGCTCGTGCCTATATACCTATAAAGATAAAGCATAAGCAACCCACTTAACGTTTCCGCTTAAGTTTTTTTCGCAAGGATAGATTTAATACCAAGTACCGGTTGTTCACTAACCCGTACTGGACCCTGGACCAGCCGTTGTACCCGACCCATGACCCCAAAAAATTCAAAGGACATAGTTTCCTGAAAACGGTGATCTTTCTCGCAATGTTAACTTCACCATTAAAGGTAATGGTGATGACAAAAAATTTGTACATTTGCAATTGGGAAAATATTGAAAAGAGCAGGCGGGATTGGAATCTGCGACCTTAAGATTGTGGCCGATTTCACAATCTTAAGGTCGCAGACTCCAAGTTTTTTAGAGTAATGCCCACCACGGTAATAATTGCTTGGTTGATTTGGTTAAAAATATACCATTCTTAATATCAGGTCGATTATGGAACAGTAATGCACTTGTATTTTTTGATCGATCGATCGATAAAAATCGACATACATAGTTCATCAAACTTCCAGAGTCCCAAAGTGTGATGTCACATCTACATAAAAATAGTATATAGACGTGACGTCACCCGAAACTTCTAAGCACTATATCTTCGTCATGTTTGGTTTGTGAAACAAAAGAAAAAAAACATGTTCAGTATTTTTAATAAATAACCTCAACGACGGACTAATTAGTTTTTTCAGTTGCCATGCCTATTATCTTCATAATCAACGATTTTTAAGACGATTTTTTTTTGTTGTGTTAAATTCGTAGTTTATAAATGATCACTTATAATTTGTTTTGTCAAATCTACCCTCAAAATTTTTGAAGTTAGATTCAAATTGTTTTTTTTTTCATAATATAGTATGATGATCGAAAGCGTCACCGGACCCATACGGGTTCGGCGCCTACTTAGAAGGTTTGTACATATTATTCCACATATGGTTCAATCAAGTGCCGTGTAGCTTATAACAGACAACAGAACCTTCATTCAAAGCGACATCGTTTCATGGTTGATGTTCCAAAGACACAAACAAAGAGATTTGACTCTACTTTTGTGATAAGAAAGTCTAGGCCTTGGAATGCGTTGCCTGAGTGGGTTTTCCCTGTTGGTTACAATCTTTGTGTCTTCAAATCGAGAGTGAATTGGTTTCTTTTAGGTAAACACATTCCATCGTAGACCTCATCGTCGCTTAACATCAGGCAAGATGGCGGTCAAGCGTAAACTTATAAAAGTAAAAAAAAAACTCATTTAATAGGTGTACACTAGTCAACAATGAGAATGAATAATATCAGGCGGTTAATTATTGTTTGTCGTTACAGGCACAAATAGCAATGCGAGGGAAGAAAATGCTACGAAAAGAAGAATGGATTAAAATGGGAGAGTATTACGTGCGGTCCACGTTGCTTGGTCTCCTAGTCACAGCTACGGCGCCAAATATTAGCTGCACTCTCAGGTAAGGTACGTGGCTTATATTTTGTTAATAAATCTGTTTATTATTATAACAGACTTGCCTTGTGGCAAAACCAACGGAAATCACTGTATAATTATTTTATTAATGGTTTACAAACAATCAAATCATTGTCGGATTGAGCCTGTGGCGACCTACTGTTATGTAAGCTTCTTCTTCCACGTATCATTCTTCTGTATTATAATTATTTTACTTTGAATGCACATATTTTGTTATAATTTCACAATCAGATGTTGTAACATAATTTTTGTATGCATTGTTTATAGTCTCATGTTCAAATAATTAAATTAAATGCCTTGAAACGTAATATGTTTTTAGGGTTCCGTAAAACTTAAGAACGGAACCACTATATCTTCGTCTGTATGTCTGCCTGTCTTTCCGTGCGTATGCCAAACCACTTTATGTCAAACCACTTTTTTCACTGTTGAAACTTGGTAAGATATAGGTAGTATATACATAGGTAGAAGCATTCAGTAAATTGCATTAAGATTTTAAAAACAAAAATATTTAATATTGTTTTTATAAACAATAAATTTTGGGGGTGCTCCATACTGAAACTTAAAAAATGTTTTTTCACCAAATCCTTGCGTGGAATTTATCTTATAACTAGGTCTCCAAAAATTATGTTGGGATTTTTGTTTAGATTTTGAAGTAATCAACCTTTTACAGACGCCTTCTGGGAAATAAATTCACTTATTACACGTACCTGTGGGTGCCGTTTGCTTTGAACGGTTTGTTTATCTACCTCGAACCACCGAGCAGGCGAGGATTGGTCATCAATTTATTTTGCAATTTGGTAAGTCTATAAAATTATTTACCTATATTTATGTAACGCAGCCAGCATTTTTGACTTCTAATCATAATTACACAAATATTATTCTTATAATAGATCCAACCGTTTATTTTCTTTTTGACAGCACCAATAGAACGTAACTGCGTCATGTTACGCAAAAGTTCATTTTTAAATGCGTGGTTTTAAAAATATAACAACTGCCTAAGTTTGCTCCTTGATCCCGTATAATAATCATCTTTGACAAATTGAGTCCATAGGTGCAGTAGTTTTTTTATAAATTACATAAAACAACAAACGTATTTAAAAATTTACGTTCTGTGGCTATCAACATCACCCATAGAATGTAAATTTTTAAAAACGTTTGTTATTTTATCTATTTTTTTTTTAAAACTACTGCACTTACGGACTCAATTTGTCAAAGATGATTATTATACGGGATCAAGGAGCAAATTTAAGCAGTTGTCATATTTTTAAAACTTCGCATTTAAAAGTGAACTTTTGCGTAACGTGACGCAGTTACGTTCTATTGGTGCTGTCAAAAAGAAAATAAACGGTTGGATCTACTATAATTGTTATCACTATTACTTTATTACGTTATATTAATTTAAGTTACATTAAATTAACATTAAAAAACTAACCTTTCAAAAGATTTGAACAATAAAAATGGCGTCGATGTTTGTTTTTCCGCCAAATTTGCCAAATACGTTCAATATTATATTTTACCTCCTTTCCAGTTCATCGAGTACTGGCTGAAAACATTCCAACGGGCCGGCTATTTGTCCATCACAAAGACACAACAAACCCTCATGTTTATGCTGGGTAGCTCTCTCCTGTTCTATCTTATGAGGATGGAGGGACAAAGGAAAGAGAGGACACCGTTGTTTTGGTGAGTTTACGAATGTTTATGGATTAAAGTGGGTAGTTATTTTGTGTAGGAAATGATTATTGCTATATCGTTAAGTGCTATTACTGTTTTTTATAAGCTGTACTTATATTTTATTGGAAGTGGGTCTATGTTTGACTGCCGACACGCCTACAATAATGGACAATACTGATGGTGATGCACACTGATCAAGAAAATTCAGATTCAATTTGATCTCAAAAAGTATAACTTATGTTATATTTCTTATAAAACACTGAAGTCATTGTTATCCATTTCTATCTATCTAAATATGTATGTCTATAAAAGCGAAAGGTCACTCATCACGAAATCTCAGAAACTACAAATGCTAGGAGTCTGAAATTTTGCATGGCAGTGCCTTTTAGCACGTAGGCGCTCGTTAAGACGGGGTTTTGCGAAATTCAATCCCTAAGAGGATAAAATAGGGGATGACAGTTTTACATAAAGGCAGGGCTAACCCTTAGGGCTAGAACTTTAAAATTTCACACACGTATTCCTCCTATCATGTAGGGATCTACTAAGAAAGGATTTATCAAAATTCCATCCCCAATGGGGTGCGACAGGGGATATTTTTTTATAGAATTTTTTTTTTTATAAACGCTTAGACCCCAAAGACTCACAAAATGCGAGCGAGCCGCGGGTAAAAGCTAGTCTACATATAAATTTGCTAGTGAATTATGTGGAGTGAACTTAACTGCAGTTACAATTTTATTAAATGTACTCTGTACACTGTGTAGTAAAGTTAACTACTTACATTAGGTACATATAATTATTATCGTATATTACCTACTGTGCAACATAGATCGATGAATATCTGGTTAATAGTAGTAGATAACCTAGATACTCCCATATCACTCTCATACTACTTGGAACTTACTCGTACTAGTTAGTCTATTTCGAAAGCATGTTTGCACGTTAAATGGCAGTTTTTAGGAGCAGTTCAAATAAAATCATGCCCTATTGCCAACAGCCACTAACAAAATGAATCATAATAATTTCAATCATAATTGCATAACAACGCGGCCTTGATTACGAGAACCAACCGAAACGTCGGTATATAATTAGATATAATTAGAGTAATTAAAAATACTCAACAAAATCTAAATTCAAAGGTAGGTGATATGTAACAGAGAGTTAGTTGCATAAATGCTGCTTAGCTTTGAACATCGTAGAAAAGTGATTAGTCCATTTTTTTTCACATTACATTTCCGAAAGTATGCGGCGGGCTTACATGACCTTATTTTGCCTTCCCCTTTTCACTACAGGACAAATCGTAAGTCGGTGCACTACCCTCCATACATTGTAGATGTTACCGGCCAAACCCGTTTAGTTTTTTAGTTTTTTTACATAACCTAACCTAGGTTATGTTATGTAAAAAAACTAATTTATGTAAATTAAACAACTAAACTATGTAAAATACCACCCATGTTGGGAACACAGCTCGCGGGCACGGTCTTTGCACTGGGGGGACAGTTTAAAAAAAAATCAAACCTAACCTAATGTAAGCCATACAAGCTACGGTCTGCCGGAGAGGTCTACCTGTGCAGGTATGCCTGCGCAGGTCAACTGAACAAGAATTGATGTTCGATCTTGCTCCGGTCCCCTGCGCAGTTCATTTTAAATTGAAGAGTGCCAAATCACTATACTTATTAGATTTTAGATAATTTATGTCATTGCCCTATAATTTCGCTGGAAATATTGTCCTTCGGACTGGAAGATAGCAATATTAGCAAATTACTGCATGCACAAAATCAATTTAACAAAAATAGTTATTAGTTATTATTTTAAAATTATAACTTTATCACTCACTATATTCGTTATCTCTATTGCAATAAGAGTTCCGTGTAGTATCAGATCCTATTGTCCATCCTGCGTTTTATCACTATCATCTGCCCCATCATTTTGAGTCATCGGTTTTGGGAGACCTAACATTCATAGATATAAGATAACAAATGTGGAATAAATTCCGGCTAAGTGATAAGGTCACTCCGCAAACATATGGGTACGAATGAGTATTACGATAGCTAACAAATATAGGGTTATAATAAAGAGTGGACTCTTTACCCTAGTAACCCTTTTTTATTGCACTGCACAAAATGTCCACGCTTGACAACTAGATTGAAAGTATGCGTCGGTGTGGTCGGTGATGACGCATTGTGACCTACAAAATACTAAATCACTCTGATCTTGGAAAAGTTTTAGATTGTATCTCTCTTAGGAAATAATGAAGTCGGCAACTTATTCGAATCTAAGGATGTACGTTGTATGAAGAAAATTGACTTAAACCGTTTGGTACGAATTGGAATATCCATGTTACCGGCCAAACCCGATCTCAGGACAAACTAGTTTGGCCTAGGCTAAACTAGTTGTTCCTATATGCGATAGGATTAACTAGTATATCGTAGTCCAAACTAATTTGTCCTAAGCCCGATAGTATAAACCAGTTGAGCCTAGGCCAAACTAGTTTATCCTCATATAAATACGCGTTATGGACACCGCACACGTTACGGTCTACCGGAGAGGTCCATCTGTGTAGGCATGCCTGCGCAGGTAGACCGGAATGTGTGTGGGAATTGACATGTGCAGTTTTTAAGCCTGCGCAGGCGACCGGGGCAAGATCGAAAATCAATTCTTGTTCAGTTGACCTGCGCAGGCATACTTGCACAGGTAGACCTCTCCGGCAGACCGTAGCGTGTATGGCTTACATTAGTTTAGGGTTGTTTTTTTTTTAAACTGTCCCCCCGGTGCATAGACCGGGCCCGCGAGCTGTATTCCCAGTATGGGTGGTATTTTGTACATAACCTGACTTAGGTTAGGTTACGTAAAAAGAAAAAAAGCTAAGCTGGTTTATCCTATCGGGCTTAGGAAAAAACTAGTTTGGCCTAGGCTAAACTAGTTCTTCCTATATGCGATAGGATTAACTAGTATTTTGTCGTAGTAAGTAGTAGTTTGTCCTGAAATCGGGTTTGGCCGGTAACATGGATATTCCAATTCATACCAAACGGTTAAAGTCAATTTTCTTCATACAACGTACATCCTTAGATTCCAATAAGTTGCCGACTTCACTATTCCCTAAGAGAGATACAATCGAAAACTTTTCCAAGATCAGATTGATTAAGTATTTTGTAAATCAGAATGCATTAACATCGACTACACCGTGGGCGTCGGCTACTTTTAAGCTAGTTGTCAAGCGTGGACATTTTGTGCAATAAAAAAGGGTTACTAGGGTAACGAGTCTACTCTTTATAACCCTATATTTGTCAGCTATTCTAATACTCATACATACCCATAATTATGCTTGCGGAGTGACGTAATCACTTAGCCGGAATTTATTCCACATTTGTTATCTTATCTATGAATGTTAGGTCTCCCAAAACCGATGACTCAAAATGATCGGGCAGATGATAGTGATAAAACGCAGGATAGACAATAGGATCTGATACTAAACGGAACTCTTATTGCAATAGAGATAACGAATACAGTGAGTGATAAAGTTGACATTTTAAAATAATACCTAACTAATAACTATTTTTGCTAAATTGATTTTGTGCAAGCAGTAATTTGCTAATACTACTATCTTCCAGTTTGAAGGGCAATATTTCCAGCGAAATTATAGGGCAATAATCATCAACAGCCCACTAAATGTTCCTACTGCTGGGACTCGGGGCATTCTCTCGCAAGGAGAGAGTTAAGGCCATAATCCACTACACTGACCCAGTGCGGGTTGGTGGATGACACATGACTTCGAAAGACTAGGTACATTTCGGTTTCCTCACAATGTTTTCCTTCACCGTTTTTAGGCTATAGGGCAATAAATAAATATTGGTGGACAATTCACACACAACGCCATCTGACCCCAAACTAAGCAAAGCTCGTATGATGGCGGCCAGATAGCTGATATAATACTTATATAGTTTTTTTAAATACATACTTATTATACATAGAAACACCCAGACACAGTGATACAATGATATAAATTATCTAAAATCTACTAAGTAGTAATTTAGTACTCTTCAATGAATTATGCTGTTCTGAGCAAGCTTGTTGCTTACCATCAGATACATGTTTTACTCGTCCTGTTACACTATATTTAAAAATATATATAAGTACATAAATATTTAGGTATGTATACAATTTTCGTCCAAATATACATAACTTAACCAGCTGCAAACACAAACCAAAACACAAATGTTAGTTTTACGAACGCTATTATAAATATACGTCAATTTGTCTAGCTGACATCAACTTAATCTTTTAATTAGACCAAATAATTACAAGTTATGTTAGACAGATAGGTGCAATCTACCATTTTTTTTGTTCTAAAAATTTCGCATTGTAATGAAGCAATTTAAAAAGTTTTTTTAAATATTATTTTAGGTTATACACACCAGAAAAAGTACGAAGAAAAGATGAATCAAAAAACATCTGTCCACACGACGGACCATGCCCTCAATACGTGGCGAAGGTAAGCTATATAATATACAATTTTGTCCTGTATAATTCGATGAAGCCGGCTGCACGCCCACAAAACATGACGTCATGTACCGTTACTGTCGGTCGTTACCTCGCCACATGTTTGTTACAGTTGTATTAATTATTTCGACCAGTAGTTCAAGCGGGGATATAGCTCAGTGGTAGAGCGTATGCTTTGCATGTGAAATGCCCCGGGTTCGATCCCCGGCATCTAAAAACTTTTTTGCATTGTTTTTTGCATTGTTTTGATTGAAAATGACTAAATTCTACTGATTACTTTTTACATACAAATCTATTAAACAAATGAAATTAAAATTTTCTTTTGAAAAATGCTACCATTCCATCAGTATTTTCTTAAGACGTTGTCACGTTCTATCGTCAGTAAACCGACTTTACAGACAAACATTTTTTTACATCGATATTATCCAATCGATGTGCCCTGAACATCTTGAAATTGGTAATAAACTGCGTCTCTGTGTGTATCGTAAGTGGTTTACACAGAACCAATCTACTTGGGTTATATCGATGCTTTTAATAGATAGAATTGGTTATATACAGAAAATACACCCAACAGTCATCATATAAATGTTTCTCCCATATTAGAATTAAATTCGTAATGTACGGCTCATTGACTAGGCTTTCCACCAACTAAGCAACAAATCTAGTCATGATTTGATTATCTCGAATAATCTGTATTAGAGTTAATTAACATTGAAATCTAAGTATTGTATAATATGTCTATTGTTGTCTCAATACAATTACGTGCTCGATCGGGCCCTTTCATCATTATGAATTTAACACAATTACTATTAACTAGTAGAGTTTCGCTGTTTTACTTGCGTAGTTCCTGTTTCCATATTAAAAAGTATTTTATTTAAAATTGTGTTCCCAATTTCAACCCAATCTTTTCAGCCTTTCTAACGTGATTGATCACATAACATAAAAATTTTAGCAATTTTAATATTAGCAGAACTAGAATTTGATCACGACTTTAAACACGTAGATTTTAGAAAAGAGCTAAACCATAAGTTACTCTACATTTTGGATCAAAAGTTTAAGTGAATACTTAGACTAGTATTAAAGTATTCCTGACTTTAAACAAATTATCCGAGTTCCAAATTTCAGCTAGATCCTTGTAGTTGTAATGACGTAAATGAGCAACAAACATCCAAACTTTAAATCTAAACGTGAAAGAACAAAGTTTTCCAAAATCTAAATTAAGATCTTTAAGCTCTACATCGATTTCAAAAATTGTCTACATTTTGAAGTCAAGCTTGAGTGACCCACTTTATAAGATAAAAAAATCATTGACGCAAAAATACATCATCAAAAAAAAAGCGTACATTATCCTTAAAACATTTTCCAGTCCCGGGAAAAAACTGGAATCACGTTTCCGTCTTAAAATTTAATATACCAGGAAAGTGGGTCAGTGAAGTGGTACCAATTTGATTCAAACTGTAACATCAATCAATTGCCTGCTTGGGCATCGACGCGAGGGTTACTTTCAAGACTTACAAGTTCACAAGTCTTTATTTTTTTCTAATCAATTCAATTTTGTTGTACAAGATGCGTAGAGTTTCTATATATTCAAGTTAAACTGGTATTTTGTATGTATTTTATACTGAAGCGTCAAATCCAAAGCTATGCAAACAAAAAAATGTGTGTGCTTATTGACTGCATGGCAGAAGTCAAAACTGAAATAAGAAATAACTATTAAAATGATTAAATAATCAATAATAGAAACGATTACACATAAATTGAGTATAGTAAACACAGCAATGCTACAGTGACAGATGCGACTGAAAGACTAGTATCCAGGCCTAGAATTATTAACAAAAAAGAGAGACAGCAGACAGACATCAACAGATCTTTCTCGCTTCTCCTCTTCGGGACCACCGCGTGTGCCACGCGTGGACCGCAGTTTTCACTTCAAAAAGCTAATGGTTTTTCTTGATAATTTTATTTCTTCTTGATAAAGACCAGAGATACAACATATTAACAACAAAATTATAAATAAATTTGAATATTAACAACATTTAACTTTACATTCTATGCTGGACACCATTTTGGTCTTCAAATTTGTCATCATCATCATCATCATCAGCCCGTGTTCGTCCACTGCTGGACATAGGCCTCTCCTATATTTCGCCACCCAGCCCGATCCTCAGTTTTGCGTTTCCAACCGCCACCAGCCGTCTTTCGTATATCGTCACTCCATCTAGTCTCAGGGCGTCCTACACTACGTTTACCGATTCGCGGTCTCCACTCCAGAACCCGTCTACCCCAACGGTTATCGGGTCTGCGACAGATGTGACCGGCCCATTGCCACTTCAGTCTGCTAATACGCTGAGCTATGTCGGTGACTTTAGTTCTCTGACGAATTACTTCATTGCGGATGCAATCCCTCAGAGAAACCCCAAGCATAGCCCTTTCCATAGCTCGCTGAGCGACCTTGAGCTTTCGGACCATTTTCACTGTCAGTGTCCACGTTTCAGCACCGTAGGTCATAACAGGTAGAACGCACTGGTTGAACATTTTTGTCTTAAGACTTTGTGGGATGGGTGACGAGAAGACTCGACGAAGTTTTCCAAATGCTGCCCAGCCCAACTGGATTCTTCTCATGGCCTCACTCTCAAAGCTACTCCTACCTAGTTCGAGCGTCTGCCCTAGGTAAATGTATTTCTGGACAATTTCAAGAGTGATTTCATTTACGACAATCGGCCCCGGTGCAACGAACTCGTTACACATGACCTTGGTTTTATCCAAATTCATCCGGAGGCCGATGCGTTGAGAAGCGTTAGCCAGGCCATCCAACATCCACTGCAAGTCCTCCAGCGACTCTGCCATAATGACGATGTCGTCTGCAAACCGTAGGTGAGAGATGTACTCGCCGTTGATATTTAGGCCACGTCCAACCCAATCCAGCGTCTTAAACATATCCTCTAGTGCGTTTGAGAACAATTTCGGGGAAATAACATCCCCTATAAAATTTGTCATAGTGCATAGTATTTTAAAAGTTAAGCTCTTTCATTTGATACCCATAATAAGTAAATTTTGCGGCGGCTGCCATCTTGGACCGACCTTCGCTTTCGACTCATTCATCTTTAAAAAAATATTTTAAAATCAAAATCAGTTCATCCGTTTGGCGTCTACTATGCCACAGACAGATACTTACACACAGTGTCTGCATCGGTTTTTGAAATGAGAAGTTTTCGAACACAGTCGAAAAGCTTTCGACTGTGTTCATCATAAAACTCTTTTGAAGAAACTGCAGTTCTATTGGGTATCGAAACCAGCTCTAAATTTTATTTCTTCATATCTTAAAGACCGTGTACAGATAGTCGATGTTGACGGTGTGAAATCAAATGAGTCGCCTATAAGAATGGGTGTACCACAAGGTTCCATACTTGGACCTTTCCTGTTTCTTATTTACATAAATGATCTACCTTTCATGATTAAGAAACATAAAAATATAGAAATAGTTATGTTCGCCGATGATACATCACTTCTATTCAAAGTGAAGAGAGGAATAAACGATTTCACAGAAATTAACGTAATTTTAGACATTGCGTACAAATGGTTTGATGCAAATAATCTAGTACTTAATCCAACTAAAACGAAATGTATAAAATTCTCACTCTGCAATGTAATGTGCGGTAAACTTGATATAAGACTGAAAGATGAACTCATCGAACCTGTACAATCTACTCGATTTATGGGTATTTCAGTAGATTCAAAGCTTCAATGGGGTCCTCACATAGAGACACTGGCTGACCGACTTAGTTCAGCTGCCCACGCTGTTCGTCAAATTAAAAAAATATCGGACGTCGCAATAGCTAGGCCTGTTTATTTTGGCTATTTTCATAGCATTATGTCCTACGCGATTTTATTATGGGCTTCAGCTGCGGACAGAAACTCAGTTTTCATATTGCAAAAGAGAGCAATCCGTGGTCTATATAATTTATCAGCTAGAGATTCAGTACGGGAGATTTTCAAAACTATAAACATATTAACAGTCCCTTCATTGTATATTTATGAATGTATAACCGCTTGCTACACCGCCTGCTCTTCGCGTTTACAATTTTGGCGGGAAAATGGGTGTCAGGTTACATAAGTGCGGTGTTTGTGCTTCGGCATATGAAGTGCCGCCTTACTTGTATCCGTTTGAGCCCATTCATTCTCAAGAGCGTTTCAAGACGCTTCTAGCGGTATCGTTTGTTTATAATTAATGTACTTAAAATGTAAACTAACATTTTTGACACTTGAGATTTTTTTTTGCGATTTCTCAAGTAGTCGATCAGCTATTACATTAATAATTTATAAAGGAGACAGTGGTTTTATGGCTTAAATGTGTTGTATACGAAATAACAAACTCGAAAAACCAAAAAAAACTGCATTCGATAGCACAAATATATTTTTTTAATTTTTTTCAATACTTCGGGACCATTTTCCCGCCAAAAAATTTAATTTTTGTTTTTTTTTAATTTTACGATTTTTCTACGTAAATGAACTCCAATTTTAATGTGGATTATATCAAAATAAAGACCAGTTCAAGTAGACGCCATTAAACACAAATTTATCGGTATAGCTTCCCAAATAAAAACACGAAAAATTTTTTTTCCCGCCAAAAACCCGACCGTAGAATTAAGTTTGTATATTTTCGTCATCAACCAAGTCGACTGAAGAAACTAACTGATCTGAATCCAAAAGCGCACCATAAGCACAAAATTGTATTTCCTAAGTGCAAACTTCAGAAAACAAATAACTCTTTCAAATGTAATGGTATTCGCTTCTATAATGCAATCCCTGCACAAGTCGAAGGTCTTAATGAAACAAAGTTTAAAAATGAAATAAAAAGCTACCTATTGAGCAAAGCATATTATAATATAGATGACTTTGTTAAAGATAGTAACGTATGGAAGAGAACTTTGTTGAAACTAGAATCTTGTAATAAGGTAAAGTAATCGATTTATAAAACTTTTGATGGAACATTGTACTCATGTAGTATCTGTATACTGTATGTATTAATTATTTGTTATTTTGTCTTCGACAAAGCCTTTTTACAGCTGCATTTGATTGACGAGGCTCCTTTACAGCTTTATTCATTTTGACATTGTTATTTTATCTTATTATGTACACGGATTCTTATGCCTTTTTGTTAATGACGTTACCAAGTGTTCTTATGAATTTATGGTTCGAATAAATGAATTGAATTGAATTGAGAAGTAAATAACTTGTAGGTATATAATAAACTTCCCTTTTACCAATCTTTTTCAGTGGAAAACAAAGAACGATAAATTATTGTTAATAATTACAAAAAAGTCAGATTTTATCTGTAAGTTTGGAACTGTGCCCGTTTCAAAAATTGTCATACTTATACATCAAACATATACCTTATAATGATGAAAATAATCTTATAAATAGGAGTGAAATCTACAGATTGTTAGATAGACACGGTTATTCAATTTTTTAAATAAATAACATACATAATTACTATCTGACTCATAATACAATAAAGAACATTATCATTAATTAAAAACGCAATGACTTATAAGAAGTTAACCAAACAATTTCGTTAGTAATTTAATTGGTCTTTAAAATTTATAAGATATTAATTAAATATTTTATAAATTTTATCACATCATTTATCACTGAAATTAACTATTTTTTAGATACGAGCTTGGCCTTAATTTTTTTACTTATATTATTTGTACAAACAGTCGTTTACAAATAGTCGTTATAAAAATAAAACAATGACGGTTATAAAAAATCTGAAAAAATAAACTTTAGGTTCTCAATCCAATTAATTAAATGTATGTATAGCTAGGCTTTGTTTTTATTTGTGTGTGAACATTTTTACAATCGTAGTGGAACATAAGGGAAGATACCAAATAAAAGATTTCAATGTTACTCATTTTAACTAAATATATGTTTTGTTGTCCTTTTGCGTTTTTTTTACTATTAATGTTCTTACAATTGTAATAAACATCTAAAAATGTTACCAGGACTTGTAAATCTGAATTGTACAATTAGAGCTAGTCCCGATCTCGATATGAAGCAGCATGTTGCCCACTCACTGTAATTGCCCCGATAATGAAAGAGCCAGTGTGAACAGGTTGCGAGTCTCTGTTTATTGCCTACTCTATATTGTGAAGAGTTTCAACATACCTAATAATGAGGAGTATCGACTTACCTTTTTATTCATACTTCAGTTTTTGAAATGAAAACTTCCTTTAGGGCACCACAGACAAACTTTTCGTGGGCTGTGAATGGAATTCTAGCGCCACGCTCGGGAATGATAAGAAATCTTTGGGACCATGGCCATTAGTCATCTAGAAATGTGTGAGAATTTCCCATTGATAATCTAGAAATGCAGCAGCATTTCTAGTTATCCATGCTCATGGCCACGCCCTCCGATTTCAGCGTAGTTTCCAAAGTAAAACCAAATTCTGAGTTATAACGTTTCAGTTCAATCGGCAGTTCCTATGACTGTAAATTTTTTTTTTTGACGCTGAACCCAAAAGCTGATAATCAGTTATGATTGACGGAAATTGGTTTTTGTTGGAAATAAATAACACTTTTGAATATTATGATCATATTTCGTATTGATGAACATAATAATTATGATATCTATATACATATTAATACATGTAACAATTACTGTGCTCTTTTTTAGATAAGATTCGCGGACAGAGGAGTATGAAATTTACGCACTTATGGATTAAATTGAGATGAGATGAGAGTACTGAATGTTAATATTTTTTCAATTTATGAGCGAAATTATATTAAATCGATAACAAAAAGCTTTACACACGCTACCTGTCTTTGACACACATACATACATACATACATACGATACGATACGATGCATACGATATTTTATGGTACTTATTGTAAGTGACTATTTCGTTTTAGTAAGCGAGTTTGTCATTTAATGCGGACTTATTTGCAATATAATGTTCAGCAACAATTTTTTTAAGAGAAGAAAAGTCCTTTGTTCATTTGAATGCGTAAAATCTTTCCGATTTGCCAACTTTATACCCCGTTTACATTATTCCAGAACTGCTACCGAATCCAGCGCTGGATTTCTTACTGGAATAATGGAAACCGGCACTGGAATGCATCAATCCAGTGCCAATGCATTCCAGTGCCGGTTTCCATTATTCCAGTAAGCAATCCAGCGCTGGATTCGATTGCTGGACTGGAATAATGTAAACGGGGTATAACACCAACCCAACTGTGTGTAAAGTTTGTGAACCTCTGTATGTAGTCTACTCTATATTGTAGCGAGAGTTATTTAATGCCATGTATAGACTTGCAAGGTTATTACTACAAAGCATTATTTTATTGACGCAAAATTGTCTTAGACGTTAGTGAGGTCAATTAAACATTTTAAGGATAGTAGTTGGTCTAAGATTAAACATGTAAAAGTAATTTAGGATAGTTTTGGAGTTTGGAGGTCGAACGTTTTGTCCAATATCCCATAAAAAGAAAAATAAATAATTTATTTTCACCGAAAAAACGAAAAACCGATTTTAAATTAAACTCAGACATTCGACTAAATTTTATAATAATATAATTATAATAATAATACTACGTGTATACGTCGTACGTAATTCTCACTACGTGGCGTCATCTAAATGCATGATAGCAATTTTTTGTCGTATTTCAAAAACCACCTCACCGATTTCGATAAAATGTATTTGAGACTACTTCTGAGCTATGATCTACCAAACAAAAATAAAGCTGTCGCGTAATGTACAAAACAAAAACATGTCTGTCTATCAAGATCATAATCATCAAACGCGTAAAAGTATCAATTTGAAACACATAACAAATACAGAGGTTTACTGTCCCATTATACCCCTTTCCTTATAAACGGATAAAATTGAAATTCATATCAAATACTCAGCTCAGCTCTTAAGCTGCAATAACAAACCAATCAAAGAAAGAAACATCAATTTACACCGCATATTTTGAATCTCGCAACTATTCGAAAAGGAATCAAAAGTTTAAAGGAACAAGGGAATCAAAAGCTAAAGGATACTTCCAGTGGACCTAGATTTTAAAATTTGGCATTCAATTTGGCATTTATTGTTTTTGAAATTTACCAATGTTTTATAGCATACATAAAGGGAAATTTTCGATAACCCTAAATTTTTAGTAATCTAACATAATAAAATATTATTATTTTTTAATACTTAATAATAAATATAAAATTATTACTCTTTTCCTCGTTAACGCATAAAGGCATCGTTTTAAAGCACACATAAAGGAAACATTCGGAACCCTCGGTGCGCGAGTCCAACTCACACTTGGCCTTTTTTGTATGAACTAGACTAACAGATTTAATAGCGACTAGTCACTTGGAGATACCACCACCTAAAAGCACCTACAACATCAATTAGATTTAGATTGACGTGTTTAAAAACCAATATATCAATTTAGATCAATAAAAACTGTTACGCCTTGTATAGTTTAAACTCGGCATTAGTGCTGTGAGTACAGACGCACTTACTTTGAACGCTGACGTCATTTTGCACGTAGGTAAGCGTGTAAAGGCCGTATTAAACTGAACGAACATAGAGCTAGAGCTGGAACAAGAGCATTCTTTCTCGATCTTTTAGTGTAAACGAAAGATCGTTTATATCAATTTAGATCAATAAAAACTGTTACATCTTGGATACTTTAAACTCGGCATTAGTGCTGTGAGTACAGACGCACTGACTTTGAACACTGACGTCATTTTGCACGTAGGTAAGCGTGTAAAGGCCGATTTAAACTAAACGAACATAGACCTAGAGCTGGAACAAGAGCATTCTTTCTCGATCTTTTAGTGTAAACGAAAGATCGTTTATATCAATTTAGATCAATAAAAAACGTTACGTCTTGTATTCTTTAAACTCGGCATTAGTGCTGTGAGTACAGACGCACTGACTTTGAACACTGACGTCATTTTGCACGTAGGTAAGCGTGTAAAGGCCGATTTAAACTAAACGAACATAGAGCTAGAGCTGGAACAAGAGCACTCTTTCTCGATCTTTTAGTGTAAACGAAAGATCGTTCTTAGCGTTTTCTATATTAAATATTCCATAGAATCTTTGCTAACGCAAACAAAACAACGAAAGAATGTTCTACGTTTGTTTACACCAAATGAATTTGATACAGTGGGGATAGAATGAGCATTCGCTCGTCTGATGTAAATCGGCCTTTAGATAACATAGAGTAACAGTTCTAATGAACTTTGATCTGACTGATAATTGTTCCACATTAGCTGCGGTCAGGAACATTTACTCATGGGTAACCAAATTGAAACTAAATTATTTTCAAAACCACTTTGTTGTCCAAAGCTGGCCTATAAAAAAATCCAAAGAGTTTTGCAACTACATAATTTGAAAAACTAACTTTAGACAAGAAAATCTGGGCGTTTTCACAGAAATGTATGTGCCCTTCTTGGTACTTGGTACGTTCCGGAAGACTCGATTTTGTGACCGGATTTTACACGAAATTTTATTTTATAATTTATTGTACCAAAGTTTTTGTATGTCTGTCTGTGTGTTTGTTTCAAAACAAATGTTACTACTGCAAAACAAATTTGGTTTAAAACGGAATGTTCCAGAAAGTGACAAGTGCCAAGAGAGATATACATTTTTGTGAAAATGCATTCGACAGCTAGTCAAAAAAGGCCCAAACGCTCAAGGCGGATATTGCAAAAATACTAATGAATCCTACTTTTGAATCGACTTACAGTGCAAAATTGTGGCATATTCTGCGTCTTCTGATATGTCTATTGTACAATGTTTAATTTTAAGTTTGTTGAAATTAAGTTGATAAGTATCTTCTACATGATTTAAGCGTGCTACTGCTTAGGCAGTACTACTACTGCTTGTTTTACCCGCGTTTTACCCGCGTAGTTCCCGTTCCCGTAATTTTCCCGGGATAAAAAGTAGCTTATGTGTTTTTCCAGACTATAATCTAACTGTATTCCAAATTTCAGCCCGATCCGTTCATACGTTACGGCGTGATTGAGCAACAAACATCCAAACATCCATACTTTGACATTTATAATATTAGTGGGATTTTATGCCCGGTTGATGAGTGTAGCACAGTGCTAGGTAATGATTAAATGGTTCAAATAGTTGTGGCACATTGCTAACCCCTATGGTTTTAAAAACGAAATTGTCAAAGAACTCTCACAGGTGGTTAAACTTCGTCAGTAGTTTTGATAAAACATTATACTAAAGATTACATTAAGGTATACCAACTGTACGAGTGCGAACGAGATAGACGCATAATATAACAGACATCTAAGTTAGCCAAATCCGATTGTATCGTGTACTTCGTCTTGCAACCTTCTTTATAAATATAATGAAATGATTCTTTGTTCGTTTCAGGGTTATGCTACGTACTTCGGAGTCGGCTTAGGTATCACCCTTGGTCGACTGATCCTCCCTAAGATCAGGACTCCGATAAGAGCAATCTCATCAATACGTGGCAAGCATTTCAAGCTCGCTCTATTCTTCGGCAGTTATATCGGTATTTACAGAGTACGACTTATTTAACATAATAACCTAACATACATCATCATCATCATCATCAGCCTGTATCCGTCCACTGCTGGACATAGGTCTCTCCCATAATACGCCACTCAGTTGGATCCTCGGTCTTGCGTCTCCAACCGCCACTTTTCATTCGTATATTGGCACTCCATCTAGTCTCAGGGCGTCCTACACTACGTTTACCGATTTGCGGTCTCCACTCCTGAACCCGTCTATTCCAACGAAATCAATCAGTGTATTAGCAAACTAAAGTGGCACCGGTCGCAGATCTGTCGCAGACCTGATAACTCACATAGCATTATATCGTTAGAATTAGAATAATCATATTGCTGCAACAGCTATGCAACCAAACATCAAGTATTTCAAATTAAATGCCTAATTTGTTATCTTCAAATTTTTTTCATGGAACTTCTAATTATTAATTAACTTACCAATTTATACCTATTATGTACAATTCTTGATGCTTGAATCGTTGTAATGGCTCTCTATTTATGATTAGAATGAAATAAGATATATGTTATAAATATAGATAGATAGATAGATAGATAAACTCTTTATTGCACTTAAATAATAAGACAAAATACAGAAACATCTTATAACAAAGTAACAATAGGCGACCTTATCGCTAAGAGCGATTTCTTCCAGGCAACCGTAGGATGGTGAAGAAGATTTGATTAATGGAAGAAGGGGGTACAATTGGGAGTATAAAGATACTTACACTTATTTATCATAGCATACCAACAAATAGTTACATTTTTATCTAATTTAATTCTATCCCATACTATATATATATACCAATACTACATATTAATAACTGTACATCCTAATACACAAATAAATATAAAATAAACTAATATATAACGAAAAATAATATATGCATAAAGAAAAAAAAAGAACAATTACTTACGACAATCAAATTAAACGGTAAGGAATATAACATAAATAATGAATTCAACTTGCTGATGACTGTAACAAATAGAACTGTTTGACTTGGTCTTTAAAGACAGCAAGAGATGGAGCTTGCCTAATGTTGACCGGCAAAGCGTTCCATAGCTGGACAGCTTGAAAACCAAATGACTTGCCATAAAAAGTTTCACTACGCGCCGACGGTGTTTGAAGGAACAATTTATATTTTGACCTGAGCGGTAGATTATGTGCTTTGCTCCAATATGTAAAAAGTTTCTTCAAATACCGCGGAAAAGTGGGATTAAATAACACGCTATAGAGAAGTGACATAATATGAGCATTCCGACGAAAGCGAATGGGGAGCCACTTGAGCTGTGTACGAAATTGAGACACATGATCATACTTGCGTAAGCCGAATATGAATCTGATACAATAATTTTGGAGACGCTCAAGTTTATCTAGCTGATCTTCTTTGAGATCGAGATAGCAGACGTCTGCATAGTCCAGGATGGGGAGAAGGAAGGATTGTGCAAGAGCAATTTTGGTAGCAGTGGGTAGAAAATTTCGCAATCGCCTCAACGCCCCGCCAGATGCAAACAGCTTAGCGCTAATCGATTTAATATGTGGTTCCCAGCTCAACGTGCGGTCAAAAACAATGCCAAGATTCTTGACTGATTCGCTGTAAGGTACAACGACCCCGTTAAAAACAATTTCAGGGATTGTGGCCCAGTCGACTCTGGATATCATATGAGCACTACCTAGTATAATAACCTGAGTCTTAGTGGGATTTACATTTAAGCCGTAAGAATTACTCCAGCGGACAATTTGCTGTAGATCGGTGTTTACCATGTCAATGGCCATACTTAAGTCAGAGAGCCGAGCTTGCGAGTAAATTTGGAGATCGTTTGCATAAAGGTGGTAGGGAGAATTTAAATAATTAGAAATAGAGTTGATAAAGATTGCAAAAAGAAGTGGTGATAGCACGCCGCCTTGAGGGACTCCAGCATTTGTATTACACCAAGACGAGAAAACCTCGTCGAGGCGAACACGTTGTCGGCGTCCATACAAGTAACTGTGAAACCAATTGATCACCGATGGAGATATGTTAATAGAACGCAACGTCGCCAGCAAGATATCGAAATCGACGGCATTGAAGGCATTACTGAAATCTAACAGAGCTAGAACAGTAAGCCTGCCGTCGTCCATACCTTTGCGAATGTCGTCGGTGATCTTAACAAGAGCAGACACAGTGCTATGCCCAGGACGGAATCCGGATTGGAAAGGGTTGAGGAGGTCTTGTCTGTTTAGAAACTGGTTAATTTGAGAGTGGGCAAGACGCTCCAAGACTTTGGATAGGAAAGGAAGGATAGATATAGGACGATATTCAGATAAGGAGGTAGGATTTAGTTTCTTTGGTAAAGGAATAAGTTGTGCATCTTTCCAGATAGCTGGGAAAACACTACAGGTGATGGAATTATTAAACATGACACACAAGATGGGAAGGATGGCGTCGAGAATGGGCAATAGCATATTGCGACTGATACTATCAATATAATAGGAAATAGATATATACGATATATTTATATAATAAGATTAGAATTAAATTGAATTACCCAGTAAGTACATTAATTGGATCGACATAGAAACACGCATTATACTCCGTTAAAGTTAATGGTTATCAAAAAAAGACTACATCGCAAAATGTGGTAGTTTTATATTAAAGATATTATGTGTGATTAGATTGAGTGACTTTATTTTTTATCTTTGCAGGCGGTAGTATGCTACTTATGCCGTAAGAAAGGTTTCGATTCGGAGCTGTACGCGCTTCCCGCTGGTTATTTGGCGGGTCTGTCATTCCTGTTCAGCCCATCGCTGGGGCTCTCTATAGCTTCAGTTACTTCTGCTTTGAAGGTAAGATCTAAACGCAACTAAGTTATCACTGTCCTGAATTTTTACAACCAGTCTGATATAAATCAACTTAAAATAGCTAGAAGTCGAAGTTGGCACTGTTTGTGACACTAGGTCTGGTCTAGTCGGGAGAACGGCGCCTGCCGATCCGGAGACCCCGGGTTCAAATTCGTACCACTGTCTTTTGGAAGTAAAGTGCGTGATGCCGCTAACTTAAAACGGTAAAGGAAAACATAGTAGGAAGACAACAAGAACCTTTAATCTTTCGAGGGCATGTATCATCCACCAACGCCCACTGACCGAGTTTGGTGGATTTTGGCCTTGACTCTCCCCTTGCAAGTATGTCGCTAAAGGTACAAGATCGCGCTGAGACCGCGACCAGAGACTGCTACAGGCACTAAATAAGGACTTGTATAGGCGCCAGTTCGCGCCGAGACCGCGACACGTGTATGTCTCGGTCTACTGTTGCGGTTTCGGCGCGAACTGGCACCCATACGATTCCATAATGTCAAGTACCTGTAGCGGTCTCCGGTCGCGGTCTCAGCGCGAACTTGGAGAACAGTATGCGAGAAAACTAATCTTAATTGGGGTACAATACATATTTTTGATGGCAAGAGGCGGCTAAAAGATTACCTGTTCACTATCTACTATACCTCGTGGATTGTTTTAGGGTATTTAAGTATCCACTCAAATCCCTCATCTACGTCAGCTTTAAGAGACGAGCAGGACATGTGCCTGATGATAAGCAACATGCCTGCCCAAAACCTACCTGTCTGCCTGCGGTTCTTTGTATGACGCATGATTTCAAAAGATAGTAGTGGTAGGACTCTTGCAGAGCCCACCTGGGGAAGTATCACACCTTTGCCAGTTATTCTACCGCCAAGCAGTAATGTGTAAGCATTATTGTGTTCCGGTTTGAAGGGCAATGTTTCCAGAGAAATTACTGGGCTTATTGATATAATATCTTAGATCTCTGGGTGACGAGCGCAGTGCAGTGCTACGTAATGATTTGGACTCTTCATGTTCCAATCGCCGTGTATCACTGTGCTGTTATGGGGCAGGTATCTTGATTAATTTCAGGCACATGTCCTGCTCGTCTCACCACTCTATAATTATAAAAAAAGGATACAATATTTCGGTTTCCTTTCGATATTTTCCTTAAACTAGAAATTTTTCTAGTGATGATAAACTTGAACATATTTTACTTGGATAAGCGATGCAGACAAAATTCAAATCAACAACCACACGATTGTACACCGCACGTTCTACCCAACAGACCATCACTGTCTTCAACCAGTTTTTATATTATCACCTATAATACCTTAATATATATTATGTACAACCGTGAGTTTAATATAGCATATACCTATCTTGACTTATAAAGCAAACTACTACTTATTTTAGTAGAAACGAATAACATACATATTGGTTTCACTTGCAGCATTTGTGTATCGTAAGTATTTTCCCTAACATTGCTTGTATTTTCTCGCGACATCGATTGCGTATGGAATTGAAAAATATAATTACCTAGAGATTTTTGCATTTTAGTATGAAAACTAACGTGGTTATTTTACATTTTAAATAAAAACATTAATAACTCACGTTTGATATAGTTAGTCCAGTCCCACTACAGTTTCGATCGCGTCCGGCGATCTTTCGTAAGGACAGTGCGCGCGTGTTATCACAGTTCGTTTAGCACTGCTCAAGCAACGATCTCAATACCCAGATGTGCCCTCTCAAACTTCAGAGCTCACGGAATCATCATCGTTGGGAAGAGTGAGCTCACTCTTTCCGTTATAGCCAATTGCAGGAAGCGGTGAACGCCGGACGTTTTTACTTTTCACTATTCGTTGTCAACAACCAAAATAAGTAGAACCACAGCATGTCTCGCCGCTAGGGGTCAAGTAGATTGGTTGTTTGTAAGCTACTTATGATATACGCAGAGCGCAATTTATTACCAATTTCTAGGTGCTCACGGCACATCTATTGATTCATATCGATGTGCTATAGCACGTTTACGTTTAGACTCTCTCACAGACACTCTCTTTGAGAAATATCGCTGGACGCGATCGAAACTTGAATCGCACTTGTCTGACTATATCAAACGTTAGTTACCCGTGTTTTTATTTAAGGTTGTTGTATTGTGTATATATTCATGTGTTATTTCAGACTATTACTCTGTCTATATTTAAAATTTCAATTCAATAGGTTTTACTGTTAAGGCGTGGTAGAGTATAATTGACTCACTAATTCACTCAGTCAATAATTGACTCAGTGTGATTTTTAAATTTGGAATATTAACAGTACAAGGTATTTTGTGAAGAATATTTTATTTTAGTTTATATAAATCTGCTGTGCCAGTGTTTGTAATAAAACTCATCCTTTTGGTTGTGAGATTTGGTGGATTCGAGAATGGTTAAGATTAACATTAAGAGTTTTTTTTTTTTTTTTTTTAAGGCAGAACAATATTTTCCGGATCTGCTAGTATATAAATTAAGTAGAGATATACATTTAAAATTAGTATTTATACCTAAAATAGTATTATACCTAATAGTAGTAGTATTAAACCTAGTATTTATTTCATTTTGCTTAGACTAAACCATTAGTTAGTAGTAAGTCTGTCTGCGAAGCCATAGGTCGCGCGTTTGATTCCTGCTCAGTGCAAATATCCGTGTCATGAATACATTTGTATTTGTTCTGTGTCTGGGTATTTCTATATTAATTTTTACAAAAAGTTTGTATTTACAATTATATGAGTAGGTTTTTTTTTAATATAAATGTTGGTGGACAATTCACACACAACACCATCTAACCCCAAACTACGCAATGCTTGTTAGCAAAATGGCGGCCAAATAGCTGATATAATACTTATATAGTTGTAAATACATACTTATTATACATAGAAACACCCAGACACAGTGCAAACATTTTAATTCATCACACAAATATTTGCACTGGGTGGGAATTGAACCCACGACCCTCGGCTTTGCAGGCAAAGTTACTACCCACTAAGCCACGAGTATTATATTAGCTAACTGGTTTCATTTTAAGCTTTGCTTAGTTGTTTTTGTTGTTACCTACCAGTTGGTTTTGGGAAAAGACTTAATTTATTTATGTTATCGATATTTAAATTGTTTGATTTTTTCAAAGGGCAGAGTCTTTAACAAAACTAAAATATAATGAGAACTACACCATGTACGCTACATACCTAACTAATAAATACTTTCGTACCTGCACTAAGCACACCTGAATTATCCGTAGGCCATTTAAGTTCTACAGATAATCAAGGTGCTCAAGCCCACTACCAGTCGGTAGCGTGTCCAGAGCATGCTGGCGGTTTTACCACGCTGAATGGTAATGCTGATCCGTTGGGTCAAATAAGCTAGCATTTTGCGTCGCCTCGACCAAGCGCTCGGAAAGGCAACTGAACATATTATAATATCTCTAACTTACATATATGCATAAATAGAGTTGTTATGTCAGGTTGATTATTGCCTCGCGCTTTCTATGCTATACTTTGTGCCAAATAACATGAGAATAAGGTTAATTCCCTGACCTACTCTAGAATATCGCAAAATATTACTTGTATCGCTAATTCTATCGTTTTCCCATACAAACTATGCCTAATGGTATCGCTAGAATTTTGTGGTGCGAGGCGGCATCACAATTTATTAATTTTGTGATATCGTGGTGGGAAGGGATAAGGTCAGGGAATGAACCTTATTCTCGTGTTATTTGACACATAGTATAGTGACCCACATTTAACACCAGACCACCTGAGTCCAATTGATATAGATCCCTTTTAAAAGGAAATAATAGAAGAGTATGAGAGAAAATATCGTTTACCCTGTAAGTCACATGCATAAAAACGTAGTTATCAAAACATTATTTGGAATATTTTGTTGTTATTTTTACATATACCTAGCTTTACTCGTCAGTTATGAAAATAACTATTGGATTATATTATTTGTTATTCGTTGTGAGTAGATAGCTGCCCCATACCTTTGTAAAAATAGTTTAACGTAAGACACATATTCTTATCACACAATGCATGGGTATGTTTTGTATTGTGTTGTAGTATTGAGATTAGTATCATAATTGTGCCTAATCCTATTTGAGGATTGTAATTTGAAATTGAAATCAAATGGGCGCGGGCGTACTTGTACATACATCATCTATCTTTCTCTGTCGTTCGTTTATTACAAATGTACACACCACTTACCCTCACACACGTATCTGAATCTTATTCTATTGAGGATTAGACCAATCAAACACCACACCACCTAACTCACACCAACAAACCTGAATCTTTTAACCGGGACTGGACCGACATTTATTTATTTAAACACACATATTTATACTTACATTTCTAATATATGTAACTAATTTAAATAACAAGCAACTATGACATTATTAACAGCAATTTTAAAGGGCCTACATTTAATTTTCCCACAGCTCTACTCAACGATCCTGTACGAGAAAAAAGTGATACCAACCAGTATACCGCTGCCAGAGCTGATGTACTGTATATTCCAAGGCACGCTGTTCAGCGCCAGAATTCTGCAGCCAGAGACTTGCCCTGGCTATGTGTTTAATTTGATGAAGACTGTTAGTAATGGAAAGTTAGTATGTTTTTGTAGTTGACGAACTCATTTCAGAGAAGATCTTTTTCATTTCTCAGACCTTATTTAGACTCTTTATGTACAGTAATAGGACACTTTGCAGAGTCCGTCTAGGGAAATACCACACCTTTGCACGTTATTCTACCGCCAAGCAGTAACGTGCAAACATTAATGTGTTCTAGTTTGAAGGGCACTGTTTCCAGTGAAATTACAGGACATAGAGATAAAAGAGCTTATATATCTGGTTGACGAGCGCAACGCAGTGCTAGGTAATGATTTGGACTTTACATGATACAATAGCTGCGTGTCATTGAGCTGTTGTGTGGCAGGCATGTTGTTTACCATCAGGCACATGTCCTGTTCGTCTTGTCAGTCTATATGATAAAAAAAACTATATATAAACCAGTTTAGTAGTTTAGGCGTGTAAGTATAACACATACAGAGCTTGTCGATGAACTTATCATATACCTACTTTACAAATACAAATACAAAAATCTTTATTGCTGTTTGTAGGTAAGATAAGATAATACAAAACATTTTAAAAGTTGCCCCATACAAACTGGCCTCTGCGAGAGGCATGCAATATGTCTGGCAAGACAATTTGTTAGTCTTAATTTTTAAATAAAAACAAAAAAAAAAAATTTTTATAATAGTCAGCTGATTAAAGTCTTCTTCTTCCTCATCTTCTATTAATTTCTGGTTTTTATTTATGTCATCTGATTCTTCATCTTCGATTCATTTCTGGCTTCTATTTGGTTTATTGCAACAATGTGTTTTTTTTATTTCAGATCAGAATGGATTAACAAGAATTTCTTGGAAATCATTACTAGAGGAGCTTAAAACAATTACATAATATACAACAATTATTCGATTACACTACCTATGTAGATTCAAAATTCAAATTAGCAATCCACAGAACATGACAAAAATCTTTAAAATCTTTGCGGCATTTGTAAATATTTGTATTTAATTTTGTATAAACTTAATACATATGCAAAAAAATGAAGTACTTGTACCTGTACAGCGTTAATAAATTAATTGTTTTCAGAATACTGTACATAAATGTTACCATTAATTAACTGTCAATTAATTGAAGAATTTTCATAATATTCCTTGCAATTAAATGAATTTGTCTTAAGTGCAATTTAGCGATAATATCTTTGAGCCAAGAACTAGATTTGGTGACAGAATATTGGAAAAGAGTATGTCAAGCTGTGGACGAAAACGGGCTGACGATGATGATGATAATTATATTTGGTTGATGAGATCTATGCAGTGGTAGACAGTGATTTGACTGTTATTTAAGTGTGAAGACTAACGTGGTTCTTAAACATTTTAAAATTAATACACGGGTAACTCACGTTTGATATAGTCAGTCCAGTCCGACTAAAGTTTCGATCGCGTTCGGCGATCTTTTTCATGGCGAGTGCGCGCGCGTGTTCACAGCTCGTTTAGCACATACTAACTGATATAATACCCCGTTTACATTATTCCAGTCCAGCGGTCGAATCCAGCGCTGGATTGCTTACTGTAATAATACCCCGTTTACATTATTCCAGTCCAGTGACCGAATCCAGCACTGGATTGCTTACTGGAATAATGGAAACCGTCACTGGAAAGCATCAATCCAATGCCAATGCATTCCAGCAAGCAATCCAGCGCTGGATTCGGTCGCTGGACTAGAATCATGTAAACGGGGTGTTAAGCAAACCGGTACTGGAATGCATCAATCCAGTGCAAATGCATTCCAGTGTCGGTTTACATTATTCCAGTAAGCAATCCAGCGCTGGATTCGATCGCTGGACTGGAATAATGTAAACGGGGTATAACATATAACTTCAGTCAGACATGACTGACTATATCAAACCCGTGTATTACTTTTACAATTTACTGCTATTGTTTGATAAAAAGAGTTATTTATACTCTGTTTTGCGTGAAGGAGTGACTTCAACTCTTGCGCTGGGTGGACTGCTGCTAAACATCAGAACTCAAATTTTAATGTACTATTCTCTCACAATCACCTCTCACATCACAATAATAATGATAGGTATTTATTTACCTCTGATGTTCAGATTAAACGAAGAAAACCATACCTTTTTTTATCAAAGACTAATAAAAATTTCACCAAATATATCCTTGGAGTCTATGTTGAAATTCTAACAAAAAGTTAATAATTCATTTTGTAGGATTAAACAAGTCAACAATATTTTTATGTTCATTTGTCAAAAGGGTGTATTTTTCATTCTTTTATATTCAAAATGCATACGATATGGTATGTGACTATTTCGGTTTAGTAAGCGAGTTTGTCGTTTAATGCGGACTTATTTGCAATATATTGTTTAGCAACAATTTTTTTAAGAGAAGAAATGTCTTTGTTTCTTTTAAATGTGTAAAATCTCTCTGATTTGCCAACTTTATACCCCGTTTAAATTATTCCAGTACAGCGACCGAATCCAGCGCTGGATTGCTTACTGGAATAATGTAAACCCGTACTGGAAAGCATCAATCCAGTGCCAATGCATTCCAGTGCCGGTTTCCATTATTCCAGTAAGCAATCCAGCGCTGGATTCGGTCGCTGTACTGGAATAATGTAAACGGGGTATTATAGTAATACTTAATAGTAAATTGACAATGTTTACAGGTTCTTTTTCTGCTAGCTTAGCACAAAATTTCTCGTGAGTTACATTTTTAATTTTCAAAGTATGTATTGTATATTCATTTAAAAAAGTCTTATTACTCAAATTCAATTTAGTTTATGTAGTCTTACACTAGATTCGACAGCTATAATTACAATAATTTGGGCTAGGATTGTGATGTTTATGGACCAAACGTTAATTAAATTTAATGATTTATAAATTATTTTGTTATGGTTTAATTGTAAATTGTTATCTTAATGGGAAAAGGTATAAGCTCTATTACGAAGTTTTATTTATATTGTTCAATTTTAATGTTATAATAAAGCTAAGTATGTTTGCTAAGCCCCAAAAACTTTTCTTTGTAAAATTTATTTATTTTGAATAAATAGTACCTACTTGAAACTTAGCTTAAAACATTTTACATTGCGCCTCTGAAACTTTTAGTCTTTGTTCAAATTTGGTGTGGTGAATAACTACACCGAACTTATTTTATCAATACGAAGATTGTGTTGGAATTAGCTTTACTAGTTTTATCTAGCCACAGTTTTATATGCGTAGTTTCCAACCCAATTGTTTTTCCGCCATAAAACAAAGCCTGTGTTTGTGTTATACCCGGTTTACATTATTCCAGTCCAGCGGTCGAATCCAGCGCTGGATTGTTTACTGGAAAAATGTAAACCGGCACTGGAATGCATTGGCACTGGATTGATGCTTTCCAGTACCGGTTTAGATTATTCCAGTAAGCAATCCAGCGCTGGATTCGGTTTCATTATGTATCTTTGAAATGATAAAATATAAAAATATGACTTTGGAATAGTATTTGTGTTGTGAATAGATACTATTAAGTATAATTGTTATTTAAATTATTAAGTTTTCTGTAGATTAAAGGAGTTGGTGTTTTATTTTTGGTTTATTTTTTAACAACTAACAGCTGTGTTACAAACTTTGCCTTACCGTTATTTCTTTAGGCTTGTTTGACCTCATAAATGTCATGTCCCATGTACAGACCAAAGAAAAAAAAAATGGTTGTCTGTAAAGTCGGTTTACTGACTGACTTTTTAGACTTTTTAGTTTAGTCGGTTGAACGTGACAACGTCTTAAGAAATCAGTACGCTGATAGCGCGAGTAGTGATACCGCTCGACTCGGCGGGTGGCGCCCTCAGCGCTCAGCTTCGTCCGCATGGCACGGACGACGAACTAACGGTAACGGCGGAACGTTACAGTTTTGCGGGCGTGCAGCCGGCTTCATCGAATTATAAGACGTTATCACGTCAAAAACAGTCATAGGAACTGCCGCTTGCCGTTTGTGCCAATCAGACGATGTCCAAAGCGCCGAAATTTGTTATCGTATTCTAATGACATTATGTGAGTTTTTATTTGCCTGAAAAAGCCCCTTAAATGACGTTTTCTTTAAATAAAACCTAGCTAGATCGATTTATCGTCCCCGAAACCCCCTGCATACAAAATTTCATGACAATCGCTTCAGCCGTTTCCGAGATTCAGATTCTTTATATACATATCACAGATTACAGAAATAAAACACAGATGGAACCTTCGTGAACAACACTGTGAGGCCCGTAATTAGTCATGTTGACGTAAAATTGTCAAATCAACGTTCTAAATTACTTGTATAATGTTGTCAGTCTTAACAAAAAAGTCCCACTATTGTTGTCTTAGCTTGGGAAATCTTCACGTATAATAAACACATCAATTGATATTTTAAAATATTAATATTATTACACCGATTATGCAAGGATTTCTTGTTACTACTATTTCCACTCTATGAAGAAAAGAATTTTGATTTTGCATGCAACTAAAAATTAACTTGAATCGCAAATAATAAAATTAGTGTAATTTACTCGCTTAGATAGGTTAAACAAAAATTAAAACAACCATCTTTACCACCAAACTATTTTTGATAAAATGCATGTAGGCTACCTGTATGTTATAGGTCCAAACTTATAGGTTATAGATGGCGTTGTGTGTGAATTGTCCACCAATATATTTATTTATTTATAAACAACAAACAAAAAAAAACTAGCAAAATAATAATTTTAACAGTTCACTTATTATTCACCTTTTTTTTAACAAAACAAGACTTTAAAATCAAGTAACCGTATTTACCGTATAATAAAAAACTTTACAATATAAAAATATTTCATTTTACAAACAACGTTATGCGTAATATTAACTTCTTAAATATCTTCCTTCGACAAATGCTTTATTTTATAAACCATCATTTTATGACCAATTATATAGCCACCGTTTCACTTAGAATATATACGAATGACATTACAATATAAAACACTTGATTGGCACCATAAACAAAGTTGAAAAGAAGTAACACATATAATAACAAAACAAAATGGGCACAAAAGGCGATCTTGTCGCTAAAAGCGATCTCTTCCATATAACCTTTTGATTCATGAGGAAACAAAATTTGTAATATTTTGGGCAGTGGTGCAACTAACGAAATAAATAAATACACAAACAAATTTTATGATGTATTAATGATTTTGTTTTTTTGTACATTTTTATGTCATAAATTACTCATTTTACAAATTTAACATTTACCAAAATTAAATTTGAAATTAAATTAAATTGAGCATTACAATGCCCATCAATAATTTGGTCTACGAGTATCTAAAAAAATATATAATCTATATTTTACCCTAAATTCAGGGAAAATAATTTCCATTTAGTATCGCCACATTAACCTATTTTCGTTGAGGTGTTGTGTTCCATTCATCACCAAAATGAAATCGCCTAAATTATATTAAATAACAGTAAAAATATTCAAATTTTCCTATGAAATTATATTCCTCTTTCCTTTTTTGTTTTTGGGAACATTGTTTGCAATGTTTGAAGACACAAGACGGCATATTTTAAATCAAAACTTAAAATCACACGGGACTCCCGTACAACACGGAAGTCCGTTTCATACTGACTGGAGTTCGTATTTGCTTCGGCGTTTGTATTTGCTTTGTCTGCTTCAGTAGCTCTGTTCTGCGCGCTCCATCTGGTTTTATTTCTGTAATCTGTGATACATATATTCTCTATATACATATTTATATAGGTACAAGAATTGCTCGTTTAAAGGTATAAATAAGATTTAGTTGAGACTTAATTTCTAATTTGTCATTACTGTTGGATACAATTTCTAAAGATTTATGAATGACTTCCATATTACTTAGTAAGCTAGTAAGAGAGAAGGTATGGTCGAGCGTTTGAACTTGGCCCTTGAGGCAGTCTCTGCATGGGGCGATGCCAATTTGGCCAAGTTTAACGAAGGAAAAACACAGGCATGTTTATTCTCAGCTAAAAGGAGTCCATTCGAACTGGCTCCTACTTTTCGAGGCGTGTCCGTGCCGGTTACTGACCATCTCGAGCTTTTGGGCGTTTCTTTGTCATCGACGCTCAACTTTGGCACGTATATTGAGTCTAAGGCTAAATTAGCCGCCAAAAAACTGGGTGTCCTCTCAAAGGTGCGAAGATACTTCAACTCTGAGCAGTTGCTCACGTTGTACAAAGCACAGATTCGATCCTGTATGGAGTACTGTTCGCACCTTTGGGATGGATCGGCCAAGTATCAGCTGGAGACTCTGGAATCTATTGAGAGACGTGCCAAAAGGCTCATAGGCAACGACACTCTTGTGCGTAAAAGACTTCAAAGTCTTGATCATCGCCGCAAGATTGCTAGCTTATCGGTTTTTTATCGGATACACTTCGGAGAGTGTGCAACTGATCTGCATGATCTAATACCACCTTGCCCTTTCTTCTATCGGAATTCTCGTATCTCAAAAAAGCGACATCGTTTCATGGTTGATGTTCCAAAAACACGAACGAAGAGATTTGACTCCACGTTTGTGATAAGAACGTCAAGGTTGTGGAATGCGTTGCCGGAGTGGGTTTTCCCCGATGGTTACAATCTGGGTGTCTTCAAATCGAGAGTGAATCGGTTTCTTCTAGGTAAGCACGTTCCATCGTAGATCGCATCGTCGCTTAACATCAGGCGAGATGGTGGTCAAGTGCGAACCTATCACAGTTAAAAAAAAAAAAAAAAAAAAAGCTTTTCTCATTGGCTTCGACTTTACTCATAGAATTATTAAAAGATGAAATTGTTGATTGTTGATGTTTTATTACATGAATGTTATCTTTCATGAGACGAGCGAGTTGTTGTTCCTCTGACTGAACTTCATCAATGGCCTTGGAGTACTTGACTGCATCCTCTGAGTCTAACGTGCCAAAAATGGTCTTAAGAACCGATCCCCCAAAATCTATAAGACCTCTTTTAGAGCGTTTGGTAGGCATTTCGTCGTTTAGCAGGTAAGATATCGAAGAGAACTTATTTATATTAGAAATATGCTGATTCTTAAGAGTAGACAGAGCGTTAATACAATCTGCCTGTATTTTAGAAGACGTAAAAGAATAGCAGAATACGCTAAGTTTTTCGAATAAAAATTCTACCTTATCTAAGTTAGGTTGTATATGACTTATATCTATGAATGCTAAGATATTCCAATTACTACTAGTTACTAGTACATTTTACGTCTAAGAGTTTGTCAAAGTAAAGGCCGGGACTGCTGACTATGGTTGTTACGTATTCGCACGAGCCCGACCGCAAGGATCTGAAATAGATAAGACGGTACGACATTGGTAACGTGAGACTTGTTATGAGAAAGATGTCGTCACGGGCATGTTTTATTTCGTCATAATGATGACGTTAATGCTTGCGATTTATCAGTACGGTGACTGTATGTATTCCGTTTCATTTTATTATCTTGTGAGGACCTTTCCACACCGGAGATAGGGCCTTGTTTTGTTTATGATGACACCGGATATAGACCATATCTCCCACACTATATGTGGTAGGTGTTGTACGAGAGTCGTAATAGTTTTTCGATCTCTCTTTTGAGCATTGAATGTTTTGCAGAGCTTTTTGTCGGCTGTAGTATAGCCGGTGATTTAAAGCTCTTACGTAATCTGTGTAGGTGTTTGTGTCAAGACTATCTATACTAAAAGGGACATAAGGTTTGAAACCAATTAATAATTCTAATGGTGCAAATCCAGTAGTAGAATGTATGTTAGAGTTGTAAGCTATCATGGCACTCGTGACATATAGATCCCATGTATTCTGATTTTCGCCTATAAATATGACCTTAAATACTTTTTAAGGGTGGAATGGCTTCTTTCCAGCGCACCACACGTTTGTTGGTGGTAGGGTGAGGCGAAAATATGTTTTTTTTTTTTTTTAATATAGAATGACGAGACGAGCTGGTCATGTGCCTGATGGTAAGCAACATGCCTGCCACATAACAACACAGTGACACGCAGCTATTGGAACATGAAGATTCCAAATCATTACCTAGCACTGCACTGCGCTCGTCACCCAGAGATCTAAGTTGTTATATCTCTAAGCCCTGTAATTTCTCTGGAATGTTAATTGATGTTGAACAGCTTCGCGAGCTGTTTAAATAAATCAGAGCAAAAGTTCGTGCCTTGATCTGAAATTATCATCTTGGGTATTCCTACGTGTGCTATAAAATTTACGAATGACTTAGCTGTTTCTTCTGCAGAACACTATTTCATGGGATACGCTTGAGAGTATTTAGTAATCATCTTGGATAATTAACAGGAATTTGTATTTGTGTTCGAATGTTTCGGGAAGTGACCCGACTAGATCGAGAAATATTTTCTCGTTAGGCCTGGATGCTGTAGAAGTTATTATCATTGGGGCTCGATTAGTTTGCCTCAATGGTTTATTTATTTGACAAGAGAGACAATTTTTAACATAGTCTTTATATCTTGACGCATAGATTTCCACCAGAATTGACTCTTAATTCTATCGAGCATACGTGAGATACCTGGATGACCCGCGAGAGGAGTATATACGTATTTAGTTCGCGTTCAATATTTTCGTATATCTGGTTCACTCGTGGACATGTCTAAAATGTCTTGACAATATGGAACAGAGTCAACCAAATCAATTGAGGTAAGATAAGCGATGAGTTTGGATTTGGCCTTGAGTAGTGACTCATTATGTTCTTGGACAATGGTGTTGAATGTGATACCCGGTTGTTTCATAATTTCTAAGAACTGTTCGTATGTTTCAGATGTTGAAGTTTCTCTATTGTGGAGTAATTGCCCTCGGCTTTAGTTCGTGACGCGTAGGAAATGGGCTTGTCTTTGCCTATTTCGCCTTGCGATAGAACTGCATCTACAGCATAATTGGATGCGTCTGTGGTTAAAAGAAATGATTGAGTTAAGTCAGGATATTGTAGTAGAGGCGCTGATGTAAGTTTATCTTTGAGAAGAGAGAAAGCGAGCCCTGATCATGAGACCATTGGAAAATGGCGTCTTTTTTAATAGAGACGTCAGTGGTTTAGTAATTTGGGAAAAATTGTTTAAGAAACGTCGGTAGTATCCGACGAGTCCTAAGAAAGACCTAATGTCTTTAGGATTTTTAGGAGTTGGAAATTGAGTGACTGCTTTGACTTTTTCAGGATTTGGGGAAACACCTTTATCGGTGATTATAATTATGACCTAGATAGGCGACTTCGCGACGAAGAAATTCACACTTACCCGGTTGTCTGTAGTAAGTATGTAACTTTAGGTTAAATTTACGCAGGCGATCGAAGATTAATTTTAGTTTTTCCATGTAAGATGCTAAATCGGAAGAGTAAGCGATGACGTCATCGAGATACACGTATGCGTGAAGACCTTGGAGCCCACAAAGGACTGTATTCATCAGCCTTTGGAACGTAGAAGGAGCGTTTTTTAACCCAAACGGCATTCTAGTAAACTCATAATGCTCAGATGTGCTAGAATTTGTGTTTACAGTGAAGCCGGTTTTCGGGGCGTCCTTAGAACTCATCCTGGTCTGATGGAAGCCGCTAGAGAGGTCTAAAACACTAAAATATTTAGAGTAACCTAGCTGATCCAGGATGTCCGTGATGAGAGGTAAAGGGTATCTCTCTGAAACAGTGACGTCATTAAGACGGCAATAGTCAATGACTATTCGCCATTTCTTTTTGCCCGAAGCATCCATTTTCTTAGAAACTACCGGGAACTACCTACTACAAACCGGGGCGCTTCATGGCGAAATTGAAGGACGTATGATGTTTTGGCTTAACATTTTTCGAATTTGGGTGTCTACTTCTTCCTTGTGACACTCAGGGAATCGATACGATTTTACATGGATGGGAGCTGCGTCTCCCGAATCGATAGTGTGTTCGATTGCATTGGTATGGGATAGAGGCTCACCTTCTAAATGGAATATGTCTGCGTACCGCAAACAACATTTTAAAATAGACTCCTTTTCTTCGGAGTTCAAATGGGAATAGCGTATGGGGCTTAGTACTTTTTCTACTCGGTCAGTCGTAGAATAAGATATATTATTAACACGTTCACACGAATCGATGTCAGCATTTTTAACTAACATCAACAGGTGTGAGTTGTACGGCGTAGTCCTTGATTTCAAAGTCTGAATCGGCGGTATTTAAAACTGTGATATTTATACGACGATTTGGTTTGATAGAAACGAAGCAGTTAGCGACATAGGTACCATTACCCAAAGAGTGCTAATAATAAGCCTTTATTATTATTGTAAAGCTCGGGAGAGTAATTCGATACTGTACATTCGATAACAGCTTCGGTTCGAGCGGGAATGACATAACACGGCTGAACATGGTTTATAACCAGGCTCTGTCCGTGAATGTTTAATGATTTGGTATCATAGTTGATATTTGCTTGGAAATAAGTAAAAAAATCATGACCTATTATTATGCCATCGTATTTTAGGTCAATGTCATCAGTTATAACATGAAGAGACGAACTTCTTAGCATTCCATGGATTCACCGTGCGGGTGCCGGGTCTATCGTGTGGCAGAGAGAGAAATCTTGAATAGACCCCAAGACTTGTGACTCGGGCGTAGGTTTAAAAGGGGCCCCTTTTATTGACGTAGGTACGTCAACACTCACCTTCACTACTCGTATTTCTCTCCCTGCCCAGCCAAATCCGATATGATCCTACTAGTCCAGCTTTAGATACACGTTCTAGTATAGAACTTACTGCACTTCTGGACAATCCAAGGTCTTTAAGCAGGTTATAGAGAGATTTTGCTGGTATACCTCTCGCTCCTACTTCTACAGCGTATAAATTAACTACATAGTCATTTTTTGTTAATTCGTTTTGAAGGTCGTAATACTTATTTTGTTTCATAGCGTGGTCTTTAGGTATATTAGTTTCCCACGGTACGGTAAGTTCTACCAGGACTATGCGTTTCGTAGCCCTAGAAAAAAGGAAAATGTCCGGTCTGGATGACGAAACACCCACATCCTCTGGGATTTTATAGTGCTTTTCATTCGTGTCCATTAAAATAGTCCAAGCACCTGTGCTGAACCCAGGATTGAGTAAGGCTTGTTCTTGGAGTTTGAAGTTGAACCCTCTTTTACAAAGTTAATTTGTCTTTTGTTTGTCGTCAATCCCTTTTGGGCTCTAGCTACCGAAAGGCTTACAGCTTCACGTATGATTTCAAGTACTCTGTCATGGCGCTGTGAGTAATGACCCCTATTAAGGAGCACCTTGCATCCCACCAATATGTGCCTTGCTGTACATATCGCCTCACCACAACCACACCAAGTTACTCTGGTCAGGAAGGATCATTTGGAAAGCATTTAGATACATTTTTAATAAGGCAGGAGACCAGTCATATAGCAAGGTGCGCCACTTAAGAGCCAATGGGATACAAAACTCACCTATGGTTAACCACTCACTTTGGATTTCTAAATTCATAGCGTGCACTTTATAACTGTCATTTTCGTCTTGTTGTAGAAAGGTTTTTACCATGTCTCGGTCTTCCCTTTTCTTTCTCGCACCCAACCCAGCTGTATTTACTTGTGCACCTGCCATAAATTGTTTATGGATTTGAAGTCTAGATTCAAGGTCCGAAGCGCTTTTGTCTTTTGGGAGAGATGCAATTAATTCGTCTTTCGACTTTCCCAAAACATGCGTTTTTGTAACTCTTAGGTGTTTGTAGAGTTCAGATGATTTTTTTAGTTTCATCCCAAAGCTATTGTGATCCCTAAAGAGAGTAGAGGGATCAGCCGGATGTGCCAATCCAAACCATGATTTCAATATCTTTATGACATTAGCATCTAGCTTTGCCAAGAGGGTTTTACCGATGTCATATACTAGGAAAGGCGAATTGAGACATGATGTGAGATAGTTGTCATATATCCATGCTTTTTTGATATTGCTGATAGGCTGTTGGTCTACCTTATTGAGGTTGTTCATGAAATTTTCAACAACCACCTCTAATGATGGTGTACGCCCTTTGTAATCTATCTTTCTACCAAGAAATTTGAAAGGCACTGCCTCTGCAATTGTGGCAACTCTTTGGCCACTTATGGAGAGTCCCGGATCGTAAGAAGTATATTTGGTATCTCGTCTACCCAGACATAAACAATGACATTTACTTGGTTTTGCCCTCATTCCCTCCGTCCATGTACAGAACTCATCAACATCATTCAACAATTCTTGACACTGTTTGGGTTTGCGTGTAAGTATTGCAAGGTCGTCCGCAAAGGCTAAGATTGACTCAGTGTACTTATTGTTGATTATAAACCGGTAGCCCCATTTCTTCTCACGGGATAATAATTTGTCTACTAGAATATTTATAACTATAATAAATACTATTGGTGATAAGCAGCACCCTTGGAATAGTCCTACATTATATTTAAGTGGTTTTGAGTATTCTTTGTTTACTGCTATAACGAATTTTAAGTGATTATAATATGAATTAATTATGTCAATAATTACAGCAGGAAAGTTATACCATTTTAGGGCAAATAACATAAGTTCATACTGGACGGAACCAAATGCGTTCTCTAGGTCTATCCAGCAGACTGTTATTTGTCTCTCATGTGTTCTGGCATCTTTCAAACTTTCCGCTAGTAATGTATTGTGTTCCAGGCATCCAGAAATACCAGGCAAGAAGCCTTTCTGGTGATTGGGCCTGAAATACCTATTGCTAGCCATAAATGTGGTCATTTTTGTTTGCAATATACTGAAAAAGAAATTTGAAATTTTATTGGTTAGGGCTATCGGTCTGGTGTCTTTTGGATGAGTTACTTCTTGCATTTTAGGAATCAGGACAAAAATTGCTCTTCCAAATGATTTTGGGATTTGCTTTCTTGACCATATCTTACTGAATATATTTAAGATATGTTTACGAACTGATGGACACTTTTCATACACTATGTAGGGAATGCCATCAGGGCCTGGAGCTGATTTAGTAATTTCCTTCTTAATTTGATAGTTTACTTCCTCTTCACTAGGTGGGGTGGTTTGAAAATTTGTCAGAGGATCATTAGGTCTTTGGATGTTTGGTACTACGTATGTGCTCCCGCGTTTAGGCACTTCGTATGTGCTTTTAAAGTGATCGTAAATTTGCTCATTAATCAAGATAAACTTTCCATTTTGTTCTCTGAAAATGTTTTTCGAGTATTGAAAAGGGTTTTTATCGAAGTCTACTTCGTGTTTAGCCCTGTTAAGATTATCGCGATTTTTACTGATTTGTAGCGATATTCCTTGTATTAATTTAAGGATTGATCTTAGAGCCCTGGACAGTTGTTGGTGACTTAGATGGTTGTCGCCCATGGTTTTAGCTACACGAAGACGTTTTATTAGCTCTCTTTTCTTCCTCCGCAATTTCATTTTGAACGTATTTTCCTTGTTATTTTGAGCATAATAAGTTAATGGTGGATAGTGCTCAGAGAAGTGTGTATAGATGGTGTCCTGAAAAGTTTCTACTTGGCTGTTTGGGTCTTGTTTTGTACCAGGATGTTCTAACAATATAGCCAAAGTTTTCGTCATGAACTTTCCAGGTGGAATTTTGTAGGCTGGGTATGCCAAGACGTGTCCTGATGACAATGGACTCCTGGTAGTTTTCACTCGATGGTTCACCTTGGGATATATGAGGGTCAACTCTATCCATAGTGTTTGTCAAAGTACTGACCGACGGCTGTCGTGCTTCAACACCATCATGTGTCTTTAAGTGCTTTAGGTACCAGGCCAGGTAAATTTTCCCGCACGTAGGGCATCTCAATTCCGTATTCGCGCCAGGGTCGTCGTTGTTATCAACCGGTGGACAGATCTTCCGCCCCCCCTCTCGGACTGTCCCAGGGGTATTTCTCTTTTTTGGACTTTTAGCGAGTTCATTCCCGGGCTTGGCTTGCTAGGCCTTCACCCTCGACTGTTTTTCCAGCAGTCAGATGTCTTTCCATCCGTCAGATGTCTTTTCCACCAGCCATCTGTCTTTCCAGCGTCATCCCGTCTCTCCGGGCTGTCATTTTTGTTTGAGACGTACTTCTTAGCATTCCATGGATTCACCATGCGGGTGCCGGGTCCATCGTATGGCAGAGAGAGAAATCTCGAATAGACCCCAAGACTTGTGACTCGGGCGTAGGTTTAAAAGGGGCCCCTTTTATTGACGTACGTCAACACTCACCTTCACTACTCGTATTTCTCTCCCTGCCTAGCCAAATCCGATATGATCCTACTAGTGCAGCTTTAGAAACTCGTTCTAGTATAGAACTTACTGCTTTTCTGGACAATCCAAGGTCTTTAAGCAGGTTATAGAGAGATTTTGCTGGTATACCTCTCGCTCCTACTTCTACAGCGTATAAATTAATTATAATAATTATTAGGTACAATGCAATTGGACTTCGAAATTTCGGGAAATAATTACAATTATAATAATATAAATATATTAACTATACGTATAAATTAATTAATTATATAATTAATTTATACGCTTTATATATTATTTAATTTATTATTAATTAATATAATTAATTTATACGCTTTATATATATATTTAATTTATTGTTAATTAATTTATTTATATTATTATAATTGTAATTATTTCCCGAAATTTCGAAGTCCAATTGCATTGTACCTAACGTGTCAGTGCCAGAATCGGTGTTACCAATGCCTTTTATTTTTACTATTTCGTAACTTAATTCAGGAGATTTAGTAAGACTCGATTGTTTTATAAGGTTGATACTTGCACCTGTGTCTAGGAGCAGATGCAAGGGCTTATCTGCAAAACTACTTTATAAATGAATGTACGGTAGCGAAATCTTGTATGTCGAGTTAGTGATTTCATGTACCGGAATTTTAGAACCGATTTTGTTTTCTGAACTTGGACCTAAGGACACCGTGGAATGATTATGATTGGGATCGACCTTGAGCGGGACAAGGTATTCTTGAGGACCGAGTTGAGACTCGACGAAGTAGAAACTCTTAGTGGAGCATGTCGAGATGTAGGACTCAGTGAAATAGGGGCGCGGAGCAAGCTGTGGTGTAAGACTCAACGAATTAAAAACTCTCTTTGGAGCATGTTGCGATTTAGGACTCAGCAAAATAAGGGCTCTCGGTGGAGCAGGCTGAGGTGTAAGACTCAACGAATTAGAAACTCTCTTTGGAGCATGTTGAGATTTAGGACTCAGCGAAATAAGGGCTCTCGGCGGAGCAGGCTGAGATATAGGATTAGAGACTCTCTTTGGAGTTTGTTGAGATTGGAGATTCGACGAAGTGGCCGTAAGAAATTGTCGAGGTTTATAAGAATTTTGAGTGCCTGTTTGAGTCGGAAAACGGCGGCACGTTTTAGTAATCCGACGCTTCAGTTTAAATTATTTTCTGAATCGTCGGCATGTTCACACGGGTAGTTAGGTGTTGGTGATGTTGCCTGGGATTGCGGCGATTCATTTGTAATCTGATGTATCGCTGACTTATACTGATTATTCGAATTAGAAGTGTTGTTATTAGATCTTTCATTATTATATTTCCGTTTACGACATTCTGCTATGTCGTGACCCTTTTGTTTGCAATACCTGCAAAAAGCGTGTGACCCTTCATTTTGTTGTGAAGTGGAGAAGTTGGCATTTGGGAATCTTCGGAATGTCGTTGGTTTTGATTTAGAATAACATTCTGATTCCGAATGCCCTAATTTTCCACAGGTTCTGCACTTAGGCTTAGCAACGGTTTTGAACAGAAGATTTTGAATTTTTTCCTCTTCAAAGGCGATATTGATAGCGTCATTTAAGTTTCTAGGATTTCGGCACCTGACGTTGTTACTTAGCCTAGGATGTAATCCTAAACAGAAAGTGTGTAAAGCTAAGTCCTTTGTCATTGCGATACGACCGGGTAATTCTTTCTTTGGATGGTCGGAGTTATGAATTTTTGATTGAAGGCCAGTCAGACAACTTTCGACCCGTAGACCGAACTGCGAGACAGTTTCAGTTGTTTGCTGTTTACATAACTGAAGGTCGATTAGCATGTGGTTGTGATGTTTTCTTTCACCAAAGTTTTGTTTCAAAAATAATTTTATGTCATTGTAATCGTCAAAAATTTTATTGGAGCACGCTATTTGTGCTTTGCCTTCCAGACGCGTTAAAATATATTTGGTTAACAGTTGTTTTTGCCTTTGGGATGCTAAATCTAAAGCATTTTGGCAGTTAGTGAGGAAAGCTGCCAAGGTGTCACCTTTGTAAGGGCTGATGCAGTTGCATAGAACAGTAATAGGAAATTGTTCAGATAACATAATTTCTACTTTCTTTGAGCTTGCGTCGGTCATGTTGAGAAATGATATTTTGTTTGAGGAAAACACCGATGAAAACTGACGTAAGATCGTGTATGAAACTTTTCTTCTTAAGGGAGGAACTGTGAGAGGAATTAATGTTACATAAGACACAGACACACAGTTAAATTACGAGTAAAATGACGAGCAGTAACGATTGATCAAATACTGTACTCACAGGACTAGAAAGACGATCAGCGCGTTCACGTCCATTCCTCTGGAAATTGCTGTCAACAAATTCACGGAGCACGGAGTGGCGCACGTGCGACTGACGACGGGAAGAGGCGGCCTTACGGCAGCGTGTTGGAGAGCGGCGATATCGGCGACCTTGTGGTCGGCGTAGCAGGATAGCGATAGCAGGGCGACTTCACGGTCGACGTAGTCGGAGAGCGGCGGCAAGGCGACCTTATGGTCGGCGTTGTAGAAGAACGGCAGCAACGCGACCTTATAATCGGCGTATCAGGAGAGCGGCGGTGGTGCGCGCAATGCACCAGATTGAAGGTTTGAGGTCGGTCGGCAGGCTTACCAGAATAAGGCTTACTGTCGCGACACGATTCCTTGGTAGATTTTGACGAAGCACCGAGAGGTATCGAGAACAGAGATTCGGCACTCCGGAGACGGTTGGTTTGAAGTTGAAGTAACTCGTGACGCGTAGATGGAATACCAGCGGAACGTTACTACGGAATATCAACACTGGTATGCCACTTCTGACACCACTGACAGAAGCGTATTTATGGAAATAGCTGAAGTAAGTACTCGCGCTACATTTGTAAAAATAAGGTCTATCGCAGTTTGTGAACTGTCTGTTATACGAGTTGGGAAGTCCACAATTGAGCTCACATTATGGGACTTCAGCAAGTCAAACAGATTTTTAAAGTCAGCGCTTGTATTGTCTAAGATATTTATGTTTATATCACCGAGAATCATAAATGTTCTTTCGGTTTCGCTGAGCTTATCGAGCAAACGTTCCAAGTTACCTAAGAAACCTCTGCCATGAGCTAATCCCGTGCGATAAATACAAATGATGGTAATGTCAAAATCTATAACGTCAATCGCGGAGATTTCGCAAAATCTTTCTTCTGACAATGCTGATAACTCAACGTTTTCGACACACTTTAGTGCTTCATTTACAAAGATACATGATCCGCCGTGAATTACATTATTTCTACAAAAACTAGACACTAATTTATAGCCTTTTAAATGTATACATTGTAGATTCGGGGCGATAAGCCAGTGTTCTGTTAATGCAAGAACATCGCATTTAAGATCAGTTTCTAATAGAACTTCTAGTCGTTGAGTTTTATCATTAAGCGAGTTAATGTTTTTGTTACGGAGCGGGTCAGGAGTTACTTTTTAAAAAACAATATTTAATTTGCAAAAAAGATATATTCAAAAAAAACGTTTACACTGTATGGAGGTCCAAACCGATCTGTCTATGCGCGTGAGAAATGGCATAACAACAACAGTATCGGTTTCCTATTGCATTGACGTCAATGCAATGGGAAACTGCGGTTTTCAGATGCATGTTTAGCTACGCATTTCTCGATAAAACAGTACGTATCACCGCAATGTCGCCAGCGTCCAGCGTTTGAACATTGAGAGCATTGTTCTGTATGTTACTCATTGGAGTATGATTCTTCATTCAGGTGATCAGTCTTCTTCAGATAATCTTGAGCTTGATTATCGAAAACCCCTTTGGTGTAAAATCGAGGCAGCATGGTTCTTTCTTCAAGTACTTTTAATGTACGATTGTATGTGAATAGGTATGTTGGTGTAGAGACATAAAATCCAACGGAGAAATTTAATATAAACAACATTACACAATATAAGATTAGAGAAATTTTTAATTTACATGTAAAAATGTAACAATGCATTATTGCAAATTTGTTTACCTAAAATGACGCAACCTTCAAATCTGTGACACGTGTCTACAAAAGTCTGTGACACATGCTGTCACAGACTTCAGCCCACGCCAAGGAAAATGGCCAGGGCCTGATTAACCCTAATTAATTAGGGTTAATCATTAGGCTAATTAGGCTGCAGCCTAGGGCGCGGGGATCGGGAGAGGCGCGCTGAAATGATGTAGACTTGGCGAAGAGATAGATCGTGAGATTTCAGAGAAGTCGCCGACGACCGACGCCGTCCATCCGAAGATCCGAAGGAAGGTATGCTCTAGTGGCAACGTATTGTTTACGATGTCTCCTAACATAGTAAACGTTAATATTTTCATTTGCCCGACTGTAAGACATCTGCCATTATACTGCTTAACTAAATCGATTTATGCTATTTCTATCTCTATAATTTCAAACGAAAAGAAAAGACAGAAATATACCCCATATCATAGTCCCCCCTCTGGATGGGGCGCGTCCTCATAATTAGCCTAGGGCGGTCACAAGTCTTAATCAGTCGCTGAGAATGGCACACGCAGCTAAAGCTCTCAATGAGAAATATTGTCCCGTCTTTGTTACGTTGTTCAACACTTCAATCCTTTCTCTGCAATAAAAAGTAGCCTATGTCCTTTCTCGGAGTCTAGTCTATCTGTATACCAAATTTCATGCAAGTAACTGTGACTATCTGCCACTGAACTGATTTTGATGAAATTGTAAAAATGTTTTAATACATATGTCGGAATCGAGTCGCAATCGAGTTACAATCGAGTCGTGTTCGGGACGCAAGCGCCACCTGTCGGGGTTCGATGGGTCAACATTCCCCCAGCCGAGCGAAGCGCACGGGACTTCTTGTGCGGCGGTCGGCCAGAGCGGTTGAGCTTGAACCATCGCGCGTTCTACGATACGTACTTTGCCATACAACCTACTTTGTTACCTGTACTTAATAAATCCAATTGTGTTTGCGAGTTTTCGTCCAACACTACCCATTGGCTGCGCCCACAGCAGACGAATGCGACTAATGATGATGATGGCGACACTCTGTCCGCTGACATCAGAAGTTGGATTCGTGATGGATGAGAACAAAGAAATAAATCGTGATATTTTGAAAAAACGTGCAAGATCATGGTGCGTGATGCAGATTTATGTTTCTCGGAAAATCAACCCAGTGGCGGTCGACCACAAGCAAGGCGTTTCGAGGTGAAGCATCGTCGTGGTTAACTGAGATTGCCCTACAAAGGAATTCCGTGGAAACAAACGACCGAACATTTTTACATTTCGACAGAAACGAAAGTGGATATGAAACGGATATTCAAATGAATCGCGAAAACCCAAGTGATACCCAAAACTACCTGCATTTGTGCGCCGCGCCGATTAACCACTTTGTTGACTAATTCTTGGAAAAACGTAAATGAAGATGAAATTACCGCATCGAAGGTTCACAACCCACACGTCGATGTATCAATGAAGCTACTGTGAGAGAAGAGTACCCAGTCATACGGAAGATTTCATCTCAACCGAAGACTTAAACCAAAAGTAGGCATCCCTGCCTGCCGGTTGGTCTGTCTTCGTGCTCCTGCCGGGCTAGCACGGCCATGTACTTTGTGGCTTTTGTGCCAGGACGTCCGAGTGCTTGCCTATTGGCCGGCACGCCCGAGTGCTTGCTTGTTGGCCGGTTAGGCCAACTGAATTGCTATAGGACAGCGGGTCTATCGAAATGCTACCTGCCAGCCTACACCGAGATCAAGTTGATGAGTCGAAGTCTATGCTCAGCGAGGAGCCTCAGATGTCAATCAGGTGTGTTCGTTTCTAGTTGTCATTAGTGCCTATTCATTCCGTTTTCATTTAAAGATTGCAATCGCTGTAATAGCCCACCCTACGCCAAGTTGAGTTTATGAAGCAGTTTCATCAAGTTTATCATCACAACTACCTATTTACTTTAGAAATCTGATTGGTTTTATTTTAAGAAAAATTAACTATTGAAGAAAATGAATTAGTTTTCACTCATTGGCGTAGTGCGTTAGTATTACTGGCTAGCTGGAGCAATTGCAATCTATTTTGAGAGCAGGTCTACGTACAAAATGACCCATTTGATAAATATGAGTCAGTAAATATTTCGAGATTTTGGAGGTATGACCTATGAAGGGCACAGGAAAAAAAGGAGCTCATTGACAATTTTACCTTTTTAGGGTTACGTAAAAACGGAACCCTTATAGATTCGTCATGTCTGTCTGTCTGTCTGTCTGTCTGTCTGTCTGTCTGTCTGTCCGTCCGTATGTCACAGCCACTTTTTGCCGAAACTATGAGAACTACACTATTGAAACTTGGTAAGTAGATGTATTCTGTGAACCGCATTAAGATTTTTACAAAAGTTTAAAAAAAAAAAAAAAAATTAGGGGTGCCCCCCATACTGGGAACTGCAACTCAAAAATTTTTTTTTCATCATACCTACACGTGTGGGATGTCTATCGATAGGTCTTCAAAAATGATGTTGAGGTTTCTAATATAATTTTTGTCTACACTAAATAATTTGCGCGAGAGACGCTTCCAAAGTGGTAAAATGTGTGTCCCCCCCCCCTCTAACTTCTAAAGTAAGAGAATGAAAAAACTAAAAAAAATATATGATGTACATTACCATGAAAACTACCAACAAAAATTGGTTTGAACTCGATCTGATGAGTAGTTTTTTTTTAGTACGTCATAAATATACTATTATTAAAACTTCGATCAAAGTTACAATGAACTACAAGAACTATGTGTACTATGTATATTATGTTACTTGCTGCAACGGAACCCTTCATGGGTGAGTCCAACTCGCACTTGGCTACTTTATTTGAATTAACTATACCATTTACTTCGTTTTTCTGTGGCCAATCAGACCACGTTATTATAAACATGATAAAAGGAGCTGATTTTGCGTATAGTTCATTGAAAAAAATCCTACTTTAGATTAAAACGCGCTCATTGCATTTTGTACCAAGTAAAAAGGTGCCCATTATCTATGAAACTACACTAGAACGGGCTCATCGCAGCGGTTGTAACAGAGAACGCGCTCATAGTCGGCCATCTTAATTTTTTTGCCATACAAGTGACAGTTGTCAGTTAAGCTTCCTTGCATATATTTTACGACGCGTACATTGTGCATTAAGTTTTTACTTGTTTCTATCAAAATGGACATTATCAGTAGTGATTGTGATGCAAATTGTGTTTATAAGACTACAAAAAAGAGGAAGTCACACGGTTGGATGTCTGAAGTGTTGAAAACGTTAAAATTATCGAGTCATGAACCGAGTCCAGCCTATGGTTGCAAATTGGGATGTTTCGATAGGATACCTAAAGAAGCAAGAACCCAAATTCTCCAGAATTTTAATTTACTAGCGTCACACGATACCCAAAATTAAACAAAAGTTTTCTTTCCCTGAACGTATTATATATTACACAAATTTACCCCATAAATAAACTTTCATACTAATTATTATGTGTGTTTTATTTCATTAGTGTGTAAAAAGGAAAAACATAATACAGGTATATTGGACATTGTTGATGATCACCATTTTAGTTGTAAAATGTAAAAAGGAGATCATTGAGGCAATGAGCACCTTCTTGCCAGTTACATTTGGGAGTAAGACAATTGAAGATCAAACTATTATTTATTTACCAACCCAATGTTATAAAATAATAATCCATTATGTTAAATATACACTGTTCCTTTATTAAATAGGTGCAAATCGAATTCTAGTAGAGTTGTAAGTGTGTAAATTGAAATTTTAGGTTTTATTCTTTAATTACTCGAAACAATGAGAATGTTAATGAGCTTCTTTTTTTCCTGTGCCCTTCCTATGGTATCTGAGGGTAGTTTTGAAAAATAGTGAGTTCGTACGAACGAATAGAAACACTGCATTATATGTGTTGGTTATCAACTATCTCTTTATTCGGAAGGTACCTACTTGTAGCGTGCAAAGGTAAACGAGTTTGTAATGTTGTTGGTATGATTGGTATTGGTCAAACCAGAACATTCAGTAAGGCAGATTTATGTTGTGTAGTGATTAGTGATTAACGATCATCCTCGAAAGATTTTGTTACTTAGTTTGCTGGACAATTATTACGAAAGTGACGTCATGTTAGGCTGTGAAGTTTTAAATCGGGGTTAGGCAGAAAACATGACATCGATGCAACTCATATTAACTAAAGTTTATTGTGTAAATTGATAACACATGATAATAGTTTCTTTCAATCAGATGTAACTTCTATCGTGGCAGGACTCTTTAGGCGACGTTCAATTAGCGATAAATTAGACTATGAACCGAGTGACAGCGAACGAAGAGCATAATCAAACGAAATTAGATCCGAAGTTTAAAGGGCCGTTTAAAGTAGTTGAAGTATTGAACGGTGACCGTTACACGTTGAAATCTTTAAACTCGAAGTGTACTTACAAATACGCACACGATAGGCCAAGAAAAATACCAGTCGAGGTTGATGTAAATGATGGTGAAGAGCAAGCTTTAGTTGTGGCGGAAACTCGAGTAAGGGGACTCTAGGTGCTATAGTGAGTTGTGTTCGACCGTGCCAGAAGCTATTTCGTAGTCGTAGCCCGGTAGAAGTTGGTATCTCTTGAGGCAACTCAGGTAGTCCGTGGGTGCGCGGTGGGCGTTTAGCTCTGGTCGAGGTCGGGGTCTGTAAAGACTATGTACGTGAGGTCACCAGGGGGTGACACACGGGAGATCTTTCTTGAGGAGATCTGATCCTTGCGCAGGATGTGTGAGAGCAATGCGATTGCTAGTCGGCTGGATAGCCGGGGCTCTAGATGTCTTACTCGGGAGTTTTATGTGATCTAAATTAAAGCCATGCTTGGTTGTACTGAGTAAATTTGAGGTTTGATGAACGACTGTGGTATGTGGCTCTAGCTGTTGTATAGTGAATTTTGTATCTCCTGTTAGGTTTGGTTAAAATGTTAAAATAGTTGACTTTTTTACTTTGTCCGTAAACTGTAAAGTGTAGTCTGGAAAGACCATCGTATGTAGTCAGCGAGTGATACACACAGGAGATCCATGCCATGGATTACGTCGGCTAGTGAGCCGTGGTAGTCATCCAGGTGTAGGATGTGCGAGCAATGTGATTGTTCGTCGGCTAGTGAGCCGTGGGGTTAGAGGTTTTACTAGAGTGCTTCTGTGAATTTGTCGAGTCACGGTAATGTAGAATTCGGAACTTGAACGACTACGGTACTCGACCTTGGTAATCGATTGTTGTATTTGATTACGTCAAAGTTTGACAGAACTAAGAATTGTAAGGTTTTAAGATTTCCTTTGATTCTGCGATAAGTTGAAGATCAGGGTCAGGACTGACCGAGTAAGACATTTTTCTGTCGTGAATTATTTATTCGCAGGACAACCATCACACGTGGACGTGTGGAAGCAGGATGGCCGTGTCGGAATCGAGTCGCAATCGAGTTACAATCGAGTCGTGTCCGAGACGCAAGCGCCACCTGTCGGCGTTCGATGGGTCAACATTCCCCCGGTCGAGCGAAGCGCACGGGACTTCTTGTGCGGCGGTCAGCCAGAGCGGTTGAGCTTGAACCATCGCGCGTTCTACGATAAGTACTTTGCTATACAACCTACTTTGTTACCTGTACTTAATAAATCCAATTGTGTTTGCGAGTTTTCATCTAACACTACCCATCGGCTACGCCCACAGCAGAAGCATGCAACTAATGATGATGATGGCGAGACTCTGTCCGCCGACACATTTAATAGCTGTTTTAAGTAAACAGAAATTTGTAGGGGTGTTATGTTTATCTTGCGCGGACGAAGTTGCGGGTAAAAGCTAGTTATTCAAATAAAACAACGCATTTAGTTGTACTTTATTATCATAGAATAATGTTATTCGATTGTCCTCGTAACTATGAAATGTTTAGTACATTCAATGTTCTAAAGATTAAATTTTGCCATCAGCCCCATTACCATCATCTGCCCCATAAGCCCCATCAGCCCCACCACCCCCTTTACCCCATTTACCCCCTTTACCCCCATCTGCCCCATTAGCCCCCTTTATCTCCATCTACCCTCTTTACCCCCTTAACCCCCTTTACCTCCATTTGCCCCATCAGCCCCATCTTCCCCATCAGCCTCATCCCGCCATCTACCCCTTTACCTCCTTTACCTCCATAAGCCCCATCAGCTCCATCTTCCCCTTCAGCCCCATCACTCCATCTACCCCCTTTACGCCTTTACCTCCTTTACCCCCTTCACCTCCATAAGTCCCATCAGCCCCATCTGCTCCATCACCCCATTTACCCCCTTTACCCCCATAAACCCCATCAGCCCCCTCTACCCCCTTTACCCCCTTTACCTCCATAAGCCCCATCAGCCCCATCTTCCCCATCAGCCCCACCCCCTTTACCCCCTTTACCTCCTTTACCTCCGTAAGCCCCATCAGCCCCATCTTCCCCATCAGCCCCATCACCCCATCTACCCCCTTTACCCCCTTTACCCCCTTTACCTCCATAAGCCCCATCAGCCCCATCTTTCCCATCTTCCCCAGCACTCCACCACCACCATGAATCCCCATTACTCCCTTTACCCCTTTTACCCCCTTTACCCCCTTTACCTCCATCACCCCCACCTTCCCCATCTTCCCCAGCACTCCACCACCACCATGAATCCCCATTACTCCCTTTACCCCTTTTACGCCCTTTACCCCCTTTACCCCCTTTACCCCCTTTACCTCCATCAGCCCCATCTTCCCCATCAGCCCCATCTTCCCCATCTTCCCCATCAGCCCCATCAGCCCCTCCACCTTTACCCCCTTTACCTTCCTTACCCCCTTTACCTCCTTTACCCCCTTTACCCGCATTCGCCCCTCTACCTCCTTTACCTCCTTTACCCCCTTTACCGCCATCAGCTCCATCAGCCCCACCTGGGACAATACGATATCCCTTTTCCCAAGGTTTGACGCTCGTAGGGTTGATGATGAGAACCTTTCTGGGTGTACCTTTCTTATTGTAATTTGACTTGGCTAAGCCTTTGCCATAGCGACAAATGGAATCACACTGCGGAAAATACAAAAAATAAAATCAATATGGCACAAAAGTTATTAATTAACTACATATTATTAAATCTTCATCGGCCTGTGCCGTCCGACAACCCCTCTAGGGGTAGACCTTCTCGATGATGCGTCGATTTTGGTTCAGGCGCGTCATTGAAGTCACGACCCCTGCAAAGGGAGCTCACAAAAGCGGCGACATTGGGTCCCCTGACCCAATTGATGTTAAAAGTTCTAGAAGTGACTTCGTGACTCGGACCGCATTTCATGCTGCGAGGGTTTTAGTCGGTAAGGACACCTTGTCTATCCCTAGTGTCGAGCCTAATACACCAATACACCTGCTATGACTCTTACGGTGACGGTGACGGTGCGTTGAAGGCATTTCCCCCACATTAAAAAAGGCTAGCTTAAAAACTAACGACGATACACAAAAACAGACAGTTTTATAAATTTAAGGTAAATATCCATAATTCCAGATTATTATAACATATTACTATAGAATTGGCTGTTCAAACCAAACGTCGGGTCGGGCCACTGGTTACTTACTATATAGCTCTATAATCATAAAACTTACTTGTTCAACATTGTAGAAATTATTCTTGTTTCCACCACATCCTGAGTATATCCTTTCTTTACAGACCTTCCACTTGGGGTCGTAGTAATACCTCGGGGTGGCACCAAAGCAATACCCGTAGTCGAAGTTTAAGTTGCAGTATCTAGGCCGCAAAACTGAAACGCATTGAATTTATCTCTCGTAACTACACTAATTAAATAGATAATTATTTTACCTTTAATTCAAATCATTTATAATTATGACGATGAACACTTAATCGTAAAGAACTGTACAACTGTGAACGTGAATGCCAGCCAAAATAATAATAATGATATTCTAAGATTTTTGAAGTCTGGTCTAGCCGGGAGACCGGCAACTGCCGATCTGAAGCTCCTGGGTAATTTGACCCACGCGCACTACCGTCTTTAGATTAAAAACCGTAAAGGGAAACATCTTGAGGAAATTGACATGTGCCTAGAATCTTTCCGAGGTAATGTTTGTGTTATACACCAACCCGTACTGGGCCAGCGTGGTATGGCCTTGATTCTCGCTTGCAAGATATTCTCATGTCCCAGTAGTAGAGCCATTTGTGGGCTATTTATGTTTACAAGATTTTTGGTGAACTTTGGAAAATCTTTATACAAATTTGAAAACCTTTTTACTCGACTGTGTCTGGGTGTTTCTATGTATAATAAGTATGTATTTAAACCAATATAAGTATTATATTATATCGGCACGAGACAAAACGAAGCATCCACACACTGGCCCAGCCCAAGCCAACGCGAGTGCCGACAAAACGGCGCGAGACAAAACGAGCCATCCACACACTGGCCCAGTGCAGACAAAAAAACAGCACGAGACAAAACGTAGCATCCACACACTGGCCCAGTGCAGACAAAAACGAGGTAGGCCAATAGGAGAGCAGGACGCTTTTCGCCGAGCGCCTTTGTTTTGTGCACAAAAACCGACACCGGTCACGAGAGACGAGTCGAGACAAAACAGCCCTATACACACTGGCCACTCGCCGTCACTCGGCCATCGAGGCGAGCGATGCGAGTCATCACAAAACGACCCTCCACACACTGGCGTTGGCCTCCACTCGGCCAGTATGTATAGGCAGCATAAAGTCTGTGCGGAAAAATGAATTCTCGAAAACAGCATAAAATAAAACTAAATAATTTGTTGAGTAAATTTACGTTTGTCATGATGCAAGAAGTAACTGATATGTTAGGAGAAGAATTATCCAAACAGAAAATAATTTGGGTGAGAAAATGGATAGATCACACAGATAAAAATGGAGGTTCTGCTATGTTTGCTAAACCAGTTGAGAATTGCAGATCCTCGGGAATTTATATATCGGGATACATCTATACTAATATTATAAAGCTGAAGAGTTTGTTTGTTTGTTTGTTTGTTCGTTTGTTTGTTTGTTTGTTTGTTTGTTTGTTTGTTTGTTTGTTTGTTTGTTTGTTTGTTTGTTTGTTTGTTTGTTTGTTTGTTTGTTTGTTTGTTTGTTTGTTTGTTTGTTTGTTTGTTTGTTTGTTTGTTTGTTTGTTTGTTTGAACGCTAGGATCTCGGAAACTCCTGGACCGATACGAAAGATTATTTTTCTGTTGGATACTCCATTTATCGAGGAAGGCTATAGGGTATATAACATTACGCTACTATCAATAGGTACGGAGTATGAGTGAAGAATATAAAGAAAACGGAAGAATATAAAGAAAAAAAAAATATTTCTCTTCGAGAGCTTTAGTTCCGTGAATTTAAATTCTCTTTGGTCGCTGAAGTCTGTGACGGCGCGTGTCTACATTTGAAGTTTGTGTCATTTGAAGTAATCAAATTTGTTCTATAACAATGCATTGTTGCTTATTTACGTATTTTTAGGGTTCCGTAAAACGTAAAAACGGAACCCTTATAGATTCGTCATGTCTGTCTGTCCGTCCGTATGTCACAGCCACTTTTTGCCGAAACTATGAAAACTACACTGTTGAAACTTGGTAAGTAGATGTATTCTGTGAAACGCATTAAGATTTTTACAAAAAAAAAAAAATTGGGCTTGCCCCCCATACTGTGAACTGAAACTCCAATTTTTTTTTCATCAAACCTACACGTGTGGGTTGTCTATCGATAGGGCTTCAAAAATGATGTTGAGGTTTCTAATATAATTTTTGTCTACACTGAATAATTTGCGCGAGAGACACTTCCAAAGTGGTAAAATGTGTTTCCCCCCCCCCCCCCCTCTAACTTCTAAAGTAAGAGAATTAAAAAATTAAAATAATTTATGATGTACATTACCATGCAAACTACCAACGAAAATTGGTTTTAACTCGATCTGATGAGTAGTTTTTTTTAGTACGTCATAAATACACTATTTTAAAAACTTCGATCAAAGTTACAACGAACTACAAGAACTATGTGTACTATATTATGTTACTTGCTGCAACGGAACCCTTCATGGGCGAGTCCAACTCGCACTTGGCCACTTTATTGTATTATGGAATTTAATATGTTTTCTTTTATATTCTGTGTACCTATTGTTGTTTATATTTGTCCGTTGGTTTTTATACACTAACATAACTATTCATACAACCGAACATTGAAAATACTTAAAGCAAGAAACCTGCCACCTCAATTTTACGCTAAAGGGTTTTTTAGCAAAATTTCCCTTGACATTATTTGATTTTAATGAATGCTTTAGAAAATATCCTTAGTTTTAAAACAACTCTGCAACAAAATAATATACCACTTTATTGTGGTCACGTGGTCCAGTGATGTTTCTTAGCACCCATCTTCCAGATGAGGGTCCTCGAGGTGATGTAACCACAGAGGCGGAACCGCGGCCATCTCTAGCTGCGGTCGTGAGGGCGAACCTCTCGCTCTCGATCATCTTAGCCAAGATGCTGGACAGTGAAAGGTCGTGTGAGTTGAAGGAGCGAGAGCCATGACCTGTATCTCATCCAATGAGGCGAAAGTGGACACGGGAGCGATCCTAGAGGTGCACTTGACTCGGATCCTGTTTCCACTGGAGGGTCTGGGGTGTAGGTCGTTTAAGCCGGTCCGGCACCGTACCTAGGGATATGATTTCCCGAGTATTTGACGCGTCGCTGGTTTCTGACGCGTCATTGTAACCAAACGCGGTGGTTCGACCGCCTTCCGCGAGGTGTTCTCACAAAAGGCGGCAGAGGCGCGGTCGAGTGCGATAGCGGTCCCAAGACTCTGCTGCCAGCCCACGGCTGGAGAAACCTACGGTAGTTTTTGTCGGTAGGGGTACCATATCCGTCGGTAATGTCGATCCCGACATATATCCTACTATGTCATTGTGTGACCGTGCGTAATTGTTCACCGACATAAAAAAATGCGCATAATTTTCAACTACTATTTAATAAAAGATTACGGTGAAAAGAAAGAAGACGGCGGTCGGCCGCCGGTTGCTCTACGAGATACCATTTGCTTTCTTCTCGGGGAGTTCCCGCATTGACGAGGCGGAGGTCCAGTAGCCGTGGCCTGGTCAGCCACAGTGAAGCTAAAAGAAACACCAGTGGAACTGCTCGCCAGGGATATGAGCTCAAAGCCTTGCGGTTCAAGCGACCCGGTTAGGAAGGAGTTGCGCGGCACAGACGGTGCCGGCACGACTGAGACGTGCCGTGATGCTTGGTGGTAGGCACTGTGGCTGTAGAGGAGATTTCTTGGCTGGAGAGGAATACCGGTATTATGTAGCGGACTGGCGCCGAAAACATAAAGCGGGAATATTGAAGCCAGTGCTTACGCGACAGTACTGCACTGTCTTGAAATCGATTTATACGATGACAGTGCCAGGTCAGTACTGACTCGACAGTCGACTGACGACAGCGACCCTGTATTAAACTGCCTTAACTGAGATTCATTTTATATAGATAAGTAAATTATCTATTTAAATATGTCTACATAACACCTTTATATACGTATCAACTGCTGTTGTTAGTCAACTATAAGCCAAAAATTCTCTGGGGTTCCGTACAGTATTTTCACATTCCGTTCGCAGTCAATTATTAAATACGTATCTTACTGAGACTTAGCATTTCATATTTTTCTAACTTGTAAACGTCGTAGGTATATAGATATTTCGCCTAAGAATTTTTGCGAATATACGATTTATAAAATCCTACGACATACCTACATATAATTTTGTCTTGGAGGCTTTGATTTAGCTTACAATATGTTTGCAATAAGTATACACTTATTACACAGAATTATGTATATTTAGGTACAGATGATATTTTTTTTAATTTGTTCGTTTAACATAACGTTGTGAAAAAGGGCCGTGGTACGTTTTGTGTCTATTATATACTCATTTATTAAAAATACATATATACATAATACAGGGAAGGTAATATGATACAAAATATTTTAAAAGTTGACCCACATAAACTGGGCTCTTCTAGAATTGATATTTAGTAAGTATATTTATTTTACGTTTGCTTATTTCTTAATGTTTTCTTAAATTGTTGTATGTTTATTATACACCACATTACAGTGTAAAAACTTTGCCTTCTTAATTCTTTTTAACTATAATGTTGCGTTTATTGCATTTTGACTCTAGGTCTATAGCGGAACAATTCAATTCAATTCATTTATTCAAACCATAAATTCATAAGAACACTTGGTAACGTCATTAACAAAAAGGCATAAGAATCCGTGTACATAATAAGAAAAAATAACAATGTCAAAATGAATAAAGCGGCTGTAAAGGAGCCTCGTCAATCAAATGCAGCTGTAAAAAGGCTTTGTCAAAGACAAAATAACAAATAATTAATACATACAGTATACAAATACTACATGAGTACAATGTTCCATCAAAAGTTTTATAAATCTATTACTTTACCTTATTACAAGATTCTAGTTTCAACACAGTTCTCTTCCATACGTTACTATCTTTAACAAAGTCATCTATATTATAATATGCCTTGCTCAATAGGTAGCTTTTTATTTCATTTTTAAACTTTGTTTCATTAAGACCTTCGACTTGTGCAGGGATTGCATTATAGAAGCGAATACCATTACATTTGAAAGAGTTATTTGTTTTCTGAAGTCTGCACTTAGGAAATACAATTTTGTGCTTATGGTGCGCTTTTGGATTCAGATCAGTTAGTTTCTTCAGTCGACTTCGATTTTTTCTTACATACATTATACATTCATAAATATACAATGAAGGGACTGTTAATATGTTTATAGTTTTGAAAATCTCCCGTACTGAATCTCTAGCTGATAAATTATATATACCACGGATTGCTCTCTTTTGCAATATGAAAACTGAGTTTCTGTCCGCAGCTGAACCCCATAATAAAATCCCGTAGGACATAATGCTATGAAAATAGCCAAAATAAACAAGCCTAGCTGTTGCGACGTCCGATATTTTTTTAATTTGACGAACAGCGTGGGCAGCTGAACTAAGTCGGTCAGCCAGTGTCTCTATGTGAGGACCCCATTGAAGCTTTGAATCTACTGAAATACCCAGAAATCGAGTAGATTGTACAGGTTCGATGAGTTCATCTTTCAGTCTTATATCAAGTTTACCGCACATTACATTGCAGAGTGAGAATTTTATACATTTCGTTTTAGTTGGATTAAGTACTAGATTATTTGCATCAAACCATTTGTACGCAATGTCTAAAATTACGTTAATTTCTGTGAAATCGTTTATTTCTCTCTTCACTTTGAATAGAAGTGATGTATCATCGGCGAACATAACTATTTCTATATTTTTATGTTTCTTTATCATGAAATGTAGATCATTTATGTAAATAAGAAACAGGAAAGGTCCAAGTATGGAACCTTGCGGTACACCCATTCTTATAGGCGACTCATTTGATTGCACACCGTCAACATCGACTATCTGTACACGGTCTTTAAGATATGAAGAAATAAAATTTAGAGCTGGTTTCGATACCCCATAGAACTGCAGTTTCTTCAAAAGAGTTTCATGATGAACACAGTCGAAAGCTTTTGATAAGTCACAAAATACTCCTAGAACGTCATGATGGTCTTCCCAGGCTTTCAATACATAATTGGTTAGTTCAATACCTGCATCGGTAGTGGAACGTCCTTTTGTAAATCCAAATTGGTTACTATGTAAAAGGTTATTAATATTAAAGTAAGACAAAAGTTGCCTGAGAACTAGTTTCTCGAATATTTTGCTGATGCAGGGCAAAACCGAGATGGGTCTGTAGTTTCCAAGTTCGTTTTTATCTCCAGATTTAAACAAGGGTATCACTTTACTATATTTCATCATGTCAGGAAATGTGCCATTTTTGATACATTCGTTAAATAATTCTGCTAAATATGGGGCAATGTTATTAATTATCCCCTCAAGTACCTTAACAGATAATCCCCATAAGTCCTCTGTATTCTTAACTTTAATGTCTTTGAACGTTTTTAGTATTGCAGTGGCAGTAACATGATGAAACTCAAATGTAGATGAAGGACAATCAACATTTTCTGTCAACATTTCCTCTGCAAGAGAGGGAGACGAAGTTAGGTGTTTAGTTGTCTCTAAGGGAATATCGGCAAAATAAGCCCTGAAAGCATCTACAATGTCCGATTTTTTTGTAGTGACATTTTCGCCAACCCGAACTGCGCGCATCATTTCACGACTTTTAGTTTTACCAGACTCCTTGTTTATTATCTTCCACGTGCTTTTTATCACGTTGTTGGAGTTTTTAATTTGATCCCGAATGAATATTGCTTTTGCTCGAATACACAAATTTCTAAAAACATTTGAATACCTCTTAACATAGACTTTTGTTGCATCGTCGTTGCAGTATGTCTTTAGTGGGAACAAGTGGGAAACAAAAAATTCTAATCGTTGCCACTGGGGACGAACGAAACTTTGTTTTCCTACTCGTACCCAGTGGAGACGAGTTTTTCTTTATACTGAAGTTTTACTGAGAAATTAAATTATAAATACAAATAAAATTTTATTGACTTACTGGTTGAGGAGGACAGATTTTGAATGCAGCTTCCATAGCATTCCTTGCTGGAGTCAAACCTATTACCATTTCCCTGGCATCCTCCCCAGGCAAATCTTTTACAATTTCCTCGCTCTGGGTCAAAGTAATACATCAAAATGTTTGCTCGGCATGGTCCAGCATCCGGTTTTAGTAGGCAAGTCTTGCGTGCAACTAAATATATAAAACGAGTTTAGTACAACATTTTCAAAAACCTTTCGGGGTGCTTGGTCTACGTGACGCGTGACGAAATGTTGGTGTTCTGTCTCAACGCATAAGAATTTCCATTTGGCGTGGTAATACCTCCAGCAAGCTGACTACGCTTCCGATTGGTAGTGGGCTTGCTCATCTAGATTACCTCTAGTTTTTTTTTGTTGTATGTGGAGTAAATGCATTTTAGCATACCCTACCACCTGGAGGGGATAGTCGAGTTATGTCAGACTCGATACCGTAAGCAACCACATAGTGCCCCTACCGATTAAAACTTCCGTGGGTTCCATTACAGCCGTCTGCGGCGAGAACGCAGAACCGCTCGCGCATTCTTTCGCGAACCCGCCGCAGCTTGCCCGTCTCCGGGCCTTCCTCTGGCCCCCACTCCCGTCACAGATGCTCCTGAACCCAGGATACGCCGTGATCACCTCCGGGATCAACCAGCAAGTAGGTACCACACCAACCCTTGCTCCCAGGCGACCGGCCAGGTCTGTGGACCCGGTGCGTACTTACGATTTTTTGGCTGGAGAAGCTAGGGATAAAAGCGCACTGCAATACTGGCACTCCCCTTCAGATTATCTATTGGAATGCTTGTAGCTCTAAAAAGCGACATCGTTTCATGGTTGATGTTCCAAAGACACGAACGAAGTGATTTGACTCTACTTTTGTGATAAGAACATCTAGGCTGTGGAATACGTTGCCTGAGTTTTATATACGAATTGGTTTTCCCCGATGGTTATAATCTTTGTGTTTTCATATCGAGAGTAAACCGGTTTTTTTTTTCTAGGTAAACATGCTCCATCGTAGAGCGCATCGTCGCTTAACATCAGGCGGGATGGTGGTCAAGTGTAAATATAATATAAACGTTAAAAAAATGTCTAGACTTTTATTGGTATATGGATAATATAGATATTATGCTTAGTACACGTAGTTAGGTATATTGTATAGTGTAGTCTCCGTTTAGTAATTAAAATAACAAAATAAGCTGCGTGGACATTTAATAGTAAGCGAACCACTTGCACATCCAACGTCGTAGATAGATAGTGTAGGCATTTTTTTTTTCTTTAAGGATGTGTGGTGTTTATCATTAACAACGGTGGAATGCAATTGAATTTATCCAGTTATAGCTCAGGGAAATATGTATTTTTAATGTTTGAAACAAAAATAACGAACTTTAAACACTGATTTAAAAAAAAAATCATTAATATTTTGTTACTTTTGAACATAACCCTTCTTGGAGTCGGCTAAATTATCTAACATATTTTTTTTAATCTCTTACCTCTGCTGCTGTTATCACTTAGCCGATTTATCGAAACGCATTCATTGAATAACAGCAAAAAAATCACGGAGGTAAAGATTTCACAACTAGCTTTTATTTTTACGATTGCAAAACGCATTTCCTATGGCACACAGCCTGCGAATAATGCACGTCTAACGTGCAAACAAAGATTTATAGCAGTTTTATTATAAATTGCAATTTCAACGTGTTTCGGATTGGGTTTCGAAACAAACATTCGAACGAAACGGTTTGGTCGTTAGTTTATTATGATATATCAAAAACAAAAATTGGCAGTCATAGGAACTGCTGATAGAAGTGAAAACTTAAAACTCAGAATATGATAGCTTACTTTGCTATGAGCATGGTCAATGGGAAATGCTGACGCATTTCTAAGCGGCCGATAGCTATGGTCCCGAGTTTACCCGAAGATTTTATATCATTCCCGAGCGTGACGCTAGAATTCAATTCACAGCCCACAAAAAATCTGTGTCGCGCTAAAAGAAGTTTTCTTTTCAAAAATGCGTCTTTTTTTTTAAATAAAGAGTGACGAGACGACCAGGATACGTGCCTGATAGTAAGCAACATGCCTGCCACATAACAGCACAGTGACACGCAGCTTTTGGAACATGAAGAGTCCAAATCATTACCTAGCACTGCACTGCGCTCGCCACCCAGAGATCTAAGTTGTTATATCTTTAAGCCCCGTAATTTCTCTGGAAACATTGCCCTTCAAACCGGAACACAGTAATGTTTCCACATTACTGCTTGGCGGTAGAAGAACTGGCAAAGGTGTGTTCCTTCCCCAGGCGGACTCTGCTAAGAGTCCTACCACTACCACTATCCTACCAGTCTCATAGTAAACACAACTACGATAGGATAGAATTACCAGACAACGGTCCACTATTTGTGTATCTTGCGTAGTTGTATCAATATTATGTAAATTAGAAAAACCTACAGCTCGTTTTGACTTCACTTCCTCACATCACGTTTCACATGTTCTCACCCTTACTATTCCACGCACGTCAAAACTTCACAGAACACAAGTTCTGAATAACACGTCCTCAGAACAAAACACGACATCTGACTTCCATAAATTAACACGCGCGACAAAATCCTAACTCGTTCAACTCCAAGTAAATGAGTTTCAGCGTCTCACTGTTTTTGGGTGTCATGCAAGATAGAATGGCACGATAAAAATTAGTGGCGCTGGTTAATATTATCTTATTAATATAAGTTGGTTAATATAATAGACAAACTGTATGTTCTACTTGACTCGTAAATAATTATACTCTTACAAAGTTTTTTAAAATCATCTTTGGCTTGGTCTCAAGTGAAAAAAAAACAAGAAAGTAAGTACGTAATTTACAATACAATAATTTTAGAACTATATAGATTAAGTTTTGGTCCTAATAAATATTTTGTCATATGTCATAATATATAAACTAATCATACTAATATTCAATAGGTACTCAATACTCAATCATTTATTGCTTCATCATGTTACAGATAGTCAGGATTACAGGAATAGATTACAGTTAACAGTTTAAGTCGTAACACAACGTACCCCACTGGGCATTGCAATTTAAGATAATAATTTTTATTTTTTTAAATATTTTTTTATTATGAATTAGCAACACCCTCGGTTTTACCCGTTTACTGCCAGTTGTTCACATTGTTTTTTTTTTTCGGGATAAAAAGTAGCATAATATGTGTTAATCCAGAGTGTTATCCAACTCTATAGCAAATTTTACTAAACTCGCTTCAGCCGTTTAGACGTGAAGAAGTGACAAACATACACACTCACATACTTGCGCCTTAATTACATTAGTAAGATGACAATGTATCGATGTTTGTTGTTGCTCAATTACGTCGTAACGTATGAACGGATCAGTATTTAAATTTGGAACACAATAAAATTATAGTCTGGAAGAACACATTTGCTACTTTTTATCCCATGGGAATAACGGAAGCAGGAAGTATGCGGGTAAAGCCACGAAGCGCTGCTAGTTTTTGAATAAAAGTGAAAGAATGTGAAGGATCGCTTTGAAGACGAATTGCGATCCACTTGAGCTTTGTGCGAAACTGAAAAATGTGATCGTATTTTTGAAGACCAGAAATAATAATAATAATAATAAAAATTTATTTTCATTCTAACATTGTGGCCTTATGGTAACTTATGGACTTAAATAAACTAACATGCATATTATTAGTGTCCAATTGTAACCCTAGCTCCCACACTAGGATTCCCTGTGTTTGTAGGAGCTAGTTCTCTTCAGTTGTGCTTGTTTCTATGTGTGTGTGTAAGGGTGTAAGGGTGTGTGTGTGTGTGTGTAAGGGAGTGTGTGTCTGTGTGAGTGAGGGTGGGGATGTGTGATGTTTGTTGATGACGGACTGTTGTCTGTTTGTGCGTGTGTATGTATATGTGAGTTTGTTGTGTCTGCGGTGTATATAATTATGTATATGTGTGTAAGTGTAGATGAGATGACGTGCATACGTGTGTATCCCTATGTGTGTAATATTTATGTAACAGCGTCTTATATATTGAAACTTGCGGCACAATAATAATAGTCTAAATTTAAAAAGCCGTGGGTAGGTTCAATTATGTTGCAGTCCTAATTAGAGCCTCAGTATCCTCGTAGCCCAATTGCCTAAGAAATCCCGTTACCTTCTTTTTGCATTCATTTTTTGTATTGTTTAGTATTTCGAGTTTTGTGTTTAGTTTTTCATATATGAAGGGGCCTAAAAAACTGTAGGTTCTTTGTCCCTGACAAGTTCTTCTTAGAGGGAGATCCCATCTATGAGTCCTTGGCATTCTGTTAGTTTTTAGAGTTTTGATACTATTTGGCGCTGTTGGGTGGAACCTTAGGACACTCTTAAGAATATATAGCTGTCTGACTCTGAGTTCTTTGGTGTCACGATACAGAGCATCCGTCGAATATTAAAAACGGTTTTTTATGAGCAACCTTTAAAACTAATCTCTGCGCTCGTTCTAATTTTATCAAATGTGAGGTACACGCTGCACCCCATGAAGTAATGCAATACGTAATTAGTGACTTACACAAAGCAGTGTAAACCATGTCTATGGTTAATTTATCTGCAACATTGCGTAGTTTTTTGAATATGAACAGAAGTTTGCGTAGTCTTGCTCTGGCTGAGTCTATTTGTTTTGTCCATGACAGGAGCTCATCAATGTGTATGCCGTGGTATTTTACGTCTTTAACTTGTACCAGTGTAGGACATCCACATGTATGAGAGCTAGCCGAATCAGATTTGCAAGTATGTAGTATAATAGGAATAGATTGTTGGGGGGCTGTGCGATGTGAAGTACGGAAAGCCACAACTTTTGTTTTACTCGCGTTTAATGTTAATAAGTTATATAGCAACCATCTGCTGACATTACGAAGTTGTGAAGTGGTAGTTTTAGCTACTTCGTCCCAATCACGCCCATGAAATATGATGGCCGTGTCATCGGCGAAAGCGAAAACTTTGGCGCAGCTTAGGGGAAGTTGACAAAGGTCATTTATATAAACAATAAATAGCGTAGGACCGAGAACACTGCCTTGGGGGACTCCGTAACTAACTTCTTCGTAGTCACTGTGGAATTCTCCAACTTTGACACGCTGCCATCGGTTTTCTAAGTAGGAACCAAACCAATCTAGTGCCGTTCCTCTCACGCCAGAGCATTCGAGCTTTTTGAGTAGTAGCCTTCGCGACACGCTGTCAAAAGCTTTAGCAAGATCAAGAAAGACACCGATGCATCTCTGCCCAGAGTCTAGAATTCCACTAACATGGTCAACAAGTGATGCTACAGCGTCCTCCGTTGATCTGTCAGACCTGAAGCCAAATTGGTTTGGCGAGAGAATATTCTCTTTCTCGAGAAAGTTTACTAAGCTTTTGTTGGCTACTCGTTCTAGAATTTTTGAAAGGGACGTTAGGAGGGATATTGACCGATAATTCGACGGTTTCTCTGTATCTCCAGCCTTGTAAATAGGACAGACATTTGCCTTCTTAAACGAGTCTGGAAAAATGCCAGTCTCAAGGCTGAGGTTACAGAGAAACGCAATCGGAGCCGCATGTGTGTGTTTTGCCATTTTAAGCAGCTTGTTTGAAATACTATCTCCTCCTGGAGCGGATTTAATTTTAAGCTCGTTTATTATTTTG